>OY720431.1:21077925-22457371 GCA_963082735.1 Pocota personata
AATATTCATGGCGTCACATAGTTCCTATTCCCAATGGAATTGGTACAGCAGACACACTTTTGTCGTATGAAGTGACGTATTGCCTTAAAGAATTCAACATTCTATCTCGAATCTCGACATTTCTACATATAATTTGTATTCCGAACTTGATTTTATTTTAATTTAAGATGTCGAGTCCATTTACTCAGCGAAGAATTAATGCAGAGCAACGAGAGCGGTTGCTCGATTTAGTTGAAAAGAACAAAAAATTATTATTCAACAAGGCTCAGGGAAGTGTCCTTAAAAATCAAGTGTGGCGTGATATGGCATCTGTTCTGAACAAGCTAGGATCTGAGAAAACTGTAGACCAGTGGAGAAAAGTAAGTATTATTGTTTTACCTATTTATAATGAAAGTGGTGTATCGTTAAGTTTCCTTTCTAGACATGGACAGATATAAAGTCTGCCGTAAAGAAGAAAGCAGCTGAACTAAAGGCAATAAATACTACTTTTGGGACAGATTTTCCCAGCGAGATGCAATTAAGTGAAGAGGATTATCAAGTACTTCGGATGTGTGACATCCGTATAATGGACGGTATTGCGGAAACTCCTGCTGCTCTTTCTAATTTGGTGAGTTCTGTAATTCGACTTCGAATCTGTTATCTCAATCAGTTCGCTCCTAGCTCTGTATATATGTCTATAATCTGCTAATAGAACGCTTCAAGCCAAAGTGCATGGTCTTTTCGATTTTACTAAATCTTGTAGAGACGATCTATGTTTGTGTTTACTTGCAGTTTCAGTCAAAAAAGCGCTTGGCGCCATAACTAATCTGGATTTTTGGGAAGAGTGTGATGGAACCACCTTCATTTACGGAGGTTAATGTTATTTACAATTCGTTCCAGATTCATGTCTTATGCGTCTTTTGCAATGACGATTGGTCACTAGATTTTGAGAATATGAGCACGACCGACATCTGTTAATTTAATTTTTTCCTCGGTCTGACTGAACTCAACTCAACTCATATATTAAATATTCCAGTCGGTATTTTGTTATTTGCTACTGGTTTGGTTCAGGTTTTAACTTTTTGGTCTTGCAGTGATGGTAAATTGGAGGTAATTCTAAATTTGGTGAGGGACGATGAATTTTAATTTTTTTTTTGTTTAGGCTTTTATCAAAAAGTTATCGCTCTTGACTAGCGATTAGGAGATTAAAATCTTCTGGAAATTTGTCTCCTGGGAGTGAATGTCCTTTAGCAGAAGCTATTTAATAGATGTTCGCGCGGTTACCAGGTGGATATAAGGATGATGGAGCCTATCGGCTTGGCTAGCTGAACGCTAAAATGTCACATTCTACAGATCATTCCATTGAAGTCTTCAGAACATCGAATGGGAATAAGTCTGCTATCAGCCTTCGGCGAACCAACGATTGGAGATTGTATGTTAGTGCGGGATCATTTATTAAGTATCTCTGTATGCTACCGAGCTCCATACGTGAGAACAATACTCAATCTGTGGTCGAACTTATACTACTTTGTATAGGAACTGATTCTAAACAGTCAGCATAACTTAAAGTACGCCGATTTTGCGATGTTAGACATCTGATCGTGGCATGCTAAACTAGAGCTGATTGCAACAAAGAGGAGGTGTATAGTTTCCTTGGAATAATTTGGACCTCCATTTGAAACTGTGGTAGAGTAGACATGTTCTTTCTGGAAAAGGCGGTTTCTTCGCTTCAAAGTCTACTTTTTCACACAGTAAGATTCTCTGCAGATCTTCCTTTGATAATGATGGATTTGGTCGCATCTCTGATGAGGTGATTAGTGGCTAATAATCAGGCCGTGGGTTAGCCTTAGAAGCAGTAGTGATTTATTTCCACTGGGTTTGGTGTAGCTTAATGGTTGCATATTGAAATTGAGGAATGTTTCAGCTGCTGAATGATCTTCGAGTCTATGCAAATTGTCGTTTTTTATTCATAGATCGTGTTTACAAATATGTAGCATACTCGGGATTACCTTGAAGTCTCTCAAACAGATTAGGTTTTGCCGAGGGGGAATGTTAATTTTGTTGTAAAACTCTCCTCCCCACCAGTTTGCTCGAACTGTTGTAAAGTTTATGGCACAAGAATTGAATCTTGTCACAGTGATTTGCTTATTTCGCATTCCACAATAATTTTATTTACATTGTTACATAAGAGAAACTTTACAACTTCCCCGTGCCCATAATTCTCCCATATCTCCTCTTGAGTTTAATACTTCTTTGCCTGTGCCCTCTAAGCCTATTCCATCTACATTCTCTCAATTCTAGGATTCCTTAGTTATGACTTCGATTTCAAAAATGTTTAGCTAACTATTTTGTATGTTTAAAGCAAAAAATGAATTCAGCACAACGTGAAAGTTTACTCGAGCAGATAGAAGAGTACTTATCGATTTTATGCGGTCCAAATACCGAGAAAAAATTGGAGAAATGGTCTGTGATTGCCGATATCCTGAATACTTTGGGACCTAAAAAATCCAGTGAAAATTGGCGAAAAGTACGTACTTCAATGATTTATTCCTTAATTGGTGTTTATTTTAAGTCTACTACAGGCATGGATTGATATGAAAAAAGCAGTCAAAAGGAAGGTAGCTTACATAAAGTCTGCTGATGGGATGCAACCTAATGATGGAGATTTAACAGAAGAGGATCTTCGGGTGATACGAATCTATGAAACCGAAGCAGTGGAATATCCACAAGAAATGGATGAATTATCTGAGGCTATCTTCGAGGAGGTGTGTAATTATAATGAATCCACGTATGCATGTGTATCTTCGTTTTTCATTTCCTTTTCTTTATATTTATCTTTTTTCTCCCATAGCATTCCATGCAAAGTATCGACGTACGTATGGAAAACAACAATATCGAATCGCTGAGTTCTGCTCAATCTTTGCCTGAAACAAGACAACACAATGTCGAAATGGAAAACTTAAAATGGATGAACCACACCGATACTATCGTTAACTTTCAAAAGTCACTGAAGGACGATCTAGATTCCTGTGACATAACTCTCGCCTTTAAAGGTAAATCGGTTAAAGCTCATCGATGTATACTATCGGCTTGCAGTACACTACTGCGTGAAGTGCTTAGAGATGTACCCACCGGTCAAGAGGCCACCATAGTAGTACCCGACACTGAAGGAAGTTTGCTGGATAGTATATTAAACTTTATTTATATGGGCGAAACGAATATCTCCCCAACGAGATTGACGGAATTTCTAGAGGCTATCGGTAACCTTGGTATTAAGAGTCCCATTAGTTTTGATTGCCCGAATATTACTGTTGCTAACAAAGAAGACATCATGGAAGACACTGAAATCGAACAAATCGATGTGGACGACGAATTAAAGGACGAAATTATCGATGTTGACGATGAAGAGGTATGATGTAAATAAATTAAGTGGAATAGGTCATCAATCTACGTCGCAATTTAGCAGCCTATTGTGGCAGTTTGTTATACTCTAGCAAGAACACTTTTCCTTAATTCACCGGCCGCTGCCATTTTTGCTTCTGTTTAATCTCATCTACTGGTTCCTGATCCGTTCTCATAAAGCTGTTCGCTAGAAACACTGTTCAGCTAGAACGCAGAAGGTGACACCACCGTCGACTCTGACAAAACTTCCAAGGTAAAGGAAGTTCTGCACTCTCTCAACCAATGCTTACCTGTAAGGTTGAGGGGTTATTAGTAAAACTGCAAATTTCGGTTTTGACGGAGTTTATCTTCAGCGCCACTAGGTTTGCCTCAGTCTCATCAAATCAATGCAAAAGGAGGCAAACCTAATCGGCGTAGATGAGGTGTTTGAGATAGGTAAGATTCCAAAGCATGATCACCACCAGTAACGATAATATAAAACCTTGTCGGATATCGTTTTAAATATTAAATTCCTCTCCCAGTCTACTTTTAAACATTACCTGACATTTCACGCCTTCGTAACTTGCCGCGATAATATCCACAAGTTTATCCGAGATGCCTCTCCAGCGCAAGGCATCCCATATGAACTCACGTCATCGACAGCTTCATTGATACCAATATCGTTGAACAGAGATTCGTCAGGTGTTGATTAGTCAGCACAAGAGTATTAGTGGAGTAATTTTCAGATGATCAAGAATTATTTTAGCTATTTCCTTGGTAATTGTGTAATCCACGCAAAGTTGCTCCTTTCTTTAAATAAATAAATAAATATTTTAGCGCTAACAACCCAGTACAGGCCTAGTTTCTCGCAGCCACTCATGTTGTGCGCCGCACGAATTGCAGTTTTATGCCGTTTCCGAAAGGTAATTTTTTTCAATTGGGAGAAGCTTTGACAATTTTAACTCTCGGATGTTCGCGAAAGTTGGAGCCGTGAGAAATTTTTTTTTTTGTCTTGGATCAAACCTTCTGCTCAGTGATCGCGCACTGAGCCACTGCCCCCTTTATTTAAGAGATTGAAAATCATTTGTCAAGGCGCATGTTTAGAGGACTTCCCTCATCTTCAAATGGTAATGTGAATTAACTTCGCGGGGAACTTTCGATGCGGCCTTAAAGTTGTTTTCATTCTTTGCTTCTATGCGATCACCCGACAATATAATAACATTTTTCATAGCACTGCCCGTCAGTCGAAACTCAGCTGCCCATGGTAGACCGCGACAATGACCATCCCTGTAACTTAATCCTTACCCTCTACTCTAAATAAAAATAAAACAAAAATGATTTCTTTTACAGGATTTTACTTTTGTGGACCACACTGCCATAAGTCAACACGATCTAATTGAAGACAGTACTGACGAAATTATTACTACGTCCAATCGGAGCGAAAGTTTCCATACGGATCGTAGTGGTTCCTCAACGCCAACACAAATTGTGAAAACCAGTGGCAACAGTGCAGGTGTGTTAGCTGAACACCTCGATATGGACAGCCCCATGACAGAAGACTATGCTGACGATCCAATCGGTGATAGTAAACAGAATCCAAGGGTGCCACGGATTAAAAAAGAATCTTCTGACGATGATGATATTCCTGAGAATATCAATGAACCTCAAACATTCCGCGATAGAGTGAACCGATTAAGAGCGCAACAAAAGAAGTCACTTAAGCAAGCTTTTTTCGCTCACACCCATGGCGGCATGAGTTTGCGGAAGGCAGCCCTTACATACAACATAGCACGCACAGCAATCCTTCGTGAAGTGGCAAAGAATGAAAGGTATAATGACATTCGGCAATACTCTTACGAGAACAAAAAAAAATACTTAAATTCGGAGGAGGGGCAATTTATGTATTAGTATATTTTTTAACCAAGAAGCAGTTTGAAACAACCACCAGCGGCAGCAATAGCCAATACTCTAGTGATGCTGTGTTAATATGTATATTTTGCAGAATTGCACAACATTGTCTCTATATAACTGGCTATCGCTGGTGGCTACTCAATTTTTCCCTCGCTTTAATTTCTTGAGCATTCAAATTCTACTTTCAAACCAAACACACATTTTTATTTACAAGCTTGATAAAATTCACGTATTTTTAAAACATCCACATATAAAGCCTGCAAACTTAGCCAGTAGATACGATTCACTTGGCCCACTTCCGTCCCGGCTTGTGTCGACCCAATAGAAAGGTTTTTCAACTGTCTAAAGCAGAAAATTACTATTTGAATCTGAAATACATGGTGAAATACCTTACCTCAAAAATTGTATACAACCCCACAAGTACAATAAAAGTCACCTCAATTTTGTGTTAATTCCCATAGTTACTCCAGGTGACAAGCTATTCAATCTGGAGTGCGTTCTATATTTATGCAAAGAAACAATAGCGTTGTTTGCAATTTCATTTCTGACGTGTCTGGGGTAACAATCAAACTATGCCCCAGAGCATTCTTTGAATTGCTATCACACGCACACATAAAAATCTGAAAACGATTTGCGAATTGCACTTTCATACATACAAGGATAGTTTACTTTGATTCCTGTTGTCATTTTTCGGCATACTAAAGGGTTTTTCAATAGGGACATAATCGTGGAATCTCGAGAAATGGTTCGGTCGAACGGCCAGCTCACTGATGCGATTTAATGCCGATGAATTTCTTTTTATGGGGTTACGTTAAGTCGTTGGTTTATGGCAACAAGCCAACAAAGTTAGAGGAGCTCAGGAACAATATCGAACGCGAAATTGCCAACGTTCCGGCCGATACGTGTGGAAGAGTGGTGGAAAATTGGCTCCAAAGAATCGATCGCTGCAAACTTAAATTTATGTGTACTACACCTGGAATAAATTTCAGCCCGATATCTCAATTATTCTGTTTTATTTAAATATAAAATTGTTACGTCCTAATTGAAAAACCCTTTACTATCGATTTGGATCGTTTTTAGTCCATTTTTGCCGTCTAGAATTCTATTACAAATTTGTCGTATCGCAAAAGTTACAGAATTAGTATTCTAGTATTTAGAAATAGCAGGACGAATAAAATGTGAATTTAATTTAATAAACGACACCGAGAATCCGGTAATCGGGGAATCGAGTAAAAATGTTGAATGTTATCGTCCATTTCCGTGGATTTTGCCATAGACTACAGCACTTCTTATTACCTTTCACAAAAGCAAAAAAACTGAAAAACTGAAGTCATTTGATAGAACTATAGAACTTGTGTAAACTTACCGTTGAATTATGAGACGTTAGCTCTACTTACCTTAACTTTTTGTCTGCTTCCTAAAGTGCAAGTTATTTTCAGATTTCCCATTGAGAACTAAGCTTACTGCAACTACTAGCGCATTTACATTAAGTACTACATGTACGTTTAACACATGTAGTACTGAATCTAAATATTACATTACTTGAGAGATAAATAGATAGACTGATGGTTATGAATGGTCGTCATCGTTATTTAATTCTTAAACAAAATAAAAAAAAAACACTTGTTAAAATAATATTTTTATTTGTGGATAGCACTACGAGTACTATAATATTCGAAAGTAGCGATGAAGATGAGGACACTAGAAAATCTGATCTCATACGCCTTCGAAAACATATCAGAATAAAATCCAATCCAATGGATTTACCAGATTTAAAGTAAGTGAAAGAAGAAGTATAAGTTTCAAGATTAAATTTAACCAAAGACATTTTTGTTAGATTTAAGAATTTATTTGGAATGCATAAGGAAGCCTTTGCATATATTCTAGACGAAGTAAAAGATAAGCTACCTGAAGCAAAGCGTTCTTCGTCAGTGCCGCCAGTATTGAAACTCGCTGCAACTTTAAGGTTTTTGACTAAAGGCACCTACCAAAAGGGTATGGGAAGTGACTTTGCTTTGGGATTAGCACAACCCACGCTTAGTAAAGTCCTCAAAGATATGCTAATCGCTATAGAAACTCATCTTTGCCCTCAATGGATCAAATCAGATTATACAGAGGAGGAAAAAAGACAAGCGAAGCTGTATTTTTATAAACAAGCTGGGATTCCGGGTGTTATTGGTTGTATTGGCGGCACCCATATTAAAATTTTGGCGCCCAACCAGGTGGAACAGCGTTTGTACCATAACAAGTACGGCTTTCATAGCTTAAACGCTATGATTGTAAGTAGAAAATATTTTCAAATGTTATGTATTTATTTTAATACAGCATTAATTTTAGGTTTGTGATCAACAAATGTTTATAAGGTATGTGGATGCTAATCAACCAGGAGCCAGCCATGACTCCTTTGTTTGGGACTCTAGTGAACTTCGCGAAACTCTAAAAAGAAATTACCAAAGGGGCGAAAAAAACACTTGGTTGCTGGGTACGTATTTCTTTTATTTCAATACAAGGAAATATATTAAAAGTTTGTCAATAAATTTGAATCGATCAGGTCATGCTGGGTATCCCCTTGAGCCATTCCTCATTACACCATTCAGAAACGCAGAGGAAGGAAGCAATGAGAGCAGCTTTAATGAGAGACATTCAAAAACAAGAAGTATATTTGATAAAACAATTGCAGTTCTAAAGAACCGTTTCCAATGCCTTCTCGGTGAAAAACAATTGCACTACACCCCGCAAAAATCAGCTCAAATTGTCAATGTTTGTGTAGCTTTACACAATATATGCCTTCATTATAAATCAGATATAGAAGTAGATCAGAATTTTGAAAATGTATCCAATTCAGATATAGATGCAAATATAACCACTCCCGATGATCAAGTAGCCATAAATATGCGAAACCAACTGTTAGAGGCGATTGAAAGACTTCATTAACTCAAACAAAAATCTTGTACAACATACAAAATATCATTAAGTTTATAATAAATATTTATAAATAAATTATTCAGTATATTTGTGTTCTAGCTTCAGATCTCCATGGTAAGTTTTAGAGTCCTCTGATTCACGTGTACACGGATACTACACGTATATTTATTTATACGGTTCGTTTTGGTTGACGTTTTGAAACGAAAGTTTTGTCATATGTGTATGTAACTTTCTAGTTAATGGACGGATTTTGATGATTCAGGTGTCAATCTGAAGGAAATCAGTCTGCATACCGGAAAACACAGTCACATAAAATTTGACTCACTTCGGATTATTTCTGAGAAAGTTATAACGAATTCTTCCATTGCTTATCTTATTTAAATGTCCATGAACATCTGGGGTACAAATTTCTTCAAAATCATGATATTAGACTTCAGCGCTTATTGATTATCATCACAGAATTTGTTTAAGGTGTTTTTTTTATGCTTACTGCTTGACCCCTTAACCTAAACCTTCCTCAAGGAATACGCAATAGGACACTGACAAGCTTATCAAAATCAGTCCAGTGGTTCAAGAAATTAACCCGTTCAAACAGACAGACAGATATTGTGACACTCACTTTAGTATAATACTATGTAGTGATGTGACACCAAAATGTCAGAAAATTGTACTTTTTGAAAAATTGGAGCAAATTGTCCCTATATACTTTGAACTGTTCATCGGTATTGCCTTCTCATAAAATATAGGTCAAGCGCGACCCCATTCCAAAACACATGTTCTTTGAATTCACTGATTCATTGTCATTTATTTCCATTGTTTATGTTGCGAAATAACACCTACAGAGTGTTGGTTACGCAGTAAAAATTAGCAGTTGGCCTCAAAGTGAACATAAGTCTTAAATCATAAGTTTGATGTTTTTCCGTTATTATAGATTTAAACAGACGAGTAAGATTGTCATTTAACAATAATAAATAAATTTTGAAAGCAACATTTGGTGTTTTTTCTATCGAATACGACAAAAGTTAGAACGAAGATGCTTACAAATGCTAACTATATTCCATACGAAGAGCAGACTGGTAATTTGTCGTTCGTTTCCTTACATTTCTTTTGAGTTATTGAACCGTTTTTGGCAATTTTTTTGTGGTCAGATTAGAAAACGTTCTTGGAAAGTCTCTAAACAGAATTTTAGTTTTCAGTCCCGCAAAAAATTAAAATTAAAAAGTCGAAACTTTTCAACGATATGTCGCACGCCTATATACGAAAGAAAATTGTTTTCTTACTGTCATTTGCTACAAAAGCCACTTTCAAAATATTTTTTTTTTTTTAAATAATCATTATATGTAAAAATGTATACAGCTTTTATAATTTAGGAGCCATAAGCTGCTGACAGTAAGACAGAAAAGAACGGACGGTCTACTGCGGAACCCTGAAAATATGTTTTACATATTCAAACTCATGAAGTCTCTAGCCTTCATTTGATACTACATGGCAGTATGTAGAACAACTATGTTTGCGTACATTATACCCCCGAAGCTGGTTCTATAAATGTGTGTTTTATCTGATTATTTTTCGTTTGCCATATATCCGGAAGGAATGGATTCAATAATATCGGAACTCAAAAAACGACATCATTGAATTCGTTAAAGTGTTGCGGAGATTCGCGCGCAGGAAACTAGGTTATAATTCATGGTGGATATGTTTTTTTCAGATTCTGGAAATGTTGTGACAAAAATTTGTAACAAACAAAAAATAACGAGTGAATCCTGCCACTTGGGGTGAACATTTTCTCATTCATTATACTTTTGCATTGTACTATCGAGTTATGAACTTCTATTACCTTTTGTCGACACGAAAATTAATAAGATTAGGCATTGCGCATATCCGGCATTGTTTTTTTTTTTTTTTATGAAAGCTGTGTGCCGTCATAGGGGACCTGCCAACTTGCATTTCTCGTATTTTTCTATATTTACAGCGAAAACAAAAACAAACAGCTGTCAAATCGCGTGTCCCCTGTGACGTTATGCGCAGAACGTGCGATTTTTTATACCTAACTGCGCAATCTTGTATTCTATCATTCTTGAGACCGATCACTGGTGGTTACAAATTCCGTGTTCGCTAAGTAGTAAGAAACAAAAAAAAAAAAAAAAATGCCCCACCTTCGGTTTGTATCTGTTTGGCATTTTATAAACTATTTACAGTTTAAGGAAGAATTTCTGCCTGGGACAGTTTCACGCCGCCATTGTCACATCAATTCACCTCAGGTGACTCAACTTAGAAAAAAGGGATGGTAATAAAGTTGCGTGAAATATAGAAAAATCAATGACTACCCAATGCGTCCCGTAAATAAAATCCAAACACAATTATAATAGAATTAGACAAAAACATTTTTCTTTTTTTAATAATTTGTTTATGTGAAATTGCGCTACAAAAATTGACAAATAAAAAAAAATAGAGATTCAAAATACATAAATTTTTAAAATATCCTAGTACATGATGTACATATGTATGTCATGGTAGTATCAATACAAAATATCCTCTTTTTATAAGGCACATAATCTTTGTAGATGGAAGGCCGCATTGTTTTTTTTTTCCTATAATTAAAAATTGTGCGAAAACTTCCATAGTTCAATAACGAATTGAGTAGTAAGACCGATTGAGCTTTTTTCAATCACATCCAATCAATGGTATAACTTAGTTGTTAAACGTGTTGCTCATCAAGCCAAACAAAACCTACTGCCCGATGGAACATACTTCATAGACACCTTTACAAAACTTACATTCGATGATTTTGGCGGCAACATTTTGACATGACATTTGTTCGTAATAAGACAAAAGTGAGGCAAAAATCGTCGACATCTTTTCTTCTAAGTTTTCCAATGTTAAAACCACCAAGTGTTCCTCACATTTCTGATACAAATCCCACAGAGCCGTTTCGTAATACAAAGTTGTTCTTATAAAAGCTTCGATTTTCCTTCGGAATTTATCCACTAATTCTTTAGCTTTTTCCATTAGATATATCGTTATATTCTGACCCACTCTATTGGTCAAATATAGGATGCAATTCTGAAAATTGTCCTTATTCAAAATGAGTGGTTCAACCAATCGGAAAATATTGTAACAAAACCCGTATAGATTGTTACTATCACCAAAGAATGCATTATTTATCTGGTTGGGATATTGGTTATCAGGAACTTCATTAATTAATCGAATGAGATCCACTTTGCCATTAGATGCTCCTGTTGCATTTATAGTCCCTTTGATCATCTTGTCGAACATATTTCTGCGTATGTATATCAAAGAGTAAAATTATGAAACCAACACGAAATGATAGTGTATACCTTAGTCTACTCTTCAGTTCCGTTTTGTAGGCGTTAGCTCTTGAATCTTGAGCTCTTGCAATAATATTCGAAGCTAAACGAAAGTTATAAACCGAATGGGTAAATATAACTAAAGAAGCAGCTGCTTGCAACCAATCCGTTCCAGTAATCTCTTCATCATCAGAGAATTTCTGAAAGTAGTAAAAAAAAAAAAAAAAAAACATTATGGAGTTATTCATAATTTTATTTCAAAATCTTACCAAAATTATATCCAAAATTCCATTTGCCACTCCTGTTCCCGATAACAACATAGTCGATATAATCATGCCATTTACCACTGATTCATGAATCTATAAATAAACATCACATGATAAGAAATGCATGCATTTGAATCAGCTATTTTACCAAAGAAACTTCTCTTCCGGCTAGAGCTACTTGTGCTAATGTTCTACTCGCCACAGAAGAGGATACAGCCAGTGCTCCGGAAGTTACACCTAGCCAACAACCCCTTGCTGTTCGATCAGTTAAGGCAATACTTTGTTCATGGACTCTTCGTGTCTTTAACTGCCATCCTGATCGAACAGCTGAATAAATACCAGTGCCAATGCACATTGCTCCTGCTGCTGCCATTACAGGTGCAGCAACTGGCACAGCCAAGGCTGCTAAACTAACGCCTGCAGCAGCAAATCCACCAACGCCCGCTGCGATATCTGTTGTCGTTACAACTTTACTGCCTAATCCACTTGCAGGTGTATGCCAAGAATCCATACTTAGCTACATAATGATAGATATAACTAGGGTTACAGAGCGACAAATACATGGAGTGGACTTAATGTTACCTTGTCGCCCTCGAAAGTGTAGATACCGTTTGATGGTGCAAATGCAATGCCTTTCGGCAATAAGTTATCCTCGATGAACGACTTCCAATTCTGATAAACACGCCCGTGATCATCAATGAATACCATGCAACATTTACTGCTATCGCCATTTTCTAGAAAAATAAAAAAATGCAGGCTGAATATAAATAGTACCCCGTTAGATGTCTAAGGGTAATGACGCTATTCAAGAAATGTTGGCCTTTTGATAATACGAGTAATTTAATGTACGCCCAAACCATTTGCAAAACCCTGACTTATCTGTCCTTTTGAGACACACTGAGCAATTCGTCAAGTTTTGTGCTGATAAAATATAATAAACTTCTAAGTAATCAAGCGACGACGCAAGGTATTTTGAATCTATTTTTGAAATGACAATTAAGCAGCGCTTCAAAAATACACATGAAATCTTGCATGCGTAATCGTTTATGCCCGGTATTACTGGATAACAGATTGAATTTAAAAAAAAAACCTCTCACTTCAGAACGCAATAAACCAAAACTCCATCAATTCGAAAACAACAACACCAAATTATTGAGGCACGTCTTGAAAAGCAATCTGTAACAAGATGCCGATAGCAAAAATATGTCGAATCGCCATATGTATGAATGTATTTCAATTTTGAATAATATGCACATTTAATAAAACTTAAGTACAAGACTTAAATTAAGTTCAACTTAAGGACATTTAAGTTGAACATAATTATTCGTGCAACGAATTTTAATCGCTATGTGGAACTTAGACTGAATTGATATGAAATGCGTTATGAAGTGCATTTTTTTTTATAATTTGCGCGCGCCAAAGAGGATAATACTCCTATACTATTATAGGACACGGGCGTTGTGAAGAAGAGAGAGAGAGAAAGAAAGATTTAGTGTAGTGGTTTGAAACTCAGATGGTATTAAGTTTCTGTAAACTCCAAGGGTAGCGTTCAGATAACTGGGAAGCTTGTATGTTTTGCTTTTGTCATTGCTCATGATTCACAGTATTTTTTTCCGTCCCCCTGATGTCATCATCAGGATCAAGTTGCATTTTCAGCCATATGACCACTCTACTGCCAGTGTTATGCCTTCGCAGTAGAGTTGACTTAGCTTTCGCAATTGGTCCAGTTTTTTATTTATTTCAGGCGAAATAAATAGATGATTCAGGATTTGAACCGTGAACCAACAGCGTGACAAGCGATGATGTTACCACTACACCACGGCCACCCTGTACATACTATAATTATTTTTTAACAAATATAAATACTCACTCATACATTTTCTCGTACGAACAACCAAATGCACTGAAAATTTGGTAGCGTCTCGAGCTTGTATATAGGTTGCACCTTCAGCAACGGTTACCAATATAAATGTCGATAACAGATTTTTATTTGTGTACTTTGCTATAGAAAAAAAAAGCATTCAAAAAATATTAACTATTTAATGTTACTAAGAATGAAAACACATATGTACCTACGTAAGTACATAATAGGAATAGATATAAATTACATGAATTCATCTAATGTGTTATTTTTTTACATAACTTACTTTGTGCTATTGTACTCTTATATATAGCTTCACGAACTCTTTCCTGAAAAGAAAATGAACGATATTTTCAATCATTTCAACTATGATACGTGCTATAATGCAGGATGTTGCGCATGCAAACACTGTACACTATTGCACGACTATCCAAAAGGAAGAGTCAAAAATGTATTTGCTGAGACACAAAAAAAAAAGAAAAAAACAATTACGGCCACGACCAAACTTAAGTGAGTTTTCAATAATCTGAATTGCAACTCCGATGTACCATTCTCTAATATTAACCAACCCGTCGAATTAAGTTCTGGGAATTTTTTCAAAATGAATGTTGCGTTCACCTACCTTTCTCTGATTAGCGAGCTCTCACTGATATAATTTTCCCTTTGCAAATGGTATATTAATTTGTTTCTTCGGATTAGGCGAAAACAGTCAATTCTGAAGTAAACGCGGACAAAACTAAATGCATGCTGTCGACACACAAAGAAGCTTTTGTTTAGAACCTAGGACAAAACGTCACTATCGATTCAAATTCAAAACCCCTAAATCGTAGAATCTTCCGTCTGATATCTGGCACTGCGTATGTCTACTGTCGATGGAGTAGAAGATACAACCGCGAACTCTATGAGCATATGGATGTAGTGCAAAAAGGCAAAGACCCAACGATTACTTGGCTCGGTCATATCGAGCGAATGAAAAATAACGCTCCAACCATCAAGAGGGTTTTCGAGTCTCATCGCCCAAATTCAAAGCGACAATGAAAAACCAAACCTGCTTTAAAGACCAAGCGATCGCTTATATAAGAAAGTTTGGCCTAGAGAACTTGAAGCAATGATATCGAGACCACAGGTGATTGTAAGACGGGGCTTTTAAAACGCATTACGAAATGAGAGGCATAACGTACGATTTCCAAGTCATGATACAGTGGAACTTCCCTAAGACGAATTTCAAGGAAGAAGAAAATAAATTCGAATTATGGAAACTTCGAGTTACAGAAAATACGCAAAAATACAGGAATAAAGTTATTTGTTTATTTTAAAGAATTCTGTATTTTTTTTTGGGTTTTGCATGACCACTTCTCCTTTTCTACAAAATCCTCCACCAAATTTAAGGAACATTACTTCAGCACTCCACAAAAGCTCTTAGCTTTTCAATGGAAGAGCAAATTTGCTCAAATGTTGACATGGTGTTAGGTCTTCATCTACACCCTCTGTCTGAAATACATACCTTCTGCTCCGGGCACATGACTGTCTAGAACGCTTTCTAAGACATCATCCTCAGTAGGATAATCCATTGTACATGCACCATTATCGACATTAACGTAGTCTTCAAATGTAACATCGCTGAAGAATTGAATGAGACCCACAGAACATTTAATTCGGATAGTGGAAGAAAATCTTCTTCATCCCAGTATTCACCATTTTCCAGAAATACTTCTTCTTCTTCTTCTTACGGCGAAGTTATGATCCGATGTAGAAGGATCACAATCCTCCCACTTTACTGCATCCCCACTGGTCCGCCTGTGGGGTTTACCGGTTTGACCTAAGGAAGTACCGGCAGACTTTCGGATCACTTTTGGATCACTTCGTCACTGAGGCCAATCGAATGCTGGTGTTTTAGCATTTGTGTGATCCAGTTGTTTTTTGGTCTGCCTTTTTTGTGCGATTGCGTAGGAACGTTGATTGATATTGCCTTTTTGACGGGGTTCGAAGGATCTCTCCTTTGAACATGACAATACCAACTGAGCCGGTCGTGCTCTATCTTGCTTGTGATGGGTTCTTATACATAAAGGTTTCCTCGAATCTTTGCATCCATCTTCCAGTAATTCTGTAGTAAACCTGCTTTCTGGAAACAATTAGCAATTGTTTGGTTTTTTTTCTAATTGTGACAAGTAGCGTCACTGTTGTAGGAATTACTTTCTTCATATTGGCCAATAGTGCTGTTTTAAATTTTTAATAATGCCCTGGTCCATTGCCTGTAATAGTGAGGTCATGTTTGGAGGAAAGTATGCAAGTTTTATGTTTTTTCAATTTATCTTCTACATTCTTTGGATGTGCATGACAATTGTCAGCAAAAAAGATAACTTTCTTTTCTGAGAGTAATACTTTTTGTCCAATTTTACGAGCCATTTCTCATAAATTTCACTTGTCATCCATGCCCTTTTGTTACTTTCGTAATCCATATCAAGTGATTTGATACCCTTGAAACACCGCGGTCTCTTGCTTTCCTAATAACAAGTAATTTCAGCTTTTTAGACTCAGTCATATTGCTCCCAATCATAACGGTTATTCTCTCTTTGCTACATTTTCCACCAAAAAATTTCTCACTCTTAAACGTTAGTGTTTTATTTGCTAAACATTTAAAAAAGATCCCCGTCTCATCGGAATTAAACATGTCATTCTTATCGAACCGTGCTATCAAATCGGGGAAAACGTTTTCATAGAAATGACCTAGAGTTACCAAATCTGCTCCAGCACTTTCACCACAAATCGTTTCTTGGACAATGGAATGTCTTTTTTTTAACTTATCCAACCAACCTACACTAGATAAAAAATCAACACGTCCCAAAGCATCCGCGAACTCTTTAGCCTTTTCCCTTATTATGGTTCCTGAAAGCTGTTTTTTTTATTACAAGCTACGGTTACCCATTTGATCATAGCTTCATCAATATCGTCATAGTGGCATATTTTGAGTCTTTTTCGTTTACTGCTAGCACCATGGTCTTTCATTTTTTCCAGAAGAGCATCCTTGTTTTTTTTAAAATGGTTATAAGGTGTTCAGGGGAATAACAAATTCTTAGCACCTTTTTCTATCTCACTTATTACCAAGCATTCATCATCAAGTGATACCCACTTTAAATGTCGCTTTGCCATCTTCTGAGAGCCGTTATCTCTGAATTCTATAAATAAATCTGGATGCATAAACAAACATGGTACATATGACTAAGAAATTTAAATAACTATAGGGACTTCCCCTACTACGATTTTAAGGAAACTTGGTTCAGTGCGTAATTTCTCTGAAAAATTCAAGTCACGATTGAAATATATCTTCGAGTTATAGAAATACTCGAGTTAGGGAGCTAAAAATGTATGAAAAATGTATCGAAAAAACAGTGTTCAGGATAAAAATTCAACTTAGAGAAGTTTAACTGTATACACATAATACATAAAATTTCGACATTGATAATAAGAAAATATTACCATGCGGTAATCAATGCCATTTTGACAGGTTCAAATGTCAATTCTCATTAGAGGAACTTTTACACACGGGTGCAAGCCTAAAATAAACATGAAGACAATCTGACAATTCGACTATGGGAATAAGAGTAAATATGTCAAAAAAAGAAAGATGTGAAAATGTAAAGAAAAAGTTTCGAAATTGTGAATATTCTAACAAATCAATAATAGTAAGTAGAATAATAACAGGCATATATTTGTTTTTATTTGTGGATAAATTGATCAAGTTCATTAACAAAAGAAATAAAATAAATTTCTAAAATAAATTTATTTCGATTTTTTTTTAAATTATTGTGTAAATTTAAACAAAAGTGTAATTGAGAACTATAGGGGTATAAGTAAATTATCAGCAATACCTAAAGTTTTTGAATCCATAGTTAAGGCTAAATTAGATTTTCAAATAAAGGAATACATCTCTGAATTTCAACATGGCTTTGTTTCCGGACGTTCGACTATATCCAATTTGGCATATTTTTCGTCTTATGCTATAAACGCTATTGAAAGTGGGTATCAAGTTGAAACTGTGTATACCGATTTTAGCAAAGCATTTGATCCTGTTAATCATCAAATTCTACGTAAAAAGCTGTTGAATTTTGGTTTTCATTCTGCAATGTTGAACTGGATTTCTTCTTTTTTTACTGGGAAGGATCCAACGAGTACAAATTAATAATTATTGGTCAAGATCTATTAAATGCACTTCAGGAGTTCCTCAAGGAAGTCATTTGGGACCCTTGTTATTTATCATTTTTATTGACGATATTTCGTCGCACATACAATTTTGTAAATTTTTAATGTACGCTGATGAACTAAAAATTTTTCTGAAAGTAAAATGTATCGAGGATTGTCTAAAAGTTCAAAATGATATTTCGTCGTTAACTAATTGGTGTACAAAGAACGGCCTTGTTTTAAATACAAAGAAATGCTTTGTGGTCTCATTTTCAAGAAGCTCTCTTCATTTTTCTTACAACTACTTTCTCCATTCTAGTCCATTGAATAGACTTGATAAAGTAAAAGATCTTGGCGTCATAATGGATACTAAACTGACTTTTAATTTTCATATTGACTATATAATTGCGAAAGCCAATTCAATGATTGGCTTTATAAAAAGGAATGTAAAAAGAGTTTTACCGATCCACACACGCTTGTTATTCTCTTCATTTCTTTAGCGAGATCGATACTTGAATATGTTGACGTTATTTGGAATCCTAATTATCAGCTTTACTCTGATCGTGTGGAAAAATTTCAAAGGAGGTTTATCTTTTATAAAATAGGGTGGCAATTTTCACCATCTTATGAGGCTGGGTGTAAGCTTCTAGGTTTACTTCCGCTGCATTATAGACGATATGCTCATGATTTAATGTTTGTAAGGGATTTGCTATGTTATCATATTGTAACATAATGTAGCATAATAACTACGCCCTCGAACAGGCAACAAATTCCGAAGTGTCTTTTTATTTGAGGTTCGTGTCTGCAATTAGTCTCCACAGTTCGGATAATATCACGGATAAGAGAGAACAAGAGAGAATTATAACTGCACGAAATGATTGTCATAATTTTTAGGGATTTTGTTTTTAAGTATTTTTGTTTTTGGTCGAAGAATTTGCTAGAAGTTTCTGGCTATCAGAAACTTCTGCTATATAAGGACAGATGGCGATCGAGAGGGAGCAGTTGGTTTAGAACCGTGGCGAAGAGATTGGAAAAGTGATAATGGGCGAAGTTGTGATTTTGTGATAACTTGAAAGTTGAGAGTTAACAAGAAGAAGTAATTAGTTTGGATTTGTGAATTAAGTAATTGAAAGGAGATAAAGTATAGACTAGAAAATAAAGGAATAAATTTCACAGAATATCGTTTTATCTACTCGAGCCGTAGCTCGCATATTACAATATTAAAAGCCAGCTCTTTTAGCTCTTATGCCAATTTATGCTCCCGAAAGAGCGCTTAGAGGTAGACCATTTCTTTTTCCTCATGGACATAGAACTAACTATGGCCTAAATGAGCCTATTACAAGGAGCATAATCTCTTTCAACGAAGTATGCAATATTGTTGACCTATCTTATTCGCGGGATAGTTTCAAAAACACTGTCTTCAATTTGTTTTTTGAACGCTTTACGAATTAATTGTACATATGTATCTATTTATTCTTATTTTTATTTTATTTTTTTATTTTTAACTACATATAATTGTATATTATCATTAAGTTATTTTGTAATCTGTAAAGCTATGCTTGTAGATGATTAAATAAATAAATAAATAAATACATTTTGCAATAACGATAATCAGGTATGGTCCCTGCGAATTCTTCACGGATCACGGAACTTGATCAATTTAAGTGGTAGACTTATTAACCAAAAAACAAAAAGACTATAGCTGCTGAAACTTAGCAGCACGACCCGACGAATAAAACGACAATCGATAGTAGGAATCATGTGTTTCTTTTCTATAGCCTTAAAGTGAATTGTGCCTAGACACAAATTCATTTCTCAGGGTTGGAAACATTTCTTGTATAACTACATATTTCTTAAAAATATTTCATATTGTGATTACTTTTATAACGAAGCAGCTGCATATATATTTTTCTTTGTATTGTTTATTTAAAAAAGTCTTCAAATTACCATGGCTTTGTTTTCCTTAGATCCGTGACTTCCAGTGTCCCGAAATAAGATTTTTAGTTTTTCCTTGAATAGCGGAAATTGACGAGGAGTATATCTGAAAGTATACAAATAAATATGAGAGCAAATAATTAAAGTTTATTATCGAAACAGTTGATGTGAACAACTTTCTTTTTTTTAATAATAATCAATTCAAATCATAAACAATTCAAGTGAATTGTTTATGATTTAAATTGATTTTCCTACTTAATTATCACTGGACTGACTTGAAGCATTGACATTGATATTGTATTCACCAACCGACTCTTCTATATATATATATATGTATAACTCAATGTAGCTGTGTTTGTACGAGGGCAAGGTGAAAATTTCTCGGTCTGACGCAGAGATGGCGTTCCAATCAGCAAAAATGTATGTTTCCTGCATGGTTGCACTTCTCATTAGTTCGTATGACAAGTTTCAACTTGTTCTCTCAAGTAGTTTCTTTACACGAATTTTTGCAGTAGACGTCTTGCGTGTTTTTCGTTAAAATGGATAAACTTGAATATTGTGCGGTGATAAAATTTTTCGTTTTGGATGGGTTAACCCCTAAGAAAATTCATCCAAAGTTGACAAAAGTTTACAGGGACTCTACTCCTTCCATGTCAACCGTTAAAAAGTGGGTAGCTGAATTTAAACGTGGTCGCACGTCCCTCGAAGATGACCCACGTGAAAGACGGCCAAAAAACACACCTGAAACCATCGAAAAAGTGCATGATATCATGTTGGGCGATAGACTGAGGCTGTGTGTATATCGAAAGAAAGGGTGCGAAACATCTTGCACAAAAACTTAGGGATGCGAAAGCTCTGCCCAAGATGGGTGCCGCATTTGCTGAATGCCGATCAAAAGCAAATGCGCAAACGATTCAGCGCCAAAGAAAGCGAAGTCGATAGCATCTGCCTGAAAGGTCATGGCCAGTGTGTTTTCGGATGCTAAAGGGATCCTGTTAATTGATTACCTTGAGAAAGGCAAAACAATTACAGGCGAATATTACTCCAACCTTCTTGACCAGCTGGATGCCAAAATTCGCGAGAAGAGGCCAGGCTTGAAGAAGAAAAAAAATCATCTTTCACCAGGACAATGCACCTGTACACAAGTGTGCGTTGGCGATGGGGAAACTGCGGGATTTGGCACCCTCAGACTTCCATCTGTTCCCAAACTTGAAGAAAATTGTTTCTGGGAAGCGCTTGTATGGTATAAGATTCCCCTGTTGAAAAGCGAATATCTTTCCTCTTAGAGTGCGGGTGGCAAGACCCTCTCCTGACGCCTGACAACTTCCAGGTTTCCGACAACAAATAGATCTCGCGTTGCCTCTCATTTATGTCCATTAGCTGTACATTTCCCTGACATTTTTTAGAAACCTTTCTGGCTAAATCAATTTCGATATAGGGTGAGTACAGCTTGACATTGCATCTTCTCTATTATGCTGCTTGAAATCGGTAATCAAGTAAAGAAATTATTCTTTCGAAAAGACCGAAGATGTTTTGCATCTGGCGTTGAGAGCATTCATTTGTTTGCCCTATAGAAGACCGTTGGTATAATGAGTCTTATATAAGATGTCTTCCCATACTTAGACCTATAAATTTCTCCTTAGTTGCTTTGTTACTCAATTGTATTCTTAATCGAAAGTAACTGCGACCCTTTCTACTTAGCAAGATACATTCTGTATTAACGCACCACCCACAGTCTTTTGTAATTTCAGCGAAGTGAAAAGTTACATAGATGTTGTTAGGAGTTTTCCTCTTCTGTTGACTAATATGCAAACCCTTCAAAAATATTTAACAAATCACATGGCTGCACGTCGTCTTGCCAACCACCTTATTTGACATCAGACTTTACTGACCTTGATAGAGCGGAGTATACTCCTTATCGTCACTGAACAGGTCGAAAATCGATGTATCGATTTGGAACTCCTAAGTTTCCTTCTAGATCTGCGGCAATGTAAAATGATTGGAATTTTTTTTTTTTGTTTTGCAGGTCCAAAACCATACTGATAAGGGCCAATGATATTGTCTTGTATGCAATAGTGGAGAGACCAAATACTGAATGGATGATTTTTTAATGTGCCGATTATTTAAAAAAAAAAAACCTAGTTACAGAGTCCATTCTTATAATGAGGGAGTCATTCATCGGGGAACCACACTATTTTTTAGATAATTGAACAGTTAGTCATATACTTATGTATGTACATACATATTGTATGTCGTTACAAATTCGAAAATTCGCTACTTTCATAAATTTTTTTCAACTTCTGGATCACGTACTTTAGAAAAGTGAGGGAAGGCCAGACAACTTTTCAACGATGCGAGGATTATGTATCGCATTCTTATATACAAAAAAAATGTTTGCTTGTAGTGGAAACTGGAACAACCTCCACGAAACCACGTTAAAAATGACACCGGCATTGTGTTTCGTTCATTGTTTTACATGACTTGTGTACTAATAGTGCATGTAGCATTTATAGCTTAGAAGCTAGAACATGCTGACAGACAGTGAGAGCAATAAGTCCCCATAAACCCTGCATAAAAAAACAAACTAATTCAACTTAATGTTTGGTAACAACAAACTTTCCTGGAAACAAGTTGATAAAAGGCAATAATCCATGCAATTTTGTAGCGCACCTATTTTCACTTCTATTGATATTTTGTCAAAAAGAAAAGAAAATTGTATGAATATTTGCAAATAGTAAATATTCTTTGACAAAATTATAAAAATGATATTGCATGTTGAATTTCGCGCGTCACTCTACCAGACATAAACTTTTATTCCGTTGTAATATTTTTTTTTTATTTTGTGAAGTTCAATATTAAGTGTCATGAAAATAATCCTAATGCATGCACAAGCTCACATAATGAGTATGTACGTGTTTTCAATCACAAAAAAAAAAAAAAAGGAACAACCCTTATGCTATCTTAAACGATGTCTAAGGAGGTACAACAAAAACTATTATCGTTATCATAACGATATGGGCGACCGAAATCGTGACACATAGTCGCAAATTAGCACTTACGACAGCCAGGTAACGAGAATCGTCAAACAAAAAGGTCCCCGGTCTAGAAATCAGTTTCATTACTCGCTTCGCGCTGATAATTTTCTAAATTTTGTTGAATAAAAATCCTGGTTTCGCACTAACGTGTTTGTTATGCTACTTGCATAATTGGTATTGAAAACATTTTATGAGGTCTGACCGATCAAAACAAATTAATTCTCTAGGATAAATTCAAGCGAATGTTTTATTCGCGAGAATGTGGAATGTGTTCTACATTTATGGATCGTGAATTAAAGTTGACATATCCAAGAAGTATCCGATTATTCGCGGAAAAATAAGCGAATTGTTAATTTCTTCTTACTTCGAGGAAACTATAGCAAACAATTTTGTTTAAAAAAAATAAATAAATTGAACTCAGTTCTTTTTGAAATGTACAATTTCAAATTTTGAGTGTATAAAGTGCTAAAACTGGTTTGATTACAGTTCGCGCATTCGCAGCTCGCTGAGCTGTGAATACCCCTTAATTTCTGCAGCACTGCGTTCGGTGTGGCACATTGAACTGACTGCAGGTGCTGTCAAAAACCTTAATTGTTGGTTTGTATATATAGGAAAATATTAAGTAAGATGTGTAAATATGAGATGCAAACATTTATAAAATATACAGCCAAATCGCTTTACTTGCGAACTTGGGCAACATGTCATTATTTGGTGTTCGATGTAATATACAGTCATGCAAATGATCCAACAGTACCCACGGCGCATTGTTGTTGCATACACTGCAGGCTAAAAGTTTGAGAGCTACCTAGGCCATTGTCTTCATTCATGCATGGAGGTTGAGTTTTAGGAACAGCACTTGAAATACGCACCGAAATAAACCGTTGTCTTTGACAACGGTCAAACGAAGATTAAGACATGCTGGACTATTTGGGCGAGTTGCTATTCCAAAACCCCTGCTGCGACCAGAAAACAAGCAGAAAAATTAGAACGGGCCAAAAAGCATAAAGACTGGATGGAAGAAGATTTCAACAGAGTTTTATGGAGGGATGAATCCAAGTTCGAGGTAATTGGCACAAAACGGACAGTTTTCGTTCGACGCAGCGCTAAACGAAAGATGCTATCATACCGTCAAGCATAGAGGCGGTTCTGTTATGGTCTGGGGATGTTTCTCTTCAAGTGGAGTGGGAGATCTGGCTCGAGTGATTGGAAAAATGAATAAGGATCCATAAAAAACAATATTGGCAGAAAACGCTGTGTCATCTGCACTAAGATTAATTGACGAAGGATTCGTATTTCAACAGCGCAAAGACCCTAAACACACGTGAAGACTTTGTCAAGTCCACCTGAATCAGAGAGAAGATGAAGAAATCTTACAAATCATGATATGGCCGCCGTAATCACCAATTTAAATCCTATAGAGCTGTTGTTAGGGAGGAACTAGATAGAAGGGTCCGGGTTCAATGCCCATCATCAAAATCTGCGTTGTGGAATATACTATTGCATTGCTGGAGCAATATACCAAAGGCAAGAATTCAAAAACTGATAGCTAGAATGCAAACAATTTAAAAAAAAAAAAATAATCGAATGTTTTTCGAAGAAAAATCAGTTTAAGTAATTTTTTCTTATTTTTAATAAATTCCTTTATGTTAAGAACAAAATGAAAATATTTTTCGGGTGCAGTTCCGAATAGTACTCATCTCCGACTTTCTTCAATTTTGTTGTACTTATAGTCTAATAAATCAGAAGTAAACATCCAAAGCGGTTTTTGGTGCAAAGTACTGGAAAGGGCTAAAAAGACATGCAAAGTTTGAAAAACATGAAGAAAAAAACTCAAATATCTTCGAAACTGCAACACGTATATATATAGATGATAATGCAAATAAAAGCTACAATTAAAGACCTCCAATTGAAATAAAAATCCATTTACATGTTTTGAATATATAATCAATTTTTGGAAAATGTCCAGTCACTTTTATCATAAACGTACCTTGCACATAGGCGAATGCCTGACAGTTGTTGACATACTCTTAGTGGAGCGACAAAGTCGCGTGAGCGGCTAAACCCTGCGGAGAGAGAGTTGAAATCCTTTTTTCCCTCGAAGCGTGCCACCCACCCCCTCTATTCAATAAAGAATAGCGGAAATTTTGTTGATATAGGCCAAACAATCGTTACGTGTTTCTGGAGAAATAAACTTAGTATAATGTTTCAAAAAATATAGCGTGTTTAGTACCGTTAAAATGTAGTTTCGTAATACAGTAAAAAAGGCACCTTGATACAATTGATTTTGAAAAATAAAAGCTTTTTCCTTAAAAAATGTGAGCACATTTTCCAAAAATTGACTATACATATCTTCAAAACTTCTAAATGGATTACAAAACTTTTTATTTCAATTGGAGGTCCTTAATTGTAGCCTTAATTTGCGGTATCATCTATATACAGTCGTGTGTAAAAAATTAAGACCATTAGCAAAATTTTATGAAATCATAACTTTTGAGTCTTCCACTTTTGTTATTTAATTTTTTTTAAATAGAAAAACAAATCTATTAATTAAATAACTTTTCAACTTAAGCAGAAACACTTCATTCAGAAATAAATAAAAATAAGAGTACGCTGCTAAAAAAAAAAAAAAATACGGTTGCACTTTTTATGTATAACAGAGTCTGATAATTTGATAATAATCAGTTCACCTTTGACATGCATTAGTGAGTGGTCATAAGTTTATTCATTTCAATTGGAAACACGAGAGTGATTTCAAAAACAATAATATGGGAAGGAAATCTGTAGACAAACTAACTTTATGGCAGGCAAATCAAATAAAATAAGTCAGCATTGAAGATTTTTAGAGATTTTCCTTATCTGTAGATTATTGCTCTCCATAATAATGGTCAGTTGCGGATTTCGAATAAGTAAAACTTGTGTACGTCAAACAATTGAAAGGCATAACATATACGGTACTGTTTCAAATAGAGCCAATTCAGGTCGAAAAAAGACTGTTACTCCACGTGTTAAAAGAGCATTAATTCAAATAGTGAAACACAATAGAGTTGCAAGCAGCGCAGAGTTAGCCATTGAATTTTGAAGCAAAACTAGCATTAAAATATCACCATCTCACATACTCAGAATACCTTACAGGCTCGATCTGCAACCAAAAAGTGTTTGCTAACGAAAAGGCATGCCAAAGAAAGGTTTTTTAAATTGGAAAAGTTTTATTTTCTGAAGAAAGCTTTTTTCAACTTTTTCCGAATGGTCGAATTCAAGTCCGACGACTTCCCTCGGATGTGTTCAACGACGTCAACAAGGTGGTGAAGAAAAAGTCACTGTATGGGGTGGTATTTAGTGGTACGGTCTCACAAATTTAGAAATCATCTCACGCACGGTTGACCAAGCTTCTTATATGAACATTTTGCAAAGAAATATGCTACCCTTTCTTGAAGACGAAATGCTTCTAATAGGATCTTTATTCCAACAAGATAATGCACGTCCCCACACCGCTAGAAAAACTATAGCATTTCTTAATATTCTCCCTTGGCCTGCCTTAAACATTATCGAAAATGTTTGGAAGATGGTGGGAGATAGGGTAGCAAAAATGCGAGCAAAGAATATCAATGATTTGAAAAGAACATTAATACAGGAGTCGAACAAAATTCCAATCGAAGCGAAACACAATTTAGTGTCTTCCCTTCATCGAAGAGTCAATGATTGTATTCGGGCAAAGGGTTATTACTTCAAAGGCTAGAGAGGTCTTATTATTTTACACAGGAGTATACTTTTGTTTTTATTTATTTCCAAATATGCAAGTGTTTGTGCTTAAGTTGAAAAAGTTATTAAATTAATAAAGAAGAAACTAAGAGCCGTATTGCGAGAGTCTATTTGCGATAGACTTAAAGTCGAATAGAATTAAAGTCCATTATCGGTATTGCGAATTTCTATTGGTATGGATGGTTTTCTATTTGATAAAAATGTCAAAAGCTCAGTAGAATTAAAGTCGATTATCGGTATTGCGAGTCTCTATTGGTGTTGATATTTTTCTATTTTATAGAAATGTCAATTCTATCGAAAATTAGTGGTAGACTTTAGTTTGAAAGTAGAGCAAACAAAGAAAAAAATGGATAGCGGGGAAAATAAGTAAGTATATTTAGAATTATATTCAAGTTTATTTTCTTTTTACAAAAATAAGGAAAAAAATTACAAATAAACGGCAGATGGAAAAATTTATCTGCCTAATGGAAAAAAATCAGCTTTTGGCGAAAGGGATTTGCAAAAAGCAAGAGGCAAACGAGCAATGGAGAAAATTTGCTATGGAACTTAATAGCTAAAAAAAAAAACAATAATAATTAAAATGCAACGGAACGGAAAATGCATATTTTACAAACATATTGTCATCCATGTCTAGGGGATTGGAGATCACTCTTAATTTTCTTCTGTATCGTAGTGTTGTCACAATTTCAGCTCTAGAGGATGTACGACGAGCATTCATCCTCAAAAGTATCAAAATAAACAAAACTCATTATATTTCCTAAAACAATTTTTCTTTTGTAATCAACAATAAAAAGGACAGAGCTTTTTGTAAACACAAACAAAACAAACGGAGATTTGACATTTCAGTTGAAAGCTCCATGTAAGAGCTTTTTCTTTTCTATTTCAAAAAGTCGATTCTATTACAGAAACTCACTGCACCTCGCAATACCAATTTTAAGTATAATAGAATCGGCAAAAGTCGAATACTCTCGCAATAAGGCCCTAAGTATTATTTATGCAATTATTATTTCCCAATTTGAAAAAGCTTTATAAAAGTTGTAAAAGTCAAATATCATGATTTCATAAAATTTTGTTAGTGGTCTTAATTTTTTACACACGACTGTATATACGTGCTGCAGTTTTGCAGATATTTGATTTTTTTTCTTCAGGATTTTCAAGCTTTGCATGCCCTTTTAGTTCTTTCCAGTAGTTTGCGCCAAAAACCTCTTTGAATGTTTACTTCTGATATAATAGACTAAACGTACAAACAATTTAAAAAAAAAATCGGAGATGAGTACTTTTCGGAACTTTATCCTATTTTTCTTCTTATTTTGGTTTCATATATGTTCCCCGTTCATTTTACATGATTATTATTCCACTAAAGTTTTTTTCGATGATAGATTTTGTTTTTCCTTCATGCACTGAGGGCGACCTCAAACGTTTGGCCTGCAGTGAACATGAATAACCCTATTGAGGCGCCTTAACCAACTGACAAACTGGCTTAAAAAACTAAAGAAATTCTCGTGGAAGCTAAACTACATTCATATCTATTTTTGAATGTGGACGAGGTACGTACTTTCTTTACACCACTGTACGTATATATTTTGCTCCGGTTCAGTTGGCGCTAAATTAATTAAAATACTCATATGTACATAGATGTACTATTACGCCACCGATTAAAATGTATATAAACATCGAAGACAATTCATTTTCTCGTTTGAAATTATTTCTATTCAAACTCTATTGTTACTAAAACGTAACATGGAACAAATTAGGTAAATATTTGCGATGTTACTTACGCATCCCACAAAATCTGACTTTCAAAAGCCAAATTGCTTGCAAATGCATCATGAATATCCAATGCTTTTTTTGCCATTTCGCTTAATAAGTTTAACAGAAAAACTGCAGTTCAAGTACTTTTGAACTACGCAGAGAAAGAACAAACAGAACCCGCAACCTGAAATTATCCACCAACCGACACTTCGCAAACCAAAAATCCGACCGTGAGATGAGTACAAGAGTGTAAAGTAAATTTTTGTTTGTTTGGGTTACACAGAATAGAAAAATGAATAGAAGTTGTAAAGACGGAACCATACAGTCGCATTGGACAAGTGGTAGAAATGTTTGCACACATTCACAGTGTTATAGTTGCTGTATGGTGGAAATGGTAAAAATAGATTTGTGGAGAACAGCTCACCTCACTGCTGAACGCATCCTTTCTACAGCACTTCAGTAAAGGAAGTGTCGCTCAGCGAACGACAAACAGCGACCAAATCATTTTTAGAATTTTTATACACACAAAAATGCAGATTTACATTACAAAATGAACTGAGTTCAATTTATTTAATTTTTAATTAAACAAAAAAACTAAATTTAAAAAAATTTCTTCGAAGAAATTGCGAAGTGAATTTTCGAACTGTCAACATTTATTCACAATCCACAAATTTAGAACACATTCCATATTCTCGCGAATGAAACATACGCTTGAGTTCGCTGACCTTATGAAATATTTTCAATACCAATTAAGGAAGTAGCCATCGTTTTTGCTTTAATATTTGTTAACTAACTCCCTTTGTACACCTTTCTTGTTTACAAACACAAAGCAAATGACAATTGAAATTCGCAGATTGCTGTAACATGAACAGAAATGGTTGTGAATGAAATGTTAAAATTGGCGACTATTCTCGCGTTCGCAGTTTGCCAGCACTCCTTTAAGTCGAATCGAGCAATTTACCAAAAGACCAACAACATGTAATCCGACAGATACAAAAATTAGAACATTGTCAAAATGCGTTCAGTTTCCAAGTGGCTCGTTTTGTATAGCTTGGGAACTTTATTCTGTTTGGTCAACTTGCACATAATAACCAATTCCTATTCGAGTTAGGGTAAAAAAAAATGGGCGTGCTTAGTTTTCAAAGCCCTAGTTAAGTCTGCTTAACTTGTTTACTCTTCTTTTACTAACGCATACCTAGTACGTACCACATTATTTCCATAATTCATTAAAACTCAAATTTTTCAAAGGAAATTTGCAAATGCCAAATATATACGAAACCCACCAACAGAATGAACTGAAATAAATCAACTGTTCCTTATATGTGAAGTAAGATTTTGTACAGCTATATTGTCTTGTAGGAATGGAACGTTTCGAATTGAATTTGGTAGTTAGTGAATGTATGAAATGCAATTCAGAACGTTCCCTCTCGACGAGAAAGTCGTACAAAATCAAGCCGCAGATAAAACAAATCGTTTAACGATCTGCGAAAGTAGACGGACAAATTTTGTCTGAATCTTTAACAAAGAAGATAATTATAATAACATGGACATTGGAGTGCATTCCACGTTCAAGCACGAGAAGAAGGCAGTGTTCAATTGTTTAAGTATTAGGTGTGTAACTTGGAACGACCAGCTGTTTCCCCTCTCATAGGAGAACCATCCCTGTGTACGGGTAAGTGCAATCAGCGGTTCTCAGAATTATGTGTGTGTGTTATTGCTACTCGAGAGAAGTTAAGGCTGAACTATAATAGTCGGAAGAAGAATGTCATAATTCTACGTTAAGTTTCCTTCAGTACTGTCAATTGCTCAAGTAGCCCATAATAGGCGTATGTGTTCGGAAGCAAAGCTTCCCGTCCGATCACCGAAAAAAAGCATCGTCGGACGCTGTTAGTACTTAGATGGGGGACCGCTTGTCAAGTTTTCATACGTACACTTACGAAAGAGCGAATCCATTCGTTCTTTCGTAAGTGAGCAAAAGTGAACGAAACTTAACGAATCGAAGCAAAAAGCTATTATGGTCACACAATACAAATCCTGTGTATTCGCTCTGTTTCGGAAGTGGTCGTACGAAAGCATTCTACTATTATAGTTCAGCCTTTAGAAATGGCATTAAAAATAATTACAAAATCTGAATGGAATTTTAATATTTCGGAAATGGAACACGATTGCTCACACCCTTTGACGGTGATTATGAGCACTTTTTTTACAGCGTGCTGATCACAACATTTGTGCTTAAACTGTACTCTTCAGTAGCGATTACGCAAATCATCATGTTCGCCAATGATAATATCAAATACCGAATGATTCACCAAATGCGGCGATTCGTGAATTATAATAGAACCCTGATATACCCTGGGTATAATAAAAACAAAAACTTCGTAAACAAATATATTTTATTTTTTAGGCTTTGGATAAGTTCTAAAGAGTAAAAATTTTAAATATCATAGTAGATTCAGGCACAATCCTTTCGCTTAACATGCGTCATGGGCTTATCAAAAATAATGCTAAATATCATGATTTTATAAGGCATCTGGTTTTTGTTGATATAAAGTCTTATAGTACTACTTTGTTTATAACTAATCGTGTGACAAAGTTTCACAGTTCCATAATGGAAAGTATAACCGATGGTATTTGTTTTAATAATTTATAAAAAATAGCTCGATTCTGTTTTGGAACTTCTGTACAGCAAACAAAATGTATTAGTCGATGGGGCATATTTCATAAAAACCTTGGCAGACTTCACATTCGATTCTTTTAGCAGTAGGATTTCTCCATGACATCTTTTTGTAATGATCTAGAAGTAAATCGAATATTTTCGACATCTCGTTTTCTAATGTTTCCAATGTTACAGTCTCTAAGTGGTCTAAGTATCCTTTACATTCCTGGTACAAATCCCACAGAACGTTGTCCAAATATAATGTTGTCCTTATAAAAGCTTCAACTGTGTTTCGGAATTGCTGTATGAAATCTCTAGCCTTTAGTATTAAAAATTCAGTCATCTGGGCACCCAAGTTTTCGATTAACAATTGAACACAATTTTGAAACCCATCCTTATTTAAAACGAGTACTCCAGCCACCTTGAGAACACTCTGACAATAATTGGTGAGATTGCTACTACTTTCGGAAAATGCATTGCTGGTCAACACATTAACAGTTTCCTGATTGGGTATCGTCTTATGAGACTCGGGAATTGGTTTATTGACTTTTCCTAGTATGTTTTCGCCTTTTCCCTGCTGAATATTGTCTCGCAGAACGCCGGCTTTAATCGAAACTTCATCGTTAAGTACTATGTTGCCATCCTTGCCGGCTGCGAAACGAACATCGTTTTTGTTAAGGTTCTTGTTGATTTTATGCAAATCGTTGAGGTACTGTTTGTCAGGAACTTCATTAATTAAACGAATGACATCCATTTTACCTTTGGTCGCTCCTTGTGTGCGTAACGTCTCTTTGGTCATCTTATCGAACATTTTTCTGTATGAGGGTGGAAGGGATTTAAGTAATGGAATTAATGCAATATGCTATACTTGTTCATACCTTTGTCTATTGCTCAATTCCGTTCTGTAAGAACTAAGCTTTGCATCTCGCGTTTGAGATACAATAGTCGAAGCCAAACGGAAATTGTAGACAGAGTGAGTGAATATAACAAGGGACGCAGCTACTTGCAAGCAATCCAATCCACTAATCTCCTCATCATCGGAATATTTCTGCAATAATTATGAAGGTATTATTATTTGATTTAAGATGATTTGAAAAGTTAAGTTTTTTTTGTTCAGTGACGAGACTTGGAATGTGACTATTTACATCGTCGACTTGACAAAAATCCGTCACACCATTCCACATAAACCTATAAAAAATTATCCAAGCGCGAAATACGTTCACATGTTCCCGTTAGAACGAAAACTCTTACAATTTCTAACTATTATTCCATACGAAAAGCTAGCAGGGCATTCAGTTGGTTTTTTTTTTTTTTATATCTGAATTATTGAACCGATTTTGGTGAACTGTTTTTTGTGTGTTAGAGATACATGTCGGTCGCTCCTATAGAACTCGTAGGAAAGTGATAAGAAATAAACAACCCGTTACATACTTATGTACATAATAACTGTGATATCTTGCAAAACATTTTTAAAATCAGCATACTGTCGCGCCTTTCATTTGAGTTTTAATTTATATTTAAATGATAGGTCTTACCAACATCATATCGACAATTCCATTTGCCACTCCTGTTCCAGATAATAGCATAGTCGAAATATTCATTCCATTTACCACTGTTTCCTGAATCTATGAATGCACAACACAGAAAAAAAAAGAAAACATTTATAAAATGTAATGGTCAAATAGATGCATTTATAAAATCAGAATAGGCAACATATTTTTATTGGAAATCAACTCAAAGGCTTCAACTTCTGCTCACAAATTAAATCTTCTTTCAAGATAACACGTAATTACGTGTAAAAATATTACATACGAGTACTCCTATGAATGTTTCGTTTTCACTGTATGGCGAAAGAAAAAAGTATTGAATGTTGCCCATTCATAACTGAGATCTGTTAACTTGCATCGATACCAACCAGTGTAACTTCTTTGCCAGCAAGAGCTACTCTCGCTATCGCTTTATTTGCCACAGATGAAGATACAGCCAGTGCTCCAGAGGCTACGCCTATCCAACAACCCCTCGCTGATTGATCCGTTACAGAGATGCTTTGTTCATGTTCACTTCTTGTCCAAAGCTGCCATCCTGAACGAAGTGCTGAGTAAACACCAGTCCCAATACATACGATACCTGCGCCTGCCAGCACTGGTGCAGCAATTGGCGCCGAAAAAGCTGCTGCTAGAGTAACACCTGCAGCGGCAAATCCAGAAACTCCAGCTGCCACATCTGTCGTAGCCACAACCTTACTGCCTAACCCACTTGCAGGTGTTTCCCAAGCGTCCATGTTTAGCTATAATACATACATATATAAAACGAGGCATTAGCTTTAAAACAGAGTTAGAAAAATCGCATACTGAATCGTTATGTGCAGAAACATATTTTATATATGATTAGAGTGCCCTATCGTTTTTCTTCAAACACCAAAATGAATACGACATGCAGTCACATGATGCACAAAGCGTCGTTTGCTTTCATTTTGAATCGGAAGTCAATTAACTTTGTTCGTCACATAAATTTTCAGTATGTGACTTCGCTTAATCCACTAGTAACTTTTACCTCTCCGTTTTCTTCGAATGTATAAACACCCTTTGATGGTGCTAACGCTACACCCTTTGGCAACAAGTTCTTTTCCATAAAATGTTTCCAATTCTGATAAGCTCGGCCATGTTCGTCAATGAAAATCATACAACAGTCTGAGCTGTCGTCATTTTCTAGAATAAAAAAAGAAAGAGTTTTTCAAGCAACAGTATTCATAGTTAAGCCGGTTAGCCACATGTCGATACAATATCAAGATCGAAAAGCATTGGCCCTTAGTAGTAGAAAAACTAAAAGCAACTTCTAAAGTCGCTGTTAGTTAGGTGATTGCAAGTTTCTTTTAAATAGTTATTGTGATGCATTTTCACATTTTCGCTACTGGAAACATTTGCCCAATTTAATTCAGATTTCAGCAGTAGCATTTTAACGCATTCGATCGTTCTTTTATAGTTTTTCCGTGCTCTATTATTCATTTTATCGTGATAATATCAAAATCACATGTAATTTGTTCATCCCCCATTTTCACTAGAAATGCTGTTTACTGTCAATTTAAAACCGACTTTAGACGCCACACCTAAACTGTTTACTATTTTAGGGGTGACATTCGTGTATATTACTACCGATTTCAAGTTAGGAATGACTTTAATAGTTTTAATTCGTTTACTACTAAGGGCCATTTTCCCAACGAGCAAGAACAATTTTTCGACGAATTAAATTTATGTACTCGTACATAGGTATTTTATTTTTCTGAAAAAAGATTTTTATTTTCTAGAACACCGTACCATTGTCGACTGCGCTCTTTAATAGGGAGCATTGCTCTATAACAGGTCGACGTTATTTTTTATGTACCTATTCCACTTATGTAAATATTTACTTATTTGTAAAAAAATAAAAATAAATGTAATAAAATATTTTTCATATTAAAATACTAACTCATACATTTCCTTGTACGTATAATCAAATGCACTGAAAATGCTGTAGCGTCTCGAGCCTGTAGATAAGTTGTGCCCTCAGCAACTGTTACCAAAATAAAGGTCGATAACAGATTTTTATTTGTGTACTTTGCTATAAATAAAAAAATAAAATATATATATACATATATATCAATTGATGTTATACACATAGCTGTCTAAATAAATGAAAACGAAACAGATACTCGTATGTCAGCGAATAAATAAAAACTGATCGAAAAGAAATACAACAACTAGAGATATCTAACATTAAAACTTACTTTGTGATATGGTTTGTTCATGGACAGCATCACGGATCTTTTCCTATAAATTAAATTAAAGATTTTCAATACAGTCAACCGAATTTATATTCTTTTTAATCTATTCAACTTAAGCACATAAAAGAGAGGTTACAGAGGGATTGTTCCCATATTGAAAACGCGTTGTCACGTACGAAAACAGTCATAATTTAAAGTGAGGTGACAATATGTCACTTCAATTTCGGGACTAAAGGTGATAACATAAATTTTATATTATGAATAATGTGTATATTCATGGGGAGATCTACTAAATGTCCAAAATTGAAATCCCCAAACTAACAAACACCCAAACTTGTGAAAAATATACAAACAGAAAATTCCCAAGCACAAAATCCCAAACACAAAATTTCCATTTGACGCCCACAGACCATTGCTTGTTAATGACAGTAGCGTAGGCAATTTACCTTTTATTGCTTCATAGAGATGATTGACTGATAAAAAAAAATTGTACAGCTCACCACTTCATTCGTATATTAGCATTTGAGAAAGAAGCATCGCGTTAGCAACAATGGAAATTCAAGTGGTGAAGTCGAATAAGGGAAAAGAAAATTTATTTGTCGATGGATATGACTACCATTTTCACTCGAAAAAATAAAAAAAAAAAAGATTTTAGGTGGTGTTGTGCGAAACGAAAGGTAATCTTGAATTCATCAAGCACCCAAAATCTTTTGACGGCCAAACATAATTTCTTTGATAGGCTCGAACTATAGAGGATTTTCGGGGATTTTGTGACTGGGAATTATGGAACCAACCCATATTCATGCAGTACTGTACAATATATACTACATGCTACCAAACAGAAGTTGGCCGCAAGTCGTGGTCGATCCCAGACTGTAGCACCATGGAACATACTTGTTCCGTTCAATGCCTTCCGAGACTAACGTTATCATACAGACAGACAAACCGACTTATTTCATAATGTATTTATTAACATGCACAATACTTACCATGGCTTTGTTCTTCTTAGAACCCTCAGGCTCAGGGTCTCGGAATAATTCCTTTAGCTTTAATTTAAATATTGGAAATTGGCTGGGAGAGTATCTGGAAAACAAAAATTTTGTAAACAATTAATTTTATGGTGGTCGTCGTGTAGCTGTAAAATGTTTAAATATTAGCATTATTCAGTAACTCTCCATTGCGAACAGTATTTAAAAGAAAATTAAAGACTTTTGCGTTGTCCAAAAATATGTATTCTTTTTGTTCAACGACGCTGTTTCAGATGCCTAAAATGATCAATCATATAAATAAATCTGTTGACTATTTCCCTGTCTTAATGTTTGTTTCAGTACAGTTTTTAATCTCCTCAACAGATTTTGAACAATGTTTACCAACATTTTTTTTTTTTTTTTTTTTTTTATAATTTGCACGTGTGAAAGGGGTTATGAATACCCTTATACTAATTTTAGGACACGGGCGTTTTTTTTTTAGGAAAGGGGAAGAGATAGAGAGAAAAACAGATTGGTGTAGTTGGTTTGAAACTCAGCTGGTATTAAGTTTCAGTGAACTCCAAGGGTGGCTGTCCAGATAACTGGGGAGCTTGTTTGTTTTGCTTTTGTCGTTGCTCATGATTCACAGTATTTTTTTCCGTCCTCCTGATGTCATCATCACGATCAAGTTGCATTTTAGCCATATGACCGCCCTACTGCCAGTGTTATGCCTTCGCAGTAGAGTTGACATAAGCTTTCGCAATTGATCGACTTTTTATTTATTTCATGCGAAATAAATAGATGATTATTGCATCAGGATTCGAACCGTGAACCAAGAGCGTGACAAGCGATGATGTTACCACTACACCACGGCCACCACGGCCACGGCCACATGTAAATTTCCTAAGAGAAATATATTCAGAAATGTTTCTTAAACAGTTAGGATATTCTATGATGCAAGCTCTTCATTTTACAGTACGATTTAATATGACTTTTGTTTTACCTCAAATTGTAAATATTTGTAGCAAAGTTTGCACAAATAATAAGTGTGGCTTTATTTCGCATTTCAAGCTGACCTAAGTGTTTTTTTTTTTTCTGTTCAGAATTAAAATAACTTAATTTATTTATTAAATTAAGGACTTACTAATGAGAAGAGTCAATAAACATGGGACGTAAATGGTATTGTACAGAAGATCTGAGGCAATAATAAGAGGCTTAAGGAAAGAGGGGAAAAACCTACAAATTCATTGCCGGAACTGTTGGATGTTCACTGAATATGGTAACTAACGCGTTAAAGTAGAAGGAAAATGAAGAAATTTAAGGAAAACCACGGAAAACAGACGACAAAAGCGTTCGTCAAATTACTACGATGGTATAATGGAACCCTTTTGCTACCCTCACTAAAATAAAAAGGAATCTGGCTCTTGATATAAGCACGTCCACCATAAGAAGGTTGATTGAGAAGAATCTACTTGCTAAAAGCACCAGGAAATGCTCTTTATTAACCGCTCTGCATCGGCAAAGAAAGAAAATAGTTGCCCAAGCGCATTTAAGTTGAAAAATGGCGAAATATTTGATGGTCTGACGAGTCAAAGGTCAATTTATTTACAGCAGATCGCAGAAGTTTTGTTTGAAAGCCAAAAAATAAGTTACTCCTATCCTAGAAAAGGTCATGTTGCGATTTGCGGAAGAGGAGGTGAAACTTTGTTGGGCATTCCAGCAGGACAACAACACCAAACATACCTCCAAAGCGGTAAAAACGTGATTTCAGCGACTAAGCATAAAAGTTATGGAGTGGCCAGCGCAATCTCCCGACCTTAATCCCATAGTAAGCCTTTGGGGTGATGTCAAGAGAGCGCTCGACCACTCTCACACCTCCCAAGAGGTAAAAAAAAAACAGCTTGGGAGTTTATACCAACTGAGAGGTGTCAAAGATTGGTAGACTCAATACCCCGGAGATGCCAAGCAGTTTAAAAAAAAAAAAAAAACAATGGCTTTTCAAGGAAATATTAGCTTTATTCGGTGACTGAAAAAGTAGTACAGCACAAGCTTGTGAAAACTGTCAGAACAGATTAGAACAGATTACTGTTCGATAAATCAGTGACTTTGATGCAAGATGGCACTCGGATCGCATAGAGGATTTTTTTCTGACATCTTTGTCCCCTTCGCGGCATAGACAAAAAAAAATTAAATATATCTGTCAAACACTTAGCTTTTTACAGTGATCCAAAGAATTTTGGTTTGTGAGATTTGGCCAAAATGGAAAAATGTGAGTTTCGTGTTTTAATAAAGCACTACTTTTTGCGCGGTAAAACCATTAAAGAGACTGAAGACAGACTTACAAAATATTATGGTGACTCTACTCCCTCGCATGGAATGGTACACAAGTGGTTTACTGAATTTCGTTGCGGTCGTACGAGTTACAATAGATGCTGAGCGTCCAGGACGAAATGGTCAACAAAATCCACGATATTGTGTTGAACAATTGCCGTGTCAAGGTTCGTAAGAATTTCAAATGATACCATCATTCGAATCCTGCATGACCATTTAGGCATGAACAAATTATCGGCAAGATGGGTGCCGCCCTTTGCTGACGGTGGACCAAAAACGGATTCGGGTGAAGATTTCAAAACAGAATTTGGAACTCTTCAAGCGCAATTCAAGTGAATTTTTACGACGTTTCGTAACAGTTGATGAATCCTGGATGCACTACTACACGCCAGAAATGAAGAAACAATCAAAACAGTAGACTTCTGCAAGCGAACATGTTCCAAAACGGCAAAAATGGTTCCGTCGGTCGGAAGTCATTCTGAGATTCCCACGGCGTAATATTCATTGACTAATTGGAAAAGGGGAAAACAATCATCGGTACAGTACTATGCCAATTTATTAGACAAATTTAATGCAGAATTGATGGAAAAACGGCCCCATTTGAAGAAGAAAAAAGTGCTGTTTCATCACGATAATGCACCGGCTCATTCGTCCGCAGTAGCATCAATTGACTGCTTTCAACTTAATTTTGATTTTTATATTATTTTTTCTCTTGCCTACAATAACATGGGGCGGGTTTTCATTATGCGCACTGAGCAAAATTTTTTATTTTTTTTTCTGGCTTAAATGGCCTAAAAAACATAAATATAATATTTTTTTCTTGAGGAAATGAAACAAAACTTTCGCGTGTTTTTCATTTGTTTATAGTTGAGAACAGTGTTGCCAGTTTAAGTGAAAATCACCTGGCGCTTTAAACGAAGTTACATAGTTGAATAAGTGTATACCAAAAACTGCCAACCAGGCGCCTGTAAGAAAGTCTGGTGTATTTAAAGTATGGGGTGGATGGCTCACTTCGCTCGCTAACAGGATTTTAACCCTTTTTTTCCGCAGGGTTTAGCCGCTCACGCGACTTTGTCGCTCCGCTAAGGGTATGTCAAAAACTGTCCGGCAGGTGCCTAGAGCTAAGGTTTAATTATATTAAACTCTGGGGTATTTAGCAGTATATTTTCAGCCAATAAAAAATAAAAAAAAAATATCAAAAAAGACAAAATTAACTTTAAATTATTTTAACTTTGGGACATATGGCAATACCTATATTATCCAACATTCACTGCATTCACCACCCCACCCATCCCCCTCTTCAGCAACAGAAATCACTTAGCCCAAGCGTTATGCGAAGTGAACGTGTCCATTTGTGCAGTTTGTATAAATGCAATTTTCTGTGAAAATCGAAAAATTGAAAACTTTAAAAAGTAAAAAAAAAAAAAAAAATTTTAAATTTGAAAAGTAAAAAAAAAAAAAAAAATAGAAAAAAAAGTTTCCGCAGAAAAATTCTTTTACAGTACATCTTAGAATAAGTCAATTTAAACAAAAAAAAAATAAATGCGTTTAGTGCGTATAATGGAAACCTCAGCCTTTTGCACAACGCTGTAGATAGTCTTTTAGTAACTACAGGTACTTCGAAGTACCTGATTGTCTCCCTACTGCTGCATATGAATATTTATTTTAAAATAATTCAATCTGCAATGATTGAAACAACTTTGTATTCTCCTTTATCCGGTATTACATCATTGATTGCTGTTTTCTTTCTATTGGAGGTTTATTTTAAATTCTATTACTAATGGAAATATAAATTTTGCACGATTACGGTTTAACTCCCAAGTGATTTTTTTTAATTTGTTTGATGTGTTGTTTTAAAAAAACTCCCGAACGGGAAGTACATATCTGACTTCTTTTTACAGTTCAAAACCAGCCCAATGAAATGTGTTGAATGGCATAATAGTAAAAAAAAAAAAAAAAAATTCGCTTAGGAGCTAAACTGCATTCATGTGAAGATTTTTGTTTGAGATCCACTTACGCATCCCACAAAATTTGTTTTTCGTAAGCCAAATTTTCCGCAAAAGCTTTATGAACATCAAGAGCCTTTTTCGTCATCGTATTAAATTAGATTAACAAAACATAAAATACTACAATGCACACTACTTTTAAACTCGAAAATAAAACAAATCTTATAGACCGTACAGGACAATTATTATCACTTAACTTGCACCTTATTTGTGAAAGAACTGACAAAACACAGAAACTGAATGAATTTATATATGAGTACACAGAATATTAAATGATAGGAGATTAGAGACAGGAAAGTTGTTAATTATTACACGCACACTGTGTGGAAGTTTATGTTTTTAATCGTGTAGCAACAGCGTAAGAGTGAACGATTCACTGATACATTTTTACAAATCGTTGACAATAAAAATGAATTACATATATATGTAGGTAAACAAATCGAACCATGTATTGACTACAAAAGATTATGTAATAAGCATTTTTATTTAATTTTTTTAATTTTGGCACTTATTATATATGCAAACGTAATATTAGTGTATATTCAGTTACTTTCTGCAACGTAATTCGTATAATCACAAATTTCAAGAAGTTGAGGAGAAGTCAGAGAAAAGTGAAAATTGCAAAAAAAGTTAAGCGCGTTGAACAACAAAAACTGTTGTGAGCGTAATGATATCTATATATCTGAGCGTAGCGACATCTATATGTCATTTCATTCTCCTCTTTTACGTGTGCTTGTGCATCACTGCCCGCTAACGGCATACATATATTGTAAGTTTTTTGTTGAAATAAAGAACATTCAATTTTTAATTTACAAAGAAGATGCGCGCCTTTTTATTTTGTCTTCCTAACACGCAATCCTTATATTGCACAAAGGATCTTGAACCAACAGCCACACTGTTACAGCTGTCCTTCAGGTAAATGTCACGAACATAAATATGTACACTTAGGGTCAAAAGTCTACATACACACCAGTAGCTAAATGCATTTATTTCTGCTTGGTTAATAAAACGCAGTAAAATTAAAAAAAAAAATTATATGAAACATTTTATTAGACAATATAAAAAAAACACAAGAAAACAAAAACTTCAAATTATTTCATTAACATAAATAAAAATTAATAAATTACTGATTATCTTGAAAAAAGAGAGACAAAAGTGAACATACAGTATGTATAAACAGAGACAATTTTCTGGTGTTTTTTTTTAATAATATCTTAAAAATGTTTTATACATTTTTTTTTTTTAAATTTTGCTGGGTTTTATTAACCAAGCAGAAGTAAAACGATTCAGCTACTGGTGTGTATGTAGACTTTTGTCCCTAAGTGTATGTGTTTTTACATTTAGATACGGATCACTTAAGATTTCCGACTTTTAAGGTCTTCGGACGACGGAAGGGACGACGCAGTAAGGAAATGTCCACCTAGGGTTGCAAGTTCCAGTGGAAAATGACTCTTAACCAACATAGCATTGAAAACTTGGAGGGTCTATCTTAAAATCAAGTTGCCTTGAAAAGGTGGTCTGTTAAAGCCCAGGTTTAATTCGGTTTATAGCGCCATATATAGATAATACGTATATTTGTAAGTTTTCTTGCAACGGTAAATTAACATTCGTAAACCTGTCAACCTTACATTAAGTCTCTAACTTGTAGCTTGTATATTACCGCTCATGTATTTCAATGGCAGTCCGTACACGGGTCTAGATTTTGCTGAGTGGTTTGCGAGGCGTTTGTGAAAAATTACTGGAGACTGACCATGCTGGTTTTCTTCTTTTGCCCACACAGCCACACCAGCACATAGTAGATCATTGCCAAAGCCAGCTCCTCAGTGAGAGTCTTTATACATGCGTACTGCAAAATGCGATGATTGTGTGTTAGACGTACCAAATAGCAACCGAGGTTACGCTTCTGTAACACCGTAAATACACATCCGTGGAGAAACCTTGATTTTATTCCTTATTGTTATGCCCGCAATTTGGGTGACGTGTAAACACTACACCATGGGCCCCTCAATTTGAATCTCATAGAATAGATGCGCGTTTGTTGTGCCTTTTCTTTTGCCAATATATTTACAACATGTATCGGCACCATTGATTCAAATAGAAAAACCACAACAGTTGCTTTTTAAAATTTATTCAGCTCAAAAGTAAAGTTTTCGCAACAAAATTACACCTCCATGAGAAACCTCCTATTCGATGACCTCCCCAACACATGAAGCATGTTCTTGCACTTTACATGTAAGTCTCGGAATGTCAGCTTGTGATTCTTGCTATAAACATTAATGTAAATTCCAAGAACTACTATGAGTCCCGACCACAAATACCTGGAAAAAGAAAATAAAAAATCATAAAACACCTGCACATCCTCCCCACAGAAGAACTTACTGCATCGTAAATGGTTTACTAAAGAACACAAAAGAAATAGCGATAGTGACCGCCTTTCGTGCTGTTGTCACCGTAGCAGCAATGGGCGCACCGCTAGATCTAACCAGCGCCAAGACAAACTGAATACCCAAATACCCCGATAAGCTAAACAGAAAAGCATAGCCGAACGTTTCCGTAGGATACTGCAAAGAGAGACTCTAAATAAAACAAGAACCATTTGAACTCATGACAGCTTACCTCCAAGCAGAATTGCAATCCAGGCATCAAGTTCCCACTCATCACCATAATCACAAACAAGTAGCAGAATCCCAATCCATACGAATACAGCACCAATTCACTGCTGGGAGCTTTATGTTCACGCATTGCTTTCTCTTGAACATTGCCGATTGCTGCATCACAGAGCAGCGCCATGGAGATCATTGCCACGCCGAAAGTATTGAAATTCGGCGACACTTGCGAGTCAGCCAACGTGAATAGCGTCAACCCGACACACATAGCGATGGCTGCTAGGAAGTCCAGCGGACCATATACCTTGCCTTGTATGAGAATGCTGCCGATGAGAACGGGTATAAGCTTGCAGCACTTGAAGATCACCTGCGTTGGGTAATTCAAATAGCCGAGGCTGGAGTTCGACAGACCCATGGTGCCCAGCGTGAGTGCAGCCAAAATAAAATATGTTTTCATTGGAATGCAACGCTTTGCACTCTTATTCTCGATTTTACGCTCAAATAGTCCGAACAAGATGTAATAGAAGAACTGGATCAAGGTCAAGAACCAACCAAACGGCTTGAATCCTTCCAGAGTGAATATGAGCTCCTGCATGTAGCCATAGAGTAAGTATAGGATAAAAACACCGGCACAGCAAAGCAGAAACTGTGTGGTTTTGTTGTAGTGGGTCAATGTGAAGCAGAGAATCTTAAGTTCTTCGGGGCCGGCATTCTTACCAAGGTTGGTGTACCTTTTCTCGCTGTTCCCGTTGATTACAATCGTTTCCGTTCTGTTGTTGGAATTCATCTTTTTGTCCGACGATGGCGTTCTACTTATCACTTCATATTCGGAAAGTGAAATGGTTACGAGCTTAGAACTGATAAGGAAGCCGAGTGCTTTATCGGAAACTACATCGAGCTAGAGCTCAAATACAGGATTTTTTTTTTCTTGACGTCTCATTTTCTTTGGCCTGTCAGAGGTGTCGTGTCGTGTTTACGTTTTTTTTTTTGACGTTTCCAAAGTGGGGTGTGTTACAAGATTATTGAAATTTGTAGTCGCTTAGGGAGATGTTGCACTTCTTATACAATTAATATTTTACACTTTTAAAAGTGAATATTTTAACATGTTCAAAAATGAGAAAAAATCAAAAACGATATGTTCACTCTTCTAGAAGAGCTCTTTTGAGAAATACCATAAGGCAGATATGTCTTTAGAGGCATATTGTTTTTTATTGAAACAGCAAAATTACCATAAAAAATAAAACGATAATATTTTTATCTTTAAAAGTTGGTTTGATTTTGGTGTGTCATTGGGTAATTTCGTACTAGTATTCTTATCTTTAATCCCAACAATCTGTAATCAAAATTTTAACTACTAGTTCACTAGTGGCCGTATTTTTTCAACCTGATAATTAATCCGAAGACATTATTTGGCGGTCGATAGGCATTGTCAAGTTATATGTGTTTAAAAGGGGCCACTAATACCTTAAAAGACATCCTACCACACTTTTTTTTTAAATTTGATATTAGGTCATATGGCCTTGATCGTGATGATGTCATCAGGAGGACGGAAAAAAAATACTGTGAATCATAAGCAACGACAATAACAGCGAAACAAAAAAATATTCCCCAATTATCTGGACAGCCACCCTTGGAGTTCTCTGAAACTTAATAATACCTGAGTTTCAAACCAACTACACCAATCTGTCTTCTCGCTGTCTCTTTCCCTTTCCAAAAAAACGCCCGTGTCCTAAAATTGGTATAAGGGTATTCATATCCCCTTACACACGTGCAAATTATAAAAAAAAAATGCCAAATTGGACAGAACATCACAATAGACAGCTGCAGTTTTGAGATAGGTAAGGACTTTGTCTACTTAGGTTCCGCTATAGCGAAGCGAAAAATTACACTTACCAACCGCTGTTTTTTTTTTTTTTTTTTTTTTTTATAATTTGCACGTGTGAAAGGGGTTATGAATACCCTTATACTAATTTTTAGGACACGGGCGTTTTTGAGGAAAGGGGAAGAGACAGAGAGAAAGACAGATTGGTGTAGTTGGTTTGAAACTCAGCTGGTATTAAGTTTCAGTGAACTCCAAGGGTGGCTGTCCAGATAACTGGGGAGTTTGTTTGTTTTTGCCTTTGTCGTTGCTCATGATTCACAGTATTTTTTTCCGACCTCCTGATGTCATCATCACGATCAAGTTGCAAAGGTGAATTTACATAAGACCCTCATCATCCCAGTTTTGTGGATGAAGACACAATCTTCGAGTGAATTTAGGTCCCTTTTGTATTGACGGGAAATGGAGGAGAAGATACACCTAGTCAGAAGGGCTCATATACATCGTATGAGATGGCTACGACATGTAGAGCGAATGGACGTCATCAATTCGTCCTGGAAAATCTTCGCACCTCGTTCATTAGAAAATTGTTCACTACACGGATAAGTGTGCGCTTCAAGGACTCAATAATTGGGTGTAGCGTAGAATAAGCCATCGCCTCTAAAATGAACCACAACTTATAATCCAAAGGATTGAGGTCTGAACTGCCTGACGGTCAATAGGTCTGCTGCTTTGAAGTCCGGCACATTATTTTGGAGCCACTCTTGTGTTGTTTGTGTCTTATAAGCTATCGCGTTCTACTCGAGGAATAACCAGGTATAGACTCATTTTGTTTATTGAACGATTCTTTAATAATAAAAATGTTCTCATCCGTGAACAAAATTTTCCTATGACCATTTTGCACGTACCGGCGGCGCAGAACTTTTGATCTTTCTTTCATTCCCTTTTTGCTTTGGGCTGTGAGTAAGAGACCAGTGTGTCTTTTATATGCGTTATGTCCCAAATCTTGTAGACTGGATTTCTGCGATATCTTCATTTCTCATGTGTCCTCTAACAATATATAAGTTCGATACGGCCGCAAGACCTGAAAAATATCGTAAAGAACTTTTTGACTCATTGAATAACCGTCAATATAATGTCAATACTAGTTTCACGCACTGATAAACGTGCGTTTAAAGGTGTACAAGTATTTATGACATGACTAGATAGATTTAGGTAATTTTCCCAAAGTTTAATTTTAATTTTTAATCACTGTTAGTACACAAAGAAGAAAAGCAAAAGAAAAATATAATAAAAATGGAAAAAATTATAAATGTTATTGTAGCATAATAATAACTACGCTCCTATGACTATGCAGCAAATTCCGAAGTGACTTTTCATTCTGGCAGAATTTTGGTTCGAACTGTCCTTTCATTCGAGGTTCGTGTCTGGGACGAAGTCTCCACAGCTCATGTCAACGAAAGAGACGAATAATATCAGGGATAAAAGGGAATTATAACTGCAAGAATTATTTCTCTTGTTCCAGTGGTCGAAGAATTTGCTAGAAGTTTCTGGCTATCAGAAACTTCTGCTATATAAGGACAGATGCCGATCAAAAAGACACAGTTGGTTTAGAACCGTGGCGAAGAGATTGGAAAAGTGATAATGGGCGAAGTTGTAATTTGGTGATAAATTGAAAGTTGAGAGTGAACAAGAAAAAGTAATTAGTTTGGATTTGTGAACTAAGTAATTGAAAGGAGATAAAGTGATTTGAGAGGAAAGAGACGTTGTAAGAAAAGAATTTGCGAAGAATAGTATAGTGTGAACTTGAATTGTTCTATAGACTAGAAAATAAAGAAATAAATTTCACAGAATATCGTTTTATCTGCTCGAGCCGTAGCTTGCATATTACATTATTTAGGAATTAGTGCTTTGTAGGGTACCCTTTTGTCTTGATGACGGCAGACATCCTGGAAGGTAAAGTGATAAGCAGCCCTATTGAGGACAAGGCGAATTGTCTGAGGGTTGCACTCTTTACCAATATCATAGGCTATCTCGCTTAATTTGGGGTCTTGTTTTATTTTGATCAGGATCAAGCGAGTGTATTGGGCTATGAATATACGTGGGCATCCACTTTGAGCCTTGTTTTTTGTCGGTTCTGTTGTCTCATACTACTTTTTAATTATCTTTTGAATAGTAAAGGTACTTTTATTAATGATATTAGCGATTTACGGTACGCTGTTTTGTTCTTTATGATATTTTATAATGAAATACTTTATATTTTTTGAAAGTGCTGTGTTCCTCACGAATGGTTGGGACCTAAAGTTTTATGCCGTTTCCGAAGGACGATTTTTTTTTTCGATTGAGATAAGCTTTTCATGACAAATTTATTCGGCCTAATTATCTAACGTCTTTTATTGTAGGTACACCTTAAGTTTTCCAATTTTCGAAACTACATTGCACTTCACTTCCTACCACCGGTCTGTGAAGTACAAGTATGAAAAATGGCGTTCATTTGAGTTGACAAATGGAATTTTGCGCAAAAAGTTTTACTAAAAATTATTTTCAAAAGCAAACAAATTGTAAATTATAATACCCGTGTGTGCACGAAATATGGATGGACCGGCTCCACCGCGAGGTATGTTTCTACTCAACCAGCTAAATTGTTAAAAACCAATCTAAACTCGGTGCACACTTTTCTTGGACCGCTTTCTGCAGATGCCAGCCTTCGGAATATAATTGACAAACTTGCGGAGTTTGTCGCAAGAAATGGACCTGAATTCGAGCAAATAACAAAACAAAAACAACAAGGCAATCCAAAATTCGATTTCTTATACGGGGGCGAGTATTGCAATTACTATGAATGGCGAGTGGCAGCCGAGCAAGCTTGTAAGATGTTTCAGTTTATGATCTGAGTTTTGTTAAAGTCAGTTTAATGGATCTGGGATAATTTTGCAGTCCCAGGCATACAAAAACAGAATCTCTAAACTATTTTAACACTAAGTATTAATGAAGGAGTTTACTTGCAGTTTTGAAACAACAAGGCTCAATCTCACAGGCAACCCATCATTACCATCAGGGAGGACAGCAGCAGCAACAGCAACCACACCAACAACAACAGCAGCAGCAGCATAATTTCCATGATAATCAAATTATGTCCCAGAGCGGGCAACAGCAGCAGCAACAACACCATACCTTCCATGATAACGTAAATATCGGACAACAGCAAATGGGAGGTGGTGGTGGTGGTGGTGGTGGTGGTGTCAGCATTGCTGGCGGCTATCAACAGCAACAATCAATGAACATGAATCAGCAAGGAAATTCGGCAAGTTTGTGGGGAAACGGACATGGCGGCAATCAAACAAATAATGGCAATTCCATGAGTATAACTGCACAAATCGAGGCAATCAACATGCAACAGAACACCTTACGCAAACAGATTCATCAGTCGGAGCTAAATTTATCTGCCCAGCACTCGGTATGCATATACATTCTAAATTCGGGGAAAAAAAAAACTTTTTATTCGTATGGAAGACATTCCTAAAAATTTAATTTGTCCATTGTAATATTTAAGTCTAGGTGTCTAGTCTTTTTATCAAAAGTATATTTTATCAGCAGTGATATTGTGACTGCAGGGATCTTCGTTGGTGCAGGGATTTCGTTGCTGTATTACTTACTGCTGTCTTGTTCTCCTGTTAGAGCATGGGGTCTCAACGATGCTTCTGAACCTTACTCTATTTGGTGCTTCCCCACAGAATAATGTGATCTTTGCAATTCATCGCCAATAGTTGTGCGTTTAGTTTTAGCAGGAGTGCTCAGTCTTCAAATAACTTCTGGGTTCCAACGGAGAGCTTGTCTCTGGATGTTTTTGCTTGGATGGTGAAGAGCGTGACCAATCCAATTCCATTTATGCTGTCAGTGTTTTTTCTTTCCTTTGGTATTGAATGCCATTGCATTGCGTTACAAGGAATCTTTTATGGTTTCTAATTCCTATTTGTACTTTTTTTTTTTTTTATAAAACGTTATTTGCTACTTGATTTCAAGATGAAGGGCCACGTTTGTATGGAGCGTTTTCATCTGTATACTCTACCTGACCGAGTCATCGTAGTACACATCGTTTGATTTGTAGACCGATGTCTGAAAAAAAAAATCGTCTTTGTTTCTCTAATTTATTTGATGCACTACGTAGGAGGGTTTTCTTCTTGCAGTTATTGAAATTGCTGGGCTTTTCTCACTGAGCCTTGATCGTAAAGCTGCGTTAAGAGCGGGGACAATTTCGTTGATTGGATTTGGGTTTGCTTGGTAACCTTCCACCCTATCTACCTGATTCTATTGGGGCTGTCTAGGTACATTAATGATGTACTATTGGTTGCGTATCGGTAACTAGGTTTCAAATTGCTTGGCCGAATTATGATATCTTTGGATATTCTTTCGAACTCCTTGAATGGCAGACTGTCGTTACTCTTCTTTCTATGCGGTATTTTCATTCTGGATGGTTAATCTTTCTTCGCTGCCTTTACTTTGCGGTGCATTGCTTGTTTGTATGCCAAAGTCCATGCTTTTCTGTTGTACGTGTTCTTTATTATACCACTCGATTTTTGTTTTTCATTGTGGGAAAGTTGTTGTTTGCTCTTCACTATTGTAAGCTATGGAGCCTTTCGTTGCAAGAAATTCGTTTGATCAGACCTTTCGTATCTCAAAACATAATAAGGCCTCTGTTTAAAAAGCGTTATCTCTTAAGGGATTTTCCGACTAGGAGAGCAAAGATGTCACTTATACTCGTAGCCTTTTAAATCATTCATTAAAATCGATTCAATAGTTCAGATGTTATAAACGAAAACAACTGGCAGAATGCGATCTGGAATTATGGAACAATTGTTAAAGTCTTCCTACCCACACGCTTGACTGGTATTATAAACATCAGGAATGACTTTTTTGAATCACATTTTTACTCTGAGTTAGTGCTTTACTCTGTTGGCTTTGTTGTTTTATTGCTTGGGAATATCTATTTCGACTTCGTTCAGGTCGAGTTATAACTTCTTAGAACTGAAAAGTTTAAAAGCATTTTTAGTCATATATTTATTATATCTTTTGCATGCAATAGTTTGAAACATGATGGGAGTGGTTTTTGGTGCAATGGTTTGAAAGTCTGCTCTTGTTCGTACATATCATTTACTCCTGGTGTTTAAACTATTTGCAGAGAATTACTAGTATTCTTTGCATTTGATTTCTGGTATATTTTCTATTGATTTTTATTTACTGTCTTCAACGCAAAAGATGTTGTCTGGTTGCAGTGTTAATAGACTTTTTATTTCTATTCTCCAAACAACAGCTAATATTTATTCTATGTGGCGTGTGATCGCAGTATTCAATTCATATTATCGATCGCAATATGAACAATTTGTTCCCGATTTTTTTTTATTTTATTAGATGTTCGTGGGGACACAATTTAACAATGATAAGATCGAAGATATTCTCTTTGACCACCTTTGTCATAAAATCCCCTAAGGCAGCGAACAGAGTGGGGGCAAAGTGCTAAGCGAAAAGCCGTGGTGTGTTGGTAACATCGTCGCTTGTCACGCTGTTGATTCACGGTTCGAATCCTGATGTCAAGAATCATCTATTTATTTCGAATGAAATAAATAAAAAAGCCGATCATTTGCGAAAGCTAAGTCAACTCTACTGTGAAGGCATAACACATAACATGGCTAAAATGCAACTTGATCGTGATGATATCAGGAGGACGGAAAAAAATACTGTGAATCATAAGCAACGACAATAATAGCGAAAACAAACAAAATACTCCCCAGTTGTCTGGACAGCCACCATTGGAGTTTACAGAAACTTAATACCACCTGAGTTTCTGAGTCTCTGTCTGTCTCTTCCCCTTTCCATAAAACGCACGTGTTCTAAAAATTAGTATAAGGGTATTCATATCCCCTTTAACACGTGCAAATTATAAAAAAAAAAATTAAAAGTACGAAAGGAAAATGTTTTTTAGCATCTTTAACTTAGCTTTTCCGTTAATCCTTGACGCAGAACTGGTACATTTTGTCTGGTACCTTTTAGAATCTCTGGTCTTATTTTTTCTTGGGGTGTGCTGGAAAAATTTCACGTTGGTTTTGACACAAACAATACTAGAGCGGTTGTTGCAACCAAAAACAAATCAGCACCTGAACTAATGGCTGTGGAATTTTCCCTACTGCTTCCTATTTGCATTTTATTGTCTTGGCGTCTACTCGATTCTAGCCGGGTACATTTGAGGACATTAGTTATGTCCATCTCTGGTGGAAACTGAGTTTTTCCAAAAGGGCATTGAGTTTACTAAATCTACAAAGAAAAAAAAAGGAAAAATATTGTCATTAGCAAAACAAAATTGCTTTCTTGAAATTTGCGGTTTCACATAACTGAATTTGAATCGGAGCTCCTTATTTTAAAAAGTTGGTTTTGCGTTATTAATTTCACGCGCACTCTTAATTCCTCAAATTGCTTTAGTTGCGAATTTTATCTTCTTCAGCTTTGAATAGCTCAGCGAGTATTATAGTTCATCGATTTTAACAATTTTCTTAGATTTGATCTCAGATATACATAGTTGTTGCCAGCTCAGCTAGATTGGACGGTTATGTTGATCATCGATTCAATTGTGTCGTACATTCTGCTTGACAGTGAAAATTGTGCCTACGGGGCTTTGTTTGTTGTCTTAGAAGGCTTGAGTTCAGTCTTTTGGTGTAGTCTTTTTCCTCTAGTAAAATATGTTCATCTCATAATTTCTGCAACATCTCTGTAATCTGAAAACCTACCTACATAGTATTTACACTGCCCGCCAAAAGTTGAAATCACAATTTTTATTAATCTTTTTAAAAAATATTTAATTTCTTAAACAATCCCTTCATTAAAGTATTGCACTTTCGTTTTTATCGCTGCCCCAAAATAGACCGGATATACTGCAAATCTATTCATTGATTGTTTGAACTGTAAAACTCATAATTCATAAAGAAATTTAAGGGTGGCCGTGGTGTAGTGGTAACATCAACGCTTGTCACGCTCTTGGTTCATGGTTCAAATCCTGATCTCAACAATCATCTATTTTATTTCGTCTGAAATAAATAAAAAAAAAGTCGATCAATTGCGAGAGCTTAGTCAACTGTACTGTGAAGGCATAACACTGGCAGTAGGGTGGTCATATGCCTTAAATGCAACTTGATCGTGATGATGACATTAGGTGGAGGGAAAAAAATACTGTGCATCAAGAGCAACGACAAAAGCAAAACAAACAAGCTCCCCAGTTATCTGGACAGCCATCCTTGGAGTTTACTGAAACTGAATACCACCTAAGTTTCAAACCCACTACACCAATCTTTCTTTCTCTCTCTCTCTCAATTTCTACAAACGCCCGTGCCCTGAAATAATTTAATGGTATTCATATCCCATTTGGCGCGCGCAAATTATATGTATTAAACAAAAAGCCCGTAACATGATTGGTTAAAATTCACGAACCTTTCGATCAAGTTTTATCCATAAAAGCTGTACGCGGTTTAACTCTTAAGACAGTGTCAGACAAACCATATTTCGGAACAAATTTACTGCCTCTTTAGCTGTCAAGTATTTTCTGCGTAATTTTTAACTTTGTTTTAAATCGTTACCATGATGCAGAACACAGGTTCTACCAATCAAACGTATGTAGTCATGATAGTACAGTGCTAGAATTTTAGGATGCGGATGATATCTCCCATTTCTCTTAAATATAAACATCGACAAACTATTATAAAACCAATTCATATGTAGCATTTTTTTTTGTCTGATTACCTCAATAGACTTCTATTTTTGCACCAAAGCTCTTAGGTCTCGATCCCTCTTTGTTATTCTACGAGTATGGAGCTTCGTATCTTCGACTTCAATCGTAGTTCATGACCACTCGATAGATGATTTTAAGCTTTTGGCCAGCGGTGTATATTGTTTATTTCTAGGCTATATATACATATTTCTTTTTAGTCCAGTCACTATGTTTAAAGTTCCAAACGCATACATGCTTCGGAAGACCACCCCAAAGGCTATTCTACAAATAAATTTGATTCTTAACGCTCATCGGATTGTTTATTTATTTTCAATGAAATAAGAATGAAAATGAATAGAATTAGTGAGATGTTGTACTCCTAGTTTTGTTTTCTAATTTTGCATGCGAATTTGCATCTAAGCGTCTCATTATTTTCGGCTGCAACTATATACATATACTGTGAGCCTCAAAAGAAAGTGACACCTCCATGTTGCATTTTTAACATTTTATTTCCACGAATGGTTTGTATTCTCTTATGAAATATTTATGTGTATTTTAAAGTTTTTTTCTCAAAAGTTTAGCAAACAAAACTTAACAATAAAAAGGCAGTGAAAAAAAAAAAAAACAAAAAATACTTCATTTTCTACTCGTCATAAAAAAGTGTACAGTACGCAAACAAAGTTAAGAACTTTAAATTAGTATTTTGTCCGTTTACCTTTCGGTTGACTCAACCAACTTCTTGGTGAATTTTGTTGGAATTTTTTGTCATTCTTCCAATAAAACAGGTTTTAACGAGTCTTTGCTGGTTATTACACGTTTTCGAATCTGTCTATCAGAGGTTCTCCCACAAATTGCGGGGATGATCCAGCTGCCTAGGTGTCCGATAAAATAACCATTCCTTTACCAATGTGGCCGTGTGCTTCGTTGTCCTGCTGGAAGACCCATAACTGGTCTAACCCCAATTTTGCAAGGCTTCATGGTAAGTTTTCCCTTAACATGTTGTGGTAATCGATTTTGTTTATTGTGATGTCAATAAAGACTAAATTTCCAACGCCCACTGCTGCCATACACCCCCAGGCCATAACCGAACCACCACCGTGCTTTATAATTGAATTTATATTTTTTTTCTTTTTTTTTTGACTTCGTATTTTGGGCAGTTTTCTCGATCCAATAATTTCAAATTTGGTCTCGTCACTAAAAAATAACATTTTCCCAGAATGACAAACCCTAATTTTTATACTTTTGGGCGTAAAGCAGTCGTTGCTTTTGGTTCTTTCTGGAAATAAAGGGTGTCCCAAAATTCACGCAAAGATTTGAATTTTGCGCCATTTGTGCGGTAAAGTGTTGCCAACGAAAAAAAACAGCGTGTCAGCTGACAGTTCAGGAATATTAATTACTCGAAAGAACAACGCGTTTTCATTGTTAAACAATATTTTAAAAATAATGAAGGTTTGGCAGCTGCAGCCCGCAATTTTCAAACAAAATAACCTTCAACGAGGTTCATTTTCATCTTGATGGCTTTGTTAATCGTCAATATTGTTGAATTTTGGATGCGGGCGACATGTGGTTTCAACAAGACGGTGTCACATGCGATACAGCACGAGAAACAATTCAATTATTGCATGAGACATTTCCTGGCCGTGTAATTTCCCATTTTAATGATCAAAATTGGACGCCCAGATCATGCGACTTAACGCCGTTGGACTTATTTCTTTGGAGTTTTTTGAAGTCTAAGGTTTATGCTAACAAGCCCACGACCACCCAAGCCTTGAAGGAACAAATAGAGCGTTGTATCAACGAAATTCAGCCACATTTATGCAAAATGGTCGTGGAAAATTTCGACAGAAGAGTGCGTAGTGCCAGCAAAACATATTTACTCAATATGTTATTCCGTACATAACCCTCTACTGTATACTTTATGAATCAATAAAACATTTACAATTGTGAATTTTGAGAAACCCTTTATAAGGCTTATTTCGAGGCACTCTGCTATGTAACCCATTACTAAGAAGCGTCCGGCAAACGCTAACGTGAACTCCAGAAGCTCGGCTTATGTCTTCTACAATTATCACTGCACTTGCCTCTGGATTTTTTTGCACTTCTCTGACAATAGGCCGTACTTCACCTTCGGGCAATCTTTTTGGTCCACCAGGATGAGGTCGATCTTTAACTTTTTAAACCTGTTTTTTTTTACCTGTGCCCGTAACGATTTTTCTTTTTGTTTAAATTTTAACACAAGTTTTCGCATTTCAATTGAACTTTGTTTTCCCATTCTAAGAACACAGAATCAAGATACTTTCCCTGCAAATTAACTAAACAAGAAATATCCCCTCTAAAACAAAAAATAAAAACAAAACGAATCTAGCGGTTTTTTTCGTTTGTTCCTGATAATCGATATTGTCCCCTTCAAAGTACTCTCCATTGACTGAAGCATAAGTGCATGCCAGCGCTTGATCCAATCTCCGAAACATTTTTTATAATCGGATTTTAGTATAGCCATCAGAGCCGTCTTCAATTTTTCTCCTCTCGGATGCTAAAGCGCGTTCCCCGGAGCGGTTTCTTGAGTCAATCGAACAGAAAGAAATCACAGGGAACTGTTGGATGGTATTTGTACTGTTCTTGATTAAAAACTCACGAATAAGGATGGCATTGTGCGACGGTGCGTTATCGTGGTGCAAAACCCACAAGTTGTTTGCCCACAAATCCGATCTTTGAATGCCAAGATAATATACCTTGTTGACTGTCTGGTCTTATGGCAAGAATTTATGATGCACAACACCGTTGTAATTCATGAAAACCGTGAGCATCGCCCTTCTTTTTCGACTGAAAACGACGTGGTTTATTCGGTCTTGGCTCATCCGGCGTACGCCATTCACTCGCCTGATGCCTGGATTGCATTTCGTACCTATAAACCCACGTCTCGCCTCCAGTAATTATGCATTTGATGAATGTTGGGTCGGATTTAGCCGTTGAATCCGTTTTTAACACAAAATTTGATGCAAACGCGTTGTTGCAAAGTTGATCCTATTTTTAAGACCGTTAAAAATCGAAAACACACACGGAGGCAGATGTACTCTCGACAGCGTAGTTTTTACAAATGTCGAGCTACGACGCAAAAGTTTGGATTGAATGTTAATGACAGATGTGTCAACCTAAAAAAAAAAAAAATGAATAAGATGACTGAAAGCGCCACACGGTTAGTTATTCCTGAAACTTTTTGATCAAGGTAGTATAGGTTCTCGTAAAACTACATTTGAAACGGTCATTTTGAAAAGGGGTAATCTCCAATTTCTTGACCGTCCTGTATTACCACAAATAATTAATATCCTTTAAAGATTGAAAATATTTTTGTCATCAATTTTTCACAAATATAATGAATTATACAATATATGTTCTTTGATTCTTAATTCGATCGATTTAAATGGAATAAGGCAACAGTGAATACCTCAGTAATTCAATTTATTCTAACCCAAAAAGTTTATAAACAATTTTGTCTGTAATAATGCAGCGCTTGAGGTCTCGTATAACTTACGTCTTAAATTTAGGATGTAAATACTTTTTTGCGGAGGCGAAAGAAATGAGCTTCAATATACCCCTTTGCAATATTTAACTGATATATCATGGGAAGCTGCACGCTGGATTTAGTAGACAGTTTATACACGTACACGTGATGGTATAGGGTTCCTGCATATGGTCTCTCAGCTTCATCCATCTTCTTCCTAACCGCCGAAATTTAGCGGCTATACTTATATTAGGTGCGCAACTAAGTTCTCGCTGCTTTTTTTTTATGAAAATGCAACTTTATTGTGAAAAAATGATTACAAATGAATCATTCAAAGTATTGCCCATCGCTAGCTACAACTTTTTCCCATCTTTCTGGCAGAGCTCGAATACCGTTACGGTAAAAGCGTTCATCTTTTGAGGCTATTCACGAATCAAGCCATTTTTTGATGTCTTCATATGAGCGGAACTACTGATCAGCCAGACCATGTGCCATCGAACGGAACAAGTAATAATCGGATGGCATAATATCTGGGGAATATTGCGGGTGGGGTAGGACTTCCCATTTGAGTGTTTCCAGGTAGGCTTTAACGGGTTTGGCAACGTGAGGCCGAGCGTTGTCATGGTGTAGAATCACTTTTTCGTGCCTCTGCTCGTATTGTGGCCGTTTTTCGCGCAGTGTTCAGCTCAATCGCATCAATTGAAGTCGATACCGTTCCCCAGTGATGGTTTCGTTGGGTTTCAACAGTTCATAACAAATAGCACCGACCTGGTCCCACCAAATACACAGCATAATCTTCGCAGCGTGAATATTCGGCCGAGCCGACAACGTAGAAGTATGACCGCACAGTCCCAATAACTTTCTTTTCTTTGAGTTGCTGTAATGAATCCATTTTTCATCACCAGTCACGATGCGAAGAAGAAAACCCTTCCTTTTTTGCCTCTAGAGCAGTTGTTTACAGGCGAAAAAACGTCCCTTGGCTTCAAATCGTAAGGAACCCAAGTTCCTTGTTTTTGAATCATTCCAAACGCATGCAATCGCTTGGAAATGGCTTGACGGGTAACTCCTAATGCTGAAGCAAGCTGTTCTTGCATTTGGCACGGATCCTCATCGAGCAATGCCTCCAATTCAGCGTCTTCGAAGGATTTTTCTTTGAAGTGACCGATCACGGCACGTTGTTTCACTTAGATCAGTTGTTTCACTTTTTGGAGCTCTCGATGAGTTTCAGCCGCCGTTTTCTTCGAATGAAAGAAGAAAATCAACACTTCCCGCAAATGACGATTATTTAGCACAAAATCAGACATTTTCACACAACCAAAAGTATATGACGCCAAAGGAAAATCATTAATGTGTCAAAATAGTTTGTTTACCATATGTCTAAGCCCGGTTCATGACGTTTTGAATATGTCAAAATCGACCAGCACTTACTGCTGGAGCCTTAGAACTTAGTTGCGCACCTAATATCTATCTACTTCTACCGTCATTATAGGGTGTATTGCATATCCTAGTTGGCTATGGTATTGTTCGAAGGGGGTGTCAATCCAATCCAATCGACTGTAGAATAGAGTCCCGTTTTCTTATACGGATATGCGTTATAAATGCGGTTTTGCCACCTGCAATATATTTCTGAGACATCAGTTACCAAAAGCTTTCAGCTTACTTGCACCTTGTACAATTTTGTGCCATGGGTACAGCTGCAGCCATTTAACAGCACCGATCACACAACTCGGAAAGTGGCCTGAATGTTACGTAATATTCTATTCGTTTCTCCTCTCTTCTCTTTTCGAATTGTTCCAGTGGGTTCTTACTCACTCGTTGTCATTTGCCTTCTTTACACATATTTATTTTGTTTAAGGATAATATATTTTATTTCTACGTAAATAGCCTTGGATTTATTTCTCTTTCGGTTTTTTTTTATATATGTTTTTCTACCCTTAATTATGAAACAATACTTAGGCATTGATGCAGCAACAGCAGAAACAAATTGATGAAGCTATTGAAGATGCACAGAACAATAGTTTGGAGGCCCAAGCAGATGAAAATAATATATCGCTCTCAGATTTTGATGGTGTTCTACAGCCAATCATCGATGCATGTACCAAAGACAGCATATCCGCAGGTAAATACAGTCTAACCATAGGAACTTCAAAAATCAATAGTCTTAAGCTAAAGATAGAAGTAAGCGTAATGGACTTTTATAACTTATTAAAATAATTATTAGGAATATCTCGTACAATTTGAAGTGCTGGTTGCCTTGTTTTTCTGCTTTTTTTTTTTTAAATTCTTTGCAGTAAGAAAGATAAATTGTTTATGTACAAAGGTTACTCTACTTCTATTATGTGAATTCTGTATCAATGCTCTACCAGAGCTCAACAGAAATACCGACGCAGGTTGTGACCACCTACCAGGTCTCTTCGTGATCTTCTGTCACTACTTTCTGCTCCGGATACAAGTTCATTTCATAGTTCATTCACTGCATTCATCTGATGCACTATGTTTGGTGACATAACGCTACTAATTGTCTCTGAAGGAAAATAATCCTAAACTGTTGGCGCACTAAGGGGATGTCAGAGTCTGTGGGTACTATACATGACACCTCAAAGCGCTAGGTTTTTGCAGAAATGAACAGCTGTTGTGTTCGTTTGAAGTTAAAAGTATATCCACACCAATGCCATGCGCACTTGTGAACAGTTTCTCACTACTAGAGTAAGATAGCGTTACGCGTTGGAGGTTGGAGCTCCACCGTATTCCATTACAGTGAAAGCTCTCCTTGCGGACAACTTTAATGAGTGGACATCTCTTTTACACGGTCAAATTTCAGCGGACCGATTTTTGTTCATTATTTTTGTAAAATGCATTCTGATAAACGACCGCGGAAACTATATATTAACACATTCCGTACAAAAAACCTCCCACATTGGTAGAACAAGTTTTTACTTGCATCAAAAAGCTCACGTAAGCGGAAACGTAGCTCTAATATATGAACTAACGGACACCAACGTTCAAATGAAATATTTTATTGGTTGAAATATTGCGTATTATATTTCATTCGCCTTTAAACGGACATCTCCCGTAATCGGGAGCTCGTGAGTTCATTTTCTATAGGGTGACCAGATAAGAACGATAGGAAAAAAAAAATTAAATGTAACAACAACGTTGTGAGATATCAAATTGATTCTGGCTTTATTTTGAAGCTACATTCATGCCATTATGGAATAGCACATCATTTAAATGGCCGCCTCGGCTTCGCTGGCAGTGCTTCAAGCGGTCGGTTCAATATGTGCGGCGTTATTCCGGTAATAGCGTCTCGAATGGATTTAACCTCTAGCTCGTCCAAAGTGGTTGGCTTGTTATTGTAGACTAAGGACTTGACATAGCCCCAGAGAAAATAATCGAGGAATGAACGCTCGCCGTGATATGACCCAGTCGCCAAATTTCTCCAATTCAGCTGATCGGCGCCGAATCGACATTTCTGGGTCTTCTTCAATACTGGCCGCTACGGCGGCTATGATTTCTTCACTTCGCACCGATCTCTGTCTGGTTGGTGGATTAAGGTCCAAAAGAGTGTACTCACACTCAAAATTGTCCACGGTGCGATGAATTGCCTGCGCACTGAAGCCATGATGAATATTTTGACAGCTGGATGTCACTAGTTACCAATGACATATTGATTGACATGACATATTATTTGACAGCTGCTGAAACATAACAATTGGAAAAACTATTATTGCTTTCTGGTCAACCTTTAGTTGAAGGAATCTAGTATTTGGGTACCTTCTTTACTTTCCGTCAAGGAGATTCCTTATATTGCAGAAACCAATCTTTTTCCGAGTACGCTTGCTAAAAATCGTCGATGTATGATCATTTCTTATCCGAGGCATTTTTTTTTTTTTTTTGTTGGGGTAAGAAACATTCCACTGAAGCACTCAGACATATATGTAGGTCCGTTGTACAACCCGTGCAAACTTGTGTTGCTGATATTTCTTGGTTTTTCCCAGAAACAAAGTAGGCGTTTCATAGATGAGGAGAGAAGCTTGCATGATCAGTTCTTAACAGATGTGCTCACAGGAAACCCAACCGGCAATGATCGCCCTAATCGTGGATACAGGAAGCCACAATGCAGTTTCACGTCTTGACAACTTCTCCTCTGAATCTTGTGTAACAATCTGTTTGCCGTAATCCCATCTGCTTGAAAGACAGATGTATGTTTGCTAACAAGAAGTGAAGCTAAATCCTCCTCAAAGACAGAGACACCTGCATCAGAATCTTAACTAGTTTTTACGTAGTAACTTCTTTCGTTTCTTTTATAAATTAGTAATATAGTATGCTACTAGTCTGAGCACCACAAGGATACAAAAAGTCAAAAGTCAAACTCTTCGTAATAATTTCTTAATAAGTTATACAAGTCTTCTTCCATTTTGTTTTGTTTTTTTTTTTTGTTTTTTTTTTTTTAACGAAAGGTACTGCAATTTTGTAAATACCTTTTTTCTCAACATTTAGACGAAATAATTTAAAATATTTATTATCTGCAATTGCAAAACCTTAAAGTACACATAAAATTTAGTTTGTCCGTATATTTTCTTCTTATTTAAATTCAAGATTTATAAACAAGATTTTTATAAATAATATTAAACTTTTATGTTGATTAAATCGATTGTAAATTAAGTTAATTTTTGTAATTGCAATTTTAGGCAAAAACTGGATTTTACAGCATTCATCCGACACCGCTAAAAACAATGTCGTATTGCAATATCTTTTAAAGAAGTACGCGTCAGATAAGGGTTTACTCTTTGTATTTGAAAATTTCCTAATTCTACTTTATTTAACATCTATATATATTTTATAACATATATACAAAAATGTTTAAAATAATTTGGTAATCTACTGATGATGACTCGCAAAAAAAAAAAAAAAGAAAGAAAAGAAAAGTCCATGAGGGTGGTCACAGAAAGAGAAAAAAAAAAAAGAGTAGAGGAACAAGAGAATTTGCAATTTCTTGATACATAATCAGTTTTCAAATTTGTTTTACATTTTTTTTTTTTTTTTTTTGTAATATTGCTATCTTCGGTCAGTTGCGTCGATTTTGATTTGCCTATGTTTTGTTTTGGATTACAATATGTGGTTCTGCGAAGCGAAAAAAAAAAAAAAAAAATATGCACTACTGCGAATAATGTGCAGTTGAGAAAAACGCAAACAAAACATTTGGCTAAGTGAAGCAAAACCCAAACAAACAATTTCTTTCGTTAATTTATTTTTAGGGCATTGCTAAATGGAGCAACATTTACACAAAAGTTACATCTTATATACTTAGTAAATGATATACTGCATCATTGGTAAGTGTATTGAATTTTATAATAATTTTTATGTGTTTGCTGTTATTACATTATTATTATTCACCCCGGTTCCCGTTGTAGTTTTTCATTTTCAAACACGGTTACCATTTTATTTGTCGTGCACTTTCTAAATCGGTTTCCATAACTCCATCTTGTAATAGAATTTTAGAGACGAAAAGAGGACTATAATCGTTGCTGAAAGTTGGCAATATGACGCGATGAATAAAACGATAATCTTCGAAAAACTACAACGAGAATTGAGGTCCTCACATAATACTTTTTATTTTGTTTTTGAGTGTGCGCTTCTGTGGAAGGATGAACAGCACTAAGATCCAATGCATATGGCGTGATTTACGTACATCTTGAAATAGGAACAAATGGAAATATATCACAAGTGGCGCGACATGGCATATTTTTACTTTAGTTTGTGTCATGTCACTGCAACGTCGCTGACAGGTCACTTGCCACGTCACTACGATGTGCGTTGAGTGTGTCCTAAAAGTATTTAGCCTCGAGCATCTATTCGTCTTAAATCGAATTCCATTTCAGGACAAAATGATAGACACAAATTCTTAAGAAAAAAAAAAGTGTGCGCAACATTTGTTAAATCTGATTGAATCATTAGGTAACAGGATGTATTTACCTGGTATGGACAATAGTACTGTTATACACATTTTTGCTATAAAACAAAGACCTCAAAAGATAATTTAATGAAACATATGTATTCTGAATATAAAAATCGAGGACTTCTCTTGGCCTTAATTCAAGTCTTTATCCGTTTTGGCGACTCATCAATCACAGTACGCACCTCATTAATTGGGAAATTGGCCACAGCTTCGGTCAGAGCTAGTCTTAAGAGTTCCATGTTAGGGTATCTTGTGGCACATAATGTCCTTTAAGACAGTCCACAATTTGTGATCAAGTGGATTAAAGTCTAGAATGGTGGAAGGCTAGTCTCTGTACCAATAAAACGGAGTACATTTCCCTGGAGCCAGGTATGGGTAGTTTTCGCCTTATGAGCTGGCACACGATCTTGCTGGAATAGGGTATTAGAGGTTTCAAAAAGGGTCATTAAATGGTTTGCTGGTACACTTTGGCCTATGTTTCGATGCTTTTTTTCGCAAAAATGCAGGTTAGTGACACCGAACACATCCCTAGATGACCGTGCATATCACGGTCATCACTTTATTTGTTTAATTTCTTCTGCACCGTGAAGATTTTCTCATCGGTAAACAGAATTCTTCTATACAGAACAGCAGCGTATTCCACCAAGAGTCGCTTTGATTTTTGGACCCAATTTTTGTAAAAGCCACAGTCAGCATTTTTCCAGTATGGCCTTTGAAGGCCCCCAGCCTCAAGCCTATCTTGATATGGGAATCATTGACTTTTGTGTTACATTCATCTCACGTACCAGTGTTTTCTGCTTTTAAGGACTTTTTTGTGCCTTAAAGGTGTTGATGACTTGAGGCGTTCTTAACGTACGAGGAGGACCAGATCGCAGGCAGCCTTTAATGTCGCCCGTATTCCCAAAGAATTTTATACACCGACAAGCAAACATTAGGCTAATATCTAGCTGCTGCAGTGTCTTGAAAAGCGAACTTTTCTTCACACCGCACTTAATAAGCGCTACGACAGAGATGTGATTCACTTTCTCAATTCATTCCAGAGCGGAAGTATAAGTAAATTTGAAATATTTTTATAAAAAACAATTGTGATGTTAACCTCTACAAATGTTATGTCAATATGTGGGTACGCCTAACTCTTGGCCGCGCAGTAGGCAATAACAGTATTTTTGTCCCTACTAGGTATAAAAAATCATAAAATAATTTCTTGCATAACCCTTAATTTTCTGCTTTGGGGGAAAAACTGAAAATTGTGTGGGACAAAAAGATAGGACAGCTGGTTTTTAAAATTAAATAACAAAATGAAAATTTCAATATTTCATTTTATTTTATTAGTAATGTGCTATGTCCTTTATTTCTAATATTAGTTTAGACATACTTTTAACAATTTTTTAACATATTTTTGATCCATCGGCTTGGAATCGATCCAGCAGCTCTGCATAATATGCACCGGTGATCGTTTTACTCTTTTCGAGGTAATCGATGTGAATAACACCGCGCGCATCCCAAAAAACTGTCGCCATGACCTTGTTTGCTGACAAACCCGCCTTGGCCTTCTTCGGCTTCGATTCACCAGAAGAAGTCTATTGTTTTGACTGTTCCTTGGTTTCTGGAGTGTTGTGGTGAATCCAGGTTTCATCCACGGTTACGAAACTGCGCAAAAACTCAGCCAAATTTTTCTGGAACACCGCCAAACAAGATGTGAAGTTGCCAAACGAACGAGTTTGTTGTCGATTGTGAGCAAACGGGGCACCCATCTTGCGGAAAGCTTTTTCATGTCCAAATATTTATGTCGAAATCACTGAGCCATGTGATAAGCCTGTGGCCTCTTCAAGCTCGCGCACTTTCACTCGCCGATCGTCCATTATCAAACCATGGATTTTGTCGATCATTTCTGGTGTGGTGACCTCTATTGGGCGACCAGAACGTTTGGCGTCACTTGTGCTTGAACGACCGCACCGAAATTGAGTAAACCAGTGGTGAATGGTTCCAATCGATGGTGAAGAGTCCCCATAATATTTGTCAAGCTTTTGTTTGGTTTGCGTGATAGTTTTTTCTCGCAAAAAATAACGTTTTATGAGCAATCGAAATTCACTTTTTTCCATTTTAACGAAAATGCTAGTAGGCGTCTATATAAAATGGCTGCCACAACAAAACTATTTGACAGATCTGTCTGAAAATTTGGGTGCGTTCTTTTAAAAGATGATTCTTGACAAAAAAAAAAAATAATTTAAGGTGACGACACAATTTGTGTTTATTTTCAGAGACTTATTGCCCCACGAAGGTATACCTAGTTCTGCCATAAGTTCTGTTACAAGTGCAAAACGTTATAAAAATTAAACAAAACGTTTTGGATGAGTATTTATAAATTTTATTTGCTTAAATAGTAAGCATGTACAAAAAATGGCAGTTTATTCAAAGTGACCGCCTTTGCTTTCCAGGGATACGAGTATGAACAACTTTTGAGGTTCTCCAAATTTCGGTGGGGTCTCTTGCAGGCCATACTCTCCAACACTGACCACAGAATATAATCCAAAGGATTTAAATCTGGGCTTCCTGACGGCCAATCCTTGGATGCAATCTTCTTGGTACATCTTTGCCCCAGTTTTGACTTATATTTCATAAAAATGGAGAGCAGTAACTTCTTGATGGGATACTCGCCAACAAACCCTTACCGAAGCAAGATGATTACAGCGCTGAACCGTAGGAACTTTATTTGTTGCTTCTTTAGCAACTGGCATACATTTTATCTTTTTGTATATTAAAAACTTGCTGTACGGTGAAAATCTTTTCGTCTGTAAAAAGAATATTTTCGTGGTCGTTGTCCGCTTTTAATAATAAATTTGCATCGATCTGGTCGATGCATCATTTATTACATTTCTTCTTTCGATGTGGATTTCTTCAAATTCGCTCGCGTATAGCTTTTATAACCACGTTCGTACGGGGAACGTGTGGACGACTACTTCTTGGTCTGTTTTTTAATTGAGACGATTGAATAGCAACACGATTTTCTTTTGTACACCACTCCATGATAACCAATCAGTAGCTGAAACTAAACTGGGTGATATTTACTGCGTTTTGTAGTATATGTTCTTGAAAAAAGTTAACCGTACTATTCCTAAATAAATTCTCTTCATACAGTTTGTGCTGGAAGTTTTGCAGCATAATTTATGGCACGACTAGGTAGATACCTGGTAAACGACCAACATCTCTTCGTGTGTGATTTTTGTTTTGATTTCTCTTTGTGTAGCTTACCAGTTGTCTTATTATTTGACCTGATTTGCCAAATCATGGCCTTTAGGACCGTTTTAGACGTTACTATCTTTTTGAGAAGAGAGCGCTTATTCATAGAATTTTGTTAGTAGTCTTCTTCTTCTTTGAATTACCCAGGGGGAACCACCCACTAATATTTTCAACAGAAAAGTTCATTCTCCCAGAAAGTGCACTCTCCAAACGTAATAAGATCTAAATCGATTTCAATAAATTCATTTCACCTCCAATAATATTTCAGTGTTAGGAAAAATGCAAATGATCTGAAAAACAGCTTAGAGAACGTTGTGATACCGATGTTCTGCAGTGCTGAGCTCCGTAAGTACAATTTCATTAGTGTCTCTGTCATTGTAAAACAATTACCTTTCTCTCTCTCTATCTCTTATCATCATAGTTGCTAGTAATGATCAAAAAAGTAAATTGACCAAGTTGCTCTCGTTGTGGGAATCAAAAGCGAAATTCTTCGATGCATGCGTTATATCTAAATTGGGATCACCCGATTCCTCAATGCATGAGTATAAAACAAATTTAATGAACATGCATCATGATATTGTGAGCAACTTTGCCCAATCGACCAAAGCAACCTTAGATGGGTATGAAAACATTGACGACTCAAATATACGTCGCATATGAAAATTTATGTCTTTCAGATACCAGAAGCAACATCAGATATTCATCCAGCATGCAACGCAACAAATCGCTGTACTCGAGCAACAGAAACAGGCTCTTGAGCAGCAGCTAATTGCTGCAGTACTGCCAAGTGCAGCAATTATACAACAATTAATTGATCCCAAACAATTGCAATCATCGGCAATGGCAGCAGCGGTGACAAACAATATGCTACAGAATAATGACCACATAAATACATCGATTAGAATTCAGTCACCACAGCCATTGATGGCGCAAAAAGTTCAAATGCCCATCGATCAGGATACCTATGGCAATTCTTCGCAGAGTATGAACAACACCGGCCCTGAACATAATAATCAACCATTGTTTGGGAATTTATTCAGTAGTCCACAAGTAGTTCATAATAAAAATAATCCATTCGCGCAATTTAATAACACAAGTGGCGCGAGCAATATCGGTAGTGGGGGCGTAGGTAATATTTCTACGAGTACCGGTGGACCTAGTGGTGCTAGTGGTGTTCAAACAGGAATGCAACATCACAATAATTTTACATCGGTCGGGCAAAATCCCTTCTCTAGCATGAATACTTCTAATTCTGTGGGAAATGATAGCAATGAATTTTTGGCGACGATACCTAGCTTTTTAATCCCGGACTTATCGAAACCTCCGCCAGGTTTCTTGACACCAGGAGGAGCTTCAGTACAAGCACAAGTAGGTGGTGCCGTACAACCGGTTGCCACTCCTCTAGTGATGGAAGAAGATCCGAAACCAACCGCTCCATATTACGATTTACCAGCAGGTTTGATGGTATCTCTCATACGTTTAGAAGACTATAGCTATAAGCCATTGGATCCAGAGGAGATACGGCTTCCGGCGCCGACGCCGCAAAGCGAGCGTCTAACAAATGCTTTGGCGGCATTTATTGCGCCGCCAAGCCATGATCGTCCGCGTGATAAGTACATTTTGTTAATTTCTCATTGAGTTGATGAAGTTGATTTTTTTCTTTTTTATTGTAGTGAGGGCTGGGAGAAATTAGGCTTGTACGAGTACTATAAGGTGAAGAATGCTGCTAAGAAACAAAAGGAAGAGGAAATTAAGGAAGGTACACGAGAACCGTCTCGATCGCCAAGCCCCATACTACTGGAGACGATGAAACCGAAGAAGCAAATAAATAAGCGGTGCTACAGGTAATTATGATTTTTATCAACAATTAGCTTACTTAAATTATTTGAGTTAGAGTCCACTGTCTTGAAAACTCTATGATAGTTAATGAAGAAACCTATACAGAATTCCGAAACTCTATAAGCCGGTAATAGGTGGCTTATAGAGTTTTATGATTATTTGATTGAAAAGTTGCAACGCATGCTAAAATTATATAAAAAAAAACGTCTGCTATCCTGGACGTCACCACCACTGCTACCAAAAAACTCTCGGCTTTTCTCGGCCATCTATAAAGTAATGGCCAGAAATGTGTAAATAGGGTTATATAGGTACTTAGACGACTCAATTCACTCACTATAATATGGAAAGGGATAACTGCATATCTAGTTACACAGCACAGTTGTCGGATTGAAGTTTTGATATCATCTGTAAGCGGAGCTTCATTACATGATCAGCTCAAGAGCGGACAAGTTTGTGTTGTTCCACAACCGATGGAGGAAAATATTCAAAATGTTTTCAATCGATCGCATGCTGTGATCCCCCAGATCTGAAAATTGTCAATAATATCGAAATTCAACAGCGTGGACGAAAGGAAAATCGTACTTCGGGCAATTGTCAGCTATGCGCAGCTGTAAACAAAACACTTTCACGATGTTAGATTTGAATCTGATGGCAATGTTTATCTTAACGAGAGCCTCACAAAGAAGAACCGCGCGCTCCTTCTATGCGATTGAAGCGTCATAATCAGTTGTTCGCCGTCTTTACAGAACATGGATCTGTGTTTGGAAATCAACGCAAAAAAGGAAAGGATCCTCCCTGAAATCTTAGAAATAAATTTAAATAACTCGTTAACTACTTAAGCTGTTGCTGAATAAGTTATAATTTTAGTCTTTGTGCGAGAGTCAAAAAATTGCTAATGAAAATTCCCAAAGTTGACGAAATTTTTTATTTCTTAAGTAATTTCGGTTAGATTGCTACTTAAGGGGGCTTGTATAGCAAGATCGTCTTATTATGCCTAATTTCTGCTCCTCTCATTTGCAACATTGGACAGCTTGTAATTCGTCAAGAAACTTATCTGATTTGGTCGATGGTAGCGCAGCTTATCATACATATTTTCCTTTTTTTTTTCTTCTTTTTTTTATCTTCAAAGTCACATATATTTTCCATTTCAGATCGAAAAGTAGAAGCAGGACACCACGTTCAAAATCCCGATCGCGATCACCTCGTCGATCTAGATCACGTTCCCGTTCGCCATCCATCCATGAGAAGCCTAGAGGTCGATATGCAAATAATTCGCGAAATCGATCACCACGTAAAGTTTCACCGCTCAGAGAAAGAGAAAGGGAGAGGGATCGCGATCGGGATCGTGACCGTGATCGCGATCGTGACCGAGAACTACGAGATCGTGAGACTCGTGAAAGGGAGATACGCGACCGAGATGCACGTGAGAAGGAAACACGTGACAGAGAAGCCCGTGATCGAAATAGTACACGCCGTGAGAGAGAGAGATCGATAACACCGCCCAGTTTCTTGTAGGCTTTTGTTTTTTTTTTTTTTTTTAATTCGATAAAAATTGTCATAATAAAACTTTCAACTTATAGCAGCGGAGGAAATTATAATAAATCAAACGAATTCATAGAGGAATCCAATAAGGGACATCAAATGCTAATGAAAATGGGTTGGGCCGGAACTGGAGCAGGCCTTGGTACGAAAAGTCAGGGAATTGAAGCACCGATATCTGGAGGAGAAGTTAGAGAACGTAGGGATATGTACAAGGTAAAATGATTTTCATCTTCGTATTGTAAACACCTAAGATGATTGATTTTCCCCTCACAGGGCGTTGGAATCAACATAAATGATCCTTTTGAAAATTTCCGGAAAAATAAGGGTGCTGCATTTGTACATCGTATGCGAACTAGAGACGAAAAGAGTTAAAAGAGCGTATATTAAAAAAACAAAAAATAACATACAATATTTCTCAGAAAGCTATCACAAACAATTTAACTCATCGCGTAAAATAATTCATTTTTATTTTGGGGAGTTCTGTGAGAGATGAAGAAAACTCCTGGTCAGACATATTTTAAAATAAATGAGTATTTATTTACTCAGTACGTAAATAAAATGATAAAGCTATTGTGTCACTTTAATTTTGTATTGTTTTTTTGGTAGATTTTAGATTTTAGAAAAATGATATTGCTCCGCCACTTGGCTATACGTGGAGAATATAATAGACTGGAGTTAGACTTGCATTATACAGCACCATTTTACATCATCGAAAGAGAGCATTCATCAGTTGATGGGGCTTCTGTCTTCGTTCTCATTACACGGTAAGGCATTGACCCAATCCTTAACCTGAGGCTCTTAAGCAATGGACCGGATATGTGCATTGCACCGCCAACATACTCTTCAAAACTCTGGCACAGTCTTAAATGGTTCTATAAACCCAAGATGCTAATATATCGAAGTAGCGCACACTGTTTTGTTCACACTATGATTCCATCTAGCTTTAGTATAAATTTTCAGCTATCACCAACTCTAGTCTAAAAAACTGTTCGTCAATAGAGGAGTTGTGTTAACGAAAGTCGTCAGTTGTACACTCAGTCCTGAGCTCCATACGAGGAACTTTTAGACGTTGCGTAGCTAACTTCAATCTTGATATCGATGTAGTTTTGGCATTCAAATTTATTTAGCTGCACAATATGTAGTAGCATCTTGGAACTCGCCTCCGTTAAATAATGCAATATTGTGCCCCATTGCAGCTATCCTTTCAAGGTTTGCTGTCATACCAAGAGCACTGGAATAAAAACAAAAATATACTTGTAACCGGAGTAGAATGTATTGTCGACATCGCGAAGGTACCTGGAGATAAATCGAAGGGCGCAAACAACTGAAGAGGAAGCTGCTAGAAGATACAATAGTAGGACCATGTGTAGAGTCATCAATTAATTGATAGGTGGTCACAGCTAGCATCAAAATCCGGTGAAGGGTTGCCTGCTGGTTATAGCTGAGGATCGACTGTTCCAGGTGTCGTTTTTTTTTAGGTTTGGCTTTTAAGATGTTCGAAGCCCGCTAACAGCAGAGTAATCAGTGAATTAGCCTTTAACTAAACAGATTGCATTTGTAACAAGCAAACCATAGCATACACTAACCCAATCGGGAAGTGTCTTTGAAAAGAAATATTATTACTATACAGACTCAGTTCAAAATTCTCAAAAGACTTGCTGAAACTAAGGGGTGATTCTTAGAAAAAGTTTTTATTATTTATCCTCTTTGCTACGCTTCAATATTATAGGCTGTGTTATGCGCTTTGGCATTCACTTTACTTAAAATCTGAGTAAGTCCTCGGCCGGGTCCGCATTCGAAGGTTCTAGGAAAATCCATTCCTTGTTTTCGTCCATAGATCATGTGCAAAGCTTGTTCCCACTTGACTGGTTTCACAATCTAAAAACAGAGTTCATTTAAAAAGCAACTTGGTTGACAATTTTTTTTTTACGAACCTGTGTAGGCAATTGTTTAAGTACATGATTTGCATTCCTATAAGTTCTCCCATCAACGTTTGAGTAGACTTTTATAATAGGGTCACTCAACTCTATTGACTTCAAGGCTTTGGTAAAGGGTTGCACAGCAGATTCCATAAGTGGCGTATGAAACGCTCCACTCACTGCAATTCGCTTCATCCTACGTATTTTAAAGTTCTTTGCATTTGTTTCTAGGTATTCTAGTGCTTCGAGATTTCCTGCAATAACTTTACAGTGCGGATATAGGTAATTTGCAACGCCGCACGTCGGGTTTTCGAGTCCCTTTTCTAGGCACCACTGCTTCGCTTGGTTACATGCATCGGTTATCTCTGAGTCTGGACCAAATACTACCATACTCATTCCACTTCTAATTTGATCACAGGCAGCTTGCATAGCAGTAGCGCGCACTTGTACCAGTCTCAGAGCTTTGTCAAATGGTATAGCGCCAGCAAATACCAACGATGTAATTTCACCCAAGCTGAAGCCAGCAGTTCCAACACAGTTTTCTATCGCCTTGGGTCTTTCCTCGCGCAGCTGTTCCAAGGCGGCTAGTGATGTAATCATGACTGCTGGCTGAGCGTACTCCGTTGAGTCGAGCTTCTCTTTGGGGCCTTCGAGGCAGACCTTCAGAATATCATATTTCAGAACTTCATTGGCTAATTGAAATATGGAACGTGCCTCTGGGAAACGCAAAAGCGATTTACCCATGCCAACATATTGTGAACCTTGTCCTGGAAAGAGAATTATTGCAGCATCCTTTGGCTCTAATTGTTGGCGGTCTGAACTTTCAGTGTGCTTTGAAGAGGATAATATGAAATGTCGACTTTTTTGCAAGTTCCCCTTGTATTCTGCACTTAAAAGAGGTACAATTTGTTTTCTTAACATTTCTTATTAATTAGTTATTTGCGAAGAAACATGAACTTTATACAAGATGCTGCAGAGAGATAAAATTATCAAAAATATTTCAAACTGTCAAAGTTATTTTTTTGGGGGTTATACTTTACCACTATCATTGCCATTTTTAAATACGTTCTATATGGAATGAATATTCCTGATGACGTCATTCGGAACGATTAAGGTGATGCTCAATTTAGTCTGTCGAAAAAGACGTACAAAATCAAGTTGCAGATATTCTGACTTCATCAGAAATATATATTTTCATAGAACATGTTTAAATTAGCGACGTAAAAATATGAAGGAATATGGCAATTCATCAAACTATGATAGAATAACTGAAAAACCGATGGAAAATAATGATGGACAAAATAAAAACATTCTGGAACAGGCATTTTTTTTCGTATCTTATACAAGTTTACCGAGGAATGTGTATGTTAAACACAACAACAATTTAAATAAATGCTTAAGGACAACGGGGACAAAAAATTATGAATGAACAGTAAACGGGACTCAATACCTCCAGCAATATATCGCACACTGAAAACAAAAGTGGAACTAAACAAAAAACCTAATTTTTGAATAGGGCCGATTAAAATTTTGGACTTAATTCAATAGTCAATAGCTCTAAAAAAAAGTTTTAAAAGTTTTCCACCTCTTGTGGAAATTAACCGAAGTATCAGGACGGGTATCTCCACAAAGGGTGCGTGGTATATATCGGAACCTAGATGTCGCTCTAACTCAAAAGTGTAAAATTTTGTATAGTGTCACTTTTGTTTTCAACGTGCGATATGTTGTTTTTCATTAAAATTATATGATTTGTGAATACTTTGAGTTTTACAATTTGTTATTACTTTTCCAAACAATTTTTTTCCTTTTTCAGTTTTAATAAACGGCTGATTGCTAAAGTGTCGTTGAGTGCTGTCAAGTTTTTATGATGATATTCCTTAGCGGGAATCTAATATTAAATAAACACACCAAATGTAGATCTAAAATTTTTTTCTCAACTGTTTTATTATGTAGATTATACACTATAATGTGTGAAATGACCATTTACATAAATAATGATACAAATTTGCCATTCCACACTTATCGAAGAAGTTTTTTCGGCAACACGAACTTAAAGGCAAGGAGAAATCTCTATAAAAGTGATGCACTTTGGAGAGATATCAAGTAAAAGCACTTCAGGAATACACCTATTTGAAAAGCATTTTTTCCGGATATTATTGTTTATTTATCCACTTATACACTAACACAATATATTGTTCCAATAAACTTAAAACTATACTATTATTATGCCTTAAAGTAACTGACCTGAAGGGTGCTCAATACTTATGTTATGGTTTTAAGAAAACTTAGTTCTAATGTTTTATTTAAATTGGTATTTTTGTTAATTTCAAATTAATTATTATTATTATTATTATTTTTTTTTATTTCATTTAAAGGAAAAACATGGGAAAACCTTTTCGAACGCATTATTTTATTTTTTAATAAAAAAAAAAAAAAAAAAACTAAAAACTACCTTAACCTAATTCCAGGGCCGAACCCTGATATGTGATCTGTGTCCCGCTACCGAAAAGACCAATCAAATGATAGTTAAACAATCCAATCGGTTACTCAGCGGCGTTTCAGAAATCACATATCAGGGTCCGGCCCTGCTTAACCTAGGTACTAGCCTCAACCCAGTCGAGCCACCAATATCTCTCTCTTTCAACCTGTTTACGTTTTCTGAATCCCGCTCAGGCATGCTTACGCACTATCTCAAGTCAGCGTTTCCTTCTCCTGAGTCCAACGCCTCGTAGAGAATACATTTATCTGTCGCCCTTCTAGCATCATGGTAAATAATCGGAACGTTCAGCGAATCTGACAAGTAACCATGTGCATCCAGATACAAGAATGCTTCCGGGGGGATGTGTTCACTCACCATAGTACTTCGAAAATACCCAGGGTTAGGATAAAATAAGCCCGACACAAGTTCGTTCTCCATAACGCTCGCTGACCGCGCGAAATGGTTCCTCACAAGATCCAGAATGACATTGTCGATTCTGGACACGCCGGAGGCATCCAATAGTCTCTTATTAGAAACGTAATGCCGAAAGTCAGAATGTGCGCTTCTATACATACGTATGCAGGCTCGAAGACATTTTCTTTCTAATAGTCTAAGTTTTTCCATATAAGACGGGCTTAAGTTCCACCATACTGGACTCGCATAAGTCAGAATTGGACGAACGAAAGCTTGGTAACATATGACCTTTACATCGGATCTCAGATAGTTGGAGTAGAAAAGGCGTTTGAGAGACATAAATGCCGCTCTTGCCTTTTGCAACTCTATATTTATGTGCTCATTGTAGTACAAAAACTTGTCCAAATGAACACCTAAATATTTCACAACAGTCTTTGACTCGATGTGAAGGCCATTAGAGCATGTTATTTGTAGGTTTTTCCTACAGCAGAAAGCTTGCAGTTTATCAAAGCTGTTCTGAAGCTCTGTCTGTATGGCTTGGATTTTCGAGCCGCTTGCATACAATATAACATCGTCAGCGAACGCTATTGAATTATCCATGTCCCTCAGCATTTCCGAAATATAGATGTTGAAGAGGAGCGGTGCTGTAACCGTGCCCTGTGGCAGACCATTAGTGACATTAAAAACTTTAGTCGTCGTGTATTGTCTATCTGTTACAACAAATTTCTTCTCGTGCACCATAGATGCAATTATCTTTATAAGATGATGTGGGAATTCATATCGTATAAGTTTATATAGAAGCCCGTCGATCCAAACCGTGACGACGGCTTTTTCGATATCCACTAGGCAAACAATGTACAATTTTGAGAGTTGAATAATCCTTGTTATAGTAAAAAAGACTTATTTATTGAAATTGGTGATCAATTCTGAAAAAATTAGCTACTTTAATAAAATCATAGCAGTTATAAACTTTAAAAAACGAACAAATGTTTACTGTTTTCTTTGCGGCAGTTTCAGGATTAATCGCATTCCTGAAACTTCCAGTATAACAGAAAAACTTTAACAACTACTTAAACTACCAGAATACAATATAATCGCATACAAATGTTTTAAAACAACTAGCCACACCGACTATCTTCTCCCATTCACCGAAGGAATTCCATTTCCACCCCTGACCAACGCACATTGTATAGTCATAGTTAATATGCCTGATATGAAGTGTTACCACGGTAACCGTAGTTTTCGGTAATCGATACGAACTAAACAAGTTGAAATATTTTTGGTTTCACTTGACCTACATTGTTCCGGTTTGTTGCATAAATTACAAAATTCCAGTCACTCAAAATAAGTTTAGTGTATATATTTCAAAACGCTTCAAATAGTATTGCACTCATTAAAATGTCTCTGGGTAAAAGTAAAACATGGAAAAGAGATGAACACCTTCGATATTTGGACATGTTGGATACTATCGCGGATACATGCTGTGAGATTTGCCAGTGTGATTGCTATAGCTCGCATAACACCCTCAACACAGACAGCCTTTTAGGTGTCGCTCACGAACCTGGGCCTTCATCTGCACGCTTGCCACCGCTTGTCAGTAGGAGTAACAAGAAGGCTGGACAACGAAAAACGAGATCTAATGGGAAAAAAGTTAAACGTTCTAAAAGCGCCAGTTCATTCTACACCAGGGACTGCAAAATACTTAAAGAACTCAATCTAAACGAAGAGCTTCCTCACACATCCAAAGTGCATCGGTTTAAGCCCTGGTCAAGTGTAGAATCAATTGACCTGTGTGAATCAATGCAAAATCTATGTCTCTCACCTACTGTATTCAATGCCTTCAAGAAGGTACCTCTATGTGATAAGAAAATTCTCAATCGGATGGCAAAAAAACGTGGCGATAAAATGATGGCCCACGAGAATGCATGGCTAGCACAAAAATTCTGGGAGAATGAGCAATACGAACGAGAACTTCTAAAATGCGAACAAATGGAGGAGTTTAAGAAAGCTGTACGAAATAAACAATTTCAAGACTATCAACTGACCAAAGCAAGGCTCAACGAAATAGCACAAAAAGATTTAGAGGAGCTGCAACGTTTACGAGCAAGTTTGCGGGATAAGGATGAAAAGGCTAAATGACGGTTAAAAGTGCTTAAAGTGGAAAAGGACATCCTGCAGGCTCAGCGTCGGAACAATGAGCTACGGAAATTTGAAGCTGTTGCTATTGTCCAGGAAGAACAAACACTGGATGATCAATTACGTAAACAGGGAATATGCCAAAGATTAGAGGAGCAACTGCAACGGGCGGACAAAATTCGTCATCATACGTTGGATAGTTATTTGCGACGGTTGCGCTACGATAATTATATCGAACAACTTGTGCATGCAGAGAACTTCCGTGAAACCCAAGAGTTTGAGAACATTAGAAAAGCGGAGCTAAAAGAGTTCATACGTCGAAAGAACACCAAAACGGAGCGATTTATTGAAGGGAAGCAAAAACGAAACCACGAAATGAAGCAGAAAGCCAAAATATCCTCAAGTTTGCGCGAGTTAATACGTACCTCTGTCACTCCTGATGGTGTCAATGAACGTGATGCAAAAGATATTTTTATTCGATCAATGTCGAATGCATCTTTTCAGAATTTTATCGGGCCAGGTTACACCTAAGCGATTTTAAATAAAAGAGTTCATAGTATGTTCATAGGTACCTGAAATCCTGTGGAATATATTAAAATGCTTTTGAAAAGAAGAAAAAATGTATTTTATTTTCATTAGTCTGGTGGTACTAGCATGAAATCTTGTCTGATTTTGCATTTTTTTTTAAAGATACGCTGAGTTGTCTGCTTCAAAAGAAATTGAAGAAGTTCTCATGTTAAAGTTGCGCGTAAATGGGTGAAATGATGTCGCTATCCATGAGAACTGTGTTCTCTTCCAGATCTGCAGAAATATTATTTTTTTTTAAAAATTGCGCGCCAAAGAGGTTATGAATACTCTTATACTTTTTACAGGACACGAGCGTTGTGAAGAAGAGAGAGAGAGAAGACAAGATTTTAGTGTAGTGGTTTGAAACTCAGATAGTATTAAGTTTCTGTAAACTAGAAGGGTAGCGTCCAGATAACTGGGGAGCTTGTTTGTTTTTCTTTTGTCGTTGCTCATGATTCACAGTATTTTTTTTCGTCCACCTGATGTCATCATCACGATCAAGTTGCAAGGATGAGAGATGTTTTTGCATAAGAAGGTTGAAATCTTCAAAAGCAGTGCGAGATTCTTACCAACTCATTCCCACGGTACAGTTGCCTGGCATTTCTTCATGGCGAGAGGATAATGAATTATATGCTCAACATGTCGTTATTTCTTGCGTTTTCTCCGCTCTCCTTTCTTTCTCGCTCCAGTTATCTTAATTTTTTATCTTGTTGTAATAACATGTTTTCTGATGTTGGTTCTTCTTCCAGTTCTCTTCACAAAGTTTCACCTTGTGGCTGGAACAGATGTGGAAGGCGTCGTATTTAAAACGGTAGAGATACGAATAGGGATCGTCGCGTACGGGAACAGGATGTGACAAATTTTCGTCAAATTTCGTAGAAACTCACAACTAATATGTGAAGTTGGAGCCGAAGTACGACATGAACACAATGGCGCAGTCGAAGGTTAAGTAGAAGTTGAGTCAACTTCAGCTTCACCATTGTGTTCTGGCAATCTTTGCGCGAACAGGAGACCTTTATCAATTCCATTCACTAAGCCCATTTATTATTTATCTTATCTAGCGTCAACTTGATTGACACCAAACGTTTTTCAATAGAAAAGTGACCCACTCTAATGTGCATGCAGTTACTTAAAATACGAACATACAGGAAAGTTTTTAAACAGATTCAATGATATCTTTCTACACAGAGTATATTTGCACGATTTTTTTTTAACAAATTTTATCACAAAATTGTTCTTATAACTTTTTCTTAGCAGTAAGTGGAAGTGGCCCTCTAAATTTGTAACCAAAGTTCACGGGTTCATCACTGTAAATATCTCTGAAAAAGTAATGTTTCTTTTTAAGCAAATGCCCCCAAAAAGTGGGAGTGGCCATGTATAATGTACGGATAAAATGTATAGAAAGTCAACATCTTGTATACCAAACTGCATGTAACTTTTCCGCTCTTGACTTGTGCTATTCAACTTCAAACTCGAGTACTCCTTTTATTAGATCGCTTCGTTCCTTAGCCGACGCTATTCGGCCAACCATTCTATCCAAAAATGCTTGCTGATGTCTAACAATAAACTTATTGCACTGCATTATTGTTGCCCCAGTGTAAAGTGTACGAAACTTAGCTCTATGGTCACCGATCTAAGAAAGAACAACGAGGTGAAAACTTTCCCAGTTCGGTTCTAAACAAACAATCTTACCACAGTAATTAAAGGAAGAATGCTCACTACAAACCGATGAGGTTTGTGTCTACAGCGAATAATGGCAATTTTTGTTTTATCATTGCAGTATTTAATGCGAAATCCATGTTCGAGAGATCCAACACCAAAATCTCCATAGAACTGTTGAACATACTTGAGGAAGCATTTGGTTAGGATGTTATCGGTGAAAGATATATTCCCACTTTCTGCACTGTGTGGAACTATTTGAACAACGATATATCTAACGAAAAATATAAATTTATTCATTAGAAGACGAGGGATAGTTTTATTTTATCATGATACCTGCTTTTAACGCGAACCATATCTATGTTTTGTTTACGTTTGGAGAAGAGACATCGAAATCGAAGGAGCACGTTGACTTTTCGCTTTTAATTTCTGTTTCTAAAAATGTCATGACATAAGTGATGATGCCAAGTCTGAACTTTTTTTTTTTTTTTGAAAACTTGTCAACTCGATATAAATGTTGTTGAAAAAAGTTGTTAAAAATATTTTACATGAAGGATTGAGGGATCGTATTCAAATAAACTGCTTGATTTTATATGGCTTTCTAGATCTGTTAGGAGGTAATGTTCCGAAATCGATTTGGCAGTGACAAGTCCAGAAAGTCGTACAAAATCAAGCTGAAGATTGAAATTCCATCTACCAAATTGAATCAAAATATTCCTTTTTGACAAGTCGGAAAAGCCGTATAAAATCAAACCATAGGTTTTCTATTTTACCGAATTGGGAAATAGATTTAAAATCGAATCGATTTTACATGAGATTCAAATAGGATTCAATCCATACTCAACCAGTCATGTAAACGATATATGTCCACCATTTTAGCTTTGGCAAGCGCTACGCGGTATGTAAACAATGTTACCATCTGTCTACATACATTTGTAGGAAATATAGTATGATCATTTTTTTCCGCTGTTACATTTCCGAAATTTAAGCATTCTGCTACAATGCTAATTTTTGTCACAATTCCCAACTTTTGTTCAGCCTAAAATCTTTTTAACAATTCGTGCATGTATAAGATCTATATAAAAACTTTTCTACCTTTAATACTAATATATAATATTGTGTTAAATAGTGTGAAACTAACAAATATTGTTGCTCGAAAATGACATTAAACATGCTATGCGATTTTCTATATAAGATGCAGGACTTTGCAGGTTTTTTTTTTAAAATAAACCTCCCTATCTAAAGTATGGATGAATTATAGAGATAAACAGTATAAATATTTTTTAAAGCATTTTTTCAGGTTCATAATAAATATATCTATGCTCTATCTATAAGACAGAGTAGTTTAAGTCGACTTAAATCAAAATCGAGTTAATGATATCACATTTTTTTTAGTTCAGTATCTATAGCAGGATTGCCAAGTTATGGACAGAGGGAGAACAAGATAAATCAAATACTTCATACGATTCCTACGTGAATGAAAGCTGTAAACATCTCTTCGGATAAATTTTAAAAATGGACATAACCTACACTATTTGCGGTCATAGATGTAAAAAAAAAGGCATTCTAAGTGTTCACACTACTAGTAAAGCGCCAAACAGAATGCTTCTAATTCAGTTTCTCTCAGATTGGATTTAGTCTGGGCTGGATTTTCTTTGTCGCTTTGTTTTTATATCGATATCACATCAATACCCAGACATTCTTCACTATTTTCCTCTTTGCAGATAATTTTATCTTAGTTGCTATATCTTCTATTCACTGACAAAAATTACATTTAAGTTGACCGAGTTAATCCAAATAACTTTGTTCAGTTGCTTTAAAAATAACACTCTCATTAAGATTCGTAGGTTTCACATCCTACCAGTAACATGGACTACACTAACATTCAGAATTTTCTGTTTAATGGACAAATTATTGTCCAACTCACGTAGTATTTCCGGTTAAAGTTTAAATCTCCATCTGTCCTAATGTCCTAGAAGTCAAAGTTTGGCAGCATTGTAAATTTAAATGCAAGTATACATGTTTGACTCACTTATTCATTTCGCGACTTAAGAAATGAAATAAATAGAAAGAGGAACGAAAGAAACGAATTTAAATGCTCGAAACACTCACAAGATCCCCCTTATCCTCCCAGATTACAGCTTTAATTAAACTCAGGTTGACACAGTTCTCGTAAGAGATCTTAGATGATCGTGATAGTTGTTGCGCAATGCACTTAGATTGAGCAAAGCTCTCGATGGTCATTCTAGTTAAGCTTTCATATTGTAAAGTAAACATAAACAAATAAAACCTTGTTCATATGTGCCTAAAATTAAAATTAAATAAATAAATAAAGTTTAAACTGATAACTTAAACTATCTCCGCTGGCATTCGAATGTTCTAAGCGAGATAAGGAAACCGCATTAAGTGTAGAACATTATCGATCGTGTCTCGACGAAGTGAAGTTGTCAATCTTTAGGTAGAAACTATCTAGAGTAATGCCAAAAATTTATTTTGTCGGTGTTGATGTGGGCACTTCAAGTGCCAGAGCTGCTCTAGTTACTTCTGATGGAAAAGTTCTCAAGCAAACAGTTAGACCAATTCAAACATGGAACCCACAACAAGATCACTTCGAACAGTCTTCGAATGATATTTGGAACTCGGTCTGCTACTGTGTTACGGTGAGTGGATGTTAGCAAAAAGAATATTTCTATAATTGACGTACACATCAGTTATGCACATGTGACCTTGAGTTCACATCTGTGGCTGGAATGAGATTAAAAATCGGGTTTTGACAGCTGTAAGAGATAAAAATGTAAACACAAACGTTTGCCTTAATAACCACTTGTTTCGACTTAAATGCATGGTTTTTTATTTATAATTAATTATATGCAGTCAGGCGAGGAGGGCTCGACACTTAAGCAGACATCTAAGCTGACAATGGGAGAGTGATGAAATTTTCTCGATTTACTAGTTTTGTAGAAAAAGTTTTTTTTGTTTTGTTCTTGCTTGGGCTGGGAGACGGATAGATGGGTGAAGGTCGCCTCGAATTACTTTAATTTTTTTGTTCGTGTCGAAAAACTGTCCGTGTCAGGTTCATCGGATTATAGAATAGCTGCACGTACGTCGTCCACTGTTCTCCTGCATTTGTGGATCGAATGCTGCACTCTGATATATGGATTGATACCTCGTTTATAACATTATTTACGTGTGAAATAACAGTAAAATATATACCGTTTGCACTTATTGTTACTTATTTAAGAAGCGTCGGTGGAACTGTGCTACCAGACTACCAATTTTTAGAAAAAAGACGATGAAATGAAACAACCTACTAACCCTGATATCCTCACAACTAATTTTAAAATCAGTAAATGTGTCTTCCGATTTTCTTGTGTGAATGGGTCGATATTTACTTTCTTTAATTAGAATTTTGTTTATTTGCTCAGATTTAAAGTGACGATGTAGAGCCTAAAGTACATGTATTGGTAGATAAGCAGATTTAGAAATAGAGACACGAAGCAGTGCTGCGATGCGTACATAAAAATGTGTATTATTGTTTCGCTGCACTCAAAATTGTACACATCTGTTTTGTGCTTTAAAGCACTGTGTAGACGATCAATCTTTTCTTCAAAATGATTGAACAACGTCATAACTGAGCACAAGTTTGCGTCCACTTTGTTTATTATGATTGAAGGAATTTTTAAAAGTGTGCAATGCAAACACTACATTGATTTGTGTGCATTTATTTATATTAGTTTGAAGAAAAGATTGAAAGGAAGATTGAAGGTGTGTAGCGAAAATCTTTTTAATCATTTGGGCACTTTTGTATTCATTAATCTGATAGATGGAAAAGATTGATCGTCTGTATCATACTTAAGAGTGTTTGAAGTTATCAACAAACCAATGCTGCCAAATATACCCATTTTCATCCTTTATAAGCATTTTTTATTTTCATGTATCGATCAAGGATATCATATGATTACAGATGAAACACGTCCTGCTGAGTTCCCTCTAATTACGATTTCACGGCGTCGTGACTCAGTGCGTAACGTTTTTTCGTAGTCCCACTTCTCACGAAAGTTTGGCAAACATCTTACAGTACAAGTGTCATGAAAAGGTTCGAATAAGTCAATAAAATGAAAAAAATATAACACCCACAGTAGGAGTAGCTGCGAGAGGCTAGACCACCAGTTTCACCATAGGTTGTTTTTTTGGTTTTTAGCAAACGGACAGAAAATTTGAAACAAATAATGCAAACAAAATAATCTGCGATTGATTCGAGAGCACATACATACACATCAGTGGTCGATTTTTGATACCCACACTCGGCTAAGAGTCCGGATAATCGACTTTCTGATAATCGAAGTTCTGTTGTAATTGCAAACAAACTGGAGACCTAAAAAAAAGTAGGACACTTCCTGATAGACGTACATTTTTTTTTTTAAAATTACAGAAACTATAGTGGGTAATCCCCTTTCACTACAAACAATAAGTTTCAAGCTTAGAAATATTTGTATTATGATGTGAAGTGAGGTCTCGTATGCGGCCTAATTTCTTTAAATCTGAGTAATCATTGATGACAGATTTGAAAAGTATTTGTATTTACCTTTTAAGTGCTGAAGTGACCGACTACAATCCGACGCGTTACAGTAAAGTTATCTCTGGAAGATATCTCTTGAGGATATCAAATTCAACTTAAAGTGTCTCGTATAAGTTGGACTCCAAAAACGGTACCAACCTAGACTAACTTTCAGATACAGGACGTAGTAAAAACTAAAAGTGATACCAGAGACAAAAACTAGCAATCAATTCTGGTGGGGTACGATAGACTCCCAGAGATTACAGACTATCAATCAGTCATGATGGGATACGAGAGATAAGAGACTTCCAATCACTCGTGTCGGCGTATTAGCCGCAATCCAAATAATTTCAAGATCACTTTGGTGGTTTCTCCTTTAGGTGATATTCCGATCTTTAGTCCATTTCAAGATCACCTATGATATGTGTCCGGAAAGTGCGTAATGCTTTCTTTATTTAATTTTTGCCTTTCTCCCCAGAATGTGGTCCGGAACATTCCTAAGGAAGAAATTGTTGCAATTTCATTTGATGCTACCTGCTCGCTGGTCATTCTTGGTGAAAATGGTGAACCATTGTCGGTAAGTCATAGTGGTAGCCCCGAACAAAATATTATTTTATGGATGGATCATCGTGCGACGGAAGAAGCTCAGCTGATTAACTCTACAGAACATCAGCTGTTAAACTTTGTTGGAGGTCAAGTTTCTATCGAAATGGAAATGCCTAAATTGCTGTGGCTAAAAAAGAATCGTTTTATTTCTACTTGGACAAAATTGTGGCGCGCATTCGATCTACCAGATTTTCTAACTTGGCGCAGCACTGGCTGTGATTCAAGATCTCTGTGTTCAGTGGTCTGTAAGTGGAACTACGATGCTATTGAAGGGTCATGGTCCAGAGATTTTTTAGAGGCAATCGAATTGGAAGACTTGTGTCAGAATAATTTTGAAATTATCGGTCAAGTAGTTAGTGACCCGGGTACAGCAGTTGGCAAAGGTCTAACTGAAGAGGCTGCTATTGCTTTAAGTTTGCTGCCGGGTACTATTGTTGGAACGTCTTTGATCGACGCGCATGCTGGTGCTTTAGGAATGTTCGGTTGTAGTACTGGCAGCGTGTCTGACGATATTGAGGGGAAGATGGCTCTGATTTGCGGCACATCCACTTGCCATATGAGTATGACAAGACAGTTGTGTCCAGCTAAGGGTGTTTGGGGCCCCTACCGGAATGCTATTATTCCGCATTTCTATTTGAATGAAGGTGGACAAAGTGCTACTGGTTTGTTATTGGATTACGTTATAAAGTCACATATTCGATATGGGGATATCTACCAGAAATTAAGGGGAGGGTAAGTGATTTATTTTCTCTGTTTTAATATGAGATTGTGGTAATTTTTATTCTTACAGGAACGTATACATGTACCTTAATAATGTGCTTGAGAGAATGAAAAAGGAGCGTGGTTTAGATGATGTATGCTTTCTTACCAGAGATCTACATGTTTGGCCTGATTTTCATGGCAATCGATCGCCAATTGCAGATGCCTGCCTTAAAGGAATGGTAAGCGGGGATTAATTATTTTTTTTTACTTAATTAGTTGATTTTGAATCACCTTAAATAGCGACATCTTTTTCTCTTCAATTGCTAAAAGCTTTTCTATAATTTGTATGTTTTTTCAAGATTTCTGGCTTAAATATGAATACGGACGAAGAAGCATTGGCTGTGTTATATCTTGCTTTTGTTCAGGCTTTAGCGGTAATTATACGTTTTGTTTTTAACAATCATTTACATATTCTATGCTTTTTGCAGTATGGTACTCGACACATCATGGATAATCTTCTTCAATATCAGAGACCAAAGTTTACAACATTGCTATTTTGTGGTGGCTTAGCGAAAAATCGCCTTTACACTCAGTCTCATGCTGATATTTGTCACTTGCCAGCCATTATACCAGATGAACAGGAAATGGTTTTGGTTGGAGCTGCAATGTTAGGAGCATGTGCGGCCAAAGTTTATCCCACTTTAGAGGTAAGAATTTTCAATTGTTTACTTAAACGATGGCAACCCTGCCGTTAATTTGAATTGTGACGTTTGAATGACATCGTTTCTTATCAGGGATGTTACTCACAGGGGTGCAATTAAACATTTCTGAAGCATTTGAAAAAAAGGACCAAATTGTTCATATTTTGTTTCTAACATTTATTTTGATTATATTTTCAGGAAGCCTCTGCAGCTATGGGTGGAACTGGAACTCTTCTAATGCCAAAAAAAGAGACAATCAACTATCACGACAAAAAATACCGTGTTTTCTTAGAAATGTTAAATAATCAACGCGAATATCGAAAAATCATGAATAGCTGAATAAAACAAGCAGTTACCTCATGTGGTAGTTATTATTACTCAATTTAGTCGTTTATTGCCATGAAATAAATTAACTTAATATGTATATCGACAACATCGTATAATTATCAGAATTTTCCTTTGGTTTTGTGCCCTACCTTTTCTTCTAATCCTGTTATGCGATGAAGGCCGCAGCTTTGCTTAAAATTTTCGCTCGACATACGGGACAAGTGACTTTGATTTTTTCTGAGCAATCTTCACATATACAAACGTGGCCGCAAGGCAGTATGATAACCTGTAATGTTTAAAGATGTATTAATAAGTGATTGCAATGTTGGAAAAGTACAAAATAGAAGACATTTTCTTCATCATCGGTACGATTTGACAATCGAACAAAAGTGAGCACAGGGATGTTAAAAATGATTTATAAAGGTCCATTTTGCCGAGTGCCCCTTACAGGAATAATAATTACTTATATATGTATATATGTATGTAAAAACATGACACAAATGTTTTCCAGATAAATGCATCTATGCGTCCGAATTAACTCAAAACCCAAAATTCATCAAAATCCGTTAAGTGAGAAGAGAAAGATGATTTGTTTTTTGTTGGGTTGGGTGGTTGTTTTCTGCCGTTCTCCAATGGGGCTTTAACCAGAACCTTTCTGGTCACAAGCAAACACTCACTATATCCTGGCATAACGTCAAAATGACAGCTCCAACTTGTTCGCCGATAATTGAAAAACCCAGCCTTTTGACACACTTGATGGCTGTCAAAAAACATGGACCGTCCCTGGGTTGAATCTCAACTGAATTTTAGCCTCGAATTTTACTTGACTATAACAAATGGGGCCCAACATAGCACTCGAAATAAGAAGACAGTAATTAACAGGATACTACAACAACGGAAACAGCTGATACATTCCTTCGGTGCAATGTAGATAAACGCAACAAGCGCTATCTACTCAAAAAAACTGAGTTTAGTCAATGAAGAAGCAGTGCCTCTGTAAAACGGTTTGGTAAAGGAACTGCACTCACAGCTTTAACCCAAAGGACAGATTTGATGTATCCTGCTGGGTGGAAGGCCATAAGCAGGACGGTAAATATGCAACTCGTTGATCGAGGAGGGTGAACGGAGTAAAATATACAAACAAACACGAAACAAGATGTGGGTAGTGACACAAACTAATACCTGAAGCCTGCATAGAATTGACTATACATTGAGGGGATGTCTGAGGCAATAAGGAAGATTATAACTCCGTTTTAAAGGCTCTTGGTTGCGGATGTCAGAGGGAAAAAAGAGCATGCCAAGAGTGCAATGCCCGAATAGAAGCCTGTGGGTATGACGAAGGAAATCTAGTAGTGTTCACAGTCGGTAACATCATCGTGGCTTTTGATGTTAGAAAAGGTCTACGAAAAGGTTACGTGTTGTCATGTGATTTGTTTAACATCATACTTGGAAGGATTGTATAAAATTCTTAAGCTAACATCAGGGGTACGATTTTTCAAAAGTCTATACAACTACTCGCGTACGACGACGATATTGATATAATTGGAAGAACGCAGCGGATGTCAGTGGTGCTTTTGACAAAATAAAATATATCTTGCTATCAAAAATGGACAGTCAACATCGACGACTTGGACAGAAAGTCGCAAGAGACAGTTACAATTTCGAGGTAGTTAAAGACTTTGTCTACCTAGGCTCCACTGTAAATTCAAATGACAGGTTCAAGCCGATTAAAATCTTAAAATCCAAGTTTTTCCAATCACTACACCAAAAAGGAAGGTAGTACAATGGACTTCGTGCTCCGGAATTTGTAAATTTCTTGAGAAAAAAAAAAAAAAAAAAAAAAACAAATGACACCAGTACAGGGATCAAGCGAGGAATCACTCTTGCCAACAGGTGTTTATTTGGGCTAAGAAGGCAGTTGAGTAGCAAAGCCTTCACGGGCAACTTAGACGACTTTATATAAGATTCACATCATCCCAGCCCTGCTATCGGCCCAGAAACATGGTATCACTTGGTTGTTCCGAAAGAATAATTCTCCGACTGATTTTTGGTCCCGACGGGGAATGGACGTGAAGATACAACAACGAACTATACCGGTTGTACAGCAGCATCGACCTAGTCCTGTTCAGAAAGTCTTCAAATCCATCCAAGAGGAACAATACGGTAAAGGAAGACCTCATCTAAGGTGGTGCACACAAGTGGAAAGGGCCCTCAACCAAACTCGTGTGCAAAACTGCAGGCGGCTAGCACAAGATCGAGCTGGCTGGAGACACTTGTTGGTTGACGCCCAGTGGAATAAAGTAAAGGTTTCGGTCCTGATGACTGGAAGCAACCAGCAGGGGTTGGAAAGCTACAGTGTCTTGGGCAGCGTAATAAACGAAACGACTAACATATCGCACTAATGTATACTTCATCTCACTACTTACCTCTTTCGGGTTAGTTGAGCACACCACACATAACTGCTCCGGTGGTAGATTTTGTGGTCTTATTTTGGCGCGACGTTGTCGTCGCTCTTTGTCGAGAGTCTCTTTAATTTTCCTCTCATCCCTTTCTTGTTTCTTCTTTAAGTACATCTTTCGCACTATGACGCCTACGAGAATCACAGTTATTGTACTACACACGAAGATCTTTACCCTACAAAATAAAAACTGAGTAGAACATAAATTTTATCAATGCAAACACCTACGCCATTGATGATTTCGCCTCTTCGAATTTCTTAATCAGTGTTGATTTAGTCGAAGTAGTCAGGAAGAGTGGTGACGCCGAAGATGGCTGCATTCGCAATGTTTTACCATCCAATTCAATTTCACCTACGGCTGTAATGAAACTGCCATCTCTTAGAACTTCTTCGGTAGTTTGCAGTCCCTTCTGTCGAACTCCAGAGAAGAAACCAAAAATGTGATCGAAGAACGACAACGAAGATGGTTCGTAGTTATCGTAGACAACGTCCATGTCTAGTATTTCCGCTGACAGACCATCGACAATTTCTATGCCATAGTCGCCGTTTTTTATCTGAAAAGGCATCTCATTCGATGACACATGAATGAGTCTGCGTTGTTCTGTCCAGAAGCCAGCGAATCCTCTAGCCACGCGGTGTTCACTAAACAAAGATCAACATTCTTGGTTCGTACATACATACACGTACATTGATAAGCCATACCTAAGTTTGATCACTTGCAGGACTCCTGTTACAGATGGTGACATAACACTTCGTATTGGAACTCCAATAGGAGTCACCGTACCACGGACCACAGCGTATGGGATTTTTTTGTCTTTCTTTTGTGCCAAGAGCACCTTGAGGTCTGCATCGATTGGCAATTGAGGTGCATTCTACAAATACTTTGCTGCAATAGGTAGACAATAAGGATTTTCGATGCATTTTACCTTCAGACAGTTTACGGTTTTTTTGTAACTATAGTACTCCTTGAAGCAGATTCCCAATATGAGAAGATCAACCCCTAAAGCAATGCCTTCATGTAAAAATTCCATTGTGGTTTGTTGACGTTGAAATAATCGCCCCAAACCAATGAACTAAAATTTATTTTATGATCTAAAAGTTTTCATAACAAAACCTAGAGATTCCTAAAAAAAAAAAAGAAAATTATTATTTGACAAACGTCAGATGTACGAAATTGACAGCGGGATAGAAATATTTCATGAGAGAATTAGTGATGCCAAGTTCTGGAAAACACAAGGCGTTTCAAAAAATATTTGAATTAGTTTTTTTTTTTTTTTTTTTATTTCCAATGAATGTTTACAACTCTCCCATGATATTAAGTAACTTTTTATAGGTTGGAATGTTTACTATGGCTTTTAGACAAATGCCTTGTAGTCTTTTTGTGCAATACATGCAATATGCGAAGGATTCTTCAAATAGTTTTTACAAATATAAGTTTTAAAATTTTAGTGGCAATTTAGTGGCATATAATGGAGACGAATATTTCCATTTTGGTGAAAGTGACTTTACACAGGTTTTACTTACACCAGGTAAATTTCCTGAAAAAATCAAATGTACATTCGAAACTCCAAATACAGACACAAATATTATAATGCAAAATCGGTATGGGTGCAGGCTTACCAACAAACTAACCTTTTCTATTTAATTGAAGCACTTACACACAACAATTAAGCAGGTGTAAAATAATTTCTAATCTATAAAGAAGTAAACTTCTTTGGGGCAGGCCACTAAAGCGATAATAGTTAACTGAAGGAACTAAATGCTTCCGGACAGGAAAGAGCATTCATCGATTTGTACAATTGTAGTGGTGCAATGGTTAAGTGCGCGATCATTGAGCGGGAGACGCAAAGGTTGAATGGGCTATTAGTGCCACCATACGTATATATGTATATAATTAGCAACAAAATAGGGCAAGTTTTGAGATCTGGAACTTTTGGTTTTTAAGAATCTTTTTTTTTTTTTTCTTCTGGTCACCATTTCTTGTAGTTAATTAATTAATCCTTAACTATATTGTTGTTTTACTTTTGGAGAAATTCTTAATTAGTTCTAATTGCCAACTCTATTTCAAGAAATTCACTTGATGCGAATACTTTTCTACTAAAATCCAACTAGATTTGTTTTCATTGCTACAAAAAAAATCTATTTAGTCTATACAGTGGTATAAAGCCTAATACAAATATGTACTTATGTTTGTAGTATGCATGTATGTAGTACAAATACGTTCATACATTCATGTAAGTAAGTTAAACAATTATTTTTAACCAAATCAAGGAATTCTAGATGGGCCTATTTTAATTGTACAAAAATAATTTCATTAAAGTTAATCGGCTGGATCCCAACAATAATAATTTTTGAAAAGATTCTGGTCTCAGCCATCAATATCTTTACCTCAATGCACCCAATATGTATGATTCTTTAATGGAACCAACAACACGATATACCAGTCTTTGAAACCAAATTTAATCAAAACTGTTTGGTTATTCTTAAGATAAGGTAGAACCAATTTCCATTAACAAGCAAATGATATATTCGGATAAGAGTGAACAACTCAAGAATTCTGTATCGGACGCCATATATCTGGCTAATAGATGAATCATCTGAGTGCTCTCATTGAGATCTATACATTTCGATGTATACTGAATCTGATATCTGTCATCAGATGTCGGCAGGTAAATAGTAGTATATCCAGCGTCGTATATTCGGTGGCGGAAGTGTGCGAACGCTCTCATTGAGTTCTTTACATCTCGATCCGTATATCCCGACGCCATATATCCGATGTCGGATTTCTTTAAAACGGGTTAATTAAGGTAGCATGCAAGAGCTCTCTTCTGGACACATCAAATAAAACTAAAAAAAAACCTATTTGCTGTTCACATATTTATTTTCCCATTTCAACCGTAGGTACTACTCGTACAACTGGTCCTCTAACAATTTCCAATCGTACAGGATGCCAAGTCCACACTATAATACGTACCTTGCGGACAAGTTGTGTGCTTTAGAGTACCACGTAGTCCTGAACAGTAGTAATATGATCGACAATCTTCCGGATCCGGTTGCAATCCCAGCGAGGTGCACTGTACGTCTGGGCTATTGGTCGGAATATTTCCCGGAGAACTGCTGCTTGTGTCTGATGGTGATGGTGAGCCCACATTTGTCGGTATACTTGTGATTGGAGTTGGGTTACCAGAACTAGCTTCTAGCACACAGTTCCTGCCATCAAAAATCTCATTAGGACCACAACGATAGAGCGTAGGATACAGAACCCTTTCATCAGCATTCGTTGTAGCCTTGCAGATGTAGAACAAGTTATTATTGTTTGGCCATGCCCCGGCATCACCCACACTAGCACACTGATACTGCTGTGAATTACAAACAGCATTCGAGATGGACAGGGTACATTCACCAGTTACTACATTGTATGCCTTATCCCCACCACACTCGATATTCGCTGAGACCAAGGTAGTTCCAGCCACATAGCACATATGGTACTTCTGACAATCGTATGGATCAGGAAAGACTCCTTGTGAGGTGCACACAAAATTACCTTCATAACCGAACGGATGACATGGTCCGGTGACATTCGAGCAACTTCCAAGGTTCACGTTACAGTAGAATCCCTTATCAGATTCACAAGTTTCAACGGGTACTGTCAGCCAACCGGATGAGATTTTCACGCAAGTTGCCAACAGCTCACAATTCTCACAAATCAAACCGGGTTGATTGCGTTCCAGACAAGAGGTTGTCTCGCGGGTCATCATTGGAATTTGGGCACTAAGGCCTACGACGCATGCCATCTGCAAGGTAATTTAAAGTAAAAAAAATGTACTTACGAGTATTTTCGATGGGTGCAAGATTTGCTTACCATAATCCATAGCTCAAGAAGCTGTCTAGGACTCCAAATAGACATGATTTTGAAGCAAATAGTAATATGACTGTTTATCAAAGCTGAGACTCACTGGATTGTGCGACGATGATTTCCTAACTGAGGCATAAATACTTTGGCAAGTAGGTGTGATAGTAAATTTTCTTTGAAAAGTGTCATCGCGTTTCTATTTGATTAGATACGTCGTGGAATCTTTTACACAGAAATTCAATTAGTTTTCTGTTTTTGTTTTCTCATTCCCAAAAGAGGGCTTCTAGAAATTTGTACAAAGTTGGTGGGCCCAGCCATGCTGGAGTGAGTTCGTCCCATAGTTTAAGGGTGGTTTTGTTTGCTTTTATCATTCTATCCACCAACAAAATTACAAAGAAAAAAAGTGTCAACTATTCTGACAATGAGGTGAGAGATTGGTAATTAATTCGTTTGTTCGTTCGATTTTGGGTACAAATATTGAAATCAAAATATTTATACAATACAGGTCATTCACTTGAAGACATATGTAGGTCAAAGAGCGATTGCAAATAGATGATGATTCTGATAAAAGCATGACTGGTGAGTTCCGGCATGAAAAAGCAGAATTGGTTTGCCTGATCGGAACTACGAGTACGTATACTCGTACTTCTGATCAACAAGTAAACGGAATTCTTCAATAAAACGAACACTGTTCAATTATTCATCGATATTAATTTTATTAACTTCAAAGTAATCTCCATTAGAAGCAATACACATATTCCAACGCTACCTCCAATCTTCAAAAGACTTGTCATAGGCCGATTTTGGAATCGAATTCATCTCCTTCTGCGAATTCTCCTTTATCGCCTCAATCGTCTCAAAACGCTTTCCGCAAAGTGGTAACTTGAGTCGTGGGTATACGAAAAAGTCACAAGAAGCCATGTCAGGTGAATACGTAGCTTGCGGAACGGTATGAAAGTTGTTTTGATGAGATATACGAGCCGGTGCGTTGTCGTGGTGAAGAAACCACGAGTTGTTTCTCTACAATTCTGGTCTCTTGCGACGAACGTTTTCCCTCAAACGCTTTAATACGCTCACGTAATACTCTTTATTTACTGTCTGGCCTGGCGGAAGAAATTCGAAGTGGACCACACCACGGCAATCAAAGAAAACGGTCAACAAAGTCTTGATTTTGGATCGACTCTGTAGTGGTTTTTTGAGTTTTGGCTCGTCTGAGAAGCGCTATTCCGATGATTGTTGGTTAGTTTCGATGTCATATTTATAGACCCATGTCTCGACACTGGTAATGTATTTCTTTAGCGACATCAATACGATTCTGTTTCTGCAACAAATTCAGCAAATTCGCCGAACACAACAAACACCGACTTGTTTACAAAGTTATCACGCACAAATTCCCGACAAATGGTGCTCAAACAGATATTTGAGCGCCAGATGACAGATGTTCCAACCTAAAAAAAATGCTTTTGACAATATCTCAAGCGCGGTTTGTTTGAATGGGAAATACCGGGTACTTTTTGATCAGAAGTAAGACGAGTGAAGAATGGTTGGTGCCTCAGACTAACCGCTGTATTATCTTATTTTCACATTTCTACTAGCCTTCTTCATATTCCAGGAGAGTCTATTTATCACTGAAAGAGCATCTCGTTCAAATACTCTTATAACACACTCCGGGGGTCCATGTGTATACAATATTGTCTGCCAAACTAATTGATGGCTAAAAATGATAATGTATTAATGCCCTACGTCGATGCTGAAGTCAAATAAAAAGAGACATGTGAAGAGCATATCTTTACTCAAATCTAGTGTTCACAACTTTGCTCACCATGTAGTTGGTTTTATGTTTTCTGTCGGCTTAGAAGTCTCAGAAATAAAGAAGGCATGCCTACCTTTTTTCGCAGTTTTTTTTCGAGTTTTTTTCAAAAGTAAAAATATTTTCAACTTTCTTTCTAACTTCTGAAATTGTTTTGTTACTGCTCCAAAATGAAAAAAAAAAAACTCATCTCTGGTTTTCTAGAGACAGATAACTGACTTTCACTATAAGGGTTCCGCTTTTACTTCTTATTTTTAATTGTAAAGTACCTGAACCTTGAGAATAGTTGCTAAGAGACAAGTTCTTTGTCTTAGCAAGTTTTACAGACATCCATCCAAAGATAATCCTTGACTTCCTGGCAACCTCTGGAGCAAAAATATTCTAATATAGATTCCCTAAAGGCTTTAAAGAAACCATAGTACAAGATCTAATTTAATTTTATCTAATGTAAAAGCCTTTCTACTTCATGGGCTGTCATTTTGATGAGGGTAGGATGCTAAGTACAAAAGAAGATATAAGGCGTTTTTATTATTATATTTGTATGCTTATTGCTGACTATGGCTCGAAACCTGATGATCGTGGTGTCAATCGGAATTTTGAATGCTTCAACTTTTGCAAAAATTCGCAAAATTTAACGATTTTTCTTGCTTAGTATTTGATGTTTCATTATTATTATTAAACTTTATTAACAAATAATAAATTATATGCTAATAGTATACAAATTTTACAGCGCTGGCTACCAGGGCCTTCGGCAATAGTATTTGATTTAAAAAGCCACGACCCTATTTTTTCTGGTCTCAGTCAGATTAGCGGTTTTGAAAATATTGTCAATTTCGTGCAATTTTGCCTTGTCCTTCGCTCAAGGTAACTCCTGCAAATGTGCACCGAATTGAATGTTTTTTAAACAATTATTGGTGTCTTGAAAATGTTCCAACTCGAGATTTTTATCAAACTGGACATTACTATAATAGAGAACATCAAAAAGTGTGTCTGTCTCCTCTGTCTATCTGTATGTATGTGCGCAGAACTACAGCCTAAACGATTGACGGATTTGCTTCAACTTCATATCTGGGGTCAGAATTCGAAACGAAATCTGAATTTTCATCCTAACCCCTAAATTAACGGTAATTTACTAATATCCGATTTCGAGAAAAACCGACTTTCTTGAAACGGCTCTTACTATTTTGTTTAAATTTTATATTTGTACTGAGTTAAACATATTTCGCTATATGGCGTAACAGGTTTTTGGAACAAAAGTTGCGTAACGAGACTTTGTTTAATATATAATTTTTGAAAATTGGTTTCTCGAATATGACTTAAACGATTTATTTGAAAATTGCATGTCATACCAAATTGTCAAACATTTTTTTTTTTTAAGGAAAACTATATTTTAAAAACTTCACCTAAATTTAAAATCTGTGCTACGTTTATCATATCAAAATTTAACTTTAATTTAGGCCGCATTCCGAGCTATGGTCAAAAGTTAAGTTAGCTATAGATTCTAAGCCAAGTCACTTATTGCATTACCCTTATCATTTTCGAAAAAAAACTGTTTTCAGATTCTTTTACAAAAACTCAGCAATCTATGCGCCAAATACATAGTATAGTTTTTCATAGTTAGTAACATAGAGAAGAAAGATAGACCCCTAAAGTTATATGCATTTGTGATCAGCATCAAAAGTTATGGCGATCTAGCCATGTCTGTCCATCCACTCGTCCACATGATACCACTTTTTGGGCCTTAAATTTTGAGCTGTAAACATTTGTAATACTAGTCGCAGAGACGCTTATTTTTTAAAAAAATCATTTTTTCAACATTTATAAAAAATAACGCTTTAACGAAATACATAAGGGGCGTTCGATAATTCCATACAATAACATAGAAAACATGGTCTTTTCGGCAAAAATCAATTTTATTTTTCAGCATAATCTCCTTTTACCTCGACACACCTAGCCCAGCGATGCTTCAACTTTTTTAATCCGTCCGAGTAATAAGATTATTCGAACTCTGTTAAATAGGCTTCTGATGTGGCGGTAACCTCTTCATTTGATGCGAATCTCTTACCTTCGAGCCATTTCTTCATGTTTGGAAACATAAAATAGTCGTAAGGGGCTAAGTCTGGAGAATATGATGGATGGGGAAAAAATTCGTAGGGCAATTCGTTCAATTTCACTGTTGCGATGACGTATGTGTGTGCCGCGGCATTGTCATGCCAAACGAGCAATAACTCTGCCTATTACGCGCTGGTAATTGTTTTTCCCTTTTCCAAATAGTCGACGTGTATTATTCCCTGTGAATCCAAAAAAAAACGGAGGCCATGACCTTTCCGGCCTATGGAACTGTCTTTGCCTTCTTTGGTGCACGTTCGCCAGTAGTCATGGATCCAAGCGTGTATTAATAGATCAAAGTTTCATCAGCAGTTACGAAACAACGAAGAAACTCGTCCGGATTGCGTTTGAAGATGTCCAAAAACTGCTTCGAAGTGGTCATCGCTTTAATTCTTCGATCGTCCATCACCATACCATAAATTTTATCCACCATTTCTAGTGTGGTGACCTCAATTGGATGTCCATTTGCGCTCATATAACCGCATCGGAAATTTCTGAACCATTTGTAAATCATTTCAAACGACGGTGCAGAGTCCCCGTAATGTTTATCCAAATTTGCTTTGTTTTCCGCAGCTGTTTTTTTCTTCAAATAATAAAACGAAGTTCACTTTCCTCCATGTTTGCAAAAATACAAGAAATTGTCTGCTTCCAATGGCTGTCAAAAACAAACTAAATGACGTATCTGTCTAATATTTTAAATGTCATGGTTTGAAGAATGTTATCACATGAAACAAATGTCAATTTGCAGGATGGGTTAAAAGGTAAAGGATTTTTGTTTACAAAATTCTCTCAAGCGAACATATGAGTATGTATAACGCTATAAAAACTCCCCGAGATGTCCGCAAACATTAAAATTGTCTATGAAGCTTTGCATACATATTTTTTCTAGTGAAGTATCACAGGCCCTAAAAAGTTCGTAGGCCCAAGGCACTATTCCTAATCGGCCTATTGGATAAAGCTTCTCCATTGCAATGCAGTGCAATTATCTCATAATGACTGTGGAAAGTTTTATTTTTTAATAACCAAAACCAGAATAAAATTGGATGGATTTTACTGTGTATAACAGTGGTGTCAAAAAAAAAAAAAAACTAAAGAAATAGTAAATGGTTGGTTCCTTTTCTCAATTGTTTATTGGTGAAGTTTTTCTTTTATAAATTATTATTACATTCTTTTCCGAATACACATGATTTTCGATAGTCATCGTATTCACCAGTTGGACATTCGGCTTCAATCCAAGCGTTTTGCGAACAATAATAGTAACCTTTACAATTTTGTTGGTGTTTCTTTAATTCTCCATTATTACATATCAGTGATGGTGTCGTTGATGATGTCGGCCATGGTGTCACCGTAGTTGGCACTTCATCAGAACAATTCAAAGTACAACCGCTTAAATTGGCTTCACAGCACAAGGTTTCAGGGCAATTAGCAAGCCAAGTTCCGTACCAGTTACCACCGATAGGCATGCAATATATTAGAGTGCGTCGATCGAAACAGGCCACCTCTGACCCTGGATGTTGATTACAATATTGGGTATATTCATTTTCAATTTGTGACCAGGCCTTTCCATGGAGAAACTGAAATTTAAACGGAATTACTTAAGTATGTAAAGGAGCTCTCAAAACACTACTTACCACACCCACTGCAAAGGTAAAATAAATTGGCGAATACTTCATGTTGATTTATTACAATCAAGTGAAGGTTATCTGGGAATGATGGGTATTTTATATCGACTTGATAAGCCGATAAATATAAAATGAAAACAATTTGGGAGCTATTGATTAAAATATGAATTTCGCATTCGCAATCGTTAAGATATACACGGAGATAGTACATATTTAAAGCGACGTAAACTCTTGCCAACAATTTATAACACTCTTACTTCTTGTAAGAGTGATATGAAAAAAATTAACATGTGTACAGAAATTATAATCTACCTTATAACTTCAGGGCGTTGAACAGATATTCAGCGATGTTCAGTAACCCTGCTTTTATCAGTCAGTTCTTCAAATAAAATTCTGTTTAAGAGGATTCCTCTTTTTGAGGCATCCGGCACTTACGAGCACAAGGGAACACAAAGTAAGAACGAAAAACTTATAGTGAGAGTGAGGTGACTGACTCTCAGAGCCTTATAACTTTGGAAACGTAAGACGCAGAAGGCTGAAATTTAGACCAGAGTTGAGGTTTACTAACAAGCAAACAGGTCAAGAAAACCATTTGGTGAAGTTCAATAAAAGGCAAAAAAAAAAAAATTAAATACAATATGCATATCGAATGAAAGGTGACGAGTATAAGATTTCCAGAAAAATCCAGTGTGTTCCCTCGGCACATGAAGTACTTTTACGTTTTACCGTCTTGTTTTTTCCAATAATTCTGTTCTAGATAGACTTTGACCGGGCGGACAAAGTGCCAGCGGTATTCGTTTCACTCATACATTTGTTATTTCGCCTCCTCTTGATTGACTTTAGATTTGGCGGCATGAAGGGTGAGAGCTGTATTGTAGCTTTTCCACTCCGTTTTTTATAGTTGCTGCTGAAATCAATCCTTGTTTAGACTATTCGTTACATTTTCGAATTGGTTTCGAGAAAAAATTCGACCTCGAAATTTTGATAAATTTTGTTATCTTGGGGTTTCGCAATTCTGCCTGCATGTGGCTGGAATAATCATATACAGCGTTTGTAGGGACACAGTTCGAGACATTTCGAAGAATTTTTATTCAAACCCCACAAATGAACGGTACTTTACTAAGTAAAACATAGATTTTCTTGAAAACGGAGCAAACGATTTTTTTCAATTACGTATTACAGTGAATACATGCCAACAGATGGCGCATCAAGCTTTTACAATAAAATACGTATAACGGTACTTTTCTTATTAGCTGATGGTCTATTTTATTCGAAATCAGTATTGCCATTTTGTAAAATTTTTAAAATATTTAGAAAAAAAAAAATCTCTAACAATTTTATTTAACTTTTAAATCTTAGTGATTTGCAGATGAACAACATATGCATATGTAGGTGCAAGTACGTGCGACCCAGTTGTTCACTTTATTTTTCTCAATAATCAAGAAACAATGTTGGAATTCTCCGTCATATGGCGTCTGTCAAATCCATCTGTTATCCATATTGACAGGTAGTTAGTTCTTGCCTTACCATTTTATAATATTGATCTTTTGATCATAAAAAGTCATTGAAATGTCGAAGTTTTGCAAAAATTCCCATGGCGGCCATTTAACAGTTGTTATATTCCATACTTTCATAACGGCAGAGTCCAAAATTTAAAACAGTAAACAAATTTCATTGAAATCTTTAATGCTTTTTATTTGATTTTTTAAAACTAAAATTGTAAAGCACACAATGAATAACCCTGTATCTAACATCAGCTTTATATGTTTTGTATGGGTAGATAAACCAGTCATATCAACAATCTCACTAGCGAGAAATCTCTAAATCGTTTAGGCTTGTTTTAACGATAACACAAAATCTCAATCCAATACAAAAACAAAACATACATATGCATATATTAAAGAAAAAACCAATAAACTGTTAGACTCTGCCCGTAACGGGTAGTGTAATAAAAGTATTTAAGAAAAAGTTGAGGAGTAAAAACTTAGCACTATGTTTGCTTCAATTTGCGGTAATCGCGTTGAGTTAATAAAAAGTAGGCGTGGCTGGTGTCAAGTATTCACCAAATTTTTGTAAAATGAAAATTCTTAAATTTTAAACATTGTATGGTAGATTCGTAGAGAACACTAACATCTGTATAAATTGTCAAGAGAATTGTTTTCGATTTTACAAATACTTATATATTGAAACCATACGTCATTTAATACATGTTTCCAATCCGTAATAAGGTAGTAGACCAATAGCAAATTGAAGCGAAGCATACCGAGAACGCTGTTTAAGTAGCGCTCGGGTTTTGACAGGTGTTTCATTTAACAAGCATTTTGGCATCTAACATTTTAACTACCGTATTATTAAATTGTCTCGAAGTAATAATTGAATTGATTCAGCTGACAAAATCATAATGATATACGATAAATGAAATACGAAATGGACGAATTCATGTCAATCGAACAAAGAAACTAAGAAAAACTGATAAGTTTTATTAATTTAAAATTGCTTATATTTTCCAAACCACTAATTCCATAGATAGTAACAAATAAAAAAAAACATTCAAATTGGTGCATTTTTACAGAAAAAAACAAAATAAAATTTTAAACACCTACTACCGTGCAAAGAATTAGAGGCACCAAAACAAGGGCTACGACTGCATGCATGGGCTGTACAAATTATATTTGCTTTCCTCAATTGTTTATTTCTTTATTTATATACACGAGGGTGGGTCAATAAGTCCCTGAAAAATGAAATAAGGAACACTCTTTTCGGTATAAAAACATTTTATTTTTCAACATAGTCTCCTTTTAGCTCTCTACACTTCATCCAACGTTTCTCCAATTTGTTGATGCCCTCCAATTAATACGATTTCTCACTTTTTTCCATTTTAACGAAAATGCTAATAGGCGTCTATATAAAATGGCTGCTACAACAAAACTATTTGACAGATCTGTCTGAAAATTTGGGTGCGTTCTTTTGAAAGATGATTCTTGACAAAAAAAAAAAATTAAATTGACGACACAATTTGTGTTAATTTTCAGGGACTTATTGACCCACCCTCGTATTAATTTTTTTCTTTTACGGGCACTTACTATAGTTTCACTTACTTCTAATTGTCCGCGTTATCACCAGTTGAATACTCGGCTTTAATTCAAGCGTATCTGAAACAATAATAATAACGATCTCAATCTTATGTTGCTATTCTTTAATACTCCATCACTTCATTAGGACAACTCAAAAAACACCCCTTCAAATTGGCATCACAGCATAAGTTTTTACCACAGTCAGCGACCCAAATTCCATACCAATTATCTCCGATTAGCATACAATATCCTAGAGTGTTTTGATCGAAACAAGCCATCGCATTATGGGGATGTTTAGCACAGTACTTGTCATTTTCAGTTTGTGACCAGGATTTTCCACAGAGAATCTGGAATGTGTTTACATATACATATGTACTTCTAACTTATGTACCTACTCGTATATACAAAATAGTTTTCAAATAATACGTACCAGAACCACAGCAAATGTGAAATAAATGACCGAGTATTTCATGTTGATCTATTGTAAGCAAATGAGGGCAATCATGGACTGATAGCTAATTTATATCAACTAGATAAGCCGATAAATGACAAAAAACAATTTCTGAAAAGTTAATTAAAGTGGATTTCAAATTCGCATACAGTAGTGGGCAATAGTGCCGTAAGTACTTCATTTTATTTCAATTAGTAACTCAGTTGCTAAATTACTTTATTTTGGATTAGTAATAAATTCATGACCAGTGTTCCAATTTCATTTAAATTCCTCGAAATTTTTTCGGCTATTAATGCCATTTCCATAAAACTGAAATTCATGAGTAAGGTGGCGAAATGTATTCCTTTGAATGCTTTCAACATTCGATGACCAATACTTATGAATAATCAAATATAAAACAACATCGGATGACTTCCCTTTGCGCAACAACTACTTATTCAGCTCCTTTGATTTTTTATGGATCTTCGGGTATTTACCATGCCCTTTCGCCATAGTGTATGATTTCTGACAATCTGTTTGAACTCCAATTAGCTCTTAAATTGTCGATATTGCTTTTCGACTCTTCGCAATTCAGCTTTTCGAGGACAACGAGCACTTCTTCCTCTTCATAGTAGTCTATGCAATTGCCAAACTTTCACAAAGTGTGACCAGTCCCCTAGCACTTTCGTTTCGCACTTACGCACTTCTGACCTGCTCTCCATTAAATGAGTTTGTAGGGTTTAGCTAGAACATCTACACGTTAGAGTAAATTTGCTCTGGTGTAAGGAAAAAGATGTAACGCTAAGGTGAAACGCTTATTTTCTTGAAAAAGGCTCAGGCGATTTTGACCAAATATGGTACTATAGTTTATCTGGAGGCATGCTACAAAATAACTTTCAAGGTTTTTGGAAAAAATGCATACAATCGAATTTGAGGAAATTTGCTCGGGTGTAACGAAAAATATGTAACGCTGTAAAAAATGGTGAAACGCTTACTTCTCGAAAACTGCTTTTACGATTTTGATCAAATTTGGTAAATTTGTTAGCTAAGATTTATGCTACAAAATGGCATTCAAGATTCGAGTCCCAGAAGAGACTAACAAGTTTTTTCACAACCCCACCTCTCGCGAACATCCGACAAACGATAGTAAAATTGTCATCGAACAAACTTGTACTTCGGAAAAGGCATAAAACTGTGTCGCAGAGTACGAACATATATGTTTTTTTTTTAAACAAAGTAGTTTAGAATGGTAAAAAAATGTTCCTTCCATCTTCGTAGCTGTATCGCATCTGAAAGTGCAACAACGGTGTCGAAAAAACAAATAATAGAATACGCTGTACGGAATGAACAAACTTTATTCGCTTTTCTTCATTGTTTGTTATTGATGATTTCCTATTATAAAACATCTTGACATTGGTTTCCAAATACACATGACTGTCGAAAATCATCGTATTCACCAGTTGTACATGTCTGTTCAACCCAAGAGTTTTGGAAGCAATAATAGTATTTGCGACAATGCTCATGTGGCTTTAGTTTTCCATTTATACATGATGGTGTTACTGTCGTTGATGACGTTGTCGAAGTTGCCGCCGTAGTTAGCACTTCATCAGTACATTTTAAGTTACAACCCACCACAATGGCATCGCAGCACAGTGGTTCAGAACACTCAGCAATCTGATTTCCGTACAAGTCATCTTGAATTCGCATGCAATATATTAGGGTGTGTTTATCGAAACAAGCCAAATCTGTTCCTGGATGCTGATTACAGTATTGGCTATATTCATAACTAATTTCTGACCAAGCCGTTCCATAGAGAATCTGTAATTTATTTAACTCATATAGCTTATGAAAAAGAGCTCTCAAAAAATACGTACCGCAGCAACAGCAAAAGTAAAATAAATGATTGAGTACTTCATGTTGATTTATAGCAATTAAGTCAGGGTAATCTTGGACGGATGGGTTATTTATATTGACTTGATAAGCTGACAATTATATATATATATAAACAAAAACAATTTACGAAGAATTAATTAAAATAAGAATTCTACATTTCCATTCGTTAAGATAGCAGTTAATAAGATAGTATGTGGTGTAAAGGTTTTTACCAAAATTTAGAAAGATAACGAGAGGTACCATTGTTATGCAAAAAAATACTCGCTAGAGTGGGACATTGCGTCCTTAAGCCACTTGTCTACGATATGACATAGAACTGGCAGGGATAGGCCAGACGGTAGTAGTAATTGGTAAAGGCAATTCAGAGAAGGCGGCACACGTCTAACACATGCAGTCTTTTGTAACAGCTGCAATGAAGGTCGCAGCTTGTTCTTTTCAGCATTCTAGCATATCTCCTATATCGCAGTGAAGACAGTTTCCTGTTTCAGTTTTAGATTAGCACCCGGAGTATACGAGGCGTGTTATCAAATGAGTGAATGATTTAATATCCAAGTCTGCTGACACTATCTAGTAAAATATTTTTGTGTGATAAGAAAGTTACCCCGAAGACACAATCTCCAAACTTGAGGTCCAGTTTCTTGGTTAATACCAAAAGGATCCGTTAAGGGTACATCCACTACCATATCTTTTAAACACCCTACACAGTTTCAACAATTCTTATAGACCCGAGCTCGGAATATATGACGGAATATATGCCTAATTGGAACTGTAGACTCCACAGAATTTGTCTGTTACCACCTGGATTCAAGGAAATGTGCCTTAATCGAAAACCACTTCACACCTCTTCGATTTGTTGCCACTAACAATATACTAAAGTGGTTCAGACTCAATATTCAATCAAGGTACTAGACTTCCGGGGTTCACCACGTGAAATTGAAAGTAGGAATCGGTAGACAGATGTGTGAATTTGGAAAAACCTGCAGATACTTGTGCCTTGTGATACTATTTCAATGACCATTTTCACTACAAAAGTTAACAAATCTTGTTCAATGCAATGAAGAGAGAAAATGAATTCATAAATATGATCTTAAATAACGTCTATGTAAAGAATGAAATATTAGCCGTGTATCTTCTATTTTATCATCTATTTTGTATTTTGAAATTTGGCACTAGCCGCGAATTAGAGTTCAAAGAAAATCAGAGTTTCCAACATCATCCTGCTTTTTTTCTTGTCAAGTTTATATAAAATTAAATGACATTTTACTTCCTTTACTTCTGGCAATACTCCTGAGTGGAACAGCACCCTTGTGCGCAATCTATTGGCCGATAATCCAAATATGCTATACTCAATTAGCGACAAATAATATCGGAAGTTACTGAAACTGTATACCCAACTAAATGTTGTTGTTGTATGTCGTGAGGTCATTTTCCAAACTAGGGATCATTTTTACAAAGAACCACTGCTATTGTTGGAAAAGTGCATAAAGAAAACATTTATCCAAGGGCAGGGAACAATCCTGCCATAGATATAGTTTTGGCCACTAACGCTCTACCAACTGAGCTATCCCTGTTTCATTCTTTATGATTGCATTGCCCTCTTGATATGATTGGGAGAAGATCAAACTCCAACGATCTTGTGTGGTATGCGACGGGAATAAGGTGAATGCAGGGAATGAATTTGGTATATTTGAAAACTCACCTCATGATAACTTTTCGGTCAGCTTTAGCATACACTCGTTAAGAGGCGTATTATGGTCTTCGGGTTCTTTTAGTATGATGGATCGAAATCCAGTTTGAGTGCCCTTGGATTTGGAAACTTATGTACTAAAAAAAGGTCTTTGGGGATCTTAACTAAACTCAATTTTTAGGGCCCACTTATGAGGATTTGTGTACCCTATGCACATACTCGTATAGTGGTATACCGATTCTAAAAAAAAACCCCACTACCACGCCTACAATTGTGTTAAATGACGGACAACCTTTTTTTGTGACAGTTTTTAGGACATTTATGTGCAAATATCGATAATTTAGGTCAACTGTTACGCCTATTTTACTACGGGATGAAAAAAAAGTAAAGACATTATAAAAAATAAAAAAAAAAACAAAATAATTTGATAAAAATGAATATTGGTTTCGTAAAAAATTCGATCTCAAGAATTTGATCATACAATAGAAAGTCTCAAAAAAAATTTTCTCCCAATTCCGTCTGAATGCACGACTGCAGCCTAAATGGCTGGATGGATTGTCTTCAAACTTCATATCTGTGGTTTCACAATTTGAGGCGATATCTAACCTCTAAATTAACTGTACTTTATTGGTCGATTTTGTATAAAAAAGATTTTCTCTAAAACGGCTCTTACGTTTTTGTTCAAATTTAATATTTGAGTTATAAATGACGTGTGCCAACAGACGCAGTACTGATTTTTTGCTAAAAATCCTTGTAAGGGTGCTTTACTTATTAGCTAGTTTTTGAAAATGCAAAATATGTTACCATGTCTGGATGAGTTTCTATAGAGGTTAAATATAAAAATTAAACAAAATTAGTGCTAACAGCCCATTCAGGCCCGGCCTAGGTTCTTGCAGCCAGTCGTGCTGTGTAACACACGAATGGAAAGGACCTATAGGTTTATACTATTACCGAAGATCAATTTTATGGATTGTGAGAAGGATGTTTGCCAGACGTTCCCGAGAGGTGGGACCGAGAAAAAACCTTTCTTTCTTTTTTTGTTGGTTTTTCTGGTACTTGAACCTTGAGTCCATCGCTCAGTGATCCCGCAATTAACAGCTGAGCCAACTTTAAGTGGCCATAACTACAGAATACCATATTTCCGCAGATAAGTTATTTGTAATAAGCATTGAAAACTTCGCGAATAAAAGTTAAATTTTGAAAATCGGTTTTAATATGACAGTGTTGCTAATATACTCGTCATACTTACCTTTAAGGCAGTTTTGGCAAACTTTAAATGCCTTCAACTCTTAAACGATATGTTCCGCAGATTAATTTTCCTCAAATTTGTAATAAACACTACAAACCATGTCGATTGAGGCTACAATTTTCAAAGCGGTGAGGGGTCGCTTAAGTTGATTGATATCAAGGCAGGGACGAAAAACACAAATAAAAATTTATCATAACTATTAATTTCTGATTTTAACTTTTAAAAATCTTATGTATAAATTAATCGTGGATAAGTATTTTAAATTGCTCTTCCATTAGAAGCGTGACAAGTGTAACATTGTGTGTTATAGTGTTTTCGAAATAATCCGAATTTTAAACTTACTTTGTAGACCCAAAAAGTGATGAAGCCTTCTTGAAAATTCTACCGGAATGTCTATCTCCTCAAGAAATTAATCTAGCATTTCAAAGAAACTGCAGTTGCTGGGATGACATTAGTTTCTTTCACTACTTATAAACTGTCAAATACACAATACTGAGAGAGAAAACTCCCAGAGTACACGAATACATTCCGAGCTGAAACCGTACAAAACTGTCAAACCCCCACTAAACGTTGTTGGTGTTTTTTTCCTTTGTTATCAAACGACACTTCGCTTCAACCCGGGCTACAAAAATTAAGTAATCTATAGCCAATATTTGTTTCTCAACGAATCGTCACATCTTCATAGTTAGCCGGCTGTTTATGTTTGAGGTTTAAAAGTAATATATGACGAGATAAATTCCATGACAGCATTCAAGCACAGAGAGGGAATACTCGCTACTCGTTATTTTTCTTTGCTATTAGTTTTGACAAGTAAGTGAATGCATTTCGAGCTGTCTCGAGCGTTTTAGTATACAAAGCGAATCGTCTAAATTTCTTATAAACGACAATTTAAGTTTAAGATTTATATTTTTTGAAATTAATTTTCATTGTACACTTTGAAAGGTAACAACACAGTCAAATGCAACTTAAACTAATGTCATGTGAACACGCTCTTTGTGAATTTTACTTAATCACATAAATATATCAGAGACTATGTTTATGCACGCACGGATAACTTAAAAATCTAAACTACTGCGAGTACATAAATAATTTTATATCAGAAAAAATGCATCGAGGACATGCACGGCTTCCATGGTCGTTGAGGGTTTAGTTTTACTTAAATATTCTAAAGCCTACTCTAAACTAGCAACAAGGTTTAATTATAACAATTTAAGTTTACGATTACTTGGCGTGAATTAATAAGTCGATTGTATGTCATGATAAAAAAACACACACACTACTGATGCCTGCCTTTCTGGGATTACCAACATCCTTGCATGATAGACAGCTGTTGAGTGGCACCGCATCCCATTGTATTCTGCATGTAGTCAGGGAAATTGCTCTGCAAGACACGCATCGTGTTGCGCTTATAGTCAGGCATGGCGTGTGTGGCCAACTGGCAAGTAGGACTACGATAAACTGCCTTAAAATTACTCTCTAAAAATGGGGTTTTTGTATCCCATCGATAGACTTCTGATTCACCTTCGTATCGGAAAAATATCGCTGACCCATTATCCGTACCGATAATAACCATTCGGGTTGGTTTCGAACCGATATCTGTAAAAAGAGAAAAAAAACAGTAAATTCAAAGAACCCGCTATGAATGTCAGGACACCTACCTATAATCCTCCCTTCGGCACAACCGGTCCGCAGATAATCCGTTTTAATGGCAAACATTTTCTTTGTACTCAGGTACGTGAAAAAGAGCACCGTGGAGCCGCAGTCCTGCCGAACAAGAGCAATGTAAAGGACATCACGCCCGCTACATCCTTGTGAGACAGCTTTGGGTAGAACCACTCTGAAGCCACGATCACGCTGAATATTGTACACTATAATGGCTCGATTTGCTGCATCACTGACGTACACATAGCATCCACCATCGTTGGAGTAGTCCACTGCTAGATACTGTAGACGAGAATTGGCTGCGGTGAGTCCATCCAGGGAAATGGTCTTTAGTACTTTTCCATTCTTGAGGCTGATGGCCACCACTTTGGGAGGACATCGTCGAATAGGAGTCTCAAGGGTATTGACTATGCCGGTGTCGAGTACCCAAAGAATTTCATTTGGATCAACAACTAAATCGACAACAGATTGGAGTGCCTTACAATTGCCCTCCTCTTGCATGTTCCAACATGGGAAGGGAGTGAATGTTGTCACACAGGTGCCTGGTTTGATGACAGTTTTCACAAGGGTTGCGGGCACACCTTGCCGGTAGCGTGGCAGTGCCAAGAATACATTGTCTTTAACGATTTGCGCTCTCGTTGCGATTATGTTCTTGCCAACAAACTTGCCCGAACTCTTGAATAAAGACTTTGTCGAGGGGCAAGGAAATTCAAATTGTCCACCGGTCCATTGAATACTGGGTTGACCTGGAGGCAGGCCATCGGTTGGTAACATACCGTATGGCGTTGCCATATGCGACTTGCTAGACACAGCTGTCGCCAGGAGGATGGGGATACCCAACTGCGCCCACATGTTGCATGTGTTGATGTGATTATGCCACACTTTTGTTCAAACTATGAATGGTGATTTAGTAATAGTTTCTCTTGCACTGGCCAAATGCAGTGAATTTGTTGTGACATTTATAATGCTGTTCACATACTGCAGGTTTGGAAAATTTCAAAATTCATTATCAAGGTCGTCGCCGGTAACCTTCATTGGGGTGTGCACAGAATCGTGGTATTTCTTCGGCAGTGGTGTCGGTGCTTGAGTGAATCATTGTTTTGTGTCATCCAATAGCATATGTACTCGAACATGACCGTTTGCGGCTTTGTTTAGTCTGATACGCTACTGAAGGTTGAAATTGTCTTATGGGTTTTCGCGGTATTGGTTCTGGGAAATTAATATTCATTCTGGTGTCGGATGGTAAATTTTCAACGCATGCTGGCGACCACGTTCAGAGTGTCAACTTAAATTTAAAAAAAAAAACTTAGCTCTATACGACTTAAAAAGCATAGTGTTGAACATTTCTCAATTGAATTCTTCTTTCATATTGTAATTCTACACAGATGGCGAGAAAAAAAAAAATTAAAACAAATTCATGTAAAACGTTGCTGGGTGAAAATTCCAAAAACGCCAGGGATATATTTTAAATTATTTTCCAGACGTAGTCACATGAATCCAGTACTTTAAGTTGCGAGTTTTTTATTTTTATTTTAAACGTTCAGTGGAGGTTCTAGTACAATATTAATGGTCAATTAGCCAGAAAAAGTTTCTTCAGAGAAAATATTTGAGTGTCTAGAATTCCTTCTAAGAACTTTGAAATACTTTTGTCTTTTTCTGCTTTGAAATATGGAATAAAAAATGGTTGCTTTTGCAGACACTGATTAGGTAGACATTTTTAAGAAAAATCTCGAGCAGCATTGTAGTATATTTCTAAGAAGTAAACAATTTAATGGTATTGGAAGCACTTTAGATTAGTTTTCTTGTTAAAGAATATTTAAAGCTTCAACTTTGGCGCCAAATATAGAAAGGGGATCTCGATTTCAAATACCTGAGAGACATCCTAGAGTAAAACTGTTTTGAAACAGCTACTCAATTATGTCCTTCGGCAATAAACTACATATGCACGAGTGACTGCAAGAAGCTAGGCCAGATAAAGTATGGGCGGTTAGCACCAAAATTATGACTCATTGGAGTAAGACTTCCTTCAATACTTTTCCCGCTTCAAAGTCACAGACAGGGGCAATAAGTGAATGCATTTCGGACTTTTCGAGCGTGTTAGTGTACCTGAAGGTCTTTCCGAATACCTTCATGAATGGACCTTTCCATAAAGCGAATTGTTTAAATTTCCTATAAACAACAATTTAAATTTAGGTTTTCCTTTATTTGTTTAAATGAATTGTCATTGTATAGGTATACTTTGCCCGATAATAACACAGTCAAATGCAACTCAAACTAATGTCATGTGAACATGCTCTGCGAATTTTATTTACGAGTAATGCATAAATATACCAAGAATCTATTTTCATTCACACACGAACAAATCTAAAAATCTAAACTATTATATACCTAATTTAATATCACAAAAATGCATCGAGGACATGCAGGGCTTCCATGGTCGTTGAGGGGTTAGTTTTTCTAAAATACTCTAAAGCCTATTCTAAACTAACAATAAGGCTTAATTATGACAACGAATATTTGGAGCGAATTAATAAGTCGATTGTGTGTCATTACCAACATCCTTGCATAATGGCCAGCTGTTGAGTGGCACCGCATCCCATTGTATTCTGCATGTAGTCAGGGAAATTGCTCTGCAAGACACGCATCGTGTTACGCTTATAGTCAGGAATGACGTGTGTCGCCAACTGGCAAGTAGGACTACGATAAACTGCCTTAAAATTACTCTCTAAAAATGGGGTTTTCGTATCCCATCGATACACTTCTGATTCACCTTCGTGTCGGAAAAATATCGCCGACCCATTATCCGTACCGACAATAACCATTCGGGTTGGTTTTGCTCCGATATCTGTAAAGAAAAGAAAAAAATAATTTCAAAGAACCCGTTTGAATCTCAGGACACCTACCCATAATCCTTCCATCGGCACAACCGGTCCGCAGGTAATCCGTTTTGATGGCGAACATTTTCTTTGTACTCAGGTACGTGAAAAAGAGCACCGTGGAGCCGCAGTCCTGTCGAATGAGGGCAATGTAAAGGACATCACGTCCGCGGCATCCCTGTGAGACAGCTTTGGGTAGAACCACTCTAAAGCCACGATCATGCTGAATATTGTATACTATTATGGCTCGATTTGCTGCATCACTGACGTACACATAGCATCCACCATCGTTAGAGTAGTCCACTGCCAGATACTGTAGACGAGAATTGGCTGCGGTGAGTCCATCCAGGGGAATGGTCTTTAGTACTTTTCCATTCTCGAGGCTGATGGCCACCACTTTGGGAGGACATCGTCGAATGGGAGTCTCCAGGGTATTGACTATGCCGGTGTCGAGTACCCAGAGAATTTCATTTGGATCAACAACTAAATCGACAACGGATTGGAGTGCCTTGCAGTTGCCCTCCTCTTGCATGTTCCAACATGGGAAGGGAGTGAATGTTGTCACACATGTGCCTGGTTTGATGACAGTTTTCACAAGGGTTGCGGGCACACCTTGCCGGTAGCGTGGTAGCGCCAGAAATACGTCGTCTTTAACGATTTGCGCTCTCGTTGCAATGACGTTCTTTCCAATAAATTTCCCCGAACTCTTGAATAGAGACTTTGTTGAGGGGCAAGGAAATTCAAATTGTCCACCGGTCCATTGAATACTGGGTTGAGCTGGAGGCAGGCCATCGGTTGGTAACATACCGTATGGCGTTGCGATATGCTGCTTGCTCCACACAGCTGTCGCCAGGAGGATGGGGATACCCAACTGCACCCACATGTTGCATGTGTTGATGGGAACGTATTACACTTTTGTTTTAACTATGAATGGTGGTTTTGTAAAAGTTTCTCTAGCACTGGCCAAATGCAGTGAATTCGTTGTGGCATTTATAATGCTGTTCACATACTGCAGGTTTGGAAAATTTCAAAATTCATTATCAAGGTCGCCGTCGGTAATCTTCAATTGGGTGTGCACAGAATCGTGGTATTTCTTCGGCAAAAGTGTCGGTACTTGAGTGGATTATTGCTTTGTGTTTGCGGCTTTGTTTATACTGATAAAGAACTGAAGGTTGAAATTGTCTTATTCATTCAAATTTATATCTACCTATATTCTTATATACTACAGACAGTTTAATGAAATGTATTTCGAATTCATGTACACGCAAATTTCACAAAATCAGCCAAATTGGGGTGGAATGTGGGGGTTCGGGTTTCAAAAATGAAACGATTTTAGATTCATTTTGTTGTTAAAGAATATTTAAAGCTTCAACTTTGCCGCCAAATATAGAAGACATATTTTCATTCCGATCCAATTTGAATTTGTTAAACAACTATTCAGTTACGCCCTTCAGCAATAAATTGTTAGCTCCAAAATCTTTATTGGAGGAAGACTTCCTTCTATACTTTTTTAGACAGGGAGTCTGATAAATATTGAGAGGGCAAGATGAAAGACGAACACAATCCCGGAAACCAAAAATCCCGAAAACTCCGAATCCATAGAGCCCAAAATCCAGAATTGAGTAATCAAGCTTTAAACGTACTTTCGAAATCCCACCTCATAATTTGGGTCACAAAACTATTACAGAGAATACAGTCAGCATAACTGAATGCACGAGATTCATTGGCTATACGAATACGTTACCGTCCCAATAGAAAAAAACTAGAGCACAATGGGCCCGGAATGCAACTCAGCACTTGTGCCAATTGTTAGAAATAATGTCTTTTTGGTTTTTTTTATTTCCGGAAGGAAATCCCGAAAAATTATAAAAAATAAACAAACCAATTATGGATTAAGAGTTTTTGGGATTTTTGGTTGTTGGTAGGTGGGTTTGTTGGTAATAATGGCTTATTATGGGATTTTTGAATTTTGGGATGGGGAATTTTCAGAATAGCCGGTTTTCGGAATTGTTGGCTTTCAGTAAAACGGTTTTCGGTTTGGAACGAATCATATGATACCCTATCTCCCTAAGTGAGCGTGATGTGAAATCTATAATTCAAATGCTTTCAGCCTCTGAGCAGATATTTTCGCAATTCTTAAGAGAATTTATTAGAAAATCTGTTTTCAAAACATTTTGTTAGACGAATTTTGTGGCTGTCATCATTTGTAACCGAAGTTTATTTATTCTAATTAGATATTAGCAATAAGAATTAACCAACATCATAAATAGCTTTGAAGAAGCAAACTATGGGTTTTTGAAAATAACGCCCCATAAAGTGGGCGTATCTGAGTATAGTGTATGGACGAAATGTTAAGAAAGTCGATATCTACATATTTTTTGGTTCTTTCATATGAACACTAGGTCTATGTGGAAATTAACTTTCTCCATCTTATATATGAAATATAGGTAACACCGTAGCTTTGCAAAGTGTGCAAGTAGTTCCATTCTTTGACTTAGATATAAAGGGTCCCACAAGCAGAGGAGAAAGAAGGTCGATCCGTACGGAGGTTTGTTATATCTAAACAATGCTGTCTAATTTATAGGTCACCAGGTATTTGTATACTCCGTTCGAGAATGAGCTATTTTTAGACTGGGCCCCCAACTCAGTTAGGTTGATTCTCGTCACGGGACGTATAATATTTTAATCTAGTAAAGGTAAGGAGATAGAAATAGAAAAATGACAGTGGAGGGATAAAAATTGAAAAAAACCTTTAGACACTCTTACTGTTAACAGTGTCTATAAATTTCAAAATCGATAATGTTCGTAAAATCAAAACCCTTGTTCAAAAGAAGAGCTCTAAATTGGTTTGCAAAAGGTGTAAATAGGTTCACAATAGGTTTAAGGAAGACAATGCAATATGTCTGCGAGTACTAGCATACTCTCCTGGCTTGGAGTACTTAAATTAGATTTATAAATTCATAGCTTGGCCCCTTTGCAATAATTTAGAAGTCGATCACTCATGACGAATTATTTAAGTATCCATGTGCACAAAAAAATCCCTAAACTAATTAAAAATTCGACTTACTGCACAAACAAAAACAAAAATCATTTCGTTCGATAAATTGTAGTTTACATTTCCACGCACGGCCATATTCGTCGTGACAAATGTACAATCCAAAAAAAGAAGTGAAAAAGAAACAAAAAATGAATCTAATTATAAAGCGTCTTTCATTAAGCGCTTCCTATCTTTAAATTTAAATAAAACCAAGTGTGTATGAAATATGATCAACATTTTTTATTTGTTTGAAAGACCAATCGATGCCATTATGCATGGAAAATAACATCGTTCAAATGTCTACCGCGGCTTCTCTGGGTGGCGCGCATCCGAAATGTTCAATTTTCCATGACTCTGGCGCATAAATCAGGCTGAATTTGACAGATGGCATGGGTTATGTTGGCTTTGAGGGCCGCTGTGATTTGTGACTTATTGGCATAGACCTGCGACTTCAGAAAACCCCACAAGAAAAAGTCTAACGGGGTCAAATCGCACGATCTCGGTGGCCAGTTCGCATCACCGCCACGTGAAATGACAATGCCCTCGAATCGCTAGTGCAGAATTTCCAATGTGTGGCACGTACCGCCGTCCTGTTAAAACCACATGTCGTTAGTGTCCATATGATCCAATTCAGGCCAAAAGAAATTGGTAATCATCGACTTATAGCGCTCGCCGTTGATGGTGATGGCCTGGCCAACGTCATTTTCAAAGAAATATAGACCGATACGCTGCCAGCCCAAAATCCACACCAAGCAGTGACTTTTTCGGGATGCATTGGACGCTCTTGGATCTCATGTAGATTGGTATCGTCCCAAATTCGACAGTTTTGTTTGTTGACTTACCCATTCATCCAGAAATGGGCCTCATCGCTGAAGATGATTTTTCGATGAAAATTAGGGTCAATTTCCAACTGCTACAGAGCCCATTCAGCGAACACACGTCCTTGTTTATGCTCGTTTACCTTCAACTCCTGGGCCAGTTGAATTTTGTACTGGTGCAGGCCCAAGTCAAGACGCTAAATTCACCAAGTTGTAGTCTGCGAAAGTCCGAGTTGTGAGCGATGCGAAATCGACTGCCTTGGATTCTCCTGCACACTCTCACGGACAGCGGCGATGGTTTCGGCAGATCTTGCGTTTCGTCGACGTACGGGTGTTGGTTGATCATTTACTGAACCAGTGGACTCAAATTTATCCACCACACTGCGAATAGTCCTCTCGGAAGGACGATTATGGCGACCGTAAAATGAGCAAAGCGCGGAGAGTTGCCCGAACAGAACACCCATTTTGATAAAACAATTTTATTATTTGCAGGTGTTGTTGAACGCTATATCCATCCAAGGTGATTTGGCAAAACAAACTGAATAAATGATTGCCAATTTGACAGATGTAGCTTCAACAATATGGCCGCTATCAACTGTCAAATTTCGGAAGTTCCTATTGGAAGACCCTGCACTAATCATATACAACCACACAAATTCATATACTGGTATGCAGCTGGAAATAGTGGTATATGCTAACTGAAAATAAATCTTCTTTTAGCTTTACCATGAAAAAAAAAACAATATTAATAATAATAGTTAGATGAAAGAGTGTAGTCCCATAATTCTTCCATACGCCATGAATTCAGATATTTAACTACTCGCAAATATTCCCTACTAAATTATCTAAATATTAAAATGCACGGCAGCGTAATCGTTTTAGCGGTTCTTGAGTTACAGAGTTACATCACGTAAAAGTGAGCAAAGGTGATAATTGAGTGCTAAAGCAAAAAGTCAACAGACATTGAAAAGTAAAGCCAATGAATTCTACCATCAGTAACATCCAAACACATAGCCATGCCTTGATGCCCTTCATAAACAAACTTATCGCAACACAACCATCTTCGAAACCCTCTGCATCGTCCAGTTGAAAAAAAAAGAAGAAACTTCGCAAATAGCAATCTCTATTTATTTCCTGTAAAGCCCATTTACATAATAGGTTCAAGATAAATAGTGAAATCCATGGCTAATCCAAGGAGATCCTATCAAACTTACTATAATACCACAAAGCTAAACGGTTTCGCAATAAGCTTCTATCAGCCAAAGTGCAGTGCCTTTGGGGTTCCTATTTTGCTTCTATCTCCTTCAAGCGTAAGCAATCATCTTCGCCAACCATAAAGAATGACAGCAAAAATAACCCCTAAGTCCACAACACCAGGAACTCTCTGAATTGTAACCTGAACCCGAACTCATCAATCAATTCAATTGAGGTTTCCATCCTCTCCCTCGCGCCACTATCAGATTCCATACAACTTTCGCAAAAAATGTCTTCAGAAAACATAGCGACGGGCCATAACATGAAACCCAAAATGACAATCTCCTTTTCGTTTTGAATAAAATCCTCTTGGCCAATTGAGGCCAATAAAGTCCCTCAAGCGGCAATGGACAATTGCGATTTGTTTTCATTTGATTTGAATTTCAATTGATTGAGAGATGACAGAGTCTTTCTGACTTCTGCCTTCAATCAGTGATAATTTGATGGAAAGAAGTCCTGTAAGTTTTGTTTCCGTATTTGTCGAGTGACCTTCAAAGATAAACCTCGGTTGTTAGTTATTGTTCTGTTGAAGCCCATGGTGACTTCAATGGGGAAGAGAGGTTACGCCTCTCCACAACAGAATCTATTTTCTCCCGATTTGGAGAAATTGCAAGCATTTTAATGGCTTCTTTTGGGGCCGGCACACTCAGTAGGAGGTTAGCATATTGACGCCACAAAAGGATCCGTTTGATAGGACTAATTAAGTCCTTCTGCGGGTGGCAGCAGGCGGAGGGGATAATTTAATTACGTTATCATGTGGCGATAATGCTTATGAAAATGGGAATTCCGTGAGTCAAAGATGGCCAATGTGCCGTCAATTTAGACATTTTGGGGCTGGACAAATTCAGTTATGTAAGACGGTAATGTGAATTTTCTTTGATAGTTGTTTATTTTTGGTTGTTTCTCCCCGAATCACAAGTTAATTAAATTCAATTCAATCCACATTTCATATGTTGGCCTAATGGCTGTATGAGTATGTATGATAATATCAAGTGGCAGCATGATTAGGCGTTTTTATGGACTTATGAATGGCATGTTAAGAACATGCTTAACCTTGATATGTTTTATATTAGGATTTTTGAGTGAGAGATCAGCAGGAGCGAATATGTTGAGATGGTATCACTTGGAAAATTGTTGAGTCGAAATTGGACTCATGCAGCAGGTTCGTTGCCATTGGAGACATACTAATGCTGAGTAACTTCTATTACTAACGAATAATTATCCACTAAATAAGATAAATTTGTTAATTGTTTCAGTGGCAGCTTGCTCATAGGAGCACGTGAACCCCCGATGAAATTCCAAAAAATCCTACGTAAATATTTAATTTCTAAAATTTAAAGAACAACAAATTTATGGTTTTGAAATTGTCTACAAGATGAATGTGTAATTATTCAAAATTTCCGAAAAATGTAGGTTCGAAATCTGTCAGAGTATTCGAGTTACCCTTAAGTTAATGAAAAACCGTTTTTGAAAGTGAATAAAAATGATTACGGTCAAAATATTCTTTGAAATACTTTGAAAAGAGAGCCAAATTTTTAAAAATTTTCAAAAAAATCTTCCAAAATATAATTTTTTTTTCAGTGTAAATGTCTTCTCAAAAATCCGAAATTTTAGGTTTTAAAATTCTCTACAAGACAGTTGCAAAATTCTTTTAAGTTTTCGAGAAGTGCAGCTACAATTTTCCAAAATGTCCGACTTTATCCTAAAATTAATGGAAGTTTTACAGTGCGAAGAAAAGTATTCTTTGAAACCTAAAATTCTCTACAAGATCTCCGCTGATTTTTTAAAATACGAAAAGGGTTATTCATTTCGAGGTTGAAATTTCACATCCCTGGCATATGGCATCTGTCAAATCCATATGTCATAGTGACAGGTAGTTAGTTCTGACATTTTACAATACGGATCATTGAATCACCGCTTAACGCATTAAAATTGTTGCATCTTACTACCAAAATAACAGTTTTGTAATATCTGTGTATCTGAAAGCTGATGCCGATTTTCCAAAGAAAATGTTCTTAATCTAATGATAACCAACTTTTGTTGGCCTGAGATTGAAGACATTGATATGTGCGAAATGTGGTTCCAAGATGACAGGGCTTCACAATACAGACTAATTTGGCTATATTGCGTGAAAATTACCCCGTCTGTTCACGAGATTTGGTGACATCAATCGCATACCAAGATCGTGTGATCTGGGCCTTGTAACACAACGTGACAAGTACTTGTAGGACAAGTAAAATCTCAAAAACAAAAAATCTGTAACACAAACCAGACTTGTCGTTAATACTGTGACAAGTGTCACAATGAAATATGACAAGTGGGTAATTGATGAATCTGTAACAGAACGCGACAAGTGTCAAGAACCACTAGTCAAACTACTACTGCTTTTGGACAGGCGTTTTGAATATTTTCGTAAAGTGATTAGAGAACTTTATCTAAGTTAAATTATAGTGAAAATATAAAAAATTAACAAAAAATTTAACTTTAAAATCAAAAATAACAGAAATTATTAATAATATATGTACTTACAATTGCTCTTCTTTTTACGTTTTGACAAAAAACGTCTCTTACATATTCCCAATTCTTGTTTTGGGGAATAGCATTTAGACTTTTAGCCAAACAGAATACTTCCTTCCATTTACAACGTTTATCTTCTTTTGTTAAGACTTCGCTAAATCCACCGAAAAGAATATCTTTTTCTTCTCTAAGTTTTGTTAAAATAGTAATCTTTTTGTCTTCAGAAATTTTTGCCATCTTAATTCATTGATCACTTGTCAAACAATGTGGACAAGTCGAGGGAAATTTATTATTCTGACAAGTGCAACAGTTTGCGTTGTGTTACAGAATACAATTGTCCTTTTCGGACAAGTATAGTTTGATAAGTGAGTAAAGACTTGTCGACTTGTCACGTTGTGTTACAGGGCCCAGATCTTGTTAGATTTCTTTTTGTGGGGCAAACTTTCGACCACTTCAAAACCAACATCCGTGAAGTTATAGCCGCAATACAGCCAGAAATGTGTCGAAAAGTTGTCGAAAATTACCTCACAAAAATCGAAGTTTGCAAAAACTCCCGTGACGGCCATTTAACTGATGTTATACTTCATATATTATGGCATAGTCCAGAATCAAAAACGGAAAAAAATTTCATTAAAATCTTTAAAACTTTTAATTTTATTTTAAATTGAAATCTTAAAGCACAAAATGAATAACATTGTAGTTTGACAGCAAAGTGAAAAAATGTTCATCTATGGGTTATTTCTTCGGCTTCGGTAGTTCCGAAAACGTTAATTAAACTGTCATCAATAGGCTTACAATTTTATCAACAGCATCCATTGTATGGAGAATGCTTTTCGTACTTTATTAAAAGAGAAAAATCGTCACTGAAAAAACAAGAGTAAATATTTTGATGACATCCTTTTGGTGAGCCCACCAGGTGAATTGCTATATAGAACTTGCTCTTGGTTGGTGTTTCTCTGTACTGTTTTTCCATTCAACAATACAAATTAATTTCCTGACATACGAGTAATAAGACTTTTTAAATATTTTCTTTGGAAAAAACTGGTCTGGTGCACCCAAGACCGTTCTGCACATTCTTGATAGGGTACAAAATCGCGCGTTAAAACTTATAGGTGATAGAGACATTGTGAATTCCATTCATTCATTAGAACATCGGAGAAATGTCTCCTGTCTCTCCCTGTTTTATCGTTTTTTTCATAAAAAATGCTCCAGCGAAATAGCCAGTTGCATTCCTCCCCTTCAAAATTTCACCCGCAATACGCGACATGCTTCGAATGCACATCAGTTTTCCCTAAAGCCTAACTTCGGTCGTACTGTTAAATATAGGGATTCGTTTATAAGCCGAACGACACGAATGTGGAATGATCTACAAAGCTCTGTATTTCCCCATCACTACAACCTTCAAACATTTAAAGCCAACATGCATAGGCTTCTCCTCTGTTCCTCTTCCCCTTGTCCTTAAAAGCCCGTGCCCTGTAACAGTATAAAGGTATTCATATTCCTTTTGGCGCGCGCGAATTATAAAAAATAAAAAAAAAAAAAAAGATACAGATACGAGTACAAACATATCTGTACGAGATACGATGGAGTAGTTCATCAGTTCATACAGAATCTACTTCCATACCAAGAAACATTTACTCTCATAATAAATGCTTGCAGCGTGCATTTACTTGTATAGCATCATAAAAAAAAAAATCTGTTTATCCAACTAAAAATGATAAAGAAGAATTTTCCCATGTCGGTTGTGTCTACTCATGTTTACATTTTCGTACATAACATTTTGCATGCGTTCTTTTTGTTCTTGTCCATTTTTACACGTTTCCCCCCTTTTCATGCTGATTCATCCATAAAGCATTTCTTTATTCATTTGATTGCATTTAAATCGTGAAAGAGAAATTGTTTATATCATGTAAACAAAATAATGCGTAAAATTTTGCTATGTTTCCCACGAAAGTATTTGATTAAGTTCGTTCCCGCTCCCCTCAAGACTAACATTTATTGAGAAAAGTCATGAATTTACGTAAGCTATTCCATTATTGGCGTAAAAATGCATAGTTAGACGGAAATAAAATAATGAGCCCAATTTTAGCATTTAGAATAACAAACTTATAATCTTGTGGATTATACAAATATTGCGAAATTTATTTTTGTCTAGAAGAAGAGATATGATTATATTTGCAAGATATACGTAGTGCCTATAGATACTACTAGGATCAGATTTGCGCGCATTCCTATTGGATATGTTAAAATTATGACTGCTATTATTGTAGACTGGGGTAGCAGATATGGAGTAAATATTTTGGGACAACATAATCGCTTGGCTGATGACATCGTTCTTTTTTCAACTACATTAGGCAATGTCGAAGCAGCTAACTACAATATGTAAAATACATAGATTTCACATTAACTAGAGTCAAATCAAAAGCAATGAAAACCCGCATGCAAAAACATACAGGAAAGTTACATTCCGTCAAGAACTGATTGTATAGTACCCTATCCTCAAGCTGACCCCTAATATAGTGAGCGTGACGTTACGAAATTTTTAAAACAGTTGTAATGATATCTTTTTTTTTTTACAGAGAATATCATACAACTGTTGTTACAACCTTTTCTTAGCAGAAAGTGTGCATCGTCCTAAAATTTATAACCGAAGTTCACGGATTCTGATGAGACATTCACAATAAGACTTAATCACCGTAAATAGCTTTAAAAAAGTGGACTTTGTTTTTTTTAAAGAAAACGCCCCCAAAAGGTTGGTATGATCATGAATAATATATGGAAAGTCAAATTCGATATTTTTTATCTCGACAATATTTTTTAAAGCAAACATTTCCTATCAGAAATCTTAAGAAAAATTTAATTTTGTTGAAAAGTGCGTGTCGGTGGGCGGGTTGTAAAAATGTTCCGAGCTTAAAATTTAACGCCCAAAAACTGGTAACATACTTACAGATGGACAGACATGGGTAGATCGAGATAACTTTCGATGCTGATCACAAATATGTATATGTACATATATACTTTTGGGGATCTGCTGTTATTATTTCTCTAAGTTACTTACTATGTATCAAACAAATACTGATCACGAATTTAAGCAAAAAATCCCAATAATACATCCTCGACCCGACGATCTTACCCATGATAACTTTTGAACTCCAAATAAGAGCTCTATTGACAAACTTAGAATCTGTCAAGAAAATATTGAAAAAAAAAAAAATATTATCCAATTAGATATCCGAAAATTCGAAGGTGAACAAACATACGAGGGTGGGTCAATAAGTCCCTGAAAAATGAAATAAGGAGCACTCTTTTCGGTATAAAAACATTTTATTTTTCAACATAGTCTCCTTTTAGCTCTATACATTTCATCCAACGCTTCTCCAATTCTTTGATGCCCTCCAATAATTCGATTTCTCGAGCCCCTCAAAATAAGCATTTGTTTCAGCGATGACCTCTTCATTCGACCCAAATCATTTGCCTCCGAGCCATTTCTTCATGTTTGGAAACAAAAAATAGTCGCAGGGGGCTAAATCTGGGGAATATGCTGGATGAGGGAGGAGTTCGTAGCCTAACTCATGCAATTTTGCCATTGCGACTACGGACTTGTGCGCCGGTGCTTTGTCCTAGTGAAAAAGAACCTTTTTCTTCGCCAAATGCGGCTGTTTTTGCTTCAAATCGGCTTGGAATCGATTCAGCAGCTCTGCGCAATATGCGCCGGTGATCGTTTTACCCTTTTCAAGGTAATCGATGTGAATAACACCGCGCGCATCCCAAGAAACTGTCGCCATGACCTTGTTTGCTGACAAACCCAAGTCCATTGTTTTAACTGTTCCTTGGTTCCTGGTGTGTTGTGGTGAATCTAGGTTTCATCCACGGTTACGAAACGGCGCAAAAACTTAGCCGAATTTTTGTTGTCGAATGAGTTTGTTGTCGATTGTGAGCAAACGCGGCACCCATCTTGCGGAAAACTTTTTCATGTCCAAATATTTTTGTGAAATCGAAATCACTGAGCTATGTGTAAAGCCTGTGGCCTATTCAAGCTCGCGCACTTTCACTCGCCGATCGTCCATTATCAAACCATGGATTTTGTCGACCATTTCTGGTGTGTTGACCTCAATTTTGCGACCAGAACGTTTGGCATCACTTGTGCTTGAACGACCGCACCGAAATTGAGTAAACCAGTGGTGAATAATATTTGTCAAGCTTTTGTTTGGTTTTCGAGGTTTTCTCGCAAGAAATAGTGTTTAATGAGCACACGAAATTCACTTTTTTCCATTTTAACGAAAATGCTAGTAGGTAGTAGTCTATATAAAATGGCTGCCACAACAAAACTATTTGACAGATCTGTCTGAAAATTTGGGTGCGTTCTTTTGAAAGATGATTCTTGACAAAAAAAATTAAATTTAAGGTGACGACACAATTTGTGTTAATTTTCGGGGACTTATTGACCCACCCTCGTACGTAGTTCACGTGGTGCACAGAAAAAAGCAGCTGAAATGTAGATGGGTGGGCACATATCGGGGAAGCGAGATCAAACATGGTCGAAAATCCTAATGAAATTGACTCGGTCAGACTCGGAAAGACCAACGGGAGAGAAGATCTTAACTAATTCTTCCAAGGCTGGTAAATTTTTCTTTAGGATTCTAATTTTAAATTAAATAAAAAGTACTAAAGATTTCAATGAAGTTTTGTACCTGTTTTAAATTTTGCCATTATGTATGGAATACTTCTTCGGTTGAATGGCCGCCACGGGATTTTTTGCAAACTTCTATACTTGTGAAGTAATTTTCGATGACTTTTCGGATCATTTCTGACTGTATTGCGGCCATAACTTCACGGATGTTGGGTTTCAAGTGCTCCAATGTTTGGAGATAGGTACGATTTTTAGTCCCACAAAAATAAATTCCAACTTCCAACGGGGTGAGATCACACGATCTTGGTGGCCAATTGATGTTGCCAAATTTTAAAATTAAACGAGCGGGGAACTTTTCACGCAGTAGAGCCAAATTCGCGCAGAGAATTCACCGTAACAGTGCCGCCTTCATCGATTTCAAAAAAAATATGGTCTGATCACGCCGCGCCGATCCATAGCATGAACCAAACATTCACTCATGGTGGATTCAATGGCCTCCGAACACATTTGAATTCTCAGAACCCCAAACTTTATTTGTTTACGTAGCCGCCGAGTGCGTAATGGTTCTCATTGCTGAAGAAGATTTTGTTCGCAAAATCGGGGTCAACTTGCTGACTTTCCAGAACACAATCCGCGTATATTCTGCGCATTCTATGGTCATTCTATGACGGTGTTCACATTGGACTGACGGACTGGATTTTTTTTTTCATTTCATGTTCAGACTGATGACCACCCTGTCTGAACACTTCCGCGGATTCTTTTTGACATATTAATTGTCAGTGTCCATCAAATTGGTTTGTTTTCGTTTCTGTTTTTTTGCTTACTTCGAAAATTTGAAGAAGTTTAATTAAACAATGAGTGATAGCAGTGATAGTGAAAATACGGAATTATTTTTTCATTTTGACAATTTCTTTTTAAACACTTTTGTCGAATGACAATCGATTGACATTTTCAAACGTTAAAAAAAATCCAAACATTTCAAAAAATCTAAAAATCCGGATTGAGGTAACATGTCACCTCTACACTTCCCCCATTGCATCTAAACGTAAAAAAAATCCAGTCCGTCAGTCCTGCGCCAACGCCTTCTATGATAAGATGCAACAATTTGAATGCGTTGAGCGGTGGTTAAACGATCAATACCTATCCCCTGTCACTAAGGATCGCAGATGGATTTGACAGGTGCCTTATGGCAGGGATGTAAAATCGAAACTTTGAAATGAATAACCTTTTACAAGGAAACAAAAGACGTGGAACTATGGATTGTTATGGGAAAGACTTATTATAGTCAAAGACTTCTATGAAATGATTAACCACAATTCTACGAGTAGTTTATTTTGTTTATAAAACTGTTTTTTTTTTTGATTTCGAATTTAAAAACAATTTAGCTAAGGATATCTAACGTAATTAACTGAATTTTGGCAAATAAAAATAATAATAATAATACAGCAACCGCGGTTCTTTGTAACTACATATAAAGTTAAGTTAATTTCCACAAGAAAATTTGTGTATCTACTGTTAAATTAATCATTTAATGATTTTACAGTGAACGAAATCTGAAAGGAGACACAATTTCGTATCCGTTTCCTCATTTGAGCGATACACCATTTTCGCCATCTGTTATCCGATAGCCCTAACTTGCTATACTCCTTAACTTTAACTTAAATGTTCTTGTTTTCCATGCACAATTTAACTGAACTAAGCACAATTTTCACAAAGAAACACGGCTTATGTTGAACTAAGGATTCTACTGCTCGAAGTAGAATAATTTATGCCATCTTGACCCTCGATTTTTTTGGGGCTGAAATTCAAGTTATAGTAAGATTGGTGATAGTCACACATTAATTATGATTCATACATATGTTGACTGAAAGTTATTTTTCAAGGGAATCACTGTGTATTAGATGTTGATCAACTTGTTTGCCTTGTTGAATAAAATAATAATAGGTTTGTTTGCCCATACTGCGTTGTATAATAGAACAAAATGTAAATGTTGTACAGAATTCCAAATCGAAAAGTATTTCATTATTTTAAACATTAACAATGTTAGCAAAATATAATTGCAATATGTATTTAAGGTAAAAATATTTGATAATATTTTCATTATACAAAGTTAGGTAGGTGGTCTTCGATGAGATGCTCTTAGCCCAACATAAATCCATTGCGATACCACTATGGAATAGGGATTACAAACTACTGTCGTAACCACCTACTCGTTTCCATGAAGGAATTGATTTGGGCAGATCAGGTTTTGTTCAGGTTTGGATTTGTTGTATCTCCTATATTTTTTTTTGAAATATTAACATCCAGTGCCGGGTAAATTAAAATATCATTATTGCTGTTATTAAGATGTATCCATATACAACTCATATTTTTCACTATATTAGTGTGAGACAGGTACTTGACAGATGACATTAACATTCCTTATACGCCTGTTGTTAGTACCGAATGAACTTTTTCAAAGTAGACCTGTTCGTAAAGTGAACAAATTTTCCATGAATCTCATGCAATGGCTTTGATTTGGCGAAAAATAAAATGCTGTTAATTAATGTACTAATGTTACGCCTACCGTAATTACATTTATTTTTTATATTAAATTTATCATTTTGGGTTTCGAATATATTCTTTTCGATTGAGAAATGATATTGTTGATCATAAGTCCATCTTGAAAATTACTTTTCTGAATTATTGAAAACTTGCCGCATAATCGAAATGTTTATATTCTATAATAGCGCCCAATAATTTTATTCATAACTGCTTTATATACCGGCTACCACTTTTACGACCGCTATGCTTCACGAACATAGACGCTTCTTCTGGCGAATACTTTGACAGTTGAAAGCTTATGTACGAGGGCAAGGTGAAAAGTTTTCGGTCTGACAATGAAAGACTGAGATTTTCAGTTAAAAAATGATTTTATTTTTCCACATAATCTCCCTTGACTTCAACTCACTTGGTCCAGCGTTTCTCCAACATCAGTATTCCTTCTCGGAAATGAGAGTCTGGAAGGCTGTGAAAATATTCATCTACGGCCCTCTCAACTTCTGCATTGGATGCGAAGCGCTTCTCAGAAACAAATTTCTTCAAGTTTGGGAACAGATGGAAGTCTGAGGGTGCCAAATCAGGTGAGTAGGGGGGATGGCCGAGCAAATCTTTCCCCAAGTCCCGCAGTTTTCCCATCGCTAACGCACACTTGTGTACAGGTGCATTGTCCTGGTGAAAGATGATTTTTTTTCTTCTTCAAGCCAGGCCTCTTCTCGCGAATTTTGGCATCCAGCTGGTCAAGAAGGTTGTTCCTGTAATTGTTCTACCTTTCTCAAGGTAATCAATTAACAGAATCCCTTTGGAATCCCAAAACACACTGGCCAGACCTTTCCGGCAGATGCGATCGACTTCGCTTTCTTTGGCGCTGAATCGTTTGCGCATTTGCTTTTGATAGGCATTCAGCAAATGCGGCACCCATCTTGCGCAGAGCTTTCGCATCCCTAAGTTTTTGTGCAAAATGTTTCGAACCCTCTCTTCCGATATACACACAGCCTCAGCTATCTCACTCACCTTCACTCGCCTATCGTCCAATACGATATCATGCACTTTTTCGATAGTTTCGGGTGTGGTTGCGGTTTTTGGCCGTCCTTCACTTGGGTGATCTTCGAGGGACTTTTAAATTCAGCTGCCCACTTTTTAACGGTTGACATGGAAGGAGCAGAGTCCCCGTAAACTTTTGTCAACTTTGAATGAATTTCCATAGGGAATTTCCATAGGGAAAAACGAAGAGTTTTATCACGGCACGATATTCAAGTTTATCGATTTTAACAAAAAACTCACAAGACGTCTACTGCAAAAATTCGTGTAAAGAAACTACTTGAGAGAACAAATTGAAATTTGTCATACGAACTAATGAGAAGTGCACCCAGGCAAAAAACATAAAATTTTGCTGATTGGAACGCCATCTCTGCGTCAGACCGAGAACTTTTCACCTTGCCCTCGTTTGTCATAATGACTCCTGACAGAAGTACCAATCTTCAAGTGCAAACAAAATATGAAAAATTCGTTTGGCTAAAAATCGTTTTAATGAACCACTAGCTAGCTACGTTTTTCACATTTTTACGAAAACAAAACTTACTCTTTGTAGAAGCAAGTACCACGAAAACAATCTCAAGTACGAGGGTGGGTCAATAAGTCTATGAAAATGAACACAAATTGTGTCGTCACCTTAAATTTTATTTTTTTTTTTGTCAAGAATCATCTTTCAAAAGAACGCACCCAAATTTTCAGACAGATCTGTCAAATAGTTTCGTATATATTATGTATATGTACGCTTTTGAATAAATGTCGGTAAGTTCTAGTTCAAAAGAGAAAGTGATTTTGAATGAAAAACTTTTTGAAACACAATCAAAACTGCTAAATATAATCAATTTGCAAAAATAACTTTATATTGTTTACTTAATTTGTTTACAATATGTCTTTGGTATATTTAAAACATAAACCGTTAACCCCTGGTGACTGTTAGGCCATTGGCGTTGCTACCTGTAATTCCATTTGGACCCACCGAAAATCCATTAGCGAGCGCAACATTGATTGTCTGACCATTTGGTAAATTATAAACTTGGCTACCAGAAGCCCCTGCAGATCCCTGAATTCCTCTGCGATCAGCTGTAAAGCTCTGCGTTTGTGTATTAGCTGCTGATGCACCGAATCCTCCTAATGGGCCTTGAGATTGAAAGCCCTGCGCTTGAGCATTGGCAGCTGATGCACCGAATCTATTTGGTCCAAAGAAATTACTATTAGCTGCTGCATTGGCAGCTGATTGGGATGATCCAAATCTAGATGGCCTCCGGCCTCCGAATTGTCTCTTCACTCTTAGACTATTTACTAAATTATTCACATCTCGAATGATTCGTATTTGAGATTTCTTGTTAATATATAACGATGGATCCACAACAACTTCATGTAAGGCATCTCCGGTTTTCGCTATAAATAATAAAAATAACAATAAAATCTTTAATTTACATTCCAATCATTACTCGTATGTTGTTATTGGGCAAAATTTGGGATTTTCCTTGGAAACACTTGTTATTGTAATTAGTAAACGAACTGGTTTATTCGTTTATTAAACCCTCAATTTGAAGAAAATAAACGCCTTAAGTTAAGGTGTCTATTAAAGTTATTGCTGAGTGTATTTATACCAAAAATAACACAGTACATGTGAACAAAAGATTGAGTTACTTACATTGATGGATTGATGGTGGTCCCGATCCATAACTGCCCTGTTGACCATAAATAGCAACTACACATAACACAAATATATATAATACACACAAGACCTTCATCGTTTTTCTAACTTAAGTCTGGTAAAATAGAAAAGCTGTTCGCTCATCTATGCTTCGCAATCAACTGCCGATTAAAGTCAATAACGCCTAAATATTAATCAAACTCTAACCCCATCCGCATTTGAAATGATTGCTGGAGATTCAGATTTGGCACTAAACCGGTTGATTATAGCTCTTTCTAATATATTGTAATATACTCTTAACTATGGTGATACATAATTCCTCTTGTTGTATGCATTATTCATTATATCACATCAATGAGAGAGCGACAATTAAAATAAAGTGTACGATTGGGTCGCACGTACTTGCACCTATATGTATGTTGTTTATTTCTGTTTCAGTTTGAAATTTAAACAAAATTTAAAAAAAAAATCAAAAATAACCGTCGATAGTTTTCAAAAACTTGATATGCCATAACATTGCATGTGTCAGATATTGTTTAGATATTGATTTTGAACAACCAATTACTAAGTAAAGTACCGTTATACGTACTTTTTGGCAAAAACGTGAAACGCCATCTGATGGGCTATACCCACCCCATCTCAAATGTGAAATTTTATCCAAATTGGAGCCGTTTTCGAGCAAATTGATTTTTTTAAAAATCGGCTATTAGTAAAGTACGGGTAATTTTGGGGTTAGAATGAAAATTTCAATTCCGCCTCTAATTGTGGTACTACAGACGCCACTACTGAAGATGATATAGTTCAAATGTTGGCCTTCAGAGTTCATGTAAATTTGAGCCCTTTTTATGGCATTTTCTATAAATTTTTTCAATATTTCGGCTAGGGAAAGTCTGTGGCTTGTTCACAGAACAATGACTTCAAATACCCCTATAGAAATAAGTCTGAGTGTGTAGTGGCACCATCTCGTTGAAACCGCATGTGCTCCAACCCCAATTTATTTAATTCGGGTATGAAAAAGCCAAGTAACATGGTTCTATAGCGCTCGCCAGTGACAGTTATCGAATTGCCAGCAGCGTCTTCGAAAAAGTAGGGCCCAATCACTCTTTCAGCATAGACGCCGCACCACATAGTAACATCCAGTGATTGTAAAGCCGATTCTTGAATAATGCGCGGGTTTTAAGTGCCCCAAAAGAGAGTGTTCTGCTTGTTGATAGGCCCTAAGAGATGGAAATTAGTCTTCGTTACTCATGATGAATTTTTAAGGATATATACGGAAACATCTTCCACCTTGAAATGCTCAATTGCTTGGCTCCTCGTCTAGTTTATGTTTCTGGATACTCTCCCACTACCTCGTGCACAGCATCAATATTCTCTAGCGAGCGGAATTTTCTTGGTCAGCCAGCCCTTGCTCTATCTCGTGTTGAGCCAGTCTCTTCAAGGCGTGCGGCTTGGCATCGAATTGATCGATCAGTCGGTGCTAAACGGTGGCGATATCTTCGACGAAATTCAAATTGTGTTCTTATAATTGATGAATTATTCCACCAAAAAATCGACACAATTATTTCACGTACTTGAGGAGTATTTCGTTCCATTGTTCATCGTCGTGTTTTTTCGCATCTTTTTACTATACAACTGTCAATATCACGATGACAGGAGACGCCATTTGCAAAAAATCATGGACAATTCCTACAAGGTCATTACTTTTGCGCCACCTTGTAGTAAAGTCAAGTTTAATCAAAATCTCGAAATCGAGAATTTTCAGGAAACCAATACTTGCCGTTATAGTTGTAATTAAAAAAAGGGTTGAGTAGAAAATAAATATAAAAATAAAAATAAATAAAATAACCATAAAGCGAAAATATAGTTTCACAGAATCGTATACGTACGCATCTTATTTACTTTGGGTGCTTTGACCCAAAGGCGATAAGTGATCGCCTGGTCCTGATCCTGGATTCACATCAAATATACATATATTCAACAACATTAGCTACTAGTATGTGCGCAGAATATGTATTCGGGAACTTCGACGTACTCGTATTTGGTAAAAAGTACAGCCATTGTGACACTCTGACAGACAACAGTTTTTGACTAATCTACTCTTATTTTGCTGCAGCGTGATATGTAGCACTAGATTTCTTCACCTCAGGATTTACATACCAATCTGATTATCTTCAGATGGTCATATTAAAAAACAAATCAACTATGTACATGCCAATTCAGCAGGTCCAACGTCGACTATGACTATTTCGTTGTTTTAGAACTTGACTGTTCAGCGAGATGAAATTGTGAGCTGCTCAGAAGAAGGAATACATTGTTACACATCCTAGTACACCTGGAGTAGTCAGAGTTTACTGAGAGCGAAGGACTCTCCAATATGCCACCACCACGCATACAAATCCTGGAAAAGATCAACGAATTTCATGCTGGAATAGATAGTGCGTAGTACTGTGTCAACTCGGAGGACACAATGTTCAACAAATTCATCGAGATGCTAAGATAAGCAGACAATTAGAGACTTGTCATAACGTTTTGGACGTGTAGTTAATGAGGACAAAATTAAATACGAGTACATGTTGTCAATAAACAAAAACTATCTGTGCATTGATGTTACCAAATCCGAAGTATTTAATGAGTTCGTCTTCCTCGGAAGAGGTTTAACAGAACAACTGTCAGCGAAGATGTTCTTCAAATTCGAAGAACATCTTCATTCCTAAGTCCAAAAATTCAAAATGATGCTGAATTATGGGCAATAATGCAAGGTTTTCATAATTCGTGGTTCGAATTCGACATGCGCCACTCTCAATGTTCACTCCAGTTAACAGTCAACACTATTCAAAATGAGTACCATTTCTAGTGAGCGAATCTTAAAAGTGAGAGCTCTACTGATCATACCCAACAAGCCCTAAGATGGATTCTACATTGACGTTAAATGGATATAATTATAACTCGCTCGTAATTGGCAGATCATTCGCCGGGTGGGCTAATTCGGATCCAAAAATAAAGTAATAGATCAGAGGTGCATACCATATTAGGGAAAACTCATTTGAACTGGAATACGAGTATGAACTTCTGCGGATTGATAAACCCATGCCACATTTAGTCAATCTAACATTTAGTATCAATCAAACTCAATGTAGCTATAGCCAAGCTAAAATCAAACAAAGCTCAGATTGTTCACCAGTAAAAGCTAAACTATCTAAAGCTGCAGAAGATGATTTGGTAGGGTAGGATAAAAGTGTGCCCTATGATTTAGAACTCAGCCAGCACCACCAGAACTTCCACAGGCAATGTCAAATATGTTACCGACAGTGACACCATCGTCAAGATGTAGCGAGTAATCGCTAAAAGCAAGCAGTTCGCTAACATTGAAGCGGCTATGATTGTTCATAGCTATATGACTGTTCTACCTACAAACGAGTATAAGACGAAGAAGTATGTATGCATGAGTATAAGTATAAGTAGTCAATAATCAATGACATCCAGTGCCAACGACTTGGCCACCCAAAATGTCGCTATGTAGATACATATAAATACTATCATTTCTAGTTATGACAAGAAATTGATTTATGTAGGCTTTCTGTGACAATGACATCATTAGGAATATTGAGGTTCAGTGAGCAATTGAGTAGCAAGGCTCTATTTCATCGCCCCAGTCCTGTTTTACGATGGATAAGCATTCACTTTATGTATTAAAATGAGAACGAAGCGCATTTGCAGTCGTTCGGCGAATAGTTATTCGTACGACTTATGGTTCTGTAGGTGCTGTGGCTTAAGTGATTAGTTCATTGGACAACTGAGTACTTTGACGAACTTGGGCGCAGATTCAAATTCTAGCAGAACCACCAATAAATCTTTCACGTCTTCTTCTCTCGAAAATCTGGTAGATTGTCATGAGAAGGTTTTTAATTTTGGCGTTTCGCCGTACATACGCTACGAACTCGGTCGGACTTCAATTGTCTTACCAATGTATACTGAGTTTCAAAGTTATTCATTTTATTATTATTATTTTACTTATAAAGTGAAACTAGTGCTAGAATGAATATAATAGTTATTCATTATACGCTGAAAGATCGACTTGCTAGGTACATGATTTAAACCAAAAAAATTACGCAAATTTCTTTGTGTTTGCTGCTCTTCACCACCATCAAATGCTAACTGACAAATGCCAACCAAACCAAAATGGCGGCCAAACAACATCGACTGGAATATAAAAAAAAACCCTGTACAAATACAGGGTTATTTATTTTTTACTTTAGGATTTTATATTTAATGAAATGTTTGTTAATGTTTTAAATTTTGAACTGTCATTATGTATGTAATAAAACATCGGTTAAATGGCCATCAAGGGAGTTTTTGCAGATTTCGATTCTTGTTAGGGAGTTTTTGGTTACTTTTCGGCACATTTCTGGTTGTATTGCGGCCGTAACTTCATGTGGTTTTTAAGTGCTCCAAAGTTTGAGGATTGTCTGCATATACATGATCTTTAGCATATCCCCACAAAAGGAAATCCAATGGGGTCAGATCATACAATCTTGGTGGCTAATTGAAGTCGCCAAATTTCGAAATTAAATGACCGGGGAACTTTTCATGTGTGGCACATGTCGCTCACATCAATATCTTCAATCTTAGGACAAAAAAAGTTGGTTATCATTCGACTTTATAGGGATGAAGATTCAAATACACGCGCAAAATACTCTAAACGGTGCTGTAGGAAATGTCCAATTGCAGAGCGTGGTCCAATTATTGAAGCACTCATAGCGGCTATGTTTTCAGTTGATCGATAATTACGATGATGCACAGGCCTATCGATACCACAAACACTACCGATTTGTTCAAATTTGGTGATTGTGTTTCGAATTGTTTGCTCAGTTGGGTGATTATGACGACCATAATCTGTGCTTAAATTGCGATACACAGATATTACAGAACTGTTATTTTTGTAGTAAGATGCAACAATTTTAATGGTTAAACGATCCATATTGTAAAATGACAAGGCAAAACTAACTATCTATCACTATGGATGACAGATGGATTTGACAGCTGTCATTTGGCAGGGATGTGACATCAAAACCACGAAATTAATAACCTTTATATGATCGATATGCAAAATGGATCAGATTGTAGACTTGACATATTATTTTTAGTACATTTTTCTAATCTGTGTTACTAGTGTATCCAAAAAAGTTGCCATGCATGAGTTTGCGTTGTTAGTAGACGCTGGCTACTAATAACAATCAAATTGCTTTAACATCCAGTACAATCAATTTTCATTTCAAAATGACAGTCCAAAAAACGTTTTATACTCTCTACAAAAAAATAAATCCAAATGAATGAAACCCAGTGAAGTAAGCACAACAGTTATGTGATAAATAAAAAGCAATTCCTCCTTCAACGTAATTAAATACTTCATCCACTTTCCTCGAGAGACATAATCACAAACGATTACCTTAACTACAATCGCGTACTTTCAATTTATTCACAGAGAAGTGGAATGTATATAATTTGAAAAATTCACTTACACAGTACCTGCCATTGCACCTTGAAATCACTGACAAAAACCTGAATTTAATTAGCCCATCTTAAATGAAAAAAATCGAGATAACAGAAATTTAATATTATCCATCCTAAATTTAGATGCCACAGTGGAGATTAATACCAAAATGGTAGAGTTCTAATAAAAAATGTCCTTCTTCTATTTTTATACACTCCTCATCGTCGTCGTTCTCACCTTTTAAAGTGGAGAACCGTCGTACTGTAGGCTGATGTTAAAAACAAATTTTGTTGAGATAAAAGCCTCGACTGGACTGCAAACATTGTTATTAAATCATATCAAGAGATATATCCAAAAGGACGTCAATTTGCTTGTACACGAATGAGTGAAAAGGGATTTATACAAGCTTAAATGGGATACTGAAGATTTTACGCCATCTCCTCCGCGAACGCGACAATCCAGTCCAGTTAATGGTATTTCAAGTGTACGTGTCATTTTCAATGTGATTTTCACGTACTTAGAGAAAAGGAGATTTAAGGATCGTTATTCTTGTTTTCTAAGCAGAAAATTATTACGGCATTATTATTACGGTGTGATGTTAGAGGATTATTACGATACGATGACAAATTCAATTGACATTCGAGTGTACTTGTTGAAAAAATCTTATTTGACTTTGAGTGTAATTCAATGTGGCAATTTGGAATTATCCCAAAAGATGATACTGTGTAGGGAGCTTATCGATTGACATAGATGAATCGATAAAATTCAATGAAAAGTACACTTTAAATTGTGAGATACATTTCTCTTCTACATTTACAGAGTGTTATGTGGGAATAAAGTTTGATAAACTTTATGGAAACATTAAGCGCGAGGAAATTTATTTGAATACACATAAGGTTTTGTAAGAAAAACAGCACAGTTTAAGTTTAATCGGTTCGTTGATGGCGGAATTTATCGACAAGAACTTTACGATATGTTTATTAGTTTAGGCCTTGTTTGAGTGTAGAAATATATTAAGTCGAATAAAATTTAGTGTTAGGTTTTTAAGAACTCTTAAAAATTTGCGTGCTTCAAATTATTGACTTAAGTAGTATCATGTACTAAAGCGAGTGTTTATTGAGGAATGTGTGCATGTAGCGAAGATAAGAAGTAAGCTGTCGTTAAGAAGTAACAATCGTTTCATGTATTAAATAGTGTTAACATTAAAAAGCGTAATGTTGAGCAATAGTGTAGTAGTGTGTCAACAATTAACCGAAAATAATTGTCATTCAAAATGAGAAAACGTGTCAAGAAGGGATTTTTAGGGATTTCCCTGATCTATAAACAGGGGAGTTGCTTAAGACAGTAGTACATAACCTGAGGTGCTGGGAGACGCAATTACGACAACATCACGCAATACATAGGAAGAGTCTCAGGTCGGCAATAGTGAAGCGAGTCCCAACACAAAAGTAGAAGTTTTAAGCGATTAATACTGAGAACGTGAAGAAAACCAAATTCTCACAGCCCCGAAGAGTATCCACTACGTCGGGGTGGATAGTGCCATATTCACTTATAGGCAAAGTAAGCAGTTGCTGTAGGGACGGCAAATATAGATCTGAGTTTGATACGAATATGCGCTGCAGACAAACAAGCATTGATATAAAAGACAGGAGACAGGCTGGTTAACAGACCGATGGAAGTTTTTCAGAAAATTATACCAACCCCACCCAGATGTAGGCTCTAGTTCACAATCATGGACGCAGTTACCAAATTATAAATTTACATTTGGGGTGGACGCGGAGAATCTCGGCAGCAACAGGTTTGGATTGGACGAAGAAACTGCCTGCAAACAGTCTACTAAGTGCTCCAGTGCATTTTTTTTCGCACCTACGCAGGGGGTTTTTCTAAAAGTTGGCAGAATGGGTGGAGCTAGAATTATTTTTTTATTGCCATGTTTAAATGTGATGTTTCAGGTTAATTTACCAAAGGTTCAAAATAGCCTGCAGTAGTCAAAAGAATTGATATTTATATCTTGGGGTGTACACTCAGAGCCATCATCTGTTTAAAAAAGAAGTGGTTTCTGGCACGATTCGCACTGGAGTTTTGATGACGTTGCGCGACGATTATCCTACGAGTCTGAGCCAGGAAAGGAATGAAGACTGAACAAGGGTCTGATGCTGGTGTATTTGTGGAATGCGACAACATTAGGCTTCACTTCTCATTGGGAAAACACACATCTGTCTTCCAGGCAGAAATATATGCTGTGGAAGGGGCGAAGTATTTGCGTCTGTAGTGACAGTCAGGCAATCAATTCTTTAACCGCTTCCAAAATAGTTCGAGAATGCAAAACATCCTTGAATTCGGTCGGAAGGTTGAACTCACTGAATCTTGTTTGATTCCCAGGACACAAATTGACAACAAGAAATGAAATCTTTAACGAGCTTGCTAGACAAGGCTCAGAAGAGAATTTCTCTGGACCTGAACCCATGGGTTTGCCAACGTCCTCGGTTAGGGATTCCATTGACGATGGGATTTTCAATGAACACAATCGAAGGTAGCATAACTCTCCAGGATGCAGGCAGACTAAACGAATGGTTCCCGTTGTCTGTAAGAAATCCGCGGCTTTCTTCCTATCTCTTAGCAGAAAAGACTGCAGACGACTTACTGGCGTTCTTACGGGCCACTTCGCATTTGCCAACCACCTCCATGTGTTGGTTTGAGGGCTACCCCTATCTGCGACTCCTATGGAGAGCGCGAGGACACTACGGAACACTTTCTATGTTATTGTCCTGCCTTTGCTCGGATCAGGTGGCGGATCTTCGGTGCTGATGTGATGAGTGCGGATGACCTAAGCTCTTCATCACTGAAGCGTCTACTCGTCTTTACACAAAAAACGAAAAAAAACACATTAAAATGAGGTTCTCAACCTGGTTGTACAATGGACCTGTTTTTGAGTCTGACTGCTCCAGTAGGGTGTATCCGCCCAGACAAAATAAAAAGTCAAAAGAGTAAGAGTTAAAGTCTGTGGTAATTTAAAAAGTGTAATTAAATTTCTCATAAAACAAGAAAAATTGTGGAAGGTAAACTAAGTGAAATGCAAACAGTTTACGGAATTTTTTGCAGTGCAAAAACAATGGTTTACAGGTAGTCAGACTTTTTTAAACAAGGTGGAGAGTCATTAGAAGATGTTGACTGCACAAGTGACGTCACAACACATAAAATGGTTATACAAGTCGAATACGTCCTCACGGAAGATAGTCGACTAATCTTCTTTTTCTTTTTCTTCTTACGGCGAAGTTATGATCCGGAGTAGAAGGATCACAGCCCTCCTATTTTACTGCATCTCTACTGGTCCGCCTGTTGGGTTTGCTAATTTGACATTAGGAAGTACAGGCAGGCTTCCCGGTATCGGATCACTTCGTCACTGGGGCTAATCGAATGCTGGTGTTTTTGCATTTGTGTGATCCAGTTGTTTTTTGGTCTGCCATTTTTGCGAGATTGTGTAGGAAGATAGTCGACTAATACTAAAAGAAATTGTAAAAAGGTTCAAAATATCCAAAATATCGAGTTTCAAAATTCTACACAAATTAGCTCAAGGTGGGTGCCCAGAATGCTTTGTCGCATATAGTACAATAACAATATACTGTATGTAATGCTTTAAGCAGTTTTCGGAGCTGTGAGGCGATAACCCAACAGAAATTATCAACAAAATTGTTATTGGAGATGAAACTTGGAATTATTGTTATGGCCCTGAGTTAAAGCAGAAGTCCCACAAAAAGTTCAAGGTCATGCCATAGGCTGGAAGAATCATAGTAACAGTGTTTTGGAACTCTCAAGGAATCCTGTCAATAGATTATAAACCAAAAGGAGAATACTATGCTAATGTTTTAAGATGCTTAATAGAATCTATTAAAGTACAAAGGAGGGGGAAATTAAGTTGGACTTTTAATACTTTATCATAACAAAACACCTGTTTACAAGGCTCAAATTGTCATGACTTTCAGGAGTTAGCTCATCCACCTTACAGTCCCCACCTGGCACTTAGTGATTACTACCTGTTTCCAAATTTGAAGAAAGACTGGTGGAGAGCATTTTACAGCTGCAGTTAGCCGTAAACGTGCATTTTGAAGGTAAATCAGAGAATTATTTTTATGAAGGCTTAGAAAACTTAATCTACTCGTATACAACTAAGAAGTTTATTCATGTTCAAGGCGATTATATTGAAAAATAAAATTATAATATTGAAATATATCCGTGTCTTAAAAAATTGCTCTCGTGTAAGACAAGTGTTGGTTTCATGAAAAATTTCGATCTCGATATTTTGTCTAGTAATTTTGTTCAAAATCGATATCTGCATAACATTTGACATGTACAGGGTGTTCAATAGAAAGGAATTTGCATTCAAATGGTTATGTCAATAAATAAAAATGTCAGTTCTGGGCCAATGAAAATCCACAAATTATTTATGAGTCACTATCTTGAAAAAGTGACAGTGTGGTGTTGTGCGGTATTTGGTCTGGAAGAGTAATTGGAACACAATTTTTCTTAGATGTATATGGAGTTTGGTTACTGTTACAGTTTTTAACACCTGAATTGGATGTTTTGTAATTGCTCAACACGGTAGTTCCCATTGCATACAGCGAATGTAACGATGCAATCACTCTATCAACTGTTTTCACACCGAATTTTCTCCAGAAATGGTGATGTCGAGTTGACCCATGGCCATCAGATTTAACAATCATGGACGTTTTTTTTTATGGGGATATCTAAAGAGCAGGGTGTATGCTAAAAAAACATAAATACTGCAGCAATTTAAACAACATATCAGAGGTAAAATACATTTGTTATTAAAAGAGCTCACATTTATGAGGCTAATAGAGGCGACATTATATTCCATACGTAATTCATGATTCTCAATAAAGCATGTGTGTAAAAAGAATTAATGTGTTTTATTTCTTTTATAAAGTCATTAAAAAAAGTAAAGGGTTATTAATGAGGTTGGGATTTCACATCCCTGCCATATGGCATCTGTCAAATTGATTTGTCATCCATAGTGACATGTAGTTAGTTCTTGTGTTGCTATTTTACAATGTGGAACGTATTAAAATTGTTGCATCTTACTTCAAAAATAATAGTTCTGCAATATTTGTGTAACTAAGTTTCAAACCATTACACTAAATCTTTCTTTCTCTCTCTCTCCTTCACAAACGCCCATTTTGATGAGCACAAATGCCCGTGTTGGGCATTCAACCGATGTTGTATTTCAAACATAATCGCATAGTCCAAAATTGAAAACAGTACAAACATTTTATTGAAATCTTTAATACTTTAATAACGCTGTATGTTACCAAGGCATCTATTGGATAGGTCTTGGCTCCAAAAGGGGATAAAGTGCCACTGTCTATTACTCTTTATTCTTTCTGGAACCGACTCAATGACAATGTTTGTAGCGGTAGCATAGCAAAGACGGTTGCACCAGAAGATCACACTGCACACGCTAGAAGCAACAAGAAATTGGTTGCCAATTTAAACAGGCGGCAACTCTTCGGAACTAAACAGAAACAGCAGGTGACAAAGGTGTTTGGCATAAGCCATGGCTTCAAAATTGGACCATTTTACTTCCACCCAACTAGAGGGAGCAACGCTATAGTTCTTAAATTACCATGTATAAAACGAGCAAAGCTTCCGGAGATACATTAAATTTAGCCAGAGTCAATCAGGCACTTCCAGGGCCAGCAGAATTGCACAAACAGTTCCAGAGAGTCAGTCAGAATCAAGCACTTTGTATAAAATTGACGCTACCCCTAAACCTTACAAAGGCCGGATTTAAAGGTAGCCGTACCACACACATATGTATGTATGTTTCCTCATCAAAATTGGAGAAAATAGCTTATCAGTTAGACCAGCTGCTGGACTTACCAGAGGTCCCGTATGGATCTCTGGACTCAACGAACTGTTAATTAAATAACGAAATGCTGGACTTAAAATCTAAAAGTAGAAACCCTATCATAAGAAAAAATGCGATGCAAAGGCCAACTGATAGCATCAGGTGTGGATGAGATACCGATGGGAACACTATTTTCGTATTTCTCACTGCGGCCCTTCATTCCAAGGGAGAGCTAATGAAGTTATACAGTAAAGGCCAGCAACGTGTATCTGTTTCAGGTTTGGACAATGCAATGTCCACTGCTTGCCCGGGACTGTCCGGTAGCTTGCAGCTCGGCTTTCGCATATTCCTCTATACGCAATATAGGCATATTTGGAGGAAAACTACCCGACTTTTCTTATAAAAGGTGTCTCCATCAGCTCTGTTAGGATCCATCTTATCGATAGCATTTTTTGGTACAGCTTTTCCGCCTAAGATTTTTTCAGCTTAACAGCGGTGTAAGAAAACGATTGCGATTGTTAGTTATTGGCTCCTTAACTCATGTTATGGACCACCCGTTTTTTTTTTTTTTTTTAGAGAATGAGGAAGAATATGAAGGATAGGAAGCCCGAAAGTATATGTTTAGTTTGCTCCGGCAGAGTCGCCGTATGAGGGTAAGGTTTAGAATTCATAATACTTGCTATGTCAATTATGGTAGCGCATTAATGGTTACGAGTATTTGTTCACATGACCAACGGCTGCAATAAGTTTCCAGACCCTTAATTGAAATCCTATCACCTGTTGGACTATCGCCTGACCGATACAGCTCAATAGAATAATTAACTTTACTTCCGCCCCAGCATTTCGCAAAGCCTCTTGCTAAGAAGTTATAACTTACTCGTATAACCATCTTCTACCTGTAGCCAATAGTAGTATCTTAATGATAAAAAGTGTCAAATTCAGATTTAATGACTCACTTCGTTCTATGTAACATAACAATTTTTTTTAAAAATAGAAACAAACATCTACTAGTAAACTTCTCAAGACAGTTAGTATGTAGATCTGGACCAGACACTACTGCAAAATTTGGTCATCTTTCCTCAATGCGTGTAAAACTATCGCAACTTGAGTGCAACATAAGTATATATGTGTAACCAATAATGCAAGTACTACCTACACTTATCGAGGCCAAACTTATAAGAACGCCAATAATTCAGTTTATATGACGGGAGTATGCTACGAATCCAATACGTATGACCCACAAATTAAGCGACGGCTAAGCAAAATCACCAGCAATAAACCGAAAACCCCACTGCAATACTCTGGCTACATAGGGGACACGTCCTGCTTTCATTCCAAACTCAATTCTGTGGTGGGTCACCTCACACAAAGCATGAACTCAATTCGAAAGGTGGTTCTCAAATTCCATCTCAGCAATCTTGACAAATTGGGTCAGTCAGTTCACTTGATGTCGCGCTCTGAAACAAATTCCATTTCTTTATTCAATTCGATGAAATGCGAGCAGTAATTCACTCCAGAACGACAAGAATTGCTGACTTTGCAGAAATGGCTGAAATAGCGAAATGACACGCCACAACGTCGGGTGATTGTTTCACATGAAACTTGACCTTCCCACAATAGTCAATGCTGTTGCATTTGAGATATTTTCGTAAATATGTTCAAATGGCACGATGATGAATGATGATGATAATGATGATAGAGATGGAGAGATTCTTTTAGTTTAACTTATATAAGAGTGATTGCATACCAATTGCATGGTTAGTGCTTTTTCTCAAAGGTTCGGTGCGCTCGCAATATTCAGTAATTTTATCTGCAAATCATGCATAACAATCGGATATTCGTACGAACGGGTCTGCTTGCATTGGTTTTTCTCCTGCATAGCACGACCACTTGTTTCAGTGCCAAGTGTGACAAGGATCAAATCACGGAACTGATATACCAACTCGGTGGTAATAATCTTCTCTGGCCATGTGTCTCAACGAAGAATATCTATATCCAGTCGGGAAGATATGTGCCAAGAAATGTGATTATAACTCGTACACAGATACAACGCGATACAGCGTTTTTAGCGCTGCCACGATACAAACAAGGTGTTCCTTTTACCCTGGGCAGAGTTATGCTGAAGAAGGGTCAATGTTTAGCACCGATAGAACCATACCCGTGTTGGGCCATCCAGGAGGAGGGCAACTGTGATGCATTGCAGTCAGTTGTTGACATAGCTGTTGATCATAATGTAAGTGGATTTGTATTATTTTTTATTTTTTCGTCGTCCTCTAGTGGGATTAAGAATTTTCTACGCTCCGATGATCTGTGGAGAGTGGTTGTTGAGACTGTAAAAAGTGCTCTGGATGTTTTCTGGATCATAAATGGAAAAATTATAAACTTCATATGGGTAGCACCTAATGTGGTTAGTGTTGTCGGCTCTATAGAAGTTGAGTAGTGTTTGCAAGGTAGTGCTTGGGTTTGGTTCTTTGCGACCGAGTGTGATTTATTACAGGGAGTCTGTTGCTGTCTGTGACTGAAAACAAGAAGGAATGGCTATTTGTGACCTATCAGAACTCTTTTCTTGTCTTTTTGTCATTTTATTCTTTCCCAGATGGTATATGAGTTTTGACATATGGATTGTAACATAGAGAAATAATAAAGACACACCCTATAAAGTACATATGTACTCGTACATACATATCAGGGCATGAACGAAATCTGAGTTTCGAGCAAATGTGATTTTGAATTAGTTTTTCACCGAATGAATATGAGTTTTGGCACTTCTTGAATACAAGATTATGTTTGTTCGACATTATGATGATGCCATAAAGTCTGTATTTCTTAGTATTTAATTAGATACAGATAGATTTGGAAGACGTTGTTCAAACATTTGCCAATACAGAATCTACAAAATATAAAATCATAGCCTTTCCCCCGTCTCGCACATCGATTACCCAAAAATAGACCACAAGTATATGAAGGGGTTTAGTGGAATTCTGAATTTTTAATACTTCCGTCTCTTATGGTTTTATCGTAGGTAGAAGCATTCTAGAGATAAAAGCAAAAAAAAACCTGTGCTTAAAAACACCACCTGTTTCGTTCATCGACTATTCGAAAAGTGGTAGGAAGTAGAATATAACCCTCAAGACAATTTTTATGGGATATTTTATAGGCAATATTTATATCTCTCACAATTTTATCATAGGATGTGAAGTGTTCGGAAGATAGATGCGAAAAACAAGCCCAAGTAACTGCTGCGAAAAGATTTTAACCAAAAATAACGATGAAGCACCCACCTGACATGCGGGAACTTTTCAGGTATCGTGAAAATATCCAAAAAATAAAAACTCCTTATTAATTTTTTTTTTATTGATGCGCTACTGTTGCCCTGTCAAAATTTATTCGGTCTCACCTATTCCCTTACAAATTTCACCGAAATGAAAAAAATATTTAGAGGTCGACCTTTAAGTTTACGAATAATTAACTAGAACAGTAATGCAGGCATGCCTTCAGCATTTTAAGGCACTGGATATGTAAATTGTGTTTGAGTCCGAGTTAAGGGTCGAGTGTAATTGTAAACAATGTAAAGGAATGCTTTCACATGGTTGCCGTACAAGTGTCTGTATATCTGTTTGCCTGCGATATTGCCTATCACCTTTTCGATCACGTTTCAATACATCTTCTGCAAAAATGCACTGATTGATAATGTATGGGGGTGAGACTTAAACATTTCTATAATTTGGATATTCGGGCCAGCCTAAGATACATATCTTTACTAACAGCCGAGTCGATTGAGCATTGCCATTTGTCTGTCCTTAAATTTTGAAATAGTAGAGGGTTAATCATTTTATTAAATATTTCAATGAAATTTTATTTTGTATACATGATCCTGGTGGCCAATTGATGTCACCAAATCTCGAAATTTGCCTATATTATACAATTTCAATCAAACCACCTGTCACTATGAATGACAGATGGATTTGACAGATACCATATGACAGGGATGTGAGATCCCAACCTCAAATGAATAAACCTTTAAAATAAAATTCCATAATAAGCTCTGGAATCTGAATCCCACAAACAGGTCCAATTCACATTTTTCAATTTACAAGTATGTACTTATTCCAAATTGAATTTAAGTTAGAATACTTTCCAATATCAACCATAGCTCCAATATAAAATTTGATCAAAATATTTGGAGCTCTTTTCGAGAATTTTTTTATTTCAAAGTACCATTAATTGTTGAATTGCGATCTTAAAGATCTCAGATAATAAATTTAAAGAAAATTAATTCAGCCTTTTAGGTTACAGTCGAGCATACCTAAATACACAGGAAGGTGGACACAATAGGGAAACCCATTTTATTGAACTCCGCTATGTCAAGTTTGATCAAAATTTCGAGATCGAAAATTTTCACGAAAATACATTCCGCCCTTGTATGCATGTAGTAATCGTTGTATATGCCTTGTACATACATATATTTAATCACCCAGATTGGTGTTAAAATCGGTAATCAAATTGTTTTTTCCGAAAACTCCTTCCGTAGAAGATCACTGATCAGGGGACTCAAGGTTCGAATCCCAGAAAACTCAGAAAAAAAAGGTTTCTCAAGGTCCCACCTCTCACGAAGTTTAAAGTTTATGCACCCAGGACAGAGAGAGGAAAGGGTAACGATAAACAAACTCTGTTCACAGCTGCCTATTTTGAGTCAAAAGGTATGGAAGGGAACTTAAGGCGATATCTGCTCGCTGGGTATACCTATATTGGAAATAGGTATACCTATGTGGTTTTTCTTGGTGGACTATTTTTTTTGTGCAATTAGTGAGAAGAATTCCATGCTGGATGACATGGACGTTGCAGTTGTGGTCCATGAGATAATACGAATTAAGTTTTCTTTTCAGAAGAAATCACACATAAGAAACACATATACACCTATGCAGCTATATATAGAAACATATACAGATAAATACAAACTGCCACACATACATATACATATGTACTCGTATATATATGAACATGCACACAGTCCCACATACAACAATACATATGCAAAGCAATACATACAGCAATACATACAGTCACATATATGTAACTACACACATACATGTACAAATACATATACATATATCGGCATATGAGGAAGAGAAAGAGCGCAGGGCTACCTGACTGTTTTTTCTATATTTCTTTTCCTCATCGTATTGTTAGTTGCGGTGGTTGGGAAAGGCTATTAAGACCTGTAAAATCGAGGGGTTGAATGATTCTTACTTATGCCTTAAACGGAGGGTTTCGTGAAATTTGTTGATCTCGGAGTTTTGATAAAAAAATCCCGCGATCACTGAGATGGAGACTCAAGGTTCGAGTCCTGAAATTATACCGAAAAGTTTTTTCACGGTCCCACCATTCGCCAACATCTGACTTTTGAATTATAATTCGTCGTCAACTAAGAAAGGCGCTCAAATGCTAAAAACTATCTTAACATTGATGTTATTTAAATGTAATTTACATTTTGCAAGGGCTAAACATATTTCGCAGGTTACTCGTATAACGTCATGTCATTCTACATTGTTTTTTTTTTTTATAATTTGCACGTGTCAAAGGGGATATGCATACCCTTACACTAATTTTAGGACACGGGCGTTTTTGTGGAAAGGGGAAGCGACAGAGTGAAAGACAGATTAGTGTAGTTGGTTTGAAATTCAGGTGGTATTAAGTTCCAGTGAACTTCAAGGGTGGCGTCCAGACAACTGTGGAGTATTTTTGTTTTGCTGTTATTGTCGTTGCTTATGATTCACAGTATTTTGTTTCCGTCTTCCTGATGTCATCATCATGATCAAGTTGCATTTAAGCCATATGACCACCCTACTGCTAGTGTTATGCCTTCGCAATAGAGTTGACATAAGCTTTCGCAATTGATCGACTTTTTTGTTTATTTCATATGAAATAAGTAGATGACTCTTGACATCAGGATTAGAATCGTGAACCTGCAGCGTGACAAACGATGATGTTACCACTACACCATGCCCACCCACATACCTCATTTAAGAGAGCAGTATTTGTCTGAATCAACCTGAACTTTACTATCTATTTTAGATATAGCCATGCTATATTTCCAGATAGCATCAGATGCATTTGAGCCCAATCGTTGTTCATATATCACCCTCTTGTCGGTTGCCTTGCGATAGGCATGACATTTAGAATAGTATCCCATACTATCGAGATCCATACATAAAAGTCTCGGGAGGAACATGCCCCATTTCCTGAAGAAGACTGGACTGTAATAAAGTGCTGCCAATTGTAAAAACTGATTTCTAATTAAATACCAGAATCTTTTCCATGTAGGAGGGGCTAATGTTGAACCAGATAGGACAGCCGTAAGTTAAGATTGGTCAAATCAGAGTTAACAAGCATGTTAGTTTCATGTCAGATGTAGGATGTGCGGAGTAGAACAACATTTTCAGGTGCATAAAGGCTGATATTGCTTTAAAATTTGTGTTTTAACGTAATCATCAAAATACAAATACCAGTCAAGTTTTGCGCCTGAATATTTTACTCTTGTAGAGTTTTTCAAGTACATCTTCAGATTTTTCCATTTTTCCTTAGATCACTATTGGCTTGACTCAATGCTGTCCTAAATAATATAACCTAACATTTTGCAGTAGTACTTCTCTAGCTGATCGAACCTTTTCTGGAGATTATTCTGAATTGCGCAAACCGTTGACACGTGAGATTTGAGTACAATATCATGGGCAAACGCTATAGTTCCTTCCCGGCGAATTCACTGTGATTTGTTGCAGGCCATTTTCGACATGAAAAGTTCTAGCTGTCACGTCAGCGCCATCCGTTACTACAAATTTTCTGTCAGATATAATATTCAATATAACTCTTATCAAATATTCTAGGAACTCATATCTAATTAATTTTGCAATCAAACCGTCCGTCCATCAGATATGTGCCAGTAGGTTGTCTATTAACTAGATTTCAATTTGTATCGTAAATATAAATAAGCAATACTGCTTTGCTTATCAAAATCTCAAAGATTTTCCCGGCATTGGAAAGAAGACTTATCGGTCTATAATTTGTCGGGAACTATAAGTCTTTGTTAATTTTTCTCTATCGGCAGAACCTTTGTAATCTTCCAGCATTCTGAGAAATGCAGACTGTTTAGTAGGTTATTATATAAAGTAGAGTAGTGCCGTACAATAGCGTCAGGTATAACCCCGATGACTTTTTGTTATTCAATTTAAAAAAAATGTTCAATCAAATCTCTAAATGCTATAATTCTGTCAATTTGGATTCGAACTAAATCTTAGCAATATTTGACACATGTCAAGGTTATGGTATGCCAAGATTTGGGAAATTATCAAAATAAGTTTCTTACTTTTAAAGAAAACAAAATATTTTAACGATGTTCCGAGTGATTTTCAAAATACGAGTAACACCCTGTTATAGGGTTATTCACTTTGTTCTTAAGGATTTTAATTTTAAAGATTTAAATTAAATTTGTTTACTGTTTACAAATTATTATTTGACTATAGCGTAGAGAACTCAACGTAACAGTGATCTTCGTTGTTTTCAAAAAAATAAGTCACCCGTGGTGGATGCAATTGCCTTTCAACAATCATATTTGGATTCTCCGATTCCCAAATTCCGCAATTTTCTTTGTTTACGTCGCCACCGACCGAGAAAAGGGCTTCATCGCTGAAGAAGATTTTGTTCGAAAAATTGGTGTCAATTTGTTGATTTTCCAGCACCCATTTCGTGTATATTCTGTTCATTCTCTGGCTTTGGTTGTTGAACAAGTTGGATAACAAAGTATCCCAAAAGCTGTAGGAAATGCTCAATCGCTGAGGCACTCACATAGACTATGTTTTCAGTTGATCGACCGCTACGATAATGCACATACCTAACAACGTCACAAACACTACCGATTTGTTCGAATTTGGTGATTGTGTTTGGAATTATTTGCTCGGTTGGGCGATTATGATGACCATAATGTGTCCTTAAATCGCGATACACAGATCTGTTATTTTTGTAGTAAGATGCAATAATTTCAATGACGGTGTTCACATTGGACTGACGGACTGGATTTTTTTTTTTGACATTTCGCGTTTAGACTGAACACTTCCGCGGATTCTTTTTGACTTATTAATTGTCAGTGTCTATCAAATTGGTTTGTTTTCTTTTCTTTTTTTGCTTACTTCGCAAATTTAAAGAAATTTAATTAAACAATGAGTGATAGCAGTGATACGGAATTAGTTTTTCATTTTTACAATTTCTTTTAAAACACTTTTGTCGAGTGACAATCGATTGACATTTTCAAACGTCAAAAAAAATCCAAACATTTTAAAAAATCAAAAAAAACCCCATTGAAACCCCTCTCCAGTTCCCCCTTTGCCTGTAAACGTAAAAAAAAATCCAGTCCGTCAGTTCTGTGTGAACACCCTCAATAGTTAAATGATCCATATTGTAAAGTGGTAAAGCAAAAACTAAATACCTGTCACTTATGGATGCCAGATAAGTTTGACAGATGCCACAATAAGGCAGGGATGTGAAATCCCAACTTCGAAATGAATAACCCTTTGCATACATACGAGTATATGTATGTAGGCAAGTACATGCGAGCTAGTCATGCATTTTATTTTCCGTCCGTTTTCAGTGGAAATAATGCCCCGCAAACTTTGTATTCAAAAACCTTTATTATCCGACGCCAACAGTTGATCATAAACTACATCAATTTATCTGAGCATTATGGCCAAAAATATTTCCAACTGGCTTCCACAATTCTATTACAAATTAGCATTTAGCATCTAATTATCCATTTCGCGTAATATTTACGACTGTGTTTACATGTTGGTTCTCGTACTACATCATCTAAACCATTCAAACTACCAACGATTAATATTTTCACACAAATATAGTTACACTAATTACAATTTATGTTATTAAGGCGATTCAAGCGGACAGCTTGATTGTTGCCCCAAACAAAGAAATATACCACTCCAACGCAAATATTATTCCAACTGATAGATGTCTAGTGCAACTTGCAAGATATTCGATAATTTTATTTGAATATTCAGGCACCCGTTGCACTTCGACGTGTTTATTTTAGAAATGATCCAAGCGGGAGGCAATTCAATCGGCAAAAGTAATATGCAACTCAGGACGTGGCCAAATGGGCGTGTGCACGCTTATGCGTAGGTAGTTCTCCGAAACGTACAATGTTCAAAATGCAATGCGTGGTAATTTTATTTCAACGTACCGAAAATATTTGAATGGTTTGTTAGAAATTTAATTAAACCATAAACATTCGAGAGGATTAGGAAGAGATGGAATGTATGCTATGTATGCGCGATGAACATCAAAGAATTTAATGAAAATTCGATAAGGCATATACAATATTCTAGGAATATCGGTTTGTTATAAGTCCTTCAGTAAAATCGTTGAAGGTGTTCGCCCCACATAAACACTCACAAAAGAATGAAAGTAGGAAAATCCTTCGAATAAGGATGCTAAAAGCTATTGAAAGCGTAAATTACGAGCCCAGCCTTTGGGGGTATGTGCTTGGACGCGTGTTTGGATTTACGGAAGTTTTGTTAATTTGAAGAAGAAATTAGCCAACCACAAAGATACTCGCACCCTCAGCTGCTACTGCCCTACATATGGTGGAAAAAGAAGTTTCTTTCCATTTGGGTTAAGGCCATTGAAGTATTCAGATATACATGTACATATATATTTTTTTTTTGATATTATTGCCCACTTGGGATTTTATAGGGAAATACAATTTGCAGACGGGTAATTGTTTGGGTTTTCCTCTTTAGAGCAAGCACGAGCCAGGAAAAATATTTAATTAGTAAGGGTCGAGTTGAAAGGCTTATAAGGTTTGCATATTGATTGTGTTTGTTCCAAAGTATTTTAACTCGACCATGGAAGGGTTTGTATTCTTATGATTAAAGAGAAAAGTAAAATAACGCCTCCTGTTTTTTAGATAATAGTTGGTAAACATCATCAAAACTTATATCATTTGTTGAATACTGTCCAACGAGTGGGGGAGAATTTAATTCATATTTTTAATGTTTTCACCGATTTGAAATCGTAGATTTATTAAATTGGTGTGAATATCCATGAGTTGTGGACTTGGACAGACACTCAGAGATAGTTCTGTTCGTGCGGGAGAAACAAATGCAACTTTAAAAATGTGTGTATACGACAAAACTGCTTTCAGTTTGAGTTAGGCTGGGAACGCATGAAGCGCTTTCTACTTAGTGCTAATTTTATGTGATGTTGCCTCATATTGACTGGGTAGTTGAGCTGTTGAGCTTGCTGACAACGACCAGATATGAGCACTCGTATGTAACAATGAAGTCGCTAGCTGTCTCTGAGATGACTTTGATTGTCCTAGGTTTAAAGGGCATGAACCAAACAATTTGTCCGTCCATTCTCCATAACTCTGCTTATACAAATATGTGTTTTACCTTAGAAATGCATGACTGAGTCGCAAGTACTTGCATATAATTTGCAAATATCTCAGCTTAAAATTTAAACAAAATCGTTAGAATGTTTCTTTAAAAAAAAAAAAAAATTCGTTTTTTTTATCAACAATTTTCCAAAATTTGGTATGTCAATACATTGCGTATATCAAATATTACTTGAATATTAATTTAGAACAAAATCGACTGAGCCATATCCGAGAAATGGCAAATTTTTAAAAACCAATTAATAAGTAAAGTACCGTTATACGTACTTTCTTACAAAAATATGGTAAGCCATCTGATAGCATAAATCTACCTGAACTCAAGTATGAAATTTGATCCAAATCGTTACAGCCATTATCGAGTAAATGGATTTTTTTTTCAAAATCGGCGAATTTTTGGGGTCAGAATGAAAATTCCAATTTTGTCCCGAATTGTAAATATGAAGTTTGAAGAAAATGCGTACAGCCGTTTAGGCTGCAATAGGCCACACATACATACATATAAACGGACAGACAGACAGACGAATAAAGAGACCCATTTTTTGAGTTTCTCTATTTTAGTAATGATAAGATTGGTCAAAATCTCGAGATCGAAAATTAATTTCCCTTACGGGTGGAATTAAAAAATTATGCCAACAAAAATGTTCCGAAACTGTAGCTCGAAATTTCCTAGTCTAGAATAGAATCTGTTTATTACTAAACGAATTAAATTTGTTCGTAAACTATTGAAGTAAATAAATGGACGTTAATGGAAGAAAAGAGTTTCGCTAGTTTCTGAATTCGAAGTCAAAATTGTGAAATAGAAAATGGTGAATTCAAAACGATGAACAAACGCTCGGAAATAGAAACAATTTTTTTTTTTTTTTGCAGATAGACAGAGAGAAAGAAAGAATGGTGTAGTGGTTTGAAACTCAGATGGTATTAAGTTTCTGTAAACTCCAAGGGTAGCGTCCAGATAACTGGAGAGCATTTTGTTAGCTGTTATTGTCGTTGCTTACGATTCACAGTATTTTTTTCCGTCCTGCTGATATCATCTTCACGATCAAGTTGCATTTCCAGCCATATGACTACCCTACTGCCAGTGTTATGCCTTCGCAGTAGAGTTGACATAAGCTTTCGCAACTGATCGACTTTTTTATTTATTTCATGTGAAATAAATAGATGATTCCTGACGTCAGGATTTGAACCGTGAACCCACAGCGTGACAAGCGAATGGATTGATTTATGATGACCGTTTGTGTCTTTGAATTTCGTTTGTTTTAAAGCAACTCGCCTGTAACTAATATGCTTTCCTGTCAGACCTCAACAATGCAATATTTTTATGATTTTTTTGCTCGCCACTTCACTTATTTGCCTCCGGAATTTTCTCAATAAAATTAAATAAAAACATACGGAAAGATACAATCCGTCTGAAATGGATCGTATGATAAACTTTCTCTCATCTTCAAGCTCAAATGCAATGATTTCTTCTATTCAGATAGTACTACCACAATTTTTAAAAGATCAGAAATACTCTCGTTATGATTTTTTTTTTTGAAGAATGTCAAATAGGGCTCAATGAGCATCGGAAATAGCTTTGCGAAAGCAAAGTACGACTTATTTGAGGAAAAGGTCTCCAAAAAGTGGGCGTGGACCTATACAATGTTTGAACGACTTCTAGATGAAGTCAAGTTCTATGCACAGTTTTTAATAAAAATATTGAAAAATAGGAAATTTCAAAAATGTTACACTTTTAAAAATAAAATTTAAACTCCAAAAACTGGTGACATATAAATGGATATGACTACATCTACGTAACTTTTGGTGCTGACTTATTGTTTCTCCATGTTAAAAACAATGCCTTAATCTTTCGGTAATTTGTTGGGTAGATAATGTGTACTAAACAATGTTTAAGGCTAGCATACACTACGCATACACAGCGCAAGAATGCTATAAAAGATCAATCGGTAAACAACACTGCACTGCATCGACGGATTTTCATTCACTATTTGCGACAGTAATATAAGTGAGTTCATGTGATGTAGACGTATAAGTCAAAATAATTTATAATTGAAAATTCACCTTTCATCGTGCATTGCTGACGGGACGGAGCATAGAATGCTGACTGCAAGCGAATCAGAAATTCAATGCAGACCGACTTAGTGTGCTTTGTAATAAAAAAAAAGTGGAATGAATAATAGATATTAAAAATGTAAACCTAATGGTTGCATGTACTTACTACTTGCTTGTGAATGAAAGTTTTTTTTTGTGGATACGCTTGTATTTTTAGAAATTGACAAACAAATGTTTCTCAGAAGCAGAATAACTTTCTACATATTTTTGTTCTATTTTTATGTTTTGAAAAACATAAGTGTATACTGGACTTTACAGATACAAACGACAATACATATGTTTCATCCTTTTGATGTACCAACGGCAAACTTACTCCAACTAGCTAGCCAATTAGGGTCATATAAAAGTACAAGATAAAAACGGTTGTATTCAATTTTAAAAATGTTTTATTGTTCACTCCTGTAAAAGAAAACCCAAAAGGACTATTGCAACCCAATTTTCACTTTTCGGTGTCACTGAAGAAAATCAAAGTGCACCGCCAAGCAACTTGTGCCCTACACTTACTCGTTTCTCAATATTGATAGGAACATGTAATTGTACACCTTGTTGATACGAGTCATATTGTGAATTCTACTAAATTTAAAGCTTCTAAATTAGGCAGTGAGGCTTAGAAAAATAAAGTGAATGACTGGGTCGCACGTACTTCCACCTACATGTACCTTCAAATTGAAACAAAAATCGTTTAAATATTTTTCCCCTCCGTTAAAAATCGAAAAGAATTATTTCGATGATTTTCCAAAAGGCCACGACCAATACTGCTTAAATATTGATTTCGAATGAAAGTCGGTATTTATAGTCGAGAAATAGCCAATTTTCAAAAAACAGCCTGGTACGCCATCTATTGGCATACGTCCACTGTAACTCAAATACTAAATTTAAACTAAATCGTTAAACCTGCTTAGGTTGCAGTCGTGCGTACAGATAAACAGACAGAACTGGAGACCCACTTCAAATTTCCAGGAAACCAATACTTGCCCTTAGATTTATGTATGTAGGTGCAAGTAAAAATGAGAAATTAGCGTAAGTAGACTATTGTACTCAATTACTTCATTAGTAATGTATTTTGTAAATAGAATAATGCAAATACAAAAGTAGTATGGATATGTATGTAGGTAGTAAAGCAAAAGGTTTGTAATGCCTAATTTCTTAAAAGTAAAAAAAATGAGGCTAATTTGTTCATTCAAATTATCTCATTTTTGCCACAAGGTACGTTCGTTTTAATAAGTTTATGATTAGCAAAACGCATTAGTTATTCCCAATAATACCATAGAATTAGTGTGTGACTTCTGAGACACTTGCTACATAAAGAATTAAAGTAAAACTTAAATTTAATACACAGGCTAACTGTTTTTTTCTGAATAACTTTTTTCTCATTTAAATTAAATAAATACCATCTGCTGTATCCGTAAGGCTTCAACAAGTGACTTTTAATTACTGTAATACACGCAACTGAAGTTTTTAAGATTAACTTTTAATTTACATTCATTAACAATTAAAATTTACACATCAACTACACAGGCAAGCAGAAAAAAACATACAAAAATGTTATAATCCGTTTGGAACAGATCGTATAATACCCTATCAATCATCTTCTAATGCATCCCTAATAATATGGGAGTGGCGTTGTAAACACCTCTATAATTTTTAAGAGTTCAGAAAAACTACTTTTCTTAGAAGAAAGTAACCCAAGTTCACAGATTCGGATGAGATATTCACATTTATACGTCACCATAACCGTAAATAGCATTAAAGAAAGCAAATTAAGTTTTTTTTTTTTTAAAGAAAACAGTTAATCTTTACAAGAAAGAAGATTGTTACGTATATTTGCTAAGAAAATATGACATGTGGTTGTTGTCCTTACTAAAAATGAAAGTCTTGTCTAAATAAATGAAAGTCTGTACTAAAAATCTAAAGTTCTTGTTCAATGGAAAAGCAACGGCTATCATTTCTTTATGTTAATAACTATGTGTCGAAATTAATATACCCTATGAGGTAGGGATTTAAAAGAGCGCATTCTTATGTGATGTTATGCATCGTGGGTAATAACAGTTCGTGGGTATGGTATCGGTTTTCGTTGTGTAAAAATCGTTTGACACCATGACAAATAAAATAAATCTAAATCAGCAGGAATTTCTGCCTTACTGTTGCTTTCATTTAATTTATTTTCTTTTATTTTTTTAGGGTATCCTCTGGGCACTAGACGTGGGTATTGTCAACACATTGGAACAACCAATACGTCGGTGTCCACCAAAAATTGTTGCAATAAATACGGCTGACAGTAAAGTTGTCAAGAGAATCGATCTGTCAACCATCGTTACGGCTGAATCACGTCCACAATTTATGGTAGTCGATTACTCTGCGGACAATAAGCCTTTTGTGTAAGTAGAAATATGTACATATGTGAGTATGTTTTTTTGTATAAATACGAGGATATACTACGATACCTGTACGTTGAACAGCGTATTTGCATTTCACAGTGAAAGGTTTGCAAATAAATTCAGAACAAGTTACAAGGATATGTTGCAGGTAGTAGTGGTGATTGGAATGGTGTGTAATATTGGCACGCATTGCTTTGTGTTGCTGTGTTGTTAGCAATTTTCAGGGAACTGATGTGGACAAAATAGAATTTCAGCTAAGGTAAAGAAAAAACTATGATAAATTTACAACTCGGTTGGAGAGAATTCATTTGAGGTTTTCATTACTCTGGCTATGAAATTTAATTTTCACGACCAAAAACACATTAAAGCGGTTTTTAGATGAGCTACATGGTCATTATCAAAAGTTAATGGTTTCGTTAAAATTATAAGGCCCGAAAAGGTGAGGACTGTCAATTTTAATTAAGTGTTGTTGTTCACGGTTCACATCGAGTCGAGTTGCATCGCAACCAGCTTGGCCATAAAATGCGATGTAAACATTAATCAAATGGAAAGACCATCAATTTGTGTTCAGATTACCTTATAGATAATGTCTTTCAAAACGACAATCGGTGAAACCACCTGTAATAGAAAGTAACACATTTTAGGCACCGGAAATCAATTCGAATGTACATAGATGTCATTAATCATTGTGTAGTGTTTGCCTGTAAGCCTCTAATTAGTCGACACCTCGTCGCAAATTACCAAAATCATTTCCGACATAGTACAAATGACGATGCTAGGATTCCCCCAAATTGATTAATTTCAGGAAGAGGGAGTCACATTAAAACAGTCATTTATCATCGTTGGATGGTCTCGCGATATGGTATGATTTGCGGCTCTTGAACTTCGCATTTATGGAGCAGGTGTTCCAAAACAAGCAAAAGACACGCCAAGAGTGCGAACAATTTCCATTTATTCATACTTCTGCTTACGAGCACATCGTTGTTATTATTGTTGTGTAGTGCTTTTGTACCACGTTGAAGAGAAAATAAATTATTTTCGTCCAACAAACACCCAACCATTTAAAGCTTTGTGGAAAAGTATTTTTCTTACATTTATTTTTGTCTGAAACATGTAGATAATGGATACCGTTTGTGCGTCATTTCTCTGGCGTCCAATGTCCAGGCAAAGAAGCTGATAATTTGCGAGCAGGTAGTCTCTAAATCAAAGGGAGGAAAGGAAATACTTGTAAATTGGTGATTCTAATAGCACGTAATATTTGGGATAGGTAAAATCATTGGTCTTCTTCTGTAACAAAACATGAGGCTCTGAGCTTAGGTAAGGCTACAAAAGTTAAAAGATGAACTTGATTTCTACACCACCGCTTTGGGTAAAAACAATGAACTTCAATAAAACTACAAAAAAGTACACCCAGTAGTCACATTTACACTTGCAGATTCAGTCCAGGAAATTTTTAAAAAAGTCGGTTATTAGAAAAGTAAAATTAATTCTAGGGTTAGAATGAAAATTCCGATTCCCCCTTAAACTGTGACCTCAGATCTGAAATTTGAACAAAGTTCAGATAGGCAGAATTGAGGGACTCACTTTTTTTTTGATTCCCTATTATAGTAATAATTTGATTAAAATTTCTAGATCGAACATTTTCACGAAATTTATATTTGCCTTCAATGTATGTATGATACATACTTCGAGTTACTACTCGATGATTCACAAATTTCAAGTTCATTGCGCGAACAGATTACGTTTATCAATTTCATTTGATAAGCCCAATTATTATTTAATCCCACACAAAATTGACCCACCCTAATGTACATAGATGCAAGTAATAAAGTACACGACTAAAGTTGCACTTACTTGCTAAATATGATGTTTGTTCGGTAATTATTTTGATTTAAAGAGTATGCAAAGTCGAAAAGTGTTTACAAAATTTGAATTTTTGAAAAATACTGTAATGTTTAGATAATTGTAAAGTGTTTTGTTTAAACAAAAATGTGAAGTAGGTGTAAGATAACATGTTTTGGATGGTGCGCCATCTACTTTTGAATAGAAAGTAAAGGAGAGCAACCAACTTCAAGGGGGAGATCGGCGGCCATGATGATGGGCATTCTGATCCCGACCCCCAACTTGAAAAGGTGCTGCCAAGTCAAAAGGGTAGAGGAATTAAATAAAAATTGATATCTGCCTTTACTCACTAAATCAAAGACTTTTTTCTTTTGGTTTTATAATACCAAATTTTTTTCCGACCATATGTCCAAATTTGAATGCCATTTCCTCATATATGTCAAAAACATATGTTTACGCAAGTCTGCTAATAAGTGAAGTACCGCTATTCGATCTTTTAGCAAAAAACCGGTCACATGGTCTCAAATTTTATGTTTTATGTGAATCGTTGTAGCCATGGTCGAGAAAATTGCATTTTTTTTTACCTTTAATTTTGAGCTAAGCATTATATTTCCAGTTCTATCTCGGAGTATGAGCCTACTGACTTTAGATAGGAGATACAAACGGACAGAATTGCGAGGCCTAATTTTCGAGTTTCTTTTTAAAAAATTGTCAAAATCTCGGTATTGAAAATTTCTAAGAAAAAAATAATGTTAACTAATTAAAATATGGCCCGCACAGACTTACACACATTACTGGAATATTTATTTCAAAGCGACCAATATTCTACTGCTTACAAATAACAATTATTGATAAAACTTCTTCGTTTTAATAACTTCAGGCAACAAGAGAATTCACAAAGAAAATAATATGGAAGGAAAGTTCACTTAAAACAGTTTAACAAATTTCAAAATTCATATCAGATGTGTATATACATAGGTAGAGATGATAACAGATCTATTTCTTTACTAAATACTAATACTAAAATGAAGTATTCTATTACTGTTATTACATAACACGAGGAAAACTGTCAAAAATATTAGTTGTCAATCAGATTTCAAACATTTCAATTTTCCTTTGCTCGAAGTATCTCAAATCAGTTTCTTTAGTTTTTCATTATTTGTACTAGATTTCCTCCACCATATGAAGCACAAAAAGTAAAGAAATAGACCTAATGTACAGATTTGATAGATAAAATTATGAAGAAGTTCACATTATCGAGGACGGTCGCTTCGATTCGTGTAAAAATATAACTCGTACAGCACGATAGTTCGCATGATATTCCGCAGAAATTTTTTGAAAAACGAGAAAAATTTTTGAGCTTAGAGTAAAAGTCAAAACAAATTTGTTTTGTGTATTATCTGGGGTTATCTGTATGAATTATCTGGTGTCGGCCCCTGAAACGTAAGCTCTAAAATGTCCGGTTTTGATTTGTCAAGCTTTGCATTCGCATGTCATTCTAGAAAGTGCAGAGCTCTGTTGATTTTGGTCTGAACCTCCCCTCTTCGTATTGTTGGGATTGATAACGCCTTATTCACACAATGCTCTTTGGATACACGGTTAATCAATACCCTTGGCGCTTATTTTATTGCATCATTTCATTTATTGGGACAATTTGTAGACTATCTGTAAAATATCGAGTTTTGTCATTCCGCTCGTCTAACGAAGCATGCGCATTTCGATTGTGTTTAGTTTGTTTTCGTCTATTTTTCTTGGTACCCAACATTCGGTTCCATAAAGCAACGCGGGTATAACTACTGCCTTGTAAGTCTCCCCTTCAGTTTATGTGATATTTTTGAATTATACAGCATTCCCAAAATTTACCTCCACGTTAGCCAACCACTGTGCAACCGATGGTGAAGGTCATTCTAACTCTGCGCTCTTTGCGTGACCAATGCATATTCTCTGCTTTAGACCTGCTTATTCGTAATTCCTTGTTCTCGAGAATAAGTTGGAAACCATTTACATTTCGGTGCAGCTGATCCAGATTGTCATTGGTGTAATTGATGTGGTCTAGGACAGTGTTGAATAGTAAAAGGGCTTCATGCAGAACCTTGATGCACCCCAACCTTCACCTCACAAGGCTCAGATGGTCCGCATATGGTTTTTACTTGAGTTCTAACATTTGAATACATGTCCATGATAAGGTTCATATAAATTTCTGGCACTTGCTTAAATCTAAGTGATTTCCATACAACTTCATTGGAAACTCTATCGAATGATTTCCCCAGGTCTATAAAGATCACGTGGATGTCTTTCTTTCTATATTTTAGCTCTCAGGGGGTTTGTACAGCATCTATACAACCTAATTGATTCTCGCTGATATTAGTAATGTTTCTCAGTCGTTCGCTAGTGACAATACACACGTTATTTTTACTTCATCAGATTTTAAAAAATCCAAAAAAAAAACAGTCAGAAAAGGTAATCCCTTCTTCACATCGGAACACGAACAAGTTTCATGATTGATCGTCTGTTTTTTGCACAAAGTGGGCTGAAAGTTTCTCAATGAAAGTGACCTAATGGTATTTCTTTTGTACCTTCCAGATGTTCTTATATCTTAGTTTTATACGATTTCAGCCTATCTTGAAAGATTTTGGCGACATTTCACTTGAAATTAAAGAAATAGAGTCTGAATAGTTTTTTTTACCAAACTCTTGGTCGGAATACTCCAAGTTAGTCCACCTAGCTACTCTTGACCAGTCTGTGTACTATTTCATAGTATATTCCAAATTTAGCTTTTCCAAAGCAAACAACTTTTTAATCATCTACCATTTCTGATACAACTGAGCAGACTCAATGTTAAAGACATCAGAAATACTCTTCTCGTATGCTGTTTTTTTTTTGATTTTAAAAAAAAGCATCGACCTTATCGCAATACTCCTGCATTTATAGTCGTAAAGCATTCGTGACAAGAAGCAAAAAGGAGAATTAAATTCCCAGACCAATATGCAAATGAACAACAAATCCGCATGAATCTCTATGAAATGTACGAGTACACACCAAGCATACGCCATTCGCTGCCAACCGGAAGATAAATAATTTAGTGACGTTAAAGGTACCACCACCAGCAGCACCCATCAAAAGAAATATGTATTTCCGCCTGAGAGATAGAATAAAAAAATGTAGAAAACTTTCTCAATATTTACATTTCGTGCTGCTATAATCTCTAAATATAATATTTTTTCGATTTTATAGGTACGTTGCAGATGCTGGCACTCGTAGTATCCTTGTCTATGACGTCATTGGAGCAAAATCATATCGCGTTGTGTTACCAAAATCTGCAGCACCCATTAATGATGTTCTTTACATGGCATTAGCAGTCAAACCAGATGGTACCTCAACACTCTTCTTTACGTTCCTCAGTTCACCCCGTATGTACTCGATTAAGACACAATATTTGCGTGTCGGCCAAGGTGCAGGATCTGTGGTTGATGTTGGCCCAAAACCATATGGCAAGCCATTGGTGGTCCTTGGTACCGATGGTGGTACTTCGTTGTTCTTCCGATACAAAGGCGAAAATGATATATATATGTGGGACTCTGAGACTTGCTTGAAGGTGTCGAATCTTGTGGAGGTGCAAAACGGAGGAGATTGTCGACTATCTACACAGGTACGGGTATATTGTTTTGCATTCTACTTCCAAATTGGAATGAGGACGTATGCTATACTTATCGTGTACTTTTATTCGTTTGTATCTTGTAGGTAGTACCGGGACATAAAAGGTTCATGTGGGCTCTGGAAAGTAATTTCCATGATTTTATTGCTGACACAACAGGATGTAATGGAGCTTCTATTATCCTGCATCCGGTTGCAAAAGACTGTGATGAGTAGTCGTGTTTGTGTAGTTTCTATGCATGCAGGCGCGAACATTATTATTATTATTATTATTTTGTCTAATTTATTACTGCAACCATCATAAGAATACAGTGGAATTCATTCACTGTATTGTTGGGTGGGTATTTCGAACAACGACTGCCGGAACAATAGAAATTTTCTACTTCAAGAATGAACAATGGAACCAGCGGAAACTTTTTCGTGAACTGACCTGGTTGGGATGGATTCTATGTGGATGATTTCTTAAAGGGAACAAAAACAAAAAGTTACTTAAAAATTACGAACAATGGTAGAATTAGGGACTAGGTTTAATGGTATCGATTGTATTATGTTTTAGAATTAGTTCTTTGTAGATAAAGATAAAAACTTTAACAATAAATCAATGGAAACGTCTATTCTTGATGTACAAATGTATTTTGGGTTTTAGATATTCTGGAATAGATTGGAAGCTTGGATTTGAGTTGACTTTAAAGGAATAACTTCGCAGAATTTATTGATGTGTTAAATTGGTAAAGCATCGGTAGCCGTTAGCTACTATTTCGTGGATGTTTCGAAAAGGTTTTACCTAATATACCAATGTTTTTACCACGGCATTCATTACGATCATGCTGCTACAATATTCATAGAATACAGAAGTGAACTATATCTTCATGTTGCTGAAGATAGAGTTTTTTGGTCATGCAGAAAAGCTAAGGTCTGTCCAAAAATAATCCAGGTTGAAAACCGTTAAGAATAACGAAAGGTTTATACAGGATCTGGATAGTATTTCATCAAAAAACTACTGACTCTTCAAAACTTGGTTTGGGTTAGTAACTTAACAATCCTATTAGTTATCTAGTGCTTAGTTATTTTCACATTCAGATTAAAATTATAAGTACGCACTAAGGTCAGTTGCATAAAGGCGGGTTTACACATGCAATAATTTAATTTGCTGGCGCCAGTGTTTACTGGCGCACTAGCAAAAATAAAATACATGTGTGAACCTTTACTGCTGTACCATTTTGATCTTTTCTTGATCGTGCGCCAGTAAATTGACTTGCTAGTAAAAATCAAATTTAAGTGCTTTCGAAGGGAATTCCGTGGATTACTGTATTACTCTGTAAGGCAAGTTTTTATGCCCAGAAATATGAATTAAAATTGAAGAGCTAAATCCAATTTTAGTGCATAAATATTTATTGGCGTGAATGTTCAACTGGCGCCAGTAAATCTTTGCATTATCGCAGCGCGTCACCCCACATTTCTGAAATAATTTGTTACTCCGAAGCACCCTGCATCGGATAAGAAATGGTCACACATTGAGAACATTTTTCTATCACATTCTGACAAAAATTGATTTCTGGAATGTAAAGATGGATGTGGCAGAGATGTCCACGGAATGACATATTCTTCCAACTAGAAACTTTTGAGTAAGTGAAATAAGGCAAAAAAGGAGAAGGATGAGATCCAATATCCAACGCGTAACAGTGTCTTTTCTGTTCGGGAAAGCCGTCATTCAAATACACGTACAATTGGTGTAGATCTACTTACTTAAAGCCCTCATATCTTGGGAGACTTTCAGCAATCGGACATTGATGGCTAGATTTAGGACAAAAGTTCATTACCATAATTCAGTGTTATGCTCCGACAAATCAGGCACTACTGTGTTCACGAAACAGATGCAATTAGTAGCGTCATGCCAATGAACATAGATGCAGCAGGCGATCGCAAAGAAGCCATACTGTCATACAAACTTAGCCGCAAACATCGGGAGATCGAGGAGAGGAAGTAACTTAAAGTTTGCAGTATAGTTACCCATTTGGAGTGTAGAAGTGAAATTGGGTCCTAGTACTGTACGAATATGAAGGAAGTCGAGCATACTCCGTGGTAGAAATATTTTAATCAATGCACTGGTTGAACAAGCTTAAGCTGAATCAGCAGAATCGTAAACAGAATTATTAAACAGCTGATAGGTGGCCACAGCTTGCATTAACACCAGATAAAGAATTTCGATGGTTTTCCGCTGGTTTTGTATGTTGTATCTGTTTTTTACCACAAAGAACTTTATTTTCCAACCATCGGCAAAGTGATGACACAGCGCTTTCTCGTGTCAGAGTTTGCAAACAAGAGTGGTCTTGTTTAAGAGTTTTTGAACTTCATCTCCAAATCTTTTAAGTGCTACCATGTGAACGGAAAAGAAAACATAAAAATTAGATTTCATCAAAATCCGTTCAATGCTTCTTGAGTTAATAACGATTCGTGAGCTGGGAAAAACACTATTTGGCAATGACAGTTTTTATTGGACTTTTGCATATCTCACTAATACTCAAACTACAGTTCGAAATGATAAGATATTATACAAGATACTTCAAACTTTCACAATCACACGCGCGTATATCTCAGCGTATTCGTTGCTTTCCTGTCAGGAAGTTAGCTGAAAAATCTCCTCAAAATTTAAACCAAAGTCGTTTATATATAGTAATACAATTTATTTCACACACTATTTACTAAAATTTTTCATTGACCAATTATCGCCTTCGTGTCCTGCCCCTGACATCCCGTTTACTTTTCCTAGAATTACCACTCCTACTACGCACGCGATCACGGCTTCGACTACGGAAATCTTCATCCGAGCTATACGTGTAATTTGATTTTTTCATCTTACCGCTTGAATCCTTGAAGAAAAATAATTTAGTATACCTATATGTACGGATTTTAGATAGAAAAGTTTTACGGGTTTTTCTCTTTTCTGATTAGATTCGGGTGCTGATTTACTTCTGGCTGAAGCATCAATTGCTGCTGTGCCCCTACTTAGTGTAAATGGCATTTTTATATTTTCATCCTGCACTGTTAGGATACCCAAGCTCTTGCCAATATCAATGGCAGCATCCAATTCTTTTTTTAAATTCGTCACTCGGATGCCTTCGTCGATAAGTTCCTGACGTACGTTTTTGAACAGATTGGCCTGAGTTTCACCTGAAACGAGTAATGAAATTTATTTTTTTAAGAAATATGCTTAAATAAGGAAAAAAAAACTTACTTAACAGTGGCTTATGAACAAGGGCACTCAGAATCATTGAGATCAGAGCGTTTGGTGCTTCAGTCATTCTAATTTGGATCTTAACAAAAATATTATTAAATTCGAAAAAAAATATCGACTCGACGATTTTGAAAATAATCTTTTTTACATGAAAATCGTTGAGCACTGTGTCGGAGAAAACCCAATTCTAAAGGGTTTTTAATTTAATATCTATCGGTACAGTACTTAAAGGATATTCTGCCATGTTATACGGCATTCCTCCGAGCAGATGGACTATTATGAGGCTGGTTAACTTTTTTGCCGAGCATGGAACAGTCACAAGAAAGCCTTATCACCGAGATCCTTCAGTTAGAAAACAGGATATGATTACTGCTGTAGCTGCTGCCATATAAACCAATCCTGGTACTTACCCACTCAAATGGGAATAAGCAGACAATCACTGCACATAATTTTGCACAAAAATGTGAGCTTATTTCCTTATGGTTTCAGCAATATGGTGCAACCTCACATATAACTAGGCCTGTCATGGCAGTACTACAGCAAAAATCAATTTCGAAATAAGCTAATTTTCAGGAATTCCACATTTCGTTGGCCGCCAAGGTCTCCTGAATTGACTGCACCTGAAACAGAATTACCTACTTGTGCGTAACTAGACAATTATTAAGAAAGGCCACATTTCGATCTCATTCATTTTCGTTGAGATCTCACTCATTTTCGTTGCTGTATGATTACATTACTTGTGTGCTAGAGAACTTGGCCAGAATTCGAATCCGAAGTCGGTATTCAAAATGACAATTTCAAAATGATCTTAAAAAACGGCAAAAAAAAAAAAAAATGCTGCGAGAATTGACATGAATTAGTTCAACACACATATTTTCGGGGTCGTTTAAATCAATTGAAGTCGATACCGTCCCCCAGTGATGGCTTCGTTGGATTTCAACAGTTCATAATAAATGGCACCGGCCTGGTCCCACCAAATACACAGCATAATCTTCGCAGCGTGAATATTCGGCCGAGCCGACGACGTATAAGAATGACCGGGTAGTCCCCATGACTTTCTTTTCTTTGGGTTGCTGTAATGAATCCATTTTTCATCACTCGTCACGATGCGATGAAGAAAACCCTTCCTTTTTTGCCGCTGGAGCAGTTGTTCACAGGCGAAAAAACGACGCTCAACGTCCCTTGGCTTCAAATCATAAGGAACCCAAGTTCCTTGTCTTTGAATCATTCCAAACACAAGCAATCGCTTGGAAATGGCTTGACAGGTAGCTCCTAATGCTGAAGCTAGCTGTTCTTGCGTTTGGAACGCATCCTCATCGAGCAATGCCTCCAATTCAACGTCTTCGAAGGATTTTGGCCTTCCGTCACACGGACGGTCGTCAATATCGAAATCATCGTCTTTGAAGCGATGGAACCAATCACGGCACGTTGTTTCACTTAGAGCAGCATCTCCGTAAACATTTTGCAGCTCTCGATGCGCTTCGGCCGCCGTTTCCTTCGAATAAAAGAAGAAAATCAACACTTCCCGAAAATGACGATTATTTGGCACAAAATCAGACATTTTAACAAAACCAAAAGTATATGACGCCAAAACAAAATCACTAATGTGTCAAAACAGTTTGTTTACTATATGTCTAAGCTCTGTTCATGACGTTTTGGATATGTCGAAATCGACCAGCACTCACCGCTGGAGCCATCTGTTGACAAACAGCGAGACTAATATATATATAGATCCCGTTGCACAAAGGCTCAAGCCTTTGGATGTATTTAGTAGGTCTTCAGCGAAATCAGAAAATTCACAAAAGTTCATTCTTCACTTACGAGTATGAAATGTTGTAGAGAATGGAAACATATATTGTTCGGTGATCTTCTGTTAAGTGTTGGTATTAGAATTATGAACTAAATCTATCCTAACTACCTCTGTTGAGTTTTCGAGAAAATGCATAATACACGTAGTAGGCTTGTTCTTGTTTGATACTGGTCATCTCGATAGTCTCCATTCCCATATACAAAATGTAAGTTTGATTCATATTTTTTGATATGTTCAATGGTAGAGGAGCGGAATATGTTGTTAAGGACCGCACAACTCTCAAGATTTGTGTAGCGGTTTCGGGGAAATAAAAGAGGGAGCTCGAAGTTAATCTTTTCCTTTCACGAATTATTTATATTATATTCAGTTTTACAAACTAATCACTATTGCTACACACTGACATTTATTATTGAAATACCAAAACATTGCACAGTTTAATAGGTCACTCAAGTGCATTTGTGGAGTACGCATTTTACTGTTTGTTTATGATAATGTACGCATATGACCTGGATTTGAAAATGCACTTAAATGACCTGGAATTGGCCATGCACTTGAATAACCTGGGACGATGTTTGTATTTATTTGTGTTGCATGCTCTACAAATCAAAAACATTTAACTTTGAAGGTCACCGCAAAACTCATCCCCCCAATTCCTATAACTCTGTTTATAAATGATTGCCCTTTTAAAAATCTGTTAGAAATCCCTGAAGCTGTTAAGTGGTTAAGTTTTAGACTCCAGTTCCCCTAGCCGACATAAAGTTGGGCCGAAATATGTCGTAGCTATGTTTGATTTAAGAAACATGGAAAATTTTGTTATATAATGAAGTTCACACAATTTTGTACTACAGAATAAAAATAGTTTTTGAACATGAAAATACAATACCTCTATATTGCGGATAATTTATTTTGAGGTTCAGATTTCACATCCCTGCCATAAGGCATCTGTCAAATGCATCTGTCGTCCATAGTGACAGACAGTTACTTCTTGTCTTGCCATTTTAAAATATGGATCGTTCAACTACCGCCATTACGAGTACAGTAAAATATGCAGAACATAAGCCGATTGGGTGTTGGAAAGTCAACAACAATTTTTCGCTCGGCGGCTACTTACGAGTAAACATACAAAATTGCAGAATTGGTTCTGATCGGGCCGTATTTTCTTGAAAATGACGAAGGTGCCACAGTTGCGGTGAATTTTCTGCGGTATAGTCAAATGATAACCAACTTTTTTTTAGCCTGTGATTAAAGACATTGATGTGAGTAAACATACGATGTGGTTCTAACGTGCCACACAACACAAGCAAATTTGGCTCTGTTGCACGAAAAGTTCCCCAGCCGTTTAATTTCGAGATTTGGCGACATCAATTGGTCACCAAGATCATGTGATCTGACCGCGTTTGAATTCTTTTTGTGGGGCTATGCTAAAGATCTATGTCATTGCAAACAATCTTCAAAATTTGGAACATTTAAGAACCAACATCCGTGAAGTTATAGCGCGCAATCCAGCCAGATATTTGCCGAAAAGTTATGGAAAATTATTTGACAAAAACCGAAGTCCGCAAATACTCTCGTGGCGGCCATTTAACTGATGCTGTATTCCATACATCATGGCATAGTCTGCAATGCCCTTAAATTAATTGTATTTGTCAAAAAAAGGCAGTAGATCAAAATTTGACATTTGTTATGTCCCTTTAAAGTATACTCATTGATGTTACTCGCGCGCTACCTATCGCTAATTTTTTGAGGTATCATATAAACCTTTGCCGTCACTTGACTATCAATTTTTCCAAAGTTTCATATCAATCAGATGAACGGTCTTTGTGGTAAGGAGGCACACACATTCACACTCAGTTGAGGTTTATATCTGTATGTAGAATAAAATCCTAAACCCGTTACTGGTTTTTGAACAATATACCAACACTGATCTTCGGGAATAATTTAGTGTCGACCAGGAAATTTTGAATGCAATGAATCGATTATCGAAACCGAAAAAATGTTGTCGATAGGATGACAAATTTTAACATAGCCTATACTGGTTGCTAATTTTAATTAAACTACAATGTTATTTAAAAAAAGTTCCCAACATTAACCCTCCCCTCATTAGGTAAAAAATAAGACCGTAGATATCCCGTAGGGGGATAACAATTTTCTTTTGAAATCTGTTACCATGTATGGGAAGCCCAACTAACCAACATGAATCAAACTTAGCTTATATTACTCCTCAGGCATGCCATTCAAATGCTCTTACGGTCAAAGAACCACTACTGGGAAGCAAATTGCTGACGGCAAATCACGAATAATAACAAAGATAATATATCAGTACTTTCAAAAGTATGTCACAGGACATGAGCAGCACTTTGTTGCTCCCATCGTCTGAATCGATTTATGTTTATTTAGAAGTGCCCTGAATTTTATGAATTGATAATGATGTAGCCTGTCAATTTGAGGAACAATCAAATTTCAGGTTTATACAGACATCGAACAAAATGCCTTTAAAAGAATTAAATCAAAAGTTTCTTGGCTATCTTGAAGATATAATGTATTCAACGGTCAACATTGGTGATTCTTATGGTGAGTTGATGTAAAGTTTGAAATACGAGTATGTAACGGTTTTAATTTATTTTTCTATACAGACCGAGTTATAATAATGCAATGGATACGAAAGCTTCAAAGCATGGATGACAAAGACATGCCAGTTGTAATATTACGAAACCAATATGCAAAATATTTACGAATAACATTGGCCAATGATACTGTTCATTTGTGTGCACCATTTAAGGAACCACCACCGGAAGACGATCTGAGGCCATTATGTGAAGTGCTGGCCAATTATATTGCAACAAATTGTCCCCCAATACCGATGACAGGTTAGTGTTTTAAAATGTAATTTCGTGTAAAAAAGTGTACAAAAAATTAATTCCTTAAAACTTTACGAGAAGGAGTTGATTCATTTGACTCAGCCGTCAATATCCGAATCTCAAATGAAGCTAAGTATTGAGGAGTAATTCCGGATAGTATACTTATTTGGTCAAAACATGTTGAGTCGAAAACATCCAAGGCGCTCTCAATATAAGGGTGCCCTCGGCAAGACATGGGGATTATCCTCAAAAAAGGCTCTATGGTTCCACACGGCAATGCGTCGGTTGTATAGTGGAAAAAGTTTTCTCAAAAATATGGCACTGTTTCTCTCACTAAAGCCCAAAAATCAGTTTGTGCCGACTGCACGGGGGACTTCTCTAACATGCATGGCTATAGTCTAGATGCATTGTTTAACTTCCTTCTTCTTGATACCATGATATTGGCCAGCACAATAAGAGTTATCTTCCGTCTTAAACATGGAGACTTTTGGTATAACCCGCACTGGAATTTCGACTATTTTGCGCCACACTTATCTTTCGATTTTTGTCTTTTATGGATATACAATCTAATTCAAAGATACCAGAACTCCAACTGCTTCGTAAATTTAAAGTCGACTATCCTCATGCTGAGAACTGGATTTTGAGCCTGGATTCTGAGCCAGGTTGTAGTCACATTTTCACTTATGGATACAAGACCAATCAGTCTGGTGCTGGTGTCTTCTTGGATTCTTGGAGGACAACATTAGGCTTCGCTTCTCGTTAGGCAAACATGCGTCTTTTTTTCAAGCATAGGTATTGTAAGGAAGAGGTGGAGGGGACGTATCATCTGCATCTGGAGCGACAGCCAGGCTGTGCATAAATCTTGCTCAGCCCTTTAATCACTCTTAGAATAGTTCGAGAATGCAAGAGCTCTCTGAATTCGGTCGCAAGGCTGAACCTGAACCTGAACCTGGGTTGGATCTTCCTCGGTCCTCGATCAGAGCTTCTGTTGATGGATGGATTTCCCATGAACATAATCATGGATGGCATAACTCTCCTCTCCTCTGCTATTAACCTGCCTTTGCTCGTGTCAGGTGACAAATCTTTGGAGCCGATGTTCGGAGTACTAATACCATAAGCTTCTTACCACTGAAGCTCTTACTCTACGAAAGACGAAGAAATTTCAATAACAGAGGTTTGCTTCCTGGCAGTACAATGTAGTGCTCCAGTGCAGTTTTTCCTAACATCTAAGGGCCAGTTCTCTATAATTTTCTTTTTACTAAAAGATCCATCGAGTGCTTGGAAATTCCATTCTCTTTTACCTCCTTCAGCTAGCTCAGCTATTCGCCTTAAAACTACTTTACAGTGGTACAGAAAAGTATATGGCCACGCCTGCATTTTAAACAATTTTAATATCTTCCCTGAAAACACTGACTACACCATACCCAAGTTAAAGATACCATCCTTGAAGAGCATTCTGGGAAGAAGGTGGTTTTACGGAAGATAAGTCGTTTACACCGACGGTTCAAAAACTTATGACGGGGTGGGTGGTGGTGTTTTCTCTGACTACTGTAGCGTGTTCCATAAGCGGAGATAATAGCAATAAGGGAAGTCTTGTCTTGGCTAAAGAAAAACGTGATATAAATCGCTGATATTCCTATCTTTTCAGACAGCCAAGCAGCAATTAAATCCTTAGAATCATCCTCCATAAATTCTCTGACAGCTCTAGACTGTCGATCGTCTCTTATAAAGATGGCGGAGTAGTTCAATATTCACCTAATTTGGGTGCCGAGGCACAGCGACATTCCAGGAAATTGTAAGGCTGACAAACTTGACAAACTTGCCAGACACAGCAAAAAGAGCTCTTAACTCAAGCAGAACACAATTGAGATTGATGGTGGGACTTTTAACAGGGCACATCAATCTCAACAAACATTCGTTCAGACTCGGGATAGCTGATATAACAATCTGTGCCAACTGTGTGGAGGAGGAGGAATATATAGAACACTTCCTCTGCCACTGCCCTGCTACAGCGAGGTTAAGACTGAAAATTCTGGGATCTCCAGGGATTCCGGATATTACACACCTCAGTAAGAAAGGAATCGGGGATATATTGGAGGTCGCCAGACGAAGGTTGATACTACCCATGATCCCAATACCTAAATACTCTCAACACATAATTCCCAAAGCACAGCACTATTCCCTACTGTTACATAGATGAGGGGAATACAACGGGCTCAGTGGAGGCCTAAACCAACCAACCAACCAACTTGCCAGACATGGAACAATAATACCCATCCTTCCAGACAAAAGTCCACTGGGTATGCCGATCGCTATATGCAAAGTCAAATTAATGGGTGCTATTGAAAGGACAAATTCTAGGTGGACAAGTGGTACAACGTGTCTAGCGATAAAACAGATTTGGCGTAAGTTGGATTTGAAACGCTCTAAGAATTTGATTTCTCTTAATAGACTGCATATCAGCGCTGTTATAGGTGTCATAACTGGACACAAGGAAACAATTCTTCACCTTTTTTGCACCTGCTCAGCTCTCTCCCAAAGAAGGAAACTCCACTTAGAAACCTTCTGTTTCAGTGACCTAAACGATCTGAAAAACATAGACGTTACGGATCTCCTACGCGTCATCAGAAGCTCCAAATGATTCAATAAGTAGGCCTAAGACCGCTTCCACATATTATTAGTCTAAGTGTGTTGGCTTTTAGCTGACAGCCACCTCAACCAAACCTAACCTACCTCCTTGAAATATGTGCTTTGCGGAAAGTATCTCTAACATAATTTTAGAATTCCTTTTACAGGCTCGGTTTTTCTTTTATAAATTTTGAAATGAAATTCTATTTACTTCTTGCATTTGAATTACTACTTAATTTTCTTTTTAGGTCCAATTGAACCAATTATGTCTCGAACAAGTAACGATGGAAAGGTCTTCATGACTGTAAAACAATCACCAGATGGTGGAATATTTTGTTACATGGCTGTTACACCAGACACTTTTGAAGAATCGAATTAACATTTCCGAAAAAAAAATTTAAACACCGTATTTTTCTTTCGTCATTGTAATACATTTGTCGTTAGTGTAATGTAAATACTTTGGAATTTGTGGGCATCCAATAGCTAACGAAAAAAAGAATCTCATTAATCCGCGGCAAAGGACAAAGCTTTGGTCATACTTGAAGGGGTCAGGTCTATATCATGATTTTTGAGCTTTTTTTTCAAGAAACTTTATTAAAAAAAAAATATTTTTTACAAATTGTTTCTCTAATAATTTTCACTTCGACACTATTTTCCTGCAAAATGTCAGCTCTTTAGATGCAACGGTTCTAAAGTTACAGGCGTGTGATATACTGACGAACAGACACACAAATTGACAGACAGACGCCGTGTTCAATCCATTAGTGTTTCATTTATACCATTCTGGTACTCAATTTATTGGAAAATAAAAAGGTGAATCGTTTCTTTTCGAAAAAAATTTATTCATATCCTTATTTGCGAGTTTGTAATATTGTTTGTCCAGAATTAAACATAAATAATGATAAAATGGTTCATCGCCATATTGGATCCACCATTTTGAAATGTCAGATTCGTTTAATACATGACACCAAGTGTCAAATGTTGGTCCACATAGAAATTGGGTGGTAGCGATGGTCTGACAGCTTCATAATATCTGTCATCTAGAATCTAAAAATAACAGTTTGAAATCAAGAAAACTATATATAAAAGTTCTTGTCCAAATCATGGTAAATAACAAGGTGTACCTTGTAGGTTCAACATTTTGCTGTAACAACACCCTTCAAGTAGTTGAAAATTACGCGAATTAACGAATTTTGGTTTGCTCAAAGTTTCAAATTAAGATTCAGATATCTCCAATTTTAGTTTCCAAATTTCTTGTATTGCCCTCAACACTTGCTCTCTAGGTAGGTTAAACCTGGTTGCCTCCAAGACTTGTAGAGGAAACACATTAACACTTCATAACGCCCAAAAATATAAAATTATGGCATCACTTTAAAAGTCAAGAAACCATTTTTGAAAATTAAATACTTTTGTCGAAAGGTTTGGGCAAAAGTCTTATATTTGTCGTTTAACATTATTAACCTGCTCTACAAGACGGTGAAAACTGCATGTTACTACTAAAGTATCGGATTTTTATGGTTTAAGATATTCCCACTCAATTTGCTCTACAGGTAGATAGGTCTCCACACATTTTTTTTCGTCCGTCAATTTGTGTCCGCCATTTTCGCTTTTTTTTCGTTTCATACTTTGCTGTAACTTTCCAATATTTTGCAAACATAATACAGTTACATTCATTTTAAAATCTAACAGGAGTAAAATGGACAAATCCTGGTGAGGGAGTTATGATGTGAATGGATAGATCATAGAACATCACACTTCGAATTGTTCATATCCTAAGCATAAGGTCGCTGTGGAATGGAACACTGCTAGTTGATTTAAATAACTTTGAAGGAAAAGATTTCAGGGAGAACCATCGGTTCTGTGGTGCTCAGCGATAATATGCTGCCATTCCTCCAGATTCGACAACCTTCCCTGTAGTGTCTAAACAGCAGGGGGACTTACCTTTTGCTCAAAAAGTACCCGGAATTCTTCAATAAAACGAAAACGGTTCAATTATTCATCGATATTCATTTTATTCCCTTCAAAGTAATCTCCATTGTAAGCAATACACATATTCCAACGCGTCCTAGAATCTTCAAAAGACTTCATCGTCTCAAAACGCTTTCTGCAAAGTGGTAACTTGAACCGTGAGAATAGGAAAAAGTAACAAGGAGCCATGTCAGGTGAATACGGAGCTTGTGGAGAAACCACATGTTGTTTCTTCACAATTCTGACCAAACAGATATTTGAGCGCCAGATGACAGATGTACCAACCTAAAAAAAAAAGCTTTTGACAATATCTCAAGCGCGGTTTGTTTGAATGGGAAATTCCGGGTACTTTTGATCAGAAGGTACAGCCATAATTCTGATGCAGAAATTGTTTAGCTCAATTACTATTGATGGTTATCATCAGCAAAGCATCGAGGTCTTGAGAAAATTCCCAGATCATCCCCAAAAGCAGGTAAAGTTTTAACAAACAAAAAAAAATCTCAGTGTCACCAAATCTCCATTTCGATAAATACTCTCTTGCCATCTATTCGGAAAATGTTATTACTTATTCAAATGCCACCCACCATGGGCCGGTAATCACCGAAACTTTGAAGTTCCCTATCATGGATATTCGCAAAACGTGTCTGAGGTACTTCAAACACCCACGCGATAAAAGACCCAAAACTAATATCGCTCCATATGAAATACTGTTGTATGGAAACGATTTTTTTTTTGTACAGATAACGCAAGTACTCATGCACATGAGTATACCTTTCCAGATCCCACACTGTGTGTTCCCATTGCAAATTAATCCCCAGATAATGCCGAAACTAAGCAATCATTTTGGTGATGATATCGACAAAATACCGGAATATAAATGTCTCCCATAACAGGAAGAAGAATACGAATACGGAATAAATGCAGGATTCGCCAAAATGGAATCAAGAGGTATAAAATCTGCTTCTCATGACATGCGAGTATCATAGAATGTACGAACCTGGCGCCCTTCTTATGACCGGAAGGGACAAAATTATTTACATTCCTATTTGCCATTGAACAGGAAATCCAAGTGCCATTCGTCGATATGGAATGCTGAAGGAGATTATTTGAAGAACTAAAGTTTATTTGGTCGGAAACATACCACCGGTTTGGCTTTGACTTTATCCAAAACCAAAGCTTGTCTGTTGGAATGGTATGAGAAGTCGCATTCCTCTAAGAGGAAGTTGCTGCGGATAAAATACCTATCAAGGGTTGACCTTGTTGATAATGCTGCTGGGTAATGGAACCGTCACCGGAATGGAGGTTATGCAAACGATTTGTTAATATCAATTGACCAAAGTAAATTCCGGTCACGATTGATTGACTATCTTTAGGCGTCTTGTTTTTTTTTTGTCTAGGCCTGATTGCTTTCTGCACAAGGCTAATAATAGAAATTCTTGACCCTTAAAATGAGTTTTTTTTTTTTTTAAGAAGGTAATGTTGAGCATGAAGATCCTTTGAGTATAATAAAAGCTCCCATGCGTGATGCCAAGTTTTCAGATAGTAAATCTGATGAGAAGATTTTGAAATTAATTGACGTGTATGCGACTTGATTTCGAAATGAAGGAGAGATGAAAATCACCGACAAGTTTGACGTGGAATTTAAATTTAGGCAATAGGGATCCGGATTCTATTGATGTAGAAATAGAATACGTTAAGAGTAAGGCTTACACAGATGATGGGGATAAACCAAATATGTTTTGTAAAGAGAAAAATATTTCACTTATACGTACCAGATTTATAAATAAATATAAATATTTTGGCGCCCAATGCAGGGCCTATTCTAACTACAATTTTATGCCTTTTCCCAAGGGCAATTTTTTTTCGATTGAGAGAAGCTTTTCATGGTAATTTTATTCTCGGATGTTTGTCAGACATTTGCGAGAGGTGGGACCGTAGAAAACTTTTTTTTTTGTGTTTTCTTGGATTCAAACCTTGAACCTTTCGCTCAGTGATCGCGCATTTAACGACTGTGCCCACATCTTCTTCACTTATCAGATCCTTTTAGCAAACTCTACTGTAATATAAATAAATGAATAACGATTAATTCCCAGTTCGATTTCGACTAGAAAAAATCGGTCAAAGCATAAGAGTGAAGCTTTAGCAAATACACAACTCGAAAACTTATAAGACCAAAAATGGTGTTGACAACAGTTCACGCGTCCCACCGTAATCTCGAGAAGATGATTAGTGTGATCTTCAACATGTACTGCAGTAACAATTTCTGAGAGCTTTATAATAATTGTTTAGAAATTTACAAAGTGTAATAGGGTTACAAGTGCGGAGTAACAGGCTTGAAGCGACTACTGAAAAGCCAAAAAGACTAGCAAAATACAGGTACTTCAAAAAAAGAGACTATGGGTGTACTGCCCAAAGCTTATCTAGGGTTCATTAGTCTGGTGGCGATAGACGCTTAATGCATGTTCTTGAACCTCTATTCCTCTACTTTCATCATCTAGGCTCAATGGATGTGGTTGAAGTAGCTAAGCCTTACTATAAACGTAAAATTCTAGCCCTTTTACAATGGAAAGGTGTATCATTCTATATCACTTCAAAAATTAACCTGAAAAAAAAATATCGCTACGGTTTTCCCGACAAGAACGGGATTAAAGAGGAGGATAGGAATCTTCATATATAGCTCAAGGATAGACTATTTGGTTGGTTGCAAACTTTAAATATGTCAAAGTCCTATTCCGTACCGAATTGTACCAGAGTCTTTCAGGAGAAGTTATTCGTAATTCAAAAGGCTTGCCGATTACTTATAAACGATACAATGTTCACATGTTATTTCTCATAAATGGGAAAATACTTTCAGGTATCTATCAAGCGAAAAACTCTCGTGGAATAAGTTACTGCATCTACGCACAACTGGTGGGGATATAGCCATGAGGTCATTTGGAAACATCCAGCTCTACAGGTTTATTTTTTTCTGGCTGACTTCACCCCCTGTAGCATGTGACCTATATAGAGATCTACTGTGCCATTAAGTAATTTTTATTTTGTGATTGTCTCTACCTTCCTATTGAAAGTGAAGACAACTCCTATTGGGGCATCTTTTAAATCTCCACAGGCAAAGGCACTTTTCCAATTGGGTTAACCTCTACGTTCCAAAGCCCAAGTTATGTAGTTGTATCCGGTATTGTCAAAGCCACCCGCAACATCCAGAAAGGTGCATATTGCTATTTTTTTTGGAGCGATAAGCTCCTTCAATCTGTGTTCCCAAATGGTGAAGAGCTCCAGCTATACAAGTTAGCATATTAGCTTTAAGAGTGAGATTAAAAAGTAAACCCTTGCTTATCTCTTCTGTGGGACATTAAGTAGATTCCGACAACCTGCATGATTAAGTTAGGTTATGTTAGGTTAGAGTTGGTTTCTGCACCTATGTACAGACACATTTAGACCAAAGGAGGCCGTTGTGATACTAGGGGATCTATCCTTATTCTAATTATCTAAAGGGGTACTTGAACCAATTGGAGTTTCCCACGAAGCATAGGATGAATCTGACAGTTACAAAGGAAATTGTGAATCCTCTTCCTATCTGTCCCTACAGTTTCTGCGGAAATAGTTCGAAGAGACGCCTAGGCCTTTTAGCGTATAGACTTCTAGGACAGTGTTACGTGAGGACACAGATGACGGTGCTGATTTGCATCACTTTAGCAAAAACCACCAATTAGGGCTATTTTGATCTAGGTCAGATCTGTCTATCAATTTTCCATTTCCAGCAGATTTCCGAAGAACAGCCTTTAAGTTTTCCGGAATGTCTCTGTACTCTGAACTAGAGAACTAAACCTTCATTTTCCCACTCACTGCGGGGGGAATTGTTGCCCATAAGTTGCGATGAAATCATAGTTTCGGTGTTTTCGTATGTAAAACTTTATAGATCAAGGATCAAGGAGTTGTCAGCTTGGTAGATGGATCATGTTGAGCAGGCTTTAAGACGGGTGACTGCACTGGCGGCCATCAGTTTCCTAAGAATGTCTAAAAATATGAAACACTATATCTAATGATGTGAAGGGAGTGCTCTCCCTACATGATTGAGGTTTACAGTTTTTTGTTGGCCGTCTACCATACAGTCATGCCATACATTAATATAGGTCTGACAATGCACACATACAGCCCGAGTGTGGTACAGAGTTCAGTTTTCCATCCAAAATCAGACCTAACTATTTTACGAGTATATAAGAGGAACTTTATATTTTCCAGTAATGAGGATCAGTTCGGTTTGCTGGAATTTACTCCGAAACAGTGACCCTTTTGAAGAGCAAGAAAATAGTGTGTAAAATGAGATCTCCTAGAGAATCTGGCTTCTTTTCACAGAGCAATGGCAACTTCATCCGGTCAGGTCAACTAATTACTCATTAACCACAGAATTCGAAAGAAGAGTCACCAAGAAACCACCTTGAGTTGTTATTATATCTTAATCATGCTTAAAGTTGAAGTTCCGCCCAGTTATACGATAATAATCCTGCTTGGAAGCAATTGATTGATTAGCACTCCAAGCGAAGTTTCAACATTCAGAATTGCAAGTTCATTAGTAATAGCTTCAACTTGGAACGTAGTAGACTGAATGGTGATAAAAAAGAAATTTTATTTACTCAAACCCCTTCATTATGACAAAAGGTTTAGGTAATCCTAAACCTAATTATGCTCGACGAATGATGATCATCAGACTCATCCATGTATTGATGTTTACAAAGCATGTTGTCACCCTAGTTTCGTACTGAGTTTGTTAAACTAATTTCCTTCTTAGAAATGGTTTTAATAAGCCAAGTTTCCCCCAGTTCTTTACGACTTCTGTAACAACTACTCGCTTCGATATTGAAAAACAAATTCACTTAACACATTTCCATATCCCTTTAAGTTTATAAGCCAATTTAACCACCATAAACTGACACGAAGTAACAATATTCTAACACAATATCCTTTCAATGAAATTGCAAAAAACTTTCACACTGTCCTCCAGGTACAGCGGATACAACCAAGGATATCAACCGATCTGTACACAAATATATTTTATGCGAAAATGAAAACAAAAGGATAACTTTGAAATTCAATTATAATTCTGGTCAACAACAACAGAACCGCCACCACATTGTTCTGTAGAAAACTTTGAACGCATCGTCAAGAACGATGTCAATGCCACCGGATGATGCAACTACTATGAATATCTACACATGTAGATGGAAGTCCTTGACGACATGCAAAAGTTCTCGATGTTCTGGACTAAAGGGTACCACCTGATTTGTTTGTATTTTTGCATCCTCGATTGAGAATAGATTCAAAACCGAAATCCATTTGCATATTAATGCCATACCTTTAGTCTATCTCAGCTAAAATGCTTGAAGCAACAAACATCAACGATCGGGGAATATGATGAATCACGTCAGGAGAAGTGAAATCAATTTTTTTTTCAAGTTGTATTGCAGAGAATTGATTGATCGATTTGTAGATTGATTTTTTTTTTGTGAAAACATCAGGCGAGGAGATAAGCCACAGTATCTGAAAGGAAGTGTTTTATGACTCTGCTAAAATTGGAACCAGCTGTACTAAAATTAATCAGCCATCGTGTTGAAAATTCATTCTGTAGCTATCCGGACTTCGAAGGGAAATATCATTACAGCGGATATGCTTCATTCAATGAATATTTTAATGAAACTTTCTGATCAATTGGCAAGCTGGAGTCTGTACTTCTAGAAAACTTATACGCAGTCTGTTTGAAATCGATTGGCAATAGTTTCGAAATTAAGAAAAATTTTAAAAGTTCTAACACAAAATTGTTTCACAATGTAGTGGTTCCTATTTTGAAATTAAATAACCAGATTATGTGCTCCTCTTGGAATTTGATTTTCTCTCATATTTAATGTTTGTTTTTGACATGAGCTTTTTAAAAAAAAATATGATCTGGAACCGTTCCTTCACTTATGGTGTTTTTCATAAAAAATCATCAGATTTTTAGAATGTGATGGTAGTATACCAATGCATTTTGAATACAATTATCTTAGCCATAACCGAGAAATTAGTCGATTCTCGCAAGCCCACCCACCCATAAGTTGAAGTACTGATATTCGAAATTATAGTGGAAACTGAGTATGTAGTATGCTACCTCAAATATCAATTTTAAGCAAATTCGTTAGAGCTGTTTTCGAAGAATTGTGAGACAACTTTTTCTTTAAAAAATATGTTCAAAATTTTAATCCTATGATATCGAATTCAGATATACAAGATTGCCTTGTCCAAACCAAATCAAAAAAATTGCTAATCTTACAAGACCGCCATTAAGTGAAGTACCATTAACTAGATTTTTAGCACGAGTAGGTAGTCCTATTTACTGACGTCCGTATTAGCGCAAATATACAATTTTATTGAAACCATAAGAGGCGGTTTTGAGAAAATGCATTTTTTAAAATTGGCCATTATTTTGAGGTTAGAATGAAAATTCCAGCCCAAACAGCTGAACGAATTCTCATCAAACTTCATACCTGGAACTTACCTTCTGATCAAAAAGTACCCAGAATTTCCCATTCAAAGAAACAGCGCTTGAGATATTGTTAAAAGCTTTTTATTTTTTGAGTTGGTACAACTGTCATCTGGCTCTCAATTATCTGTTTGAGCGCCATTTGTCGGGAGTTTGTGCTTGATAGCTTTGTAAACAAGTCATTGTTTGTTGTGTTCTCCGAATTTCGTTGAATTTGTTGCAGAAACAGCATTGTATTGATGTTGCTAGAGAAATGCTTTCTTTGGGCCAAAATGTTATCGATGACATCAATACCGGTGACGAGACATGGGTCTATGAATACGACATCGAAACTAACCAACAATCATCGAAATGGCGCTTCTCGGACGAGCCAAAACCCAAAAAACCACGACATAGTCGATCCAAAATTAATACTTTGTTGAACGTTTACTTCGATTGCGGTGGTGTGGTCCACTCCAAATTTGTTCCGCCAGGCTAGGCAGTTAATAAGGAGTATTACGTGAGCGTATTAAAGCGTTTGAGGGAAAATGTTCGTCGCAAGAAGCCGGAATTGTGGAGAAACAACTCGTGGTTTCTTCAGCTCGATAACGCACCGGCTCACACATCTCATCTTGTACGCGACTATTTGATCAGAAACAACGTTCATACAATTCTCCAAGCTCCGTATTCACCTCAAGTTAACAAATCGCGGAAAGCGTTTTGAGACGGCTGAGGCAATAAAGGAGAATTCGCAGAACGAGCTGAAGGAGATTCCAAAATTGGCCTATGAAAAGTCTTTTGAAGATTAGAGGAAGCTTTGGAATATGTGTACTCATATTGCTTGCAATGGAGATTACTTTGAAGGGAATAAAATAAATATCGATGAATAATTGAACCGTTTTCGTTTTATTGAAGAATTCCGGTTCACAATTTGGTGTCAAAATGAAGCTTTAATTTGGAAAAATTCGAATGGCTAGAATGAGTCTGTTAAAAATTAATATCTTAGTCGTTTTCGAAATACGTAAGGACATGGAATTTAAATTTTGTACAACGGATTAAGCAAATTGTAGAAAAATATAACACAATTCGACACTCCCTGTATGCTGACGACTTGAATGTTTTTTCTAAATGTAAAGACCTCGAGGTCGTTAACGCCACATTCTCAAATATCCTAACAGATATCATTGATTGGTGTACATCCTCGGGATCTAAAATCTCTCCTGATAAAACGAAAGTACTTCATATTTGCAAAAAATAAAAAAAAACAATATTGTTCAAAATTTTTATCTATTAATTTCAATAATCTCAACATTTGTAAAATATTAAATGTATTAGGAGTTATCCTCGATAACAGGATTAGAAGCGGTCTAAGAGCTTTTAGAACAACCCCAGTGAAAAACATTCTGACAAAAGCTGGTCTACCTTCAATTGAGCAAAGGTGAATTACTTTAACATAACCATTTTCGTAAATCATATCGGATGCAAAAAAAAAAAAAAAAAAAATACTATCTCGTACAACAGCACCCAAACAACCGTCGGCCATCTATAATGCAGTCTCGTCCACACGTTGTTTGAATATTCTTTTAGAGATATAAACGTACAAACCAACATTATACACACCTTGGTTGCTAGAGAGTCTTCTATCCAAAAATCTCAACTAATAGCGATACGTACAATATCGAAATCAATATTTAAAGAATTAGCCGAAAGATTTTAAAAAAAATAGTTGGAATCTAATCTTTGCAGATAGGTCAAAATCAAATGACGGACCTGCATTTGCAGTGTTGGCCGAAAACACAATAGTCCTTATTAAGGGTACATGCTCGTATTATCGCTATCTTTCTCAGTCTTTTCGGCAGAAGCTACAGCAATTTTTCAAACCACAAATATAGCAAAAAGTAGGAAATCATTGATCTGTACTGATAGTCTGTCTACAATCGATGCCATCAAAAACGCTAACAACAAAATTTCAATCATGGAAGACATTAGAAATGAATAAGAAATGTAAATAGTCTTAAAATCGTCTGGATACCCGGATATATAGGTATTAAGGGCAATGAGGAGGCGGATAAAGCTGCACGATTAGCAGCAAACGAGCCTCTTATCATGTTCAACATTAAAAAAGAAATCAAAAGACTCTGGAACATCAAGAGACGTAATGAATGGAAAGACTATAGTCACCCACAAACTGAAATGGATGTTTATCTAAAGAACAGTACAAAAGGTATGTTGATCTGCTTCATACGTTTTCGTATGAGACCCATACAGACAACGTATAGCCACCTGCTAACAAGGAGTCATCCACCAACCTGCCACCTTTGTTCTATTAATGCCACTTTATCCATGCAACACTTAATGGAATACCAACAGATCATAAAAGCACATTCCAAAATGAAACAAATAAATAAATAATTTAAAAAAACCTGCAATATAAGTTACCAAACAAAATAATGAACAAACATACAAATAATTCAAAAGCAAATAATTCATTCTACGATCAGCAGAAAGTAACTTTTCGATCAGCCGAAAATAATTTTTTGACCTGCAGAAAATAAATTAGAACGAATTTTACTATGTATTTTATTATTTTCTGTAATTTTCAGTCGCGCAAGCTTTTTCCCGAAAATCTTTTTGTATATAATTTTTAAATTATTTTTGCTTGCTTCTATGGGGCAAGTATTGTTTTTGTGCAAATTTTTGAACTCAAAATAGTGAATCTTGCCGTTCTGTCGCTCTATTCGTCAGTCTGTATTTCGTGCTGCAACCTAAAAGGTTCAACTTAACAGTTGGGGTATTTTACTAACCTCAAATTAAAAAACAAAATGCAATTTTCTCGAAAACGGCTCTAACTTTTTTGTTTTTATAAAAATTCATACCTGAATGGTAGAAATAGCATTGCGTAGTCAGTTTATCGCTTTTATTTTGCTGATAAAAAAAACCTTTACTGCTGATCGATTAAACGGTAGCCTAAAAAAATATCTTAATCACGGAATATTTTAACCATTTTTTTCTAAACTATGTTGAGAATTCATGGCATGCTTGACAATTATTAGAATGAATACGAGCCGAGTGCGTATTCATCTTAATTTCAGTGGAACAAAATAAACTAGAAAATATTTTCTTTTGGATGAAACCTACTGAGACTCGTCGATCCCTTTTCATTGAACTGGCAATAGTCCTTCCTTTTCGTTATTGCAAAAGGACTTCTGATTGATCACTAGATAGTCTTTATATTGTTTAACCTTTTCCAACATGCGAAATGGTTTCCTTGTATTTTAAATAAACACGAAACTTATTTGTAACCAATTGTAACCATGAAGGTTCACATGAATTCAATATTTCTAAAGATTGTCGAAGAATTAAAACAAATTGGCCAAACAGTTAATTAAAAATTCGATGGTTATGCAATCAAGTTAAGGAAAAATTTTTAAAATTTCCTTCAAAAATTTCTTTATTACAAAATGGTCTATGAACAGAGCAGATTTTCTATGTCAGAACTGTTGGTTTACCAGCTTACGAGTATATACCTACTCCAAGCACCTCTTTCTAAGGTTCTCAAGTGCCACAATCAATGTTTTTCTTCAAGGAAATCTGGCTCCCAATTCTGCACAATCTTAATCCTGAATCTTTGAATTTTAACTACTACTTCGCTTCATTACAAGCACTCGTTTCAACATGTCGTGGTATGTAGTTTCACTTTTATTGTACTTATACACCCCAAAATAATAAAGCTGGAATAGTAATATCAACGATCCACAATTAAAAAAAAAAAATATGGAAATTTTGTTTTCATTTCTGCAGACTTTATGGTTAAACTAGGGAAATAAACAACGCTCTAACCATCAAAGAGCCGACAAAAATCCCTTTTAATCCACTTATCTACAGTACAAAAAGCAACGCTTACACTACTCCTCCCAAATCCGTTCTGGTAGTTGGCTATTTGTAAGGCATTAAGTTCGCTTAATGGCCTTGTAGGGTTGGTAATAATACAATTTATGTACACGTGTTCTTTGGAGGAAATGAAAATATTAAAAAAAAAAGCAAAATAATTAATTACAAACCTGAAAAAGTAATCCTGTCCCACGTGCATAAGTTAATAGGTTAAATATTATAATTAGGATCGTATTTCAGGCAGCTGTGCTCTGTTAACATCTTGGTGTATAATTCATTTACGACCATATTTTGTAATTTAGAGAGTAAACTGAACTAACTCGTTACATAGACATTTTAAGTGAGGATGCACCTAAGTACTTCCCATCTGCAGCATCCAGATGTGACCGTATAATTGTTTCAGTTTCAAGCAAATAAACTTAATTTAAAGTTTCTTGGAATTCAAGGTGGGTACTTACGAGCATATTTTTTGAAATGCTTGGTAGTAGTTTACAGGTTACTCAAAAACGGTCATAATATGCCTCACATGCCAGATTCCCCGAAATGTATGTAGACTTAAAAATAAGTTTGGGTTGCCTGCTAAATAGACAGAGGGTATACTTAGTTCTATTAACTGTTGAGTTGATAGTACCAAATATGGCAGTTATACTAACATTCTCATTTCAATCTTAATTAAATTTCATCCCATGTCGAGAAAGAGTAAGTAAGTACCGACAGATACATGTCTAAAACAGAAGCAGCTCCTTTTTGGTTGCAGATTTTACGTCAGAGGCAGACGTAGTTAAGAAGTCTTAAGATTTAGGCCTATAAACGAACGACTAATAATCATCCGCATTTCAGTACCATCGGCCTTATATGCTTGCACACCTTCACAGAGAAGAAGGCCGACTCTATTAGAGAAAGCTTCTATGAGTTCCTGGACAAAAAAATGTCATAAGTATGATGTAAGGAATCGTTCTTGGCAACATCAATGCCATCAAAAATATTAACACACGACATCTTTGGTAGTAGGGTTGAAATAAACAACGCACGGCATGAAACTTCATCAAAACTTGTATGAGATTCCCCTATCTCGACATACACAAGACGACTTTTCGGTCCTCTGATAAATTTACTAGGAACCAAATTGATCACACTACTATCATATCGAGGCAAGCATCCAGAATTCAGGGGACCATCACAGATGGCATTGAGATCATTAAGGCGGAAAAGACGAAATTTAGTGTCGATAAGATCGAGCCACCTGGCTAAAGTTCGAGTTGGCTGGAGAGGAATATTGGTTGAGGCCATTGCCCATTCCGAACTGAGGCTCCAAATAAATGTAAGATACATGATCACTATGATGATTTACTTTCGGAAAGATTGAGATATTGCATTGATGGCTGAATTCATACCTTTTACGAATCAATTGTACATATCTGCGGACCAATTTACTCGCAAACTGTTTATCTGTTTGTGAATATTTTTCGTGTATTTATTTCATGATAACATCTGCAAGAATGATTTCAAGGACTGTTTTTGCAACAAGCCTACTTGAATGAGGACTTCACTAATTTCAGTGTTAGTTGGACTGACAATGAAATGTTGCACGGCATGGAATGTACTTTACTAGTAGAGGGTGCTTTTTTTAGAGGTGTAGAATTTTAAAATGAAAAAATCCAGGTAATAGCCATGGTATTAGCTTTACGGGAAAGATAATTTCATGCCAGCAGTGTCCAAATATTATTCCGGGCATATGGGCACTGCGGCTACCTCGAATAAAGCCCAATCTGTAAGTCCAATTTTCGACCACTTTTTCGAGCAGCTGGGACCGCATATCGGTAATAACTTTCAAGTTGTCCATCGTCTTTCGTTTACCGGCGTAGACTAGGGACTTCACATATCACAGGTCCATTATGCGAAATTATGTGCTCATCGAATGTTTCCTTCAATAAATTGATTGTGGCGCGCACTGTGTGATATGTTGCAGCATCTTGGTAAAACCACAGCTCTTTCACATTAATGTCGTTCAACTGGATAACGAAAAAGTCAGACTCATGGATCTATAGCGCTCTCCATGAACTGTAATATCCTGGCCGGCATCAATTTTGAGGAAATATGATTCCACTAGCCTACAAAGCACACCAAACATTGACTTTTTGTGAATGTAACGGCATCCCAATAATGGTTTGTGGATTTCCTTCACTGCAATTTTGCTTACTGACATAGCCATTCAACTTAAAATGAGCCTCATCGCTGAACACAATTTTGTGGTGAAAATGAGGATCAAGAACAATCTCGTTTTCGGCCCATTCACCGAGCGTACGACGCACACGATGGCCAAACGGCTTCAATTCTTACAATTCTTACACGAGCTGGATCTTCTAAGCTCATAAATCAAGATCTTTCTCCAATTGCTCTGCACGATGGCGTATCGACTCATTCGGGTCCTTCTCAATACTACGCTCCACAACAGCTTCTTCGGTGCGCAATGTACGACGTCTCTGCAGATGCATATTATCAGTTAGAGTATGTGCGTTGCAAAAACGATCAATGGTCATTCGAATTACTTGCTCGGGTGGACTATTATGTCGACTGTAAAATGCACGTCTATTCGTGGTGAAATGGCAAACCAAACTGAGCACAAATCAGCTGTCAGCTGTCATCTGTCAAATTGGATGTCGCTGGAAAAAGTATTGCCAATTCGAAAAACAAACCTCTAAAAAAAACACACTTTACAATAGAATATTTTTGAAAACCTTCAGAACGGCAATGTTCGGAAAAATAAAACTCTTGCTTTTCAGAAGAGGTTTAAATTGATTCATAGAAAGTTTAAATTGATTCGTGGAAGGTTTAAATTCAGCACTAAATGCTATACTATGCATACTAGGTGAATGCAATAAGAAGTTCAATGAACAAATGAGTTCACTATACCTCAAGCTTGACTAAATTCTCTAACATTGAGAATTAGTTTAGTGACCAGAAGAAATATGCGGACTTGTACTAGGTTAGGTTAAGTTAGGTTAGAATCGGTGGATGTCTCCGCTAAGTAGAGACACAATTCGACAAAAAAGTAGATATCATGAATAGTACCGGATTACTACTGTACATAATCGACGAAAAAAATGCTCTGGAAAGTTTTTAGATAATCTAGAGAGTAAATGACCAAACACTGGGAAAACTTGTAGCATTTATTCAAAACTGGTGAGAACTTACATAATATTGTAACAATTGAAGATAAACTCGTAATATGAAGCCAGGGATAGCGTAAACGAGCAAAAAGTATTCTATGATGATGAGAAAAAGCTAACTGTTTGGCAACTACTATATACATAGGCAACAGGAAGGTTAGTGATCATCAATGATATACTAGTCAGCTGATGAAAAACTGGTTACAATTGGCTGTGCTAATGGTCGAAAATCAATACTGTCCAAAGCACAAATATTTGGTCTAATAATGGAGGCCATAGGCAAAGCATCCAATGGATGTGAAAACCCAGAAATGACCAAAAGAGAGCTGGCAGAGGACAAATTCGTTACAAATTGTGGTGAAAAAAAACAAATGCTTGGCTGCAGTCAACAATGGCCAAATAGTTTCTGGAAATCTTTTTCCGAATGAAAATATTTAAATGAGGTTTTACTTTTCTGTACATTGATTATTGGAATGAGAAGTGTTCGTATTTCCCAAGTTAATCTTGCTGTCAAATATATTCACACCTTTTATATATATTGAAATGTTCTCTTTTATGTTATTATTAACCTGACAGCCGCATTCTCATCAAAGGTCATCGGTTCGAAGAAAATCTCTCGAAACGCAATGGGGGATGAACTGTCGATTACTCCCTCCTGATTTTTTTTAAAAACAACTAAGGGTAAGAATTAGTATGAATTTCAAAAGAAATATATGAAACCTAAGCTAACGAGAGTTTGAAAGCACTTTTGTCATGACGCATGTCAATATATTTATTGACGCACTATATAAAGGAAAGGGAAAGGCCAGTCAGTTCATCTAACAAGGGTAAGTTTGAATTGCACAAGACTTGTTGATGCAATTGTGGAAAAGGTCGGCTTCATGCCTAAATCTTGGGAACAAAAATCTTATAATTGAAAGCTCTAACCCAGAGTGTTATCCTGACCTACAATCATCACCAATTGATTTCCTTAAAAAAAATACCACATAAAATTTATCTTTATTCCCATATGAATGCCACCCACCATCATCAACCGGCAAAAACAGAAGAAACACGCACACATTTTTCGCTCAGTTCTCTTCAATGGAATTCAAAAATTATTTTCTGTAAACAGTTTTCATTCATGAAAATCTAACCGTATGCACCACATTACTGTCGAACTTATAAACTTACCCCAAAGATCCACGTGGAATTTACTTACGTTAACTGAAAAATTCATACATTCTATAGCATAGAGCAACAATCTGTTATTCTTTGAATAAACAAAATTTCGAACATCCCTTAGGTAATGCGAACATTTCTCTTATGACCCCCGAAAAGCATGCGCTAGCGGGAAACGAAAGTATCTCAATGTAATTTAAGAGAACTTAGCGAAAATCATCTCAATTTTCCTGTGTAGGCGAATGTATCTTGAATCTAATAAGACTATATACTGTACTGATTGTTATTCTTTTATCAGTTGTTTCGGTGCCTAGAGCCTTTACGGGGATGCTCCCTGTGAATAGCATTTGCAAAATTCACATTGTTCGGCCGGAATTCAAAACGGAATGTTTTAGTTGGTTTCGGAATACCGAGTGGAACGAACGCAAACGTTCGCATAAATTCGCAAAGTTTTTCGTATATCGGGTTGTTTTAAATAGATTTGTGTTTTGATGGCTTATATCGCTATTAAATGCCGGGAATAAATTATTTCATAGGGTGAATCAAAATTAAAAAAAAAAAAAATTGCATAAAAAAAAGATTTTATAGTAAAAAATAAAATAAAATAAAATTTAGTGTTATAGTGCATTATAATGTGAAAATAGTTAAGTGTAGTTGCCCATCTTTCTATTTTACTCTTAGTGCTGTCCCTGATTTTTCTCCTTCAACTTCTTGATACTTGTATCTGTATCTACGTATGTATATAGAATAGGATCAACTTGTAACTACATCCGGTTTAACATCAACGATAATCACAACGCAAAGTAAGCATTATTATTTTATTTTATTTTTTTAATATTATTTTTTGCGTTCACATAGATAAGTTATCCAACATATCAGCGATCAGCGTTGTAGGTTCTTGTAGGAAAGTGCATTTTCTTCTTTATAATTGAAATAGAATTTTTTTTTGTTTTGCATTTCCCTCGTTTAGAAACCATTATATATTTTTTTTATTCTCCGTCCCATGAGCTTAAAAGTGTAGTTTTTTTTCCATCTACCATATGGGGAGGCTGTTCCATCCGTTTGGATAACCTTGAATCTGCTATAATGGATATGTAACTGGATTGGTATATGAAAGTTGGTTTTTACGCGAAACCTGCTGATGGACGTAGATATTTATTTCTATATCAGTGGAAGTATTAGAAAAAAACTAAATATAAATAAAAAGTGTTGGAAAGTATATCTAGATAGTGGTATACAAATTTTGATGCATAGTTTGTAACAGAGAATCAATAAAGATACACCCTATAAAGAATAATATGCGTATGCGATCAGTATCAATAGTGGAATTGTTTGAGCCATGTCCGTCCGTCTGCATGTAGCCGGTTTTGAAAAAAAAAAAATAACTAACAAAAATTCGTTTCAATGAAAAAGGATGGGGTATCACACAATCCTATAAGTTTTTTATTTGAAGCTTGGATTATGGGATTTTTTTTGTTTTTATAAAAATAGCTAATTACGTATATAAGTTTTTCGAATTATATTTAGTACTAGCTGTTGTCTCGACTCATTTAAGATTTAACAATTTTTGGGCTTCGTAGAGACCTCTATGAGATATAAATATAAAGAGTGGCAACATTTTGTGGACATCTATAGAGGCATTTAAAAATTGTGCTGGAAAAAATGTTCACACAGAGAAATAGTCAACAGAATTATTTACATAATTCTAATATTTAATTTTTATTTTTAAATACAACTGCATTATGTTACATATCACCGTATTATTTTTTTTTTTCACTTATTTCGATTGCCAAGCAACTGTCTATGCTCTGTTAAAATTGATGGTGGGCCGGGGGCTGTTGATTCCATTCATCGCTGTAGAAATATATATTTACATCTGTTCAGATATTACCATGAATGGAAATGCTGATTAGAATATAATTTGGCAAATAAATGCATACATATACGTATGTAGTTCATATTTAGTTAATAAAATTACCTTCAGCATCGAAAATAGCCTCAATTCGTGACCAGAAATGTGAGCATGCCGGAATTAAATGGTTAAATGGTTAAATGGTTGACCATCGAATACCATCATTGTGAATTGTGGGGATTTATGTGCAACTAGGTCCTACACTAAGTAATCCAATGGATTAAGATCTGGTGAGTTAGGTGGTCATAAGTTTGGTGCTATGTGACCAAAGAAATCGATCGCCATCCATTTCTGAGTCGTTGTGGCTGTGTGCGCTGGCTCACACTGTCTATCCAGGGCTTAGTAATTGCCTCTAGCACCTTGATGTAGAAGAAGACCATGTGGGAAAAATTAGGGAGACATAACATGACATTTACTGTTCACTACTCTAAGAAACATCACACTGGTAGGAAACTTGGTGTGCATTACACGGGGGACTACTGAAGGCTCTGCATACAGCCATCTGTTGTTCCGGTTGAAATTTTTTGCATCGGAAAATAACCAAAGAAGGCCTAGGTTTTCCGGATGCTTCAACTTGTTAAAGAGCCGCCTTTCTCGGAGCACTTGCTGGTTTTTAATTTCCTCCTTATCTCCGATATAAGGAGCTATGAACCACATAGCAAATTAGTCACTCAGATACTTGAAGGTCCCTTGAAATTGATCTTATCGATCGATGGAAAATACGATGTTGCAATTGTTGAACAAGTTCCGGTCTTCTCTTGCTGTCCGAATACGTCAGAATAAAGCCATGTCCTCACATAGGCATCCTGAATAAAAAAAAAAAATTGAAATAACTTTCTTTTTTTTTTTCTTTTTTAATATTCGAATTCTGTTATGATATCTACGAGTACTAATCTGTGTATCTGCACATTAAAAAATGTTTTCAAAATGATTTATCTTACTACAGAAGTATTTAGCAAGATTGATAAATAGATAATCTGAAAGACAAGCCATTTCTAACACCATTTAGTTTGTTAGCAACATGTTGCTGTTACATAATTCTCATAGAGAAATAACAAATGAATTCAAACAACGGCATTCGAAAGCGCTTTATGCCTTCCGCACCATAAGCCCATATTGTAACGTTTGTATGGATAAAGTTGTTACTTAAGTATAAACTAGTGCTCTACGACAGTTTGACGTTATTCTATAGATTTCGCCGTTTTGGGTTTTGGTGTTTTTGAGTTTCGGAATTTTGGCTATCAGTTCTTTAGGCTGTATGACCAATACTATACAGGGTGTTAATTAAATGGGGATCACTACATCAGAATCTGGTAGAGCTCGATTAACTTGGAGCTATCTTTACCAAATCGAACAAAAATATTCAGTGCATAATATCTTTGCACATTTTAGAAACATATGACTTATAGTTTTCTTTTGAGATAAATCGTTCTTTTCTAATATTAATTTTAACGTAATTTTTGAGATAAAATCACAGGACTTGTACTTTGCAAGATACATGCCAAAAAAAAGTTAAATATCATACATAAAGGATTATTCATTTCGAGGTTGGGATTTCACATTCGTGCCATATGGCATCTGTCAAATCCATCTGTCATCCAAAGTGACAGGTAGTTACAGTGTGTTCCAGAAAAACGTGCTTTAAATTACTTTTTTTTTTTTTTACTTTACTCAGTCACAAAAGAGCCGCAAATGAGTATACTCGTAAGTGGGCAGTAAAATATTTAAAAACATCAGAGACATTTGAGAGAAAGTGGATAAAGAGGTATAAGGAATGCGGTAATGTCTATGATGGGTCAGGAATAAAATAATAAAAATGGTACAGAGACGTTAGATTGGGCGTCACAAAGTCCTGATGCAAATCAAATAGAAAATGTGTGGTCTTTAATGAAGCAGAGGCAGAGGGGGAACAAAAAATAGCCACAATAAAATACTTGCGCGGGTCTTGAAGCAAATTTGCAGAGGCCTAAGTTTAGAATATAGTATGCTGAAAAATTAAGTGAAAGTTACACTAGACGATGCCATGCAATTATAAATAATAATGGTGACTGGACTCCCTAGTAATACAATTGTAATAGTAGGGAGTCCATATTTTGATAAAAAAAAATATGCTTTAATAAAATTTTGGCATTTCGCATTGGCTTTTTAGATGCACGTTTTTATTGAGCACACTGTAGTTCTTGCCTTTACATTTTACAATCTGAATTGTTTAACTAATGCTCAAATTGTTGCTACAAAAATAGTGTATCGCGATGTAAGGACAGGTTATGGTCGTCATAATCGCCTAATTGAGCAAACAATTCGAACAAATTGGTAGTGTTTATGATGTCGTAAGTTTCTGAGAAATGTGATCGTTGAGAGGTGTGTATTTTTTTTTTTAAAAAAACAACGAAGGCACCACTGTCACGGTGAATTCTCTGCGCTATGGTCAAATGACAACAAACTTTTTTTTTGGCCTGATATTGAAGACATTGATGTGAGCGACATGTGGTTCCAATAGGATGTGGCTACGTGCCACACAACACTGGTAAATTTAGATATAGCGCACGAAATTTAGATATAGTTAATAAACTTGAAAGTTGTCGAGGTAATATTAAGCAAGAATGGAAATTGTTGATAGCATTCTAAATAAACAAACAGGCAATGATTCCATACAAAAAATAAAAATTGATAATGAAGTTATATGTAATCCAGTTGATATTGCAGATAACTTCAATAAATGCTTTGTTTCTGTTGCGTCAAATTTAAAACCGTATCCCCCACAAAATAACTGTGATTGTAAAATGTATCCAGCTTTGATAGAAGATCAATCTCAAAACAATAGCTTCGCGTTTGTTCCGTTCACATCTCGTGAGATATACAAAAAAATAATGTCCCTTGATAACAAGTCTTCCAGTACTTCTGATGGTATAACTAATTGCATTCATAAACGCATTGCTTTCTACATTGTTGATGTACTTTGTTTCCTTCGTCCTTGAAAGTAGCGGAAGTCATTCCGTTGTTTAAAAAGGGTAATCGTAGTGTAATGAGCCATTACGGACCAATTTCCTTATTACCAACGTTCTCAAAGCTCTTCGAAAAACTTATAAAGGATCGTATGATTTTATTTTAAACAAAATAAATTTTTTGAGCGATGACCAATTCGGATTTCGTGAAGGTAATTCTACTGAAGATGCAATATTAAAGCTTTGTAGTGAAGTAAGCGAAGGCTTTAATAATAATAGAAGAACATTAGGCTTATTTATTGATATGACTAAAGCATTTGATATGGTCAATCATCAGATACTTCTAGACAAACTGTACAAAGCTGGGTTTAGAGGTCAAGTTTACAATTGGTTTGCTTCATACTTACCGGGTAGGTATCAAACAGTAAAAATCACTGGAATATATAGCGATATGCTAGATATAATTACCGGCGTACCTCAAGGTTCTGTCTTGGGCCCTATATTGTTTTTAATATATTTAAACTCCATCTTTAAACAACAATTTAACAGTAGCATAACAGCGTTCTCTGACGACATGGCATTGACATACGTTAGTAATTCTTTATTTGATTTGCTCATTATGTTACAAAAAGATTTAAATGTTCTAAGACAATGGTTTGCGAGGCATGGACTAATTATAAGTGAAAAGACAAAAATTATGTTCTTCAATTTAAAAGAAAGAGCTCCAATTGTTGATTGTAATGTTATCTTTCATTCAGCGCCACTCATACTTGTGGCTAATCCAACTTCCTATAAGAACTGCGTGTTCCAAAGTTTGTTTCAAGATCGAATTCGTTAGTCATTTTAAATACTTAGGAGTAATAATTGATCAAAACTTAAATCGGAAACATCATACTGGGGAATTAAAAAAATATATGATGTCTATTACTCGTAAAATGTTTTTATTGAAACACACTTGCTCTAAGAATCTTTTAACAACCATATACTTTGGTCTCGTTCACTCTAAACTATAGTATGGAATAGCTAGTTGGGGAGGAGTATATCATACCACTCTCTACCCAATATTTACGCCTCAGACCAAATGTATGGTTGCATGTGCGTACAGTAACAATAGAAGCTGTTCCCCTGTGCCTTTCTTTTCAGTTATCTCTGAATGCTGTGCGCTCTATCAGCACATAATTATCTGTGGTGATTTCAATACCAACTTACTGAAAAATGACTCTCTTGCCTCTCAAATGAAGGATTTAGTTTCTTCAGTAGGAATGGAAATAATAAATACAACCACCCAACTCGTTTTGCTAATAATCGCTTACCAAGTCTTCTAGATCTAATCGTTGTCGCTAATCCGTCTCTTGTTTTACTGTGCGACCAATTATCGTTTGATGTTTCTGATCATGATATGCTTTTCTGTACTTATGATGTGAATTTGTCCAAAACCGTTTTCTCAGATACTTTTACGTTCAAGGATTTCAATTCCATAGACTTAAATGCCCTTCAAATTGCTACTTATTCTGCCCCCTGGGAGCAATGCCGTCTAAGGGCTGATCCAAATGAAAAAGTAATGTTGTTTCAAGCTATTTTAACACAATTGTTCGATCAATGTGTACCAACTAAAACAGTAAAAATACATAACAGAGCATGCCCTTGGTTTACGGCCGAAGTAGTTAGTTCTATTAAAAGAAGGAACAAACTATACAGTAAATGGAGGCGCAGATCATCTGATGATAACTGGTCCTCATTTAAAGTGGCACGTAACCACGCCACCTTAGTTGTTCGCACTTCAAAGAAAAATTATTTTGCGTCCAAATTAAATATATCCCTCCCTGCAAAGAAACTCTGGAGTAACCTGCGTAAAATTGGTGTTTCTAGTGGCCTCAACTCCAAATGCGTTCTCGATCCTGATGAACTAAATCGTGCCTTCCTAGGGGATGATCCCAGTTTTAACGAATTTGATTTTAATCAGGTTGACAACCTTGGGCATTCGTTACCTAGACTGGAAGACTTTGAAGTAACCACTGAAGACTAAATTGTCCAATGCGTTGCAGCTATCAAGTCTGATTCAATTGGGGAAGATGGCCTACCAATACGCTTCATCAAACTTATCTTACCACAAATTGTCTCCCACTTTACCCATGTAATAAACTGGTCTATAACAACATCGACTTTTCCTCAGGTCTGGAAAAATGCAAGAGTTCTGCCTATCGCAAAGAAAGCTAACCCAACATCTCCTTCCGACTATAGACCGATCAGCATTCTACCTTGCTTATCGAAGGCTTTCGAGAAAATAATAGCAAAACAAATCAAAAAGCACCTGTCTATCAATAAGTTACTGAGTCCTCACCAATCAGGTTTTAGAGCTGACTACATCTGTTCGACAGCCATGGTCAATCTACTCGAAGAAATAAGACAAGATTTTGATAAGGGTTATGTTTCTTTTCTTTGTCTGCTGGATTTCTCTAAGGCCTTTGATAAAGTAAATCATAAAATTCTGTGTTGGAAACTGAAGAACAACTTCGGTTTCAGTGATAGGGCAGTGAAATTGTTAAGTAGTTTTCTTTCCGGTAGGTCGCAAAGGGTTTTTTCGGGTGAAAGTTGTTCGTCCTTAATGAAAATCAAACAAGGTGTGCCACAGGGTTCAATCTTAGGACCGATTGTCTTCTGCATATTTATGAATAACCTTCCGTTTGTGTGCAAACATGCTTCAGTACATCTATATGAAGACGACGTTCAACTACATCTAGCAAAACCATACTCCCTCCTTAATGAACTAGCTTTTCTCATCAACGATGATCTAAAACGCATCTACACTTGGTCAGTGGCAAATGGTTTACTATTAAATCCGTCAAAATCGCAAGTAATTCCAATATCCCAGAAAAAATTTAACCTTAATCTTCTACCGGATCTGTATCTAAATAGTAATAAAATCAAAGCTGTTGAATCAACCACTAGTCTCGGATACACAATTAATCGAAATCTGTCTGGTTACAATCACACCAACGTGGTCATTGGTCGTATCTACGGATGCCTTCGCAAGCTGTGGCTAAGTGCTTATTTCACTCCACTGGAAACACGACGAAAGCTGGTAACAACTCTAATCTTGCCCCTTATAATGTATGCTGAAGTTGTATATTGTAGTCTAGACTCGTTATCCCAGCACAAATTCCAAGTAGCCTTCAACGACTCGGTGCGTTATATCCACGGCATTCGTAGATATCACCACATATCAGCATACACTAGGGATTTACTAGGTTGTGATTTGCATCAGTATATGAACGCCATGAACTGTATATTCTTGCATAAAATTATTATAAATCAAAGTCCGGCTTAATTTTACTCGGTCGTCACGAACCACCAATCTAATACCCTACCGCTGCAATTATCTCAATTCCTCGCGCTTGTTTTTCATTCACACTGTGAGACTATGGAACTCTTTACCCTCGCATATAAGAGCTATATCAAATCACTCCAATTTTAAAAGTGCAATTCTCCTATATTTTTCCACACCTCAACATTAAATCCCATATGTATCTCCTATCTATCTCTCCTCAAGTAAGTTTTAAGAAATTTTTTGTATCTAGTTCTAAGTTTTCAATGAAATAATTGTTTTGAAGTTACACCTCTAAGTACTAAAAAAGATTCTATCTTATTGTACAAACCATATAAATGAAATAAATAAATGAAATGAAAAATGAAATGAAATGAAGCATGTTGTTCGAATTGTTTGTAAGAAAGCAAGGCTAACAAGCAGTTGGCCTTTATTTCAGGATCGTCTTATTTTGCCTTTGAAACACCTATATAAAGGGTGGTTAAATTTTAAGGGCCGATGTTGAATGTGAACCACACCTAAACGTCAAGTTTTTTTCTGCATTTCATTTGACATTTCTCAATTTCAGACTAACTCAATTTGAACCATGGAAAGATACACAATCGAGCAACGCGTTAAAGTTATTCAGGCTTATTATCAAAATGGGCGTTCAAATCAAAATGCATATCGTGCATTTCGTGATTCTTTCGGTCAATTTAATCGTCCAAATGTGCGTACAATCGGAAAAATCGTGCAAAAATTTGTGCAAACCGGGTCTGTAGGAGATGTGAAAACACCAGTGCATGCTCGTACAGCTCGTACTGCTGCTCGCGATAGTGTGGCTGAAGAGCCGTCCACCTCAACTCGTCGTCGTGCCCAACAATAGCACCTCTCACGCTCGTCGTTGATGAACATTATGCATAAAGACTTGCATTTACGCGCTTACAAGGTGCAATTGACTTAAGAACTTAAGCCTCTTGACCATTTCAAGCGTCGTCAATGGTCACAATGGTGGCAAGAAATGGCAACAGTGGATGATCAATTTTCGAAGAAAATCATCTTCAGTGATGGGGCACATTTTCACCTCAGTGGATTCGTCAATAAGCAGAATTGCCGCATTTGGGCGAATGATAATCCAAGAGTGATTGTCGAAAAACCAATGCACCCACAAAGAGTGACTGTTTGGTGCGGTTTATGGGCTGGCGGCATCATCGGGCCGTATTTTTTCCAAAATGAGGCCGGTCAGGCAGTTACTGTGAATGGTGTTCGCTATCGTGAGATGATAACGAACTTTTTATGGCCCGAATTGGAAGATATGGATGTGGACGATATGTGGTTTCAACAGGATGGTGCCACTTGCCACACAGCTAACGAAACGATGGCTCTTTTGCGCGACAAATTCAATGGCCGTGTTATCTCACGTGGTGGCGATGTCAATTGGCCGCCAAGATCATGTGATTTGACACCGTTGGACTTCTTTCTTTGGGGTTATTTGAAAGAAAAGGTGTACGTCGATAAGCCAGCAACAATTCAAGAGCTAAAGAATGAGATAATTCGGCACATTAACGGCATAGAACCTCTATTATGCCTCAGCGTCATCGAAAATTTGGACCATCGGATGGAGGTGTGCCGCCGAGGTCGCGGCGGATATTTGGCCGATATTTTGTTCCATACATAATTGAACCATACCAATATTATCATAATAAAATAAATGACAGTAATTTCCTAAATAATTTGTGTTTTATTCAAAATCAACATCGGCCCTTAAAACTTAACCACCCTTTATATATAAAGTTCTTAAAGTTTTCTTCAGCCATGCACTTAGAAGCTCAAATTCGTATGGTTTAAGAGTTAATTCTCGAATCTTAGTCAATGTCCCAATGAGTAATAAAAGTCAATTTTCAAATTTCTATACTTCATCAGCACCTAAACTTTTTAATCAGTTGCCCTATGAAATAAGGAAACATAATTGTCTTAAGTTATTTCTGAAGTCTGTAAAAAAATGGCTCTTTAATATGAATAGTTCGATGGTCAAAAATCTGTTTTTAACAATAGTATAATTATTCAGTTTTTAACTTTGTCCTCATTTCAATTTCTACTTTTTTGAATTTTTCTTTTTTTTTTGCTAATGCTTTTAACTAACTGTAGGTACTCTAAATATTCACTTTTGTATTTATAGTTTAAATTTGCTGATATGGTTCATTCGCTTCTAGTTTTATTTAAAATTATAGAATGAAACCTATTATTCTTTTTCTTTTTTTTTAAAAATTAGTTCTATTGATATTAAAATTATAATTAAAAAATGGAATAAATAAAAAAAAAATTCCCTGGTCGTGGCCACCAAGATCGTGTGATCTGACTTCGTTGAATTTTTTTTGTGAGGCTAAAGATCGTGTCAGACAATATTCAAACTTTGGAGCACTTGAATCTCAACATCCGTCCCAACATCCCAACAGCCAGAAATATGCCGAGAAGTCATTAAAAACTACCTCACAAGAATCGAAGTTGAGTGGCCGTGGTGTAGTGGTAACATCATCGCTTGTCACGCTATTGGTTCATGGTTCGAATCCTGATGTCAAGAATCATCTATTTATTTCGCATGAAATAAATAAAAAAGTGGATTAATTGCGAAAGCTAAGTCAACTCTACTGTGGAGGCATAATACTGGCAGTAGGGTGGTCATATGGCTAAAATGCAACTTGATCGTGATGATGACATCAGGAGGATGGAAAAAAATACTGTGAATCATAAGCAACGTAAATAATAGCGAAAAGAAACAAAATACTCCCCAGTTATCTGGACAGCCACCCTTGGAGTTTACAGAAACTTAATACCACCTGAGTTTCAAACTACACCACTCTGTCTTTCTCTCTGTCTCTTCCCCTTTCCACAAAACGCACGTGTTCTAAAAAATTAGTATAAGGGTATTCATATCCTCTTTAAAACGTGCAAATTATAAGAAAAAAAAAAGTTGTAAAAACTCCCGTGGCGGGCATTTAACCGCTTTTGTTAACATTTAAAAGAGAACACAAATTTCATTGAAATCTTTAATACTTTTTGTTTTATTTAATTTTAAAATCCTAAAGCACAAAATGAATAACCCTGTGTAAGACTAAAAATATAGAAAATATGTATGTTCTACGAGTATAATTCGTTTAGATTTTAAGTCGTATAACACATAACACCAGCACTGCAATTGACGACGCATTGAGTAAAATCTGCAGACAGCAGTTCAATAAGTCAATTCAAATATAAACGTCTTCATCTTTGGCATTGAGAAAGATGTCAGTAGCTCATCATATCTATAAAATTGATTCCTATAATTCACTTCACAGGCTTTATGTCCCTTAAACTTAATTTTTACCATTGAAATCTTCTCCCAAAGTATACACAAACTCATACACATACACATATCACAGTTGACTGCGTATTCTAAAAAGGATGATTTTTCTCCATATTTTCCTTTTTATAAAAGGTTCAACAAGGATTATCATAGAGCTCTCCGAATGCACGCGTTCACCCATTGAACTTGAGATACTCTATTCTGATTGCACATGTGTATCACTTATAGTGGAAGAAGAATTTCATTTTTCTTTCTCGTCCTTTTTAAAATGAATTTTTAATGGATCTACATAGACCATTAGGAGAAAGGATCCCGGGCTTGGATGTTGTGGTCGCCACATCATACAAGTAAAGTATAAAAAAAAGTATCTTTTCAAAAAATTTCAAATAGTGGAATATGTGAGCATTTTCTATACATATTTTCTTGCAGCACACATGCACAGAGTAGAAGAAAAAGGATTTTATTCCTAGAAACATCGTTTTGCATAATTGAAATGGTTTAGAAACCGAATCGATTAGAGAGGAACATAGGGGTAGAATAATTCGAAGGTTTGCAACAACAATTGTTAAGTTAACAAAATTTAAAGGCTACAACTATAGGGTTCTACTAAAAAATAAGTTTAGTTTTGTTTGTGGAAGAAGGCCTCTAATTGATAAATCATTTTATATAAATATAAGGATAGACCACCAGAAAATGGCATTAGCATAGATTACTTCTATTAGTTTTGATTTTACTGGTTTATGGGGGATTGAAAGTTCTGAGTTTTTTTAGGAAAGTGGTATACAGGCAGTCTGCATTAAAAAGTATCAAAAACTTTAGTGGGACATTTCTAAATTGAAAATATTTTTCTTTATAGCAAAAATATGTGACTTATGAGGTAGGTATCTTGTTATGCTTTATCATAAAATTGTGTAATTAAGGAACAACCGTCAAGTCGCCGTTGTCAGTTTTACTGCCCGAACACAATGGAGAAGCGCTGCAGCAGATGAAGTCGCTGTAGTACAAACTGTCAAATAAGTCACTCACTGAAGTAGCAATGCACGTACACAATGGTGAAGCGCAACTCGATTGCTCAAGCTGTCAAAACGGGAAGATAATCGCGCTGTGCTTCATGAAAATGTTTTTCGTGGTTGATTTATTTTATAATAATGACTGAGGAAGAATCGTATGCTATCAATTTCTCCGTAGACGGCTCTACGTTTTTTTGTTTTACTTTTTAACTGTAAAAAAGTAGTGCAGCTCGTTTAGAAGTTGAAGTTGACTGAATTTGTGCTGCAGCTACTTTTCGTACTTCAGCTGCAGATTCGCATTGTTTGCGTGATATAAAGAGTACTTGTATTTCAACTTTGACAGCGCTGCGTACTGCACCTTCAGCTTCACCATTGTTTTCGAGTAATTAAGCACATTAGATAAAAGTTGTATAACACATAATACCAGTACTGCAATTGATGACTCATGGTTCAAAATTTGCAGTCAGTAGTTATTTCAATTGTGACATCATCTATCGTAAGATTTTCCTTAGGAAATCATAGAGCCAAACTAAAAATTCCTCTATACCTATCCAATATGCGCTGTTTATTGCAAACCACTTCACACCTTTCCATGTTACATAACTCGTGTACCTGTCTGGTAGCTTGTAGCTCGGCTTTCCCAGAATTCCCCATATTCCGCACAAGAGATTTGATTACTGAGGAAAAAAGCTGCCTTGAGTAGAGTTCCGTCTTCTTTGCCGTGATATTTTTTATTTGTTTTTTATAATTTACGCGCGCCAAATGGGGTATGAATACCATTAAATTATTTTACGGTACGGGCGTTTGTAGAAAATTGAGAGAGAGAAAAAGAAAGATTGGTGTAGTGGGTTTGAAACTTAGGTGGGGAGCTTGTTTGTTTTGCTTTTTGTCGTTGCTCATGATTCACAGTATTTTTTTTTCCGTCCACCTGATGTCATCATCACGATCAAGTTGCGTTTTTAAGCCATATGACCACTCTACTGCCAGTGTTATGCCTTCTCAGTAGAGTTGACTAAGTTTTCGCAATTGATCGACTTTTTATTTATTTTGTGCGAAATAAATAGATGGTTCTTGACATCAGGATTCGAACCATGAACCAATAGCGTGACAAGCGATGATGGTACCACTACACAGAATGCTAGGCTATTACCGCACTTTTATCTTCTCCATGGGCGGTTGTAATTCCACATTACTATGGCATCTTGGTGAACTTCGAACGATACCTTCTGATCTGGATACAAGTAAATTTCTCTGAGTTTCGACAATAGTCACTGTGGACCATCTAGAGACTCTCGTCTTGCGCTTGGTAGATCCATTTAACAAAGGAAAGACCCCGGAGTGGATGCATTTTTTGTTATATTTTTAATAAGCTTATCCGCAATGTCGTTGCCTTGATTATCCTCATGTCCTTCGGTCACCGTATTGGGTGAAAATATCCCACTTAGGTATAATAATAATAATAATAATAATAATAATAATAATATTTTTGGTTTAACAGCCCAATGCAGGGCCTGTCTTAGCTTCTCGCAGTCACTAGTGCTGTACGCCTTACGAATGGTTGGGACCTACAGTTTTTTCTTCGATTGAGAGAAGCTTCTCAAGACAGTTTTACTCTCGGATGTTTGCCAGACGTTCGCGAGAGGACTGTGAGAAAACTTTCATTTTTGTATTTTTGTGTTTTCTTGGATTCGAACTTTGAACCTCTCGCTCAGTGATCGCACACTTAACGACTGAGACATCGCGCCCACTTAAGTATAGCTATTGTAAAGTTTTCCAAGCTTGGCTCTGAGCTAGCCAATAAATTGGTGTTAATTTAGCAAAACAATGTAACAAATCTACCAATCTGCCAATCTAATACCGAACTTTTTTCCGCAGAACTTACCATCTACCGCAAGGATGAGTGTGGAGAAAGCAGATGATCTCTCAGATTGCGGTCTTCTTTTAGCAATTCACAATCGCTTCGATGCGACCCTTCTAGAAATTCCTATCTCCCCAGACCTCGAATTCATACGTATCAAGCTTAAGCTCACTAAAGTTTGCTTCTGAATACTTTGCTGTTATATTCGCCCCTTCCAACTAATCGGGACCTATCAACTTGCCGTTGACGTGATTTCTGGGAGATTTCAATCTTCATATTTTAAACTGGACTCATTCCGAAGATGAGTCTCATTTCGAACATTGAATGCCTCCTCTGATAAAGAAGTTCTATTCATCGATTGCCTTTCTGATTCTGGACTCAGGCAAGTTAGCTCGATCTCACATTTTCTTCTGATCCTGATAATTGTGTTGTCCTTGAGAGTTCCCACCTCCTGTCAACGTTAGATAGAGTCCACTCTCCCCTATCTCTATTTTTTTCTTACGAAAACGAGAACACACACATTAACATGGTTAATGCAATGTAACTCTTTTAACTTTAATTTTCATAAAGCTGACTTTCCCAAACTTACAAGTCTCATCAGCAACATTAACTTTGACTTTATTTCATTTAATTCTAATATGGATACTGTCGTTGAAATATGCTACTCACTAATCTATTGCGCAATCAGTCCCTTATACATCCAGGAAATACTGCTCGTCTTCCCCGCCCTGGTATAATAAAGAGCTTCGCTCATTCCTTAATAATAGAAATAAACTCTGGCAAACTTTCCTATCAACCAGATCCGATGTCATCTACGGTAACTACCTCTCTGCTTATAACCGCTTTTTCCCATTGTCTATATGTTTTTTATATGTCTTTATCAGGAGTATATCGATCGAATGCAACAGAGTCAAATCTCCGACCCGAAACGCTTTCACCAGTTTATCAACGTCAAAAGAAAATCAGATGGCTTTCGTTCCACTCTAAAAGCATCCAGCATTTCATCAGCTGACCCTGATATAATCGTTAAACTCTTCTCGACCTTTCTCAGCCAGTCGTACACATTCGTATAAATTGACCCTGACTACTTTATCTATTTGAGCAACTGTTCGTAAACTTCTTTTGCCTCAATTGAGATAACGATGGATATGACTCGAAAAGATCAACATGCTCAAGGACAATTACTCACCCGGCCCCGATGGCTTACCTGCGATTGTATTAAAAAAAAAAAAAAAATCATAAACGTCATTTCGCAGCCCCTTGGAGTTCTTTTTCAACTTTCACTCTCTCAACCCGTTTTTCCGTTACTGTGAAAGGACTCGTTCATTTTTCCCATCCATAAAAAAAGGCTGCAAAAATGAGATCTCAAACTACCGACCTACTGCTAAACTGTTATGCATCCCCTAGCTCTTTGAAAGCATCGTCTATGATTAAATGCACTTTATTTGCTTCCCTTGTGAACAAATCTCCTCCCCAGTACAACACGAATTTTTAAAAGGTAGATATACTACGACAAATCTAACAAAATTTGTATCTTGCGCATTACATGCATTAGAAGGTGGTAATGAACAGATTATAGCAAAGCTTTCGACAAAATCTCTCACCAAACTATTTACCTTAAACTCAGTGCCCTTGTTTTTCCACTATTTTTTATTTCCTGGATTAGATTTTGTCTAGGAAATAGCCAGTATAGAGTCCTCTTCAGAAGCTCAGTATCTAATCCCATCAGTGCCACCTCCGGAGTTCCTCAAGGTAGTCATATGGGACCCCTGATTTTTGTCTTAACCATCAACGACGTTGGTCTCATCTTAAAGGAGTCTGACCTTTCCATGTATGCGGACAATAAAAAAGTCTTTAAGATAATTTCTTCCCCATCAGATTCTCTCTTACTGCAAGGCGACCTTAATTACTTTTCCACGTGGTGTAAATATAATTTCTTAGACTTGAGTGTGACGAAATGTATAGCTATTACTTTTTTCCGTAAGCGTATTTCCCCTCCTACTAGGATCTACGAGTCTTCCAAAATATAGCTGTTACTTCAGTCAATTTAATCTGCGAAATCAAAGCCAACTCTTTTCTCGGTTTCATCAAGCCCTGGTCCAAAGAATTCCGTAATCCTTATGTGACTAAATCCCTTCATGTCACCTTCGTCACCCTATCACAATAATCATTGTCTGAATGAAGAATTGAAGCAGTACGGCGTAGATATGTACATCCGTTTCGCCCTTCGTGATCACTCTTGGGCTGACAGATACAATTTGCCTCCGTATGAAAATCGGCTTGAATTGATCAATTTAAAAACTCTCTTAAAGCGCCGTGAAGTTGATGACATCGCTAGCAGGTACGATTGATGCCCCCTCTCTACTTCAAATGATCAACCTAAACACTAACACTCGAAATCTTAGGTCTGTACCTCTATTTCGTATCGCTAGAATGCTGCATTTAACCAAAAATGCACATATCACTTTCGATTTTCACATCTCAAGTTCCATCCTCAGAAATTCTCTTCACGCAATACAAATTCCCCGATAAGTAGATTAAGTTTAATTTAAGTTTGTTTAACTATAAATAAATAAGGTATTAGTTTTAAGTATTCGATTGTTTAAGACCTTCAATGCTTGTACTAAGCAAACAAATAAATAAAAACATATGTTTTGGATCAACTTTCGTATGGACTGTATCTTCTAAAGAGGCTAATTTTTTTCTCCAAAGCCAATAAGGATTTTATGAAAGGCTCTTTTTTGACTATCAACTCAGTATAATATCTATCTCTAGTGGGAATTGGACTAGCCATTTTTAAGGGGTCAAAGTTCAGTGGACCATTCTTTCTTGGCCGACTGCCATATACAAGTTTTCTTTTTGGTTTTATAGTATTAGGTGCGCAACTAAGTTTTCGCTGTATGTCAATAGATGGCTCCAGCAGTAAGTGCTGGTCGATTTTGACATATTCAAAACGTCATGAACCGAGCTTAGACATCTGGTAAACAAACTGTTTTGACATATTAGTGATTTTGTTTTGGCGTCATATACTTTTGGTTGTGTGAAAATGTTTGATTTTGTGCCCGATGAGGATCGGTGCCAAACGCAAGAACAACTTGCTTCAGCATTAGGAGCCATTTCCAAGCGATTGCATACGTTAGGAATGATTCTAAAACAAGGAACTTGGGTTTCTTATGACTTGAAGCCAAGGGACGTTGAGCATCGTTTTTTCGCCTGTGAACAACTGGTCCAGCAAAAAAGGAAAGGTTTCTTCCGAATATTCACGCTGCAAAGATTACGCTGTATATTTGGTGGAACCAGGTCGGTGTCATTTATTATGAACTGGTGAAACTCAAAGGTACCATCACTGGGGAACGGTATCGACTTCAATTGATGCGATTGAGCCAAGCACCGTAACGGTATACGAGCTCTGCCAGAAAGATGGGAAAAAGTTGTAGCTAGCGATAGGCAATACTTTGAATTTTTTTCACAATAACGTTGAATTTTCATCAAAAAAAATCAGCGAGAACTTAGTGGCGCACCTAATATATTTATGGTAAATATTCACGAATACAAACTTATAGCAGAGTAATGATACAAAATAGAATAAACAGTCAAGTGATTTGAATTTCATTTGATTCGACATTTCTCACCAAAATATCATAAATCATGCTTCTAGCAAGCGCTTCCGAGTGTATGATATATCCCAATGAATTAAATTGTCTTGCCACATACATCAGCTCATTCGTTTCGGATGATCGTCCACCAATGACAGCATACTCTGGAATTTCACCATTTCTTGCAGATTTCCAACTGAATTTACTTGGCATTAAAGATATTAAAGCGTCACAATAGAAAGATTTAATTTTATGCCCTCGATATACTGCTGTTGAAATATTTAATTCGGGTATAAACTGGCCGGGGATAAAAGAAAATGGTCCCAATAATCTAGCCACGAACATGTCATAATTATCCTCCGATTTTCCACCATAGATAGTGTAGTTTAGTTTTATGTCGTCAGTTGCGAATCCAAGCCATTTGCTGTCGTCGTCATAGCAAACTAAAGCCTCACTATTATTTGATAAAGAGTTCCATTTAAATAATTCTACTCGATTTGAAGCCAAAAAAATGAAAAAAATATTATTCGGCCCTTTACCGACATAAATCGGTTCACCATTCCATGCAGTTCCTACACGTACAATATGCTCAGGCACATTTTGAATTTCCGTACCAAAAACTTCCCACATACAAAGCCCTGTAGTCACAACAAGGACTTCGAACTGGTACGTGGTTATTTCTTGGGAATAATAGAAAGACCAGGCATGTCTGCCATCACTTGCTACTTTGGCAGGTAGCACTAAATTGTAATGTGTTATTCGTCCAACAAATGAGTCTGTATATGGTATATCGACAGCTCCTTTAGGTAGAGGAACACCCTTCTGCCACGGTATCCATTTATAGCCTAGAATAGAAAGCATATGTATCATATTTGAATACAACAGTGCTGCCAGTCTGTGGGAAGTTTGTTCAAAAATTAAATTTTTCGAAGTTTTTCTAGGTTTCTAAGATTTTTACTGTTCGCGGTTCGAATTTAAAATGCAACATCCTAATGTTGACTCAGTACTTTTGCAAAATAAGAACTGGAGTTGAGGGGCATATATTCTTATTAGACCAGCAAACGAAGAGAACTAAAAACATTTCGTGTTATCCTTGCAACCTCCCAAAGGAAGATTCACGTTATGTGAGCATGTTTGTTCATTTCGAGTGCGGATGTGAAACCCTCACCAAAATTAATGAGTTTACTACGAGTTGTAATGCGTCATGGGAACAAAATGTCATTGAATAGTGCAAATAGCCCATATAAGGTTTAGCTTTTCGAAGTCATTCGTGTTGGGAGTTTTATATTTTTCGCCCGAATGCAAGGGACCTACAGTTTAATTTCTGGATCCAAGCTGTGGTTAGAAATCAGTTTGAAAGCCTTTTTCCAAGTAAGACTGAAACATCCAAAAATCCATAAGTATAGTGTGGGTACCGAAACTATGTGCCTACCTAACTTTCACTTTATATGTATATATGAACAGAAATAAGTTGACTTTGAATCTTACCAGATGAATAGTGAGGTCGGCCTATTACAAAGATTATAATAACTGCACCGATTAATTGATACATCCCGAGCAATATATATTTTACTGCATAAGTTCTGTATTGAACAAATTAATTCTAATAACTGAATACTTTTCGAGTTTTTTCCGATATAAATATACAAAGTCTTATCAGCTTGGGCGGGTCATTGTGTCATTATCTATTTATAATTTACTCGTAGTATGTGGGCGGATTCCATTCTAATGGGTTGCCAATTTCAGTTATCGCTTGCGGGTTTGAAACCAATTCTAATATCAAAACGATAAAGTCCCCAGAGTTGATTTCATTTGGTCAGGCCGTCGTGTGTAGATATGTAGTATAAAATATTTCCCTTGAGCAGTGCCAGATGGTTCTAAATTCATTTCCATGGGGTGCCAATTCCACTAATAATAAATTACAAATCAATGTAGTATAGCTTGTGGGTTTGAAACCAATTCTAATATCAAAACGATAAAGTCCTCAGAGTTGATTTTATTTGGACACACCGTTGTGTGTAGATACATTACTAACTTTACTTAAGGTGGCTATAGTCCAGGATGGACCTGGGCATCAACCAAAAAGCGCATCCAGTCAGCTCGAACTTTAGCTAGCTGCCTCTAGTTTCGCACGCTAAGTTGGTTGAGGTCCCCTTCCACTTGCGTGCGACACCTGACTCGCATTCTTCCTCTACTGCGTCATCCTTCGGGAATGGGTTCGAAAATTTCTCGGGCCGGAGCATTGGTGTCAATGCGCTCTACATTACCTAGCCACCTCATTCGTTGGACGTTCTCTCTCCTGGCTAAGTCGATGGCGCTTTACAGTTCGTCATTGTGTCTCCTCCACCACTCCAGACCGGACCAAAAATCACCCGAAGAATTTTCCTCTCAAAACAGTCAAGAGCAACCTCATCCACTTTTGATAAAGTTTATGCCTCTGCGCCATAGAGTAGGACTGGGATGATTAGGCTTTTATAAAGGGTTACTTTAGTTGTTAGAGAGAGGGCTTTGCTACTCAATTGTCTTCTTAGCCCAAAGAAGAAGCGGTTGGCAAGTGTTATTCTTCATTTGATCTCAGTGCTCGTGTCGTTGTCTGAATTTATAGCGGATCCTAGGTAGACAAAGTCCCTAACTACCTCAAAGTTATATCTGTCTACGGTGACGTTCTGCCGAGACGTCGATGTTCTTGTTGACAGCATATACTTGGTCTTGCCCTCATTCACCGTTAAATCCATTTTCGCCGATTCCGCCTCAATACTCACAAAAACGCTACTGACGCTGCGTTCTTCCGATTATGTCAATATCGTCGACGTATGCGAGTAATTGGACAGACTTTTGAAAGATTGTGCTCTGATGTTGGCACGTAAATTTTGCACTATTCTTTCAAGAACGATGTTAAAAAAATGACAGCCCGTCGCCTTGTATGAATCCTTTCTTGATATCAAAGATCTCGGAGAGGTCTTTACGAGACCTTGATGGAGCATTCTCCATCGTCATCCTGCACAAACGGACAAGTCTAGCAGGGATGCCAACACTAGACATTGCTCTATGTAGCTCATCTCTATAAATGCTGTAATACGCGGCTTTAAAGCCTTAAAATCGATGAAAAGGTAGTGGGTATCAATTTGAAGCTCCTGGGTTTTTTCCAAAATCTACCATAGTGCGAATATTTGGTCGATGGTGGACTTTCCTGGCCTAAAGGCACACTGTTATGGACCACTGGTCTTCAATACTCGATGCTGGCGGCACAGAACCTCTTAAGAGATTAAGGGAGACTCGATCGGAAAAGGATTTGGTGATCTCTTGGGATTGCAGTCTGACGTCAAACTTATTCACAGTATTTCCTTGTTTTGGCGGTGTTCGGAATATCTGCAACCGTATCTTGGCTACAACAAGATAGTGGTCCGAGTCAATGTTGGCCACTCTGAAAATTTGGACATTCATAATACTGGAGGAGTGCTTTGCGTCGATCGCAATGTGGTCAATCTGGTTGGCCGTTGATTGATCAGGAGATCTCTAAGTTCCCTTGTGAATATTTGAGATGCGGGAACCACGTACTAGCCTGAATCTATTATCGAAGGTGGTGTCGTGTAGGCTGTACTTTTCAACTGTACTACCAAAGATGTCCTCTCTTCCTAACTCTGCGTTAAGATAGCCTAAGACAATTTTAATATCATAGCTAGGGCATTGCTCGTATGCTTTGTCTAAGAGTTCGTAGAACTTGTCTTTGGTGTCGTCGTCTTTCTCCTCTGTGGGGACATGCGCTCGTATTAGGCCTATGTTAGCGAAATTAGCCGTGATGCGAATTGTCGAGAGGCATTCGTCCAAATATCCGAAACTTAAGACTTCTTGCCTAACTCTGCCTCCAACGACGAATCCACATCCAAATAGGCGCTGCTTTTGTTGCCGGTAACAATCGCCGTAATAGATATCGCAGTTTTTCATCCTCTTTTTGCCCGGCCCATCCCATCGTACTTCTTGGATGGCGGTGACATCTGCTTTGCAGCAGTTTAGGACTTCCGCTCATTGTTCGGCTGCACTTGGTCTATTAAGGGACCTAACATTCCACGTACAGATTCGAAGTTAGTGGCACTTGTTTCATTTGCATGGTTCGTCATTAGTAAATCCGTCAGTTTCCGCAGCTTGTTGTTGCTTCGTAACAAGTTGTTTTTTACGTGATAGGGCAATTACCGCGGGGGCACTAGAAAGTTTCATTCTAGAAATCCCTAGGACAAGGGGTCGGTTACACCGATGTCAGTAACCCACTTTGGGGATGTGAGCGCTGCCGTTGGCCCCTTTAGGGCTCATTGCAATCTCTTATTCAAGACCCCTATCGGCCTAAGCTCCAAATATGTCGAAGGAGCCCAAATAAGATGTTATCTCCGCTCCGGAGTTTTTTCACGCCTGGTTTCATCTGGAGAATTCGTTCGCTGTCGTGTTTGTAGTGCTGCTATTTTTGTCTTCTGGACAACACGCGCGCTTATATGTTTAGCAAATTGAGTCCGGGCGGACAACAACCAGTATCTGATGGCTATCGCGCAATTGATATGTAGTAACAGTTACCACATCGCCTGGTATCGCCTGGTTGACACCTATCAGAGTCTACCGTATTTCTACAACATTCATCCAGTGTAGATATGTAGTCTACGTAGTCTAACATATTTCCCTCGGACAGTGCCAGATGGTTCGAATTTTATTCCCATGGGGTGCACCCCTGCAAAATCTATAGATCTGTACTGTTCCTCTGAATTTGAGCTTTAGTCGTTGATATACCAGTCCGTATGCGTGGATGAACCGTGGTATCTGGAGCGGATCCAATATTGCGATCGTCCTAATAATTGGCAATCCACCAGGTAGTTCATTCTTTAGTTTATTAGTGCTTCACGTTCATTGCAGTGGTGCGCTGTGAGTTTTGCCAATATCTGTGCAGGATCTGCAGTTTCTTGAAATGTTCTCAAAGTTCACAGTGCATTGTTAGGAAGATTTTAGGATGTGAAACCTAACTTCTTTTCCGGTTAATGTTCCTTAGTTCGGCTAATAGAGTTGCTCACAGAGCTTTGCTGTTGTGCACTCCTTTTCCTTCTTTAGCACAACGTTTCCGGTCCAACGACCATTCCTTGGGTCTTAGATCATGGACTGCTTTACTTATTAGGCATATCTTTCTGGGCTAGATTATTTATCTTTGTAAGGCACTCCCTGACTATCTGAAAATATAGCGAGGTTCTGTGATATTTCCTATTGACGCTGAATTGGGTGCATTTTTCGATCGCATGAACCTCTGCTCGGAACACACTAGGGTAAGTTCCCAGGGATTCTGAGAGTCTTCAGGTATTTTGGATCCATCTTCTTATTAGTCTAAGGAAATGTAGCATAATCGCTTCCTATTTTTTTCGTAGTAGTGTATAGAAAAAACCATCTATTCTCGGTAGTTTGAACGGTTGAAAAGTGTACATAGACTTCTCTAGCAGCAGTTATGATCCTTCCATGCGTGTCCATTACATCTATAGTACTGAATTCGCTACCCGGAAAGAACGTTTCGAGCAAGATCTGCACTTAATCCTCGCTATACCTGGCATAGTTCTTTTTCAGTGTAGATATGTGTAAGGACATGACATTAAAATTGCCAGTCTCTATTGCACTTGGCCTTTGCCTAGAATTTTATTCCACCATGAAGAGCAACTATGTCCTTTGCTATTATTAATAGGACAACAGAGATGTCTATTTTGACACTAATGTACTCAAAGTAAAGACGATTATGTATTCCTAGAGGAACCCCGCGATCAGTCCTTTTTCTCAAGACGATCATCCCGAAAGACAATGAAGCATGAAATAAATAATTTGTTGTTCTTATAATCCGAGGTTAGATTAGATTCAGGTAGAAGTATCGTAGGGGAGATTTTACGAGTTAAGAAATACAGCGGAGGCTTTAGTACGCAATTCTCTTACATTCTGATAGTATAGGGATAAGTACTTGGGAAAAGTTATAATTGGGTTCCGATGGCCGGCATTATAGTGGCCCGCCATACGAAGAAAGGTAGGAAACGATAGAAATTTTCAAAATTAGATCGGAGACATTTAGAGCTGATATGAGAAGCAAGCGTCCAGAGGGATGGCCTTCATGGTGAATCAGGACCATGACATTGGTTTTGGTTTTTCCATCGATACATATGGAGTTAAAATTGTCATGCAAGTTGGCACAGTACTTTAAACATAGAAATCTGAAAAATAAAGTTTTACAGTTCTTACCAAATGTTTGTTATGTCATATGGCTGAAAATGCAACTTGATCGTGATGATGACATCAGGCGAGCGGAAAAAAAATACTGTGAATCATTAGCAACGACAAAAAGCAAAACAAACAAGCTCCCCAGTTATCTGGACGCTACCCTTGGAGTTTACAGAAACTTAATATTATCTGAGTTTCAAACCACTATACTAAAATCTTTCTTTCTCTCTCTCTCTCTTCTTCACAACGCCCGTGTCCTGAAATAGTATAAGAGTATTCATATCCTCTTTGGCGCGGGCAAATTATACAAAAAAAAAAAAAAAATAATAAATAGCACAAATATTCACAAAAGCTTTAATATTCCACTCTCCCTACCTCAGCTATTAGCTGATGGTGTTGGTAATTTTGTCAGCGTAACTTTCACAAAACTATTGGATTGTATAGTAATTACTCGTATCTACCTAAGTTAGCTTATTAAACATTCTTCACTAAAATATCATAAATCATTTTTTTATTAAGTCCTTCTGAGTGTACGATATATCCCAAGGTCCTATGCAGTCTCGCTACATACATTAGTTCATTCGTTTCTGACACTCCACCAATAATGGCATAATCTGGAATTTCTCCATATCTTGCATATTTCCAAATGTATTTACTCGCATCTCCAACCAAAACTTGACAATAGAGAGATCGAATTGTATACTTTTGATATACTGCCGTTGATGTATTTAACTCGGGTATAACCTGACCAGGAACAAACGATGTAGGTCCTAGCAATCTAGAGACGAAAATATCATAATTATCTTCCGATTTTCCTCCAGAGATTGTGTTGTTTGGTATATGTCCCGATGAGCTGTCAATCCACTTACTATCATCGTCGCCGACGCAAATTAAAACATCAACATTACTGTAATTATTATCCGGCCATCTATAGACTTGTTGCAAAGCCAACAAAATAAATGCAATACGATAATTGGATCTGCCTACATAAATTGGTTCACCGTTCCACGCAGTTCCCCCACGTACAACATTCTCTGATGGTGCATAATCAAAATCGAACTTCTTCCATTCACAATGTTCTGTAGCAACAAGGACTTCAAAGTGCTGTTTAGCTAATTTCTCGGAAATAATGAAAGTGCGGGCATAAGTGCTATTAAAAACTTCGACAGGCAGCACTAAATTGTAATGAATCGCTCGTCCAACATATGGGCCTCTACTTGATATTTCGATAGCATTTTCTGGTATCGGATCACCGTCTTTCAAAGCTATCCATTTATAGCCTGAACAAAAAAAACAGTTATTCTACATCAATTTTGAAATCTATAGATAATTTCGTACATATCCTATCCCATTGGGTCTATATATTTTGACACATGTAACTGGAAAAGTATTTATTATTGTGTACAGCAGCACCGATAGTCACATTAATCTAGCCATGCCCATTCGTGTATTCGTCTATCAGTATGTCCCCAGTTTTTGGGGATACGTTAAGCTAGAAAGATGTAAATTTGGTACGAAGGTTTCTTAGAACATGAAGTAGTGCAAATATACATATTTTTGAGACTAAAGGCCCCGACCCATAGAATCCGTCGACATTGTTCCATTTAAGGTTGATAGTGACGTTTACGTATTGCCGGAAAGAACAGTCCCATACAATCCGTCGCATACCTTCGTTGACAGATTGAAAAGTCAGCCAATTGTCAACGGCGATGACAGTTCCTCTTGTTTCTCAATGCTTCCACCAATGAAAGTGCTTACGCTCAATTGCCGACTGCTAATGGATCAACGGACTAAAAAAGTAGAAAGTAAACCTACTTTATCCGTCGAAGTTCATACATCCGTCTGTTATGGACCACCTTCCGCAAGAATACGTGTATTCTATCTATGTGTCAGTTAAAATTAACGCAGCAATGGATCAACGGATTCTATAGGTCGGGGCCTTAAGACTAAATATGGTTCATTGGACCTCCTTACAATAGCACTACAGCCGCAGTGCTATTGTAAGGACTGTTCACTACAGTTTGAACAATTAACTGCCCGGAATGCACTACGAAAAGTCCAAAGATTAGCCTGCATTGGAATTGGAAGCTCTCCTGCAGCTCATCAGAGTCAAAAAATCTGCAAAACTTCACCTGTACACCTAGTTTCAAATTTTAATTTGGAAGATCTCAAAGGGCATCTACAAATATAAAACAGGCTCTCGCTACTTTCCAAGTCTGCTATGCGGACTTCATGCCTCTTTACCGCCCTTTTTAAAATAATGATCCTAGAGTGTGATAAATGGAACAACGGGGTCCTCCTTCCGAGAACTACCCTCATTCAACATGGTACACGGAGGTGTGAAAGTGTTCGGCCCTAATTTCCGATTGGCACTTCATTTGCGACTTTCTGCTTCGATTTTCCAGGCCGAAATCTACGATATAGAATTTTGCGTCAGAGAAATCATTGGGCGTAACCCCCGTAGATCCAATATTAACATCCTGTTTGACAGTCAAGCGGCTATTAAAGCCCTATACTCCTTTTACTTGCTCACAATAACATAACAATCATTTGGGTTTCTGGCCACAGGGGTATAGATGGCAACCAACGCGCGGATGAACTTGTAATACGTGGCTCAGTACTACCATTCATAGGGCTATTACCTTTCTGTAGCCTACTTGTTAGCCACTAGAACTGAAATCCTGGGCAAAACTTGTATCAGTATTTAAATGGAACGCAACACAGGTCAAAACATTAATTGATTTTTCAAAACATTATCGAGTTAATGAAATTTTGTCTCTTCGGAAAAAAAAGGTGCCAAAATCTTAACAGGCTACCTTACGGATTACTGTCTGCTCAATTATCATGTCCACTAAATAGGTAGGGTTGGATTAGATATCTGCCGCCTATGCCTGGAAGATCAAGAAACGTCAGAACATATTCTATGCGAATGCCCAGCCGTGACTCGCAGTAGACTCAGACTACTTGGAAGGGGATTCATCTTCCCCCCAAAAAGCATACTTAGGTTCCTCCAGGAACTGAACCTTTTGCAGGATCGAAACCCGATGTAATAAACTGTAGGCCCAATGAATGTTGTTATTAGACATTGAACAAAAATTGTCAAACAAAATATATGAACGTTGATATTGTCTGCAATTTGTATAAGGCCAGGTAGGCTGGTGCCGTGAAATAAAGCCGAGCGAAATAAGGCCGAATGTCAAAATTCACCTTTATTTCGTTTTCATAATAAAGCCGAATTTTGAAATTCGGCCTTATTTTTCTTTCAAAAGTGAAATAAAGCCTAGTCGGCCCTATTACGTTTTGAATTTATACACACATTTGGTGCTTGGTTATAACCGAGTAGCGGCGCCCTGAGCACCTGCATTTGAGGCCGCAGGCCGTCCGGTATATGAGTCGAAGAGATGTCCCATAGCGTGAAATTCTTTTATTTCGCGATGCGGGCCAACCAAGTACTGTTAAGATACAGGCGCCTGCCAGACAACAAGCATTTACAATTGTACCCAACTAAATTTTTCGGGATTTCGTTTTCGGGATTTTGGATTTTCGGGATATTATATTTGCCTTCTCTCTGAAATTAGGCTTTATTTCGCAAACAATGTTCGGCATACAACCAAATTTTGAAATTCGTCCTTATTTCGCCCGGCGTTATTTCACGGCACCGGCCACGCCCACTTTTTGTTGGCGTTTTATTAAAAAAAATAGAGATTTCCCTTTTTTATAGCTAATTTACGGTGATGATACATCGTCTTATTTTGATAATCTCATTAAAATATGTGAATCTTGGTTTCAAATACTGACATCCACGCTTATGGAAAATCGATTGAATATATTCCGAGCAGCATTGCATTTGAATACAAAATTTTAGCTACTTTTTTACGGACTGTAATATGAATGATGGGGAGTCAGTCTCTCTGTCTGTCCGTCAGTATGTCATATGCTTGTAACTTTCGAGCCGTTAGACCTAGACAACAGAAATACTTGCCCTTATAGGTGCAAGTAAGAAATATACTTTTAGTGCACAGCTGACCTTGCTTTTTATAAATAAACAAATATTTTCGTTCTGAATCTTACCGGTTGTATAATTAAGATGACACATTACAAAAATTGTAATCACTCCACTAACGAATCGACACATCTCGAGCAAGATAAATTTAACTTTAACACACAGATTTGGATTGAAGAAAAGTCTTTTTCTAAATGAATGCCATTCGAAAATGTTTGGGTTTAAATATAAAAAGTCTTATCATACATAGATAGTTTTTTTGCATTAGCAGCATCTAATCTATTCGAGATGTGAATGGTGACGGATGCCGCGTTAATACATTAAAATACTGTTCGAACTGTGTGGCATATGTATAAATGCTAATTAAATCACATTCAAGACGTGCATATCAGATGAATCTAATTCTTATCATTTCATAGTCCAAAGAGAAATAATGACTGGGTGAGTATTGAGAGTATGCTTAAAATAAATCAGAATAGAAATTTAAATGATAAACCACCTGTTGGAACAATGACTTGAGACCATTCGGGTTCAGAAAAAGTTTGCTCTTCTACAGAGTTAGGTGTGATCACGAATGGTAGATATGTAAGACAGGTGACGTTGCTGTGAAAAGCTTGTATTACCATCGTGAACTACCATCTTTCAATCTTTCAAAGAACGCCATACCAAATTTTAGATTGCTTCATAGGTTAGTTTTGCACAGCAGTTTGAGTTAAAAGTTCTTAGTGTCTTTCGATACGATGGAAAAGGAACAATATCGATCCGTAATCCGTTTTTTATTTTTGGATGGAAAATAGTGCGAAGAAATATAATCGAAGTTGGATGCTGTCTCTGAACAATAGAAAAATCCATACACTATAAAGAATACAGACATAGAAGGAACCTTTAATAATATTTTTTATTTTATTTTTTTATAATTTGCACGTGTGAAAGGGGTTATGAATACCCTTATACTAATTTTAGGACACGGGCGTTTTGAGGAAAGGGGGAGAGACAGAGAGAAAGACAGATTGGTGTAGTTGGTTTGAAACTCAGCTTGTATTAAGTTTTAGTGAACTCCAAGGGTGGCTGTCCAGATAACTGGGGAACTTGTTTGTTTTTGGTTTTGTCGTTGCTCATGATTCACAGTATTTTTTTCCGTCCTCCTGATGTCATCATCACGATCAAGTTGCATTTTAGCCATATGACGGCCATATTGCCAGTGTTATGCCTTCGCAGTAGAGTTGAAATAAGCTTTCGCAATTGATCGAATTTTTATTTATTTCATACGAAATAAATAGATGATTATTGACATCAGGATTCGAACCGTGAATCTGTAGCGTGACAGGCGATGATGTTACAACTACACCACGGCCACAATGAAGCAATTCTTGAGTCCCTCACGGAGCTAGGGATAGAAAACTATCTGTGTCATTGGATTATCTCTATACTTAGCACTAGAATTATTAAGGCAATACTAGGAAATAGCAATATAATCAAATTCGCCAGTAGGGGAATAGCCAAAGGCGGTATTATTTCACCTCTACTATGGCTCATAGTCATGAATTAAATCCTTTTACAATTAGACAGAGAAAGATTCAAGGTACGACATGGTGATACAGGTGTCATGAATTTTTCCTTCCGTGATAAGCGAAATCATGGAAAATGCTCTGAGTAAGGTAAACTCCTGGGCCTCACACATGGCTCAATAGTATGCCACCATACTATTGAGCCATGTATGAGGACCAGGATTTTACCTGTTCTAAGAAAATGCTATTAGGTGCGCAACTAAGTCCTCGCTGTGTTTTTTTTATGAAAATACAACTTTATTCTGAAAAAATGGTTACAAGTGAATCATTCAAAGTATTGCCCATCGCTAGCTACAACTTTTTCCCATCTTTCTGGCAGAGCTCGAATACCGTTACGGTAAAAGCGTTCATCTTTTGAGGCTATCCATTTTTTGATATGAGTGGAACTGCTGATCAGACAGACCATGTGCCATCGAACGGAACAAGTAATAATCGGATGGCGCAATATCTGGGAAATATGGCGGGTGGGGTAGGACTTCCCATTTGAGCGTTTCCAGGTAGGTTTTAACGGGTTTGGCAACGCCGAGCGTTGTCATGCTGTAGAATCACTTTTTCGAGCCTCCGCTCGTATTGTGGCCGTTTTTCGCACAGTGCTCCGCTCAATCGCATCAATTGAAGTCGTCCCCCAGTGATGCTTACACTAATAATCTTCGCAGCGTGAATATTCGGCCTAGCCTACGACGTAGAAGCATGACCGGGCAGTCTCCATGACTTTCTTTTCTTTGGGTTGCTGTAATGAATTCATTTTTCATCACCCGCCACGATGCGATGAAGAAAACCCTTCCTTTTTTGCCGCTGGAGCAGTTGTTAACAGGCGAAAAAACTACGCTCAACGTCCCTTGGCTTCAAATCATAAGAAACCCAAGTTCCATGTTTTTGAATCATTCCAAACGAATGCAATCGCTTGGAAATGGCTTGACGAGTAACTCCTAATGCTGAAGCAAGCTGTTCTTGCGTTCAGCACGGATCCTCATCGGGCACAAAATCAGACATTTTCACACAACCAAAAGTATATGACGCCAAAACAAAATCACTAATATGTCAAAACAGTTTGTTTACCAGATGTCTAAGCTCGGTTCATGACGTTTTGGATATGTCAAAATCGACTAGCACTTACTGCTGGAGCCATCTATAGACAAACAGCAAGAAAAGCGAGAAGAGTTGCACACCTAATACAATATAACCAAACTTATCAAGGTTCAGAGAGCTGCATGTATAGGCCTCACAGGTGCCCTACGTTCAACACCATCGAATGCTCTAACAGTTCTTCTGCATCTCTTACATTTAGATCTACACATAACAAACATTACAGCACATAGCGCGATCAGACTCATAGAGTCTGTATCCTGAACTGCGAAACCCTTCGGCCATAGTAATATTTTGGTTTCTCTACCGAGAGGACTCGTGTCGACTCCAACAGATTACATTACGTTTTGACGTACAATTCCTCTCAAGAATAGAATGGCAAGATGGACAGGTGGTCAAGGATTTCGATCTAACAATCTACACAAACGGTTCAAAGATGGACTGTCGAGTGGGTGCAGGTGTGTTTTCCGAATCCTTGAACATCTCAAAATCATATAGACTTCCGAACACCGCCATTGTTTTCCAGGCGGAATTGCTCGCTATCTGCGAAGCCTACCGCCAGATCAAACTGCATACAAATATGTATAACGCCAAGGCAAAAGATCGCCATATTTATTGACAGCCAAGCAGCTATCAAAGCTATTGCCTTGGCTACTACCTATATATCATCCAAACTAGTAAAAGAATGCCGAAGTGAGCTAGCCTCGCTAGATGGTCTATTCAGGATAGCCCTGATTTGGGTTCCAGGGCATAGTAACGTTTATGGGAACCAACAAGCCGACGGACTGGCTAAGCAAAGCTTAGCCCTTCACTGTTCACTCGCAGAACCAGTTCACTTTCCGCTGGGAGCAGTCAAGGCATAAATCTCCTCCTGTGTCATATCTAGAAAGATGTGGCTAAACTATAACAAGGCAAAGACAGACGACTTCCTAAACAGAATGCGTAAAGACATCGCCAGAATAACAGCGATCACCACGGGACAATGGCCGATAGAAGACCACGCAGCCAGATTAGGTATCCCACGTCGGTATGAGGGCTTTAAGGATGAGACCATCGAATATTTACCTAGATCTCCCTCCATCCCTGTGAAATATTATTAGATCGGACTCTTAGGCTGACACCTAGTTTTCGAGTCACATTCATTAACAATTTCTGTATGTGACATTACCTAAGAGCTTCCACTGAGGACAAGGTGCCATTCAGATCAATTCCACCCATTGATGGTATTTCTAGGCTTGAGTAAATTTTAAACATGACACCAGTTACAGTGTCAGGGTGGGTCAACACACGGAATGAAAACCTGTTTTATTGGGCTAAATAGGCATTTAAGGTTTGAAGACAATTATAATTCCAGTTCTACTGTATTGCGCAAGGTCTCCCTAGAAAGTAAAGACGAAGCTGAAGATAAATCCAAGTGTGTCTGTCACATAATGTGTGGTACACTGATCAGCTTCTGATTTCAGAGGGGCGGCTGCTACACACAGGCAGTAGATTTGAACTCACCACCTTCCAACCGATGAGATACCACCACATCCTGCTTTATTCTCTGTGAAGTAGTAGTGATTACGTTACGCAGGTTGGCAGATTTAACCGTACTATAGGCAAAGTTGGGTGTTATAGGTTCATCTTTCCTAAGAGAAGTGTGTAAAATAAAAGGAACTGAATGTTTAGATTAGTGAACGAACTCACAAAAAAGTAAACAAATTGCTTTATTTTAAGTTGAGACAAGACTTATTCTATATTTCTAACTAAAATCTCATAGTCCATGTGATAAGTAAGGACCTCCTTGTACAAGATATATCCCACAGTTTTATTAACTCTCGCCACATACATTAAGTTTTTATTTTCATACTTTCCAGCAACAACAGCATAGTCGGGAATTTCCCCATTATTAGCTAGTACCCAGCTGTATTTTTCTGAATCCCCAACCAAAACCTGACAAAAGGGAGCATGCAATTCATTTCCTCCATAAACTGCTGTTGCAATACCCAACTCAGGTATAACCTGACCAGGGACGACGGTACAATTATTCAGTAATCGAGCGACAAAAATTTCGTTATCGTCTTCTGATTTTCCACCAGAAATTGTGTTGTTCGGAATCTGCGCCGATGAGGTGTCAACCCACTTATTATTGTCCTCACAAATTAGAGTAAATCGCGAATTACTATAAATATCATTCCATTCTATTACTTGATTCGTGGTCAACAAAATTGATGCAATATGAATATCTAAGTAGCTATAGTCCTCAATATACTCCTGATGGTCGTAGTCCCATCTTCGTTCATTTGGAAGCACACTCATCGTTTTTCCAATAAAAATTGGTTCACCATTCCTCGCGGCACCAGCGCGTACAACATTCTCCGGAACATCTTCAATCAAAGTAAACTTTTTCCATTCACATTTCTCTGTAGCCACAAGAACTTCAAATTGATTTTTGACTATTTCTTTGGAACAACTTGAAATGCGAGCATACGAGTCAGTGCTGTTATAAACTTCTGCTGGTAATACCGAATTATAGTGTCTTGCTCGTCCAACGTATGCTTCATATTTCAAATCTATTAAGACAGCTTTTTCTGGAATTGGGTCACCTGAATTTAAGGGTATCCATTCAAAGCCTGTAGTAAAAAAATAAATAAATGTATCAGAAAGTTATTTCACTTTACGCAACTGTATATACTTTCAAGACTTTTGGGGCTGACAAATGAAGGAAGAAGGAAGTTTATTGTTAGATACAAAATTCAAACAACTTCACTTATTAATTCCCGATATACTCTTAAGGTTTATAAAGTTTGAGATCTGAAGTGGAATCGCACTATATATAGAAATATTCATAAATACTTTATGGGGTGGATATTCACTTTGCCATTAGTTATATGTCAAAACAAGAAGTTACGTCACCAGCTTTTGTTAAACAGGCAGGCGCCAGGCTATTCTCAAACCTCTTAACGCCCGATGGAATGGAATGTAGGAGTATTATTGTCCAGCAGAAACCAGCGGATAAGTGACTGCAGCTTAGGTTAGATTCGAGGGTTGCTAAATTCAGCTATCAACTCGTATAGGCCCACATGGACCTAACAACAGCAACAGATCTTATCAATATTTTTTTTTTTTAGCTTGCACACTTGCATATGCCTGTGCTTTACAAAAAAAGGAATATAAAAAAATTAATCTTACCAGTTGTATGGCATAGTTTTCCTATTACCAAAATTATAACTATTGCACTGATTAAACGATACATTTCGTAGCTCACGATGAATCGATTTGATGCATCTGTTGCGGACTGCAATCTGTTCCAATAATCTTCGACTTAAATAGTCAGAGTCTTATCAATTTCACTACATTTTCAGCTTTGAAAGCATTTTTGTGTTATTTTAAAAGTATTTACATATAAGTAACTGATTTAATAAAAAAAGACATGTGCGACATTTCTGAAAATGGGAAACAATTTGCAATCTCTGATTCACTCCAGATGGTAATTTAAAAGTAGCGACGACACTATATAGCCTTGTGGGCCCCTTCTTGAATCTTAATTTCCTTAGAGACTTTGAAAATGTTGTCTCTCAACTACAGGAGGTTATTACTTTTAAGATAAATTACAATTGAATTTGACCGCCAGATGGAGCAATAACTGCACAACAGGTTATCCCCTTTTCAAAATCCCGTATTTAAAAATCCCGCTCTTTAAAATCACGACTTCATCAACAACCCTTTTTTTTTTATTTCATAGCTTTTATATTTCGTTGCGAAAGGATAACATTTCTTTATAATTTAGATGCCAGGAAGCAGATGTAACTATAAAAGCGGGATTTCGTATGGCGGGATTTTGAAAAGCGAGATAACGTACTCAACCTGTACAAATATCTGTTACCACCTTAAGTAGAAATCAATTGCCATTAAGCAAAAAGGGAAATATTCGGGAGTGTTGGGAAAGTTGGTACAATGAATACCTAAATGATTGCTGCCAGCTATATCAGCAATAAAGCCGATAAGTTATAACCAGATTTTCTCGTTAGAAGATACAATCAGTATTTAGCGGTTATAGTACCATAGGCAGCTCTCACATCAGAGCAATAGACAATAAAAGACTACGACTTCTAATTTACATGAATTTAAATCTGTAGTCTTACACCGAAGCAAAAGATATCAATTGACTTTGATAAAATTAAAACAAGGGGGGCTTTTTTAATTTAATAATTTTATTTCACTTATTTTGTTTTCATTGTATCAAACATGCAGAAAAGTTAGTTAGTACGACACCTTATCATCGATCCTCTAACAATCCATTCCTAAAGAGCGAATAGCATTAATTCAAATGAAATGACATCTTTCTACCCAGTGGATATTTATTCGATTTTTAAGAGATTTAATCGAAAAAACTTTTTCTTAAAAGAAAGTGGGAGTGACGGCCTCTATTTGCGATCAAACAACACGGATTTTGTTGATCCATCCCCGTAAATGACTTTGAGAAAGCAGAATAGTTTTCTTTTTGTAAGAAAACTCCCAAAAAAGTTGCTGGTAAAAATATCGAAATACTAAATTTTTTTGAAAAGTGAATGTTTTTGAGGTTCGATTTAAAAAAATCGTACGTGATCACAAATTTCTTTCTAAAGGACTATCAGGTCTGTGTCGTAGTGGTTAGAAAAAAAACGAAACAAATGTCACTAACTGGAACACATAAAAGATAAATAAATAAAAATACATATTACTAAAACTAAATTTATTAATATTGAAGTGCACGAGGTTTGAGTTTATATTATATATGTAGTTATTTAGGCGACTAATTGGCTCATGCATACCATAATTCGTGCTGTGATATACGACATGCAATAACTTCAAAATACGTACATACGAGGGTGGGTCAATAAGTCCCTGAAAATTAACACAAATTGTGTCCGTCACCTTAAATTTAATTTTTTTTTGTCGAGAATCATGTTTCAAAAGAACGCACCCAAATTTTCAGACAGATCTGTCAAATAGTTTTGTTGTGGCAGCCATTTTATATAGACGCCTACTGACATTTTCGTTAAAATGGAAAAAAGTGAATTTCGAGTGTTCATTCAAACCAAGCAAAAGCTTGACAAATATTATGGGGACTCTTTACCATCGATTGGAACCATTCACCACTGGTTTACTTAATTTCGGTGCGGTCGTTCAAGCACAAGTGACACCGAACGTTCTGGTCGCAAAATTGAGGTCACCACACCAGAAATAGTCGACAAAATCCATGGTTTGATAATGGACGATCGGCGAGTGAAAGTGCGCGAGGTTGAAGAGACCACAGGCTTATCACATGGCTCAGTGATTTCGATTTTACATAAGTATTTGGACATGAAAAAACTTTCCGCAAGATGGGTGCCGCGTTTGCTCACAATCGACAACAAAAGCATTCGTTTGACAACTTCAAAGGTGTGTTTGGCGATGTTCCAGACAAATGCGGCTGAGGTTTTGCGCCGTTTTGTAACCGTGGATGAAACCTGGATTCACCACAACACACAAGAAACCAAGGAACAGTCAAAACAATGGACTTCTCCTGGTGAATCGAAGCCGAAGAAGGCCAAGGCGGGTTTGTCAGCAAACAAGGTCATGGCGACAGTTTTTTGGGAAGCGCGCGGTGTTATTCACATCGATTACCTTGAAAAGGGTAAAACGATCACCGGCGCATATTACGCAGAGTTGCTGGATCGATTCCAAGCCGATTTGAAGCAAAAACGGCCGCATTTGGCGAAGAAAAAAGGTCTTTTTCACCAGGACAACGCACCGGCGCACAAGTCCGCAGTTGCAATGACAAAATTGCATGAGTTAGGCTACGAACTCCTCCCTCATCCAGCATAATCCCCAGATTTAGCCCCCTGCGACTATTTCTTGTTTCCAAACATGAAGAAATGGCTCGGAGGTAAGAGATTTGGGTCGAATGAAGAGGTCATCGCTGAAACAAACGCTTATTTTGAGGGGAATGTATAATAAAATCCATGGTAGAGCAACCATGTGATATTTGCTTTGAAATAAATAACATTGCGTCGCCCTATCATGCATTTTATGCCCTTGTTTCACATTTTTGTGCAATTTTTCGTTGCATCTGAGAACCTGACTTAAAGCAATTATATAACCTGATATGGGAATTTGCTCTGTAAATCTTTTTGAAATCGAACGCAACTAAAGATACTACGAGAAGAGGTAATTTTATTGTTACAGAAGCTTAGTATAATCAACATGACTACAAATTTATATTTTCATTAAATCTTTAGTCTTTTTGCGGTCTTATTTCTTCTGCTTTTGCTCTCTACGATCAACGTGTAGTAGTATTCGTTAATATACAAAAGTTCACAGAAAACAGAAACCTTAGATAAGTGTCTGCTGATAGATCGCTTTAAATTTCAAAGCAGAATCGTAAGCATTTCACCACAGAACTTATCTCTTTTGAATTTGTTTATAGCAAAAACGTATTTCTTATCACTTTTTCTATAATATGGTTTTAAAAAGGGAAATCCCCTAATAATGTACAAGGATCAACTTTGTAAAGTTCACAAGTGATTGGTGAAATCGTTTATTGTATTTTTCTTGAAATAAATGCAAATTTTTGGTTAAATAAATTGGTACTGTTAAAATATTTTTACCAAACTAAGGCAAAGCCAAAAAGAGGATTATGTAATCGTCTGTATGTCTGTATGTTGGTATTTACGATTTTTACGTGTATGCCACTCAGAGCCTAAATGTGTCCAGAGATTTCATAAAAAAATATATCAAGCTATTTGCTTGGGTCACACGAGAATCATGGAGACTCTATTAAATTTATGTATTTAGATATACTCGTATATATTTGCCATACTCGCGAGTGTATTTGAGTTAACCAGACCTATGAAACTGAAACCTTTACTACAGGTGCCTAATACAACTGAGAAGATATTTCCGAGATAAAGGGTGACCAGATAAGAACGATAGGAAAAGAAATTTAAATAAATAACAACGATGTGAGATATCAAATTGATTCTAGCTTTAGTTTGAAGCTACATTCATGCCAATATGTATGGAATAGCACATCAATTGAATGACCGCCTCGGTTTCGCTGGCAGTGCTTCAAGCAGACGGTCCAATTTTTGATGACTCGGTCTAATATGTGCGGCGTTATTCCGAGAATAGCGTCAAATGTTGGCTTCGAACTCGTCCAAAGTGAATGGCTTGTTAGCGTAGACTAAGGACTTGACGTAGCCCCAGAGAAAATAATCGAGGGTTGTCAAGACGCATGATCGCGGCGGCCAATTGATGAACGCTCGCCGTGAGATGACCCAGTCGCCAAATTTCTACTTCATCACTTCGAGCGTTGCGTCGCTTGTATGGCAAGTAGCGCCATCTTGTTGGAACCAAAGCTCGGGTATATCGATGTTGTCGAGCTCTGGCCACAGAGAGTTGGTTAACATTGCTCTATACCGAGGATCATTGACGGTAACGGTGTCTCCTTTCTCATTTCGAAAGAAATAAGGTCCGATGATGCCGCCGTATCATAAACCGCACCAAAAAGTTAGTGTGGATGCATTGATGCTTGGTCGAACACTTGTGGATTGTTGTCGCTCCAATAATGGCAATTTTGCTTGTTGACATAGCCGCTGAGCCAAAAATGGCCTCGTCCGAGAAGATGATTTTTTGGCCAAAATCCAGATCTCCGGCCAACATTTCCAGCGCCCAATTAGCGAACTCACGGCATTGTCTATGGTAGTCTGGCTTCAATTCTTGCGTCAGCACAATCCTGTATGGATGCAGGCCCGAATCCAACTGCAAAATAAGCCTGGTTGACTCTCTGGCGAAGCCCAATTCATGTGATCGGCGCCGAATGCATTATAAACCGCACTGAATATTTTGACAGCTGAATGTTATTGGTATCATTCCTATCTGGTCACATTTTATTACTACATACCAGATATATAGGCACATTTGCATGTACATATGTGCAATTTGCTAAGGAATTTCAAATGTAATTGTGCCATTTCACACCTTCCAGGTGACACCAGACACCACTTGTACCTCTAGTACAGACTACAGGAAGAAATATCTTCTAATCCGTTCTTTGCTGATGTGCAACTTGTATTCTATATGCCACATTTTTATTCTTCGGTCGGCCAGAACTAATTTTTCAACTTTTGCTACGTTTTCTTTGACCATGGTATACGAAGACCCAGAACCTTGAAATGTCGATGACGTGTCTTCGAAAATTTCTTTAGGTTATTTTCCTTTCTTCACGAGGTACTTTAACACGGCGCGGTGCACAAAATTGCGAGAATTTCCACATGGTGATGTTTATCCTACCACAGATAATAAGAAAATGAGATTATTATTGAAACGAGGTGATATATATAAGATGACTCCTTGTTGAGTATCTCAGGCCGCGAACTTATCAACTCATGGTTTTAACTACGTAAAAGAATTGAATGAAAGCAAATTTGTGAGCCTTAAAAGACAAGACTGATTTGGAAATCACCAATTTCGCACCCTAGACGTCGAGGTAGCCTGTGGGTATTGATTTCTTCCATTGTTCTTGGTCCCGACTATCTCGTTCCATGACTACAATGATCTTACATTTCTCCAAACCCAGTGCGTGGATAAGATGTGTTATTATAATTATTATTGACCAGCATGCGGTTTTATGTATATGAGTTGCCCTTACTCCTTCAAAACTAGGCCCCATACTCACACGCAGTTCTTGTAATACTTCTGCAATCTCCATAACATTGGCCTAATACGAGTACTTAGATCGAGTTCTGGATGTTACGTATATTACCTATTTGTATGCAGTGCCTTAGTTACAGGTCCTATTTGTATGCAGTACCTTAGTTACAGGTCCTCAGGGGGGCACAAATATGCAAATGGATAAACAAAGATTTGTTGTCCGGATGATCATATGTCTGGGATGATGAGGAATATTAAGTCCAAATAGCACTGCGACCATAAAACTCTTTTGACTCTTCCTGACACAGAAGGTGAACTTAAGGAACGAAATTGTCAGCGTACTATGGTGGGCCAGTCACACAAATTGTGCCCGAAGGGCATGTTTCTGAGTATCTTTTGTTAAGCTTGTTGAGATGATAGTAGTGACCGGTGAGAAAATCTGCTAAAGCTTTTCGTCACGTATTCTTAACGTGTAAAAGCTTCTATTTTTACCTGAAGATCTGATGAATTCATTGAGTTGAGTTCCATTTTGAAAACTTTCTTGGAGTTTCCGAATATTATTTAAGGTAAGCCACATAAGGGTTCAGGCAAAATAAGAGAGATTGTGAACCTTGTCTTGCAGGTTCATTGTGAGGTCGTGACAGAGGAGTTTACTGTGTTTAAAAAGTACTAAATAAATTCAAAGTTCTCTGAAGCATCATCCAACAGCGTGTTATTGCACGATCTTGGTAGTTAATTTTGGTGGCCGGAAAGAGAGATGATGCGGCTCTGTGTGGCAGGTGGCACCATCTTATTGAAACCACATGTCTTCCACATCAATATTATCCAATTTGTGAAAAAATAATTTGTTTTCATGTTCCGGTAATGATCACCATTGACTGTTACAGCGACACTACGAGAATTTTCGAAGACGCCGCTGGCCCAAAATCCGCACCAAACAGTAACTTTTTATAGATGCATTGGTTGCTCGTGAATGACTTTTGGATTTTGATGACCCAAATACGACAGTATTGTTTATTTACGTAGAAATTCAGTTGAAAGTCAGCCTCATCACTGAAGATGATATTGTTCGAAAAACCCACATCAACTTGGTGGTTCTCTAACAAACAATCAATGCAAATGCAGATCTTTTGTTTAAATGCGCTGCGTGGAGCTGTAGGAAATTTCAATTGCTGGGAACGATGGCGAATGGATTTTAACAGATTGTCACAACCATTGTCACTCTCTGCTTCGTTATTTTCACGTGATTGGCCACTACGAGGACTCACTAGTGTTTGCACATCCAACACTCACCAGTTTCTATTGAATTTTTCCATTAATTTCTTAACCACGGTACGAGACTGACAGTTATGTACGCATATACACATTATTTCACAATGCGCGAATCATGTTAGGGAGATGGGTTCTAACAATTAAAATTCATCGTTCTTTCGTATACGGCTCTATAATTATAAATGTCAATGCCTAGTATTCATAGATGTCAAATATCAGCTGATTATCTTTGACAGAACCAATAGTGCCAGATTTAAATTATAACCTCCAATTAAACCATCCTTTACATACAAATACATTGTATTTTCTTTATGCGGAATAAGTGAACAAAAACACCCAACAAATAATAAAAGGAAACAAACTCTCCAAACATTTGTATTAGCTTTATTTAAAGTTAATTTCAGACTTGCCTTATTCCACGTTCTTTGTCAAAATCTCGTAGACCATGCTCTTATAAAGGGCCTCCTGGTGTACGATATACCCGACAGTTTTATTCATTCTCGCAACATACATCAACTCCAGATTTTTCCTTCCAGCAGAAATAGCATAATCAGGAATTTCTCCATTACTAGCTGCTACCCAAGTATATTTATTTGTGTCACCAAGCAATACTTGACAATAGAAGGATTCTATATAATCTCCATTATATAGTGCCGTTGCAATACCCAACTCAGGTATTACCTGTCCAGGAATAATATGACAATCTCTTTTCAATCGAGCGACGAAAATATCATACTCATCTTCCGATTGTCCACCAGAGACTGTATTATTCGGTAGCTTCCCAGATGAAGTGTCAACCCAATTATCACTGTCATTACAAATTAAGGCATGTGGATCAGAGTTAGAATTTATCCATCTTATTATTTTATTCGTTGTCAGAAAAACTGATGCTAAACGAAAATTATACTGGTTATCACCCGCTTTTGCTACATAAATTGGTTCGCCATTCCATGCATTTCCGGCGAGTACAATATTCTCTGGCACATCTTGAATTGAATAGAATTGTTTCCATTCACAATTTTCGGTGGCTACAAGTATTTCAAATTTGCGTTTAATTATTTCTTTGGAACAGCTTACAATAAGAGCGTATGAGCTGTTATAAACTTCAGCCGGTAGCAGTTCATCGTAGTGTCTAGCACGTCCCACATATGCTTGGGTACGTGTACTTATAGTAATAGCTCCATTTGGAATTGGATCCCCTGAATTTAAAGTTATCCATTTATAGCCTGTAACTAAAAAAAAAAAGAAAAATTATAAAATAATCAAAAAATCTAAAAAAAGAAATCCACTGTCACTCAAAACATTCGCATACTGTGAGTCCAGAAATGCAGCTGACTTTGTTGTATTTAAATTCAACATTATTCATTTACAAAAATATATTAATAATATTTATTCTGATTTGGCATCACTGCTCTCATACAGCAGGAATAAACGTCAACACAGACCTTTATAAATATTTTCTATGTTTCACGGCAATCAAAAAGCCATAGAGTTCGAGTTCGCACAAACGAACAGGCCACCCAGCATCACCACGTAATGAGATCAAAACGAAATTTAAGCCCTCGAAAAGACCGTTGAAAAATTAAAAAAATTTGATCTTTTTAAAAATGTGCTACTTTCGATGAAAGTTTTTGATTGCGAATATTTCGAAAATAGAGTGTCCGGAAAAAAAAAAATAATTTCGGTCGAAATTTTAAATTTTGATGGATAGGTAACGAACTTTTCAAAAGCTTTGCAAATAGTAAAGATTTTTCTTAACTATCCGACCCCCGCGAGAATTTAATGGAAATTGCGTAAGAATTCAAAAAACTATATTTTATAGTTTTCCAAAACTTGGCATATGATAAATTTGATGTCGATTTGGAACAATATTCCCCGAGTAATTTTCGAGAACAATTTTTAAAAATCCGGTCAAAAAGTAAAATTTATTTAGCATGTACCCACCATAACTCAAATATCAGATTTGAATCAAATCGTTGGAGGAATTTTTGAGAAAATTGATTTTTATCGAAATTCACCGTTAGTAAAATGCAGTTAATTTTAGGGTTAAAATGAAAAGTCGGATTGCTCTGCTAATCGCGGCCCTGATTTGAAGACATATGTATGTACATTCTGTCTCATCTTTACCACTGACTGCAGAAAAAATTGATGGATGGATTTACTTCAAACTTCATATCTGAGGTTTCGAGGCTGAATCCAAGGTGCAATTTTCTCGAAAACGGCTCCAACGATTTCAATAAATATAGTATTCATATCTGGGGTAATATGTAAAAATGCATACTCAGTTTTTCGCTAAACGATCGAATAACGGTACTTTTCTCATTAGCTAACTTTTATTTAATATTAATATCGAAGTTATCATATATGTGAGGACAAAACAAGAAGTTTTTTTTAGCCTTTTAAGGCATTTCTCCAAAATTTAAACTTGCCGCCTCTTTTCGACTTCGGATGGAATAGCACATGCGACCCAGTTGTGACCTTTATTTTATGTGCCACATTCGTTGCTTTCCGGGTTAAAAAAAACGGATGGTTTTGAGTGGTATATCTGTCTGAGATATTGGCTTGATTGGATTAAGAAGGAAAATGCAGAAAAACCGATTAGAACAGGTATCAACATTTTTTCAGTACCATCGAAGAGATCTCTAAAATTTAACCAATCTTTGATTGAAAGGTAAATTTATTACACAGCCGAATGAAACTTTAAAACCGAAGCAAAATATCCAGAAAAGTTTCGAAAGTATGACCCAAAATGTTGTTATTTAAAATAAATCATAATCCCACAATACGCCCATCTACGACTTTGTCCTCAGGACGGCGTCGTTAAATATATTGATACCTAAGGGAAACTATATCCTGGTATATTTACCGATACAGTCGGTTCTTTTGATAGTGCTACCTTTGATTCACACACGGAGCACATAAAATATCTGTTAAGAGTAAAAGCAGAGTCGTTTCTAAGGTACTTTGTGTAATATCTCGGATTACAAATTCAAGAAATATTCTGATGGTGTTTGCTAAATTTTATTGCAAAAATCCTTGAGAATGATATGCGATAAAGTGCAAATGGCTCCGAGTAAAGTCGGTGATGCAGTCACAAGGTATGATGTCATTTAGCCGTTAGAGAAAACATGCCATAGAAGTTAAATATCCTTGAAAATAAATAATCTGACGTAAACAACCCCAAGCTGAGGTAGACATCGACTCTGATTCTCAGAATTTTCTTCCAGCGTCGACGAGCGTTTGATGGTAACTGACACATCCTATAGTACACTGGTTGTACATAGCGATAGATTTTGCAGGTCTTTTAGCAATGTCCTTTACGCACTATGTAAAAAGTGTGATGTGTTTTCCCTGCTAGGACACAAACAAATCTAGCATCTAAAATGGGACTGCAGCAGGTTAACATTTGGACAATAAATCAAGTATTGATATGATCTAGGTAAAGAGTAGTAAATTGGGATGTGATAGTAAGGATGCTTTGCAGGCGGTCAATACTTCTACAATTCATTCAAAAATTGTTGTGCCCTGTAGAAATACTAAACAGTTTTCCAAATGGAACCGAGGTTATCGTTAAGTCTAAAGCACCACCACCAAAAATTTCGATCAATGTGAGCAAAATTTCTTTTGAATTTGCATAGGAAGGATTGCGCGCTATCATACGATAAAATATGTACACGTGATTATCACATAATCCCCATGGGAACCTCCGACAACCTAGGCATTGCACTTCTTCTGTCAATGTAACTGTTTCCACAAGAATAAGACTGCACACTTTGGGAATAAACCTAATTCACTTTCAATCCCTGGTCGATATTAGATATTTTGTCAAAAAAATAAGGAACTTGGAAAAGATGCCTCTTCCGGCATCTGTGCCTGAATTCTTGAGACAAACTACTCTAAGTCAAGCAATCAATTAAAATAAATCAACTTGCGCAATCCACAAATACTCGTAATATAATTTTTCACTTTCTCTTGAATTTATTCGCACACACCAAATTTTGAAAATTACTACATACAATTTGAGAAATAAGTTATTAATCTTACCAGCAGAATGTTGTAATTCTCCAAGTACTAGAGTAATAATAATTAGTGCACTGCCTAATCGATACATTTTGAGCTGCGGAAAAGTGGATGATGATTCACTTTGACGCTTGATTTTATGACTGTGATCCCATTAAATAGTCTGCGACTTAAATAGCCGTCACCTTATCAGCTTATATACGTTTTTAAATTGCAAGTATGTTTCTTTTCGATTTTAAAAACCGTTTCATTTTGAGCCGAGTCAGAGATTTACTATATTCTGCTATCAGTCTAATTTAGTAAATATTCAAAGTCTATTTTTATACCTTATCCCATAGGGTGTATTAATATTTTGACACGTAGTTTTTAACATAGAAAAGTAATAATGATTTACATATGCATATGTACGAGTAGATAAAATATAACTGTCCGACCTATTTGTCCGTCTGTCTATTTGTCTGTCTGTCTGCATGTCCCTGAGTTTTGGGTTTTAAATTCAGGGCTATAAATGTGAAATTTTATATATAGGCACATATAAGTTTTATATAATCCAAAGCAGTACATGTGCACACATTTTTTAAAATGTTATGAAAAAGCTTCTCTCAATCAAAAAAATTGCCCTTCGGAAACGGCATAAAGCTGTAGTTCCCAAACATTCATCAGGCGCACAGCACGAGTGGCTGTGAGAAGCTAGGCCAGGCTCTGCATTGAGCTGTTAGCGCAAAAATATTATTTTTATTATTAAATCTAATTTAAATGAATTTACGAGTAAATCTGTAGTCTCATCACATTGGAGCAAAAGCGATCAATAGAGTGAAGTATTAAATTAAAAAAAGGAGGGAAAAAAATATGTAGAAAAGTTAGTTAGAACGACACCCTATCATCGATCCTCTAACAATCCATTCCTAAAGAGCGAATAGCATTAATTCAAATGAAATGACATCTTTCTACCCAGTGGATATTTATTCGATTTTTAAGAGATTTAATCGAAACAAATTTTTCCTAAAAAAAAGTGGGCGTGACGGCCTCTATTTGCGACCAAACTACACGGATTTTGTTGATCCATTCGCAATGGGGTTTAACCATCCCCGTAAATGACTTTGAGAAAGCAGAATAGTTTTCTTTTTGTAAGAAAACTCCCAAAAAAGTTGCTGGTAAAAATATTGAAATACTAAATTTTTTTGAAAAGTGAATGTTTTTGAGGTTCGATTTAAAAAAATCGTACGTGATCACAAATTTCTTTCTAAAGGACTATCAGGTCTGTGTCGTAGTGGTTAGAAAAAAAACGAAACAAATGTCACTAACTGGAACACATAAAAGATAAATAAATAAAAATACATATTACTAAAACTAAATTTATTAATATTGAAGTGCACGAGGTTTGAGTTTATATTATATATGTAGTTATTTAGGCGACTAATTGGCTCATGCATACCATAATTCGTGCTGTGATATACGACATGCAATAACTTCAAAATACGTACATACGAGGGTGGGTCAATAAGTCCCTGAAAATTAACACAAATTGTGTCCGTCACCTTAAATTTAATTTTTTTTTGTCGAGAATCATGTTTCAAAAGAACGCACCCAAATTTTCAGACAGATCTGTCAAATAGTTTTGTTGTGGCAGCCATTTTATATAGACGCCTACTGACATTTTCGTTAAAATGGAAAAAAGTGAATTTCGAGTGTTCATTCAAACCAAGCAAAAGCTTGACAAATATTATGGGGACTCTTTACCATCGATTGGAACCATTCACCACTGGTTTACTTAATTTCGGTGCGGTCGTTCAAGCACAAGTGACACCGAACGTTCTGGTCGCAAAATTGAGGTCACCACACCAGAAATAGTCGACAAAATCCATGGTTTGATAATGGACGATCGGCGAGTGAAAGTGCGCGAGGTTGAAGAGACCACAGGCTTATCACATGGCTCAGTGATTTCGATTTTACATAAGTATTTGGACATGAAAAAACTTTCCGCAAGATGGGTGCCGCGTTTGCTCACAATCGACAACAAAAGCATTCGTTTGACAACTTCAAAGGTGTGTTTGGCGATGTTCCAGACAAATGCGGCTGAGGTTTTGCGCCGTTTTGTAACCGTGGATGAAACCTGGATTCACCACAACACACAAGAAACCAAGGAACAGTCAAAACAATGGACTTCTCCTGGTGAATCGAAGCCGAAGAAGGCCAAGGCGGGTTTGTCAGCAAACAAGGTCATGGCGACAGTTTTTTGGGAAGCGCGCGGTGTTATTCACATCGATTACCTTGAAAAGGGTAAAACGATCACCGGCGCATATTACGCAGAGTTGCTGGATCGATTCCAAGCCGATTTGAAGCAAAAACGGCCGCATTTGGCGAAGAAAAAAGGTCTTTTTCACCAGGACAACGCACCGGCGCACAAGTCCGCAGTTGCAATGACAAAATTGCATGAGTTAGGCTACGAACTCCTCCCTCATCCAGCATAATCCCCAGATTTAGCCCCCTGCGACTATTTCTTGTTTCCAAACATGAAGAAATGGCTCGGAGGTAAGAGATTTGGGTCGAATGAAGAGGTCATCGCTGAAACAAACGCTTATTTTGAGGGGAAAGTATAATAAAATCCATGGTAGAGCAACCATGTGATATTTGCTTTGAAATAAATAACATTGCGTCGCCCTATGATGCATTTTATGCCCTTGTTTTCACATTTTTGTGCAATTTTTCGTTGCATCTGAGAACCTGACTTAAAGCAATTATATAACCTGATATGGGAATTTGCTCTGTAAATCTTTTTGAAATCGAACGCAACTAAAGATACTACGAGAAGAGGTAATTTTATTGTTACAGAAGCTTAGTATAATCAACATGACTACAAATTTATATTTTCATTAAATCTTTAGTCTTTTTGCGGTCTTATTTCTTCTGCTTTTGCTCTCTACGATCAACGTTAATATACAAAAGTTCACAGAAAACAGAAACCTTAGATAAGTGTCTGCTGATAGATCGCTTTCAATTTCAAAGCAGAATCGTAAGCTTTTCACCACAGAACTTATCTCTTTTGAATTTGTTTATAGCAAAAACGTATTTCTTATCACTTTTTCTATAATATGGTTTTAAAAAGGGAAATCCCCTAATAATGTACAAGGATCAACTTTGTAAAGTTCACAAGTGATTGGTGAAATCGTTTATTGTATTTTTCTTGAAATAAATGCAAATTTTTGGTTAAATAAATTGGTACTGTTAAAATATTTTTACCAAACTAAGGCAAAGCCAAAAAGAGGATTATGTAATCATCTGTATGGCTGTATGTTGCCACTCAGAGCCTAAATGTGTCTAGAGATTTTATAAAAAAATATATCAAGCTACTTGCTTGGGTCACACGATAATCATGGAGATCCATTCAATGAGACGGACAGGGTTTCCAATCCGGTTAGTTTATTTTATGTTTTTTTATCGGTGTTACTTCTATGTTCTAAGGTAGTATGATGTTGGAGCTGATTGAATTTTACTCAAAACTTTAAGAAAGTTATTTTATTTTAAACTTCACGATAACTTTTGCAAAATTGCACTGATTTTTACGGATTCTTTCTATAAAGTGCTTGCTCCGAGATTCGAGATTTAAGAATTTTGGAGACAATTTGATTAGATTTTGGAAATGTTATCACTATCAGTACTGGTTTAGGTAGCCTTTCCACATCTTACGCTATTCAGTTGTAAATGATATATGCAATCTGGTAGTGTCTGTAAAAAATAAATCAGAGACTATTAGATCCATCCATGCATAAATATTTCTACATCCGATCTCAACAGCAAACAATTTCTTAGACTCCTAAGGAATCTGAATTTGCATTCAACTTGATTGCATATATCTGAGGTCAGTTTGTTCAAAATAAATAGAGCTATTATAGAAGCAAAATGTCTATAATGTTCGGTCGTAACTCTTGGAACTATTAGAGTGGTTGCATACCTTAGCGAATAGGTTTCGTTCCGTCTGAAGTTAGTGCAACCACCCTGTAAGTAGAGAAATCGCAATACCTTGAAGGCATATATGTAAATACCTGAGTGGCAAAATACTGGCGGCTTGGAATAAGGGAAGTGATGGCCCCCATCGTGTTTTAAACATCATTACTCTAATTATCTTCTTTTGCGCTATTATAAGAGGTCCTAAGTCACTAACGAATGCGCTGCCCCAACAAGCGATTCCATATTCTAGGCGGGAATTAACCAGTGCATAGTAGATGGAAAGAAGTAGATTAGAGTAGATTATATACACAACTATTTTAACGTTGTTCATATGTGGTTTCTAATTCAAATTGGAATCTAAGGTGACACCTAAATATTTGAATTGTTAGATGGTTTCCAAAATCATGCAATCGTCATTGCAGTTTACAGAGTCACAATTAGCACCATGATAACCAACTCCGTTTATGTCATATTGAGACACATGACTTTCGATTTACTGCTTAGCTACATCCGATGATAAGTATACCAATCATTCAGTAGAGACAAATCTGAGTTCATCTTTTGCCTAATATTATCTTCATAAGGAGCAGCATAAGAGAGAGCCAGGTCATCAGCGAAGGTAACAACTTTTCTATTTAGCGGCAACCTGAAGATTGAATTTATGTAAGAGCAAGGGTCCAAGAACTGATCCTTGAGGAACACCGACAAATGGACTTGGCAATGTCTCTCTCAGAGTTTACCCGTACAAGTTGTTTTCTATTTTATTTATTTAGCGTATGGAAACAAAATAAAAAAAAAAAAAAACAGTTAACTTTAATTGTTCGTACAATTCTTTACAAATAACAGCAATATAGAAAAGAAATACGTATAGAGACATAATAAACAGGAATGCATATGCATGTACAAAAAACATAGTCCAGTCGTGGTTCTTGATGACAGCGTCATACATATGTCCATGCGGAGGATGTCATGCATTCGAATTAAAAAGTTCATAACAGCACGCCCACTTTATTATGGATGTGTTAGAAGATTAGGGATAGGGTATCGTACGATCTATTAGAGATGCAGTGTAGCTTTTGTGTACGTTAAACATTTTTTGGAACTCATGTTGTTTACAGGGGTGAAATTATTAATGGGTTTGCGATTAAACAGTTTTCCGAAGCAAGAGATAATCAAGACTATGTTGAAGTTATAAAATGTTAATATCCGAGGTAAGTACCTTTGAAACATTTGGAAGTGATTCAAGCACTTCTAGTATTCTCAGGTGTTTTTTTTTTTTTAGAAGTATCTACATTGTAACATTGATTTCGATTTCGAAGTAAATTCTTTAGCAGTTCATCGAGATTTTATTGTTTTGATGCAGAGTTTATCTCCTTTGATTTTTGCTTTTATTTAGTGGAAATTAATTTCTTATCGCTTTTTCTATAATTAATTTGGTAAGCAGGAACAGTCCCTAATAATATTCTAGATTTCATCAATTTATTAAAGATTAAAAGTAATTAGTCTAATTAATTGATTGATAGATAGTACAAACATGGTAAGATTAATCGGTAACTAGGATATTCGTTAGACTTACTTACGTTTTACGGCTATGTAGGCACTTTTCAGCTAACTTCATTAACTATTTAAGGTACGGGAAAAATAAGAAAATTTCATCTCATTTCCGAAATTTTGGTAAAGAGTTGTAGTAGCTATTATTAATTGTTTTTAGAGGAACCGTTTTTTTCAAAACTCAAATTTGTTCACCACCTAATTTTCTAATATACTTGTGGTACATAATCTTGTCATTACTTGATTTTCACGTTGCATATCTTCACCACGACATGACTTCCAGAAGACTTTCTACCATATTCTATGCCATTAAATGCAGCAGTTTCATGTGTTCTAGGTATTTACTTATTCGAGATATATAACAAATTTTGACGAGAAGATGCACTGTCATGTGATTTCTATTATTTTGTGCTGAAACAAATAGTAGTGAGAGCTGGTGTCAAAACGGGGGATACTACTTTCAATCAGTCTGTCCAGCTATTACGACACTTAGATGATATTGAGTAGAGCCTTTCACCAGGTATGAGTTGGCCTTAAGGTTAATAGGAAGAAAAATAGAAACAAGATCACGGTCTGGGCTGAGGTAAATCACGATCGTGTGCGCCTAGCGAACTCCATATAACACCTAATAATGAGCTGCCTATCCATCGACAGAGCTGTCTGTAGCAGAATGAGTACAGAAGAGTGATGTTGGAATAAGAGGCATTTGTATCTCAAGGAATATGTATTTTCTCTTGCTTGTCGGGATTACTTACACTCCAGACTAACTAAAAACGAATCTACCTCAGTGTAAGCATAAAGTCCACAAATAACACTCTCATGGAGATCCAACTAGGAATGACCCTATAAGATCGCTGCTACTTCGGTCCGGTAAAACAACTGCGTTCAAAACTCCTAATTTGGAGAACAAAATTGATATCGATAGACCGATGATCCTTTCTGACCTAGTAAATGGTGCAGAATGCTGGGCTATAAGGAAGAAAGTTAAGCAAATATAGATCTTGATTAGCGAATGAACAACAGCGATCCAGTCAAAATGATTTTCGAATCGTAGCTGAAAGTTCGAGACGATAATGTAAATTTAAAGACTAAGCGATCACAGATGCCTCGCAGTTTGGTTGGATAATTGGAAGCATTGTGGACATGATCGACGCTTGTGAAAGTCCGCAGTGTTTCAGACAGATACACTTCACGGGATCTGAAGCCCAGCGGAACTGGTATTGGCTGGCATTTTACTGCCTCAAATGAAAATTCTATTCTTTAGATTGCGCTACAGTCCAGGGTGGACTTGGGCCTCAACAATCAAGCGTCACCTTGTTTTGAATACGAAGTTGATAAAGGTCCCTTTCCACACCTGTGCATCACCATAGGTGAGGTCTTTCTGTATCACGTGGTTCCTCCGGGATGAATACGAAAACTTTCCGGGTCGGAGTGATTCTTCACTTGATCTCTGCGATAGTGTGATTGTTTGAAGTAGCAGAGTCGCGGTAGACAAAGTCTTTAATTACCTTAAAATTGTAGCTGCCTATTGTGACGTTCTGTCTAATTCATCGATGTTGACTGTCCTTTTTAGATGGCGGCATATATTTTATTTTGCTTTTGTTAACCGCTAAACCAATTTTTGCAACTTCTGTTTCAATACTTCCGAAAGCAACACTGACAGCCCGATGCGTTCTTTCAATTATGTTAATGTCATAGGCAAACGCAAGTCCTTATTAAGACTTTTAAAGGATCCTGTCACTGATGTTAGCTTTAGAATTTTGTACAATCCTTTCAAGTATGATGTTAAAGAACTCACATGACAGCGCGATGGATAACATGACATAGTCCTTTTCTGACATCAAAAGCCTCGGTGATGTTGTTACCGAGCACCATCTTGCGCAGATGTACGAGTTTGGCTCTGTATAGCTCGTTTCTGTAGACAATGAAAATGTGAGTATCGATTTTTAGTTCCTGGGTTTTTCCAGGATCTACCAATAACTGAATATCTGATATATGGTGGACTTTCCAGGCCTAAAACCACACTGATATGCACTAATCAGATTGTTGACAAAAAGCCGAAGGCATTCACATAATATGGCACGTAGGATCTTGTATGTAATGTTGAGGAGACTAATACCACTGTAGTTGGCGCAGTCCAGAAATAAAAATATCCCTCGATAACTGCATAACGGCTCCGTAGACACTACCCAATGATATAAGCTACTTATTAATTAAAATGAAAAAAAAAAAATTTTATATTTACTGAAAAAAAAAAAAAAAATTACTGGCTCCATTTACAATTTACTAAAGTATTATTGGAAGGATCTATTTATCATCCCTGGTTTGCGAACGGATTATAGACTTCCGTTTTGTTTTTCATTTCGAATCTCTACGATTTATGAAATTGTTCAGCAAGCCCTATCATGTACAGTGCATTCATTCCACAGTCGGGCAGACAAAATCAGACAGAAGGATCTGATTGTTTATAGTCCCTATAAGCAGTTTACAAACGAAAGGCAAGCAGATGCATGCGGAAAAGTCTTTTTTTTTGTATTTCACTGGTAATCCACCAAGGACTTTGCGTTGAACTCCTGCCCGACATGCTGTTTCCAGTGCAATGTTTAATATTTAAACATTTAAACTGGCGAATAATTGAATGAGGCATAAACGAACTGCACTACATATGAATCCATTATAACAATGGTGAAACAAAGATTTTCTTACACAATGACTCTTGTACATTCAAACATGTTCACTCATACATATTTCCCTTCAACTCTCGTGAATATGCTTAACGTAGAACCATAAACGAAGTATGTCTGTAAAAGTCGACGTACGTAATTGTTGAAATACACAGAATTTGTAGACTTCACAAACATTACATTCTTGAAGGACTAGTATAGCTTTTGATCATGCCATGGACAACTCCGGCTAAGACGAGTTGGCTAACGCTTGTGTTGATGATTCACTAAATCGTCGAAAGTCGCAAGTTAAAATCCCGTCGGATTTTTATTTTTACATACAAGTTATTCTCTGTAATGAGTTAATGTCAATGTAAAGAATGAATTATTGTTGGAGAATTGCACAACATCCAGGGATAGCTGAGTTTGTATAAGACCATGTCTACAGAAGGATCATTCTTCTTTGAGCAATTTTCCAACAATATTGCTTTCCTTACTCTGTAATTCAAACGCATTGACTATTTTTTTTTTCTCAGAGGATATTTCCGCGATTTTTCAGAAATTTTATCTGAAAAACTGTCGTTACAATGTTTTCTTAAAAAAAAGTGGATATTCGAAGTTCATGAAATTTTACGAGATATTCGTAAAGAATTAATGATTACCGTAAATAGATTTAAGAAATCAAGTTAAATTTTTTTGTAAAAAAATGGCCACCTAAATTGAGCCTGGTCCTGAATAATATATGGACACATTGTAGAGCAGGTTAACGTATATCTTCATATTTTACTAGGGCGATATTTTTCAGTTTCTAATAAAAATATTAACAAAAAGGACATTTTTTGAAAAGTAGTGATTTTTTTTGGACTTAATTCAAAATTTTTACTTGCTCTGTCTTTCCGTACTGTGTTTTCTTTTAACGAGTGTCGATTTGTTTTATACTTCATGTCTAGGGTCGGTGAACTAATGCCTATAGGCAAAATTGAACTGCTTCATTCTAGCCTCCAAAATTAACGGTACTTTACTTAAGGCCAATTTTGAAAAAAGTAATATAAACATTTCAGGTATACATATGTACAGATATGACATTAAAATTTTGACATATGCGCAACCATTTCTTTTTTTTAGTTCCGATCAAAGTCATAGTATTTACATTTGTACTACTTTGGATTCTGAAAGGCTTACACTTGAAATTTCTAGCTCAATATTAAAACAAAATTAAAAGAGCAGCATAATTGCTGATTGATTTACTATAACTAAATAAAATTTAATACCGACCGGTTAAGTTGTTCTGAAATTTGGTAGGTTTAATTGGAATGGAATGGTTTGAAATGTTTTTAGCCTCAAAATGAAGATGGCGTTACTCGTCAAAAATATTCTAGTACTGCAATTATATGTGCTATTAAAGGCACCTCGGAAAATGTCAGCCATTTTGTATGTTCATTTGTTGTTTGACAGTTGTTTGTATCAGTCTATGTCAGTGTTATACTAAAAATGATAACCAATTGGGTATCGTGGCGTAATTAAATTCTTGCATTTAGAAGGCAATACACCTGTTCGAATCAAGACTAAAGAGATGACAGAGGCTGTGGACATATGCAATCATCATATTTTAAATGAATAATTGAGTATAAGAAAACTGTCTGGATGCCACGCTGGCTCATTTTGGACATCACATTCGTGGACGCATATTTTACCGAGCAAGATGCTCGTTACTATGATCTGTCATAGTTACCCTTTTTTTATGATCTGTCAATGTCAAAACGTCTCTCAAGGCTTACATTTTTATCATGATGAAGTTCACGAATGAGCAAAGTTTGAAAATTATTAAAAATTACTACCGAAATTCTGAGTTGGTGGTCGTAACTTTAAGAGTGCTTACTGCAATTTTCGGTCGTACTAATCGTCCCACCGGATAGGCTGTACGTGGATTTAACGCCGATGAATTTCTTTTTATGGGGTTACGTTAAGTCTTTGATTTATGTCAACAAGCCAACAACGTTAGAGGAGCTCCGGAACAACATCGAACGCGAAATTGCCAACATCCGGGCCGATATGTGTGGAAGAGTGGTGGAAAATTGGCTCGAAGGAATCGACCACTGCAAATGTGCTCGCGGTGGTCGTATAAACGAGATCGAATTTCATACTTAAACTTAGCATGTGTACAACACCTATTTCAGCCCGATATCTCAATTATTCTGTGTTTTATTTAAATACAAAATTCTTATGTCCTTATTGAAAAACCCTTTATAACTATCCGGGAGTTTAAGGTTTAATGAACATGTTCACTAAATTTGCTTATACCTCAGATAAAATAATATTTTTTACGGCCTACATCATCTAAAAAAGGCCTCATTTTCGAGTTAAGATACCAGCAGTAAGATACATTATTTTTCTAATCCACATCTCCCAAAAGGCTACCAACCAGTTTCGGACATGGAAACCATTTTGTTCGTTACACTAAATAACATTAGTAAGAAAAGCCCCTAATTCCCCATCACCACAATGCCATGTCGCTTTGAATGTATGTACCTACCTACAGGTACACCTAAATCCTTCTCATTATTATTTTTTTAAACCTCCTTCTCATTTGTTTGTTTTAGGTACGGTCTATGAAAAGTAGGAAATTATGCTTCCGCTTGGCACGTGTTTTGATAAAAAATAAAATTTAAAAAAAAAAGAAAATGAAAAATGTAATTCGTTTCTATATTCTCAACCTTCTATAAGTCACTACAGGACACCTTTACCTAGAATTTTTAAATGACAAAAAAAAAAAAAAAAAATCCAAAATCCTCCCTAAAAGCTAAAGAAATAGAAAAACAAAAATAGCGCAAAAGAGAGACCAAAACCTAATCACAGCGAAAAGAAATGAACGATTGAAATAACAATGCCGAACATGAACATTGCTAAAAGGACTCTGTACGAGTAGGGACTTTGCGGGACGCTAATTATTCTTAATTGCTGCTTTCATTATGTATGTCAAAGCGGTAATTTCCAAAATGATCTCCACCTAATATGTAAATGAATATTTTTGTTCACTCCAATTACGGAAGAGTAATGATGAAATCGGATGGTAATGAGGTAGGCGCGTCAACTCAACTTCATCTCACTTGGGGCGGGGGGATTGCCGCCAATTTACTCCTTTAAATTCGCTTTAAGGAAACATTCCCAGCAAGGGCTACTTGCGAAACACTGAATAATGTTGAGTGTAAAGTTCTGACCTTTGAAATATATTCAAATTAGAATTTTTCTTTTTTGTCGACCTCAGGTTTTTCCTCGGAAGATTTACGTTTTTATCGACATGTCTACGTGAAGCCACAGTTGAATTGTGGTAAAGTTAATGGAACATGGTTAGAAGAGGATAAATGGCGCTCCTTGCTCATTAAGATGGGTTGATTCAACTGAATTTTTGTAGGCTTCTTCATTAAATATGTAATGACGGGCCCTTCGTAATGAGCTGTGTTATGGGAGATTTTTTTTCAGATGGTATCCAATTTAGATTTGGTTGCAAAAGGATTTTAAAGAAATGAATCAGTATCCGTTTGGGTCATTTTAATTTGTTCAGTTTCACTTACAGTCAACCCGGGACGGTGTTAACTAAAACTATGTTACGTAATGTACACACTGTGTTACATTTTCTTTAAACTAAATCGCATTCGAAATACATACATACGCCACGAGGATGTTAATGAAAAATGAATGACTCATCGTGTTTACTATTTGTGAAGAAAAAAGTTGGCATTAGGACTTTTAAGTTACTTAAATTTATTTAAGTACATTCTGTATCTATGTACACATATGTTATGAGAATATATTTCCTTTACTCTCAAAAAAAAAAAAAACCGATCACTTTCAAAGAATGTCTTCCAATGGCTTATAAAAATAAGTGAATTTAAATCCAAGTTGCTATGTCACATAATCCTCGGTAAATATCCGAGAAAAGCATTTCTCGAATAATCTGCTATGCAAATACTTTGAAAAGATGCTTATATTTCCTGGAGATACTCGCATATTGTGTAGATAAGCAAACGTTGGATAAAAGTCAATGATGAAAATACTCGTAAGTTAAAATACTTCCTGGTAATAAAAATATTCATTCAGCAGTTAAACCTTTTTATGTACACTGGGTACGATTTCTTGGAAATGTTCTGCTGCAACATAACATAAAAGAGTGAAGTTTCTGATACAATATCCAAGTCGACAGTTTGAGTTCTTAGAAATGGAAATGTAGTATTAGAAACAAATTCACGAAATAGCTACTAAAGAACTAACTTTGAGTAATAGTTACAAGGCTAATGGCCATGCCTGAACTATCGTGCATTAAAAACGAATTCAACCTGGACAAAATTCATAGAACCACAATATATTTTTTTTCCTTTTAAGTATAGAATATTATAGCCGTATGTGATATTTATGAAAATACAAACACTTGGTAAGAACTACAAGAATTTGTTCTATAGATACATTCACCAACAAAATGACTAGGTTTGCAATATAAATTGTGGAGGTGGATATCGCCAGCAGCTATTTTAGAAAAAGCCAATATTGCTGTTTCAGTGCAATGTACTACTTACTTACTTAACGGGCTCCCGACCCGTGAAGAGTCTCTGCCTGAGACACTGTAGCCTTCCATCCTCTGCGATCTCGGGCACGTTGCTTCCAGTTATCCAGACCAAGCGCTCTGGCATCCGCGATGGCTTGGTCTCTGAAACGGAGGTTCGGTCTTCCTTGTAGTCTCGAACCTGGCGGCTGGGATTCGAAGATCCTCTTAGCTGGAGCATTATTGTCCATTCGCTCGATGTGGCCGAGCCAATGTAGTCGACGTATTTTGGCCTTTTGGACTACATCCACATCTTGGTACAGCTCATAGTGTTCACGGTTGTATTTTCTCCTCCATTCGCCCTCCTCGCACACAGGACCAAAAATCCACTGAAGAATTTTTCTTTCGAAGGAGCCCAGTATCAGCTCTCCCTTCCTGCTTATCGTCCAGCACTCGGCGCCATACAGCAGAACTGGCAGGATAAGGGTTCTGTAGAGCATACATTTTGTCCTTCGAGTTAGGAGTTTTGAACCCAATTATTTTGCCAAACTGAAGTAGCAGCGGTTTCCTAGGGTAATTCTTCGCCGGATCTCCACTAGGATGTCATTTGTGGAGTTCATGTTTACTCCGAGGTAGATAAACTCCTTAACTGCCTCGAAATTGTTGCTATCAATAGTGATGTTCTGTCCTAGGTGGTGGACAGATGCTTGTTTGTTTGTTGATAGCATGTACTTAGTCTTATCCTCATTTACTACAAGGCCAACAAATTTCGCCTGTTCTTCAATCGCCGTAAAAGCTTCTATCACAGCACGCTGGGAGCGACCGATAATGTGGATATCGTCTGCATACCCCAGTAGCTGGACGGATCTGTTGAAGATAGTGACACCTGCCCTGCGCACTATCTGCTCTAACACGAGATTAAAGAAGTCACATGATAGTGCGTCTCCTTGCCGAAATCCGGTGCATGTTTGGAATAGTTCGGAGGAACTACTTCCAAATTGCACGTTGCTGAGCGTGTTTTCCAGCGTCACGCTACAAAACTGGATCAGTTTTGCCGGGATCCCGAATTCGGCCATCGCCACATAAAGCTCTTGACGATGTATGCTATCATATGCGGCCTTGAAGTCGATGAATAGGTGGTGGGTCTCGACTTGAAATTCATTGGTCTTTTCCAGGATTTGCCTCAGTGTGAAAATTTGGTCTATAGTCGATCTGTAAATGTAAATGGATAAATTAGCCACCACGGTTGCCATCATTGTTATTCTTGCTTCGAACACCGCATGTTGTTGGCAATGGGCATCACAATAGATTTAAGTGTGGTGTAGTAGGTCTTTCAACCTCAACGTCAACCCATCCAACCTAACCTAACCTATTCTTAATTATATTCTTATATTTTTTTTCGAAGTAAATTAATACCAATAAAAAAAATGGACTTATTGTTCGGGAGGAGTTAAATTTGCGATCATCGGTCATTTGACGCCACTCCTTGAACATACGGTAGCGGTGCTCTTCGCTTTGTTGGAAGCGATTGAGAAGCTTACTAATGACAAAACTTTAGTCACGAAAGTTTGTCAGATATTGGCAGGAGGTGAACGTTAAAAACTTTTTGGTGTTTTCAGGAACACGAAACCTGAATATCTCGCTTAGAAGTCCAAAGCACAAACAACTGTTTGGTTATAAATTTAATTTTCACTATGTAATCACTTAGTTACCTATACTTTTGTAATTGGTTTCCGGTAAGTAATGTTTCCGTGAAAATGTTCGATCCCGAGATATTGATCAATCTTAGCGTTACTGTTAAAGAGAAATTAAAAAAGTGGGTCAAGTATTTGCAACACAGCCGTGTGCTTTGCTTAAAACAGCAGCTGTAATGTTAACAGAAAAATAGAAATAGCTGTGAAAACAGCTATAAAAATAGCTATTATAGCTACTGAGGAAATTGCAAAAAATATAATTGTAATTGCTATGTAGGTAAGTTGAAGTACTATGCTAATATGCCTTTTAACAAACTTTTCTAAAACAGCAGGAGTGTAATATAAATAGAAGACCTAGGAATGAAAATAACCAGATGTTGCTATCTAGATGTTGCTACCTAGAATTATTCAATGTAATTCAGTTTATGCCGTTCTTAATTCTTATTATTTTACGCTGCCTTTTCTAGAAAAAATTGCGTAACTTCGATGTGTGTGTGAGCCTCAGCTATTTGGTACTTAATACTTTGCAATACTAGAAATGTCATATTAAACAACAAAAATGCTACAAAAATAGCTACGTCCTTTAATTAATACTCACAGATGCATCCATATCTTTAGTTGTTATGCTTTATAGCAAAATCAGTGGAAAGTATATTTTTCAGTCTATTAGCTTTATTGAATGATAGAGCCTTGAAAAGCTTAAGACTGGACGAAGTTGGTTCTCCAAGTAGGAGCGAAGAAGCCTCTTCAGTCTGATCAACTATCTGTCTCCAGTTCCGTACACAAAGTGCGTACCATCTATGGTAAAGTATTCATCTACCGCATTATATCACCCGGGGTGAATCCAAATACTCTCCACGGGAACATTTGTGGAAAGTTACTCTACATGCACTAGTGACTTTCATGACGGTAAATATTTCTGGAGTAAAACCGAAATGACACCAACCAAATTTGTATTTTAGTTAGGTGGTCCAGAGTCACGAAATCAAAACGATAATTCGGTGAATTGAAGACCTCTGTATTAAATATTTAATAGTCCAGTATGTTTTGACCGGTTTGGTGTTTCTTGATATATACTTTTTTATTGAAGGCTCGGATGTAAATTCACCAGGTCGCCAAGGTGCTAATAAAAATACCGATGAGCTATACCTATCAATAACTAGTACAATGCAACATATGTAGGTATTCTAACAATTTCTATGCTTAACAGTTCAGTTCGTAACAAGAAAGAATAGTACAACTCGCTGCTAAAGCATGTCCAACTAGCGCAGACGGCTATCTTGGCAAAAATAGAATTAGCCACTGGATGCTATCGTGAATAACACGCCGCATGGATGCAGTTGATGATATTCCGGGCATATTTAAAGTTATTCCTTTTGCAGTGTTTCAAAGTGTTTTTAGAGTCCCATATCTAGTGCACCATTCGATGATCACATTCTTGTCTATAGGTATACGCTTCGTCTTAGTTCAGAGTGTTTTTACTACTTTCAAACTCGAGATTTTTAAGACCCAACCATAATAGACTTCAGCAAACTTATGTCTTTATTTGACGAAAATTCCACAAACGTTCTTCCTGACGCTACGGTTGCCTATAAGAGAATTTAGCCGGCTAAACATCTTCTCGTAGGAAAAAAATGTTCTTCCATTCAGTAGATAAAGATAAGTGGGTATTTTTTTCCGTATCTAATGGTTAAATGGAACACTTATGGCCTAAAAACGGTGTCTATCTATCTATCTGTCCATATGTCTATTATAAGTTTTTAAACTATTACACCTAGAGTACTAAAATTCTTCGCAATTACTTTATGTAGTAAACAACGCGAAATAACCACAATCAAAATGTCATTGGCGAAGTCCTTTAGCCGTCTCGTCCATAGAGGTGCCATCATCGGAAATATCAAAATTAAAAGTAATAATTACAAACTTTGGCTTTCATAATGCAAAGCACTTTTAAACCTAAAATTTGGATCATAGCGATGTTTCTCGTAGGAAACACCTTTACGAGATATTTGCACGGAAAATATGATTTCCATTAACTTCGTAGTAAAGTCGGAGATTTTTGGAAGATTGCATATATTGGAAGGCTTCGGTATACCATAACAAAGTTGGTTTTCTGTGTGTACTAATAACTATCCCATGATGCGATCCAGAACAATCCATTAGCGCCCAAACTTGGTTCGAAACCACATCGTATATACATATGTATCATACTATGGTTAACAATGAACTGTAATAGTGTGGACTTGAGTGGCAGATACAAACCCGCCTTCAATTCCATTTTAAACTGCACCGGTTGACAGGGCCAGCGTAAGAAATTCAAAGTACTTGACATTTCAAAGATGGTAAATTTAACTTTCATTCACATCTTCCCATTTATCTACAATTTGATTGAAATTTGTTTGCCTTCCGATGAATATCTTTTCAAAGAGAAAATATTCCACATTCTTTTGTGATACTTAGTCGCGTACTCGTACATGCCAAAAGATACTCCCACCAAATTTACTCCAATAAACAATCAATTTCTTCCATTGTCGAACAACCAAATTACCTTTGTCAAATTTCAAGCCACAATCCTGATATGCTATCCTCTTTGTAAATTATTTATACAGATAAATGAGTAACACGACAAATGAGCCCCCACAAAAGAAACGAGCCAAGAAAAACAATACCAAGAGCAGCGAGTTGATGGTATCTGTAATCGAATAGCGTCATAAGGACCTCCCAGGAATCACAATTGAATTCGAATTCACATTACAATCGCTCTTCGTACATCGATATGAGGCAAAGCGATTATTAATTTGCCATAAGAATATTATGCTGAAAGAACACGAAACGAAATGGCCTATCTGTGGGTATCTTCAGATGCGTCTATTGTTTATTAATGACATTTCCATTCCATTCCAATACCAAAATGTTAGCAATTGTCGAATAATCATACATATATAGATCAATATTTATTGAATAACAATGATTCAATGGTAAAATGTTGTTATTCGGGAGAATTTCCAAGTCACGCAATGTCTTGGGGAATATTTCTTCGAATTTATTGGAGACAAGTGTTTATAAGAATACATACTTATAATACAAATCATTGCTACTTTTTACTTTTGTAGGTCTTACATAGCTATTAGTTACAGATAGGGTTTGATTAGAGCCAGAATATCCACAATATGCTTCCGGTACAACAATTAATAAAAGTTTGCAACCCTGTATCCACTTTCCATGCTGCATAAATATAAAAACACCAATTTCACATTCCACCAATTACTTTTCGATAGTTTCCTTGATTGACCTCAATATCCTGCCCCCAATAAAATCATAAAGTTTTAGTGTATCCTTAAGTGATTACATCACCTTTTTCTATACATACTCGTAGTTTTAAGAATTAAAAGTATCTATTCAGCATTTCTTCATTACCATCTCCTTTTTTTTTTGTATATTCTCTTTCAGGTAAGTGCTGCATTGAATGGAATCTTTACAAATCTTCTAAGGATGTGTATCAGCTCTTGACCTTCATTACTTCCAAGTACTATGTGTTTTGAAATATAAATTCATCCTCCGGTAAAATACATCTGGGTGTACTCGTATAGCTTGGTAAAAATATTCCTCTTAACGCTTCTTTTGATTTTGCATGCATGTGTGGGTGAATACTCGTAATTTAATTTACAGATTCCACACGTCTAAATTGAAAGGCGGGTAGGATGTTAAAACAAAAATTTAATTCTGGTAGTTAGCTCGGGGCATTCATTTAAAAAAATTGCTGAATTATTCTCGGAAAAATTATCTTTGACCCAAGGATCTATTGGTCAGCATCGATAACCTTTTCAGCTTAATTTTGTTATCTTTCCAAATTAATGGGAACGATCTTCGTTTTGTTGTGTTTATTGCTCGTTCCTAGAATAATTTGGGTGCAAGTCAATGGCCTATGGTAGCATTCTAATTAAATACGAAAATAGGGGTAATTTTTCTCGAAAGTTTAAGTTATTTTAAGAACAATGCAAGCGTCTTAGAATGTTCGTATGCAAAAGCTCTTCAAAATCCATCACATAGGTAAACATACCTGACTTGTTTTAGAGAAAATTGTTATCTCGCTCCATTTATAGAAATATTTTTTATCTGAGGAGATAACTAATATGAATTACCTACTTTAAAATCGTGTTCTCTTAAATATAGAAATAGTTCAGATTTCCAAAGCTAGCTTCTTCTACTGTACTACAGCTTCAAATGAACGGCGAAATTATTTTCCCCAAGGATACCATGCATCTTCTTGGTGTTACAGTTAACTCTGATACAACATGGCATGACCACATATCCAACATTACACAATCGGCATCCTAGAAGTAGAACTACCAATTTAGAGCTAAGAGATAGTACACAGTGTAACAGTTCCTTCTCCTTTACAAAACATAAGTTATACCAGGACACTATCACTCTCACGTTTGAATTTTGGCCCCAAAACATTCTCTTCATCTGCTTGATAGCATACCGAGACGAGCATCCTCTAATCTCTCTGTTCCAATCTCCAACCATTTACAGGTGTTCCGGAGACCTCAATGAAATGATCCCTAGGAATGCGATATTTGAGTATTCTACAAGGTAAGGACATTCCTCTATCAAAACTCCTTCTGCTACAAGAGAAGTTAAGTTTGAAATTCACTACCAGGAGACATATTTTTAGAAGTCTTCAATCTTCAACAATTCAAGATCAGAATCGACAGGCATTTACAGCCATCTCGCTTAGGGTTATTGGTTTGCCTGAGAGGTTATAAAAAAAAAATGCAACTAAGATATTTATCTCAAATATTTCTTCCCATTTACCTTAAAACCAATCTCATTCGATGCCATAAAACGACTTCATCCCTAACTAGTACAACTTCGAGCATGAGTGCTTTTTCCTTATGCAACTTAAGCTGTTATCAAGAGAAGTGAAGTGACATTTTTTAAAACCCACCCTGCATAGAATTTCTGAAATATGGGTGTCCCCTTTGCCTTCCAGAAGTCTCTCCATGACTTAAGTACTTGAAACTTTGCATACTTATAGGATTGCAGAGACAATGGTGCAGAACTTAATACAACTGGTATTTCGAATTTTGAAATATAGTACAGTGTTTCAAGAAAAATTTTACTTTTCACTTACCAATATGGTCCACCGGCTGACCGAGAAAGTTGTTACTTTGCACTTTTCTTTTGTGATGAGGAAAAGATGGGTGTTGTTCATTTAAATTTTGAGATTTCACATCCCCGCCATTTTGCATCTGTCAATTCCATCTGTCATCCATAGTGACAGATAGTTAGTTCTTGACTTGTCCTTTTGCAATATGGATCGTTCAACCTATTAAAATTGTTACATCTTATTACAAGTATAATAATATTACAAATATAACAATGGAATATCTGTGTACGAGTTGACGCCGATTTTTCAAATAAACTCTTCTTCAAACTTGAGGTTTTGTGAATACAAATGTGACCGTTGAGAGGCCATTGCATCCACCACGGGTGTCAGTTTGGTCCGCGCTGTCGGCTAATGGTTCCAACATAAAACATATAACACAGGCACATTTTTCTCTATTACATGAAATGTTCTCCTGCTGTTTAATTTCGAGATTTGGAGATATCAAATGGTCACTAAGATCATGTGATCTCACTCAGTTGGATTTAATTTCGTGGGTCTATGCTAAAGATCGTGTCTATGTAGACAATCCCTAAATTTTGGGATACTTAAAACCAACACCCATGAAGTTTTGGCCGCAACACAGCCAGAAATGTGTCAAAAAGTCATCGAAAATTAACTCAAAAGAGATTACTAACAAAAATAATAACTCAAAAATGAAGTTGATATGCTCGTATTACAAATCAGTGCTTCCCAAACCTTTTCAGAGTACCATCACGTTTTATTGATCGTAGGGCACCGTTGACTAAAACTTTGCCTATCGCATGATCGTTCCCTGATCAACTGTTTTCTTTCTTGTGCAATTCTCCAGAAATAATCATTAAAATTTCAGCTACATTTTTAGAAAAGAAAAATTTCACTTTTTCAAAATATGTATATGCAGAACATTAGACAATTTATTTTTATAATTTTGCAGACATTTTGTTTGTCATGTTTGTATGTATTATATGTATGTCAAAAGTTTTTTCAAAATCTATTTTATATTAAATTATTTGAGAAATACATATTTTCAAGAATTTACTAAAAAGCAAAGTATTCTCTTTAAAAAACTAAGTTGAGGGTGGCCATGGTGTAGTGGTAACATCAACGCTTGTCACGCTCTTGGTTCACGGTTCAAATCCTGATCTCAACAATCATCTATTTATTTCGCCTGAAATAAATAAAAAAGTCGATCAATTGCAAAAGCTTAGTCAACTCTACTGCGAAAGCATAACACTGGCAGTAGGGTGGTCATATGGCTTAAATGCAACTTGATCGTGATGATGACAACAGGTGGAGGGAAAAAATACTGTGAATCATGAGCAACGACAAAAAAAGCAAAACAAACAAGCTCCCCAGTTATCTGGACGCCACCCTTGGTTTCAAACCCGTTACACCAAACCCGTTACACCAATCTTTCTTTCTCTCTCTCTCTCTCTCTCTCAATTTCTTCAAACGCCCGTGCCCTGAAATAATTTAATGGTATTCATATTCCATTTGGCGCGCGCAAATTATAAAAAAAAAAAAAAGTTATTTGGCCAAAAAACGTGGTAACAAAAAAAAAACACTCAGCTTTTAAAATTTCAGCGTTCAAATAAACATTTTCGGATAGTAGGTTGAGAAAGTTGACTTTTTTTGTAGGCATAGATGTAGGACTGATGTACTGGTGTAGTATTTGGACGGTGACTGCCCAAAAATGGACCAATCGTATCTTGAAAGTACTTGTAGATAGGTATATACTGTCTTCGGTAATTTGAATGGAAATAATTACATAAAAAAACGTTTGAAAAACTTGGTGTGGCTTCTGTGAAAATCTAACTTTAAAGCAGGGACGGAAAATAATAATTATTTTCAAAACGCAGCGCAAAAGATAGTCATACAGCAGAAATTGTTTGGTCGTTTCTACGAAAATATTATTCAGAACTAAAATCAGAGCAAAATCAAAAAGAAGCGACCAAATTTGAATTTTTGAAAAATGCGTAAAAGGCTAAGAAAACTTTTTGACAATATGTCCAAAATTTGAATGCCAAGTTCTCACATATGTTCAAAATGACTTAGACATTAATTTTGAATAAAATCACCCGGGCCGTAACTGAGATATGCACAATTTACGGAACTCTGTTAATAAGAAAAGTACCGTTATTCGGATTTCTAAAGAAAACTTAGTACGTAGTCTTATTATGAACATTCATTCAGATATTTTTATCGATATTCTTATACACTGACGCGATCCTGGACAGCCTACACAGAGTTCATTTAAACATGGGAGTCTGCAATTGGATTGCACAGATGCTTCAATCGAGGGTTATATTTTCAATGCTAGGAGATGTAACCATCCGGAGAAGGGTCTGCAGAGGAACCCCCCAAGGCGGAGTTCTATCTCCTTTATTATGGCTCCTCGTAGTGGATGAGACCTTGGTAATACTGAAGGAAAATGGCTTCAACGCGAAGGCCTATGCCGACGATGTGGTCATCCTGGTTTCGGGAAAATTCCCTCCAGTCCTAAGCGAAAGACTCAATCTTGCTCTACAACTAGTGAATAATTGGTTCAGCAGCAAAGGGCTGGGATTGAACCCCACAAAGACGGATGTAGTTCTTTTCACTAAGAAGAGATCAATTCCTACCTTCAGACCCCCCAACCATCGGTGGTATTGAACTAAGTATCTTAAGTTCAGCTCGATACCTGGGTGTAATTTTAGATTCCAAACTGAATTGGAAGGACAACACTGCCGAATGCATCAAAAAAGCTAGCGTAGCTTTCTATTCTTGCAAAAAAGGCATTCAGCAACACGTGGGGCTTCAAACCAGCTGTGGTGTACTGGATATACACAGCGGTCGTAAGACCCATTCTCACATATGGTTCACTAGTTTGGTAGATGGTTCTTGAGAAGCAATATCAGCTTTCAAACCTCACCAAAATCTAGAGGGCAGCGTGTATCGGAGTCATGGGGTCAATAAGAACAACACCAACAGCGGCAACGGAAACCATGCTCAGTTTCATACCGATTGATATATGCTGTAGCAGTCTGTCGGCTGTGGACTGTAATTAGATCAAGGCTTATGAGGACCTGCAAATTAGTCTTAAATGGAATATCCAGAGCCAATGCGGTGACCCTCTGCTGGGTTTCAGGGCATATGGATATCGAAGGAAAGGAAAGGGCTGACGAGCTTGCTAGGAAAGGGTCGGCGCTGTACTTATCGCGGGCCACCCCTTTGGTAGTAACCCTAATTAGTTCCCTACGGAAGAAAATTGAAGATGAAATTACAGATCGAGCAAACAGACGATGGATTCATCTGAAAACTTGTGCAACGACCAGGGCGCTATTGCCGGTTTTTAGCAAGAAGAGATCAACTTCTCATGTGAAACTTAGTCGTTATAACACACGGGTCGTTTCTGGAATAATTACTGGTCATTATACTGGCCATTGGAGTTCACGCGGAGTGACTCGGTGTGCTACATGACGACTATTGTAGAAGTTGCAGGGACGAAGAAGAAATTCAATAAGTTCGTCACCTGCTGTGTGATTGTCCTGCCTTACAAGAATGAGGACTCCCGGAAGTTACTTTTTCTCGGAATTGGAGAACTTAGGTAACATAGAGCTTACGGACCTCCTGAGATTTATATCACTATATGGGTGATTCTAACAGCGGACTTTTAACGTTTCTAGGGTTAAACGATTGGGCACAATGGACCCGAATTTGTTGGTCTAAGTGAGCAGTGACTCTATTTGTCACAAGCCACCCATCTACCTAACCTAACCTATCGATATTTTTAGAGTCCTATTTTAAATAATTACGCGCTCTCAAAATGCTCACTTTCACCTCTGGGCATTACCCCGCAGACTCCAGATATGAAGTTTGAAGAAAATCCGTCGAGCCGTTTCAGCTGCATCCCGAGGTACAGACATACGGACAGTCAGACGGGCAAAAAGAATTACGGGACACATTTTTTTTTGTTGAATATAATGTCAAGTTTGATCAAAATGCCGAGATCGAAAAGTAAGTAAAAATATGTTTCTACAAACAAATTTCCTTTGTTATGCTATTTTGGTACGGAAAAAAAATTTCGTTGTGGCACCACTGTTTGACATAATCTGCCAGGGGAATTGTAAAATGTTGATATGATACTCTGGACTTTTCTTATATTCATTCTATAGTGCGAATTAGGCTTGTATTCTGCGCTGTACGTCGGCGTCGGTAATTGTGATGTAAAGGTCCTTACATTTTACAAATCAATCCACGTTAGCCAATTCGCCAGCATGTGATCATTGCCAAAAATAAAGCTATAACGTAACAATACTCAAAGAAAAATGAATCCAATTAAAATACACCAAACGTACCATATCCACTTTAAGTGACAAACCCAAACCCATTAACATCTAAATCAATTGACTTGAATACACCGAGACAAATTGTAAATTCGTTGGAAAAAGCACTTACTTTTCATGCAACTGCATGTAATGCCGAACACAATTTGTACATTTAGTTCCATTCACTTATATTATTATGTTTGCTTACACTGAAATACACTATTATAACCCCCTCTATAAAAGTAGTTCTTTCTTTGCTGCAGCTTCTAAAAGATACTCGGATTCTCTCATTTTTGACAAAAAAAAAAAAAAAAACAGGCAAACAAGCTTAACCAACTTTCGCTGAAAAGGACCCTCCGAAAGGAAAACGACAAATAATGCTTTTCTGTACACAAGTGGATTATGTACTATTCTTTGCGAGTAAATTTAATTTTAACATTAATATTTCTCCTCTGTTATGGTGTGTATACTCTGAGTTAGTAGTTAATGGTCATTTCTGTGATGGCAGAACATCGGTCTCTGATCTTAGTTCTTTTGTCCTGCTGTTCGCTTTATTTGTTAATTTTCATGACGGCACGGTAGGACCTGAAGTCTACTCGTATGTGTAGCTACTAGCTCTACCCCAAAAAAAGACAAATAAATACATTCAACTAAATTACTTTTGTTACGAAATACTGTCGTCGTTCATAAAAGTTAACCTGCTGTGCTGTTCCTGCAGCAGTACACAGGTTTCGATGTATACTGGCAAAACAATTTTTTGCGTATGTACGGATATCAAGAAATTTCTATAAATCCATCTCGTTTTTACATTCGGATGGTTTTTCCAAATTGTGACTTGTAGTCTCCTCTCCTCTCTCCATCCACAAGAATATTGTCGTAAAAAATTGGAATTAAAAATTAAAGAAGAAGAATTTCATCACATACTCGTATCTCAAATTAAAAAAAAGGACACTGCAACAGACTACTCCAATGAGAACTGGAAGGAATACAACAATGACTCCGAGCAACAAAAACTGAAAACGAATGCTCTTTGCTGCTAAATAAAATCAAATTAAAACTCAATGCGAGTGAGTAGACTGTGGCGGATGCGTGATATTTTTTTTTGCAGTTTTGCAGTCGCACTATAAAAGTGAGTGCCATAAAATTCACCAAGGATATGCCTGCTGCCGACACTTTCAGAATAGAAATTAATAACTGCAACGCCGCTAGACGTTGGCCCATTTTTGGCTATTGTAACTGGTAGCAAATTATTTTGTTACACTGGTATTGTTTGGATTCTGATTTTATATTCAGATTTCGATTTAGTGTAGAATTGTTCATTCTACACTAAAATCGAGTCCGGAATTGATAATTTATTTTTTGAACGCACATCGAGGTCCCTTGTGGACTATTTGTATTTTAAAATTCCATTATCGCTTAGGGCGAGAACCCTTACAATTTTATAGTTCAATCAGGAGGAGGAAAAAGGCAAAGGATATAGAAAAAATCTAACGACACCCGGATAGGTTTGCTCCATTTCAATGAGTGGCTCATTTAAAAACTAAAAATAATGTTCATATGCTTGCGTCTGATGGGAAATTGACTTTTAGATTGAAGGTTATTACGGCTTGATAAGCTGAAAAGTCATTCGAAATTGGTACAAAACTGAGAACTGGCATCGGGGCCGTAGCAATTTATTTTGAGGGAGTAAACAAAAATATATGAAAACAAAATAAAATATATCTTCTTGTGTTCTGAATTTTGAATTCAGTTCCATTCGATTTCTGGAAGGCTTTAACACGAAATATTTTCTCAATGAAGAGCACGATCTTGCTTTTTGAAGGCTTTCAGACCTCGGTCGCTGACCCAATAATTTTTTTAACTAAAATGTGAACCTGGATAAATTTGTTTGATTATTGAATGACTCTTCGGTATCACGAAAGCCTCCTAAAGTGAATTCCGTATCCTCAGGACATTAGTCTGGTTATACCGATTTATCCTTCATGTAAAGGGTGGTTAAATTTTAAGGGCCGATGTTGAATGTGAACTACACCTAAACGTCAAGTTTTTTTCTGCATTTCATTTGACATTTCTCAATTTCAGACTAACTCAATTTGAACCATGGAAAGATACACAATCGAGCGACGCGTTAAAGTTATTCAGGCTTATTATCAAAATGGGCGTTCAAATCAAAGCATTTCGTGATTCTTTCGGTCAATTTAATCGCCCAAATGTGCGTACAATCGGAAAAATCGTGCAAAAATTTGTGCAAACCGGGTCTGTAGGAGATGTGAAAACACCAGTGCATGCTCGTACAGCTCGTACTGCTGCTCGCGATAGTGTGGCTGAAGAGCCGTCCACCTCAACTCGTCGTCGTGCCCAACAATTGCACCTCTCACGCTCGTCGTTGATGAACATTATGCATAAAGACTTGCATTTACGCGCTTACAAGGTGCAATTGACTCAAGAACTTAAGCCTCTTGACCATTTCAAGCGTCGTCAATGGTCACAATGGTGGCAAGAAATGGCAACAGTGGATGATCAATTTTCGAAGAAAATCATCTTCAGTGATGGGGCACATTTTCACCTCAGTGGATTCGTCAATAAGCAGAATTGCCGCATTTGGGCGAATGATAATCCAAGAGTGATTGTCGAAAAACCAATGCACCCACAAAGAGCGACTGTTTGGTGCGGTTTATGGGCTGGCGGCATCATCGGGCCGTATTTTTTCCAAAATGAGGCCGGTCAGGCAGTTACTGTGAATGGTGTTCGCTATCGTGAGATGATAACGAACTTTTTATGGCCCGAATTGGAAGATATGGATGTGGACGATATGTGGTTTCAACAGGATGGTGCCACTTGCCACACAGCTAACGAAACGATGGCTCTTTTGCGCGACAAATTCAATGGCCGTGTTATCTCACGTGGTGGCGATGTCAATTGGCCGCCAAGATCATGTGATTTGACACCGTTGGACTTCTTTCTTTGGGGTTATTTGAAAGAAAAGGTGTACGTCGATAAGCCAGCAACAATTCAAGAGCTAAAGGATGAGATAATTCGGCACATTAACGGCATAGAACCTCAATTATGCCTCAGCGTCATCGAAAATTTGGACCATCGGATGGAGGCGTGCCGCCGAGGTCGCGGCGGTCATTTGGCCGATATTTTGTTCCATACATAATTGAACCATACCAATATTATCATAATAAAAAGAAATGACAGTAATTTCCTAAATAATTTGTGTTTTATTCAAAATCAACATCGGCCCTTAAAACTTAACCACCCTTTACATGTGAAATGATTCCTGACATAAATAACTGTGAAACGTTCCAATATCCAGTAAGATACGATGGAAATGTAGAAATATCTTCAATTTGTGACTTTCTTAAGGTTTACACTAACTTTGTAAGCGGACTACTTGATAGTTCTGCACGAGTCACTAAGCCAGCAGAATCTTTCGAAAGAGAGAGCTACTCGACCATTGGTAGTACCAACAACTGTTCTAGTAGAACTGAGATCGGGGAGATTATGACAGCGTCGTTTTGAATTTCATAACATTGTGTCCGGAAAAGACAATTTCAACTCTGTATTTGAGACTTCTAGGAGAGACGTAATACGCACAAAGTTTCAATAAAACTGAACACTGGTAACAACACCTCTAAAGTCTATACCTACCGCAGGCCCACAAACCATTCTAATCTAATGCCACCAGATATATATATGTATTCACTTTAAAGAGATCAACAACTAGATAACAACAGCATGTGGACAAAATTCAATCCTAAAAGTAACTATAGACGACAGCTTAAAAATCGATTAACTGACCCCTAACATGTACTCCAATCGGTAGTACTCGAACAGGGAGGAATGTACATCTAAAATAGTGACCTCTAGCTCAGAAATTGCAATTTATAGATATGGATAAAACATGAAAGAAAGAACAGATATGACGGTCTTCTCAGAGAAACTCTGTATATCCACTTCTATATGTTTTCCAGCGGAAAATTAACCCATTCTAGGGCGATGATATCGGGCATATCACGATGCGATATCTTTGTTCATATAAATAGCCAAGCAGTCACTTGGGTACCCGCAGCAGTGAAAATAATTGGATTTTTTGCATGGAACTTGGGGCTAGGTAAACAAATTTCTAAAATGTTTGGTTGCCAGGTTATAGTGACTTCGGAAACGAAAAGCTAACAGAATGGCAGAGATGCAGGGATCCGCAGAAGATGGAAAAAACATTCAAATCTTTAAATTCACAAAAAAAAAAACAAAGAACTACTATCTTTAGAAGATTTCGATAGCCAAAGAAAGGCAACCGGAGTATTAAGAGTACATACATAAACTTTTGAATGAATTAACTGCAGAGTTTGCTGTAGGTGTCAGTTAACTCTCCTTGGGAACTATTTTTTCCGAGAATTGCACGAAGTTGCAGATATGTGATTCGCATCTATTCTGAAATTCTGTACTACGTCAGAATGGCAAAGATTCTTATTCGAGGTACTTCTACTATACTTTGGCTTAAGGGAATATCGCTGACATCTCCTTGGGAACTTTGCACGAATTGCACGCACTGTCAGACATATCTGAACTCATCCTATAATTTTTCACCAGAACAAGTTGGAAAAACTCCAGTTCAAGGTAAACTGTGATGTGTAAATCACTCCAACATTCAAACAACAATAATTCTAATGCTTTTCTTTTCAGATTTCTCACTTAGCGTAACACTAAGTAGAATAGTATCGAACAATGATAAGGAAACTTTGCCTTGTCAGCCTTAAGCTAAAATCCCCATCGGAGTATTGGGCATATTGCGACAAAGTGGAATACGTAATCTCGTTCTTTAAGGTTGCAAAAGTTACACAAAAGTGGGAGCTCTGGACGGTTCTGCATACAGTTTAAACTAATCTGTCCACCTCAGTTGTGTAATTCGCAAGGAAATACGTTCTTTATGCAAATGTTAGTTCAATTTGCTGCCCTGTTTTCACCAGTAATGTATGAAACTCATGTTTTAGGGGAATCAGATGTTCATCTGATGTAAGTAAGATATTGAAGAGGCATTGCGGTTTTTTTTTTTTTTATAATTTGCACGTGTTAAAGGGGATATGAATACCCTTATACTAATTTTTAGAACACTTGCGTTTTTGTGGAAAGAGGAAGAGACAGAGAGAAAGAAAGATTGGTGTAGTGGGTTTGAAACTTAGGTGGTATTAAGCTTCTGTAAACTCCAAGGGTGGCTGTCCAGATAACTGGGGAGTATTTTGTTTGATTTCGCTATTATTGTCATTGCTTATGATTCACAGTATTTTTTTCCGTCCTACTGATGTCATCATCATGATCAAGTTGCATTTTAGCCATATGTCTACCCTACTGCCAGTGTTATGCCTTCACAGTAGAGTTGACTTAGCTTTCGCAATTGATCGACTTTTTTATTTATTTCATGCGAAATAAATAGATGATTCTTGACATCAGGATTCGAACCGTGAATCAACAGCGTGACAAGCGATAATGTTACCACTATACCACGGCCACCCCAGTGCTAAGTTTTATCAGTCTTGAATGCATTTTCTTCCATTAAGCAGCATTTGGGTAAGCATTATCTTCCGTGTCTTTCTTGTTTCATCTTCATTACCACATAGTCGAGATGGAGTTTGAGAGTGTCCAGAAATAGGGCTATTTCAGTCTCCAAGTGAAGCATGCAGTTAGGTGAAGTACTTGGTAGTCTACGATTTCAAATGAACTATATCCCTCTACTTGAGCGTAAAACAGGATGGATACTGCCAGTGGCATGGAATATATTTCTAATACACCCTTTTCGCTTCGGTTAATTTGCTTTGCAGGTGCCTGTTCATAAGTTAAGTTAGGCGCAATCAATACACCGAAATGTTTATACTCCCGCACAATCTCAATATGCTCCTCCGGAAAATTTCATTTTCCATTCCGGGAATATCTGTATCCACCGTCGCTGAATATTACCATCTTTGACTTCGATAAGTTTACCGACAGATTCCAAGTTTTACAATATTCGTCCAGCCTGTTGATCATTAGCTCCATTGTGTCCACCGAGTCTGCGAGGTAAACGATGTCATCTGCAAACATAAGAGCTGGTATTATGGTTTGGCTTATCTCAATCGCCTCGTCAATAGAAAGCTTCTCATAACAAAACACCTATTTTTGATATTTTTGGCAAATAATTTCCATTTATGGTCGGACTTCAGTTTTGTTTGAGTGCAATATTATGACTTTGTTCAACAATCAAATTCATGACACCATCATTGAAAAAAGTGTTCAAAGATTTTAACCTCGGCTTCCAATACCAATTGTTCTTTTATTTTGGACAAATTTTCCAAATAATGAAATGTTTCATCCATTTCAGTTGAATATAATCAACATAACTTGACCATTTTGGAGCAGTATTCTGAGACTCACCTCTAGCTAAGCTTTGAAGTGGAATATCAATTTCAACTGCTTCTGGGATGTCAATGAGAATTTGAAAATCATGCAGGTCATCCTGACATATATCCTCTTCCACTTCATTCCTATCATCTGGGATATCATCAATAGCCATGTATAGATTTGGGTAGTGCCCTTCATAAAAACTATTTCAGTTTATTGTGAAAAAAGACATTTTCTGCAAATTCAGTTAGGAAAATAATTAGCATAATTTTGGCCAGTGTACTCAAATAAGTACACCACTTTTGTGTCCCACTTCTTTTTTCTTTTTTTTTTATTAAAAAAAGGAAATTTCCAAATCCCAGACTCACACGAAGTCCATTGTACTACCAAGCAGAACTCCTTTTGGAGTAGTGGTTGGAGAAACTTGGGTTTTATTCGTTTCTCTTTTATGCACGGGTGGCTGTGGTTGCTGTTTGTTATGATTTATAGGTACTGCTTTTTCAGATAACTTAACAATAACATAGGCTTATGACTCTGATGATATTTTGAAAAGTTATAGGTCGGTCTAGAGATACTACTTCGATGAAAGGCAGTGCATATTGTATTGTATTAAATTGTGTACATACTTTAGTGGCTTATACTGTTTAATAATTGCAATAGCATGAACTTTGTAAAGCACTTCATTTCTATACCTACTCGTATATCTATGAGTATTTCTATGACGACAAAAAAGATATCCCAAAAGATATAGAAACAGACATTTTCATCCTACCCATAATCTGATGGTCGACTTTAAAGAAGATTTATTTTAATTCTTTACATCGTGGCAAAACATAACAAAACATCGTTGTCAAAGAAAAACCACTTCAATTATCAGCCTCTAGATAAATGTTTCAAAACGATACGTCTTAAGGTTTACGCATATAAATCACTTGTAATCCATACAGACGTCAACTACCCGGAACTTACGTCAGCATTTGTATTACAGAATTAATGGATCTTACCCATTGGTTTGACAAATATATTCTACTATCATCTGGAGACCGTAATCGTTCTTGTCGTCATTGGGTTGTTACCGGATACAAATGATTCAGAATGTAACCATGTGGAAGTAGTTTTCGGTAAATTTGGCAAACTGTTCACACATCGATACATGCCAATTAAGTGTGCTGTGATACCACTTAAGTGCTAGGATGCATTTTGGTTCAATGAAATGGAAACTTTAGTAAAAATAGATTTTGTACTGATAGATGTTTGATAAAGAATTTCGGTTAGTGGAAATAATTTGCATGTACTTGAGTGAATTCAGCTGCTGAGGGAATGAGGGGGAATTACTTCATTTATTTGCTGATGTTTCGACATGGGTTGCTGTTTTCCTCAGGGAGCAACCAGATCGAAACATGAATCTTGTGAAATGATTTATTGGAAACTAAAATTAAACAATGGAACAAGAAGATTAGCTAGTCACTGAACTTCACATGGATACAACAAATATGGGAAGAGCATTACTAAGTTTATATTCAAATTAAATTTTACAAAAAAAGTTCTTCATTACATATCGATTGAAGAGAGAACATGTGGAAACCATGCCATCTGTCTGTATTCATATTATATCGAGATATTTATTTAAGCTTAGTAGAAGCACAAACAAACTTAGAGCTAAACTTAATAAAGGGTGTCCCAAAATTCACGCAAGAAGTAATTTTGATAGGAAGCACAGGTTTTTAATTAAAAATTATAAATATTTTAATGATTCATAAAGTATATAGTTTACTCGTAGGGTTATATGTGGAATAGCATATAGGCTTTACGCACTCTTTTGTTGAAATTTTCCATGACCAATTTGCATAAATATGGCTGAATTTCATTGACACAGGACTCAATTTACGCTTTTAAGACGTGGTTGGTCGTGGGCTTATTGGCATAAACCTCAGACTTCAAAAAACCCCAAAGAAAAAGGTGCGACTGGGTTTTTTTTTATAACTTGCACGTGTTAAAGAGGATATGAATAAACTTATACTAATTTTTTTTAGAACACGTGTGTTTTGTGGAAAGGGAAAGAGACAGAGAGAAAAACAGAGTGGTGTAGTTTGAAACTCTGGTGGTATTAAGTTTCTGTAAACTTCAAGGGTGGCTGTCCAGATAACTGGGGAGTATTTTGTTTGTTTTCGCTATTATTGTCGTTGCTTATAATTCACAGTACTTTTTTTCCATCCTCCTGATGTCATCATCACAATCAAGTTGCATTTTAGCCATATGACCACCCTACTGCAAGTGTTATGCCTTCACAGTAGAGTTGACTTAGCTTTCGTAAGTGATCAACTTTTTTATTTATTTCATGCGAAATAAATAGATGATTCTTGACATCAGGATTCGAACCGTGAATCAACAGCGTGACAAGCGATGATGTTACCACTACACCATGGCCACCCCTAAATCGTATAATCTGGGCGGCCGAAGATGATTTTGTTTGAAAAAATAGAATCCACCATTCAACGAACTCTTTTCACTGTGCGTGGTCAGTAGGCTTCAGTTCTTGAGTCAATTACACTTTGTGTGCGCATAAAGATGCAAATCTTTCGTGAGAATACGCTGTAGAGAGCTTCTCGAAATGTCCAATTCTTGACTCTCAACAACACTCTCACGAACAGCTTCGATGATTTGTGTAGAACCACTTGTTGAAGGACGGCCAGAGTGTGTAAGATCACTAACTGATACTGTCTTCCTGAATTCTTGAATCCGACCATATTTTGTACGAAAACTGCGAACTGCAGCTGCCATACCTTCATTATTTTTAAAATATTGCTCAACAATGAAGAGACGTTGTTCTTTCGTGTAGCACTCCATTTTTAATAACCCTGAACTGTCAACTGTCACGCTTTTTTTTTTTTTTTGTTGGCAACACTTTACCGCACAAATGGCGCAAAACTCAAATCTTGCGTGTATTTTGGGACACCCTTTATATAAAACAATGAAGAACTAAAGCTAAGCTATAAACTAAAGGGAGTTTATGAATGAAAATCGAAAGTAACTTTCATTCCGTTGGCCATTCGTAGCATTCTGGACATTGGTTTGTTACGATGTAGTTAAGTTAAGACGGAAAAAGGGGTGTAGACCAAAGACTACGTGGATTACTGTTAAAGGAGATCATTTGAAACAGTGGGGAGCAATCGATGTTAGCTAATGAACAAATGAGTATATCGGCAATTTCACGACATCTATCAAGAGGCTATACATTAACCTATTTCAAGCGATCCACATAGGGTGGTAAGTTATGGCTGTCACCCTATGGAAGGCCGCGCAGGGCAAAACGGATGAACCTGCGTTGGACAGCCTCAATTTGCAAGGAATGGGTACAGTAATAAGGAGACCAGACTTGGCTAGCATATTCAAGGATGGGCCTAACAAAGGAGACATAAACGGATTTCGTGACATATGGGTTCGAGAATTCTTATAATTCTGTGAAAGTGGAAGCAAAAATTGAGTTTCTTGTCGCAGATAACACCCAAATCACGAATTGAATAGACGGAGAGGAAGGGTTCGACGCAAATGAAATAAGTTCGGGAAGTTGGAGGAAGACGCTTACGGGGAATATGTAATTTTTCCTTGGCACTAAGTTGAAAATCTGTTCAGTCGTCGAACGTTGATATGCGCCTGGAAATTTTAATTTCATCAGCGTAGACAGATAGCTGAGGGTCTACGATGATACAATCCACATCGTTGATTGTTAAGATAAAGATCAAGGACCAAGGTGACTGCCTTAAGGAACTCCGGAGATGGCTTTAATGGGGCCAGATACAGAAGACTTAAAAAGGACTTTATACTGCCGTTGTTCTAAGTAAGATTTGCTGCACATAATGAACCCCTTTTTTATGAATGGGAATTATGTAAGAGTTCTTCCAGAGTAATGGGAAAACTCCCTGTGAGATAGAAAGTTGGAAGAGAATAGTGAGGGGTTGGATCAAGTATTTTGCGTATTTTTTTTTAAAACTATGGCGGGCAAGCCATCGGGGCCAGGGGAGTATTCGTCCTTAAATTTCATTATATTCTCTTCAACTACCATCAAAGTTATATTCTAGGACGTGGTTAGTAAATGACTGGTTGAAGAAATTAGCAAATAGGCTTATCTGAACATATATTAGAAAATTTCAGAGTAGAGGGGTAGCTCTCCGATTTTTTTCTCGGCATTAATGAGGTGACAAAAACGTTGGAAGTCAGAGATTAGAAGACATTGCATTTGATTAAGATATTTGTAGTAAGAATATTGACAGAGTGCGGAAAAGTGAGTATATGCACTCTGATAATTTAAAAACTCTGAGTTAGATCGAGGTAGAAGGTACGCGTCCCACACCCCATACTTGCGCGCCGTAAGTTTGTATTGACCTGCATGCTGCCTGGAAGAGCTTCCATTTCTTTCTCAACGATGTATCTTTTTTTCAGAATAAGTCTCTCCATGTGGCATTGATATTGACATTGGCAGCGGCATTCATACTGGTTATGTGCTTTTCAAAGGACATCCTAGGCACGTGTATTCACTTCGTCACGCTTATGCCTAGATTTTCTAAATAGTTTATAATTTTCGTAGAACCTCAACATTGTCAGCCAACATAACAATGTCGTCTGTGTATAGCCACAATCTTATGTTAATAACATCTATGTGAAGTCTCCTCCCAGATGTTCATGGAGGTCATTTAAATACACAGCAAAAGGCAGTACCTACAGCCGGCATCCTTATTCCGATAATTAAATTCCTGTCCAAACAGCCTACTTCGTATTGTTGTACATTTTTTCCAGGAAGTTAATTATTTTTGAAGATATACCCACTTGGTGTAGTTGGATATCAAGTATTTCCTGCTTTAAAATCGACGAATAAAGCTCATACTTTTTGCCTTTCTGCAAACTTAATTTGGATTATTATTGTAAGTAGTAAGTATTGTAAGTGTCTAGTAGTTTCTGAGAAATCCTCCTTGATATTCCTAATTTTTTCCAACCATGCTGACAATATTTCATTAATAATACTCATCAAGACTTTGACTCAACCATTCATAAAGATATTCCTCAGTAGTTGCATGGTTGGTTTGGTGTCCCCTTTTTTTGTATATCGGAAAATCAATAATAATATCCCTTTCATAAAATTATCCGAAGTATTAATGAAGAATTCATAAGGAATTCTATCCTCTCTTGGTGCCTTATTTAATTTCATTTTGGATAGCATATGTCTAATTTATTCAGCTGTTATGATTTTATCTAGCTCGCCATCTGTAGTCAATATTGGGGCATATTATATGTCAGTATCGATTTTGTGGGTGGGTTTAATAGTGACTCGGAGTAGTTTCTAAATTCTGAAACCGCAATATCAGCTCCTGTTTGAAAGTTTTGATACCTTATTTTAGTTAAGATTTATTTTGCTTTTGATTTGCTGCCAATATTTTTTTTTTTTGCTGGTGCATAACTTTACATACGCTTTGCTGTACTTTGGTTTTATCTTCCAGGTTTAGGGTTTCTCGAAACATATTTAATTCCCTAAAATACTGTTCCCTAGCCCCCCTATATTAACTGTCAAACAATTTGCTTCCAAGGTTTCAGAATTCAAGTGAAGTACGAGTATTGTTTCGCTTACTATAGCAGAAACTTTTTGAAATGTGCTCAAATCATTCCCTTGTGGAAAATGGTTCCAATCTTGCTTAGAGAATGAAAAACTTTTTGGAATTTTCAGAAATTCTATGTAAATTTGCATTTATTGCAGTTTTCAGTGTAGTAGCTGCTTTTCCAGCTGATTACTTGCCACCAGTAAGAGAGGGTGTACCAAGTATCAAATATGTGCACCAGCAGCTGAAGTTGAATTTGTTCCAGAGGAAGAAACTGTTCTAGCTGATGATAGATACACATATAAAATTGTGAGTAAATTAAAGGTTAGTGAACTCCCATCTAAGAAATACTTGCTAGCAGTGGAGACAAGAGAAGTTATAGCTTCTGCATAGGAAGCTGTAAATGAAACTCTAAGATACAAAGTCAATTTTTTTTGTTTCTTAGTTAGTTCGTCTATAATCTTATCCGTATTTTTCAGAATATATCGCCAACACCACTAACCTTTTCAGACTTGACTGTAATGCTGAATTTTCAAGTTCTTATTGCGGTTACTGTGATGTTACGCAAGACACTCGTATACGAGAAAATGGGTGATGCAAAGGGCTTATTTACCTCCCGATATTATTACGAGGGTGGATCAATAAGTCCCTGAAAATTAACACAAATTGTGTCGTCACCTTAAATTTATTTTTTTTGTCAAGATTCATCTTTCAAAAGAATGCACCCAAATTTTCAGACAGATCTGTCAAATAGTTTTGTTGTGGCAGCCATTTTATATAGACGCCTACTAGCATTTTCGAGTGCTTATTAAACACTATTTTTTCGTACGTAGATATGTCAATTTAAGCAGCTAAAAGCGTTTTCTGGAGTAGCAATATCAACCTCCATCTGCCGTCTATGCTTGATAGCCGCATAATAACATCTTTGTCAGGAGAGATTTCTGTGACGGTCTCCGCGGATAAAGGCTGCCCTAGGGCGGCATTCTCTCGCCTCTCTTATGTTCGTTCATGTTGGATGACTTATTGAATAGACTTAATAGTTTAGGCTATGCAGATGATGTTGTGATCATCATCAAAGGCAAACATGAAGACAATGTGTGTCAACTCAAAATGCACTCCTTGTAGTCGCGGACTGGTGTGCTGGCGAGGGCTTATCGATAAACCGCAGCAAGGCAGTAGTTATACCGTTTACAAGAAGAAGAACATTGATCATTGGTTTAGTAATTCTAAATGGCACAACCATCCATTTATTCGACGAGGTACAATATCTAGGAATTGTCCTGGATAAGAAACTTAACTGGAACTCCCATGTTAAGCATAAAATTGCCAAGGCAACCACTGCCATGTGGATCTGTCGTCGGATGTATGGCAAAACCTGGGGTCTGTCATATTCTGGTTATATACCACGGTGATAAGACCCATCCTTATATAAGCGTCCGTTGTCTGGTGGATGAAATCCAAGGAGGTCACAACCATCACCAAACTCAGCAAACTTCAAAGATTAGCTTGCCTTGGAATTACAAGCCATAAGCCATAATCGGACTTACTCCGTTACATATTCTCATAAAAAAGTGGCAATTTGCAGTGCAGTCAATCTTCGAAAGTCGGATATTAAAAGTACATAGGATTGTGTGGATCTCCCTATTAACCGACTTCCCCGAGCTAGATATGCTCAGCATGGTTTCTGACTTTACGCCCAAATCACAATATTTTGGTAGAAGGTTTGAGATTGAGATTCCAAACCGTGATATATGGAATAATGGCGGACCGTTGCTTGATCCAAAAGGAATCGTTTGGTACACCGATGGATCAAAAATGGATTCAGGAGTTGGCGCCTTGCTTTGACAGTTTACAAAACCTGGCCCGATACAGTAAAGTAAAATTGTGGTGGGTGCCGGGTCAAGAAGGCATTGATGGCAATGAAACTGCAGATCTGCTAGCCAGAAAAGGTTCCTCTGAGTTGTTCATTGGACCTGAATCCTTTTGCGGAATATCTGATTCTGCCTTCAAACTAACCTTAAACAGTTGGGAACGCAACATGTGCATTTTTCATTGGAATAACTCCCAAGGCCTCAAACAAGCTTAAGCAGCTGTCCAACCCTTCCAAAAAAGGCAGCTGATAGCCTAAAATACAGCAAAAATGGCATAAGAAGTCTTGTGAGCTTCCTTACTGGTCACTGCCAATTACTCTACCATCTAAATAAAATGAGAATTTCAGAGGATATCACCTGCCGCCTCTGCCTAGAAGAGGACGAAACTGCAGAACACATACTATGTGAGTATGTAGCTCTGTGTAGATGTAGGAGAAGCTGCTTTCTTAAGGAGATAATATCTCCAAAACTACCCCGCAGCTGCAATTATAGCTTTCATAAAGAAAATTGTGCCCTAGTCTCTGGCACAATTTATATGGTCGCAGTGCCTACATGCCATTTAGGCGTGGTCACACTCCGTCCGTCTCTATACCATCAGGTTTTGGCCCTTAAATTTTTAGCTAGGAGGTAAATTTTAAACATAAGCTTTCAAAAATCTGAAGCAGTATAAATGTAACAATTTTTAAAATGTCCTCACAAATGCGTCCACTTTTCAAAAAACTGAAAAATAAATTTTTAATTGAACATATAACATATATTTATTACATATATTAGGGGTGGCCGTGGTGTAGTGGTAACATCATCGCTTGTCACGCTGTTGGTTCACGGTTCGAATCCTGATGTCATGAATCATCTATTTATTTCGCATGAAATAAATAAAAAAGTCGATCACTTGCGAAAGCTAAGTCAACTCAACTGTAAAGGCATAACACTGGCAGTAGGGTGGTCATATGGCTAAAAATGCAACTTGATCGTGATGATGACATCAGGAGGACGGACAAAAAATATACTGTGAATCATAAGCAATGACAATAATAGCGAAAACAAACAAAATACTCCCCAGTTATCTGGACAGCCACCCTTGAGTTCACTGAAACTTAACTACCACCTGAGTTTCAAACCAGCTACACCAATCTGTCTTTCTCTCTGTCTCTTGCCCTTTCCGCAAAAAAAAAAAAACGCCCGTGTCCTAAAAATTAGTATAAGGTTATTCATATCCCCTTTAACACGTGCAAATTATAAAAAAAAATAACTATAACTCGCCGATACATTATATACATAGGTATATGGCCAAAGAAATCCATGCTTTGCTTTGTCAAAGCTATTTACGGTGATGACTAAGTCTTATTGTGAATACGAGTATCTAATCAGATTCCATAAATTTCGCTTAGAAATGGTCACGGCTAGTATTGTATTTGAAATAAAAAAGTTCACAAAGCCACACACACTTTGTTAGGGATGGTTTAGAAGGAGGATAAAGTTTCGTACAATCCTTTCCAAAAGGATTGTAAATTTTCTGAACCGTAAAATGATTTACCTTTTCTATCTCTACTTCTTGAAATTCTTAATCGCCTCAAACGTGTACCTTATTTTTCCATGAACTGTAAAGGTAAAAGTTAAGAATTTTCTACGAAAAGATATTCGAAGTTTCAAACGAGACCCATTTTGTCATGTTTACATGGGAGTTTTCCTTAGCATGCCTGGCTTCACCCTAGATGCATTAATGAATACTTCTTGAGACACTTATGTTATTTTTATTGCCATAACCTACACACACATAGCGAGGAACAAGTGGAAGGGGAGAAGTATCTGTGTCTATAGCTAGGGAACCTTTAAAGCCTTACATAACAGTTTAACTATTTCCATATTTGCAACTAGTTCGAGAATACAAAAACATTCTTAATTCGGTCATATGCTGGGTCCTAGGTCACAAGCGACCACGGTAAATAAAATCTCAGATAAACTTACTACACAAAAGTTTAGATGATCCCATCTCAATACGTCCGCTTGTGTTAGATCTCTCTGCATTGGGTTTGGTCCGGGCTTCCATTGGATTTAATATGAAATCAATCGTAACTTCCCGACATCTGTAAAATTATTGCTGAATTCCAGCAGGAATGTCATTGTTATGGGCCACTACACTTTAGGTAAAAAAAAACTCTATGTGTTAGGCTTAGGTTAGGTTAGGCTAGGTTGGGGGGCTGTGCATCTCAAAGAGAGCTTACACGGGGGTTTTCCGAAGAGTTTCCCATATGGAGGAAGCGACGGTTGTTGAGATTAGGGCAAACGCAGAGTAGGTGTTTGATGGTTTCTATTTCTTCCTCATCTTGACAGCTCCTGCAGTATTCCGGGGAGTTTATGCCCAGTGTCGATTGTACAATGCCCCGTTAGTACACTTATCAAGATGCAGATTTCCTTTTTTCCCATAGCTAGTAAGCATTTGGTTCTCCCAAACTTAGTTCTCCCCTCATTTAATTGTGGTCATAGGCTGCGGGATATAAAACAATCCCCTCTTGATAACCAAGCATTATTGATTCGTTCCCTGGTCTTAAGATTTCTCTTTCATTGTACTTATTTCTATTTGTGTGTGTATATGCTCTGTACTTAGTGCTGATTCTTTTCTGGCTAGTTCATCTGCTATCTCATTCCCTTCCGTTTGGGAACACACCAGAGATTGACCACATGGATATTACTAAGTTTGATCAGGCTTTTACGACATTTACCTACTGTCGTAGATCTTATTGTCTCACTGTCCAGTGCCTTGATTGCTGCCTGTCCACATAAATTGTAATCTGAGATGGATTTATTTTCTTTGTTAGGACTGTCAACACTGCTCTATCAATGACAAATTTTTCAGCTTGAAAGACACTGCATACATCTGGGAGTTTGTATGAGTTTTTAATGGTTCGCAGAATACTCCTGCTCCGGTTCTTATTTTTATTTTAGACCCATCAGTGTAGATTTGTATGTCCTGTTTATTCAACAATGAGCTGGTTTCCCTTTCTTTCCTTTTGAGAGTAAGGGTGGAATAGTTCTTATTGATATCCTGATATGGAATAACATAGTCTGAGTTTATCATGGGGTCAATATTTTGAAGTATAGTTGCATGACCGTAAGAACATTTCTTCCAAAGACCGAACGCCTTAAGACGGATTGCGAACCCTTTTATGTACTCCTGCAAGGAAAGAAGGTGAAGTATTATTTCTAACCCTGCTTGTGGTGTTGATCTCAGTGCTCCTGCTACTCCAATACATGCTAGTGTTAGGCTTAAGTGACACCATCATCTAGGTCACCTGTGGCGAGTGTAACGAATCTGTGATTGTCGTGCCTTTGCTCGTATCAGTCGATCGATATCTCTGTGTAGACAAAATCATTTCATCGACAGAGACCTGCTCTCTGCTAGTATAATAGACCAGTACTAAGTCTAAATGTTCCATTGAAATGTATCCTATTCCGAAAAATAAGGAATCAATCAATATGCACATTTAACTTCCATATAACTAATTAAATTCAGAGGAGATGGTCTGTTCCTCTACTCAAAGAATTTCCTTAAGTCAGTCTTGATAAAATGTGATTCATTTCTTCTAAAAATCATTCTATTTCATATACCTTTACTATTGTATTATCAGTGAAACTAAAACATATAGTCGGTTGATAGTAATATAGAGCTCTTATTTCAACCAAGGAGGTCAAGGGACCAATTATCTCCCTCAATCGCGTACGCTTCTTCCTTATAATTATTATAATTATAGCGTAAAATGATTTATCTCCACTCAAAGTAAGAAATGTGATCATAAAGCTGACAAAGTATCTAAGTTTCCGGAAATCCATCTACACCACCTTAACGGTTCATTTACAAAGGCAAACTTTCAATTATTTGAAACTGCCGTAGTTTGCGTAATAATTTCAAAGTGTTTCGCTTTTCAAATGGCCACCAAGGAAAATCGCGTCCCTTGACAGCATGAGCAGCAGGGGCAGTTTTTTCCGTTTTGTGCATAAACTTTAATTACACGAAATTCGTGCCATTTTTTTTTTTCTGCAATTCCTTCCATCCTCGGATGGGTGCTGTAAACTAAGTTGAAATATAAACAACTTTTCTCTTTTTTTCTTTATCATATTTTTGCACAAAGAACGGCAAGACCAAAGAAGAAAAATAGGTCAAATTTTATCGTCAAAGAGAAAAAGTTGACAAAAGTTTTGGTGCGGAAAAAAGCCTTCACCACTTTTATGTACCTGCTTCCTTTCAATGTGCTTGAAGATAATGTGATACAATAAAGTGTAAAATTCTCTCTTTTCTTAGTTTGCTTCTATCATTCCTTGCATATCTGTGAGGTTTTATTATGAAACAGTCAATTTCGAACAAAAGGAAGGAAGTGAATTCGTATTCAATATGACTACGTTGCTGTTCATTTCAGGTTAAGGATAGAAGTTGTTAGGTATATTAGGACCCTCATTCCCTGGAAATATGAAATTGAAATACAAAGTATCTACTGGGGGATGTAAAAAGCTTATCTCTTCCGCTAGAGAAGTGGTCAGAGCTTGTAAACATCACACACACATAACTCAAAAAGGGATACACTTTCATTAGAAAGGATTTGAATGGTTGTTATATGTGGGCGAATCAGGGCTCGACCCAAGGATTTATACTGCGTGTGGAAAATTTTTGAAATTTAATTGAGCACTTTACAGAATGGAGTACCCTTTATGTGAATTTACTTCCGTATCCTTTGAGTTTGCTTTTGAATTTTGCAATAATAAATTTACTTGTAGATTGAAAATAACGATAATTTTAATGTACGGTCCTGTATTCCAGCAGTATCATTAAAAATAAAGTTGTACTTTTGCTGCACGTGGCACTTGAAATAATATGGACTATTCTCTGGAGGAGGATTCTCAATTATTGTTGCCTTGTTAGCTTAATTTCGCAGTGGGTGTTCTCTTAATTGCTTAGGGAAAGTCCTAGTTTTTTATAGGTCCTTAAGTTGCTTCCATTTTTTTTATTTCCAGACAAGTCGTACATATGAATGTTTAGTCTTAACACTTTGGTAAGACTATTGTATATTTTGTTATGTTTTTTTATTAATTTCAAGGGATTTTTAGCTTTCACGTAATCCAAAAAAATCATAAAAAAATGTAATAAACTTCAGGTTGGTACATCAGTATCTTTTATCGAATTCAGAGTGGTATATTCTTCCTTAACGGGCTTCTGATTTTTAAAGAGTCTTCACGTCTTTCTTATAACTTTAATATTATCTTTACTTTAGTTTGCCACTCACTTTATATAGCATGGGTTGATGTGGAAGTTAGAGCACCTTTTAATGTTGATTCTTTAGTGGGATTGGCATGCTTTAGTGGTTAGGTTAGGATTTTCTCCAGCAGAAATAGTACTGCAAACTATCCCAATCAGCAATGTACTCAGTGTAAATTGCTGATTGGGATAGTTTACAGCACCAATTCAAGCAAGATTTGAATTTTGCGCCATTTGTGCGGTAAAGTGTTGCCAACGAAGAAAAAAAAAAAGACAGCGTGACAGCTGACAGTTCTGGGTTATTAGAAATAGAGTGCTACACGGAAGAACAACGCCTTTTCATTGTTGAGCAATATTTTAAAAATAATAAAGGTTTGACAGCTACAGTTCGCAGTTTTAGTACAAAATATGGTCGGAATAGTGATTTCACTTCATCTACTGCAAAGAGATTAATTCAAGAATTCAGGGATATTGTATCAATTAGTGATCTTAGACACTCTGGCCATTCTTCAACAAGTCGCTCACCACAAATCATCAAAGCAGTTCGTGAGAGTGTTGTTGAGAGTCAAGAATTGGGCATTTCGACAAGCTCTCTACAGCGTATTCTTACGAATGATTTGCATTTTCATCCACACAAAGTGCAATTGACTCAAGAACTGAAAACTGAAGAGAGTTCGTTGAATGAATTATGGAACAACAAGTGGATTCTGATTTTTCAAACAAAATCATCTTCAGCGATGAGGCTCATTTTCATCTTGATGGCTTTGTTAATCGTCGAAATTGTCGAATTTGAGGTTGAGAAAATCTACGAGTGATAGTTGAGAAACATATGCATCCACAATATGTTACTCTTTGGTGGGGATTTTGGGCTGGAGGCATCATTAGTCCATTCTTCTTTGAAAATGCAGCTGGTCAGCCAATAACAGTTAATGGTGCTCTTTATCGCGACATGATAATCCAGTTGCTTATGCCTTAATTGCAAAATATGGATGTGGAGGACATGTGGTTTCAACAAGACGATGCTAAATGTCATTCAGTCTGAGAAGCAATTCAATTATTGTATGAGTCATTTCCTGGTCGTGTAATTTTCCGTTTTGCTGATTAGAATTGGCCACCAAGATCATGCGATTTAACGTTGGACTTTTTTCTTTTGGGTTTTTTGAAGTCTGAGGTTTATGCCAACAAGCCCATGACCACCCAGGTCTTGAAGGAGCAAATTGTGCGCTATATCAAAGAAATTCAGCCTCATTTATTCAAAATGTTCATAGAGGCCATTTACCCGATGTGCTATTCCCTACATAACCCTATACTGTATACTCTATGAATCAATAAAACATTTATACTTTTTAATTAAAAACTTATGTTTTCTATCAAAACTACTTCTTGCGTAAATTTTGCGACACCCTTTATTTACAATTTTACGTCAACAAGATCCGTGAGGACTAACCAGTATCGAGACTCCAAACACATCAATAGGCGAGCACTTGATATATGTCGAATCAACTTTGAGAATGTGAAAGCCTAGTACAATTCTTCAAAGTGCATATTCCATTTAAAACTAAATAGGTCTGAATTACAGATCCTCCCTGGTTTATAAGACGGGTACTTATTTGCCTCAAACAGAGAGATCTAGTATGTAATAGATACTAGCTTAAGACTGGTCAAACATAATAATTTTATATGCAACACATCTTAGCTTATATGCAACACAACTTAGAGGCCGACGATTTAGGAACAAACTTTGCGGCATTGAAATTATAAAACAAAGGACTACCATCACCCAATACATCGGCATAATTTATGTTAATAGAACATTTATTTATTATTAACCTGCGGTTACCAATATTATTAACGAACTAAATCAGATTTTGATTGGATGAATTTGAGAGTTTCATATCTCTAAAATCAGGGTGGCCATGGTGTAGTGGTAACATCATTGCTTGTCACGCTGTTGATTCACGGTTCGAATCCTGATGTCAAGAATCATCTATTTATTTCGTATGAAATAAATAAAAAAGTCGATCACTTGCGAAAGCTAAGTCAACTCTACTGTGACGGCATAACACTGCCAGTAGGGTGGTCATATGGATAAAATGCAACTTGATCGTGATGATATCAGGAGGACGGAAAAAAAATACTGTGAATCATAAGCAACGACAATAATAGCGAAAACAAACAAAATACTCCCAAGTTTTCTGGACAGCCATCCTTGGAATTTACAGAAACTTAATACCACCTGAGTTTCAAACTACACCACTCTGTCTTTCTCTCTGTCTCTTCCCCTTTCCACAAAACCCACGTGTTCTAAAAAAAATTAGTATAAGAGTATTCATATCCCCTTTAACACGTGCAAATTATATAAAAAAAAAAAAATATAAAAAAAAAAATGCAAAACGAATTAATGGTATGCATCCTATTTTCGTCCTGTTGCCTTTTATATTGCCATACTAAACTCATATTTATATCCCACTCAGATAGTGCATATTTTATAGCACAGAGAAATAGTAACGATACAGGGTGTATATAAAATAAATTTACATATATGTGATTGGGGTCAATAGCGCAAGTGCTTTATAAATAAACAACATACATACGAGTATACCTAGGTGCAAGTACATACGCCCCAGTCGTGCACTTTATTATATACGAATATGCCATCAGGAAGCATCGCAAATAATAAGATATTTTATCCTTCTTTTTCTTTCTGAGCTATTATTCTGTTAAGTTTGAGGAGCTCATGGTCAATAGTTCGAATCTGATATGTGCCGCCGAATATTCACCAAATGAATGTGACTCCCAATGGGCTGGATTCTCAGTAAGCCGGTAGACTAAAATACGATTTGGCAACCCTAAATCCAACAATTAAATCATAAATCGGAGGTGCAAATCAGATGGAGCAAATACTTATTTAGATTGCCACAATCTAAATTAAAGGCCACGCTTTTAGATTTCACTTTCATTTAACCCGTTGTGTCATTCATCAAAGACTGACAACGTTTGACGTTAAACTATCATGCTCAGACACTTGTGAGTGACGTGGCCTCAATGAACATATCTTCCATGTGGCGTAACCAGAAATGGTTTTTCTTTGTCCGTCGTCATTTCTTGTACACGCATCCACCACTGTTTGCAAATGCAACTGACATCCACAATATGGCAGCAAACATATTGACATTGACACTTTTGAAATTTCATATCGGCAACGACGAGGTCTCATGCCAATTTATCGCTTCAAAAATTGGAAATCACTCGATAAAGAAGGGTGTGGGTACCAATAATCTCTGTGATATACGAGTACAGAAAACGTCAGAGGGAAAATTGCGAATTAGAATTTACGAGATACAAATGCTTTTTTGTTTAGCATGTCTATAAATACTTAGTATCACCTACGGCTGGGTATGATGAATAATTATTTTCTTTTTGTTTTTGCTGTCTCTGAACTTGATTCATTATCTTTTTGCTAAGTTCGTGGGGGTAAAATAAAATGTTATCAGTGTGGTTGGCAGAAAAGTTTTGCAATAAACTATTTGCCGTGTCACACTGTCGAAAATTGAAAAGATAAACACACTTAATGAACACTTCTCGCGATAATAAATCAACAGACTCAATTGGATTTACATCGAAGTAGGAACACATGTTTTGTGGAAATAACATTTATGGCTCAATAAATTGCAACAGTTTTATCGGTAGACAAAAGATAAATACAGGACGCGGCATCTACTCGTAAAAGTTCAAGGTTGTTATTTTATGAGGTTCATGGTGCTATCAACAAGCTCAGTATACGACAGAATAACTTTCGTGTAAACACAGATTTTGACTGATGGCTCATGTAAATGCATACATTGTATATGTGTGTGTTTGGTGTATACTGATTTTTGAAATATGAATTCGAACTGCATATTTTCATACAGAACCTAGCTATAGTGGAATAACTTTAAAAGTGATTAAAGCGTAATGTGTAATAGATATAAAGGGTTATTCATTTCATGGTTGGTATTGCACATCCCTGCCAAATGGAAGCTGTCAAATCCATCTGTCATCCCTATGGCAGGTAGTTAGTTTTTGCCTTGTCACTTTACAATATGGACCATTTAACTACCGCTCAACGCATTCAAATTGTTGTATCTTACATGCTACAAAAGAATAACAATTGTGTAATATATGGAAAATCAAGAAGTTGATGCCGATTTTTCGATGAATGGCTACGTAACACAACAAAATAACAGAATTTGGTATTCTGAGAATACAAATGAGATCGTTGAGAGGCGCTACGACAAATCTTCCCAAGGAGCATAATTTTCCCTAACTTCAAGATATACAGAAGGAATACAGAAGATTCGAAGAACTATCGGGTAATATCTTTTTTAAACTCAGTTATGAAAATTTTGTCAGCAATTCTACTTAAACGCTTAACGAAGTGGGTAGTGGCAAACAAATTACTTTGCGAACTTTAAGCATCAAATAAATAAAAAAGTCAATCACTTTGCGAAAACTAAGTCAACTCTACTGTGAAGGCATAACACTGGCAGTAGGGTGGTCATATGGCTAAAATGCAACTTGATCGTGATGATTTTAGGAGGATGGAAAAAAAAAATACTGTGAATCATAAGCAACGAAAATAATAGTGAAAACAACCAAAATACTCCCCACTTATCTGGACAGCCACCCTTGGAGTTTACAGAAACTTAATACCCTCTGAGTTTCAAACCACACCACTCTGTCTTTCTCTCTGTCTCTTCCCCTTTCCTCAAAAACGCACGTGTTCTAAAAAAAAAAAAATAGTATAAGGGTTTTCATATCCCCTTTAACACGTGCAAATTATAAAAAAAAGCAAGCTTTCGTAAAGACTATTCAATGGTTGATAACATTTTCGCACTAACAAGTATAGCAAAGACGTACATTAATGGTGGAAAGAAATTATGCGCTTTCCTTGTGGATTTTAAGGCGGCTTTCAATTCGATCACTAGGAATGCTCTTTTTTCTAAATTAAGAAATTTAGGGGTATCAACAAAGTTTCTGAGCTTGTATGAGAAAATCCAAGCAGCAGTGTGGAATGGTAATCAATTATTTAACTAGTTCGATACCAAAATGGGAGTTAAGCAAGGATGTTTACTAAGGCCCCTACTTTTTCAATTTTCTTGGATGACATTAGTTTCTATATATGGAATTGCTTTCAATGGTTTAAACATCAAGAGCCTAATGTATGCTAATGATATTGTTTTACTGGCAGAAACACTGAATATGATGCAAATCAGGGCTTTCATTACATATGACGACAATCGTCTGACGATGTCGTTTCGACGACAGCAGTGCTTCATGTAATCATCAAAATCTATTATCGCCTGAACGCTATCGTTTTGACGATTGGTTGTTTCCTCCATGTAACGAGAGAAATGTCATTTTCCATCGTTTGAACGACATTGTTTGCATGAAGCAAACTGCAGACGATAGCGTTGAATGGTGTCGTCCAGACGATGATCGTCGGGAAAGTTACGTGATGAGTACCCAGGATCAACAAATTGCAGCAATAAGTGAAATTTTAAGGTCAATACTAGCAAATCAAAAATGATGGTCTTTCGAAAAAGTACGGGCCGATATGCTAGAGAAGAAAAATGGACATGGGAAGGCGAGGAATTGGAAAAGGTTAAGGAGTTTAAGTATCTAGGAATCAACATCATACCCAATCTTTCTTTAAAAAAAACATTTCCAATGTAAACTTCAGAAAGCTAAAACTGCTATAAACTGCAACTGGAAAGGAGTCTTGGGTAAGAGTAACACAGCAACAGGCGTGAAGTACCATTTGTTTGAAGCTGTGGTAAGCGCTATAATGTGCTGTGCTGCACAGGTCTGAAGAGTCTCTCAACATGATGATGTGGATAAACTGCTGAGATACTTCTTAAAGAGAATTTTCCGACTGCCAAAAAATACACCGAATAACATGCTGCACCTTGAAAACTTTATTTGTGTACACTAAAATTACACTTTAATTACATTAGGGAAATTATGGAGTACCGGTCACATAGACTACCTAAAATTGAGGCTACCCACATCATACAGCGCAAGACACAATTCTTTGGCGAGTGGTCAAAATTGTGCCTGGAAAACAACATTAACCTAGACAGTGATAACCTCGGATTCTGAAGCACAATTTAGGAAACAATTACTTTCACAATAATTACAGTATAAACACTATATCTACTATATTTAAAACTAGAGGAGAGCTTCTATATCCCAGTTATATGGCCCAACGAACTGATGGTAATGTTGAATGTTCACTGTGGAACCTGAATGAAAAAGAAGATTTTATTGGAACCTGTCCCATCTTTAATTCCATTAGACGCTCGCACTGGTCACAGTTGGTCATTTCTGGTTAGTTACATAAAATCAGCTTTAAAATATCGCAACCAAATTATAAATGAAAATTTTCAATAAGTCCCTAAAAATTGACACAAATTGTGCCGTCACCTTAAATTTATTTTTTTTTGTCAAGAATCATCTTTCAGAAGAACGCACCCAAATTTTCAGACAGATCTGTCAAATAGTTTTGTTGTGGCAGCCATTTTATATAAAATGGAAAAAAGTGAATTTCGAGTGCTTATTAAACACTATTTTTTGCGAGGAAAAAGTATCACGCAAACCAAACAAAAGCTTGATAAATATTATGGGGACTCTTCGCCATCGATTGGAACTATTCACTACTGGTTTAATAAATTTCGGTGCGGTCGTTCAAGCATAAGTGCCGCCGAACGTTCTGGTCGCCCAATTGAGGTCACCACACCAGAAATGGTCGACAAAATCCATGGTTTGATAATGGACGATCGGCGAATGAATGTGCGCGAGCTTGAAGAGGCCACAGGCTTATCGCATGGCTCAGTGATTTCGATTTTACATAAATATTTGAACATGAAAAAGCTTTCCGCAAGATGGGTGCCGCTTTTGCTCACAATCGACAACAAACGCATTCGTTTGATAACTTCAAAGGTGTGTTTGGCGATGTTCCAGATAAATTCGGCTGAGTTTTTGCGCCGTTTCGTAACCGTGGATGGAACCTGGATTCACCACAACACACCAGAAATCAAGGAATAGTCAAAACAATGGACTTCTCCTGGTGAATCGAAGCCGAAGAAGGCCAAGGCGGGTTTGTCAGCAAACAAGGTCATGGCGACAGTTTTTTGGGAAGCGCGCGGTGTTATTAACATCGATTACCTTGAAAAGGGTAAAACGATTACCGGCGCTTATTACGCAGAGCTGCTGGATCGATTCCAAGCCGATTTGAAGCAAAAATGGCTGCATTTGGCGAAGAAAAAAAGTTCTTTTTCGCACCGGCGCACAAGTCCGCAGTCGCAATGGCAAAATTGAATGAGTTAGGCTACGAACTCCTCCCTCATCCAGCATATTCCCCAGATTTAGCTCCCTGCGACTATTTCTTGTTTCCAAAGATGAAGAAATGGCTCGGAGGTAAGAGATTTGGGTAGAATGAAGAGGTCATCGCTGAAACAAAGGCTTATTTTGAGGGTCTCGAGAAATCGTATTATTTGGAGGGCATCAAAAAGTTGGAGAAACGTTGGATGAAGTGTATAGAGCTAAAAGGAGACTGTTGAAAAATAAAATGTTTTTATACCGAAAAGGGTGTTTCTTATTTCATTTTTCAGGGACTTATGGACCCACCCTCATATATACGAATATATGGGGTATCTGTTTTTTGCCAAGAAATCCGCATTACGGTACTTTACGTATTAACTGTTTTTTAAATTTTTGAATGACTGGGTTTGGAAATATTTTTAAAAGAGATTTTTGACGATTTTGTTTAAATTTTAAATTTGAGTTATTTGCAGATAAACAACTTATAGGTTCACCCAGTCGTAGACTTTATTAACTAAGTTACAACCAAGCAAACAATATAAGGGATGAACATTTGGCTATTATAGCTTATTTTTGAAATCATACGCTTGTAACTTTTAAACCGTTAAATGCAAAAAACTGAAATTTTGCAAAAAATATAGTTTCTGGTGCACCGAAAATAGCCCGAAAAAGAAACTGCAATACAACAGATGATAGAATTGGTTGAACGAAAAACGAAAGGCAGAGTCGATGTCTTACCTACTCTTTCTCCGAAAGTGTTAATCTAAACAAATTGAGAGTTTGAAAAGTTTTAAGAAAATTACGCGAAAAATAAAAAAAAAGGTTTCCTGGCACAAGCCGATTTTGCTGAACAACTACATCTGGTTTAGCTCGTGCCCCAAATTTCATCAAAATCGGTTAAGTAGTTCTTGAGTTAGATGCGTGAGAAAGATGATTCGAAGATTTTTAAACCTCCTCCCTTTGTCTGACCCCCACTACATCTGATTTAGATCATTTACAGGTAAGACAACTACCATACTAGTCTTAGCTCGCGGGTCAAATTTCATTAGAATCTGTTCAGATCTGTTCTTTAGCAAATAGTTGATTTTTTACCCAAATTGCCGAAGCTATATATATTTGAGATCAGAGGATCCGGTTCGACTGCTGCAGCCAATTTGACCGAAACTACTTTTTTAAGTGTCGAGGAGCCTTTGATTCATCTAGCATAAATCTTAAGGCCACGGTGGAGTTTTAATAGCCGAATTTTGCTTGCTGTTGCTTCTAAATTACGGATGCAAACATTTGCTACAATTTCATTATTCTGTGCTATGTCTAAAGTCATATTTGTCCGTTCTGCAAACATGCAATAATAAAGTCTGCTGATAAGATAAAATGAAAATGTCCATTGAACTTCTTTGCTTTCGTTCATCAGGGCTGAATGCAGACCAAAACCAAAAATTAAAGTGTCGAAGTATGCAATATTGTCGCATCCTGTTTTGGACTTCAAAGCCTTCCAACATCTTATCTACATGATGCTTATCATTTTCGATGTACACCAGATACAATTTCGGTTTACACTGACGAAATCGATAAATAGCAGATAAATCGGAGATCTGCACTTGACACATTGCTCTTTGGATATCCACAAGGTGTTTATGTGGTCGATCCAGAAGGATCCCGAGCCGAGCTGTGCTCGTATATGTACTTCATCTTCGGTACTTGGCTTCGAAATCAACTCTTATACTACCGGAACAGCTGTGATTTCTGTTTTTAGTGAAATCAGCTATGTGTTTCATTCTCAAATGACCGTAAATAGCTTAGCTATTGTTGTTCTGCCATTCTTATGTTGGATTTTTTGTTTATGGCAAAGTTTCTGAACTACTTTCAAAGATTTACATCAGAATGCAAGGGCGTAAGAATATAAATACCCCAAGTTACTTACTCCTCATATATGTATGGAATTTCTGGCCATTACCCGCTGAAATACTTTGCATTCAAGTTAGTTAATAGTAATTTAACATGGCATGCTATTGATTAATATTTATTCACATTGCAACTAAAAACTGCAACTATCTTTCGAAATTCAATATTGCGGTTCCCATTGCAGATACATTATGAATGCATGAGGATTCTTTCCTGAAATACCTTACTAAATCAACTTTCTTATTACACATACTGAATATTTGCATCTGCTTGTGCCATATTTGCTTGGCCATTAACGAATTAACTCATAGAACCAATGTAATTCTTCTTGTCCTTCAAACAATTACAAAAAAGGGACCTTGAAAGTCAACAAGCCATTTTGTTATCCAAAGAAAAAAATCCAATAAAAGGATAAAATGGCTAGGAGCAGTTTGCCATATAACCCACAAAAGTAGGATTGTGTGTAGATTCATGGATTGAAGTACGAATTCAGTTTTTAGAAGCACAAACACTTGAAAACCCCCACCCTTTTGTGGTACTCCCATGAATACCATGTTGAAGTACGGCGCGCATTGTCTGCCTACCACCATTGTATATTCGTTTATCCATGGGAATTATTCTCGAATCCTTGTCGCTGTCACATTGCATCTGCTCGATGTTAAAATTCATTTTTGGGGCTATGTTGTGTATTTCTCTGGGGTTACAAGACCACCATATCGCAAAAGTTGACAGATAGTCTTCGTCAAGTGTGGTGGCAATGGCGAGATGTGTCACGTTCAAATGCGCTTTCAAATGCAATGCTCGTTTTTAATTGACCTTAATAGCATGGGACATGTCCTTCCTTCGTCGTAGGTATGCGTTTGGTAACATTTTGTTTGGGTATGCTCTTTGTGCCAAGTCAAGTTCATATACAGAAACTTAAAGTAAGTGAAAGAGCCTGATAAGTGGATGAAAGTACCATGCATGGGCTGCCAACATTTTGACCTTGCTGCAAGTCCTTGTCGTGACTTGTAATCTGCTTACTGAAGTAATATTTCACTCAGTATGTGGGGTGTGCTTTAATAGATTCAATATAATAACCCGTGATGGGGTTGGGTATGCATGTACTTATCTATTCGTTTCCTAATTGAGAATGTGCCCCCTAAGTATGATAATATGTGTTTATTTCGTTTCGCTTTTACCAACACGTGGTGGTGGTGCTGAATGCCGGTGTGGGATTTTAAATGATTTTTAGGATACACGTTGTTGGTACTTGTGTTTTAATTAAAGTTTATCCCAACACACCACTCGTAGCATGTGCTGAGATTTTTAACCAAAACTGCGCGGTACGGAGAGGGCGGTGGAGAAAACTAAAAAGTTCACATTGAAGGAAATAGGCTTTTGCGATAGGATAACGAGTTCGAAAGTTTCCAACAGGACGAGAGTAGGTAGATAATAAATTGTTATCTTAATGAAAACCCAAAAACATCTGAGGCTCTTCCTACAATATCATGAAAGTACAAATCCACAAGAGCCTTCAAGGATTCTCTAAAATTCTGATATAGGAAATTGTTTAGTATCCTTTTGCCCTGTGGGTTATAATGAGATTTGAGTGGAAATTGGTTCAAGTGATTTCAACTGAATGGGTGGAGTTGATATTTTCATAAGTGTATAGTTAGAAACACAAGAAGATCTCAAGTATATTTCAAGTATTGGAATAAGTTTTCAAAAGTTGTGATGAAAGAAACCCAAAGGAAATTGAACTTGATTTGTAAGAAATTTGTCATGTGGTTTTAAAGCTGTCTATAAATATATGATAGATTTTATCCTCAACCGACTAGGTCTTGTAGTGTAATATTTCAAAGAAATTCTATTGGGTCTTCAATATCTCAGACCAATTTTGGAGTTCGTCGTTGTTCAGGTTTTATTTATACCATTCCACTAGCGCATATCATTTGTCAAACGGCTCAAAAGGTTCTCCTTGTGGCACGAGACATGGTGGAATTGAATTGTGGTGGGTTTCCAGGATACCGTCATTTTGCTCTTGATTTTGATTTGTTGGAATTTTTGTTCTCAATATAGTAGTAAACACCCTCAGGATTCTTTACGTCCTTGGCAATTACCTAAGACCGTCCTTGCAGAAGTGCATGGATTGCTGTTGTTAGGTTAAGTCATCCGCATTTGAAAGTGATGGTGGCCGGCAATGTGTTTTGACGTTGTTACAAACTTTGCCAATATTAAGAAAGGATATGGTATTATATTGGCTCCACTTCAAAGACTTTTCAATTGTACCTTTGCAGTATGACTGTTGAGAGGCTGAGAGTAAGATTGGGCCAATGATGAAGCGAATATTTGTATTGTATGTATCCATCACTTCAATGATTTCTCAGTCTAAGTTGTTTGGGACAAATGTGTGATATTATTTGCTCGCATTCAACTGATTCGCCAACCTTCATTTTATTGCGTTCTAGTCCACTACGTCCAACATAGTGGAAAAAGCCATCAATGCTGAAATAATCAATTACCTGGAATAGCACGAACTAATAAACGATAGGCAGTATGATTTTCGCAACCGTTGTCCAACTGGAGACGTGCTATGGCATGTTCTTTTGATTTTACCTTGCGATAACTTTTTCTGTAAATGGAGGAGTACCTCAGGGATCTATACTTCCACTATCTCTATTTCTATACTCGCAGAAGACACCAGCGAAGAAAGGCAAATTGACATCTGCTCGGACAGCAAAGCAGCAATTAGCGCGATCACAAACCCCATGTCGAAATCACGACTAGTAAGGGAGTGCAAAACTAAATTGAACCTACTTGCCAGACGCAATAGAGTCCGTCTCACATGGGTACCGGGGCACGAGGGTGTACCGGGTAACGAAAAGGCAGACGAACTAGCAAGGAAAGGAGCAGGCAATACAGAACTGAGCCGGGATAGTACAATAGGGGTCCCTCTGACAACTATTAAAACAATAATCAATGATAAGATACGATAGGAGTTCAGTAACTACTGGACGAATCTAGACACGTGCAAAGTGGCTAGATCTGTAATAACCAAACCGAGTAACAACACAGCAAAAAGAGCTCTTAACTCAAGCAGAACACAATTGAGATTGATGGTGGGACTTTTAACAGGGCACATCAATCTCAACAAACATTCGTTCAGACTCGGGATAGCTGATACAGCAATCTGTGCCAACTGTGAAGAGGAGGAGGAAGATATAGAACACTTCCTCTGTCAATGCCCCGCTACAGCGAGGCTAAGGCTGAAAATTCTGGGATCTCCAATGATTCCGGATATTACACACCTCAATAAGAAAGGAATCGGGGATATACTGGAGTTCGCCAGACGAACACTACGATTCCCCGATATAGTTGATACTACCCATGATCCCTAGACCTAAATCCTCTCAATACATAATTCCCAAAACACATCACTATTCCTTACAGTTACGCAGATGAGGGGAACACAACGGACCCAATGGAGGCCTAAGTGAAGAGCATAAGCTCACCCTCTCAAACCAACCAACCAACCAACCATCTCTATTTCTAACTCCTCCTCTGCTACAATACAATATGGTCGTATGCATCAGTAATATAAAACGGTTCATAAGTATACAGTACCGAGTGGTTCTAGCGATGGATTCTTGTTACATCACAATGGACATGTATCTCGATTCATCGTACAGGCAGACGCCCCAAACTAACGTCCAATCTCAAGTATTGAAAAATTTCTTTGGAGCAGAAATGAATGCAGGTACATACCTGATAAGAAGGAACTTAAAAAGCGAAATAAGGACAAATTGGCCTAATTTCACTTTCGAAAAGAGAAATAAGGTCAAATTTCAGTTGGCTCCAAAACATTTTCTACTTGACAGCTTACATGGTCGAGCAGTACGTTTAATATATAGTATGATCCCATATTAACATCCAATCCCAAAACATTGGCTCGGCAAGGCTCTTAAGCGACGTATGCTTGTACCATAGATACTACCAGCACAGTTCTACAAGACAAGTCCCCAGTATTGACGGGCATCTACAGGCATTACGGAGTTTTATCTCAGCTTTATAGTTTTGCCCTTCTTGAGAGAAGAAAAATAATAATTGAAAAGTGCGAGTCGGGCACTAATAGTGCTTTTCATTGAAAAGCGGAAGTATTGCCCTCAGAGTCTAGAAGTGGCCTCTGCAATGAAACACTTTTCAGCTTCCTGGTGCACATACGAGGGTAAGGTGAAAAGTTCTCGGCCTGACAATGAAAGTCTGCGATTTTCAGTTAAAAAATGATTTTGTTTGTCTATATAATCTCCCTTGACTTCAACACACTTGGTCCAGCGTTTCTCCAAGGTCAGTATTCCTTCTCGGAAGTGAGAGTCTGGAAGGCTGTGAAAATATTCATCTACAGCCCTCTCAGCTTCTGCATTGGATGCGAAGCGCTTCCCAGAAGCAAATTTCTTCAAGTTTGGGAACAGATGGAAGTCTGGGGTGCCAAATCAGGTGAATAGGGGGCATGGCCGAGCAAATCGTACCCCAAATCCCGCACCATCGCCAACGCACACTTGTGTACAGGTGCATTGTCCTGGTGAAAGATGATTTTTTTCTTCTTCAAGCCAGGCCTCTTTTCGCGAATTTTGGCATCCAACTGGTCAAGAAGGTTAGACTAATATTCGCCTGTAATTCTGCCTTTCTCAAGGTAATCAATTAAAAGGATCCCTTTCTCATCCCAAAACACACTGGCCAGACGTTTCCAACAGATGCGATATACTTCGCTTTCTTTGGCGCTGAATCGTTTGCACATTTGCTTTTAATCGGCATTCAGCAAATGTGGCACCCATCTTGGGCAGAGCTTTCGCATCCCTAAGTTTTTGTTCAAAATGTTTCGAACCCTCTTTTCCGATATACACACAGCCTCAGCTATCTCACTCACCTTCACTCGCCAACACGATATCATGCATTTTTTCTATGGTTTCGGGTGTGGTTGCGGTTTTTGGATGTCCTTCACGTGGGCGATCTTCGAGGGACGTGCGACCACGTTTAAATTCAGCTGCCCACTTTTTAATGGTTGACATGGAAGAAGCAGAGTCTCCGTAAACTTTTGTCAAGTTTGGATGAATTTCCTTAGGGGTTAACCCATCTAAAACGAAAAATTTTATCACCGCACGATATTCAAGTTTATCCATTTTAACGAAAAACACGCAAGACGTCTACTGCAAAAATTCGTGTAAAGAAACTACTTGAGAGAACAGGTTGAAACTTATCATACGAACTAATGAGAAGTGCACCCAGGCAAGAAACATAAATTTTTGCTGATTGGGACGCCATCTCTGCGTCAGACCGAGAACTTTTCACCTTGCCCTATCACTTCTTCCCATATGAATGAGACATCTGGGTATATATATTATCTGTGCTAATAGCTTATCTTGGATTTTAGAAAATTTCGAAATACAAGGTGATGCAATTTTTTTTCTTTTGGACTTATGTACAATTCCCCAAAGTGCATATGTGTAAGCTGCGACTTTGTATACTTGTGCAATTGTGATTTATGTAGTGAGATTTTCGATATTCATAGTTATCTAAGTTACAGGGTGCTGCAAAAGCCATTTTTTTTTCGTTTATAATCGTAGAAGTTGGGGCAAAAGTAATGTCATAATGTGAATTGGCTGCCATTTTGGTAGAAATGAAAAAAAAATTGGGCTCTGTTTTCACGAAAAGGTGTACAATTAATGACATTAAGTTGAAAAAATGATATCTGTCAAATGACTACCACTTGGAGATGTACATTTTCGGCATTTTGAATTGTTGCTCGCAAAACATCTGGCTCCAAATTGGTGATTTCTTCTTCAATGTTGGCTTTCAAGGTTTGTGGTTTGTTGTGGTAAACGCGAGATTTCAAAAAGTCCCAAAGGAAGAAGTCTGGCGCCGTCAGATCTGGCGATCTGGTCGGCTAGTTCAAATCGCCAAAACGGGAAATCACACGGTCAGAAATTGGTGATTCAAAATCTCCATCGTTGCCCGAGCTGTGTGAGCGGTTGCTCTATCCTGCTGGAACCAACAATGCTCGAGACCCAATTCAGCAATTTGCGGCAAAAAAAAACTCGTTCAACATCTGTCTGTAGCGCTCACCAGCTACGGCTACGGTGGTGCCGTCGGCGTCCTCAAACAAATAAGGGCCAATCACTTTTTCACTTCAAATGCCGCACCAAACAGTCACTTCGTGCATTTCATATCGATTCTCCGTGCCCCAGAAATGCAAATTTTGTTTATTCGAATAACCTCTTAAGTGGAAAAGAGACAACAGACCGGAAATTGGTCAAAGAAGCAGTAACAATAATTCTGCGTTCTTCAGGTGTGTGTCGCTCCACTGCTTGTTGTCAACTGATTCTACAACATAAATGTCAAAGCCAAATGACATCTGACGCCATTTGCAAAAATTATGGCATATTCACATTATTGCATTACTTTCGCTCCACCTTGTACAAGGAAGATGCTCTCATTTTTCAAATGGCATATGTCATCGCGACTTTGACATTTATGAAGTAAACAGAAGCAGAATACACGTAGACAAACCATGGATTGCTATACTCCCCAAGAACACCGAATAAATGTGTTAATATTTCAACGTGAATTTCGTCGTCGATTCTCTAGTCGTGTGGCACAAACACTGCGGCATTTTTAAACCTCGAACGCGATGAGGATGATTTTCTATTGAAAATCATCATGAGCGACGAGGCGGATTTCCGCTTATGCGGATAAGTCAATAAGCAAAATGAACACTTCTGCGGTACTGAAAATTCGTGCGTAATAAAAGACACTGTTTGGTGCAGCGTTTACGTAGAAGAGGTGATTGGCCCATATTTGTTTGAAGACAGCGTTGGAAACACTGTTACTGTAACTGGCCGCAAATTGACGAAATGGGTTTGGAGTATATGTGGCTCCAGCAGGACGGTGCAACCACACACACGGCACCAGTGACAGTGGACATTCCGCAACAAACATTTTCCGGCCGCTTAATCTCTCATTTTTGTGATTTACATTGACCCGCAAGATAGCCCGATTTGACCATTCCAGACTTCTTTCCTTGGGGTTTTTTAAGTAATGGGTCTATATGAATGAGCCACAGATCTTCGCGGCGCAAAAGGAAAACATTCGACAGGAAGTGGAGAATTTATCACCAGGGGTTTTGAGAAGAAGTCGTGGAAAATGCTATAAAATGAGACCGACTCTGGCGGCGGCCACTTGACCGATATTATCTTCACGATTTAATAACAGAATCAATTCCTTTTTTATTTACAAACTGTTTTAGGTACTGCCTTAAGAAATCGAGTGAGGACTTTCGCTCCACCTATGCAGCAAGTTGGCCTGACTTACCACCAACATAATCTCAAACTATAAATGTATAATTGTCCAGAAATATAGTATTTAGGGATAGAAAAACCATGACGCGCACATGGAAAATTAGGGAATTAGGGATAAGATATATTTCGACATTTCCAGCCATATGCCGTGGTGAAAACTGGGCCAATGGGCACCATAAGAGCAAAAAAGCGTACAAGTACAAGAGAATCACGATGTTAACATGAAATGAGTATAATCCCTAATTTTGGTTAAATTTATACATCAAAGGACTTTCATAATAATCCACTGCAGTCGGCTTTGTAAAACTGACCTCATTTATTCCAGGTATCGAGATTGGATATGAAAAAGCGTGAGTTTTCCAATTCCCATTTTAACCCCATTTCAAAGTACGAGTATATACTCAAACTCACTTCGTAGCGTTAAAGTTAATGGGATCATCAATGTAATTCGATAGAGTGGTCGATTTCTCATTTAATTGGGTTTCTCTACAAGATATCTCCATTTCGATCGGATTTTATGTGCTACGCATGGTAGAATGATAACCCCTCTACGGATCCAATACCGTTGTGTATTTACTATCCAAACCTAACTACCTGCAGTGTTAATTAGTTTTCTGTAATATGTATAACCGATGCGATAAATTTTCGTTGCCATTGGCCGAACTGCTTATTGCTTTCCACACCCAATCTCGTCGTCCCATCTCGGAGGGACGGAAAAACATTTTGTAAAATTAATTACTTTTTTTTTTTTTGTTCTGGTAGCATAGCAGCTTAGATTGGGGGAAGAAAAACAGAAACTTGTCCCTCAAACTTATCGCAAATAAATCAGAGAAAACTTCCTGTAGCTAGATACAACACAAGGCTTTGATTGCCTTCGACAGTAATATTATCTATCTATGTGATTGTATAAATATTTTCTATTTGACTTGTGCGTTGATTTACAGAGTGTCATGTTAAATATAAATCGAACAGGATTAATTGGTATTCTGCCAATAAATGTTATACGGAGAAGGGTAAATAAACCAAAAGTGTACCTATTGGCAAAGTTAAACATTTCAAAATTCTCTCTCGCTCTGGTGTGTTTACTTGGTGATTGTGTGGCACCGCAGCAGCACAATGTTTAGAGACTCAATCGACGAGAGTTTTGTTCTAATTTTGAAATATATTGGAAATTTCATGTGAAAACCAGCAAAATAAATTATTCAAATCGGTGTAGTTGTGGATTTAGAAGTATAGCACGTCATGCTGTGCTTTTGCGGTTGATTTGATTAACTAGCATTAAAGTTTTAAAAAAGGTCTTTTGGATTATATACTTATGTATGTATATAAAATAGGTTCATGGAAATTATAGACCATAAAACTGAATGGCAGGCAATATTTCTATGGATTCTTCCTAAGGTATAATGTAATGATGATGTGCAATTGGTTTCAAATTTTCACCGCTTTCGATTACAAAATACGACCGAGAGGCATTATAAGTAACATTTCCATTTTTACTTGCTTCTACAGAGCAAGTATTGTTTGGTCGAGGTTTTGAGCATTATTGTAATAGAGAAACTCTAAAAAGAATGTGTCTCAAGTGTGGCTGACTACAGCCTAAAAGGCTGGATGAATCATCTGTAAAACCGGAACCCCACAATTAACGAAATCGATTTTTTCAAAAACAGCTCTAATGATTTTGAGTTACTTTCTACATATGCTATAAGATGGCGTACCAGGTTCCTGGAAAAACAAAGATCGTACAATGGTAGCTGTAATCCTTTCACCTCTCGAGGGACATAGGACGTCAACAATGCCTCGTTTGAGCTGCCTACAACTCATTTGGAAAAAGTTTGATTCCTCCGAAACTGTTCTGCACCACGTTTGCCTAGGACGTCCAGCAGTTCTGCATGCCTACGTGAGCGGATTCCACTGGCTTTGCAATGGAGTTATATTCGCGCCATAGGGAGTGTCCAATCCACTGTTCATATAGTAATGCCTGTAGGTTCTTGACCCGTTGTCTGATAAAGTTATTCGTTAGAGATACATCTGGACCAACAAATACTGCACTCATATAGCTGATCCAATGTTGGAGCGGAACGGTCGCAGCTTGGTTCTTCCGTTGAGATTATTGATTCCTCCGTCTTTGGGTAGCATTTCGAACGCAGCGTTTGCCTCCACTATACTGCTGCACACATTCAGTTCGCTTCCCCCGCAGTTAGCTGAGACCATGCCACGATGACAGTATCGGTTCTCGTCGGATCATCGAAATCAAGCATCGTCGGGAGCGGTTAGTACTTAGATGGATGGCCGCTTGAAACACCGCGTGTTGTTGGCAATGGGCATCACAATGGATCTACATTGATCTAAGTGTGGCGTAGTAGGTCTTTCAACCTCTACGTCAACCCATCAAACCTAACCCAACCTAGCTGAGAGCATACTTCCTAGATATAGAAAGTTGTCTACTTTCTCGACTTCCTGTCTGGCAATATTGGGTTAAGTGCAGGTATTAGAAGTGCTCATGGCTTTTGTTTCGACTTTGTTTTGTTGTGGCCCACTTTGTTTGCCACAGCTTTTAGATGTTGGGTCATCAAATGAAGGTCCATTATCCGATGTGAAATTTGACAAACATTATCAGTGTAGTCGATGACCACTAATAACAACAGCGGTGACAGTATGCAACCTTGACGTACACCACTTTGGACTTCAAAATCCTCTGACATCTTGCAATTGTGTAAGACATGACATTTACTACCCTCGTATTGTAGCCTTGATAATAGCTATAAGTTTTTCTGGGATGGCTCTCCTGCGTAAGGCTAACCATATAGCATTACGTTTCAAGATCTCGATAGCTTTATTGAAGTCGGTAAACAGTAGATGTAGCGGAGGCATGTACTCGTCGTATTGCTCTCCATATGAGCGCGTGTAGCAGTTCTGCCGATGTATTTGATGCCGTTTGAAATAGATCAGGGGGGATGCCATCAATGATACACGCCGCTTTGTTTTTCTTCAGTGACTTGATTATTATTGTTATTTCTGTTTACTGGGAGGTGCAAATTCTGGAATTTGTTGCTTCTAAATTGTTAAGGACTGTAGCGAAGTGGATATAGTTTGGAGTTTCAACTACCAATGAACTCCTTGATGATATTGTAGACAGTCCTACCTGCTTGCTACTTTTGTCCCCTTTGATGCAAGTGAATCGATATACTGACGTGTGTCATGTCTCTCACTAGGTTGTATTTCTTTCTTTTCACACAATATTGGAGACAATGGTAGGCACCAAACCTTTTGGCCGGTTTTGAAATAATTTGTATTTCGCGGCTACAAATTGGTCGATTTTGTTCAAAATCAATATCAGAATAATATTGGAAATATACGTATCCGGTCATATATATACCATATGTACCAAGTTCTGCGAAACTCCATAACTAATTTAAAAGAGCATACAAAAAAGTTACAATTCATCTTGGATCGGATAGTATAGTATACACTAGGACTTAATACCGGTCTATTGTACTACAAGGAAGCAACACTCTGCTAATGAAATTTCTTCGTCTTTCGTAAAAAGGCAGTGATGTGGAGCTTATGGTATCAAGACTCACCATATCGACTCCAAAGATCTGCCGTTTGACACTAGTTTTCCGCAGTATCGTCACCCTCTCCACAGTTGTCGCTTAAGTCTATCACATTTAGATTCTCGGCAAAAGTAAAATAGCCCGTAAGAATGCCAGTAAGTTGTCTGCAGTCTTTTCTACTGATGCACAGCAAGAATGTCACAAGACAAAATCAAAGCATGTTAACTTTACTTTTTTCTTTATAATTTGCGCGCGCCAAACTCTCATACTATTACAGGATACGGGCGTTGTGAAGAAGAGAGAGAGAGAGAGAGAAAGAAAGATTTTGTGTAGTGGTTTGAAACTCAGATAGTATTAAGTTTCTGTAAACTCCAAGGGTAGCGTCCAGATAATAGGGGAGCTTGTTTGTTTTGCTTTTGTCGTTCGTTGTTCATGATTCACAGTATTTTTTTTCCGTCCTTCTGATGTCATCATCACGATCAAGTTGCATTTTCAGCCATATGACCACTCTATTGCCAGTATTATGCCTTCGCAGTAGAGTTGACTTAGCTTTCGCAATTGATCAACTTTTTTATTAATTTCATGCGAAATAAATAGATGATTCTTGACATCAGGATTTGAACCGTGAACCAACAGCGTGACAAGCGATGATGTTACTACTACACCACGGCCACCCACAGAAAAATAAGCAACATTCCCATTTTCATTAACTCGCTACAAATACTATATGCAAACGAAATGTATTTGCTACTTGGAAGACATTCCAATTAAGCATATACCTATATAACTTAGCAAGCGCTAAAGCCTACGAGTATTTATATGGGCGTATGGAACACAACTTTGTGGTCGTACTAAACCAAACAATAGAAATTCTCGTGTACTACAGTTTTTCCAAACAAAGTGCTTAGAGCAATCGTGAATGCTCTATGGTATACGAGTATTAGGAACAGTGATATCCACAAAGGCTTAGGAATATTTAGGTACAGTCGTAGACGGATTAACACAGTTTGCTCGCAAACTTCGGATTCGTCTCCATGGTCATTGCAACAAAGCCATACTCCAAATTTTGGATGCGACAATCCTTTTGCGCCGACTACAAAGAACGGAACCGTGATAGTAGCAGCTGGTACTTTTGCTGAAAAGGAAATATTTTTGGAAATTTGAACTACGGGATAAGATATCTTACGAGTAGTTGTAGTCAACAAGAGGAAGGGAGGTGTTTTTAGTGAGTAAAAATCTAACACTACTCTGAGCATGCGCTGTCGGTCCTCATAGTGTCTATGAAGATTTTTACCTCGAATCGAATCGAATAAGACTTTTGTGAATTATAGTTTAGCTCGTTCTATTGTTTCTTTTGGACACTGTTGGTTTTCCCGATGTAAATTGTTTCTTTAATAGTCAATAACGTCGAACTGAGTTAGTAAAGGGTGTCCCAAAATTCACGCAAGATTTGAATTTTGTTGCCAACGAAAAAAAAGGCAGCGTTACTGACTGTATTTTTTTTAATCCGGTTAAATTAGTTGAATATTCAACAGATGTGTTAAGCAAATACCTACAAATTTCAATCGAGGGTATCAAAGACCTTTCCACCTATTGAATCCAATTCAAATACTTCAATGAAAATTTTATATAAACATAATTCAAAATCAACATCTATAAAAGATGAATGTAAATATTTTGTTTGAATTATTAAGGGTATGAGTTTTACGACAAAGAGAAAATTTATTTTATTTTTAGTTTCCCTTCATCGATTTGTTTCAATGGTAGGTAATGTCAATATCAATATTTATATTTCCGTTCAAAAATGACATTGAATTTCTGGCATACATAGTTGCGTCACATACAAATATACTCGTACATACTGCAAATGAAAGCTAAGGGGGTGCATCCGCTATAAAGTTCACTTCCGGTAGGATATGGAAATTTGTCAAGTGTTGTTGACAGCAATTATAAATTTGCGAAAATAAAATGACATTCAAATTTGTATTCGAAAAAGAACAACTAAAATAAATCTGTTAAAAGCAAAGGGAGAAAATTAAAATTGTAAAATATTGTTTCCGTTTTTAGCAGCCCCTGTCAGTTTTAATTTACAAATGATTTAACATCATTTTTAAAGGTGCTTTTGTTGCTATTTTTTTGTTTCCATTTATGGATGCATTTTTTTTTTATATCACTTAGCACCCATCACTTTTAACTTTAGTGCAGATTGCTTCTTTTTCATTTGTGCAGTTTTTTTTGTATGGTACGAGATTTCCCTGAACTTCAATGGGTTCTTTCTGACGATGAGACTCACTTTTCCGCTACAAACCGCTCCTCAGATCAGGAGGTCCTATTCATTGACTGTGTCTCTGATTCCGGCCCTTACCAGTTAAGCGGCGTTACTAACTACTTAGGTAGACAACTCGACCTTATTTTCTCATCAGATGCCGACAACTGCGTCGTATCAGCGAGAATACCACCCACCTCTATCTCTCACATTTTTTTACAACAACGGTAATAAAACTGTACACTCTGAAAACTCATACGGTTTTTATTTTCGAATACATACCTCCTTCAAATGATCTCCCCGGGCAGTCTATTTAGATAATGCCCCCGGGTATGATTGGTTCGCATACGATTCAGTTTAGTCCAAAGCTTGCGTGGAAGATTCTTATCAGGTACAAGAACAGATAGGTCTTGAATTAGTAAGTTGGTTTGAAAATTCTCCATTTGTCCTTCAGTTGAAAATTTGAGTCTTTTAGTCTTGCAGCAGTGATCATTGGGGGCTTTCTTGATTTGAGTCTTGGTCATCGGTTTAAACAGGTGTTTAGGTCCTAGTGTATAGGAAGTTTTTGATTTGACCGTGTACTATAATTTGGTGCGATGTTACACGGAACGGGAAACCAGGGTGTATGGGTGAACTTAAGTATTCGGGATATCAGACATATGGTTTCGTTGATTTGGCTACCAAACTTTTTACCGTGCATACTGTTGGTATATAAGCATGAAGGCATATACGGGTGCGCCATATTCCTCAGAAGAATAGACTAGACCTAAGCGGCTATGCGAAGAATTTTGGGTGAGGCTCTCCAGAACGTTGATGCTAGATTTTGAAGAAGATTGTTCCTTGTTTTTGCTTTCGCGCATGCATTTTCCAGGTGCTTTTTGTACTTTAATGTACGCTCGAGTGAGATACCATTATTTTTCTCTTACCAATTATGCGGTAGTGTAGTATTGTTAGCAAAGTTATTGTTTCAGTCTAATTTAAGTTAATTTTTAGTCTCCATTTTATAAAATAATCGCGTAAACTCTTGAGGTCTGCTTCGAGTACGTCTGCTGCAGCTTGTATATCTTTGGCCTGTGTTGTTAACGCTATGTCATCGGCTTTGCATTTTCTGAACATCGTTCCACACATATAGATTAAACAACAAATTGGACAATACTGAGCCTTGTGGTAAACCACTATTAAGCTTTCTTGGATAACTTTCCGCGTCGTCTTTGAATACTTGAAAACCATGGTGTAATGGTAACATCATCGCTTTTTTACGCTGCAGTCATCTATTTATCATCATCTATTTATTTCGCATGCAATAAATAAAAAAGTCGATCAATTGCGAAAGATTAGTCAACTCTACGGCGAAGGTATAACACTGGCAGTAGGGTGGTCATATGGCTAAAATGCAACTTGATCGTGATGATGATATCAGGACGACGGAAAAAATACTGTGAATCATAAGCAGCGTCAATACAAAAATACTCCTCAGTTATCTGGACGCCACCCTTGGAGTTTACTGAAACTTAATAATACCTGTGTTTCAAACCAACTACACCAATCTGTCTTCTCTCTGTCTCTCTCCCTTTCCACAAAATGCCCCTGCCCTAAAAAATTAGTATATATATCCCATTCAAAAAAAACAAAAAACAAATTAGCTATTTTCTTGCAAGAAATGATTTAATGCTGTTCAAAGATGACTCTCGTTCGTCAAACAGCATCGTATGCCGCAGAAAAATCTACAAATGCTCGTATGTCTGACATTTTAAGCTTATTCTGGAATCCATTCTCGATGTAAGTAGTTAGGGCAAGCACCTGGTCGGCATCGTTAAGACCCGGGCGAAACCCAGCTTGCTCTATTGGTACTTTTGGGTTTACTTCTGCTTTTATTTAATTGTGAATAAGCTTCTTTAATAGTTTATAGGTGGAATTCAATAGTGCTGTAGCTATCAGCTCTATCAGGATGTTTTCTTGGTTTTAGAATGTCAATTATTTTCGTTTTCTTATATTCTCTGGGCAAAATTCCTGATTGTATGATGCTTGGTGTGTTTCCAACAAATTTTTTCAACAATTCCGCGTTTTGAGGGCATAATGTATCAAAAAAAAAAGAAGAAAACATCAACAACCAAATCTTCCTCTATCTCAGAATGAAATATGAACACAAAAAGTCTGAAGAAATTTAGGGCTTGAGAAGGTATGATAGAGGCTACGCGAGAATGTAAAAGGTGTACTCGTACTGCCAGAGGCTGTTTTTAAAAAATTTGGAACAAATGGGGTTAAAAATCACCCGACTATATCTTACCTTCTCTTCATCCGATTTTGATCACGGCCCAAGTTTCATCAAAATCGGTTGAGTAGTTCTTGAGTTAGATGCGTGAGAAATACGATTCGAAGATTTTTCAAACTACTCCCCATATCTTAACTCCACTTCATCCGATTTAGATTATATTCAGATGAGACAACTACCTTATCTTAGTCTTAGCCAAAACCGGTTCACCGGTCAATAAATATGGTATAAAAATATTTATAACCAGCACCCACATCTTACCCGCACTCAACTACAAAAGCTGAAGAAATTCCATTAACAGGGGGTTGCTTTCTGGTGGTAGACCAGCATTTAGAGTCTATGTGCTCCAGTGAAAAAAAGTAGCCTTAAAAGTAATCGAATGGTTTATATAATTTTATTTTTCACATAGCAATAAATTCGATCAGGTTTAAATCATTAGCTTTAAATCATCAATATGCATAACTTGAGTTAAGTATACCTTTAAAGGATCAGTTTTTTTCTCGAGACCTTTCTTTCTCGTGTCCTTCGCCCTGTCTGCCTTAGAGAATGGCAAAGAAGTCGACGTTATTGCAACTGATTTTAGTAAGGCTTTTGATAAGATATGTCATAACTTAATCCTCTTCAAATCATCTGCCCTCGGTTTCGAACCCATATTGTTAAAATGGATATCTTCTTACCTGGAAAACCGTTCTTACAGAGTTCGCTTCAGATCCATCTTATCGACTCCCTTCTTGGCCACCTCTGGTGTTCCGCAAGGCAGCCATCAAAGTCCCCTTCTCTTCATTCTAACCATAAACAATGTCGAAAGGGTTATTAAACACACTTCATTCTCTCTGTACGCTGATGATACCAAATTTTTCAAAGCCATCTCTTCACCACATGACTACTGCCTCCTTCAACAAGGCCTTGATAGTTTTTCGAACTGGTGCCTACAAAATCGCTTAGAGCTCAATATCGCCAAATGTCTATCCATTACCTTATCACGTAAGCACCACGTGGCCTTTACCTTCTCCATAGTCAACCTATATCCATCGTTCTAACTAAATTTCCGTTCACATATTGATGAGATAATTCGTAAAGCTAACTCATCACTTGGCTTTGTCAAACGATGTTCCAAAGAATTCTCTGACCCTTACGTGACCAGATCCCTCTACATTACCTTTGTGCGCCCCCTCCTTGAATACGCCAGTCAAGCGTGGTCACCCTTTCAGCAAGTTCATGTGACCAGAATCGAGAATGTTCAACGTCGATTTCTTCGATTTGCCCTTCGAGGTCTTCCTTGGAATGATCCATTTATCTTGCCTCCCTATCAAGACCGCCTCAACCTCATCAACCTGAGTACTCTAGAGAAACGCAGAGATGTTGCAGACATTCTTTTCATTCATCGACTTCTTTCAGGCTCTGTCGATTGCGCATCTCCTTATAATTCAATTTTCTTCAATACCAACCCACGAAATTTACGATGCCCTCGTCTTTTCTATCTACCGTCCCATCGCACTTCATATGGATCTAGTGAACCAATTTTCCGCACACTGCGAAAAGTGAACTCAAACCTCACCCAGTTTGATTTTAACCTCAGCAGTCCCTGCCTCAAAACCGAACTCCTTCACCATTCTCCTTAACTTTAAGTGTTGGTTTTAAGTTTTAGTTTTAAGTTTTAGTTTTAAGTTTTAGGTTTAAGTTTTAGCCTTAAGTTAGTTGTAGCTTGTAATAAGCCAAATAAGTGGGGGCTTTCGCCCCCACCAAAATTAAAATTAAATTAAAATTAAAAATTAAATTCTAATACTTTCACATTATTCCTCAATCAAGTCTGAGCTCTGTACAGTCAGAGTGGTGTTCCTTAAACCAATGGTAGTGTTGCTCCCTGTTTCGAAATGGTTTGATTTTTTCAGATCACCCAACAGTCTATAGTTATGGACTAAGCACCCAAAATTGAATCAGATAATATCATTTGGTTATCATTATCACAAAGTCTGGATAGTCTCAGAGGTTAGTACTTTGAACTATTGGCAGAGGACTATTCGAATCCCAGCAAAACAAAACTGTATGTCTTTTTACGATCCAACTCTCGTGAATTATTGACAAATAATTTTTTTTTTTTTTTATTAAATTCATTATTCTCGTATTACAATTTTAAAACAATTATAATATTTGCAAATTTAACAGACTGCAGCTAAATAATAAGAGAATAGTTAGAGACATTTTGTATTTCATTAAATAAAATAGAAATAAATGTCACTTTATAATTGATATATTCATTGTGGGGTGAACAAATTAAAGTAAAAGTAAAGAAATCAAATAAAAAGAGAACAATTTAAAAAGCAAAAGGCAATTTCATTACTACAACAAGGCAATATATATTTGATAGATACTAAGCAATGTAGCGCAGCAAAATTTCGATTTCATTGTGATCAAAGCTAAGAAACCACTGGTTTACCTCTTTCATAAAAGTGAACAAGTTACCAATGATTCTCATATCTACAGGAAGCCTATTAAACAGTGTGCAAGAAGTAATGGGGTAAGAATTTCTATAGCATGTTGTACGAAAGGCAGGAATGGTAACTAGAGACTGTTGATTGCTTCTCAAGCTATAGGAAATAGATATAAGACTTTGCAGGTAACCACTTCTAATAAAAAATATCTTCAGAACCTTGAAATAAAAGAGATATCTAACCGGCGAAAAAGTTCCATAGAGTGGGCTAAACAGGAAGAATTACAAATCTTCCTAATGGCGCATTTCTGTAAGACAGTTAACGGTTGAATTTTATTTAGGCAAGCACTTCCCCAACAGCTTATTCCGTATTGTTATTTTGAATGAAATATCCCATAATAGATTGTTTTTAAAGTATTGTTGGGACAAAACTTTCTAAGGCGGTAGAAACAACGAATGGTTGAGAGCAGATATTGTTTTAAACCTAAAATTTGATTAGACCAACTCTAATTCCGGTCAATTGTAACGCCTAGATATTTAAAATGGTTTACGTTTTCGATTTTGAACCAATTGTTATCACAAGGCATATTCCTATCGAAGGAGACATAAGAACATTGGTCAGTAGGCATACAGTGAAACAAGTTGTACCTTCCACAATTAGATGTATGAAATATGATATCGATATCTGGTGCATCATGATTGAAAAACATAAGTTTCGTTTTATTGCTAACTACTAGCTTATGTTCCGCAAACCAAATTCTTAGTAACTCAACGTCTTTATTTATACCAGCTACTAGGTTTAAGGGATTGACTGAACCATATGCGATACCAAGATCATCAGCAAAAGCTCTAACTTTTTCTACAAATGGTTGGACAAACAGAGAATTTATATAAATGAGAAACAGTATAGGACCAAGCACAGAGCCTTGAGGAACACCAAGATTAATAATCTTAGAGTTACTTAAACTAGTTTCAACCTTCACCTTTTTGTTTTCTGTTTTTAAGATAGGACATAAACCAACTATACATAAAATATGTTATGATCCACCATGTCAAAAGCATTTGTTATATCAACAAAAAGTCCAGCACAACATTTTTTGTTATCAAAACCTTTCTGTATAAAGGAACAGAAATCTAAGAGAGCATCTTCAGTAGATAGCCCAGCTGTAAACCCAAACTGCATGGGGCTGAGAAAATTATTTTTTTTTAGGAATTCCAAAACCCTGTTTTTAACACATTTCTCAAACACTTTGGAGATCGAAGACAATAACGAGATTGGTCTATAATTATTTTTTCCATTTCTGTTACCCCTTTTGAAAAGAGGAATAACAATGGCACATTTTAGTTCTTCAGGGAAGAGTTCAGACACGATGCTCAAATTGAAAAGATGTGCCAAAATATCAGCAATATTAAAGCCAACGTTCTTCAGTATAATGTTAGAAATACCATCGCTACCACAGGAATATGAATTGCTTAAGGAATGAATAGTCTTTAGAATTTCAAGCCCAAAAATTGGTTCAAAAAAGAAGCTATTTATTTGGAAAGTACTATTTACAATTCCGGATCCGGTACAGTAACTTGTCAGGGTACCTTGCTTGAACTTTTAGAGTTGATTTTTATTTGTGACTCTAAGATCCTTTGGCCTTTAGATTTTAAACAAGCGCATATTTATATTACATTTTTATTAAGCCTGAGTATAAAAAAATAATTATTTCTTCTTTCTTTCTTTTCAGGTAAGCCCTAAACATAATTCCTAAATGGAGAAGTATGATAACGCTATTAAAATTTTCCAAGGAGACATATTTTAAGTAGGTACCTACGTAATAAAAAGGATTTCATTTAATATACACTCAGTAGAAAAAGTCTGCGTACATCTATTAAAGTGAAATATATTTGATTCAAATAGAGGGATAAAACTTTTAAAGCAAAATATTAATTTCACATTAAAATTATCTGAATTCAAATTAATTTTTAATACACTTTTAAAAGTAATTCAAGTACAAACAGTAACGAAAAAACACAAACAGAAAAAAAAGATACAAAAATTCATCAGAAAAAGTCTGCGTACACATTAAAAAAAAGCGGATATTAGAAAAGAACAAATAAAACTTAATATCTCTGAGTCTGTTTGGCATTGAATTAACCAGATTCAAAGTATCCTCAGGTATGATCTTAGCCCATTCTTCCATTATAACCGTTTTCAGCATTTCCCTTGATGAAATTATCCCCTGCCGAATCCTTCTTTCGAGTAAATCCCATAAATGCTCTATAGGATTCAAGTCTGGTGACTGGGGTGGTGAATGCAATTGTTTCGGGACGTTGTAGAGCAGCCAGAGTCTCACGATTTCGGATGTATGTTTGGGGTCATTGTCATGCATGAAATAATATTGACGACTAAGACCCAATTTATCCGCACTCTGATTGATGTTCGCTTTTAATATGTCCAGGTATTCATACTTGTCCATTGTAGATTCAATAAAACTCAATCTACCCACGCCAGGGCCACCCATACACCCCCAAACCATTACTCCACCACCACCATGCTTAACAGTTGAAAGTAGGTTTTCTTTGTTAAGCGCAGTACCAGGTTTACTCCACACAATCTTTCGACCTTTAATACCAAAAATGCAGTACTTGCTTTCATCAGTAAATATTACCCTTTGCCAGAAGTCCAATGGCCTATTAAGGTGTTCATGCGCATATTTAAGTCTCTTTTGCCGATTGACTCTTGATATAAAGGGTTTTCTGCGAGCAACACGACCCTTATACCCAGCTTTTTTTTTTTAAATTTTTCTCGCAGTATCTGCGCAGATCTTCTTTTTAAATTGGTCTTCGAAATTTTTTGCAATTTTCGATGCAGTTATTTGTGGATTTTTTTAACTAAACCAATTAGACTGCGCTTTTCTGTTGCAGATAATTTAAAGGGCGACCAGAACTAATTTCCCGTTAATTTAAATGTATTTATCACTCTTTGTATAGATGAATGCGCTCTATTCAGTGTTTTGCCAATTTCTCTAAAACTTTTGCCATCTTTCCACAACTTAACAATTATTTCTCGTTCTCTTAGACAAATTTCTTTTCCTTTCATAGCCATCTCAAAAAAATGTACTCCTCAATTACAAAATAGAATAAATGACACACAACTTCAATCAGAAAGATATTTCTGATCCTTAAGGAAAAGCGTAAACTGATCTTAGCAACTGTACGCAGACTTTTTCTGCGTAGTTTTCTGTTTGTCTTCCCTTTTCGTGTGTTGTTTTCATGTACCGTTACATTTTTCCTGGTAACGTGCGGAGATTCTTTAGATTGAAATCATAAATATGGCATACAATGTTCTTACATTAAAAGTGTGTGCGACTATTTTTTCCAGTAAATAAATTTCTATAATATGCTGTACGCAGACTTTTTCTACTAAGTGTACATCAACCGTTTAATTCGTAGAAAGTGCTCTGACTATTTAAAATGTTTTCTCGATTTCGAAGTTAAAAAAAAAGAAAAAAAATAATCTAAGTCTCAGCAGTCCTTAATCCAACAACTGATCTTGCATTCCTATTGCACAAGCCTTAACCAATGAGGTTTGGCTCTTATCTGCTGTCCATCAGGGAAGAAGTTCAATTGATACCATTGGTGCGTATCTCTTTCATGAGGTCGATGTAGTTACTTCTGTATTTTTTTTATTTTCTCCTCCATATATCATCAATGCAGCCATAGATCTTTCAACTTACTTGGTATGGACGGTTAAAAAAAAAGAGAAAATTGAAGCAAACTGCTCAACATAAAAATCAATTTAAATCCTCATTCATTGCAGCACTCTATAAATCGGAATAAATCCCACCGACAAACGTATAGCTCTATAGTCGTTTACTTACACTGGAACTACCCCGCTGGTAATAAATATTAACTGCGACTTTAAAGCAAATTTCCCCTCAGACTTTTCATTGATTAATGGATAAACCTCAATCGTAATATTTTGCTATTTCCTTTCAATCCACCAGTGACTTTTTATTGGTCGCACTTCATAGCGACTGGTATAACTAATTTTATTCATCTCACTTCATTTCCTAATGTAAATGGGTTTCCTCCAATCAAACCCGCTAAAAGTCCCGAACGTGTTAAAATAAACTTGGAAAATACCATAAAATAATAAATGCTATAGAAATTTTACTATCACTTCGATACTTCATCATACTCGTAGTAATGAATGGGTTCACATTCCAATTAAGGTTAAGCCATCTGTGAATACAATCCCTACCACAAATATAGTATAGCTGCCGCCATCTTAATTACCTTATATGAACTTTATCCCGGAAAATGTATTAAAAAATATATTTTATTAGATTTTACCCAGCACTACAAGATTGTCATGCAAATCAATGACAAAACTACGCAACTCATATCCTGATGGGAGAAAAGAAGGGAACCATGAAAATTTATGACATTTTCTTTGACTTATTTCCGATCGAATAAAAGTTTGATAAGATACCAAAGGCGAGTACATTATTCGATAGCATTCCTTAGACTAAGGCGGTTCCATGCATAATTCTGCGTCCACAAGAATTTCAGATTCGTTCTTTCTTCAAAGCACTCGGCAATAGACTCCCAAAGACTGAATATAAATTTATTTATAAGTTTAACACTTTGATGCACACCCCCACGTTCGATATGGTTTGATTTGTGTATTGATAAAGGCAACATCGAGTAACCAATTTTATTCTTAAGTCTTACTCGTAAATTCCATGGCAAACAAATAAGTACTGCTTTTGATATTCCTACGCTATATCTGTGTTTACTCTGTCTGCATTTGAAATTACATGAAGGGAATTTGCTTATTTTTGTCAACAAATCCCTTTCTTTGTTAAACATTGGGGGGAGGACAAAAAGAAATCCTTACTCACACTTTAAGGATTTGTCATATTCCCTTGACATGGTGGTGGAATCAGGACGCATTAAATCGAGTGTATACATTTTGGCAACATCTGCATAAACCGAATTATAGATACATATATGTTTTTGTGGTGTTCGAAATCCCTCTTAAGTGACAAATCCCTCAGAATGAAGTGAATCGATAGCAAAACACGCAGATGTCAATCATCGTTAGCGACTCAATTAGTAATCCATATGCGAAGTGGAGTTACAGACATTTATAGAGATTTGTGGATTTGAATTTTGTTTGCACTTTTCCCTCTAATCACTAGAATTAGGGAAATGAGCGTGAGGAGATACTTTAGATTAGAGTGATTGCTGTTCAACTGGATTATGTGAAGTAATTCTCCGATCGTTTCTTATAATTCAATCAAATATTCAGTACGAAATGAATGCTGAAGAATCGGGCATTAGACAAATGCTTTCAGATAAAGGACGAAGAGATTAAATCGAGAAAAACTCTATAACCTCATGTCACCAGGTCTGGATAAATCAAACCATTCTCATCAAACTGCAACTTATGTGGAATCTTTCGTCCAAGGCACACTCCATCTGACACTTAATTTAAACTCTTCTATGTTATGCAATATTTCGAACGAAAGTAGCATAGCTTGTGAAGAAAATCTACTCTAAACCCCATACTCACTTTATTTTATATTTCAAAGTTGGTACATGTGGTTACATTTCATGACATTAGATGTCAAAATAATTGGGGTGTGTTCGTTGATATTTGCTTTTTTTATAAAAACTACAAGAAAATAATGCAAAAAATAAATTAGATTGGTCGCGGAATTGTAAAATTCATTTGTCTGTTATGAATTTTGTTTGCGTGAATTGGAAATGTACATATACCTCCTATCTCTTATTTTAAGTTGTTGAAATTGCTTTCTAAAAAAATTCTTAAATTAATTTGGTCGCTTGTTCGCATGTTTGTAGATCAATTTCTTATAAATAGAAAATACTTTCGCAAAAGAGAAAACCGAATATAAACACGAATAGTTTCAAAAGTTTGCTTTGACTTTTTGTTTATTTCTCCGCATTGTTTTATCTATTTTATAAATAGTTTGCATATATTTGTTGTAGTTTTTATTTAAATATATGGAAATATAATAAGCAGTTATTCTATATATCTATTTTATCGTTAAGAGTCCTAACAATGCCTGGCCTAGATTCAAGCATCCACTTATGCTGTGCGCCAAACAAACGGTTGGGATATGAGAACCTTCTCGTGATAATATTACTTTCAGATGTTTGTCAGACGTTCGTGAGAGTTTTTTTTGTGCTTTCTGGGATTTGAACTTTGAAACTCTCTCTCTGTGATCGAACACTTAACCACTGAGCCAGGGAGACATAAGTAGGTATTAAATAGAATGAATACACTCGTATGTATTTTAACCAATCAATATTAAAAAAAGGCAGGTACCAACGAACGCATCCCAATATTATCTCGATGGCTACCAACATTCGAGAATCAAAATTTGTTTAATATTTTCTTTAAATGCATTTCAGTGCCAATTAAAATTGTTCTTATTGATTTGTTTTTGCTAAAGTGAGCTAGCTATGGACCAATGCGATATTGTTTACTTCGTAGGATTTTATAACTTGCGGCTGGTTCTAGTTGCTTAAGGAGTTAATTTGTTATGCTGACATTGCATAACCCATAAGACGACCCATTTAGTTGATCTTATAAAAGACGTCCGTGTACGTCTGTTAAACTTGGTAAAAAGATTGGAATTGCCTATTTAAAAAAGGCAGGTACCTTTACTGTACTGTTTGCAGTGCTGGGCCAGCACTATGAAATGGTTGCAGATGCTTGTTGATTCGGCTTTTACTTATCTTGCAACACAAGGAGTTTTGATAAGAGACGTCCGCGCTATTGCCATTTGGACATAGAGGTGATGGACTCTGGTGGGCTTAAATGTCGCATTTCTAGAGATTATTCCATTTATATATCAGACTGCTGCAAGTCTTCGATGAGCTAAAGGTTGGAGATTCCAAGTTAATGCAAGGCCTTCTACTAAATAGACTGCTCGTCTCTGTACGCTATCGAGTAGATGAAGAGAATGTTTTGGGGACCAAAATCCAAACGTGATACTCGAGGGACTCTCTAACTTGGGCTTTGTACTGGAGAAATAGTTGTTGCTGTGAATTATCTCTTTGCTCTAAATAGGGAGTTTAACACCATGGATGCCAATTTTGCAATGTTGGAGATGTGGTCATGCCATGTTACAACAGAGTTGACTGTGACGCCAAGAAGATGCATGGTTTCCTTAGGATGGATAATCTGGTCATTTATTTGAAGCTGTGGCAGAGAAGACGAGTTCTTCCTCGAAGAGGCGGTGAATTGGGTTTTATTAGCATTGAAGTACTTGTAAATATTTACGGAATTTAAAACATATTTATTTTCAATGCAATAATCTGTATTTACATTTTAACTTTCCATAATGATAAGAACGTTCTGGAAAATGAGTGCAAATGCAGATTTATTTATTTAACTTCCAAATAGTATGCAGATAGTTATTTCTAAAATTTTCTAAGTTACACTCCCATTTTTTCTGTCCTCTTCTTCCTCATGGTTTCTTTTCACTCTTCTACGAAAGCTATTGTCCGTGAGAATCTGAGTAATTAATATTTCATTAGCTTAGCTTGATCTCTAATGCGATAAATTTGCTCACTAGGTTGGTTAAACTCATCGTTTGTGCGACTTAATGTCCAAAAATTCCATCGCCCAATTCTATCTCACTTCATAGTGAATTGGGTCATATCATGGAACCCATTGAGACTCAAAGATTTGTTTCAATCTTCGACATCGATACGAGTATGCATACTTAGCAATATAAGCTGGCAATTCTAATAAGAACTCCAAAATCATTTTTGAAAGTCAAAAATTCGTCTGCAAAGGATTATTTTAACTTTACCCAACTAAAGGGTTTTTCAATAAGAACATAACAATTTCGTATTTTAGTACAAACGCACACTTAAACTTTTTTATGATCTGTCAATGACAAAACATCAGTCAAGGTTTACGTTTTAATCATGGTGAAGTTCATGAACGAGCAACGTTTGTAAATTATTAAAAATTACTACCGAAATTTTGAGTCGGTAGTCGCAACTTTAAGAGCGCTTACTTCAATATTCGGTCGTAATAATAGTCCCACCAGACAGGCTGTGTATCCTATAATGGCTAAATTCGAGTCAACATATTCACTATTCAATGTTTTTGTGCTAGTGAGGTAATGCACCGCTTGAAGTGCCGAAAATATCGCAGCCGTAAGTGCTTCAGTTCAAAATGGGTCAAATCAGTCCATTCCACGCCGTTCACAGGAATTGGGAATCTCTCAGTCTACATTGTAGCAAATTTTGTGTAAAGATCTTGGCCTACACCCTTATAAGATCAATTTAACTCAAGAACTGAAGCCTTTTGATCATTTGAAGCGCCGAAACTTCTCCGATTGGGCTCTGCAAAAGTTTATAAAAATCATCTTCAGCGATGAAACTCATTTTTGGCTTAATGGCTTTAAGCAAAATATGAGTTATTGGATAGCAACAAACCCACATGCTTCAATAGACTCCATTCCATCCACTAAAAGTGACCGTGTGGTGTAGATTTTATGCAGGAGGTGTGATTGGACCGTATTTTTTCGTCGATGAAAATGACCGCCATGTTACGATCAATGGAGTTCGCTATCGTGCCATGCTGAAAGACTAATTTTGACCAAAATTGGATGGACGTGACATATCAGTTCCAACAAGATGGTGCTACATGCCACACAGCTGATCAAACAATTGATCTATTGAAGGGGAATTTTGATAATCGTGTAATCTCGAGAAATGGTTCGGTCGAATGGCCAGCTCGCTCATGCGATTTAACGCCGATGGATTTATTTTTATGGGGTACGTTAAGTAGTTGGTTTATGCCAACAAGCGAACAATATTAGAGGAGCTCAAGAACAATATCGAACCCGAAATTGCCAACGTTTCGGACGATATGTGTGGAAGAGTGGTGGAGAATTGGCTAAAAAGAATCGATTGCTGCAAACGTCCTCGAGGTGGTTATAAGAACGAGATCGAATTCCATACTTAAATTTAACATGTGTACTATGCCTGAAATACAATTCAGCCCGATATCTCAATTATTCTGTATTTTATTTAAATACAAAATTGTTATGTCCTTATTGAAAAACCCTTTTTAAGCTTAAAACATTTCTTGATCATTTAAAGGCGTCTGGAGAACTGACATCAGGAAATTCTACATTAAGTTCAAGAAAAGTACGAAGGAAAACCACATAAAATACATTATAAAGAGGATGCAACCAAAAATGAAACACTCTCCATTAAAACACCCTGCCATTTCGTTGCATACAATGAGTCCTATTATCCATTTACACAAAGGGAATTTTCTCCTTTTTTTCCTATCTTAATGTAAAGCAACCTCTGACACCGACAGAACAAAGAAACAAAGATACAAAAGAAACTTTTACAATACTTTTCGTAGAATTTAGATCTCGAAATATTCGTTTTCAACACTACCAATATATTCACAGATAATAAAGTGAAAAGTTCATCTACTCAATTGTTATGGTAGCCGATGGATTCCTTAGGATGACTTATTAAATGCTTTTGCAATCCTTCCTTGGCCAAATATAGAATAAGAAACAATCGCCTTAAGTGCAGAATAAGCAATGGAATATTTCCCCTTTTCTGGTTTGCACTTATTTTACTTGTAAGATAAAGTGCTGAGGATACAACCAATTACCCACGGGGACGACAATTAAATGAAAGTTCTGCAAACAAAATAGGAGTGACCTCTTGACGGTACTCACATTAATGGGTGTTGGGGTAAAAATAAAACACTTGTAGTGAAACAGTTTTATTCTGCCTCTCTAGCAGAGATAGGGAGGACTATTTTTTAAATGAGAAGAAAAATTATATTGCATTTTCACGGACGGTTGGGGACGCATCTGCCGTGTTTTCATTTAATTGTTAATGGCGTGCCTTGTTTCAAGGACTTTTAGTACCAATTTGGAATTCTGGAACAATTAAGTGCACGACTACGTCGCACGTAGGTGTCTGTATTGCTCGTTAGCTGCATTTTCATTAAACAATGCGCATACGGATAACATAGGTTGCAAAGATGTATAAAAAAAATGCAGACTTTATACGAATGATGATATGAAAGTCCAGCAGACCGGATCTGATAAAAAGCTTTGGTGTGCGAATCTACATGCAAAATCCCATTGGACAAGATGACGTCTGTTGACCAAAGCAAATAAAATAAGGGCAATCACGCCCGGGTGGATTGTTTTTAACAAGAATTTCGCAGCAGAACAAGGAATGGAGTTATAGACAGAATTAGGGGAGAACCTTATAGACTTAGTGCGTCTGTATAGTGATTTAAAAACAACTCCTACCGCTGTGCTAGAGACAATGCTCCACTTGCTTCGTCTTGATATCTTTGGGTAGATAATGGAGGCTAGAGGAGTAATAAGGCTTAGGGACTCCTCACAGTTAGTAAACGCTAATACGGGTCAGTCTAGAATCCTGATCGGCAAGAATACTATTCTTAGTAAGACGGACTATATTTTCCCTCACATTGACTTACACTAGAATCTATACTAGAAGTGCTTGGGAATCTGAGAAATCTTGAACGATTCTGCGAGAGGGATACACATAGATGGATCTAAGACAGCGAGTGGTATGGGTGCAGGAGTCTTCTCCAGTGCACCCGATGTATAAACATTACCAGACTAGTAACGGATGACTGTAGTGTATTTCAAGAGGAAATTAAGGCAACCCGTGAAGCTGCAGCTTGACTTTCAAATAACGCGGTAGATGGTAGCACTATTGTACTCCGTGCGCAACTAAGTTCTCACTCGTGTTTTATTGTGAAAAAATGGTTACAAATGAATCATTCAAAGTATTGCCCATCGCTAGCTACAAGTTTTTTCCATCTTTCTGGCAGAGCTCGAATACCATTACGGTAAAAGTGTTCATCTTTTGAGGCTATCCACGCCATCATCAAGCCATTTTTTGATGTTTTCATATGAGCGGAACTACTGATAAGCCAGACCATGTGCCATCGAACGGAACAAGTAATAATCGGATGGCGCAATATCTGCGGAATATGGCGGGTGGGGTAGGACTTCCCATTTGAGTGTTTCCAGGTAGGTTTTAACGTGAGACCGAGCGATGTCATGCTGTAGAATCACTTTTTCGAGCCTCTGCTCGTATTGTGGCTGGTTTTCGCGCAGTGCTCGACTCAATTGCATCAATTGAAGTCGATACCGTTCCCCAGTGATGGTTTCTTTGGGTTTCAACAGTTCATAATAAATGACACCGAACTGATCCCACCAAATGCACAGCATAATCTTCGCAGCGTGAATATTCGGCCGAGCCGACGATGTAGAAGCATGACCGGTCAGTCCCCATGACTTTCTTTTCTTTGGGTTGCTGTAATGAATCCATTTTTCATTACCCGTCAAGATGAAGAAAACCCTTCCTTTTTTGCCGCTGGAGCAGTTGTTCACAGGCAAAAAACGACGCCCAACGTTCCTTGGCTGCAAATCATAAGGAACCCAAGTACCTTGTTTTTGAGTCATTCCAAACGTATGCAATCGCTTGTAAAGGCTTGACGGGTAAATCCTAATGCTAAAGCAATCTGTTCTTGCGTTTGGCATGGATTCTCATCGTGCAATGCCTCCAATTCAGCGTCTTCGAAGGATTTTGGCCTTCCTTCACGCGGACGGTCGTCAACATCGAAATCACCGTCTTTGAAGCGACAGCGGATCACTTAGATCAGCACCTCCGTAAACTTTTTGGAGCTCTAGATGCGCTTCAGCTGCCGTTTTTTTCGAATGAAAGAAGAAAATCAACACTTCCCGCAAATGACGATTATTTGGCACAAAATCAGACATTTTCACACAACCAAAAGTATATGACGCCAAAACAAAATCACTAATGTGTCAAAACAGTTTGTTTACCATATGTCTAAGCTCGGTTCATGACGTTTTGGATATGTCAAAATCGATCAGCACTTACTGCTGGAGCCATCTATTGACAAATAGAGAGAACGTAGTTGCGCACCTAATACTAGTATATATAGATAGTTAGGCAACAATAAAAGCCTTGGAATCACTGACAATTCAATCCAAGGTGGTAATGCAATACCACAGGTTTCTTAACGAGATCGCTGACAGTTGCGATATTTCTCTGTGCTGGATTCCAGGAATCCAACTGCAGAGTGGATGAATTGGCAAAAGTGGGTGGCGGTCGGAACTTCACTGGAAATCGAGAGGCACCGTCCGCTCCCTTAGAATCAATAAAAATTAAAGCCAGTCAAATTTCAAACAGCAGGTGGAATAGTATCAGCACTTGTCTTTCGTCGAAGTAGGTCTGGATCTAAAGGGGACGCATTAGTATAATAATAGGAGCCCTCACGAAATACTGCTTGGTAGGTAGACATGTCATTAATGGGAGGAAACTATTACTCATCTTATCAATGTTAAGAAGGAAAATCCTAGGGGAATACTTCTATGATCTTAACGACTTGGCAGACTTGATATTAACAAAACAGAATGTGGAGCAGAAAGGGTTAACACTGCAACGGTTACTCATCCTTATCTTCCCTTAGAAAGAAGTTAGTCATGTAGGTTTCCTGGTGCCGGAAATCTGTGGTATCACAATGGACCTATTCCTGGTGTAAGTGGGGGATAGCTACCTAAGCTTATAGCATCCAAATTTACATCAGTGTTCTACCCGATGTGAAAGTAAATTGACTGATTACAGATTAATTTACTACAAGCTTGTCGCTAAACACTCTCGATATAGGGAGTTTCTACGCAAACATTCGCGCTATATATAAGCTCCAACATTTGCAATATTAACAGTCCTTTGATTTTAGCGAAAATCTGGGCTATTATACTCGTATGTACATGCCAAGCATTGACTCCTCATAAACTCCATTTGGTTTGTGTAAATATTTCGTTTCTGAGATAGAAAATAATACTGGGATTTTGATGCCTTGAACTCAATTCGGCAGATTTTTTCAAAGATTATATCACGTCGCCAGAATTACCGATCGCAGATGTTGAACAAGGGTGAGAGGACTTCATACCAGTTATGAGGAAAGGAAAAGAGTTATTGTGTGATAATTATTAAATGCTCCTACTTCTGATGCAGATAACATTGGGAACACTAAATGCACTGATTACGTTAAGGAAATACTTTTTGGCATTTTCTGATATTTCTTTCAGTGTTTTTCAAAATATAAATGCAACGGGCGATGTGGCTTTGTGGTTAAGAGCGGAAATTTAAGGTTCAAGTCCCAGAAAATATAAAAGAAAATAATTGACAATCCTTACAATATACTAAGAACTCATTATTAGAAAGTTTCAGGTCAAAAACGCTACCATTGAAAAGATTGTGTGAAGACAATAATGCTATGTGGTTTTAAACACAATGGACCATATGGCCCCCGTGATAAGCACTTGGGTGCACTTCCCTCCAATCTTATGCATGAAAGTTTGGGGAATACTTCTTTTACCTAATTGATTTGATCACCCATTCAGTATCTTTGGGCGGTGTTGAATTAGATTCATCCATTACCAGTCTGATATGCATGTTTTTAATATTGAATTTATTTTACGACGTCACCCCACAGATTTCGAATAGATCTACGTATAAACACAAGCTGATAAGACATAATGTATTTAGTCCCAAGCATATTCGAAGGGTATTCAGTTAGAAAAACGCATTTGTTCAATCCGAATCTATTAAAGTAAAGTCTATACTGCGGATGAATTAGTAGAGTGATTACAGTTTATGTAATTTGAAATCTTAATTATTTAACGGGTAAGACTGAAAGTGAAAATATTTGTTTATTTATAAAAAAACGTATTTGCTTTCCTAGTTGAAAGTAAGGTTAGCTGCGCATTAAAAGTATATTTTTTTAGATTAAGCTACTGTGCTCTAAAAAATATATTTAAATCGGTTGACTATTTAGCCTCACATATACCGAACGTGGTTTGGTTGCGATCCGAACACCGAAACAGTCATTGCGAATATCGTGTAAGCTTTTCAAGACGTACCGCGGAGATTACAAGTATTTAGTTTGCAAAATTCTCATGTTGTGGTCTAGAAAAATCATAATGTGACAGGATTGTGACCGAACAGCAGCCGGTCGCTATTCGTGTCTGACTGAGTCATATGAATTGTCAGAAGACCCATTTCATAAATCTGACATGTCACACAAATCGTATGAGTTTTGATTTGATCTGCCAAATTTCAACAAAGAAATTGTGTAAACGAATTTGCATCAAGAAAATCGAGAATCATAAGAAATAAACAAAGAAATGTAAACAGAAAATTAGACTAGTTTCACAAATATACAAATATCTGTTTATTTCATACAAATCTTTTGATTTATGACTTGAACCGATCAGATAGTATAATACGTACGTATACGAGTTTTTGCTTTTAGTTTGAGTCGACTATCTTCCATGAGGGCATGTTCGACTTGTTCATGTGTTTTGATGTTACTTCGTCTTCAAGGGACAGTCATCATCTTTTAATGACTCCTCTACCTTGTTTAAATAAGCCCTACTAGTTCCAAACCCCATGGTTTACGCTGGTAGGATCCACCAGGTCAAAAAGTTCCATAAATTGTTTGCATTCTACTAAGTACATTTTCCACACTTTCCTTATTTTATGAGGAATTTAATTATTGCGCGGAACTGAGTATCTGACATTTTTAGACTTACTACATTATACTTCATTATATACAGGAAAGATAAAATCCGTCTAGAACGGATCGTATGCTACCCTATCCCCTCATCTTTTAACTCACACCTAATCCAGTGAGCATGCCGTTACGAAATTCTTAAAACCAAAGCTGTCTATACAGAGGATATTTCCCGGATTTTTAAGAAATTTTGTCATAAAACTGTTGTTATAACTTTTTTCTTAGCAAAAAGTGCGCGTAGCTCCCGAAATTTGTAACCAAAGTTCACGGATTCTGATGAAATATTCACTATAAAACTTAAACTTCACCGTAAATAGCTTTGAAGAATCAATTCGTGATTTTTTTTTAAAGAAAACGCCCGCAAATTGTGGGCGTGGCCATGTGTAATGTACGGACAAAATATAGAGAATGTTTGTTTATTTTTTAGTTTCCGGTAAAAATATTCCGCAAAACAAAATTTTTTTAAAAAAGGGCGTGTCTGTGTGTGGATTTTAAAATTGTTTACACTGTTACCGCTTCAAATTCTAGAAAGCTTATATATTTTTTTTTTTTTTTTTTTTTTATAATCTGCGCGCACCGAAGGGGATATGAATACCCTTAAACTGTTTCAGGGCACGGGCTTCGGGGAAAAAGGGGAAAGCATGTCGCGTATTGCGGGTGAAATTTTGAAGGGGAGGAATGCAACTGGCTATTTCACTGGAGCATTTTTCATTAAAAAAAACGATAAAACAGGGAGAGACAGGAGACATTTTCCCGATGTTCAAGTGAATGAATGGAATTCACAATGTCTCTATCACCTATAAGTTTTAACGCCTGATTTTGTACCCTATCAAAAATGTGCAGAACGGTCTTTGATGCACCGGACCAGATATGGGTATTATATTCCAGCTTAGGGCGGCTGAATGCCTTATAAATTGAGGCCAGATCAGACGGGGTAAAATATTTCTTGCACCGTTTAAGGAATACTATATATTTTGCAGCATTTTTGATGATTTCGAATATGTTATCATTCCAGCTAGCTATTAAAACACATATCGAGAATGGCAAGTCCTTCGGTTTCAATGATGCAAGTACCATCCATGGTTAATCGTTGAGGGTTTTGGTTCCGCTTGAGAGACAGAAGACAGCATTGTGTTTTGGAAGCATTAAATTCCACTCTGTTCGTTGAACCCCATTTGATTATGCTTTCCAGGTGTTCCTCTTCTATGACCGAAGAGAAAGGACGTGAGTTAGGGAACGAATATGAAAAACTGAGGGTACTGTCATCAGCAAATAAATTCTTTGGAGTAGAAGTTGCAGACAAGAGATCATTTATAAAAATAAGAAAAAGAGTCGGAGACAAAACAGAGCTTTGGGGAACACCAGCATTTATTTGGTGAATTGCAGACTTGAAGCCGTCCAAAACAAATTGTATTGAACGCCCCGAAAGGTAATTTCAAATCCATTGAATGATGCCAAACACTGTTTGAAATATCAAGCGCAACCATCTTGGTTTCGCCGAAGTGATGGAGAGATTGGTTCCATTTCTCGGTGAGATATGCCATCAAATCACTAGTGGACCTGTTGTTACGAAAACCATACTGCCGGTCATTAAGGAATTTTCGTGAATCGAGATATTTCATAAGCTGACGATTTATCAGCGTTTCCATGACCTTGGAAAGAAGGGACGTAAGTGCAATGGGTCGGTATTTGGACGGGCTGGACAAATGCTGTTTTCCATCCACTAGGAAAGAGCCCTGAGTAGTAGGGTAGACAGAAAAGCTTACGCAGAGGTTTTGCCAGCGTTGAAGAACACCTCTCCAAAACTATGGGGGGGATACCATCTGGACCAGCGGATTTGTGTATGTTGAGACCTTTGAGTACTCCTGCAACTGTACGAGTGCGAAAGTCCCATGGAAAATTTGACGCTCTCAAATACAGATGGAGACAAAGTGAGCAGCGAGCAGATTAGCTTTGTCTAAGGAGCTGACAGCTGGAATGTCATTATAAATGACCAAATTCCATTATATACCAAATTCCATGTCATTAGCTCAAAATTTAACCAAAAAGTGGTGACGAATGGACATGGCTAGACGGACGGATGGACATGGCTAGATCACATAGAACACAAATAAATGTACATATATACTTTTGGGGGTTAATCGTTATTATTTCTCTGTGTTGCAAACTATGTATTAAACTTCGATAGGGTATAAAAAGATTACCTCACAATAAAAAATTAATTCTAACCCCACTTCTTTCTACCTTCACCCCTATTCCACGTACTTATAAAATCGTTTCCATAAATAGATCTTCATGTGGACAAATTAGAACAAATTGTTGGATTGCTTACTTCTGATGTTAGTTTTATTTACCTCTATCTTCGCCAAATCTACACCAATTTTAATGATTCCTTTTAATCCAATGACCATTATTCAGCTTTCAACAGGATAGTATTGAAACCCTGGGCTTTCAGTTTCTGTACAATTTGAAGACAAGCATGAATTTTTGTCGAATTCTACTTGATAAAGTCGACAACTTCGAACTGATTTAGAGTGTTCCTTTAGGGTGACTTTAGGGACTGGGTAGCAACGAGTAATGCAAATAAAGGCTGCTGATATTTTAGAAAGTGGGAAAGTTATGGTCATTGTTGCTAAATTTATTCAGGATAATTTGATTAATTTGAAACACGTTTTAAGTATTTACGTTTATCCTTCTCGAGGCGAAGGGGGAACCAACAAAACAACATTCTTTTTGCCCCGTCTCTTAAGCTTTCTTTTTTAACAAACCTTATCAGAAGAAAAGAATTTCAACATATTCGGATTCTTTAAGTTCTTACTTTAATATTTCGTATGATGGGGTGGAAAAATAGCATCCGAAATGATTGCTATAGCTTTCATCGTATATTTTGTTTATCTCTTAAATTTATTTAGTCATTCAGGTATTATTATCGAAAATTTGAAATTGGTATGTACTTGTATTTAATTCTTCACTTTGTTGAAAAGAAATAGATACTATATACCTCTATAATGTTTATTGTCCCATCCATAGGTACTCTACTGATTTTCACTGGAAGTCTCGTGTCAGTAACAAAAATCTAAGTGATTTGTAGAAAAATATAGTTTTTTAAATTGGTTTGTACAAGGTGGTGCAAAAGTAATGACCCAATTTGATTTAACTATAACTTTTTTTTCTAAACAAAAAAGCCATGATTTTGTTTTCCATTTTTTTTGTTCGCATCTTGGATTTTATTCCACTAATTACTGAACATGATATCGTGCAAATGGTGGCCTCCAGCTTTTATTCAAATTTGAGCACTTTTATGGCATTTTCCATAACTTTTCTCAAACCCCCATCGGTACGGTCTCTACTTTGTCTAATGTTGTCTTTCAGGGCTACGAGATTCTGTAGCTTGTTCAAATAGACCAATGGCTTCAAATAACTCCAAAGAAGAAGTCTGGAAGGGCCAATGCAAATCGCCAAAACAGGAGATAATACGACCTGGAAAAGTATCCTTTACTAAGTCAATTGTATCGCCCGCCGTGTATGCAGTGTCATTTGTACTTCAACCACATGTACTCCAACCCCAAAAGTTCACGTAACATGGTTCTGCAGTACTCGTTAGTGGCAGTTATTGTGGGGCCAGTTCGAAAGAGTAGGGCCCAATCACAGCACAGACGCCGTACCATATACTAACTTTCAGTGAATGTAAAGGCGATTCTTGAATAATACGCAGGTTTTCTATGCCCCAAAAGCGAGTATTCTGTTTGTTGACATGTTCGGATGAAAATGTGCTTCCGTTACTCATGATTAATTTTGAAGGAAAATCAATATGCTGTATTCCAGACAGGCTTGGTGGTCTAAAGGCAGCAGCAGATACACCGTCTGAGTTTTATACGGAAACATCTTCAAGTCTTTACTAAAATACGCTGCAGAGACCCCAAGAAATGATCAATGCATGGCCCGTCATTTCCATATCCAAGTGAGTGCACAGCATCAATACTCTCGTCCGAACGACTTGTTGTTAGTCTGCCAGTCTTGCCCTATCTCGTGTTGAGCCAGTCTTTTCGGGGCATGCGACTGGGTATCGATTTACGCAACGAGTAGGTAACGAATGGTGGGGAAATCTTTGACGAAATTCACGTTGTGTTCTTATCACTATTATTCCACGTTCTTGAGGAGTATAGCGGTCTATTGTTCATCGTCGTGTCTTTCGCATCTATTTACCACACTATCGTCAATCAAAGAGAATTCATATTGTAATATGCGAGCTACGGCTCGAGTAGATAAAACGTTATTCTGTGAGATTATTTCTTTATTTTCTAGTCTATAGAACAATTCAAGTTCACACTATACTATTCTTCGCAAATTCTTTCCTTACAAGGTCTCTTTCTTCTCAAATCGCTTTATCTGCTTTCAATTACTTAATTCACAAATCCAAACTAATTACTTCTTCTTGTTAACTCTTAACTTTCAATTTATCACAAAATTACAACTTCGCCTATTATCACTTTTCCAATCTCTTCGTGCGGTTCGAAAACCAACTGCCCCTGCCTCGATCGCCATCTGTTCTTATATAGTCGCATTTCTGATAGCCAGAAACTTCTAGCAAATTCTTCGACCACTGGAACGAGAAAATTCTGATGTAATAATTCCAAGTTGACAGCTGCAGCCAATAATCTCTTGTGGTTATAATTCTCTCTTAATTCCGCGACGTCGTCTTAGACATATTCCTTCTCTTCCGTGGACACGAACCTCGAATGTGTTACGAAAAGACACTTCGGAATGTAATTTTGTGTTGCTTACTTTTGGGGCGTAGTTATTATTCTACATTATGTTACAATATATAGGGTCATTCCTTTTGTGCCATCCTTTACCATAGTATTGGTTCCTGTAGGCTACCATAGATATGTCACTTGTACGTATAAGGGCTCTATACATACAAACTGGTTAGGTGGTCACAGTTAAGTGTCTAGTGTGTGATTGCTTATGACCCGAACTGCGCAGGTTCGAGCCCGAGCAGGGAATAGCAAACGACAGCCACTCGAGCATAAAAGACAAACAAAATCTAAGTTTCTCCAAACACTACACCAAAAGGGAGTTGCAATTCAATCAGTGCTACGGGATTTGGAAATTTCTAAGAAAAATAGAAAAACATGTGAAAGGATATACATGTGCGTAATATACGTAGACATCGAGAGATAATTTGTGTCTATTCCTCTTTCAAAATTGTTCAAGAAACCAATACTTCTCCTTTATATCCATATCTGTGTGTGACAAGTAAAAAAGTCAATACTATCTTCTGAAACCACTCAGGGAGTTTCCAATGGAATGGCTGTTGGTTCTTACTGTTTTGGGACTCATATATTTTTTATTTCCCATGTGTACATACAATTGCATGCCCTGCAAGAAGCTGTAAAGCCAAGTGGTCCTTAAAACGATAGTGGATATTAACTTTTATATGAAAAATAAAAGTTTCGACCTAAATAGCAGTTTGGGTTCATTTAAAGAGGAACTTACTTATGACGGTATCTAGTTTTTAAACACAATAATCCTTGTCACACCATTTACATTTAAGAAATCCAATTGAGTGTACAAAATTCGAAGGAAGGATATTTTTAGAAGATAATTCACTTGGAAGATTTAAATGCCCGACACATTACGAGTATACGAGTACACTTCAGTTGAAAATTAAATTAAACCTAACACCTGCCTCAGGAATCACACAAGTCATACGTTGGAAATTCTAATGAAATCAATGTATACGATTTCAATCAATGTATACGATTTCAAATAAATAATACGATATCGCAGCGGGCTACCAATAGCCGTAAAACCAAAGGAAGCAAATCCAATGACTTTTGTTTTTCAAGCAGGAAAAGCCAAAAGGTAGGAACACGTGGCATTTTAAAATTGAAATTGTGTATGATCCTTTCAATTTTTTTTTTGTTGTTTGTTTGGTATTCAGTTAAATATTAAGGACACGTGTTTTTTTTTTGAAATGGAGCAGGAGAAGTTCATTTTCGGGTCACGTACTAATTTATTTTTTATACTACTAGTAGAATATGTTAAAACACCGAACTGAGTGTTTACGTATCAGAAATATCCATTCAAGTGATGACTAAGTGGTGTGGGATAAAAATTTACACCAATTCGGAACCTTTTGAAAATGATTCGGGTCCAGTTCGAATGAGAAAGTAGCAAATATTTTATTCAAATCAGATAAGCTTTTATTACGGAGTCTGTGGTAGTTTTAAAAATCTCAAATATTGAGTTCTGCGCAGTATTTAAATTCCTCACAAAACAAGGAATAAGTGTGGAGAATAAACTACTACGGAACTTCTTTTACGTGGTAAAACTATGGTTTACAGTGGTCGGGTTTCTTTAAACAAGGTAGGCGGTCATTAGAGGATGATGAATGTCCTGGGGGACCAAGTGGCGTCACAACACATGAAATGGTTTTAAAAGTCGAACATGCCCTCATGGTAGATAGTCTACTCAAACTGAATTAAATTGCAGAAAGTTTCGAAATATCCGAAACAATGAGTTTCAAAACTCTACACGATCATGCTTTGTGACTACTATGTGGCAAAAACTAAAAACCAAATTGTTACTGGAAATAAAATTTGGGTTCATTGCTATGACTCTGAGTCAAAGCAGGAGTCCATGCAGTGGCGTTAAAGGGGTTATCCATCCCCCAAGAAGTTTAAGGTCGTACCATCGGTAGGTAAGATCATGGCAACACAAGGTTAATAGATTATAAACGAAAAGTCACCAGCATCACAGGAGAATTCTACCCTAATGTTCTAAGATGCTATAGAGAATCAATTAAAGTAAATAGGAGGGGAAGATTAACAGATGGCATGCTCTAACTTCATGACAATGGATCGGTTCAGAAGGCTGACATTGCCATGGCTGCTATGAAGTCATTTGGCTTCCGGGAATTAGCTCATCCAAATTACAGATCTGATTTGGGACCTAGTGATTATTCCAAAATTTGAAGAAATACTTCCGTTGAAAGAATTTCGAGTAACCGTAAACGAACATTTTGAAGACAAACCGGAGAATCTGTAGAGTGTTTTTTCGGACGCTTGATTTGAAATTGGCGCCACTTCTAACGGAGATGGTTTTATTATGTAAAAGTTGGTAGTAGTGTTCAGCTGTCAATGCCATTTCATTGTGGGGATTTCTGACTCCACAAAAACGTACTTAAAACATTTTATTCATCAATTATTGCGCCACAGAATTAGTTACGTGATTATTTTGGTCGACGTGGAGTGCCTTTGAAATTCAAAAAAGTTATCCAGAATTTCGAGAACTTTTACACAGTAAGTGATTTATCGAAGCCTGGACTACATAGTAGAGTACGCATACGACAAAACATTGAAGCAGTGAGGGACAATGTGAGTGAAAGTTCGGAAACTTCGATTCGTTGTCGTGCGACCTCTGCATCCTCGGTGTGCGATTTGGGCTGGTTGGATATTTGGACCATTTATTTTCGAAAATGATGACGAAACTGTTACTGTTATTAGCGATTGATATCGTGCGATGTTGCACCTTTTTTTTCTGCCTGAAGCTGTTCGGCTTCATTTCCGGCATAAATCGTGCCTGAACCACTGGGCGGTTTTTGATGAAATTTAGCTTGTAAATCGGGTTTGACATGTTGATGGTCCGCTGTAAAAACCACTAAAGTCAGACAACGTGGTATTATAATATAATAATTTTGTAGAAGTGTAGCAATGAGCCTATACCTTATCTCTATCACCGGAAGTCAAGGATTGAATTAGAAAGTTATAACTTTGCGTACGCTTAGAAATGACCAACACAAAGCAACCTGATTTAGCCGAATTTAAGATTATTAGCATACAGGCTGTTACAGCGAACATTTTTCTTCTGATTATTATACAATTTCATTATGTCCTCGTATATGCGTTTTTATGCACATGTACTCGTACAGAAACCACCAGATGCACAGAAAAGCTGAAACGTTTTAAGTTTATGGGAAGAGTTTCAGCGAAGAATAAATTCGAGCCAAATTTCAGAATTTCTCGAGTACAATGTATTAGTCAGAATATTTATCTTCTGGGTTGTATACAATTTTTGAATTTTAGATTTTCGGAAAACAGGGTGTCGCACAAAACATTTATTTCTGTTTTATGTACAATTTTTCTCGGTGCGCCTCTTCCAGCTAACTTTGTTGAAGTTCTCGGGTAATTTTAAAGAAAAAAGAATCAAAACCTAATTAATTTCAAAATACAGGGTATTGCACAGAACTTAAATATTTCTGTACGACTTCCCTCAGCCATCCAGAAGGATGACCTAGAATGGGAAATTTTTTATATGACATATACTATTTTCCAATGTGGGTGTGAAGCTCCTAGATGGTTTATTAAATAGTAAATAACTTAGCGAAGCGAGATTTTTAAATATCGCAATACAAGGTGTAAAAATAGTTTTTCCGTCGGAATTTTGGACATTTTTCCAATGTGCGTAGGTTTCAAACTACGGATGCCTAGTAATTTCAAATTTTGTACGCTCGTAGAATGGATCATAAGACAGAAAGCTTTTGATTTTCATAGTTTCTTAGGTTACAGGGTGTTGCAAAAGCCATTTTCCACTTTGTTTGCACATAAACAGTTTGGTAGGCTTACCACAAATGTAGTCATTTATATAAACATAGAATTGTTCAAAAATACATTACTACGGAGTAAAAAAGTTAATTTGTTATATATATGTGCTTTCGACCCATAAATAGGTAAACTTTACATGATGTGTACTTGAAAACTAGGGAACCCTTAGTACGTTGCTTAGTAGAGTTGCGCTTAAGAACATAAATACCTGAGTACTTCATTAGTGCTTACTCGGGTGTCACCTTATATTAATTATTTCATTCTACAGACTGAAGAACCAATGGGCTTCAACTTCCCAATAACCTACAAAATATACAGATGGGTTTGAGTCTGGGGTAAATCACAAATAAAAGTTGTACAAGGGACAGAAGAGTCTCAATAGGCATCATCAACTAGAATGATCCACTATAAGATATCTGCTGCAAACAGTGAAGCTTAAGAAAACCTGGAGAAGTAGGCATACATGGAGTGTTAGGATAGACAACATTCTTATACAATGTTGTATTCACTTAGAGGACATTATTTAATTGTTCTACACTGGACAATAAATTATTAAAATTTAATTTACGCAGACATGGTTTAATCTAAAATAGAAACTCCCCTTCCGAGCAATTATTTATAAACATAAAAAATAAAGACTAACGATTTTAACCAGCATAAATAGGAAGTAAGCAAAAGATAAATCATTTAACCAAACAACCCAAACTTCCAGCTGGAAGACCATATTCGTTTTTAACAAAAGTATCTCCATAGGGACACATTTGTCAGAATAGGGTGAGTACATTTATTTCTCTTCTCATCCTAATCGGATTACTGTAACTACAACTTCCTGAAGTGGACGAACATGTTTCCTTTGAATTGTGCTCCTAATCCTACCTTACACTACTGGAGAATAATAATACATATCTAATGCCTGTACAAAGGACTCGTGCATGTATGTACTTGCTTCGATTGCCTTTATGAGATTAAACAGAAACATCCCTAGGCAGTGATGTGCAAAGTAAAGTTGGCAAAGTTTGTTTTTCGAATAACGAAAATTATATCTTAATTAAAAACAGGCAAAGGATGATTGATTTTATGATGAAAGTCGGTATGGAGATTGTGTTATTATCGAAAGGGCATTGGTATTGTATAGCGTAAGCGATTCCTAAAATTTTTGTTTATCTTTAAAATGCTCGAAAGATTTTATTTATTTCTAAATTTATTTACACTCCCGTCTCACTGAGTTCTTTTTTTTTTTAAAAAAAAAAAAAACATCATCTGCTACACCTAACCATTTCCATTGAATTTCTACCATTTCTCAGGCTTCTTTCGTGGAAATTTAAAACAAAATTTTAATCGCACTTACGAGTATACTTGTAAATTTCTGCAACTGAAAACCACTTCTCAGAGAATAAAAAATCCACTTTTTTATAACAACTTCCTTAAATTTTTTACTTAAATATGCGCAAAAAAAAAAAAAAATATTAATTTCCCAGTGCGGAAAACTTTAAATCTTTCCACGCAACTATACTCGTAAAGCACAAAAACAAAGTGTAAGGATGAACATTTTATCCTTCATCCCAAAAAAAAAAATATTCTGCGGGAACGCAAAAAGTACTTCGTCAAAGAGCCTAAAGCAGAAAAGTAAAAAAAAAAAAAAAAAGTTAAAAATGTTTGTTAAGAGATAAACTTAACGAAAACTTGAAGTGAAGTTAAAATAAATACCAGGCGACCTCACAAGCATTGTAAAGCTTGCGTTGAATGATTCATATCTAAAAATTATGCAGAAAGGGAAAGTTATTCATCCTACAAGTGAATTGGATAAGATTTGATGGTTGAACATGGGTGGATTTTATGAATGAACACATATTCCAAAGCAAGTACTAGAGACTTTAAAGACTTTAAAAAATTACACAGTCCTTGAACCTACAAATATTTTAAATTTTAACTTGAGTATGTTCCTTGACAGCGGAGGAAGGAAGTATTTTTTTTTTTTTTTGGATTACGCCAGAGATGTGTAATCTTCATAGATACTAATAGCCCGAGTGCTACTAGCATGCACGATTCGCAAACCTGAGTAATCGATACCAGGAATATGCCTACGTACTAAACACACACCCTACACACTTCAACCACTCTCCCCGCGGGACTGCCGTTAGGTATTACTTCGCAGGGCTGGTTAGCAGTTTATGTTATGCTTCTTGTGTTAGCTTCTTCCGCTTCTTCGTTTTGCTCTTCTTAGCTTTTCTATTATTTCTTTTTGTAGAGTTGTTATGAAGGAACATATATCTCCGTTATATCTGACATAGTTGTCATCTGGATTCGTGTTAGTTCCTTTGACTCTTTTCTCTCACGTTCCAGCATTCTTATTGGCTCAAAATGATGATTACGCGTTCGCGTGCCATTGTGGCTGAATGTATGCGTGTGTGTCCGCCTGTCTTTGCGTCTGCGTAAGAAGCCTTCTGGCTTCCACTCTGTTGCTTCTTGCGTTTTCTTCGCTTTCTTTTCTTTCTCGCTCTAGTCTCCTTAGCTCTTGGCATACATCCTTGGCATAAGAGCTCACTGCGTTCTACTTGTTTTCAGATTTTAGCAAATTCTCCGGAGTTGGTGTTTCTTCCAGTGCTGTTTGTAGTGCTTCTCTTTGTAGAAGGAAACGTGGGAAGTGAAAGAAAACATGCTCCACGTTTTCGGGAGTATCACTGCACGATGGACAAGCGGGGGAGTCATCGTTCCTATACTGATATAGATATGACCGGGAGGAAGTATAAATATAGGACAAGTGCGTTAAAGGTGTATTTAAAATATTTAATTCAAACCTCAAGGATGTATAAATAAATAATAAACAAATTATTTCTAGACCAACTTCGCTTTCAATTTCTGATTTATCGTCCATCAGTAGGTAGAAGGTATTTGTTAAGTCCGCAGAATGCTGTAGAAAGAGATGGATATCTTTCAATTTTAACTTGAACATGAATATACTTTTTGGATCTTTAGATTCATTTTTCTAAGCCTTCATCAAAATAATGCTCCTATTTGCATTCAAAATGCTCGTTTAGGGCTACCTGCATCATTCAAATGCTTTTCTTCAAATTTCGGAACAGGTAATAATCACTAGGTGCCAGATCATGTCTGTAAGGTTGATGAGCTAATTCATGGAAGCCACATGACTTCATAGCAGTCACTGCAATGTTAGAGCATGCCTTTTGTTAATCTCCCCCTCCTTTTTTACTGTAATATATTCTCTAAGCATCTCAGAATATTTGCGTGGTAATCTCTTGTGATGCTGTAGCCTTTTGGTTTATAATCTATTGATAGGATCCCTTGTGAGTTCCTGAACACTGTTGCTATGATTATCCCAGTCGATGGTACGACTTTAAACGGGGGCTGAATCACCCCTTTTACGGCACTACATGTTCATAATAATGAACTTAAGTTTCATCTCCAGTAACAATTTTGTCTATAATTTCTGCTGGATAGTTGCCACATATGTAGCTCCGAAGATGGTATTTTTCTTTAATGCGGCGTAATCATTCTGGGTACCCATCTTGAGCTGATTTTTGGCATCCCAAGATGATCGTGTAGAACTTTGAAACGCATCGATATGAACTCCTATGCAATTTATTTTACAAGTAGTTTGAGCTGATTATCTTCCATGAGGGCATATTCGACTTTTAGAATCATTTTATGTGTTGTGACGTCACTTGGTCTCCCAGGGTGCTCATCGTCTTCTAATGACCCTCTTACTTGATTAAATAAATCTATAAGTCATGATTTTACCAGTGCAAGAAATTTCCTAAACTGTTTGCATTTCACTTAGTATATTTTCCACACTTTAAGGCTGATAAATCGTCAGCTCAACTCCTCAATGAGCGGCAATATGATTTTCTCAGCAATAGGTCCCCTGGTGATTTGATGGCCTATCTCATCGAGAAGTGGAACCAATCTCTCCATCACTTCAGGGAATCCAAGGTGGTTGCGCTTGTTATTTCAAAGGCATTTGATAGAGTTTGGCATCAGGCTCTTTTGTCAAAAATGCGTGCATATGTCGTCGAAGAGTCTCTTCTTCAATGGATTTGAAATTACCAATACAAGTTGTCTTGAACGGCTTCAAGGCAGCAATTCACCTGGTATTCCCCAAGGCTCTGTTTTGTCCCCGACTCTCTTTTTTATTTTTATAAATTATCTCTTGTCTGCAACTTTTAATCTAAAGAACTTCTTCGCTGATGACGGTGCCCTTAGTTTATTATAATCGTTCCTAAACTCATGTCCTTACTCTTCGACCGTTGAAGAAGAACGACAACTTGTGTTAAACAAATTAAATTCCGACCTAGGCAGCATAGTCAAATGAGATTCAATCAACACAGTGGAATTTAATGCTTTCAAAATACATCGCTGTCTTCTGTCTTTCAAGCGGAACCAAAACCCTCAACCATTATCCATGAATGGTACATGCATCGCTGAAACCGAAAGATTTACTATCCATCTTAGATGGAAGGATTATATGTTCAAGGTTGCTAAAAATGCTGCAAAATGTCTAGGATTCCTTAATCAAGAGAGCTCTCGACATATAACTGGATGTGGGAGATGCTAAACACCTGGAGCCTGATGGTGTACTAGCTACTGCAAATGCTAGCTAATATCGGCATAAACTGTCAAGGATATGCCGACGACATAGTTATCATTGCGAGAGGTAAATTAGAGGAAACACTCTGTGAGATAATACAAAGGGTTTGTTTAATTGTAGGGCTGAACATGAACCCGACCAAGACCATAGTATTACCTTTCACCAGGAAAAGGCAGTTAAAACACACGCAAACAATAATACTGGATGGAATTAGTGTCGACACCCAACAACAGGTAAAGTATCTAGGTGTAATACTAGAGAGCAAACTTCTCTGAAAAAAAAAAAAAAAAACACGAAGAAGCTGTGGTAGCCAAAGCAACTCGAGCACTCATTGTGTGCATAAATATCTCAGATAAAACCTGGGGATGCAACCCAGCAGTACTGAGATGGATGTACACTATGATGGTCATGCATATTATAACGTACGGAGCAGTACCATAGGCTCGAAGAACCATACTGAGCACGACAAGGGAAATCTTTGGTAAAGTACAAAAGTTGGATTGCGTGTGCATTACAGGGGCTATGATAACATGTCCCACAGCGACACTAGAATTAATATTGAGACCCACTCCTATACACCTAGTGCTAGAAAGAATTGCGAAAAGTAACCATACTAAGAATAATTAAAGAGGGAGTGAGAAAGGTAAATGTATTGCACACAAAGAGCGAGAAACACTTTCCAATTCAGTCTCACTTCTGGACTCTCTCAGAGATGATGGGCTCAATTTAACATCGGCTGGAAGTTCCGCGGAAAAGATATGGCAATACTATCGGACAGACAGGCTTCCATAAAAGTACTGATATCGCATGAAATCAGGCCAAACTCAACAGACTTGGTCAGAACAAGAGAATCACTCTCTAATCCGTGCCAGGTCACGTGGGAGTAGAGGGTAATGATGCAGCTGATGCAGCAAGTGAGGGATCTGAGACCGCCTTCGTCAGATCAGAGCCATTCCTCGGGCTGAGATCACATAAAATATGACAAGAACTAAGAAGGGAAGAAAACTACAAGAGAACTAAACTTTGGGAGGAACTCCCGAAGCTAAGACAGGCCAAAGAATTTCTGTATCACCGAACTGTATCAATATCAATAAAATACTGTCTCCGCATATTAACAGGCTTCCTGACGGGTCACATATGGACCAATGAATCAGAGAAGTACCAAATCAAAGAAAACACAAAAAAGTGGTATACAGACAGATCCAAAACATCCACAGGAACTGGGGCAGATATAGACGGGCCCAGAATCAAGTACTAGGAAGCCATGGGAACCTCCCTCAGTATTTTCCCAGCAGAGGTACATGCAATTGAAAGATGTGCCCAATTTAACATCGACAGGAAGTACTGCGGATAAGATAACGCAATACTGTCGGACAGACAGGCCAAGTCAAAACTGATGTGGGAGTATCTTTCCAAGCTAATTAGACTTGGCCAGAACAATAAAATAACAGTCTATTGGATACCAGGTCACGTGGGAGCAGAGGATAAAGAAGCAGCTTCCAAATTAGCAAGATCTGAGACAGTTTTCGTCGGACAAGAACCATTTTTCGGGCTGGGATCACATAAAATATAGGAAGAACTAAGAAGAGAAAAAAGCTACAATAGAGCCAAACTTTGGGAGGAACTCCCGAAGCTAATACTGGCCAAAGAACTTCTCGGGAACTATAAACGGAAAAGAAGAAAGGTTCAACACCAATCAAAATCAGTTTCGCGTTCAAACAGGCTTCCTGACGGGTCACTGCAGGCTTAAAGAAAATCCCAGGAAACTGGGCATATAGCAAAATAAAAACTGTAGATTCTCCGAGGATGTTGAGGAAACCTCAGGGCATCTACTTAAAGAATGTTGAGCATTGATCCACAAAAGAAGAAACCACCTGGATACCTACCAACTATAGGGTGACCAGATAAGAACGATAGCCCAATTAGCGAACTCACGGCGTTGTCTATGGTCATCCGGCTTCAATTCTTGCGTCAGCACAATCTTATATGCATATAGGCCTAAATCCAACCGCAATATAAGCATGGTTGACTCTCAGGCGATGCCAAATTCGACATTTCTGGGTCTTCTTCGATACTGGCCGCTATGGCGGCTATGTTTTCTTCACTTCGCACCGATCTCTGTCTGGTGGCTGGCTTAAGATCCAAAAGAGTGTACTCATGCACAAACTTCTCCACGGTGCGACGAATTGCCTGCGAACTGAAGCCATGATTACGACTGAGCTCCCGACGAAATTAACGTTGCGTATTTACAACTGAGTCGGAATTTCGATAATATTTTTTAATAATTTGCACACATTCGGGAAGCGTCAAACGATGCGTGATGAAATGGCGAACCTTATTAAATATTTTGACAGCTAGATACAATTGGTAATTTTAAAAGCTGCTGAAACATAACAATTGGAAATACTATCATTGCTATCTGGTCACCCTTTATCAGAAGAAGATCTACCATCGTTGGATCCACTCAAGATACTCCAGTTCATCAATGCAATTGGACTGGAGAAGGTGCTCTAATTCGAGTATATCATCGATTTCAGCTCCAAGTTGCAGTGAACGTACACCCCTATAATCAAACTACAATCTACCTACCCGGAATCTGACCAGACATTACTCAAACAGTAGAAATAAAAATAATCTTTTGATAAGTTAACCTAATTACGATAATCACTTTCCACTACATAAAACAACAAAAATTAAAAATGTATTTGCGTCTCGTTTACGATGACCAGTAATAGGCGTAAGGCAGACTGATGTTAAGAAGTACTGTTTTGTGTTTTCCATTTCATTATTAGTATTTATAGCCCCAAGGAATTTCAGATTTTAGATTTTTTTTCAAGATTTTTCTTTTTGGCAATAAATTTCTTGGACCCATCCTTCCTTCCAGAAGAATTCACACCCAGCTTTATATTTTCAGTTCATTTAAAATCACATAATCAGTATGATTAATTTATTCACATATTTTCCACTTGAACTGTTGTTTGTAGCCGAAAATCATTGAAAATCGATGACGAAGTTACTTCTTTTTTGAATAATTTGAGTTTAGAGGGTGACTCACTTAAAAAGGTCTTAAATTGTTGGTTTATCATTAAATAGATGTAATTTTTTGTTTAACATTTTAAGTAAAATAAAACTAAATGGTACTCGTAGTTTTGTCCATCGAACGATCATCTAGTAGTAGTCCAAAAAATGTACAGGGTGGCTGACATGAACTGTTACTAATTCAAATAGCTTAATTTTTTTAATTGTGAATATTTTTTATTGAATCCAAAGAAAAAAATGCTGGAAATTTATTTAAATTCAAGGATTTAATTAATATTTTGGATATGTCCACCTTTGGCACAAACAATTTGCTAGAGACGGTCAATAAATTTATCGCACGCTGCACGCAAGTGTCTCTGTAGAATGCGCATCCATTCCCGGCGAAGCGCTAACTTGAACGCGTCCATTGTTTGGTATTTTTTAGTACCAACCTTGGCCTTCAAAATGTCCCAGATAAAAAGTCTAACAGATTCGCATCGGGAGAATTCGATAGCCATTGTGTCGAGGAAATGTAGTGCGGCACGTTTTGTCTCAGCTATTGTTGATTTGCTTGGGCTTTGTGGGAAGGTGCAGAGTCCTGGTGGAATATCTTTGGCCGAAATGTTTGCATGCTCATAGCTTCAACACAGCTTCCAAGATAGTTTCACGTTAAACCATTGCCTTTATCTTAACCCCACGGTCCAAAAATACGAGCGGAGACTGACCATAGACAGTCACTGCGGCTCAAACCATCAAAAACGGTGGCGCTTGCTTTCTGGCAGGTAAACTCGATCATTTTGCTTGTTGACAAGTTTCTCAATTGGAAATGGTGCTTCATCAGAGAAGATGATGTTTGGCAATTGGTCACTTGCGTGCATGTGGACCACCTCCTTTGCTCTTCCCACTAATTATTTTTTAGTCAGGTGTGAGCCTTGAGTCCGAGCTCGATTTTCAAAATGTGTTGCATCCATCCTCTGGATATGTTTAGCTCAGCAGCCATTTTTCTTCCGCTACGCCGAGGATTTCGTTCGATTCTGGCCTTCATAATCCGAATCACTGTTGACGATGTTGCTGTCTTTTTCGGATCACCTTCATAGCGTTTTGCAATGCTGCCGATTTCGTTGTAACGCGATATGGTGCGATACGCAAACATTTTGTTCACTTTCAAATATTTCAGCTCACGAACAATAGCTTGTTGTGATTTTCGACCCAAAAAAGGGCAACAACACTATTACGTTTGAATTCCATTGTCAATAGAACAAAAACTAAAGACGCAATTAAAAAAAAAAAAACTGTATAGCCAGCGCTGTAAATCTGTACTATTAGCACATTATTTATTATTTGTTAATAAAGTTTAATAATAATAATAAAAAAAAGCCTTGTCAACAATGAAATTAATTAACAACTGTCAAATTTTCACCGCGCTGACGTTCGTAGTTTGTCAGACACAGCGACGTGAAGTTGGTAACAGTTCATGTTAGGCCGCCCTGTAAGTGTAATTAATGTAACAAAATCACGTTTATAATTAACGTTATACCCTTATTAAGTACAAGCAAAAAATGTAAAGCTACACGTCCTTCACGAATATCCTGAAACACTACATCAAAAGTCATAAATTATTAAAAACCGCGGACCACCCTTTTTCACGGTTCGGCAATGTGCAGAATGAAATCGAAACATATTTTGTTTTCCATTTTTCTGGAGAACATAAAAAAGTTCCCTAACAATTGTTTGCGAATAACTCGCGAAATTTTTTTGTTTTTATATAGCTACCATGTTATGAGATTTCCATTCGATGGTTAGGGACTGAAGCTACTCAACTAAAGTTTTAATCAAAAATGGTGTTTGTTACCAGTTGCCTGAAAGTGTGTAAATTATTTTTGGAACAGTTGGTGAAATCAAACTTTGTGTATTGGATATTTGATGAAATGGAAATTTCTGTTATTGCTTATTTTTTTTTTTTTTTTTTGAGGAATTTCCGATATACGAGTACAATATTTTCGTATAAAGTTTTAAGCGGTTATTTGATACCCCACTCAATATTTGTATATTGCTTTCGTTTGATAGCAGAGTGTGGTATATTTGCTGAAGCAATTATATTAGAAACATGAAAAGTGTTGGAGCAAACTATTTCCAATTGAAATGGGAAATTAAACAGGCAAAGGGTGGCGCAAAATGACCTCTATGGTTTCGATTCGTTATAAGTTTTTGTATTTTAGAGTAAGTTATAATTTTTTTTTAGGTACAATATTCAAATGGGGAAAGATTACGTCTCACAAATTGTGGCCATTTGTGCTCTGTCCAACATATTTTACATCACTTTTGGTAAAATTTCAGGTGTTATGACATGAATTTCATTGCGAATTTCAGCTAGAAGATGGTCACTGGTTTATTGACGATTACTCGTTCTTTAAAATAGACTCAAAGAAAACATTCGGGAGCGGTCAAATAAAGGGAAAGCGTGGCCTATTTGAAGTCTCTACTCTGCTAAATAATTTTCTCGTCGAAGATGTCCCTCAATAGAGCCATTGTGCCCATTGCATCCATCCTGTTGGAACCGTAGTCGTTGATGGTTTTGCACAATAAATTTCCAATAACTGCGGTACTGGCTTTATTTTCAGAGTACTTCGGAGGGTACTCCGCACCAAAAAGTATACTTTAAATATTTTGGCGAAAACAGCCCAATATAGGGCCTGGCCTAGTTTCTCGTAGCCACTTCACTATACGCCTACAGTCTACAGTTTTTTGCGATTTGCTAAGAGCAATGCTTATCATGGAAATTTTTACTCTCAGATGTTTGTTAGATGTTCGCTAGATGCTGGAGTATGAGAAAATAATATTTTTTTTTGTTTTCTTCGATTCGGACCTTGAACCTCTCGTTCAGTGATCTCGAGCTTAACCACTGAGTTACCGCTCCTACAGTACAGTACACTTAAGTGGATGTAATTGTCCTTAAGATTTTCCGTTGCCCATATCCCGTAGCTTTGATTGTTAACGAAGCCATTTAATTGGAAATGGACTTCATCGCTTATTATCAAATTGTGGATGAAATTGGGATTTTGCTTTTTGCCACAACGAAATGGCTTAATCAATCGTTGCTGGTAGTCTGTCGGCTTAAATTCTTATACAAATCTGACTGTGTGATGAAGCTAAAATCTTCTGAAAAGACATCCGCGATAGACCGCGGTGGCACCGAACTGGATGTGTGTAGCAGAATCGGGAAGGCAAAAGCTGCGTTCGGAATGAAGAACCAAGCTGCGACTGTTCCGCTCCAACGTGGAATCAGTACTGCTGTATGGGTGCAGTACTTGGAAGGTGGATACCACTATCACACGCAAGCTGTAAACCTTCGTAAACAGATGTCTAAGAATCATCTTAAGGATCTTTTGGCCCAATCGTATCTCCAACGAACAACTTCACCTGAGAACAGGCCAAGAACCTATAGACATTACTGTGTGAAGGAGAAAGTGATAGTGAATTGGACACACTCTACGGCGCGACAAAAATCCACTTACCTAGGCAGGTAGAACAGCGGGACGCCCTAGGCAAACGTGGCGCAGGACAATCGAAGAGAAATCAAGCTCTTTGGGAATGAGTTGGAGGCAGCTCAAACACGTTGCATCTCCGAAAAAGATGGCGCGCAGGCATTGTTGACACCCTACGCCCCTCGAGGGGTTCAAGGATTTAAGTAAGTACGTCGACAGACCGAGTTGAGCCGAAGGTCTCCTTGTTGATGTTTCTGGACTATCCTGCATACTCTCCAGTACACGTTGAATATTTTTAATCGTGTGCACCGTACGTGGTCTCCCGGTACCAGGGAGGTTCCTTATTGACGCTACTTGCCGAAAACGTGCAACTGGACGGTGCGATCCGCACATTAAAATATTGACGATATGCACGCTGCGTCGAAACAATAGACCGTTGGTTTTCAAAACAAAAAACAATGATTTTTTTCGTTGTTCTATTGTGCATCATTCCACATTAAATTACCCAAGTTTTGTATGCAAAATTCTGCAAAAGAAATATTGAAATGAGAAAGTTATAACGAATTTAAACCACAAAGGTCATTTTGCGGCTCACTGTAGAACCGAGAAAAAAAAAAAACAAATTGTTGTGTTATAATGGAATTATCCCGGATTGAAACTTTGAAGAGGGAAGGATACCATAGCCATCATCGCAAAATGAAACAAGCCATTACTGGTGCCTTTGCTAGAAATTAATCAGGAGTGGCTAGGATGGGACTGTTTCTAAAAGAAAACCTTGTCGTGGGAAAGGGGCCAAGTTGTCTAGTTCATCAGCTTTGAAAAGGACTGATAGGCTCATTTTAACATGGTGTACGATTCTTATGTTCCTATTATTATTAAGAGCCGAGTTAGACGAGGTTAAAAAAAACTCTAAGTTGTTTCGTGTAAATAAGATGATAGAGCACAACTTGCTGGAGAACTTGGTGGTGTACTACTCACCGGAACCGAATGTGATATACAAGACATGGGATGTGCATTTTTTTGTGTATAGATGAATGGTTATTTCTAAGAGGTTTGGTACTCCTTTAATGGACCAACCAATTAAAAAAGCTGTTTCATTGGGTGAAATATAAAAACTCTAAATTGCAAGAATTAAGCAAATATATTGATAGGTATACAGAAAATCCAAATTGTTGTCTGCATTTAGCTGGCATCCCCTATATTAGACGATTGAGCTCCTGTTAAAGGATTTCCTCCCAAGCAGTCGTTAAAAGAAGTTTTCACTTTGCGAAGGTTTTCTGGAGGCAGAGTAACGTTTTAAATTTATTACCAGGAAATTTGAGTCTAATTGGATATTTAGACACAATCCTACACCCGAACGGAACATCGCAATCTTTGCTGATAGTCAAGCAGCTACCAAATTCCTAAATTCTGCTACGTCATACTCCAAGGTGGTAGAATAGTCTAAAAAGGAACTCACTTTGCTAGACTGTTGATTCAATGTTATTCTTCTCGGGGTTCTTGGTCAAAGTCAAAGCAAGGTAGGTAGGCAAGAGTGGTGGTTCTTTAAGAACCCAATTAGCATTTGGTGTCGTTTTGTTACCATAACTCGTGTAACCTGGGTGTTACGATGTGTTGGTGAGGAGTCTCTAGATCCAACCTGTGGAACTCAAAAAAGTTACAAGTTCTTTGATGGTTTTCTCTGAGACTTCCTCTAGGGAATTGAAGAACGGTTTTCCTAATGCTCGTTGTATGGCCCGGACAGGCGCATAAATTGTGGATAAGGGTTCCTCTTTAAGTTGAGACATTGCAACTGCGGCAGTGTGTGCTATGTGGGATACTTAGTTTGACTACGTGGTCTCCTATAGACCAGTGACTCGTAGTGATAGCTGTTAATCTGGCGACGTCTTTACGAGTTCTATTTAAGAAGTCGGTTGCCTGGCCATATTCTTCTGGATATGACACAATTGTTAGCCTAGTCCAACTGAGGTTGGCTTTTTTAAGGAATATCGAGGAGATTTCTGCCTTGACTGCTCCAAGCGGCACGTGGACTAATTCCACATGTGAGCATTGGAGGGCTGAGCTTTGCCTGGCCAGTTCATCAGCGAGTTCGTTTCCATAAACGTTACTATGACCTGGAATCCAGATCAGGGTTACTTTGAATTGTTCATCGCTACCGAGGCTAGCTCATTTCGGCATTCCAACACTAATTTAGAAGATTTAGTTACCGAGGCGATGGCTTTGATAGCAGCTTGGCTATCAGTGACTATGACAATCTTTTGCCTTGGCGTTATATTTGTGTGTAAATTGATCTGGCGACTTCGAAAATACTGGCATTATCTCGAAGTCTATATGATTTTGAGATGTTTAAGGATTCGGAAAACACAGTCCATCTTTGAAGCACCTGTGTAGATTGCTACATCGAAATCCTTATTCACCTGCCCATCTTGCCATTCTGATCTTGTGTGGTAGCAAAGAGGGGAATGATTTTGCTGACGAGTTAGCCAGATAAGGACCGATCCTGCCAAGATATATTTCAGAAAGATTCCACCTCCCACTGGTAGCTGTTAACAAAAATATTTTCTTGTACTTCTATGAAAGGCCCCTTGTAGTTGGGATATTTTGAATAACAATACCACATCCAGCAAAGAATGTCTCACCCATAACTATGTCAGAAACAAGAGCTGCAATTGCAGCAAGGATATCAATAGTTGGAGCCAACGAACATGTTCGTTCAATGAAAATAGTAATGAGTTTCAATACTATCTTTTAGCCACACCTCATATGTACTTTCTATATTGGGTAGTAGGACTATTTGTTTACTCACAATTTTAAAGGAAAGCTCACACTTAGGTGGATTGAGTGGGTTTCGAAAATGACAAGAGGGTGTGGCGGTATCTCTAATAAGTTTATGTGGTATTTTAGACCTGAGCATCATGTGGTTATGCTCAGAAAAGGTAGAATTACTGTTTAATTTAAAATAAATTTGCTATTAACCTATACCCGATACCACTTTGCAATACATATGTTTACTACGCAAGTTTTATAGTTGAAACCCTCATTAGCCCTTATTTAATAAACCACAGCTTTACATCATCATCATCATTCCTTAAGTTCTTTTCCTCTAAGCTCCGTTTAACCCTCCACAAGCTAATTAAATTTTCACATTATCCTGTATCCTGTTCTCGGAAAAACTCAAGCTGTCGATATATAAAACAAATCTCTCACGTTTCCTCTTTTTCTACTTTTATCTTCAAAAAAGATATTGTAGCATCCTTCCGGGAATCGAATACCCTTCTACACAACCCAAGCGATGAGAGGCAATAAAAACAAATTTGCCACCGAAAAGAGTCATAATAATAAAAAAAATAAAATAATAATCACATCGCGTGCATATGAGTATGCCTGAGCGAGGATAATTGATAATATCCTTTCAAAAGCACAATCAACACGGATGGATAGTAATAAATGCAAACTCCTTCCGTCTTACCACCTATATCTGCGTCTAAATGTCCTACCTTATGTCGGTGTCGTAAAATCTCATGTCAACACGTCAACACATAGAAAAGTTTATGGAAAGTTTCACGAGTGGGTGTTTAAAAGCCCGACGGATGAAAGGATGCGTAAATAACTCTCATAAGCATGCCGCCATCTGGCCTGCGTCACGCACTAATCCTTTCTTATCCCACATTCATCAGAAAGAGGCTGATGACAGCTCTCGGAAAGAAGTTATAATTTGGCGAATATGTCACCCATCTCCCACCTGTGGTTTGCTAAAAGTTGAACGTGGAGGGTGGATGACTTTTCTGAGTTTCAAGGTTCAATGAATACTGATGTTTGTGAAACTCATCAGACCGTGTGACCATACAGAGAGTGATGGGATTTTCACCAGAATACTACTAATCAGGAAACTCATCATCTATTCCTATAAGCCTTACCCGGAAATGATGTCAGATGGATTCACAAAGCGGATCTGTGTGGTTAGATGACCATCAAAAAACAACAATTCCAAGTGCAGCACTCGCATGGAGTGTGAATGTTAAATATGTCTGACCTTACACTCAACACCCAGATATCCGTCTGGTGTGAATGTGTGGTTGAAAACACATTCAACACATGAGTTGTAGCGTGCAAGGATAATAATGACCCCAGGCTATCATACAATTGAATTGGTACCGATGCTGTTGTTCAATTTGGAACACAAAATCAATTAGATAGTCATTGTGTGAATTCAGCTAGAATGAGAAGCTTGTGACCTGGAAGAACAGCCATTTCAGGAATTTCTCAATTTCTCTTTGTTGAATTATTTCCTTTGCTCGTGAGTCTGGTGTACGGACATGGGTGATGGGTATGAATGTCCGTATGTGGGAGTAAAATGTGTGAAAATTTAGACATTTGCTGAAGAATTTATGTTCCGAACGTTCAGAGAAGGCTTTGCGGTGCAGAGATAGGATAACAAGATCTGGTGATGTCACCTTACACTTAAGGAATCAATTTGGAAAACATTTGCAGGGCAGATAACTCTAACAAATGTCCTCATTCCAGATAGGTCAAAATCAGGAAATGGTTTAGGGAGTTAGATTGATATTTCAATTTAAGTTGAACAGAGAAATTAATTTTGTAACTAATTGTTGCTTACGGCAGTCGGTGCATTAGATATTTAAAGTTCGTTTGTTTGTTTCTTAAAGAACTGACACACGTAGTAAATCAAGTTTTGTTTAAAACATGTGCTGAATACTTCATGAATACTTCAGGGCAACTGTAAGTTTCCTTGTTTACATGGCGTGTTTACTTCATTCCTGTAATTGCTACAACAAGCAAGCGAATTGCCCCTAGTTTACCTGAACTTCGTTAGTTTGATTTAATTTAAAAGCAATTACTGTGTGTTGCTACCTGTCTGGCAGGTAGAAAAGTACTTAAATTAAGTGATTAATACTGAAGTTGGTATGACTGGGTAACCAGCCAGAATAATCATACTTGGAACCGTGATAACATTTCTTAGGACGCATCGGTATTGAGTTGTTTGCACTCAGAAACTTATACACGTGATATATTGTGGATGGATTTGGAGGTTCATACAATTTTCAAAAATTTTTAAAAAATTCTCATGGAAAATTCTAAAAACTAAAATTTCGATCGCAATAATTTGTCTCGTATGACGCATCGCTTTTGAAATATTCGCACTCAAAAACGATTTTCGAAATAAAGTTGAAGCTTTAAAATTTCAGAAATCTGCCACCCAAATTGTAGAAAATTTCAAATTTCGATCTTAGTAAATTTGGTTCATAGAATGCACAACTTTCGAAACATTTGCATTCAAAAACGTTTTCAATGAACTCCGGCGTTAAGTACTATAATATTCGAAAAAATTGAAAAGGTTCACGTTAACCTGGTAGACAAAAATCAAAAGCAGAACTTTATTTTTTGAAAGCAAATATTTTTCGAACTAGGCCCTATTTTCCATATTACCATATACATATTTTGAATGTGAACTCAAAAACAATTCTGTCAACACCATATTTATCTCAAGTGAATTGACTACGGCAGCGAAAAAATCGTAGCTAGTCAGTACCTACAGGATGTTTCTTAAATAGCGGCCACTACTCCGGAATATGGCGGAGCATTGAATTCTGATAAAAGTATGGGTCCAACTTTTACCATTACAGAGTTATGTATAAGTTTTTGTTACCATTTACCATTACCTTTTGGTTTATCATCTCTCGCACTTGACTTAATCTTTATCACATCTCCAGCAATTTAAATAGTTACACTTTCCATGCAATTGAAAATATCCAGTGCACAAATTCTAGAACATTTTGAAAACATAAGGCTTAAAAATTTTCTTGAATTTTTGAGATAAATTACATTTTTCGAAATTGTTCACTATTTTTCATATCAATCATAGGATTAATGATTTTTCTGAAATTAATAAAAATTAAAGAGCACAACTGGGTAGCACGTACTTTATCCATATTGCTGTTCGTTTGAAAATTGTTTAGTTTTCAAATTTAAGCCAAATCGATAAAAAGCAACAAAAATTGTCGTTTTCGTAAAATGGGTTAAAAAATGAAAACTTTTTGAAAGCCATTTCTTTCCATATATAAAATATGCCGTAGATATTGATTTTTTTTTTCAAAATTGGCCATTTGTAAACTACCGTTAATTGTGGGTTTAGAATGAATATTCTGATTTCGCCTCCAGTTTTGACCCTACTAATCCTAGACACGAGTATGAAGTTTTAAGAAAATCTGTGTAACCGTTTAGAATGCAATACTTGCTTTACTTTTTTTTTAATTCATTTTTATTTAATTCATTAAAATGATTAAATCTAAATTAAAACTAACATTTATCTTAATCTAGCTTACTGGCTCTTAACGAGCACTCTAAACTTAACTATATCCTTATAATTACTGCCTTTCGGCCTTAAATCTATCAATTTTTGTATTTTGCTCTGTTTTTTTTTAATTTCCAAGAAACTTGCTAAAAACTTGGACTCTTTATTATTTTGTTTTTCTTAAAACTACCTAAAACTACTTAAAACTACCTAAGCTACTTAAAATAAATTAAATATAATCAGGGTGATGAGGAATCTCTCGATTGGTCACCATCCCGATTGCGTCGATGGGCGCCTGGTAGTCGCCAACATGGTGCACATGCGCCGCCGGGACTTGAGCGAGGCCATAAGCGTCGGTCAAGTCTCGGTAGCACACATTCATGTTAGCGAGCCCGGCCCCTCCCAAAGATCCCCTAAAATACGCTTAACTAACTTACAAACTAGCTTAAAACTAAGGAGGATGTTACCTAGGTAACGCATCGACCCGGGAGAGCGTGTCTGCCCTCACCTCTTTCTCAAGCCACCAAAATTCAGTGAACTGCTTTAAGGTATCGACAGTGTCTCTATACGCAATTGCGGTATTAAAACGGAGGAGCTCCTGAGCATTGGCGGCGTACCCGTCGTGGATGAGCCGCTTATACCTCGCGCCGCGGTGGCTGTGGTACAATACCGGCACACCATCTTTGCTTTGGACTAACCCTTTCATGTCGTGGTGGCCACGGTGTAGTGGGTAGTGTGTTCGCTTGTGACCCGAACTGTGCAGGTTCGAGCCCGGACGGGGAACAGCAATCACAGCCACCCGAACATATAAGAGAAACGAATAAAATCTAAGTTTCTCCACCACTACACCAAAAAGGAGTTTCTGCCTGGTCACAGAAAATTGAGTCTGAGAGCTCCGGGATTTGGAAATTTCCTTTAAAAAAAAATAAAAAAAAAACCCTTTCATGTCTGCATGAAGAAATGCCTCAGGCGGGATAAAGCCAGACCGGAGCGTACTCTCGTGGTACATTAAATTCGGGTAATAACCACCCGAGATCTGATTATTAGTGTTGGCCATCGCCCTTGCAACGTGCCTTCGAATCACCTTAATTAGGAAATTGTCAATCCTATTCAATTGAGCCCCATCGTATAGGGTCTTGTTGGGATAATATTTTATGTACTCAGCCTCGGGAGTTCTAAACAACCCTAGGCAGGTCCGGAGACACTGTCTCTCAAACACCCGAATCTTTTCCATATAGGAAGGCGCTATATTGAACCAAATGGGACAGCCATAAGCGATGATCGGCCTTATAAGGGCCACGTAGCATATGACCTTTACTCTGGAAACAAGTTGACTGCTGCGAAACAGTCTCCTTATCAGAGCATAGGCCCTCTTGACCCCAGAAAGATAACCATCTATATGTTTGTCAAAATATAGATACTGGTCGAGCCAGATGCTAAGATATCTGACCACGCTTCGCACCTTCAATGGTTGTCCATTTTGTCCAATAATGGCTATATTGCTTTTATAGTTAGATGTACATAGGTGCGAATAAAAAGTTATTCAGCAGGTACATGTGTAGGCATCACAGCGTAAAAACAACAGCAAAAGACTAGTACGGAGTCAGAAACAAGCCAGGAAAACACTTTACAGAAAATTGACGATCAATGGTGCCCTCCAGCTTAAGGTATACAGTGTCGCGATATAAGTTCAAAGAAAATAAAAAAAAGGAATACTATTTCATAATGAAATAAGACTCTTTTCGAATGCGAAAATAGAGCCCCAAAGTAATGAAAAATCACCTAAAAATCAATGTAAAAATTTAAGGTTTTAGAAAATGGTTTAAAATTTTTTGCAACATAGCATCATGTCCGACCGTTCGTCAACAATTTTGGGCCTTAAATTTTGGGCTAGGATTATGAAATTTTGTATATAAGCTTTCTAGATCCTAAGCACTTTTGGAATCCTCGCACAGACACGCCCACTTTTTAAAAAAATGTCGTCGTTCCATTATTTTTCCTAGAAATATTGTCAAAGTAAAATAAGTTGACGTTGATTTGCTCCACATTGCGTCCATATATTATATATGGACAATTTGGGGGTGTTTTTTGCAAAAAAAAAAACATAATTCCTTTTTTAAAGCGTTACGTATTTACAGCTATGGTTAAAGTCCTATTGTTGATATTTCATCAGAATCTATGAACTTTGGTTAGACATTTTTATTACCACGCCTACATTCTGCTAAGAACAATTTTTTTACAGCAGTTTTGTGACAAAATTTCTTAAAAATTGCAAAAATATCCTCTGTACAGAAAGATATCATTGCATCTGTTTTACAAATTTCGCAAAAGCTAAAAAACTTTTTGGTGCTCATGTCAAAAATGAATTAAATTTGAATAAAATCACCTTAGCCATATCCGAGAAAAGGCTAATTTTCACAGGTCCTCTTATAAGTAAAGTATAAGTATTAGCACGAAACTGAGTTCGCAGTCTTATTATAAACATCCGTTTTGCTCCGTTTTCAAGAAAATGCATTTTTTATTTCAAAAATTGGTAAGCATTACCCCACAGACATTAGATATGAAGTTTAAAAAAAAAAACCGTCTAGACCTTTAGGCTGCAGCACAAGGTACATACAGACGGTCAGTCAGATAGAATTGCAGGACCACTATTTTCAGTTCCTCTATTATAGTAACAAAAAATTGCCCAAGTTCTGGACTATTATTTTCTGAAACACTAAAATTGTTCGGAAAATATGTGAAATGAAATAAAGTTCCAGAAAATCGTTTGGGTAATGAAATAACGCCCAAATTTAGAAAACTAAATAAATCCACAACAAATTGAATATCACTCCAATTAGAGGCAATTATGTATTTCTTGTTGTAGTTTTCCTTATAATTTTTTTTAGATAGATTTTCTTATGATCTCAAGACACAAAGAATAATTTCATAATTTATATAACAATTCATAAGTCCTAGAATAAATATAAGAAATGTTGGTGCCATTCTCTATTTTTAATATACATATGCAATAAAGAATAGAGTTGAATGCCACTTCAATGGGCTTATACAATAAAAATTTAAGTTATGGGTGGGGTGACCCTATAAGAATAACTTGCATAGTAAAACAAAATAAATTTAGGAGTTCAAAAGAACATAAATTAATCATAAACATAAGGTAACTGCTAAAAGATGCAATATTAAAACAAAAATTAAAATTAAACCAAAATATTAGAAATAAGACATTTTAAACCAACATAGTCAAAACAGGAGAGCCAGATTTTAACTTGTTTTATAAACGTTCCAGGTATTGATATTGCCCTGATAGACTGTGGGAGTTTATTAAACCACCGATAAGAAAAGGTGGCCGTGGTGTAGTGGTAACATCAACGCTTGTCACGCTCTTGGTTCACGGTTCAAATCCTGATCTCAACAATCATCTATTTATTTCATCTGAAATAAATAAAAAAGTCGTTCAATTGCGAAAGCTTAGTCAACTCTACTGCGAAGGCAGAACACTAGAGTGGTTATATGGCTTAAATGCAACTTGATCGTGATGATGACATCAGGTGGAGGGAAAAACAAATACTGTGAATCATGAGCAACGACAAAAAAGCAAAACAAACAAGCTCCCCAGTTATCTGGACGTTTACTGGAACTTAATACCACCTAAGTTTCAAACCCACTACACCAATCTTTCCTTCTCTCTCTCTCTCAATTTCTACAAACGCCCGTGCCCTGAAATAATTTAATGGTATTCATATCCCATTTGGCACGCGCAAATTATAAAAAAAACAGAAAAAAAAATTACGGTATGCAGTGGTGCGGAAGTTGGATACAGAGAACATGTTTAAAAGTTTCCACGTAGATTATAATTTGAAATTAAATGAAAATTACGATTACCAGACCTCATAAAGTACGTTTTTAACACCTTAAAACAATACAAATGACGAACAGAAAAAATGTGCAGGTCACAGAACAAGGGATAGCTAGGATGTCTGCAAGGTTTTTGACAAATTTTTCTTAAAATATATTTCTGTAAAATCAGCAGCGGCTGTATTTTATTTTGGTACACACCTCCCCAACAAGCAATTACATATTGTAGCTTAGAATGGAAAATTCCGTAATAAATTATTTTTAAAAGCTTAGTTGAGCATACATTACGCAAATAATAAAAATGTCTAAGTGTGCATTGGAAATACTTTCTCAATGTATCTGCGTGATTCGAAAAACTCATTCTAGAATCAAGAGTAAGCCCCAAGTCTACTGTTTCTTTTAAAAAAAACATTTATCACTGCAGTTTAGACTACTACAAGAAGTGGGAGAGGGAAAACCAGACGTACAATTGCAATTAGACAGTTTATATCCTTGACACTCAGGTGCGTGAAAGTACACATTCGCTTCAAATTTGTGCAAGGAAGATAAGTAGAAGAACATTATTTTAGTTTTTGAGCTTATAACTAAGTTATGTTCAGCAAACTAGTGTCTCAATAAATTCAGATCCCAATTTATATCAGAAACCAGGTCCAAAGGACTGTTCAAACCGTAAAGGAAACCTATATCATCCGCAAAAGCAGTAGGTGATCCTCTGAAATTAAGAGCAAACAGTGAATTTATGTAAACTAAAAACAGAATTGGACCCAAAACAGAGCCTTGTGGTACACCCAGATTAAAGAACTTAATTTCACTCCTTATTTAACCTATCTTCACTCTTTGAGACCTGTTTCCAAGATACAACTTGAACCAATTGAGCATGAAACCACGGAATCCTGCTTTTTCCAGTTTTCTCAAAAGGCAATTGTGGTTGACCATATCGAAAGCTTTGGTAATGTCAATAGATAAACCCGCCGTACATTTTTAAAAAAATTTTACTGAATACTGGAAAAAGAGAGATGGGCCTGTAGTTGCCGATTTCCGCGGCAGAGCCTTTTTTAAGCAATGATATCACATCCGCACACTTGAGCGCATCAGGAAAGACCCCCGCAAAAACGCAACGATTATAAATATCTGCCACGACATTTGTGTGGGCCTTACATAATTTTATTTCCTGAAGCCCAATTTCCCGGGGTCAACGGAATGCGTTCAAAACAATATCCAGAGGTATTTTTTTAAAAAAAAAAAATTAAACAACTCGCTTCTGGCTTGAAGCCTGGAATTTTTTGTTCAGTTCAAACGATTCAAAATTTTGTGATGGGCCAAAAATAATAATAAAAACAAACATTTTTAAAAATATTTTTACTAAAAATTTTGGGAAAAATTATAATAAATCTTTCGGTAGAAACAATTTTTGAAAAAAAATTGGAATACGTGTAGTGAAGAACTAGTGATTTTTAAATTGATATACACACACCCGAAATAATACAAATCTCAAATTTCATCAAAATCGGTCAGGTGGTTCTCGAGTTCGGCATAAGAGAATTATTCTTCGAATGTATTTAAAACGCCCCCCAAAATATTACTCCCACTCCATTCGATTTCAATAATTTTTAAGAGGGACTACTAGTATACGAGGGCTGTTCGATAAGTCAGTGACTTTATAATGAAATACTCGTACTTGTTTTTTTCTCAAAATTGAATTTATTTTTCAATGTCGTCCCCTTTCAGAGCGATGCACTTTTCCCAACGATATTCCATCTTTTTTAACCGTTCCAAAAAATATGACTTCTCAAACTCTGCAAAAGTTGCTTCTATAATTTCTTCATTCGATGAAAAATTTTTTCCGCCGAGCAATTTCTTCATATTAGAAAACAAGAAATAATCACACAGAGCCAAATCTGGAGACTAGGCTGCAGTAGGAAACAGTTCATATCGCGATTCAGCTAACGTTTCTGTTGCTACTGCAGACGAATGAGCCGGTGCGTTATCGTGATGAAATAGCACTTTTTTCTTCTTCAAATGGAACCGTTTTCCCATCAATTCTGCATCAAATTTATCTAATAAATTGGCATAGTACTGTCCCTACTTTTCCCCTTTTCCAAATAGTGAATGAAGAGTACGCGCGCCGTGGGAATCCCAGAAAAATGTTGCCAAGACTTTTCCGGCCAACAGAACCATTTTTGCCTTTTTTGGAGAACGTTCGCCTGCAGACGTCCACTATTTTGATTGTTCTTTCATTTCTGGCATGTAGGTGTGTATCCAATCCAGGATTCATCAACTGTTACGAAATGCCGTAAAAATTTACTTGAATTGCGCTTGAAGAGTTCCAGATTCTGTTTTGAGATCTTCACCCGAATCCGTTTTTGGTCCACCGTCAGCAAACGTGGCACCCATCTTGCCGATAATTTTTTCATGCCCAAATGGTCATGCAGGATTCGAATGACGGTATCATTTGAAATTGCTACAATCTCAGCAATTTCACGAACCTTGACCAGACGATCGTCCAAACACAATATCGTGGATTTTGTTGACCATTTCTTCCGTAGTGACGTTATTTGGACATCCTGGGCACTCAGTGTTCTTTGTGCTCGTTCGACCGCAACGAAATTCAGTGAACAACTTGTGTAACATTCCGTGCAAGGGAGCAGAGTCTCTTAATGGTTTTACCATGCAAAAAGTAGTGTTTTATTAAATCACGAAACTCACATTTTTCCATTTTGGCCAGAAACCAAAATTCTTTCGATCACTGTAAAAAGCAAAGTGTTTGACAGCTCTATTTCATTTTTTTTATCTATGCCGAGAAAGAAACAAAAATGTCAGAAAAAATCCTCTATGCGATCCTAGCGCCATCTTGCATCCAAGACACTGAATTTTTTTCGGAATCTGTTGAGAAGTTCTTAAGTTAGGCGGCTAACAAAGATGATTTAAAGACTTTTGACACCTCGGCCCCTATATCCTGCTCGCACTTTATACTTTTTAGATGAAATGACATAAATATGCATAAATCAAATTTCGTCAAAATATCTTCATTGGTTCTCGATCGAGTCAAGTGAGAATAAACATATTGACTGGGATGGAACAATAAACTTTTGTATGACCTGACCATTTGAAATACAATCATAGATACTCCTTTTCTCTAGATTAACGTGGAAACACTAGTCGTGCGAATCCCGACTATTGATTATACAAATCGTAAGTACATACGTATAAAAGTGTGTAATAACCTCGAGAATATATCATTTAAAACCTTGAAAACTGCATTCATATTCGCAGCTTTCATGTTCAAAGCGTTTGAATATAATTTTTATCTGATTTCGCGCCTTACCGCCCCTTTACCTATAGGTTTACTTGAATTATAACTCATATGCAGGTATCCCTAGCTGGCTATATGGCAAAGTAGTAATCTGTGAGATGCACAAATCGGAATGTGAAGTAAAAGCACTTAGATTAGAGAGCTTATGACTGGAGATATTGCAGGAATGAAGGGGAGTTGTTCGATTACGATGATGACGATATCAAAGAATCAGCTTTTCAGGATTTCGTTAGTAATTAAACCCAAATTAGAATTTGATGAATGTAGATCCTCAAGAGCACAGAAAGATGAGGACCTAGTCCAGGTAGGATTAGATCGATTTAAGTTCTCTAAACATTCGCATCCCATCAATTCTGTCGTGTATTTCTAATGCCCTTTTCGTACTTGCATTTCAAATCCTTTAGTCAGCTTAGCTATAAAACGTAAAACACATGGCTTCCATTTTCAGTAACTGCCTACGGACTATTTGGCAATTCCATTTGACTATGCTTCACGTAAAACCTCCCTTCTCTGATGGGTTCGTGAATAATTTCCGCAAAAGTCACAAATTGTCTACTCGATGATGAACAACAGTCATTTGGATGGAAGTATTGTAAATCCACATGTGACATGCGATACTTTATGGGCACATGGTACTCGTACAGAAGCGCGTCTAGCACGTAACATCGATTAGTCAATATTCTCCAATCGAAATGGGGACTTACAAAAAGGGTGCTGAATTTGCCTTCGGTAGTTGCCTCCATCTAATCGAATCCCCTCGAGGTAGATTACTGAAAGCAAGTTTGCCGCACAAACACGTACTAGGTATCTGGTAAAGTTTTATCCAACGTTGCAGGATCCTATTGCAATGGCTTTGTGTAGTTATCAGTAATCGCTGCTTCTCAGCCCTCTGGTGCAGAAGGGTGTATATACGGATGTTATGCGGATGGGGATCAATGAGATTTTATTTCAACCCTCTTGTGTTCATTCTGAAATGTAAGCAATAGCACCTGGTCTGAGTTTACACAAAAGTTTGCATGTAGTCTTACAATACAAGGAATAAGATGAGCGAATTCTATCACTTTGGTTTCCCTCCCAACATTCCGGGTTTGCCTTGAAAACTTTTAGTTAACAAAATAACCAAAGGAAAGGGTATGTATACGCCCACGGTTACACACAAATAGTTAACAACGTCAATTCTTAAAACAAATAATGACATTTCTCGCATTTTCACTTATGTACGTGTACGAGAGTATCGTGTTTGTATACTACCTACTGCTGCCTTTGCTTTCTGCATTTGGTGGTGGTAAGAAGGACGATGGCAAACTGAAAGCATAAAATTGCAGCCATCGTTGCAATTTTCGTTCGGATAAAGGACGATATGGTCAACTGTGCAGTACAATTGAAAACGAAATGACTGGACTGTGGAAGACAATATATCTTTTGAGTGCTGTTCGGAAACAGGACACATTTATCCTAATAAGAACGATTACTTGAAACGATGATATGCTTTTCAGCGGATGAACAGGAGCAATGAAGTATAAATCGAAATTGATGAAATCGATTCGATGTCGCATTAGTTTTGATTTACATCCTTCCTTGTGCATTTTGAGGCAGGGCTAGGTATCACTTGAATTACTTTGAAGTGACTTATCGGTTCGTGTAATGATTTGACGGAAATTTTAAATTGAGAGGAAATTACTATTTCGAAATTTCAACGAAAGATATGTGATACAAGATATTTGTTTGGAATTTAAATTTCCGCTTGTCGTAATGTTGGATGTGAGTGAAAGATGCGTCGACTGTTTGCATACACAAAAATGATATCATTTTCATAATTCAAGCCTTGGAAGTTATTTAGTTGCGTTTTTCACTGCAAGATAACCTTGAGTTCGGTGTGCTATCTGGACTTTATCGCAAAAATGATTTAGTATTATACTATGTAGTATTCGTATTGTTTTTACGAGTACTTTCAATATTCTAGTCTCACTAAGTTAAGCAAGGAGTGCTATCAAAATGCAGCCAGAATATAAGTATCATATAAACCAGGTAATCTTATGGGACACCTCATACTTGTTTCCCCACCGTGGCCTCGCCATTTAAGTTCCAAGTTCCACCACAGTATAGCCACTGTTCCAACCCGGAATTTAATTTCAAATGGCTAAAATTCACCGTCCGTAATCAAATAATTCACTACTGCTTCATTCACAGAAGCCCTAGGGCAGATAGCAACTCAACTTTTGATGAATTTGATGCGTTGTCCGATTCCATCACTCGAATTGTCTCCTTGTATCCTCAGACTGAAATCGTCATTGAGGGCGATTTCAATATACACAATTCGGATTGGCTTCAACATTCTGGCCAGACAACACCCGAAGAAAGGTATTTTGAACTTTTCGGTAAACAATTTGAATCAGCTTGTAAATGAGCCTACACGTATACCGGACATTGAAAGTCATACCGAAAATACTTTGGTCTTGTTTCTTACTTCGCACCTTGATAAACACACCATTGATGTTGTAGCGCCTTTAGGTCGGTCTGACCATAATATCGTATCAGCTAAATTCTCGTACTCTGACCACACAGTTAAAGAAAAATCTCCTAAAAGAAAAGTATGGCAATACGAGAAAGCCAACTAGAGCGGCATTAATAGCTTCTTTAGGAGTTTTAACTGGTCTCTATGCTTCCTCGACAGCGACGTGGATGCCGCAGCTGATATGATCACATACACTATCCTCTTATATGTGAACGACTTTATTTGTAACAGAATAAAGGGCATTAGACCTAAGGCAAACTCGTGGTTTGACCAGAGCTGTAAAAAGGCTATCAGGCTGAAAGAAGTAAGCTTTTGGTCTTATAACGCCAACAAATCTGAGGAAAACCAAAAAAAGTTTAAACAAGCCAGAAAAGACTGCAATGCCGATATTCGACGTGTAAAATTCTTACATGACCAAAAATTGAGGCAAAAAATCCTACAATGTCCCAAAGGTAGTAAAAATTGTTGGCCATTCGTCAGAAATATTAAAAGTCCTGCCTCGTCTGCCATCCCCACGCTCATTTACAACGACATTCAAGCTGTCATCTCCTTAGACAAAGCCAATCTGCTTGCTGCTCACTTTGCAGCGAACTCCACGCTGCCTAGTAATGCTTTGTCTGCATCTGTATTTGAGAGCGTCAAATTTTGAATGGGACAGATCCACTTTCGCACTCGTACAGTTGCAGGAGTACTAAAGGTCTTAATATACACAAATCCGTGGGTCCAGATGGTGTACTCCATAGTTTTGAAGAGGTGTATTTCTACGCTTGCAAAACCTCTGCGTAAGCTTTTCTGTCTACCCTACTATTCAGGGCTCTTTCCTAGTGGATGGAAAACAGCATTTGTCCAGCCCGTCCCTAAAAGAGACGAATCTTCCTCCCTGTCCAGTTACCGACCATTGCACTTACGTTCCTTCTTTCCAAGGTCATGGAAACTCTGATAAATCGTCAGGTTATGAAATATCTAGATTCACGAAAACTCCTTAATGACCGGCAGTATGGTTTTCGTAGCAACAGGTGCACTGGTGATTTGATGGCATATCTCACCGAGAAGTGGAACCAATCTCTCCATCACTTCGGCGAAATTAAGATAGTTGCTCTAGATATTTCAAACAGAGTTTAGCATCAGGCTCTTTTGTCAAAAATGCATGCATATGGCGTCGATGAGTCTCTTCTTCAATGAATAAGAAATTACCTTACGGGGCGGTCAATACAACTTGTTTTGGACGCATCATTGAAACCGAAAGACTTGCCATCCTCGGTATGTGTATTAATAATCATCTTCGATGGATTGATCACATAATTGAGGTCGCCAAAAATGCTGCAAAATGTCTAGGATTCCTTAAACGGTGCAAGAAATATTTTACCTCGTCCGATCTGGCCTCAATTTATAAGGCATTCATCCGCCCTAGGTTGGAATATAACGCCCATATCTGGTCCGGTGCACCCAAGACCGTTTTGCACATTCTTGATAGGGTACAGAATCGCGAGTTAAAACTTATAAGTGACAGAGACATTGTGAATTCCATTCATTCACTAGAACATCGGAGAAATGTCTCCTGTCTCCCCCTATTTTATGGTTTTTTTTTTTTTTTTTTATAAAAAATGCTCCAGCGAAATAGCCAGTTACATTCCTCCTCTTCAAAATTTCACCCGCAATATACGACATGCTTCGAATGCACATCAGTTCACCCTAAACCCTAACTTACTGTCAAATATAGGGATTCGTTTATAAGCCGAACAAAACGATTGTGGAATGATTTACCAGGCTCTGTATTTCGCCATCACTACAACCTTCAAACATTCAAAGCCAACGTGCATAGGCTCCTCCTCTGTTTCTTTCCCCTTTTTCCTAAACGCCCGTGCCCTGTAATAGTATAAGGATATTCATATTCCGTTTGGCGCGCGCAAATTATAAAAAAAAAAAAAAAATTGTAATGGAATTGCAGGGAATTGGTGCCGGCATTTTTGGAGCCAACGTCCATGTGTCGTTAGCATTAGGAACGTGGCCCACTATATTTCAGGCTGAGATCCATGCCACTGATATCCTTACCAGAACCGACTTGCTTATCGAGGCATTGAATTAAATTCGATTGTTGACATCTGATGCCCTTCTGTTGTATCAACTGGGCAACGGCTGCAGCCTTGGAAAATAACTAAAAACACAAAATGTGCCCATTCAACTAGGAAAGTGTTCTGGGGCTAACTTTGGATAACTTTTTAACTCAATAAGGAGAGTATGTAAAGGGTTTCTATTAAGCGCTTCCTATTTTTAAATTTCAATAAAACAAAGTGTGTGCGAGATATTATCGATATTTTTTATTCGTTTGAAAGGCCTATCGATGTCATTATCTATGAAATGCAACATTGTTCAAATATCCTCCGTGGCTTCTCTGGGTGGCGCGCATCTGAAATGACCAATTTTCCATGACTCTTTGAGGGCCGCTGTAGTTTGCACCTTATTCGCATAGATCTGCGACTTCAGAAAACCCCACAAGAAAAAGTCTAACGGGGTCAAATAGCACGATCTCGGTGGCCACTTCACATCACCTCCACGTGAGATGACCATGCCCTCGAATCGCTCGTGTTGTATTTCCAATGTGTGGCACGTAGCGCCGTCCTGTTGAAACCACATGTCGCTGGTGTCCAGATGATCCAATTCAGGTCAAAAGAAGTTGGTAATCATCGACCTACAGCGCTCGCAGTTGACGGTGATGGCCTGGCCAACGTCGTTCTCAAAGAAATATGGACCGATGACGCCGCCAGCCAAAAACCACACAAAACAGTGACTTTTATGGGATGCATTGGACGCTCTTGGATCTCATGTGGATTGGTATCATCCCAAATTCGACAATTTTGTTTGTTGGCGTACCAATTCATCCAGAAATGGGCCTCATCGCTGAAGATGATTTTTCGATGAAAATTAGGGTCAGTTTCCAACTGCTCCAGAGGACATTCAGCGATCACACGTCGTTGACTATGGTACTTTACCTTAAGCTCCTGTGTCAGTTGAATTTTGTACGGGTGCAGGCCCAAGTCACGACGCAAAATTCGCCAAGTTGTGGTCTGCGAAAGGCCGAGTTCTTGTGAGCGATGCGAAAACGTCTGCCTTGGATTCTCCTGCACACTCTCACGGACAGCGGCGATGTTTTCAGCAGATCTTGCGTTTCGTCGACGTACGGGTGTTGGTTGATCGTTTACTGAACCAGTGGACTCAAATTTATCCACCACACTGCGAATAGTCCTCTCGGAAGGACGATTATGGCGACCGTAAAATGGGCGAAGCGCGCGAAACGTTGCCCGAACAGAACACCCATTTTGATAAAACAATTTTATTATTTGCGTGTGTCTTTGAACGCTATATCCATCCATGGTGATTTGTCAAAACAGACTGAATAAATGACAGCCAATTTGACAGATGTAGCTTCAACAATATGGCCGCTATCAACTGTCAAAGTTCGGTAGTCCCTATTGGAAGACCCTGTATTACGAAACTTGTGGGTTTTCTCCTAGCCCACTGCTGCTTGTAATATCTGTAAACAGACAGATAAATCTGTCCACTGATATAATGCTGATTCTATTTATAGCAGTTTGAAACTGCTGAGCACATTCTCTTTGAATGTCCGACTCTGAGTCGGATCAGACGTGATACTCTTCTTAGAAAAATTCTAATCCCTGAGGACATCAGGTGAAGTGTCTCTTGAGTTAATAGTGCCCTGCGATAAAAAAAGGTCTTTTAGGTCGCAATGTCAGCCACTGGGCATGCACACATGCAAACAAATTCCTTTCATTATTGTGGAATAGCAAATTAACCAAGATTGTATACAGGCTATTTCAAAATATTGATATTAAATGCAGCTAAAGAAAAACCCTCTAAAAGGAATTGTATAGCAATAAGAGCAATCTAACCATTAACCACATTTGTAAGGAAATTGATCACCAGTGTCGACAAATAAGGTTTTAAAAGTCTAGAAATTGTATTCAAAAAAAATCTGAGAAAAATATGCCAAAACAAAAAAAAAAAAAAAAGACTGTCAGTCATGAATGTGTTTTATGCGATATGGATTTTGTACCTATCCTATTAAAATACTATGCCCTTGTTTTTACGAGTGCACAGGTATTCTAGGAAATTATATAGCGGACGGTAGACGCCCCAGCTTGTTAATCCCATGGCAGTTTTTCGTTTTTCGAAACATTCGAAACTTCTAGTGAACGCCTGACAAAGTTCCTACATTATCGGCAGTGGATATACCACACAGACGCCCTCTTGTACCTCCGTTCCATCCGGCGTCGGTTAATGGATATCTGAAGCCGTATACGTAGAAGAATATACCTTCGAAGGTATTCGACGTCGGATACAGAATTTCTGGGTTACGCACACCTATCCGATGGCTGATATATGACTCGCTGTTGTCGGAAATGTAGTTCTGCCTTAATTAAGATGTAGATGGTGCCGTCCAAAAATCATAAAAATTGGGTAGACTGGAATAAAATACGGATGGCTGAGTTGAAAACGTCTCAAAAACCATTACTGTCAACTCGATGAATTTTGAAATTTAATTTCTTGTTTGCTGAAATGTAAGCAATACCACTTGGTCTGAGTTTACACAAAAGTCCTGCATGCAGTCTCACTGTACAAGGAATAAGATGAGCGAATTCTATCACTTTGGTTACCCTCTTAACATTCCGGGTTTTCCTTGAACTTCCAGTTAACAATACAACTAAAGGAAATGGCACGTATACACCCACGGTTACACACAAATGGTTAACAATGTCAATTCTAAAAACAAATAATGACATTTCTTGCATTTTCACTTACGTACGAGTACGTGCACGAGGATATCGTGTATATTTTTGTTTGTATACTACCTATTGCTCTCTTTTCTTTCCGCATTTGATGATGTTAAGAAGGACGATGGCAAACTGAAAGCATAACATTGCAGACGTCGTTGCAATTTTCGTTCGGATAAAGGATCAACATGGAATCGGATGCATTGGGAGAAAGATATTCTTCGTGAGGTTTCAAAAATCGATTTTTATATACCATTCTAATAAAAGAGTATTGAGTAAGTATAAGATAAGGATAGGGGTGGGGACAAAAGCCCCCATTTATTTGGCTTATTACAAGCTACAACTAACTTAAGGCTAAAACTTAAACCTAAAACTTAAAACTAAGACTTAAAGTTAAGGAGAATGGTGAAGGAGTTCGGTTTTGAGGCAGGGAGTGCTGAGGTTAAAATCAAACTGGGTGAGGTTTGAGTTCACTTTTCGCAGTGTGCGGAAAATTGGTTCACTAGATCCATATGAAGTGCGATGGGACGGTAGATAGAAAAGACGAGGGCATCGTAAATTTCGTGGGTTGGTATTGAAGAAAATTGAATTATAAGGAGATGCGCAATCGACAGAGCCTGAAAGAAGTCGATGAATGAAAAGAATGTCTGCAACATCTCTGCGTTTCTCTAGAGTACTCAGGTTGATGAGGTTGAGGCGGTCTTGATAGGGAGGCAAGATAAATGGATCATTCCAAGGAAGACCTCGAAGGGCAAATCGAAGAAATCGACGTTGAACATTCTCGATTCTGGTCACATGAACTTGCTGAAAGGGTGACCACGCTTGACTGGCGTATTCAAGGAGGGGGCGCACAAAGGTAATGTAGAGGGATCTGGTCACGTAAGGGTCAGAGAATTCTTTGGAACATCGTTTGACAAAGCCAAGTGATGAGTTAGCTTTACGAATTATCTCATCAATATGTGAACGGAAATTTAGTTCCCTATCGTACAATATTCCAAGATCGCGGAGAGATTGAACGATGGATATAGGTTGACTATGGAGAAGGTAAAGGCCACGTGGTGCTTACGTGATAAGGTAATGGATAGACATTTGGCGATATTGAGCTCTAAGCGATTTTGTAGGCACCAGTTCGAAAAACTATCAAGGTCTTGTTGAAGGAGATAGTAGTCATGTGGCTTTGACAAATTTGGTGTCATCAGCGTACAGAGAGAGGGAAGAGTGTTTAATAACCCTCTCGACATCGTTTATGGTTAGAATGAAGAGAAGGGGACCTAGATGGCTGCCTTGCGGAACACCAGAGGTGGCCAAGAAATGAGTCGATAAGATGGATCTGAAGCGAACTCTGTAAGAACGGGTTTCCAGGTAAGAAGATATCCATTTTAACAATATGGGTTCGAAACCGAGGGCAGACGATTTGAAGAGGATTAAGTTATGAGATATCTTATCAAAAGCCTTACTAAAATCAGTTGCAATAACGTCGACTTCTTTGCCATTCTCTAAGACAGACAGGGCGAAGGACACAAATTCGACTAAGTTAGTGGTAGTTGATCTACATTTCAGAAAGCCGTGTTGGGTGGGAGAGATAAGGGACTTGCACTGAAAGCTTAAGGCTTCGTATAAAATACTTTCGAAAAGTTTGGGTAGATGAGAAAGTTTAGCAATGGGGCGATAGTTTGTTACTTCGTTCTTTGATCCCTTTTTATGTATGGGGGTTATGAAAGAGGTCTTCCAAATCTGAGGGAATTCTCCTAGTGATAGAGACAAACGGAAGAGATGTGAGAGGGGGAGGAAGAGAATGAAGAGCATTTTTTAAGAAAAATGGCAGGGAGACCATCTGGGCCGGGTGAGAATTCATCATTAAGATTTTGTAGTTTATTTTCAATTACAGCAGGATCAAAAGGCAGGGACAGAAAAGGGCCAACGGAGAAGTTAAGAAGGTGATTGAAGTTATCGGCGAAAGATTGTTTAAAATAGGTGGCAAAAAAGTTGACAATGGTTTGCGGATTAGTCGAGGATATGTTTTCAAAAGAGAGGGACGGAGGGTAACCGTCAGATTTTTTTTTTATAGTTGACGAATTGAAAAAATGTCTTAGGGTCGTTTATAAGATTTGCTTTCGCGTTAATTAGGTTCCGCTGGTAGAGAGAGTTATAAAGATGATTGAATTGAAGGTAGGAACCTAGATAGTTGGAATAGTCGAAAACAGAATTTGTACGAATGAAAGCTGCCCATAACTTGTTTCTCTTGTAACGTAAGGCGCGAAGTTTGCGATTATACCAAGGGGGGGATGAAGATGAAGTTTTATGACGAGAAAAGGGGACATAAAGAGAAATAGAATTAAACATTTCTCTGTAGAAAATTGTGGGGGTTTCGTTTAATGATAAGTTAGCAAACTCAAAGGAACATCTACTCAGATAGGCATTTATTTTGCGGAAATTAGCTTTATGAAAGTAAGAAGTGCGAAATGTAGGAAGTGTAGATTGAAGTGGAGAATTGAGGAAAAGTGAAAGAAGAAGGGGAGGATGAAAGTTATCGATAGTCGACAGAGTTAGGGGACAAAGCGAGACTGAGGAGTTAATGGGATCAGTTGTGAATATAAGGTCTAATTGCCTTCCCATGTAATTTAAGGCATTACTAACTTTACATAGACTTGAATCAGTTAGCCGATCTATGAAGAGATATTCCTTAGTGGAGTTGGCATTTGAAGCGATGAAAAAGGATTCATCATCGGAGGGACTCCACTGCAGTCAAGACACGCTCTGGCCTTATGTGCAGATGGTATCATCTGGAAATCATCAAAATCGGATAGAGTTGGCACAATATGTAAGGCGGTATATAGAAAACCATAAAATCGTAACTTCCTTCCACTGGATTATGTAATGAGTACGTAAAACCGCACAAATTAATCGGCTACTGCACTACTCTTGATGAAGTATCTATTGATTGAAAATATTTGATTTGATGAATAAATCAAACTCAGCTTCAGGACCATCAAGCTTTTGAATTTAATTTTATTTAAATCAGATTGAGTGTCGTTTATCATTGATCCGCTTTTTAAAGAAATAACACAATACGTTACATATCTGATCTTTCTTTAAGAAATGAGCTTCTAGATAGCACAAAAATCCGTCTAAAGGTTGTCAAGACTTAGAATAAACTATCCAAGCGGTCTGAGCAACAGTTGATGATTTATTAAATTTAATAAAAATCTCAGATTGTGTTCTTAATTTTGGCAAAAATTCGACAGCTGACTAAATGTGTTTCGAAAAGAAGTCAAAGTGCGCTGAGATGATTCAGTTCAGAGCGTACTTAATGTGTCCTAGAGCACACTTCAGTGCTCCACTCAGATTTAAAAAAATAGAAGAACCTAATGACTACTAATTGGAGGGTATAGAGATATATTCGCCATCCTTTTCAATACTTCAAATGTGTCTGAAGTAGTTGCTTAATTGGATGGTTCCCACAAGCCACACGTAAAATAATTTAATTATAAATGTGGTGATCCTATTTCTTACGAATGCACCTAGCCTGCACACAAGAAAGTGGTCTCACCACCATGAATGTGCCAATAAAATGACTCCTCAAAGGGTTATTTGACACAATTAGGACGAATATAGAAACACCAATACGAACGCATACCGCAACAACGATAGGTAGAACCCTTCCTACGTAATAACACAAAATTTTATTAACGTATTGATACTGACGTCGCTTTGTTACTGTGTGGTTAGAAGGCTTCTGCTGACTCACCCACATCTGCTGTATCAACCCCTATCAACCAACGGGCAAAAACAATAACTGCATGAAACATTTGATGCATAATAACTAATAATCTAGTTGCCGTTATTATTATTATTATTGTCCTTCGAATGGCTGACTCTACAAATTACGAAAGGATTATGCTTAAGAACTCGCTCGTTATCCGAAGTTTTACTACCGCCCCCTTAACCCCTGTATACTATTGGATGAACATTAAGTTGGAAATGAGGTCGCTATTATGTTGTGAAAAAAAAAAAAAAAAAAAAAAAAAAATGAGTGGTAGTTATGACTGTAGTATGTAGATAACTTCTGCGGATTGCCTGCAGTTGCAGTATTATACTCAAATGCTACACGTAGCAAAAGTATGTAGTACACATTATTCTTTAAGGAAACTCAACTGGGACTGGCAGAAATTAAACAGTCAACTGGTTGAGGGTAGAAACACAGGATAAACGTTTCCCTCACGCAGGAAAATCAATAAAAGGTTTCTGGGAAATCGCATGACACTCGGAGATACGGATACTGTACATTACAACTGAGAGTGGGGTGTGCTGGAATCTTCGGTTAAGAATGTAACTTGAGGATAACAAAATCAAAATTTATGTTTCTTGTGAACTTGAAAAAAATTCAAAATTTAATGAGAGATAAGATGTTTTTAGGATTCACAATACGTAGGTATTCATCATGTTGATTGCTGCAATAAGCTACTTCATAACCATTCTGTCTGATGGATGATTTGCTTTTCACTTGGGAAACTGCTGTGCTATACTAATTGGCTATTTTAATATTCTCTCAGATACATAGAAGGAACGTGAATGAGATGATTTCTAGAGAAAAAAAACTACAGACAACATTGTGCGTGGCACACAACTCTGGCTGGATGAGGAGTTGAGTGATTACTCATTCTAATGGATATTCATTTATTTGGTTATTAATTTTTCTTATACTACAGGATGTTGCCATTTGATTCTAAGAAAATTTAAGAAATTAGATATCACATCCATCATGTGTCTTTATACGCTTAATGACGATGATTTTCAGCTTCTTTTTCAATTAGTTACCCGCACATGTCTCTTTCATACAGAAACGATAATAATAATATACGATATAAATAAGTATGAAGAAAGACAATATTTTAAGGAAATTGTTTGTGATAAATGAAGACTATTGGAGGTCACTTAAACTGTAGACATAGGAACTGGGGGTGCAATAGATTGAATGAGTGTGATAACTTACTGTCAAGTCTGGCAAATGTGATTCCGTTCTCTATATTGTTTCCGTCTAGTCCTACATATATTTCATCTAGTTCGAGAAGTCTCCTATCTACACACGACATCTTCATAACAAATTCACGTAGTTTAACTTAGTTCTGACCATAACTCAGTCTTCTGTCAACTTCTTAAATCGAGTAAAAACTCAGTGCAATAATTTCTAGATTTTAAACAATCAAACTGGGCACAATTTCGATCAGAAATAAAGTCGAGACTCAGAAATATTTCAACAGACTTAGGTAATGTTTCCACTAATGAACGCATTGACGGTCTTGTAGAAGTTTTTCGGAACACATACATAGATCGGTAGACTCGAGTGTCTCGAAAACAGTGAGAAATAATTTCGTTGCCAAGATCCCAGATCGTGTACTTAAATACATACGTATCAGAATCGTTTGCCATTCTTTCGCAATGAGATGAGGTAAACTCATTTCTACTGAAATTGAGAAGTGCATGAATAAAGAGCGAAATAGGAAACTAAGCTTATTAGACAAAAATGCAAGGCCATTCTGGAATGTATTAGGTGCGCAACTAAGTTCTTGCTATTTGTCAATAGATGGCTCCAGCAGTAAGTGCTGATCGATTTTGACATATCCAAAACATCATGAACCGAGCTTAGACATATGGTAAACAAACTGTTTTGACACATTTGTGATTTTGTTTTGGCGTCATACGAGTATACTTTTGGTTGTGTGAAAATGTCTGATTTTTTGCCAAATAATCGTCATTTGCGGGAAGTGTTGATTTTCTTCTTTCATTCGAAGGAAACGGCAGCTGAAGCGCATCGAGAGCTCCAAAAAGTTTACGGAGATGATGCTCTAAGTGAAACAAGATGCTGTGATTGGTTCCGTCAGTTCAAAGACTGTGGTTTCGATGTTGACGACCGTCCGTGTGAAGGAAGGACAAAATCCTTCGAAGGCGCTAAATTGGAGGCACTGCTAGATGAGGATCCGTGCCAAATGCAAGAACAGCTTGCTTCAGCATTTGGAGCTACCCGTCAAGCCTTTACAAGCGATTGCATGCGTTTAGAATGATTCAAAAACAAGGAACTTGGGTTCCTTATGATTTGAAGCCAAGGGACGATGAGCGTCGTTTTTTCGCCTGTGAACAACTGCTCCAGCGGCAAAAAAATAAGGGTGTTCTTCATCGCATCATGACGGGTGATGAAAAATATATTCATAACAGCAACTCAAAGAAAAGAAAGTCATGGAGACTGTCCGGTCATGCTTTTACGGCTCGGCCGAATATTCACGCTTCGAAGATTATGCTGTGTATTTGGTGGGACCAGGTCGGTGTCATTTATTATGAACTATTGAAACCCAACGAAACCATCGACTTCAATTGATGCAATTGAGCCGAGCACTGTGCGAAAAACGGCCACAATATGAGCAGAGACACGAAAAAGTGATTCTACAGCATGACAACGCTCGGCCTCACGTTAAAACCTACCTGGAAACGCTCAAATGGGAAGTCCTAACCCACCCGCCATATTCCCCAGATATTGCGCGGTCCGATTGTTACTTGATCCGTTCGATGCCACATGGTCTGGATGATCAGCAGTTCCGCTCATATGAAGACATCAGAAAATGGCTTGATTCCGGGATAACCTCAAAAGATGAACACTTTTACTGTAACGGTATTCGAACCCAGAAAGATGTGAAGAAGTTGTAGTTAGCGATGGGCAATACTTTGAATGATTCATTTGTAATCATTTTTTTACAATAAAGTTGCATTTTCATAAAAAAAACTTAGTTGTGCACCTAATAGTTAAGATTATAAAGAATAAGAACAGGAGAATTCCTAGTCTTCAAAGCTCTGGTAATATTTTCCATACGGATATCAATAAGGCCAACATTTTTGGTTCAACCTTTATTAAGAACCACTCTGTATCTCAGCACTTTGGTGATAAAGACACTAACGCTCTGGTAAATGAAACTCTATCTCCAAAGCTGTGACCCATCCCCAAATGAGTACGTATCTCGAATGGAAGTCGAAAATGTGTTGGACAATTTGCGATTGAGGAAATCAGACGGTTTTGATGGTATTAAAAACCTGTATCTCAAGCAACTACCAAATTCAGGGACATGATTTGTAACTTTTCTGATGAATGCATGTCTAAGGGTTCAGTACTTATCAAATGCCTGGAAAATTGCCAAAGTGGTACCGATTATGAAGGCTGGGAAGCAAATCCAAAATCCAGCATTTCTTAGAATCTGAAGTAAAACTCCTCTTTGTTAACAATTTCAAAAAATTTTTCATTCTTCTCCTATCTGAAGTATTATACATATAATCAACATAAAGTCAAACTACTCGTATGTTTCGGATAAAAAATAATAAAAAATTTCATAACCTAGTCTATCACAAAATAACGAGAAATATTTGCATACAATGCACTATTGGGTGGTTGAATAGCAAAACTTGCAAACAAACTTTAATATTGCCAAAGGGATCTCAAAAAAAGAGCAAATTATTCGGCTGCGTTCAGAATATCTTCAAGGTTTTTGAATCCAATTTAGAATATAAAATTTAGTTGAATAAATTATAACGACTAGACAAAGTTTTAATCGAAAAAAGTAAAAGAATTTAAGTGAAAAACGTAAAGAAAAATTAAGTTTGAATTTACAAATTAAAAAGGATGGCCTTTTTGTGAAGGACTTCAATTTGAGGATAAAAGGTTCTACGAGTATAATAAGTCATCACAAAAAGGCTAAAATAATGAAAGAGTCTGGTGAGTGGGATCGAAAACAAATTGGATTCTTTGTATTCTTGTATTTCCAAGAAACGAAAAGCAGAAGATGAATCTGCACCTGAGTTAATATATGCATCACGTAGGTCATTCCTCTTCTTGATAGCTATACAGGATCAATAATCCAGCATCTGCTCATATCAATATAATTCTTACGCCGAAAATAAACATTTTTTTGATTGGCAACTTTTGCTTTCAGCGACTGAAGATTCTATTTTAATGAAGAATGTTCAACATGTGGGCTTCTTCTATCAACGTCGATGAAACAGCGGTTGCACTCAGAGATTGGCCTTGAACTTACAACACAATACGTCGGAGTCTATAGACCATCTGTTGCTAAGTAACATCAATCTCGTACAAATGCAAATCAAATCATTTATTTAAGTAAACATTTCCCGCACTAATTGCATTCTAAAATTAAATCATGAATTTCAGTTTTAATATCAATAACTACCCAATCACCATGCGCCTCTAATTGCGTCGATATTTTAAATGCTCTCTTGAGTAACCAAAAACAAGCAATTTTTTTTTCACAAGTCTGCATAATTTGGATGGAAATTCATTTGAAAGCCACGTCCACATTCAACTGTATTCAGAGTTTGATTCTTTCTCCTCATTCTTCGAAAAGATATAAAATACTTTCAGCCACCATCAAAGTTTTCCTTCCGAGATGGACTAACTTTTAGTTCCCATTTAGCCGTCATCCCAGGATTAACAGCAGATGGGTGGGAACTATGGCGAGCGCTAATTAAAATTTACGGAAACTATTTTGTAAAGACTTCCTGTTCGCCTGACCTAAGACAATGGTCGGTTTAGGCATTCTCACTTATATACAGAAAAGAATTTCTAGATGAAAAAAAAAGCGCTTCGTTCTCTTTTTCAGGTCAGTGGTGGTCGCTGGGATTCACTGACTTCGAAATGAGGATCTACGAGTGGATTTGAAGTTGAAAAGCGATGGAATTTTCGATAACTGGCTGCACCATGAAGTGCTGGATTCGAATGGCTTTTCATAGAAGTACACTTACGGGTTTTTGAGTTTTAAGTTTTTGAATGTTTTAAAAAGATTTGTAGTTTCTGTTTTTTTTTTTTTTAATAGTGAGAGTGGGTGGCGTATACGTATTTTTTTTATGCATTAAATAACGAAAGAAAAATCTTGAAGTACTATGAGAAACAAGCAGCAGTTTGTATTAATAGACGAGAAAATTGAGATCTAAAATGAACAAAGTAGAAGCCTATTTAATTGTCACACCCTGGAGAATAGGAATAAATACTTTAAGAAGTTTTTAAGGAATGAATGGTTTGCTGAAGAGCCTAAAGTTGTTGGGATTTATACTCTATAAGGTATAGAGAATATAAGGCTTGTGTAGGGAACAAACGTGCCCTACCCACAACTTCCACCAATAAATTGGAAATATGTTCTTCCAATGTCTGCTTATACCGTGAAGTTTTTTTTTTTTTTTGTTTTGGAACGTCGCTGGAAGGAAAAATCATCAATAGACATTGCAGAGGCGTTTACGCGAGGGAGCTTTCTACAGTAGTGAGGGACTTAAATCCTCTAAAAACCGAAGACTGACTGCTAACGCCTGTCTTCAAGGAATCGCGCCTTTATTTTTGAATCATATTAATAATTAAAGACTTAAAAAGAAAAGCAGCCGTTTGTAGGATTTCGGAACTTTTTGTTTGAAAGGTATTAATTTCTTGAGATACTATTCAGTTTTACTTTGTTTTATAAACTTTTTATTTACCCGTATTAGTCTCCGGATTATAATGTCAGTATTTAGTAGTTGTGTTATTTCTAAATTAAAGTGGGTGAGAAGCCTAATTCTGTGTCTTTGAGCAACTTTTTTAATTTCATCTTCAACCACTTCAATAGTTAGATCTCTATGTAGATTAGCGTTTCGTATATACAAAGGTGCATTAACAATGTTTCATAGTAACTCATTTTGAAAGGTTTGGATTTATTGTAAATCTGGTCCATACTGGTAGCAATAGCTTATTGTATGATACGAGGGTGGGTCAATAAGTCCCTGAAAAATGAAACAAGGAACACTCTTTTCGGTATAAAAACATTTTATTTTTCAACAGTCTCCTTTTAGCTCTATACACTTCATCCAACGTTTCTCCAACTTTTTGATGCCCTCCAAATAATACGATTTCTCCAGCCCCTCAAAATAAGCGTTTGTTTCAGCGATGACCTCTTCATTCGACCCAAATCTCTTACCTCCGAGCCATTTCTTCATGTTTGGAAACAAGAAATAGTCGCAGGGGGCTAAATCTGGGGAATATGCTGGATGAGGGAAGAGTTCGTAGCCTAACTCATTCAATTTTGCCATTGCGACTGCGGACTTGTGCGCCGGTGCGTTGTCCCTTTGAAAAAAAACTTTTTTCTTCACCAAATGCGGCTGTTTTTACTTCAAATCGGCTTGGAATCGAACCAGCAGCTCTGCGTAATATGTGCCGGTGATCGTTTTACCCTTTTCAAGGTAATCGATGTGAATAACACCGCGCGCATCCCAAAAAACTGTCGCCATGACCTTGTTTGCTGACAAACCCGCCTTGGCCTTCTGCGGCTTCGATTCACCAGGAGAAGTCCATTGTTTTGACTGTTCCTTGGTTTCTGGTGTGTTGTGGTAAATTTAGGTTTCATCCACGGCTACGAAACGGCGCAAAAACTCAGCCGAATTTTTCTGGAACATCGCCAAACACACCTTTGAAGTTGTCAAACGAATGCGTTTGTTGTCGATTGTGAGCAAACGCGGCACCCGTCTTGCGGAAAGCTTTTCATGTCCAAATATTTATGTAAAATCGAAATCATAGAGCCATGTGATAAGCCTGTATCCTCTTCAAGCTCGCGCGCTTTCACTCGCCGATCGTCCATTATCAAACCATGGATTTTGTCGACCATTTCTGGTGTGGTGACCTCAATTGGGCCACCAGAACGTTCGGCGTCACTTGTGCTTGAACGACCAGTAACCAGTGGTGAATGGCTCCAATCGATGGTGAAGAGTCCCCAGAAATATTTGTCAAGCTTTTGTTTGGTTTGCGTGATAGTTTTTTCTCGCAAAAAATAGTGTTTAATGAGCTCTCGAAATTCACTTTTTCCGTTTTAACGAAAATGCTAGTAGGCGTCTATATAAAATGGCTGCCACAACAAAACTATTTGGCAGATCTGTCTGAAAATTTGGGTGCATTCTTTTGAAAGATGATTCTTGACAAAAAGAATAAATTTAAGGTGACACCACAATTTGTGTTAATTTTCAGGGGCTTATTGACCCACCCCCGTACTTCTTAATATTACAAAATTAATTCCTTCATTCTTTGATCCTTCTTTGTGTATCGGGGTTATGAAAGGTCTTCCAATTATGGGGAAATTCTCCTTGTGAATGGGATAACCGAAAAATGTAAGAAAGAGAATTCCGCTTGAATCTATGGGGATAGGATATTTTTGAGTAAAGTGTTTGAGGAATCATTTAGACCATATGACTAAGTATTGGATATTATCGATTCCCACTTATGTGATTTGCTCTGCAGTAGCAGATGAAGTTTTTCAAGTCCTCCTCCCCCTATACCCAGTTGTTAATGGTTATACTACCGAATTATTCCTTTTCGAAAAGACATAATCGCTAATAAAAATTTCTTCTTATTGTTGCTAATACTCTCGCTTTCATTTGTCTGTCTGTATGTTATATGCGTAACTTTTTACACCAGTTATGCTAACCAACGACTTAAAAACAAATCTGGAGTCAGTCTTTAAGGAACCATTTATTTTAGAGGTAGGTTCTCCCTATACAGGTACAAGAAAAACTATATTTTGACTTGGCTCAAAAGAGATTTGTGAGCGGATTTCAGAAATATTTTTCGTACTAAAATTGTTCATTTGGGTTTTTCAGTGTGGGAGGAAATATGTTGGCAACCCATCAATAATAAAAGTCATTTGAATTTTTATTATCATCATTATAGGTTCGCTTTGATTTTCTCTTGCTTCATGTCCTACTTTCAGCATCCTCAGGCATACAAATTTAAGGTTATTTAATATAACCTCCATGGCTAGAAGAGTTGATTTGTCAGGAAAATCATTTCGGCCACTTAATGATTAAAACAAATCCAAATTTTCTCAAATCGAGGTTATAGTTACATAATTAGGCTCCCAAGCAATATATATAATTTTAAAAGGATCAGCAACTTCCTAACAATATGTGGATAATTGAAGGTTTGAATGAGATAGCAAGTGTTATTTTGAGAAAAACTCCACCCAATTAATATGCCACATATGGCATGAACGCCATGCTACTTCTTACAAGTTGATGAGTCGGCTAAAATCGAATAGAAAATAATTTTCGAAATTCTATAGTTAATCCAACAATGAAGAAGAAACAATCTACAAATTAGGTTAACGTTTCGAGATGAATACTAAATTAGAAGTAATTTATTTTTCCTCCATTCTAACCACGAAAGTTTGGGTAATTTAATTAATTAATTTAAGTTTTATTAAAGTAGTTGTTGAAGACAATTCGTGCCGTTGAGGAACTTTGTATTGTAGGAAATTTAAGTGAGTACAAATACGGAATATATATTGTGGTCAATTCAATGTACTCGTAGTACTCGTACACATTTCACTTTGATTACATGTTAGAAAGACAATAAAATACTAAGCCCGTAGGCGGTTTTTTTAGGCCAACATCTTGACATTATACTCTTTACGACAATATAATAACTTGCCAATCTTTATTTTTTTTATAATTTGCACGTATTAAAGAGGATACCCTTATACTAATTTTTAAAACACATGCGTTTTGTGGAAAGGGGAAGAGACAGAGAGAAAGACAGAGTGGTCTAGTTTGAAACTCAGGTGGTATTAAGTTTCTGTAAACTCCTAGGGTGGCTGTCCAGATAACTGGGGAGTATTTTGTTTGTTTTCGCTATTATTGTCGTTGCTTATGATTCACAGTATTTTTTCCATCCTCCTGATGTCATCATCACGATCAAGTTGCATTTTAGCCATATGACCACCCTACTACATATCTACTATACTTGTCAAGAAATTTTAACTCGAAAATTAATTCAAAATAAATAATAATATTTGTCATGGAAAATCAGGTACTAACTATGTTCATGTTCATGATTTATGGGGACTCAAAGTGTAGTAGTAAATGTGTGCTCAACTAGTAAGTGTACTTTATTTCACTTCCTCATTTATCCAAGGGATGTAAATAAGGGAAGATATCTAATCATATATGAAAGATGAACAGATTTTGGTCAATATTTTTATTTAGTGTTTCCATTTCCGTCATATCGAGACTGGCTGCTCAAGGACCACTGAACGTAGACATAAATTTTGATCAGCAAAATAAAATTATTTGATTAGTAATTTGCCTTTTGAACATAAGAAAATAATTATTTGATCTGCAGAAAATTAAAAACAAAATCAGTAGAAAGAGTAAAGCATTAGCAAGACAAATAAAGGATGAGCAGAGAAAATTATTTATTCTATCAGCAAAAGTTTTTGATGGGCAGAAGCTCTGTACCTTGGACTACAAATCCTGAACAGCTGCAAGAATTTTCTTTAAACTACATATTTGTTGCCTGAGCTAAATCCCAGAGGCAAAATCGAAATTTTCACTCTAACCTCAAAATTAACTGTACCAAATTTAAAAAAAAAATCAATTTTCTCAAGAAATTAATATAAAAACCGTAGTTCGAACCTTCGCTAAAAATGCAAATGACGCTACGCTACAAATTAGCTTTCGAAAATTGTCTATTTCTCGATTCAGAATTGTGAACGGAGTAATTTTTGATATACGTAAGGACATGGCATTAAAATTTTGGATACACTTATGGTTTTACTATTTTTTATTTTACGAAAAATCAAAATGGTTGCTTATCGATTTTGCCTCAATTTTAAATCTCAAAAATTTACAAATGATCAGCATATACAAAGCAAGTACGTACGACCCAGTCGTGCCTTTTATTTTGAATAGTAGAAAAGATAGAAAATAATCCACAAAATTTTCAAATTTATATGCAAAAAGAAAACGCAAAAGAAAGAAAAAAGTTATTCTAGCGAAAACCTAAGTGAATGCGAATTTCATTATTATTTTCTATTATTTACTGAAATTTGCAATCGCTAAGTTTCTTTTTTAATAGCTCTTTTTATTTTTTTATTTTTGCTAATTGTTTCCTTCTGCTGATCAGATAATTTATATTTGCTTATCTATTTTGTTCTTATCATTTTTCTACTTTCTCTGGTGATTTTGTTTTTATTTTTTGTAGTTTTCTGCTGGTCAATAAATAATTTTCAATTTTGCTGATTAAAAAATGATTGTCTTTCCGATTTATTTATTTTCCAATAATATTTTGTTAACCGTTCTATTAGTAATAATTTTAGAGTCTAAATTTGGAGAATATTATGTTATGAGAGTGGCTCTCAAAAAGTCCCAAAAAATGTAATTTTCACACGGCTAGGTCAAAGAAAATTCCAAACGATGTGTTCGGCATTTAATTTCGAGTTAATGGTTGGTGTTGGTGTAAGACATGGGAGTAGCACGTCAACAATTTTCAAAGTTCTACCTTGTTATACGTATTTAACTGAAACAGACGGTAATATAAGAAAAGATTCATAATCGTTTGAAAGGATAAAGGCAAGGCGTTTAACAAGTTTCTTAAATTGTCAATGTTTTAGAACTTAACATAGAGAAGTACCTTTGTGTTAGGCGCCTAGTTTGTAACACTTGTTTTTTTTTTTGTTAGAGCAAGGAGAAATCTTGAAAAGATACTGATGATTCGATTCATCCCCCACACAATTGTGTTTTTGTGCATGTTTTAGAATTTCCGAATTTACACTTTCTAACTTCAGGTCTCGATGAAGGTCAGTATTTCTTATGTACTAAGGTGCCTTTACTATATTTCTTAGCACCTTATTTTGGAATTGTTGTATTTTGTCTATGTTTGTCTTTTTGGCACAACGCCATAGTTAGATTCTATATGTCCATGTTGGTTTTAGAATTTGATTATATAAAAGCACTTTATTTCGTCTTCTTTCTAGATCTAGAGTCATACCTAAATATTTCGCTGTATTAGCGCATGGAACTTTTTTGATTTATAATAATTGGTATATATTAATTTTTTTTTTTAGTGAAGTCAACATGGACTAACATGGACTCGTTTAATTTGATTCTCCACTTTTTAGTCCATTCACAGGTTTTGTTTATGCCAATTTGGAGTTTTTCTGTGAATTCTTCAATGGTTCTTTCTACTGCTAGTATTGCAGTATCATCTGTAAATGTTGCCATAGTATGGTTTTATAGTTTAGGAATATCACTAGTATATGTATATAATAAGTATAATATTCGGCCCAGTACACTACCTTGCGGTACGCCGGCCTTTATTTCTCTTAGATTTGAATAAGTATTCTGTTGTTTTATTCTGATATGTCTTCCATCTAGATACGATTTAAGAATGGAAGCATACTGATTTGGCAACATACATATGTCATACTTTATCAAAGGCCTGCGCCACATCCAAGAATATAGCCGAGCAAACTTTCCTTTTTTCTAGTGCTTCTTCGATTTTGTTCGTAAGTAGAGTGCTGCCTTCGAAAACCAAATTGATGGTTTGAAATCAGCTTTTTCCTTTCAATTATTTTATTTAAATGTTTTGCGAGTACTTTCTCAAACACGTTTGATATCATTGGCAATAACGAGATAGGCCTATAAGATAACACTTCATTTGGCGGTTTACCAGGTTTTGGGAATCAGTAGGACGTCAGCAACCTTCCACAAACTAGGCTTAAATGTTTAATTATTGCCTTCCTTTGTAAGTTCTTTAGTACTACAACAGATATAAGGTCATATCCGGGACTTTTCTTTGCATTTATTTCATGCTTAATTAATATTTCGTTAGGAGTTGTGAGCAGAATTACTTCGGTTTCTTCTTCTGAAGTTTGTATATTTCTATTTTCAAATGGTGTTTGGTATTGTTCGACATGAAACACCAATAAGTTTTTATTTCATTGACTTTATCACTACTGATTACTTTATTGAAATTACGGCAACATCAATTATTATTTTTCTTTACAACTAAATACATTGCAACACAAAGAAAATTTAATGGCAGATTAGCCACCACGAGCCACGTCCAGACTATCCGGTGCCAAAAAAGAAAAAGGGAAGAACAAAACCGAACACGTTGCTTTTTATGTCAGAAAGCAGCGAGGTGCGAGAATGATGTGGATAATCGAGTTGCAAATGTGCGATGATAGGCGAGGTTATCGATTGAGTGTAGTTATCGAGTTGAAGCTGACAAGTGTGAACATAGCATCGATGATGATTCGTTGACGCCACAGGTGGTTTAAATATGATTTCTCGGTAGTCTGCGAAGAGAATGGCTTAGTCCTCATCGCTTCTTATCCAGTTTCCATCAGTTGCTTTGATTGGAGGTATTTGCACAGTAGGCTATTTTAATCCTTTTCTTGCTTTTCATAGAGAGTAATTTGTTACGTATTCAGCTGTTAACCCTCTGAGGTACCTTTTCATTATATCTTGTGGAGCTCTTGTTTTCTGTCGCGTTCTTCTTGCTCATCTTTTATCTGCTTCTAAATCCTTTATTTCTTTCGTGTAGTTTCTTTTTGTGTTCTTTCTATTTAGTGCGGGGGTGCAGGCCGATTGCTGAATATCGCTGAACAACTTATGCAGTTCTTTTTCTATATCAGTTTTGGTTATAAGTGGTATCATTGAATCTATCTTGTTAAGTTCAGCTTGAAGGCTTGCCAATCTATTCTGTTATTTGTTAAGGTTTTCATATTTGTATTTTTATTTACATCATAATTATATTTACCAACACTTTATTGCCTGAAGACGTAATTCAAAGCAAAATTGTTAATGTAACCATAGAACTAACTTTATCTCCACAATTTGCTGATCTGGAGAAAATTAATTTTGAATTCATTTAAAAATTGCTATTTCATTCCTTTCAAGTAGATATGACCTCAAAAAAAAAATAGAAAGATGAATCAATCGAAAATAAGTAGCCATTCAAATTTGTCAGATATGGATGATGATATCTTGAACGCCTACATGGTTAGAACATGTACTTCCATAAAGAGTTAGTTATTACTAATAAACATTTATCGGTGGACCCTCTTAAATGGAAAACATTATTCCACCATTGCCATTTCGAAATATTAAAGAACTCATAATTCTGGAAGGAATTCATTTAAAATTTACGCAGAAAAACAAAGTCCTAAAATTTCAAAACATGGTTTTTTGTCGCTTGCTTAACAAGCATTCTAACTCCCGCACACAAATCTCTCATTACTTTCTCTCCCTTCTTTACCTTGGAGTGTTGAAATTTCCCTTTCAAATAACGACATAAGCACTTTTTTTTGCCCGTTACACACATAGCTATAATTTCTAGTCAGCAAACCGTTTCAATGTGACATTACACTCAGTATGGCGGGGCATTAATAACACCATTAAAACGTGAAGCAATAACAGTGCGCAGGGGGAATATAACGACACAAAAAAAAAGGATACACAAGCAATATTTTTTCCAAAGAACGAAGGCGAAGGTTTAGCAGGAGGAAAGCAATTTTAAGAGAAAAATAACACACATTCAACAAATACTTTCACTTTGACCCACTTTTTATGGCAGAATGTAGGATGGATATACAAATAAGTTTTGTTTTTCTTTTTTGCATTCCACTTGTGTACAATTGCAAATTTGTAATCGATTGCCTTTGTTCCGTCGAAGATTAAAGGAAAATTTTTTTACAATATTTTACTTGTTTACTTTAGTCTCGTATTTTTTATGAATCTGTTTAATCAATGTGTGTACATGGAATAAATAATAAATTCGAAACCTCTGAGATCAATGAATAAAATACTAGTATGGTAGTCCTGAAAGGAACACCATCAATTTTAATTACTTTTTTGCTTGAGGTTTGTGGATAACTTTTGGGAGGCATACGGAAAATTTAATGAATCCTGTGCACAAAAAGCTATCTTTTGCATTACAAAATATTGAATAACACCTGATATGCCTCCAGCTAATATGCTGTGACCATACAGGGAAAGTAGAATTTAAAAATTCTATGGAATTTCCTGTGGTGTTAAAACTTTCTGCATACCGTCGTTTACTGCATCTCCGGTTGACTATCTATTTTCAAACAGCGTCAGTGTAAAAAAAGTATCTCATAAAATTCTCAACAATGGTCAGTAATTACGTGTAAGCTGGATTCAGTGGTGTTGAAATGAAAGTTTTGGTTCGATTTAAATTGCATTTGCAAATCTAAATAACTGCAGTAAAGTGAAACTTCGGATAGGATATTACAGCACATAATGTATTACTCAGTTGTGCATCCTTGGTGTCGTTTGTTCGGATGTGTAAAGATGCCATTTTGTGAGAAATTCATTTGTAGGGTATTTTCCATTTTCTGTTTGTTATCCTTAGGGGAGGGATTTCCTGTTGGAAATCTGTGTGTTGATACATTCTGTAATTGTATTTAATTAAGTGATTATTGTGCTGCAAGTGTGGCACTAAATTGTTTACAATTGACGGGGATTGCATTCTCAAAACGGATATAAGATATTTGGAGGTGAATATAAATTAGATATTGACAGTTCCTTTTATCATTGTAGCACAAAAACACGTTCCATTTTCTGCACTTTTGTGGACAGAAAACATATACGAAATGTTTTCTGTCCACAGACTTTACATTTTTGGAGTTTTTTTTGCCATTCAGGCATTTGGTTAACACTATCAGTTCTTACTGAGTTCAACGGAAAATCCTGATTCCTAGCTCTTTTTGCTCTGGATGTTTTTGGCTGAGTTGGTGTTTCGGGAATGGATGGAGCATGACTTTCGCACCTTACCGGCGTTCCATCTCTGCTGCTTGTAGGGTATCCTCTTTTACGTGACACTGCAGCTTTGCCAGCTTTGCATAGATGTTCAGCGATGGCCTGCTTAAAGTCAAAAAGAGCCATATATGTTTTAGGATTATTTCTTCGCCACAGAATTGACAACGCACATATCTACCATATGAAAGAAAATTCTCTTGTACCATTTTTCGGACCACAACTGAATTCTATATAAACCCAGTATAGAATCTAATAAATCAACACCTCCCATATGCTGATTGTAGATTGGAATAGCTTGAGGGCAGTTAATATTCTTATACTGTTTTTCTTTTCTGAAATATCTCTGTTTCGCAGTGGCTGGTTCGCTCCCTACATAAGTTGAAAGCATATGAACAGACTAGTTATCGAACCAAGTGACGGCACTAACCTGAACTCCTTCTATGGTAGCAAGTTTTTCAATGCAGTATCCACGTTCTTTCTTTTTCAGTTCTTTTTCTGAAGGACACGGTTCAGACGCACAGTTCCTAATGGTAAGAGCCCAATTTTTGTAAGATGTACCTGGAGTTTAGGACTGTTGAACCAATTGTCAAAAAAGATTTTATGGTTAACATTTCTAGGTATTCGTACAGTTGCCGTGAGACGAGTAACAACATTACGGGAGCTCCTTCAGGACGAGTGTTGCTTTGGTCACCAGCAAAAATATCAAAATCATAACTGAATCCTGATACCATACTCAAGACTTGATTTTTGTAGCCCCACTTATGAGGTTTAGCGGGATTATATTGTTTCATGTCGAACTTTAGTTGGAATTATTTGTTCGTCGACTGCTAAGAACTCTTCTTTTGTCACGAGCAAAAGTTGCTGCCTAATCCCCTCTTAAAGTGGTCGCACTTTAAAAAGCTTATCATGTCCTGGATTGCCGTAGGGAATGAAATTACTGTTGTCGTTGAAGTGTCAATTTTTTTTTATGGTTTCAAATCTATTGCATGTCATAGTTTGGTAGTATATAAGCCACGTACCAATAGTGCCGCGTTGCAGGTAGTTTTACTGTAGACATGAAAATCACCATATCGATAAATTGCTCAATTTCGTGTTTACTTGTGTTTGCTGGTTTGTTTATATTGTCTTGTACAGCTTTTAGATTGGATTGTTCTACGATAGTTCCAATAAGATCATTAGAAAACAGGAATAAAAAAAATCAGCTGGTGATTCTAGTTTTTCAATAAACTCCGGGAGTTATGTTACTCCTGTGAATTTGAAATTATTTCCATCAAAGGGATCTAAATGTTTCCTTACCCATTTAACTTTAGTGGGCTTAATTTTTTTCGATTTTGTTTTTGTTGGCTTGGGAGAACTATCTTCACCATCGGAAAAATCACTCTCTGTCTCCGGAATTACAACTGAACTTCTACGATGTTGAAATTGCCTAGGAACATATTCATCACTTTGAAAGCCATCACCAGCTATAGGAATTACATGCTTATCGCTTCCGTAAAAACTTTTTGAATTCATTCTATAAAATAACAAATATGTACCACCAATGCATATAAGACCATATATGGTCTTCTAAAAAAAGCCCAAAAAAAGACAAAAATTATTAAAAAAACAAAAAATAAAGTTTATTACAAAAAAACAGAACAAGACATAATTGCATTATAGATTGCATTTTTGTCTCGCTTGTACAATATAACGGAAATAAACCACATTGAATATGAAGAACCATATATGGATTTGTAAGCGGTAGAGGATGCGTATGTCGGACCATTAGTTTAGGTTGCAGCCCGATTTACAGACAGATAGATTAAGCAAGTATTATTAATTAAGTAGGCTCTCAGGTGTATTCATCTTCGAGCAGATAGAGCCTGGCACGTGTAAAGAAGTGAAGAATCGATTTCTCTTCGTCTTCATTCATGCAGTTTCTACAGAAGTCGTTAGAGTGTAGGCCTGTGATGACACCTACTATTGTTCTAATGAACGACCTTTTCTGTCTGTATAGACACTTCGAGCATTCAATCTACTGATCTGCTCATCTATGGTTGGTGATACTGATCGCATAAACTTTAAGTAACAATTTACATATAGCGAGAGACATGTCGAGATTCCCCTTTCCCAGTAGTATCAATAGAGTTGTGTCATGCCATGCATTTCCCTTGAATGTCCCTGTGGTCCTGCACCGAAATAGATTGAATTTTGTATTGTTCAGTTGTAGTGGTTGGGAAGGCCGAAGGAGATTCTGAAACACAAAGACTCTTTTTGTAGCCCGATATACTCCTCACAATCAGATCTGGAGGGGAATCAGGTTACAAAGTTTTTGTCAAATAGAAGTTGCGGTAGGGTGTAGTCGGTGTCTTGCGGGAGGAATTCCACAATAGATAATAGAGAATAGTAGAGGGTCCGGTGCGTAGACTAGTTCACTGAGATATGGCGTCAATGCGAGTGGCTGTACTAGTTACCACCAGTTTGCTGTAGATATCTAAAAGTAGCATATGGAACAATACGTCCTTTTTATTCCAGGGATGATGCTTTAAAATATATAAATTAGGCAAAAGGTTAGGAATAAAATAATAAGGTGACATTCTATAGCCTTATAAAGACTAGATGCGAATGGCCCATTTAATAAATAAATATACAATAGCTGTGGTTTTTTTTTTCAAATCAATCAAACAAAAACAAAACTATATTAATTTAAGACTAAATGATAAATGTAAGATACAAATTTACGGAAACTAAAAGATACAAAGAAACATGTTAAACAGTGCTCATAAACATATTTCTGACTTGAGAAACATCCATATTAAATAGCCATATTTTGACTTCTTTTAAAAAAATACGTTGTATATTAATTATTCTAATTTCGTATGGTAATCGATTAAATAATGTAGGTGCTGATACAGTATAAAAGTTGGAAAAAATTGTCTTGTTTACCACTGGTACCTTTACTAGTTGCTGAGAGTTTACTGTATATATTTGAATTTCTTAGTATTAAACTGTATCCGCTACGCATAAAAAACACTTTAAGAACTTTGTAAACATATAGATGTTTTATTGGTAAAATTTGAAGGAGACGAATTAAAGGCAAACTACTTTTTAATCTACTTTTTTTACAAATAATTCTGACAATATGCTTTTGTGCTATTTGTAGTGATTCAATTGTATTATTGTAAGCTCCACTCCAACTCGTTAAACCATACTGTAGTTTTGAGTTAACAAGACCATAGTAAATTACTGTGAAAAGTTTTTTTGAACAATAAGGTTGTAATAGGGACATTTTACGCGTCGCACACATCATATACTTTTCTAAGTCAGCTACATGGATTTTCTAACCCAAATGCTTATCTATTGATACTCCCAGATACTTAAAACATTTAACAGATTCTATTTTAAAACAATTAGAACAACAGGATACATTCATACGGAAATTGATTTTACCACAGTTATGAGCGGACATTGAAAGTTTTGGACACATAGCGGAGTGAAAAACAACATTACTTTTAAGCAGACTTGAATTTTTTTAAATTGAAAAACATAAGCTTAGTTTTTTCGCTTACAATTAGTTAGTGTTTTGCAAACCATTTTACCACCGACTCGAATATTGAACTGTTTACGTATGTAAATGCCATATCGTCAGCAAAAGCTGTTATATTACTATATAAATAAGAAATAGAATAGGGCCTAAAACCGAACCTTGAGGCACACCAATCCGTAAATGTAACATGTTACTAAAAACTCCGTTAATTTTAACTCGTTGAGATCTTTCTGATAGATAGGACTTAAACCAATTTAACATTGAATCCCTGAATCCAGCTTTGTAGAGTTTGTCCAGAAGAATCGTATGATTAACCATATCGAAGGCTTTTGTCATGTCAATAAATAATGCGATAGGACTACTATTGCTATTAAAACCGCTACATATCTCACTACATAATTTTAAAATAGCATCTTCTGTCGATTTACCCTCGCGAAATCCAAACTGTTGATGGCATAAGTAATTATTCTTGTTTAGAAATGACAAAATACGATCTTTCATAGCTTTTTCAAATAGTTTAGAGAACGTTGGAAGTAATGAGATTGGTCTATAATGGCTCACTGATTTTCGACAACCTTTTTATGAAGAGAAATAACTTCAGCAGCTTTTAACGCATCCATCATGAACAATTTCTACAGCAACTTGCATTGCATTTGAATTATCAACACATGGAACATTTACGATTTCCATAACATTGGAGAGATTAGACTGCTCCAAGAAATTAATTTTTTCTTTTAAGACACTGACTTTAGACTTAAGCTCTGAGTTTTCAGTTTGAAGTATGGATATACGAGATAAAAAATCTTTGTTAACATTCTTTAATTCTTTAGTCTCACAATATATAAGTTTCAAATCAATTATTTAATTTTCTTAAATTTGTTGTTCACAATTTGTTGTTCACATCGTTTAGAGATATTGTTTGAGTAGTTCTGAGAGCTCCACTAATTCTTTGAATTTTACCAGGGCAGGATTTCCATTTTAAGTTGTATCTTAATCGATTTTTGTACACGGCCATAATAGTTGGGATAGACGGCTTTATTCAACGCCGTCTACCAAACAATCACACCATACGTCAGTATTGGCTTGATACTGGATGCATAGAGCCAGTACGTTATTCGTTGCTGTAGTCCCCATTTACTTCCAAGGATTTCTTCCTTACAGCAGTGCGCAGCTATGGTGGGTTTATTTATTCACTCTAAAAAGTTGAGTTTCCAACTAAGTTTTGTTATCTAAAATGAGACCCAAATATTTGGCTTTATCTGTGGGCACCAGGTACCACGAAATTTGGCGGGTCAAAGTCGGGAATTTTATATTTGTTTGTGAAAAGGACTAGCTAGTTTTTTAAGGGTTAGAAATAGCACTTTGTGCAAGATCAGCGTATTGAGGTATTTATCCCAGACAACTACAGCCAGCAATATCACCCGTATAGCCAATTTACCTTATAGTCTTCCTCCTTCCAGGATTGGAAGTAGTCCATTCACCACTAGGTTCCAAATGATGTGCACCCCTATAGGAGCAAGTACAAATTATTACATTTTCCATGTAAAGCGCGAATTTATTAAATTAATTCATACTAATGAAGGAACACCTAATTTTCAAATGCATATTTTACTGCATTTTCGCTTCGAAATTTTCCTTTTCCAATTGGATTAAACCGAAAAGTTAAATGAAATTGAGGAGTGCGACCAAGGCAGCAATGATTGCTGGACTGTTATGAACGGAATTATGTCTTAATTTTCGTTTTCTATATTCGGAACAGTTTTTCTAATAAAATTTATTTAAAAGTTTTGGAAATATTCTCTGAGTAGAGAAATCTCATTCAATTTGAAATTATACCTTCCCAATTATACCTTGATAGCGGCCATATTGTTGAAGCTACATCTGTCAAACTGGCTGTCATTTATTCAGTCTGTTTTGACAAATCACCATGGACGGATATAGCGTTCAACAACACACGCAAATAATAAAATTGTTTTATCAAAATGGGTGTTCTGTTCGGGCCACGTTCCGCGCGCTTCGCCCAATTTACGGTCGCCATAATCGTCCTTCCGAGAGGACTATTCGCAGTGTGGTGGATAAATTTGAGTCCACTGGTACAGCGAACGATCAGCCAACACCCGTACGTCGACTAAACGCGTCGTGACTTGGGCCTGCACCCGTATAAAATTCAACTGACCCAAGAGCTGAACGACCATAGACAACGACGTGTGTTCGCTGAATGGGCTCTGGAGTAGTTGGAAACTGACCCTAATGAGTCCCACTTCTGGATGAATGGGTACGTCAGCAAACAAAATTGTCGAATTTGGGACGATACCAATCCACATGAGATCCAAGAGCATCCAATGCATCCCGTAAAAGTCACTGTTTGGTGTGGATTTTTGGTTGCCGGCGTCATCGGACCATATTTCTTTTAGAACGACGTTGGCCATTCCATCACCGTCAACTGCGAGCGCTGTAGGTCGATGATTACCAACTTCTTTTGGCCTGAATTGGATCATATGCACACCAACGACATGTGGTTTCAACAGGACGGCACTACGTGCCACACAGCTCACGCCACATTGGAAATTCTACACGAGCGATTAGAAGGCATGGTCATCTCATGTGGAGGTGATGTGAACTGGCCACCGAGATCGTGCGATTTGACCCCGTTAGACTTTTTCTTGTATGGTTTTCTGAAGTCGCAGGTCTATGCGAATAAGTCACAAATCACAGCGGCCCTCAAAGCCAACATAACCCATGCCATCTGTCAAATTCAGCCTGATTTATACGCCAGAGTCATGGAAAGTTGGACATTTCGGATGTGTTGCACCCAGAGAAGCGGCAGCGAACATTTGAACGATGTTATATTCCATACATAATGGCATCGATTGGCTTTTCAAACGAATAAAAAATTTAAATTAAATTTAAAGATAGGAAGCGCTTAATGGAAGACCCTTTGCAAATACTATCTAACAACTATTTCTTCATCAAAGTTGTTCTATTTCTCTCATCATATAAATTTAATAATTATTAATTGTTATTATTGAATTTATTTGAAATACTAATGTGTTTTCTTTTATTTTTCAGGTAAGTGACAACAGTAAACCTTACGAGTGAGTAACTTAAGATTCTGTAAAGTTTATTGCAGTTAATTCATGATTTGCTTGACTACCTTCAAATAGGCATAAAAAAAGGTAAAATAAAAGAAAATAATCCCAAAAATATAAAATTTGCCATAAAGGCAAAGAAGACTACAATAATATAGGGTACGTCAAAAGTAAAGTGAATGGAATGAAGAAAACAAAAAGTTTAGTTTATGCAATTTTTGTACGAAAAATAATATCGGTTAAATACGAGTAGGAACCATTTCCTTGAACGCAAGAATCTGTTCTTTTTATGGTATTTTCTATAGCTTTATGGAGTGTTTCTTGAGGCTTAAGACCAACTTTGGGGCTTATTCACATACACGTCTTCCTTGAGATAGCCCCACAAGGAAAAATTTGGTTAAGTCAAATCAGGTGATTATGGTGACCAACTTAAATTGCCGTATTTGGAAATTGTTGCTTCAAAAGTTCCATTCTTGAAGGTGATGTATGGGCTGTTGTTCCATCTTGCTGAAAGAATATATTGGCGTTTGGTGGATATAAAAAATGTTGGAGCATTGCCATTTATTGTTAGGCTTTTACCTCAATCATTTTCGAAATGGGGTATTTTATGATCCCCAAAATCTGCAGTTTTGTTTATTGACGGAACCGCTCAAGTGAATATGCGCTTCGTCGGTCATCATAGAAATCGCCAAAAAGTTTTCATCATGCTCAGTGAAATTTAGAACTGCTCTTCCATATTCCAAGCTCAATGCGAGGTCGCCAGGATTCAATTTTTCGACTTCAAAAATCCGTCGAAGAGAGAAAGCTTGAACTGGACAGACCGTCTTCTCGTTAATGTCTTCACATTTTCTGTGATGCTCTGTCTTACAACATCAATATTTTAGACCTATCTGCCTTGTCGAGGTCTGCTTGTACGTCTAGAATCTCCAACACACCAGAATGCTGCAAAATTATCCTACAGTTATCCAACAGTTTTTCCACCATAAAATCTCCTGTATACACGTTGAGTATTAATTTAATAGAATAGAAAAAACAATCTTAGTTCTTTGCGCAAAAGCTGTGAAAGAGAAAAGGAAAGATGAAATATTCGCAAACAAAGAAGTTACAATTTTTTTATTATACATCTGCCGCACCCTGTGTAGATTTTATTCACCCGTTTAAATACAATACTATAAACTTTAGCTTTAACTTAAACTGTTCTTACTACGTCTACTTTGATATTTATTTATTTAATTTTAGCAATTTTACTACAATCTATACTGGCATAGGCCTCGCCCAATAGTTTTCTGGTGTTTCTGTCATATGTCTGTCTTTTCTATCTATTGATAAGGTCCTGTAGAATATCTCTCCATATCTTTGCTTGTTGTTCCACCCTCCTTGCGCCGTCTCTGGGAATCCACTCCGTACTATTTACTATCAGTTGAGGTAATTCTGCAGCAGTTGTACTTTAGAGGCGACAAAATAAAATGCATTTTCCAGTTTGTGTGCGACGCGACAGAATATTGTAAATAATTTTATATTTACTATTGATACAAAAAATAAGAGGTAGAAGCTTTAAGTCAAAATTGGAAATTTTATTTTCGATGCTAAATTGTGTTTTATTCTATTAAGGGTTTGGTAGGAAAATGCTACCATCTGAGATCAAAAAACTGCTACTTTTGGACTGCTAAAGTGGATTGACATTTCAAAAACTGTACAAAAATATGGATTGTCAATTTCTGGGGTAAGGAAGATCTGACTTAACTTCGAAAAACGAGTAATAGTTGCCAGTTTCAAGAGTTCTTGCGGGAAGAAGTGGAAGACCACTGCAACCGAATACCAACGAATCAAAACTGAGGCCAAGAAAAACTCATTTTCTTCGGTAAGGGGTATTAATGAAGATTAACGATTAAGTATAACACCAAGAACAGTGCAAAGGTGTCTTCAAGAAAGCGGCTTTAACAACTTTTTTGCGAAGAAAAAGCCTATGCTTCGTACAGTCAACATACGAAAACGCCTAGCCTTCACAAAAAAAGTATTAAAGTATTATTAAAGCCGCAAACATTCTGGCGAAGTATAATTTGGTCCGATGAGTCCAAATTTGAGCTGAAAAATCCCAAAACTAGAAAGCGAGTTTGGTGCAGACCCACTGAAAGACTGAGTCAAAGGTGCATACAGAAAACTGTCTGGGGTTATTTCTCCTTTAGCGGCGTTGGAAATCTGGTCAAAATCGATACCAAAATGACGGGTCCGAGTTACGTTAACATTATAAGAGAAAATTTAGCTTATCTGCCTCTAGAATGTCCTTTGGAAGTTATATTTTTCAACAAGATAACGACCCAAAGCATACGAGCAAAGCAGCTAACAAGTTTTTTACACAAAAAAATGTTGATGTATTGGAATGGCCACCTCAATCCCTAGACCTTAACCTAATTGATCACCTTTGGTCCAATTTTGGATGAGAACATTTCATTAGATAAGCGTCGAAACCTACCTTCTTTTTGGGAAAGCCTCCAAAATGAATCGGAGAAAACTCCAGGCGACACGCTGAAAAATCTGGTATCCAACATGCCCAAGCGTCTTGAGGCAGTAATTCAGAATAAACAAGGAGCCACTAGCTATTAAGTTTTTTTCATTTTGAAAGCTGAATTTTGAATATTTGATGTGTTTTTGTTACTTTTTTGAATTTGCAATTTATTTTGTGTTCTTTCATTAATTTTCTTTTCTGTAAATATTGGGTTATATTTTTTTTTCGGTTGAGTTTTGAATAATAAGCTAATACAATATATGGTAAAACAAGTACAAATAACAAGATTATAAAAAATAAACGTAATAACTCTTTAAAAAGTAATAAATGCTTCTAAGTTCAGTTTTGCACTTTATTTTGTCCGACAGTGTATATTGTTCTCTGCTTGAGTGACGTGTCCTGCCCAGTGCCATTTTAAAGAATTTGATTTTACTAATACATCTAGGAAGTTTTACTATATCGTATTCTTTCGCTTGGTATCCTGTAGCTTCTTTTGATTTTAATTCTAGGTTTCCTGCGGTTTTTGCTTCAACTTTGAAGTCAAGCTTCAAGTATGGGCATCACTGGCAGTATTTTCAATTGGAGCTTAGAATTCTTCTAATATCACAGAACTGCTTTCAATTGTTAGTTATCCCTTTCGAATTGTCTTTTGTGTCTTTGCTTGAATGATATCAGCTGACAAAAATAAACGTAGTCTTCTCAGTATTCTAGATTATTTTCATCTAATGTAGTGGGCACCGTAGCTCAGTGGTTAAGTGTGCGATCACTGAGCGGGAGGTTCAAGGTTTGAATCCAAGAAAAAAGAAAAGGTTTTCTCACGGTCCCACCTGTCGCAAATGTTTGACAAACATCCGAGAGTAAAAATTATCATGAAAAGCTTCTCTGAATCGAAGAAATTGCTCTTCGGAAACGGCATAAATCTGTAGGTTCCACACATTCATGCGGCGCACAGCACGAGTGGCTGCGAGGCCAAAATATACGAGTACTATTATTCTATCTAATGTCGCATTTTGTTGCCTGGCGTTGGTCAACAGTTTAGTCTTTATCCTGTTCATTCCTTGACTCCTTGACAACATCGGATTAATTTGTTGATACTCGTAATTTTTTCTATTTTGTTTGCAGTTTTGACGAATACTCGTAAAGTTATGTCATCCCCAAATCTCAGGTTTATCAAGTTTTTCCATTGATATTTATTACAACCTGATGGTAAGGGATGTTATTTTAATATTTGTCGGTACTTCTCCTTATTTATGGTTCCATCGATATGGATAAGGTCTCCAACAACGGCGGAAGAGAAACATCCCCAGACCTTTATTGAACCTTGATTGTTGGGACCAGCTAGGGAGCATATTTTCTTCAGTAGACCGCCGAACGTAAACTCTTCTTTTTTGTTCAAAAACTTCAAATTTGGACTCGTTCGGCCATAAGACTTTCAACCAGTTAGCTGATGTCCAAACCTGGTGCTCCCTTACCCAATTTAGCCGCTTGACTTTGTTTTAAGGTCTTAGCAAAGATTTTCGTACTGCAACTCGATTGCGAAAGCCTGCGGTAGCTAAACTACTATTTGTCGTTGTTACTGATATCTGCTTTGAGTGCGAACGGTTGAGCTCCGCACAGATTTCTGGAGCTGCAAACCGTCAATATATAGTCTGATCCTTCTGTTTTGATTAATTTGGGCTTTCCGCTTCTCTTGTGGGTCCTAAGAGTTGATAATTCTTTAAAGCGACTTATGGCATCGTACACTATAGACTTCGATATTTTAAACTTATTTGCAACAGCGAGCACTGTTGACCCTTCTTTATGCAAAGATATTATGCCAAATCGTTCAACTTCAGTTTTTTCCTTGTTTCTCTTCCATTTGAAGTTTTTTCTTACTCTTTATCTGTTAACTTTAAATATTGAAGTTTCAAGATTAACTGGCGCCGGAAGAATACGCAATCTGATTTAGAAAACAAACCTAGTTTTTTTTTTGGGAAAATTTTGTACAAAAATCTAAATTATTTCCATTTGTTGGTTGGTTATATGATATTTGCCTTCATTTTGCTATTTTTTCTTAAAACCCTTTACCTGTTTTGAAATATAATAATGTCTACTATCGACTCTGCACAGATAGAAAACGTATACGAGTAGTTGTGAAGGTCTGTTTGATATTCCCCCACTTTTATGAGAAGTTGAGTTATCGATTGCAGATTGTCCATGGTGCTATAACCTGAATGGCCGATATTTTGGTTGATTTTGGTTAATAGTTCCTTCCAATCTTGTTAGGAGGCATTTTTCAAATATTGAGTATACGATCTGCAGTTGTTTAGGTCTGTTTTATCTTCCTTTTTATTAATCAGTGTTATTAGCGATTCTGTCAATTCATCTGGTATTTCTTCCTTGCTACTCACCTCATTGAATGGGAAAATTATTACTTCAGCCAGTTCTTCTTTTCCAATCTTTAACATTTCTGCTCCTGCCATTATTTGCAGTACATTTGGCCGTCTTCAATTCGTCGATTGCTTGATCGATCTCTGTTTTTAAAAACTGTAAAGAAAACATTCGGATTTTCAGATTCTGGAACTTTCCATATCCTCTGCTCTGGCCTTAAGTTGGACATCATTTTTTGAACAATGTGACTTCCATTTAATTACTTTCGTATTTATTACCGATTTCTTTATTATTTATTTCCAATTTTTTTCCTTTTGTTCCTTGTTTGACCATTTGTTCGTCACATATTTTTATATCTTTTTTTGAGAGATTTTTTTATTTCTTTTCTCAGGTGTAACTTTTGGTTTTCGTTCAGATTTTTTGCTTTGTCAGGTTTTTAGTGGTAAAGGGGATTTTATATCTTTTTTTATTAATTGTATTCTTAGCTGACTCTGAAATACATTTTTCTATTGCATCATATTTTCCAAGGATATCTGTTAGAATTCTTAAATTTTCTATGGTCTTCTTCTCGTAATTTTTCTTGTAAACGGTCTTTCATTAAGCGCTTCCTATCTTTAAATTTAAATAAAACAAAGTGTGTGTGAGATATCATCGAAATTTTTTATTTGTTTGAAAGATCTATCGATGCCATTATGTATAGAAAGATGCCGCGCATCCGAAATGTCCAATTTCCCATGACTCTGGCGCATAAATCAGGCTGAATATGACCGATGGAATGGGTTATGTTGGCTTTGAGGGCCGCTGTGGTTTGTGGCTTATTCGCATAGACCTGCGACTTAAGAAAACCCCACAAGAAAAAGTCTAAGAAATCTAACGTGGTCAAATCGCACGATCTCGGTGGCCAGTTCACATCACCTCCACGTGAAATGACCATGCCTTTGAATCGCTCGTGCAGAATTTCCAATGTGTGGCACGTAGCGCCGTCCTGTTGAAACCACATGTCGTTGGTGTCCATATGATCCAATTCAGGCCAAAAGAAGTTGGTAGTCATCGACCTATGGCCTGGCCAACGTCGTTCTCAAAGAAATATGGACCGATGACGCCGCCAGCCCAATATCCACACCAAACAGTAACTTTTATGGGATGCATTGGACGCTCTTGGATCTCATGTGCATTGGTATCGTCCCAAATTTGACAATTTTGTTTGTTGACGTACCCATTCATCCAGAAATGGACCTCATCGCTGAAGATGATTTTTCGATGAAAATTAGGGTCAATTTCCAACTGTTTCAGAGCCCATTCTGCGAACACACGTCGTTGTCTATGGTCCTTTACCTTCAGCTCCTGGGTCAGTTGAATTTTGTACGGGTGCAGGCCTAAGTCACGACGTAAAATTCGCCAAGTTGTGGTCTGCGAAAGGCCGAGTTCTTGTGAGCGACGCGAAATCGACTGCCTCGGATTCTCCTGTACACTCTCACGGACAACGGCAATATTTTCGGCAGATCTTGCGTTCCGTCGACATACGGGTGTTGGTTGATACACCACACTGCGAATAGTCCTCTCGGAAGGACGATTATGGCGACCGTAAAATGGGCGAAGCACGCGAAACGTTGCCCGAACAGAACACCAATTTTGATAAAACAATTTTATTATGAACGCTATATCCAACCATGGTGATTTGCCAAATCAGACTGAATAAATGACAGCCAATTGGACAGATGTAGCTTCAACAATATGGCCGCTATCAACTGTCAAAGTTCGGAAGTCCCTATTGGAAGACCCTGTATATACAAGTACGTAGGTTACGATATCCTTTCGTTGTATGGTTTAATAATATTTTGCCTCTTAATAATCTATGATTACTTCAAAAATTGAATTTATTTAATACTGACACGACTTGAACTGTTTTAGTTTTATTCGTTATTATAAAATCAATTTCATTGTTTGTTATTCCGACTTTTGGCTTCCTAGTTCATTTGATTTTTTTCTTAAAAAATTACAAATAGTCAGAGCCATGTTATTAATTTCTCGCATCTTGTGTTTCTATTTCCATACCCATAGTCTCCTAGTATCAAATCTTCTCCATTTTGTTTGCCACCCATTTTCGCATTGAAGTCTCCTATTACGTTGATAGCTCCTATTTTTATCATTATTAGTGTCTAATTTATTTATAGTAGAAGTCATCTATTAAATCTTCTCTTGCATTTTCTGTAGATGCATATACTTGTATTTCTGAGAATTTAAAATAGTTTCCTCCCACTCGCTTTCGCTTGTTATGTGTATCTGCTTAAATATTTCTGCAGTTTGTTCTTTACTAAAATTCCCATGCCGTGCATTCCTTTCGCCTCACCAATAGAAGAGAATAAGTTTCCATCAATTTCTTCAAATACTTTTGATCCGCATATCCTTGTCTCTGCCAGTCCAATGCTATTCCATTTATTTTTTTTAGTGCATTCTGTTCTTCCAACTTCACTTGCTGGGGTTCTAGTATTAGTTTAGAGAATTTTGCTTTTAATTTTCTTGTTCAGTTTTGTGGTTAAATTTTTCTTTTAGGTTCACGTCTACGTCTCTACTGTTGAGACTTTGGGGGATTTTGTCCATTCTTCCTCCGGAGGGCCAGTCATGTTGAGGAAGTATTTTCTCTTTTCAGTTTAATAATTTTCTCTTGTTTTTTAGCTGGTTGTTGGAATTTGAAGTAGCTAATTGTTTGTTGTTTATTTGGTTTCATTTCTTCCTAATCTTGATCTCATATACAGCTCTAATGACATTCCTTTCTGATCCTTCTTTACAAAACACTTCCTTTCGCTTTTTCACTTTCTTGAGAAGAGTGCAATGTTTCAAAAGTGATTTTGTCTGATTTTGTGATTAATAAAATAAAAGTCATTTCATTTTTAATTTACATATCTAAAAAATGTTCACATTTTGGTTTGTAATTTTAAAAATTAATAGTAAAAATCAATAATGATTTTTATTTCTTTGAATCAAAAGTAAAAATTGGATGTAAAAAATAAAAATCAGAATTTGATTTTTATTATTTCTTATTTCTAAAAATAATAATCGTGATCGGATTTACATATTCGATTTATAGCTATAAAAATCATCATCGTGACGATATACTCTTGTAAGTCAAAGGGATTTATTTTCAATGGTTCTGCTTTAATAATGATATTGCAGGGCAGACTAACTCTTCCATCCATTGATAATACGAGTAAATTCACTCTGACTTGTCCATCATCTACTGTTGCTACCGCAAAGGAAACTAATTAAATATCAAAAGGAAATTTCCAAATCCCTGAGCATTTTGTTTTTGATTGTGGGACCTTAACCCTAACCTCTGCATCCAACCCCGTACTCCCACGGTACCGCAGTTAGACATTTCGTCATAACGAAGTTTTTCAACCGTAGATTTTTTTTTTTTTTTGCCGAGGGTTGGAGAAAAATCTTCCATAGACACTATGAGGATAGCAAGCGCGTGCTCATAGTAGTGTCAGATTCTTACTGACTAAAAAAACACCACCCTGCGATTTAATTTGTTATATATTGCAACTAAGAAGGACCTTATCAAGCAATTTTTCTATCATAAAAAAACTCGTTTGGTAGGTTACTTTCCACTGAAAGATCCTGTATGTTCCGCAATCTAGGCGCGGTTGATTCCTATCTCGCCAAGTCGAAAGGTTTCGTCCTTTGTAGTCGGCGCAATAAATTGCTTTCATCCAGAATTTGTAGGATTGTATTGTTGACATGTCCGATTAGTCGGTTTCTATGCTTCCTCGCGAAACTTCTAATTTCAGCTTCAATTGTCGGAATTTCGAAATCCCTGTGGATGTCATCGTTTCTAGTATACCACGGTGCACTTTATTTTGAAAAGTTTGTAAAATATTGGCCTTTGTTTTCTTGGTACAGCCCCAAAGTTGTATACCGTAAGTCCACACTTGCTTGTATAAAAGCAGTTTGTACTCAATACTGAGCTGGGAGTGTTTTCCGAGCAACCAGTTCATTTCTCTATATTTGATTTCGAGTTCTTTACGTTTCACGTGCGAATTCCATTTCAGTTTTACATCGAGTGTCATTCCAAGGTATTTGGCCTCGTTTGCAAAAGGTATTCCAGCCAAGTTTAGGAAAATTGGCAATACATTAGTTTTCTTATAAGTGAAATTCACGTGAACAGATTTAGATTCGTTGAGGGCGATCTGCCAGTCCCTTGTCCATGCATTTACTTTATTCAGTGCGTTTTGCAGTTTTGCAGTCGTTTCTTCGATTGTTTTACCTACAGCTAGGATAGCGGTGTCATCGGCAAACGTAGCCAGGATAGTGCCATCTTCTTTCGGTATATCTCGAGTATATAACAGATAGAGAAGTGGCCCAAAAACGCTTCCTTGCGGTATACCGGCCGAAATTTCTTTGAGCTCCGAGTATTCATTTCCATGTCTAACACGGAAGAGTCTATTCTCGAGATATGATTCTAGAATGTCATATAGGCATACAGGGAGAACTTGTCGTAATTTGCAATTCAAGCCGTTATGCAACACCTTATCAAATGCTTGCGAGACGTCAAGAAATACGCTTGAGCATATCTTGTTTTCTTCAAGTGCTTTCTCGATTACGTCAGTAATTCTATGCTCCTGGTCAATTGTCGAATGCTTACTTCTGAACCCAAACTGGTGGTCAGGGATAAGATTATATTTATATTTATTCTATAACCGGTTGGAGACGCCTTAGTAATATCCTCTCGAAAATTTTGAATATAACTGGAAGTAGCGTAATTGGTCTATAAGATTTTACCTCATTTGGCGGCTTTCCTGGTTTTAAAACCATTATAACTTCCGCAACTTTCCATTGGTTAGGCACGTGTTTTAATCTGAGCGCAGCATTTACAATATGAAGAAGTTTAATCAATGCTTTTCTAGGTAAAGCTTTCTTAGGTTTTAGATTACCGATCTCATGTTTGAGTTCCCTTAGCGTTGCACTTGTAAGTGCTAAATCGTCAGATGGTAAATCCGGCCTATTGATATTGTCGTAAGACACTTGACCATCGTACGGTTTAAAGGTGTCTTCCAGGTGGGCTGCAAAAACGTAGATGATTTTCTCTTCGGTCCGCATGTCTGGATATGCAAGTGCGAATGCACGAAAGTTTTTTTTTTGGTGTATGAATGTTTGCAGGAGTATATGGTCCTATGTATGTCAGTTTATTGTATGTATAGGACTTTGTTTGGTAGTATGTGTAGCGATTGTATGTATGTGGATTGTAGCTTGTTGCTGGCTGTTAGTTGCCGGAGTTTGCAGATTCTTCAATTCTAGCAGCCCATTCATCCAGGTGTAGTTGCTGAATTATGCTGGTGATAACTTCATTCGCAGGCTCCCAGGTGTCGCTTCTCCATCTATACTCCTTTCCAGAATTGTATATCTTCGACATTCCATCAGAACATTCAGTGTTTTGCCATCACAGTGTGGGCAGTATGGGTCATCTACGCGCTTATATTTGCAGAGGTACGAGTACTCTCGGAAGCATTCATGCCCTTACAAAAATTGTCTCAAGTAATAGTTCACCACTCTTCTCTGTTGGATATCAGTGTATATGTCCATCTTTCTTTGGTTGAAGTGTTCCATCTATGTTGCCACTCCACTTGTATGGTGCTTCTCCTCTCTTCTGCGTTGTTCCGCAACTTTTTTGCTTCTAGGTCCATACGGACCATACTCTTAGCGATGCGATTGTGTGCTCCGCTTACTTCTCCTGTAAGTATTCACATTTGTAGGAGACACATATATACTTAAGTATCGGCTTGCTTACCGTTGTTAGTAGGTTTGTATGTAATTATTTGTCTGTGTCCTCCAATATTTGGCATTAATCTGGATAATGCCGCTACTATCCGGGAGGCTTTCTCACCTGCGTATATCATGTGTCCTTTGTACTGCCTGAGGCAGAAACCCATTTTTTGATGTAATGACTAGAGAAACTTAGATATTATTAATTTCTCTTGTAATTTCGGGTGGCTGCGTTACGAACCTGCACAGCTTGGCTCACAGTCAAACACATATCAGTGAGAACCCCTTTCTTATCCTAAAAAAGTTTGTGTCGTCCTCTTAATGCAAATGCAAATCACTAACAAAATTAACTCTCTGGGAACTCAGACATTAATGACGCACAAGGATATTCACTTACCGATCAATGTTCAAGTAATTGCTTTACATTCTCAAGTTTGGTTTGCATTATACGAGCAATTTATCTAAAGTGCGTCTATATCTACTCTCTGTTTATGCTTAGAAACATACTGAATCAATGTACATAAATTTACCAATATTGCTTATCATTCCAAAATCAATGCTGCAATTCTATTCGATTTCCCTCTTAGTATAATGAATTTCGAATGAAATGAATGAATCTTTACTTTCATTATCTGCCAGCCGTATTCGTTGCACGAAAACCATCTGAGACTGAATTTGCCTAAGGATAATTTAATCCGAATTTGCTTTCCATTAGATTATAAAACAATAAGGCCTCGGTTATATATCTTAATTCAAATATCTGCTGCTCTATCTAACATCTTACTCGTATTCTGATTCTTATCTAATTATAAACATAAACTCCAGTCGAGATAAATTTACCGAAAAGGATAATTTCACTTCAAACAAAGTGGAAAAGATTTTCTTCCAAGGATTTCTCTGAATAATCGAGGTTTGTTGTAAATTCAAGTATTTCAAGGCGACATTTACATTAATCACATAATTACACAATTAAGTGTGTGCAGTCTCTGCGGGATTAACAACAATGAGCCTTTTTTTTTGTTGAATTGTGTCTGTTTTTTATGGGAAAATCCTTTTTAATGAATGATTTCAACAAAAATAGCAAAAGAAGAAAATGGAAATCTTTTTCTCACTCTGATTGAGTAAATAATGAAAACAAAAATATAAGAAGGACGTTTCTCTTTACGTTAGCCATTCGGTTTATTTTGCGAATAATGTAAGCTGAAAATCACTTGGAACATTAGTTCGGAATAGTTTCACATTAAGTTTATTTTAATAGGAAATTGTGAGTTGCGGCTTTGGTGATGGGAAGAATGGTATTTTGAAATATTCAAAACAATTCAACTGGCAATAACCCAAAATTTAGAGGAAAACAAGGTAATATATTGTGAGACTTTATTTTGTGCACGTGCCATCAAATGTATGGCGAAGTTGAGCTCCACCGTCATCCCATTCCAAAGGATGTAAGTGTGAAAACATAGGTAGTGAAGCAGCAAGGCGGTTATGTAAGATAGTTTATTACTCGTAATAATTCCGTAAAGGTGCATGGGTTCCGCAACAATTTTTTTTTGGCGTACATAAAGCTACTTCTTTCCCGGAGGTAACCTTACAATGAATATAGTACAGAGTTATTAGTTTTGTGCTTTAGGATTTTAAATTTAAATACAATATAAAGTATTAAGTACTCGTATGTATGTAAAACAACATCGCCATAGGTGTTTTAGAAAACTTCGATTCTTGTGAGTTTATTTTCGATGACATAGGCAACAGAGTGACATTTGGAACGCAAGTGCATCGCGTTTTTGAATGACTAGTATAGATTTCGACCATGATATGGACAACATCGGTAAAGGCGAGTTTGCTAACGCTTCTGTTGACTATTTAACTTGCGATGATAATGAATATAACTAGAGACTAGATCAAGCCACCATATTTAAGCATTCATCAAACTACTGTTGTAGTTTTGAGACATTTCATTATTTTTTTGCGTTTTTTTTTAGAAAGTTCTGTATAGATAGAGATCAAATTAGTAGTATCAGATAACTTTGTAAGGGAAGGTTTTATTACCAACGGTTAATTAAATAGTTGCGCAACTAAGTTCTCGCTGTTTGTCAATAGATGGCTCCAGCAGTAAGTGCCGGTCGTTTTTGACATATCCAAAACGTCATGAACTGAGCTAAGACATATGGTAAACAAACTGTTTTGACACATTAGTGATTTTGTTTTGGCGTCATATACTTTTGGTTGTGTAAAAATGTCTGATTTTGTGCTAAATAATCTTCATTTGTGAGACGTGTTGATTTTCTTCTTTCATTTGAAGAAAACAGCGGCTGAAGTGCATCGAGAGCTCCAAAAAGTTTACGGGGATGCTGCTCTAAGTGAATCAGCGTACCGTGATTGGTTCCATCGCTTCAAAGACTGTGATTTCGATGTTGACGACCATTCGCGTGAAGATAGGCCAAAATCATTCGAAAACGCTGAATTGGAGGCATTGCTCGATGAGAATCCGTGCCAAACGTTACCCGTTAAGCCATTTCCAAGCGATTGCGTGCGTTTGGAACGATGCAAAAACAAGGAACTTCGGTTCCTTATGATTTGAAGCCAAGGGACGTTGAGCGTCGTTTTTTCGCCTGTGAACAAGTGCTCCAGCGGCAAAAAAGGAAGGGTTTTCTTCATCGCTCGTGTCATTTATTATGAACTGTTGAAACCCGATGAAACCATCACTGGGGAACGGTATCGACTTCAATTGATGCGATTGAGCCGAGCACTGTTCGAAAACGGCCACAATACGAGCAGAAGCACGAAAAGTGATTCTACAGCATGACAACGCTCGGCCTCACGTTAAAACCTACCTGGAAATGCTCAAATGGGAAGTGCTACCCCACTCTCCATATTCCCCAGATATTGCGCCATCCGATTATTACTTGTTTCGTTCGATGGCACATGGTCTGGCTGATCAGCAGTTTCGCTCATATGAAGACATCAAAAAATGGCTTGATGATGGCGTGGATAGCCTCAAAAGATGAACGCTATTACCGTAACGGTATTCGAGCTCTGCCAGAAAGATGGGAAAAAGTTGTAGCTAGCGATGGGCAATACTTTGAATGATTCATTTGTAACCATTTTTTCACAATAAAGTTGCATTTTCACCAAAAAAGAAAAGAAAATTTAGTTGCACACCTAATATATAAAATTTGCAACAATATATAAAACTAAATAAATCTTTGAAAAGCCACTCATAGAAGCAACCAAAAACTTAAACAATTTAAGTCCTACTCTTTGCCCCAAAATGACGTACAAAAATTAAAAATTATGCTACACATGAAAGTTGAAAAATGACAGCAACTCTTTAAACTATCTGTTTCCTTCTCATCATTAATGCTCACCTATATCCTTACCTCTCTTCCCGCCATGGAGGCAAATTAAGAAAAATATATCTTTGCTCAATTTTTTTTTTTAAATTTTTGACGAAAACTAAAGGAAATCAGTAGCAACTGTACCAAAACTATATCAACACTTTTAAGCTGAATATATAAGTTGCGACACAGTTGCTACTGTCTTTTTTGTAGCCAATGTACTTATAAAGTATATTAGTTTACTAGCAAATTCATCAGGCATTTTTATTTAGAAATTGTACCCTGTTGTAGAAATATATAGATACAGTTAAAATGATCTCGCACCCGCCACCAAAAACAAAGAAAACATGCAGGAAAGTTGTAATCCATCTGAAATGGATCATATTATACCCTATCATCCATCTTCAAACTCACCCTTAATAAAGTGAGAGCGGCATTGTGAAATTTTTAAAACAGATGTAATGATTTTTTTTTTAAGAAATTTCATCACAAAACTTTTTTTCAACAGAAAGTGAAAAATTCGTAACCGAACTTCGGGAATTCTGAGGAGATATTCACAAAAAGACTTAACCGTCGCTGTAAATAGCTTTCAAAAAGTAAAATGTTTTTTTTTTTTTTTTTGAGATAACGCCCCAAAATTTAGGCGTGGCCATGTATGGTATGGATGAAATCTAGACAAAGTCAACATCTAAATATTTTGCTTTGATAACAATTTTTTAGTTTCTAGTAAAAATATTGAAAAGAATGACATTTTTTGAAAAGTGGGCGTGTCAGTTAGCGGATTACAAAAGTTGTATGCTGATCAGAAATATGTATACTTTTTGGATATATCGTTAATATTTCTCTATGTTACACACTATGTATCAAAATTAATAAACTCTGGATAGGGTTACAAATTTAGCTTAAATTTCCATGTGACGAAAATTATAATTTCGCTTCAGAGATTTATTCTAAAATTAGTCAGCGCTAAAATATTTATTAATTTTTTAAAGTTAGGACAACCATTTTAGTGCCTAGTTAAAATGATACACAATTTTTAACTAATTGACTCACGGTCTAGGTTGTTACTTGCATATCTTGATATTACTATAATCGACAATCTCAAGAAAGCGGGTCTCGAAATTCTGTCTGTCAGTCCGTCTTTCTTTACACCCAATCGTAGCATAGAAGGCTGAATGGATTTACTTCAAACTTCATGGATCTGTGTGAGTTCAAATTTACATTCTAACCCCAAAATTAACAGTACATTACTAATGGTCGATTCTGTAAAAATCGATTTGCTCGAAAACGGCTTTAACGATTAAATTTGATATTTGAGTTACCGTGGACATATTCCAACAGATGGCGTACTAGGTTTTTGACAAATAAAGCGTATATCTGTACTTTACCTATTTGACAATTTGCCATTTCTCGGCTATGACTCAATCGATTTTGTTCAGAATTAAAACTTGAACAATATTTAACACATATCTACAAGATTTTGGCATACCAAGTTTTGTAAAATCGATCGATTTTGTTTAAATTTTACATTTTAGTAATTTGCAGATGAACAATAAATAGGTGCAAGTACGTGTACTTTATTTTTTAGTGTCTCGCAACACATTGGTAACACCGAATACTAATGAATACAACACATTGTCAGTCTATCTGTCATTTTGATTGTCACACTTTGAAAAGTTTTGCCATAGAGAGCTGAAATTTTGCACTACTGCCTGTGGTAAACCAGTAATAATCAGGAAAAAAACTGTAAAATATATTTTTTTGGTTTCAGTTTTGGCGTCATAATCTACCCTAAGAAAAATTTATTTTTTTCCACCCAGTTAAAAGCTGAATTTCCACAGAATTCAAATATTCTTTTTCTACTAGGCTCGTTTGTATGTTTATTTTTTTTTTTTAATAATTCAATGTCTCGCACATGTAAGGTTACCACCATTTAAGGACCAGTGCTCATCCACTGATTGCAACGAGGCGATTGCTTGTAATTTGTTTTTTTTTTGCAAAAACTTACATTTGTTCAGAACTAAAGTAAGACGAAATGATTTTTTAAGCACAAAAGAAATCAATTCTGGATCCTAAATGTACTTCTGTTAGCTTCTTCTCTTCATGACAAATAGCTTGATACGAGTATATATGGTCATCCAAGAGGTGTCATTTTAAATTTCGCGCCATTGTTGAACTGTCAACATTTAACTGTCATTGCGATGACTTTTGATAGGTAAAATACTAGTAGGTTAAAATCACACAACGTGTTGAAATAGTGGAAATTCACTACAGAAATGGTGAAAATATCGCAGAAAAGTTTCGTAAAGTTCGCACTGCTCTTATTCTGAGTGATGAGGCTCATTTCCATTTGTTTGGGTACATAAATAATCAATACTGTCGCATCTGGGGCTGCGAAAACCCAAGAGAAATAGTGGATCAAACTCTGGACGACGTTTATTTTCAGCAAGACGGCATCACAAGCCACAAAGCTGGTGAAGCAATGGCTCTATTGCGTTACAAATTTCATGAACGTGTGATTTCTCGAAATGGAAACTTCAATTGGCCACCAAGATTATGTGATTTTAAAGATAAAGTCTACACCAATGCTTCATGCACTAAAATAAAATATCAGAGCTGTTATTCGCGAAATACAGCCGCCATTATGCGAAAACGTGATGAAAAATTTCATCAAAAGAATGACTATTTGTAGGCAGAGCCGAGGATGATATTTGGCAGATATTTTATTTCATTATTAACCACAGAGTTTGCATTTTAGACTAAAATAAAAATATCACTACTTTGCATAAAAATGTTGCGATTTTCTATTGATTTGAAATGACACCTGTTGTTGGATGACCCTATATAAAATATTGGGGTATCATTAACCATAACAACCACATAATATGAGCTCCACAATATATGCAATATAGATGGGTGCGCCATCTTTTATGTCGGTATGTAAACATTGAATAGCTTTGACATTTATCAACCGATTGACTTGAGTAGACATGTTTTTGAAACGTCAATTCAGTATAATTTTAACCATGAATCGCTTCACACTAAAACAATGCGTCGAAATAGTGACGCTGTTGTGTTCGTTCAGTTGTGTTAACTCAACGTGCATATCGTCGAAAATATCGTGGCCAACAAGCACCGTCTGACAACACTATTCGTCGCTTGATGTCGAATTTTGTTGAGCACGGGACAGTGGGAGATCGTTGATATGCCGTTCATCAACGCCCAAGACGTTTCAATGAACTGGTTGAAGAGAGAGTGTTGCCGAGAACCCACATGTGTCGTATCGTCACCGTACTCAGCATTTTGGAGTCAGTGGAACCACCTTGCGGCACATTTTGAAGGATGATTTGCATTTGTTTCAATATAAAATGCAATTGACTCAAAGAATATTGTTGACAGACTGTCCACGTCGCTTTGAATACGGCCAAACATTCACTCAAATGGTTGACACTGGACCTGATTTTTGGAAGCAAATTTTGATGACCGACGAGGCCCATTTCGCTCTCTCTGGAGCCGTTAATAAGCAAAATTGCCGCATTTGGGGAAAGGTAAATCCACACGAGATCCATGAAACACCATTGCATGACCAAAAAGTGACTTTTTGGGCCGGCGTTTGCGCCAAAACCATCATTGGGCCATTTTTCTTCAGAGAAAGTGAAACAGTCGATGGGAATCGATATCGGTGGATGTTGGCTCATTATGTGTGCCCACAAGTGTGTGAAAAAGGTCCGGACGGTTATTGGTTTCAACAAGACTGTGCACCTTGCCGCACTGCGAATCCAACAATGAGGTTTCTGCAACGAAAATTCCCTAGACATGTGCTGTCAAAAAGTGGAGACATTGACTGGCCACCCAGATCTCCAGATTTGACCCTTCCGGACTTCTTTTTTGTGGGGTTGTTTTAAAAGCAAAGTGTATGCCAGCAAGCCTCAGACCATTGACGAGCTCAAGGCAAACATTCGTGCCGAAATCATCGCTATAGCGCCCAAAATGCTCGAAAAAGTGATGGAAAACGCAGCAAAAATGGCACATTTTACTTTGGTCAATAGAGGTGGCCACTTGATTGATGTTGTATTCAAAAACTAGTCCAAATAAATTGTAAAGGACGAAAAATAAATAAAAATACCTCATATATGGAAATCAGTTGTTTTTTTGTTTAAGTTATTCAATTATTGTCAACTAAGAATAAAGCAATGTTATTTGCACTGCACCCCTTTATGAGAAGAAACTAAATCTGTGTTTTGAATTGTTTCGAATGATAACCCCAATTTCATTAACTTTTGCAGAACTGGAATAATTTTAAATGTTATTTACGATTATCTGTTTTGTAATATTATTTCAATGAAATTATCCCTATGTACGAGTGCCAAACACATTTTTCTTAATCAACTTCAATTCCCTAGAAATACATAAATATTTTCAGGAAGTTTGATAGCCAACGATACAAAAAATCCATAAATTTTTCTCGATCAACACGTCAATGTTTATTTTCATCAAACTATTATGCTTGGCTTACTCGTAACAGGAATTTCCTTTTCACATCCCAACAGCTAACACCTAACAATAGGTAGTCAGTAGAAAATCCGTATTCCCTTTGTGTTTTGGATGAAAATTTAAACAATCCAATTCGGGAATACATAATCTAAAAAAAGGGGGGAAAAAAAAGAAAATGTTCTACCTATTATAAATATTTACGGATTTAAATATGGATATACGAGCTTCTACTCCTCTTTCTAGTCTGTAGGCGTTAAAATCAAAAATTGATTTCCTTACTTTCGAGACTGCCAGCATGTGCGAAGAATAGAATATTTCACAGTTGATTGGTTCTGAAAAGTTCGTTTTTCATTGATATAGCTATGTAGGTATAATATTTTCAGCCGTATTCCTATGAATTATTTTACCGTTGAATATTGTAACAGGTGCTGTCAATTTGCATTTTCAACATTTCAATATTTTTTTTTTTTTTTTTGTCGAAATAATTTTGGTTCGCTCTAAAGATTACATTTAGCACCGAATTGGCGCCCTATGCAATCTATTTGAGTTTAGGTACACCTATTCACCTAATAGGTCATTCGGACTGAGATTATTTCTCATGGTCATTGGGTATTTATTAAAACATTTTGGATTATGAATACTTATGAAATTTTACAACGAGAAGAGTGTTCTACAAAATTTGTTTTGTTATTTTTAATAATTTACATAGGAGGTAGAGAGTAATTTTGAAGAATATTGGAAGGAAATCTTGTTTATTTATTCACTGATGGCTTCGTGTAGGACGTAATCAAGGCGTAATCTGAAAAGATAGAGAGAGTGACAGGGCAAAATGAGAACCCAACTCCAAACAGTCCCTTCATTAGCAATAGAAGTTGGTTTCAATGGCTTTACAGGCGATGCTCAGATACAGATGACTGAAAACATTCCTGATGACTGGAATATAAGTCCTATAGACCAAATCTAAATAAATGCAATTTTGTGTCCTGTGAGTAATACCGAAAAATATCTCTGTTCGATTTTGTGAATGAAGTGCACTATTTTGCATCACACTAATTGGTTGACACCATACAAATTTCAAAAACTTACTATCTATACATCGACTTTTTTGTTTTTATAATTTGCACGTGTGAAAGGGGTTATGAATACCCTTATACTAATTTTTAGAACATGGGCGTATTGAGGTAAGAGGAAGAGACAGAAAGAAAGACAGATTGGTGTAGTTGGTTTGAAACTCAGCTGGTATTAAGTTTCAGTGAACTCCAAGGGTGGCTGTCCAGATAACTGAGGAGCTTATTTGTTTTTGCTTTTGTCGTTGCTTATGATTCACAGTATTTTTTTCCGTCCACCTGATGTCATCATCACGGCCAAGTTGCATTTTAGCCATATGACCGCCCTACTGCCAGTGTTATGCCTTCGCAGTAGAGTTGACATAAGCTTTCGCAAGTGATCGACTTTTTATTTATTTCATGCGAAATAAATAGATGATTCTTGACATCAGGATTCGAACCGTGAACCTGTAGCGTGAAAAGCGATGATGTTACCACTACACCACGGCCACCCTTATACATCGACTTAAAATCTGTTTGTAATAACATTCAGCATCTAGATAATGGATGGCCCTAACAAACTAATCGAGTTAAAAAGAGTATGGACACGCAGTATACCCAATCAACCGAGTTATTCAGAATATGCACCACATTTGGACAAGAACTCATGACTTGTGCTGGAACAGAAAATGCATAGATCTGGTGTTAACATGAATATTGGACATTCCCCTATGGCATGCTAACCATGGTGGAGGCTTTTAATGCTTTCGAGGTCGCAAGTTGTGTTAGATGGATGCACTTCTACACTATTCTTGACAATACTGGAGTTCCCCAGGGCTCAGTACTACATCCCTCATTTTCACTGATTTACATCAATCATTCATTCCTTTGAGGATGACAGCACTTTAGACATCGCCTACTTGCTAACGACACCTTTGCTCCCAAATCAGTCTCAGTGGCAATGAATGTTTATTGAACTTAACTCCGACATTGATACAGTCATTGATTGTGGTTCGAGGAACTGAGTTGTGTTCAACGTATCAAAAACGCAGTGAAGCGGGACACAAACGCGATCAAACTCGGAATGATGCTGTACAGGGTGGCGCTTCCTCAAACGGTGTAAATTGTTTTTCACTGTGGAAATTTTATGAAAAATATTTTTTCAAATACTCTATCTGGCGCATAGAAATGAAGGCTGTTATAAAAAGTGCTGCATACCATACCTTATCAAACAAATAATTAATAAATAAATATTTTGACGCTAACAGTCCATACAGGGTCAGGCAGACGACTGGAAAAAGACAAACCATCTGAGAGTAGGACTGTAATTTAAAAAAAAAAAAAATCATAAATAAGCTTCTCAAATATCCCTTAAACGGCAATAAATTGTAGGTCCTTTCCATTCGTGTGAAAAATGTGAGAAGCTAAGCCAGGCCCTATATGGACAGTTAGCGCTAAAATATGAACTATTTTTTGGCGGTTGTTAATAAATCGCAGGAAAATGGAGTAGTTGAAGGGGAAATTAAATTCCTGTGGAAATGGTATGTATTGTGCTCATAGGGTCTTCTCTTCCTAGATCTACATGTGTGAGCTGAAAGTGTGAATATAGCTGGTTATTTGCGAAACAGTTGTCCCACGAGAGTTTTGGGCAATGTAACTCCTTCATAGGATTCTCTGAATGAGTCTGTCTTCGGACTTGCCTTCGGATCAAAAACAATCGGGTTGTTAAAGCAACCTGAAGCGAAACACTTCTCACGCCATTTGAATACAATGAATAACGTGAAGCTTATATATAGTATTCGCATCTAAACCGATAATATAAACAATTCCAAGCCGTACACTGATTATACGTTCTTCATACTCCATAGAATTGAGCAATACTTACTCGGAAGTGAAATACACGGCTCTATCAGAACCAGCAGAGAGTCATCTAATCTACTAAATCTTATCAATGAACTTGGATTTGAAAATGCATCTTATAATAAAATTCTCATTCATTTTTATAATTTAGATGCACATGAGTTCGTAAAAAGTTTCGTACTTACATAGTACCCACATAGACATACAACAACATATACATGATACATACCTACATTCGACATGATAGCTGATGCTGTCACAAAGAACCTTCAATTACAATCTAACCAAGCCACTGAGAAGGGTGAGTTGAAAAAATGTGGTAAGTAAAATTTGTTCCATAGACATTCTGTTACATCTGATACCATTAGATATCTTTGGCAATCAAATGGGAGCCAGTGCAGCCATCGGACTCAATGCCATCTCACAGTGGTCCAGCATATCCACACTCCACAATTCTTCAGAACCTAAAATCCATTCCAGAAAACACCGACTACGCCCTCCCCAGGTTCTCTTTCAATAAAAACTTCTGGGCCACTATCTCATCTAGAATAGACTTGGAGGGAGACGTGACCCCGAATAAAGAATAGTAACACTTCTATACGGATGGTTCGAAGAAAATCGATGGGTTGGGTGGCGGGGTATTTTCCGACAAGCTGAACGTTAGCATCTCTTTCCGCCTCCCATATCATTGTAGCGTTTTCCAGGGGGGGATAATGGCGATCCAAGGAGCACTATCTTGGTTAAAATGGAACGTAATATCTGCTAAGTACATTAGCATCTTCTAAGACAGTTAGGAACATCCATTGCTCCATTAGAAGTTCCAATTGGTTTTAACGTAGGATAGAAGAAATCGCATGATCCTGTAGTATCACAATGGACCTACTCTGGTCTAAGTGTGTCTGTTCTTAGGGCGCAGGCATCCACTTGAAATTAAGCTAACCTAACAACTTATTCCAAAGCTTTGAAAACAAGATTTGACGCATGTCTAAGGCTGATTACGCATATAATTAGTGCCAAATCTGTGATCTATATTTTACCGTAGAACTACTGTACATATACTGTAACGTATTATTAGATCTAATCATTTGAATCTAATTTACTTAAGCAGTATTTTGTTTTGATACTTAGCATTTCATATTGCATTGAGGGGGACTCTTGAAAAGCATTTTGTATTAACATTATCATATGCTTATGTACATAGCTACATACTTCTAATATTTAACCTGATCTTATCTATCAATTCAAATGAGCCGTAGCTATTACCTTTTCTTATCAGTTTCGTCTTTCTCTGACTTCAACTTTACTTTTCTTTATATGACGTTCACAGTCCGGAGCAGACATGGACCTCAATTAACACGCCTTTACAGTACGCCAAGTTGATTGAGCTCCCCTGCCAACTGCGCACGCCACCTTAGGCAAGGCCTTCGTCAGGATTCAAAGATTCTCTGGGCTGGTGCTTTGGTGTCCATACGCTGTATATGTTCTAGCCATCTTCGCCGATGAATTCAGACTTTTTTGTATGGGCTGTACGGCTCTTCATTAAACATTGATTCTCCTCTACACTCCGTCCATAAAAACAGGACCGAAAATTACACGGAAATTTTTCACTTAAAGCAACGTAGAATATTTCATCTACGTTTCTGCGCCATACAACAGCACTGGGATGAAAAGGGTCTTGTAAAAAGTTTCCATAGTTGTTCGTGAGAGGGATTTGCTGCCCAATTGCCTTTTCCCATAGATACAGCTATTTTTTTTTCTCCATACTGATGTCATTGTCAGAGTTCACCGTAGAGACTAGGTAGACAAAATTCTTTACCATCTCCAAATTATATCTGTCCAAGGCGCTGATGTTGAGTGTCCCTTCTTGTAGGTAGCATATATTTCGTTTTGCTTCCATTCGATGCTAAAAGCATCTTTACACCATCCGCCCCAATAATCACGAATGTCCGCTGAGTTCTTCTTTATGTCAAAGTCATCAGCGTATTCAAGTAGTTGCACATACTTTAGAAAAATTGTACCTCTGATGTTGGCTTATGGGTTTCATATAAAAGAAATCGCATAATAGCGCATCACCCTGTCGATAACTTTTTCTGACATCAAACGGTTCGGTAGTATTCTTACCGACTTTGATGGAACAGCGAGAGTACTTCATCATTATCCTGTAAAGTTCGTCCTATGGTTATGGTTATCATAGGCAACTTTAAAATTGATGAACAGGTAGTGAATATTGATTTGGAATTCCTGGGTTTTTTTCCAAGATCTGCCGTAATGCGAATATTTTGTTAATGGTAGTCTTTTTCGGTCTAAAACTACACCTATCAGGTTGCTAATGATCGATTTTAAGTGCTCACATAATACGGCAGACAAAATCCTACGTGCGATGTTGAGGAGTTGGCGCGGTTCTGAGGGTCTCCCTTCTGCAGAATCAGACAATCGATTCTAAGATTCCTTCTTCAGAATCAGACAATCGATTCTAAGATTCCATTCATCGGGCATGCTTACATTCGACCAGATTGATGAGTTTATGCATGCCCCTAATCAAGTCATCTCCAGCTCTAAAAATTTCGGCGACTAGGCCGACAGCTCCTGCAGTTTTGTTGGAAGATATGGCTATCTTCACTGCATCCTGATCGGGTTGACGGGAGTCTTGTCTGTCATCGCGAATATTGAATGGCTCATCCTGCCTGATAGCGGAATGTTGGCCGTTAAGCAGTTTGCCGAAGTGGTTCCCCTATTCATCTTCGCAGGCTTTGGTTTGGGCTTTTTTACCCTTGGCATGTTCTTTTTACCTTTTGGTAAAATATTCGTACCTCATTCCTGCTGTAGCATGTTTCTCAAATTCCACCTTATTTTTCTCATACCGAATTCGTTCTTTAATAAAAAAAAAAAATGCTTTGGAATCGGAATCGTCTATTTTTGTTTCAAAGACTTTAGAACAAACTAATCTAGAAAAGTTCTTTCGATGAATCAAACAATTTTTTTCAAAAAATAAATGTGTTACGTCCTTTAAGAAAATTTTCCTCGAGAACAAGGAATCCGGTACCCAATATTCGGATGCGATATAAAAATGGACGCTATCTTCCTCGTCTTGTGTAAAAGTATCAATTGCACATGTTCCCAAATATCTATCTCGAGCAAATGAACCAAATTCTTTACCGGTCGACCAACGCTAACCGCATTAAAAGAAAATTCTTTCAACTTGACAACCCGTGCAATAAAATTCGATTTTGAGCTTTTTCATCAGATCGTCTCCTGTGCCACAGCAATCATAACAAAAACGTGTCTATCTGCTAACATTTCCACAATCTCAATCCTTTTTTTTTTCATTGATTGCCATTTGGAATACTTTAATCCATTTTTATGCTTCCGTTAACGCATACTTTGAAAAGGACATCCAATATACTGCTATGGGGATTTGAAAAAAAAGGACTCCATCCGATAATTCCTTGCATGTCCAGAGAATACCGTTGGGATTTTGGTTATGCTCTCATAATATTTTTACAACAAACGGATATCGTTTTATAAGCAATAAAAAAATCAATGATAAAAAAGTCCTCATTTAATGTGAAAGGATTTTTAACCCATATGCTATGGAAGTCCCAATGTGATCTTTTGGCGTATGGCAAAAATTACAGGCACGCGAGTAAAGTGTGTAATTGACAGAAAACAATAAACTGAAAACCACTACAGCATTTGATAGTCCAGTAACAAATTGTGACTTGACCTTCGGCAAGTACAAGTATAAATAAAATACAAATTGCTCCTATACTTATAAGTATTTCCTTTTTTTTACAACAACTATTGTTAAGTGGACCTTAAACAATGCTGGATGATGTTAAATGCAGAAATTCAAACCGTAAATCCGTAAAATTTGCTGCTTAAAGGCTTTCATTTAAATGGTTTACGTATCTTTTTGAGTGAATATTCTAGCAAAATCAATTTTTATTTATCTTCAAAAGGTTTATTCATCCATATCATCATATAATATATTTAAATTAAAACTCAATAGAAATTTGTCTTCCACAAACACCCGAGTGGCATCGAGTAAATAATCCTACTTTTTTTGTGCCTCCATAAATTATCCGAAATCCAAACAAAAAAGGATATTCGATAGAATTTTTGAAATATTTTCATAGATTTGTGAATAAATTTTCGCCGTACTCAGATGGATTTGATTTCACGCCCATCAGCATCAATTTACACGTCCGTCTGAAATCCAAAAAAGACATAAATATACCTATGTATCTATAACACAAACCACAGTTAGGATTGTTTCCTTTTTCGATTTATTTTTTCCTTGCCCTTCCTATGTACTCGTACCCGTATCTACTCGTATCTCTTCAAATGAACTATCTATCAATCGACTTATCCTTTGAATGGGAAAAATAAATAAACTGAAATATTTTGCACGAACCAACAACATAATAATGATAAATCGAACTTGTGCACATAGAATGGTGTCACGTAATATATCGAAAGGACATCGACTTATACTATTGGAATATGAAGTGAATAATGAGATGAGAGCTAAGCGAATTCAGAAAGTTATAGATTTCTCTATCCCCAGTATGGTAACAAATAATACAAACAAATCAAAGTAGGAATTCGGGAATATTTTACAGCAAGGATATTTTTAGAATTGGATTGAATGTCCTAATAATAAATAAGGATTGAGATTTCGCATACGAAGAACTCGAAATAGATTCATTTTTGAGATAGAAAAGTTAGAAACTTTAAGATCTAATTTTTGTAATAGATTCATTGTATTGAAAATGTGTACTACTGCGATGTTTCATGAGTTTCATGGACTTTTCCGGGCTTTAAGAAACAGTGTTTTTATGAAAATAAGGGAAGCTAGGAATAGGGTGTATGCAAAGCCACTTAATAAAAACCTACCAATGAAAACTTTGTGGAAAAATATCCGAGAGCTTGGTGTGATGTTTATCCCTGAAAATATAAACCCTGACTTCTTAAATTCTGAATTCGCCAAAATTCAAAGTACTTTACCCGACATTGGCGAACCCTATATGGTTGATTCTCACGTTAACCTTAAAAGTAATGATTGCTTCCAGTTCACCAGAGTAGATGAAAACGACCTTTTTGAGCGACCTACTACAAATTAAGTCAAAAGCTATGAGCCTTGATGGAATACATCCACACTTTATTAAAATGATTTTGCCCCACATTCTTCCTACTCTTACAAACATTTTTAACACAATCATAATGAAATCGTCTTTTCCTCCTTCTTAGAAGGTTGGTAAGGTTATACCGATAGTAAAAAAGCCTGCTACCCGTTTGTCACCACCCGAGTTTCGACCTATTTCTATTCTCCCGTTTTTATCCAAAGTCTTCGAGAAACTTCTTCATAAGCAAATGATAATTTTTGTTAAAACTAATAAACTATTGAATGTTCAACAGTCAGGTTTCAGGAAAAACCATAGTTGTGTCTCTGCTATTTTAAAAATAGTAGATGATCTGAGAAGTGCGATGGATAATGACTTAATATCCTTTCTTGGGTTCCTAGACTTCTCAAAGGCATTTGAAACTGTCAATCACGGAATACTCTTCTTAAAACTGAAGCGGAATTTCCATTTTAGTAATTCCGCAGCTAACTTGATTCTTTCATATTTAAGTGACAGTAGTCAAGCCATATTGGTTGGTAAAGTACCACAGGGATCAATTCTCGGGCCACTGCTTTTTGTCATGTTTATTAATGATCTCCCACAAGTCGTCCAACACTCATCAATACATTTATATGCTGACGATGTGCAGATTCGGTTGAGCTGCAAGCTGGGAAGATGGAGTAGACAAACTTAATCACGACCCCAAGAAAATCTCGCACCGGTCCGCAAAACATCACCTACAACTAAATCCAACGAAGTCAAAATGTTTAATAGTCTACAAAAGCGAGCTTGACAGTAGCTATTTCCCAGCTTTATACCTAGGTAACACTGTTCTACAATATGTCGAAAATGCGAAAAACCTAGGCATTTGGTTTAATTCGACATATTCAGATAGTTATTGGCAAAATATACGGATGTTTACGTGCCCTTTCACTGACAAAACACTTTATACCTCAGCATATTAGGCTTAGCTTGGCAAAAACTTTAATCTTACCAATTGTCACCTACGGATGTCAAATTTTTTGTTGTCATAATTCAGAAACACGAAGGAATCTTACAGTGGCCTTTAATAACATTACGCGTTACGTTTACAATCTTAAACTATTTGATCATATTTCTGGATACACTAACAGGATTCTGGGTTATGACCTTCATACCTATTACAATTTCTGCGCCCTTAAAATACTAAATAATATCTTAATTTGCAAAGAGCCTCAGAGTTCTTCTTCTCAAAGTTTTATATTTTGTAATAAATAAATTTGTACTACTGCGATGACAATAATTCATTCAGGTAGGTTAGTTTAGATTAGGTATATGAGTGCCCTTGTTGACAAATGATTTGTCGACGGCTCACATAGATTAAAACCCTGGGAACCTAAAGTCTTATCAACCGCTAGTTAAACCACCCAGATGAATGAATGGATCTCAGGGGTTTCATAAGCTCTAAACTTCACAATTCCTCCAGTTCTGAGAAGAAGTTGCTGTTCTTCTTCTAAGGGCTAGTACAGGACAGTGGCACACTAGGTGCTGAATACTTACTTACTTATGTCCTGTATCCCCTTGTGGGTCCTAGGGTCTCTACAACGCCTATGCGCAATCGTGTGCGATTTCTGGAAATGTGCCTCAGCTCTCCCCAACTCTTTCCCAGTTGTCGTGCTTCCTTCTCAACTGTTCTGCGCCACGTACTCCTAGGACCGCCGCGTATCCTGCCATCCTGGGTAAGCATTCCATTGCATCGCTTGGTTAGCTATGGACCTGTCACCCTTTCGGTGAGTGTGACCGATCCACTGCCACTTTCGTCATCGTATGGTTGTGCCTCTAGTTTCATGGCCCGTTCTCTGATAAAGCTGTTCGTTAGAGATAAGGTTTGGCCAGAATATCCTAAAGATGTAGCGTAGACACCTATTAACAAACGTTTGCAGCTTCCTCGTGATAGTGACGGTCACTCTCCATGTACCACATCCATATAGCAACACGGATTCAACGTTGGAACGGAACAGTCGTAGCTTGGTGTTTAAGCTAATTGCATTACTTCGCCAAACTATGGATAGCATCCCAAACGCAGATTTTGCTTTACCTATTCGGCTGGCTATATCCAGTTCGGTTCCGCCATCGGTTGAGACAATACTCCCAAGGTATTGGAAACTCTCGACTCTCTCAACCTTTTGTCCAGGAATGCATATATGAGTTGATGAGTTTGGTCCTAGGCTGATCATTTTTGTTTTTGCCGAGTTAATTTTCAGCCCAACGACGTCTGCTTCCCGCTCCACATTTGCTGTCATTTGGTGAAGGTCCATTATTCTGTGAGACAGTAGGCATACATCGTCGGCGTAGTCGAGGTGTTTGCGTTCAGATCTGAGAGTCCATCGAATTCCTCCATTTTCTGTTGATAAGGCCACATACAGCAGGTGCTGAATAAATTCTATTTCTTCTTCTTTTCTACAGTTTCTACAGTAGTTGTTGTATGGAAGTCCTAGCCACGCTGCCTGTCGAGCAATTCCCAATTAGGATAGCGATGCCTTTTCAAATTTCATTATGACTAAGCTTTATTAGACTAATAGTTGTCTTTTCATCGAAGGCTGGCCATAACGATCTAGCTATAGCACATGTATCTAATTGGCATCGATGGATTCTATATCTATTTCCCTGTAAAGTAAACTAAGAGGTGTACTAGCAAAGAGTAAGGCCTGTGACGAATTCACTCTAGAACCGTTTCTCACCAGTTCAGCTGCTTTTTCATTTCCGGAGCCATCCCTATGTTCTGGTGCCTAGCAGAGAATCATCATGTTGACTGTCGATATCTCATTCAGGTCATAGCTATTCCAAGAAGATTTTTCTCTAGAGTAACAAACATAAATAATGAATTTTAAGGTATTTTTCACAATCCCTTGCATTTCATTTGTCCCACAGAAGTAATACTAATCGTTTGGATGAACTACATTTGTAGATGCATTCTTCGCCTCTGCAGCGTGTAATCAAAATACAGCTGCTATGTTAAGGTAGCATACTCGTAGTTGGTTGGAAAATTATTCTAAGAAGAAGGACAACTTCCCTTCTAAGTTTTCTTGAACTAAACGAAGGCAATCTACTCGTATAGGTACCTGCAAGTAAGTTATGCATTCCAACGCATAAATAACCCATAAGTATGTTACTTTAGAATTTTCAAAAAGTTTCCTAAGCCAGTTATGTCAAGTTATAAAGTTTTATAATCCCTAAATACAACGCATTCTAGTAGGTAAATTTTCCAAAATTTGGGTACTCGCAGTTACCTATGGTTAATCCAAGCGAGGATTTCTTTGGATTTGGAAGTTGAATGAGTCTAAATATAGAAGTTTCTGATCAGGAGAAACTATGTGTGTTACTCGTACATTTATTTAGTTTTCTAATTGAATTGCTTCACAATACGCATTGAGTCCAAAGATCAAAGTTTAAAATTCCAGTCTTCCTAAACTGATTTTGGGGTGATTTTCAGAAGAATTTGTGAACCTTAATTTTCATAGTGCTTTATCAATTTACATTGCAAATGTACACAAAAAAAAAAGGTCTAAGAAGATTTTCATCTTCTTAATATGAATCTTTACGCAGATTGAGGTTGTTTTTTCATTATGAATAGGTCAGGGGTATTTTAGGTGTGTGGGCTTGTGTAAAATAGATTAGGTCTTTTTTATAACTCTGACCTATGGCTGTGTGGAGTCACAATCCTATTTTGAATTGTTTCTTATCCCTTAACGGGCCAATTATTTTGTTTACTTCGAAAACATGCGATAAAGTGCAAATAATTCCAAGAATATCTGTAAACTTTTTCTTTTTTTCCCTCAAGTAATCGATTTCCTAAGGCGGTAACATTGTTTGTAAATAAAAACAAATAGGTCTGTTTGTTGATTGTGTTTATTTAGATGTTTGGATTTATTTGCATTAAGTCGCGAAGATAATATAGGTCAAGTGGTCGCTGTCAGACTTCAAAAACCCTAAAGAAGGAAGTCTGGAATGCCCAAATTGAGTGATCTTGCGGGCCAGTGCAAATCGCCAGAATGAGATATTAAGCGGCCGGGATAGGCTGTCGATCGTGCTATGTGTGCAGTTACACATGTCCTTCAAACCCAATTCATCAATTTGCGGGAGCAAGAAGTCATTGATCATGGCTCTGTAGCACTCACCAGTCACAGCAACAGTGTTGCGGATGCAATCCTTGAAACAATATGGGCTAATCACCTTTCCTCCGTAAACGCCACACTAAATAATGACTTTAAGAGGATATAGTGGCTCTTTGTGCATTACATTCGGATTTTCAGTGCACCAGTCAGTCTTGGACATCTATAGCCATAGCAGCGATATTCTCGACCTCGAGGTTGAACCAAAACCAGTGACCGATTATTTGTCAAAAATATTGAAACAATTATTCCGTGTTCTTGCAGACTGCAGCAATCCACGGTTTATCTACGTGTATTCTGCTTCTGTTTACTTCACAAATGTCAAAGTCGCGATGACATAAGACGCCATTTGCACAAAATGAGAGCATCTTCTGATAGTGTAATGACTTTTGTGACACCTTGTATATCTGTCTAAGTGACACTAAGTGCATATATGAGTATATGTCTTCTCAACATCGCATATAAGATTCTGTCTGCCGTATTATGTGAACCCCTAAAACGGGTCGTCAACAATCTGATAGGTCCTTATCCGTGAGGTTTCAGGCCGGGAAAGTCCACCATTGACTAAATTTTCACACTACGGCAGATCTTGGAAAAAACCGATACGCATCATCTTTTCATCGATTTCCGATTTCCCTACGATAGCGTGTATGGGACGAGTTATACAAGGCCATGTCTAGTCTCGGCATCCCTGCTAAGCTTGCCCGTTTGTGCAGGGTGACAATGGAGAACTGTCGCTGCTCTATCAAAGGCGAAAAGAACACCACCGAACCGTTTGAAAGCTCTTAGATGACATTGACATAGTCGGAAGAACTCAGCGGGCCAACAGTGGGGCATTTGCGAGTATTGAGATCGAGACAGCAAAGGTGGGTTTAGCGGTCAATGAAAGCAAAAAAAAATATACACTGTCTACAATAAAGGACAACCAACATCAGCATCTTGGACAGAACGTCACAATAGATAGATATAGTTTTGAGGTAGTAAAGGACTTTGCCTACCTAGGCTCTATAGTAAGCTCTGCAAATGACACCAGTGGGGAGATCAAACGAAGAATTACTCTTGCCAATCGGTGTTTTTATGGGCTAAGAAGGCAATTGAGTAACAAAATCCTAAGGTAACTTTTTCTAAGACACTAATAATCTCAGTTCTGCTATATAGTGCAGGGCCATGGACTTTATCAAAATCGGATAAGGATGCCCTTGGTTACTTTGACAGAAAAGTTCTTCGAGTAATCTGTGGTCCCATCTGCATAGACGACGAGTGGAGAACAAGGTACAATCAGGTATACGGCCTATACAAGGACATCGACTTAGCCAGGAAAGTTTACATACAGCGACTAAGATGGCTGGGTCATGTAGAGCCCGAAAAGTCTTCGAAGCTTCCCCGGATGGACGGCGCATTAGAGGACGACCTCGCGATAGGTGGCGAAAAAGGGGACCTCAACCAACTTGTCGTACGCAACTGGACGCTGGCCGGAGAGGTCTATTGGTTGAGGCCCAGGTCCACCCCAGACTGTAGCGCCACGTAAGCAAGTAGGTATGGTATCTGTCCATTTTGCCATCCATAGTGATGGGTAGTTAGTTATTATCTTCGCCTTTACAACATGAATCGCTTAACCACATATGATATTAACAGTTCTGTAATATCTGTGTATCTGTAAGTTGACGCCGATTTTTCGAATAAAATCTTTTTCAGCGTTGAGACCCATTTATCGCTCGGCGACTACGTAAACAAACAAAATTGCAGAATTTGGAGTTCTGAGAATCCAAATGTGATCGGGGTGGTAGTCACTTCATTGATTTCTGATTTTGCTACCAGTTAAATGAGTTAGCCACTTCCGTCAATGGATGATGCAATTACAAATTGGTTGGTCAATGTTGCTATGCTCGTACGTAGGTAGCTAAGTGAAATAGATAAACATCTCTTCTAGCCACGGAACGTGTTCTGATACATATTAAGTGCCTCGTTCAGTGGATTGAGATTGGATGTTATTGAATCCCAAGGACCTCATTATTTTTCATAACAATAACATTAACTTCAAAAGTTTGTAAGAAAATTGCGTGTGAATTATTCCCAGGTTACCTTTTGCTAAATAATTCGTACTACAGCATCAAAAGGCACTAATGAAGGTCTTTCGACCTTAAACTCATCAGAACCCATAAAATATTTAATGTATTTTCAATAAATAGAAATAATTCAACTAAACACTCTTAAAATGAAGCTCCAATCCTTAAGGGATAATCTTAGAATTTCCAAATAACTCAAATTAAATGAAATCACGTACCCTACCTAGGTGCTTTCCCTTGAATGAATGGATTTTCTTTTTGTTTTGTAACAAATTTATATAGCTTTTCATATTCATTTAATGTCGCAAAATTCATTTCACTTTACATCATTAGATCAGGGATGTGTCCCAAAGGAAATTTGTGTAAAATATTCTTGGGATTATATACTAAATGCGTGGTTAACGGACATAAACTCTACCAACCAAGTTTACTATTTTTCATCGCAGTTTGTAATTTCTTGGAAAAAAAAAGAAAAGAAATATCTCCCTTGTGTGTATCCCCTAATGAATGAACATAAACCATAGTGTCTATCTGTAGGTGCACATACAATCTACGAGTACCCACTAGGAGGACTCATCGTCTAGTATGGTAGCATTGACTACTTATCAAGTACACAATCCCAAAGACACAATAAACCAACTAAAGAAACATATGGCACCATCTGTCGATTGTAAGTCCTTCAGGCAAGGAGTTTTTTTTTTTTTTTTTTTGTATTTTTGTACATGATCCCTTTCTTTTGTTAACCCCACAATAACAAGAGACGTAATGTAATTGAAGAGATAGCTTGTAAGGGAAAGACTTGAAAAGTCGGAAAGGAAAGAGTCTCTTAGAGATAAACATAGCTAGTTGTCGTCTCAATCCAAGTGAATGTTTTCATACAATGCAAACAACAATAATAATTACTGTTGATGGTTGTGGAAAACAGGATTAGGTTGCCTGCTGAGGAAGAATGGATTCGTCTTTGTTAGTTTTTAGTTAGTTAGAGGCTATAGGAGAAAATAGGAGAAAATAGAGAGTATTTTCTTTTGAGTTTGAGCAAAGATACAATTCAGGAATTGAATCAGTAAGTAATTTTTGAAATTCTTTCAGCAAAATCAGTTTAGAAAACATGAAAAATCAGATAGAGGTCTTCCAAGCCGCAACCCCTTAATTTCTTAAACGAAAATGCGAAAACTCAAGAAGAAGTGACTTGAAGATCATTGCTATTGGCTTGACGCAATTAATTTAGCCACTGTCACCATTTGAATAACGTTTGAGCTGATTAGTCAAAAGGCACTAAAAGACTTAAAATCTCTGCTCCGACGAAGAAAAATTTATACGAATGGGAGAAGGGAGACAAAGAGAAAGCGGATGTTTTTGTCGCCCATCTAGAAGAAACTTTTAAGCCATTTGATGGTCAATACACAGCAAGTGAAACGCTAATGGAACTCTAAATAGAAATAAAGAAATTGAAACCTAAGAAAGCTCCTGGATACGATTTAATAACCGAAGATGTTCTAAGAATGTTGCCTAAAAAAGCAAAGCTACTCAATATTAATAAACCCCTCGCTTAAATTGGAATACGTCCCGAGTCAATGGAAAGTTACGGAAGTCATAAAGTACTAAGGAAAACCCCCGGGTGACAAGAAGTCGTATAGACCCATATCGCTTCTTCCAATTATATCCAAAATTGTTGAGTGGATGTTACTCAAGCGCTTACAGCCGGTTATTGTGGAGAAAATTTGTTATCCCTGATCACCAGTTTGGGTTCAGATGCAGGCATTAAACAATTGAACAGGTGCATGGAATCACTGACGTAATTGAGAAAGCACTTCAATAAAAATAAAGATTTGTTAAAGGGTATTTCTTAATGTCTCGCAAGGCTTTGATAAGGTGTGTTGGAGGGAAGTGTGTTTCCCTTTTTGTTGTGTGGAACTTATATTTAAAACCTTTGTCTTGCGGTGAGTTCTGTTGCAAACCAGCCTGCGCTCTTTATAAACCCTACATGTTCCTAAGTGTAACTTGTCCAAGATCCCCTAGCCCTGTTTCCCATATGACGGAGCCAGCGATTTTGAAGATTTGGGCAATCACTTAACAAGTGTTTGATGGTTTCTGTCTCCTCTATATCTTGACAGCTCCTGCAGTGGTCGGCTGTGTTGATGCCTAGTCTGGCAGCCATGTCTTATGTGTTTATTCATCGCCAATAGGCTTCTTGTTCTATTTTCATCCACTGTCGGCCTTAAGCTGCGAGATATGACACAGTCGCTTCTGGCGGACCATGCTGAGTTAATCAGTTCTCTTTGTTTTTAGGTCTATTTTCCTTTATAGTCCACCTATTGGAGCTTCTGCTGATATCTGAGTATGTTAAAAACCCAATGCTAATCCCTTTTTACCTAGTTTATCTGCATCTTTTTTATATTGCTAGGTCCAGGAACCCAGCAGATAGTTACGCTATGGGTGTTGCATATTCTGTTCGACGTATTACAGCATCTGGTTTCGACCTGATTTCCACGCTTTGATTGCCGTTTGACTATCGACGAAAATTGTAATCTTTGTAGGATTTCAATTTTTGCTATATATAGTCTGTGCAGCCCTATCAATAGCAAAGACCTCAGCTTGAAAGATGCTACAATCATCCGAGAGTTTGTACGAGTAGTTGATTTTAAGTGACTCGCAAAAAACTCCAGAGCCAGTTTCGATATCCATTTTAGACCCGTCAGTGTAGAGCTAAATGTTAATTAATGTGTTGGAATCCCACTCTTGTTTTTCGGGAATAAAAGTGGAGTAGTTCACTCATTCTGCCCGTACGACTATATAACATACTGACAACATATCTCGGGAATAGACAATTCCGTGTCAGACAAGCAAACGAATAATAGCAATTCAAAGAAATTTCAGCTGGCATACCGCAAGGAAGAGTTTTTGGCACGCTTCCGTATCTTCTATATACCCGCGATATATAGCAAGAAAAAGCCACCGTCTTAGTTACGTTTGAAGATGATACTGCTAGTAATAGCTAAACCAATCGAAAAAAGTGCAGTGTTCTGAATAATGAGGCCTGGCGGATCACCCTCAATGAAAGCAAGTCTGTCGATGTAAATTTCACTTATAGGGACACGAAAAACTTGCCTTGCCTTATAAACCCGGACCGTATTCCGTGGTTCATAAGAAACGAGGATATCCACATAGATCTCGGAATTCCAACAGTCGAAGATGAAACCAAAAACTTCGCGCGAAAGGACAAAATTCGATTAAATTGACATGTGCTAGTAATACAGTCCTACAAATTCTAGACGAGACAAATTTATTGCGACGTCTACAAAGGACCAAATCTTTCGACATGGCGTGATAAAGATTAATTGCGTCTAAATAGCGGAACAAGCAGGAACTTTCATTTGTAAGTTATTTAGTGTCAAAGTCTTAACTTAGTTGTGATTTTGGTGAGGAAGAATCTCACACTACTATGAGCACGTCATCATAGTGTCTACGGAAGATTTTCACCAACTCTTGGGGGAAAAAAAATCGATATTACTATAATAGAAAAACTCACAAAAGTTTGTTTCAATTCTGTCCATCAGTCTATCTGTCTCTATAGCTATATATATAGCCGTTTGCAGTCTACACAGCTGGGTGAATTTTATTCAAACTCCAGGGAAAATTTTAGGTCTAAATTCATAAAAATCTGATTTGCGGCAGATTGTAAATGTTTAATTGATTCATAAGCTACGCAGTATAGAATAGCATATCGGGTAAAGGGCCCCCATGTCTTTTCGGGCACATACGCAAATGTGGCTGAATTTCATTGATGCAGTGCTCAATTTGCTTCTTTAAGGCGTTAGTGGTCGTGGGCTTGTTGGCATGAACCTTATACTTCAAAAAACCCCCAACTCTTTTGTCGAAATTTCTCATCACCGTTTTGCATAAATGTGGCTGAATTTCATTAATACAGCGCTCCTTCAAGGCGTGGTTGGTCATGGGCTTGTTGGCATAAACCTCGGACTTCAAAAAATCCCTCAACGGCGTTAAATCGCATGATCTGGGCGGCCAATTCTGATCACCAAAACGGGAAATTACACGACCAAGAAATGACTCATGCAGTAAGTGAATTGTTTCTCGGGCTGTATTATATAATTTGCAGGTGTGAAAGGGGTTATGAATACCCTTAGACTAATTTTTTAGGACACGGGTTTTTTTTTTTTTTTTTTGAGGAAAGGGGAAGAGACAGAGAGAAAGACAGATTGGTGTAGTTGGTTTGAAACTCAGGTGGTAATTAAGTTTCAGTGAACTCCAAGGGTGGCTGTCCAGATAACTGGGGAGCTTGTTTGTTTTTGCTTTTGTCGGTGTTCATAATTCACAGTATTTTTTTCCGTCCTCCTGATGTCATCATCACGATAAAGTTGCATTTTAGCCATATGACCGTGTTATGCCTTCGCAGTAGAGTTGACATAAGCTTTCGCAATTGATCGACTTTTTATTTGTTTCATGCGAAATACATAGATGATTATAGACATCAGGGTTCGAACCGTGAACCTGTAGCGCGACAAGCGATGATTTTACCACTACACCACGGCCACCCTCAAACACATATCGTCCACATCCATATCTTGCAATTTAGGCACAAAAAACTGGATTATCACGTTGCGATAGCGAGCACTATTAACTGTTATTGTCTGACCAGCCGCATTTTCAAAGAAATATGGTCCGATGATGCCTCCAGAGTGACACGTTGTGGGTGCATTTGTTTCTCAACAATCACTCGTGGATTTTCTGAACCTCAAATTCGACAATTTTAACGATTAACAAAGCCATCAAGATGAAAATAAGCCTCATCGCTGAAGATGATTTGAAGATGCAAATTTTTCGTAAGAATACGCTGTAAAGAGCTTCTCGAAATATCCATTTCTCGACCACGGTGTCGAATTGATGTTCATGGACTCTCAACAATACTCTCACGAGCTACTTCATTGAACGACTTGTTGATGGACGGCCAGTGTGTCTAAAGGCCGAACTATAATAGTAGAATAACACAACGAACTTGTACTGTACGACCATAATACCTTCTTGCTTAGTTCCGTCAAGGTTTCGTTCGCTTACGAAGAGAGCGAACCCATTCACTCTTTCGTACAAAAATTTGACATTTGACTTTAACTCTGACAATCGCTTTCGCTGACATACCCCTATTATGGGCAACTTGAACAATTGACAGTACTGAGGAAAACTTAACGTAGAATTTTGACATTAGCTTCCGATTGCTTTCGACTATTATAGTTCAGCATTAAAATCACTAATTGATCCAGTCTCCCTAAATTTTTGAATTAATCTCTTCACAGTTGATGAAGTTTAATCACTCACCCCAATTCTTCAAGTCGAGTGATCAGTCGTATTTTCTTTCGTATTTAGAGTCGCATCAAAATTAGATTCCTATTCATCGATTCGTATGCGATGCATACGACTCCTAAAAAAAAACAAACGCATATTATCGCAGTTATGCAAATGTCAAACTATTAAAACGAATAAAACGAAAATTTAAAAATATAAGTTTGGCGATGTTTTTCACAGCAAAGTGAAGTTTTCAGTGAACAAAAAAATATGAATTCGACAGACCTCTTTTTCAATGAAGAAGACGACGAAGTAGTGCCGGTTGGAAATTTGTCAGCAATTTGGAGAACAATTCGGGATCATTCAAATCCAATAGAGTTTCCGAATTCTTGGCAAGTATTTACAAACTTTCCTTATTTAATGATGAATTAAAATTCGCTTTTTGGATTTCTTAATTTCAGTTTCTTAAAATCACTCCGGCTATCTAAGGAGGCATTTAGCTATCTGTTTGAGGAAATCAATCCTTTCCTAAAAAGGTGTGTGCATTCAACATCAGAACCAACATCGTTCCAAACCTGAAAATAAACACGAACAATGTACACCAAATACACATATAGAACTTCCTACTTTGAGCCATCCTGGGCCATCTCGACTGGGTGGTCCAAGACTATTTAATTTTATATCAAGAGTACTCCAAAATGTCTTTGTATTCGTTTTGTAGATACAACTCTTGCCATGATCCCTAGCGACATCAACGTTGTGTTCCATAGCAGAAACCCGTCTTTCAAATTGGCTAAGATTCGTGTCTTTCCTACTATAAAAGCACACAAAAGTACAAATTTAAATATTTTTAATGCAAATACATGTACTTACATATTTTTTTTTTCTATTTTCCTTCACGTTGATGCTGAGTCATAGCCAAATTTGAACACAAGTAAAATACGAGTAAAATACGACCATCAAACGGCAAATTGAATACATCGTAATAGCGAAAAAATTCGAGGCTCGCATGCGTCGCGATGCATACGACTCCTGTCAAAAATGACATACGAGTGTATTCGTAAAATACGACTTTGTAATAACTAAATGCGACTATAATCGGATTCGACTCTCGTATACGAGTTGAAGAATTGGGGTGACTATTATGACCATATTTTGTAGGAAAATTGCCAACTATAGCTGCCAAATATTCATTATTTTTAAAATATTACTCAACAATGAAAACGCGTTGTTTCCTTCCTCCATTTTTGTTAACCCTGAACTGTCAACTGTCACGCTGTTTTTTTTTTTTTTATTTCGTTGTCAACACTTTACCGTACAGATGGCGCAGAATTCAAATCTTGCTTGAATTTTGGGACTTTATATTAGTTTATAGAAATAGCTTGCCTCTCCAACAGACGACATTATGTCCTAGTTGCAATGTTTTATTTTCGGAAAAAAATAAACAGTACAATTTATTATTATTATTACATTTAAATTTTGAAAACCGACGAATCCGACTCAACTCAGTTGCAAATGCATATTCTGATCAGACCTTCTTGTCACTGTCTGACAGGTAAAGCAAAAGCTGTCAAGACGAGGTCGTTGGAAGATCCGGCCGACAAAAACAAATGCACAACTAAAATTGATGAATCATTTTTGAAACCATGTACATTAACAAACTTTAAATCTTAAGAGTTCAAGGCGTGAGCAAATGCTCTGAGTTCCCCAAGCAATAAAATAGCAAAAGTATCCTACCTACATTTTTATGTATTGTAGATCTTAAGATGTACTATAAAGAGTCGAAAGTTGACGGGGAAAAGGTTATATATTTCCTTTTCTTGAATCAATTTTATTATCTATTCTTACTTAGAAAAGTGACGACATCTTCATTCTTGAAAAATTAAAGCATTTAAATTAACACCTATGTCTCATGTATAATTTTAACAAGAAATTGTTTGAGTCTTCTAATTGCTGTTCCAACCCAATTCACAGCATGTTAAGACGTTAACGAAGCTGAAATGGTTTTTATGTATTCGAATAAATAAAAGGAATTTTAATTGAATGTTTGTATTTCCCAAGGAAAACTCACTCCTTACTTTTACAACGACTTTTTAACCACATACACATGGAACAGTTAACACCACCCTGCATGTAAGCTACACCAGAAAAATTCCCCTAATAGTCCCATTGCTAAATCTCATATATTAGGGCTCTCCCAGATTGAATAGAAATCGAGTTTATTTACTCGTATGCCACCATAAGCCCTCCCATTACACGTTCGCATACTTCGCCGTCAAATATTTACTTTGATTCGTTGTCAACGTACCTCCTTCTGTTAAACGAATTGAATTGTAAACTTCTACCACACGATAAATGTTATGGAACTCCTATTCCCAAACTGTTACTGGGGTGGGCAATAGACGCTTGTATCTTACCTTTTTTTGACTCCCATACATCAACGGTCACGAACATCCCAATTATTCCATTGAAACTTTTGCGAGAACCCTTTGGTACAGATCAGAAAATGATACGAAGAAAGGACAATAAATCGATAGGCAAAGGAGGCGGCTACAGCCTTTTTTAAAACAATAAAAAAAAAACTTTTTAATTCCATTTCGGTAAAGTACGTCGACATTTTCACGACAACACAATAAAACCTTCGCGATATACTCGTACTCGGATCGATGTGAAAGAAAATGTTGAAGGAAAAATTAGAAAATCGTGTGTCTCCTTTTCAAGGGGACACAAATTACATATTCGTGGAGAACAAGGATCCACTTGATATACTGTGAAGTACGGAATCAAAAATGTAAATTTTGTCAATTATTTCTGGCTTAACATGAAGTTTTACGGTATTTGACAAGAAAAACTTTGTCGCTTTCCTCTCGTACTAGAGTGCTGGTAAGAACGATAAAGGAAGTCCCTCTTTTTGATTTTTATTTAAATGCAAACTAATTGCTTTGGAAAAACTTTAATAACATTATTTCAGGTAGTTGCTAACTATGTAAATTCCTGAGAGAACAATTTGTCATTGCGTTTTGTAGCTAAGGGTTTTGAAATATGTCTGCTGTTGACTCTTTAGCATACACACGAGGGAAATAACTTTGTTCTTTAAGTAATAAGACAAGTTAATTGTTGCGGTGACAACCGGGGATTGAAAGGAAACATTATTGCAAAAGGTAACAACTGCAACATTTTTTCATATTGAGCTAAAAGTAGGCCAATCATGAGGGACAGATCCAGAAAAGGACTGGGACAGTAGTGCCCAGACCAAGATTCAAGATTGAAGATTTTTTTTATTAATTCCACTTCAAGCAAGATCAAAAATAAATCAAAAATCAGGAGCATTATGGAAAAGTACGCTAAAAAAAAGCACTACTCCGCCAGGCACTACTAATGCTACGCATGGCTGTGATCCTGGGACGAGCAGAAATGCTCGGGTCAAAGCTATTCGGTTTCCGGGAGATAGCAAAATAATGCAACGGCTTAGGCGTAACCTAAGAGTCGCGAGTTGGTACCTTGGAAGTACGAGTGGACGCAGCTACGAGCTTGAAGAAATGATGATTAGAAGGCGAGTGGACATCTTGTGTGTACAAGAAACGAAAAGGGGAATAGGGAGCTTTTCTTGGATGTTAAGACAAAAGCTTACAAGATGTACTACTATGGATCGGAACAAGGTAAAAACGGAATTGCTATCATCTTCTCGACAGAGCTACTGGGCACCATCTTGACCATTCTAAAGTCCAGTGACCGTTTGATGTCTCTCAAATTGGTAAGCGCATATGCTCCCCAAGTCGGATGCGAACAGAGAGAAAAAGATGCATTCTGGCTGGATTTTCACAACCTCATCAAAAACATCCCAAGGGAACAGCTTTTGTTTGTTGGCGGAAATTTGAACGGACATGTCGGGAAAACAAATGAAGACTATGAAGACTGCCATGGAGAACTGGGCACTACGGCACCAGGAATTCTCCAGGTGAAGACATCCTAAGCATGTGCAAATCATACGGTCTTATCGTGCTAAATACCATGTTTGTCAAACAAAGCCGCCACCTGATCACTTATAGCAGCAGTGGAAATGAAACCCAGATTGACTACCATTTGGTAGCCAGTTTCATGAAGCCCTGGGTTAAAGATTGCAAAGTGATCCTCGCCAAACAACACCATCTCCTCCTGACATAAATTTTTATGGAGACGGGGAAGAAAACAAATAAGCAAACAAAGGTGGCTGAGAAAATCAATTGATATAGTAGTAAGCTGGACAAAGGAAAAGGCAAAGTTTTTATTAGCAGCACGACAAATTACCTCTTTACCATCATCGATGAGGTCGGCGATGAGAAGTGCAGAGCACAAGATATGTGGGATTCCCTACAGCGTTCTTTCTTGGAGAGAGCCAAATCACTGCTTGGAATGTCGAAAGGCCCCTACCAACACGCCAAAGAAACATGGTGGTGGACAGATGAAGCTAAAGTAGTGATACGGGAAAAGAAAACGTCTTTCAAGGATTGAGAAGAAAAAGCTCGCCTTGAAGTGATATATAGATGTTGCATAGGTCTCGCGAAAAAGAAGGGCTCCAATTTCAAGCAAAAAGTATGGAAGGCTTCTATCGGGAGTTGGAGGAATTATCGTCTTCGGCGTCTGATAGGAACCAGGTTATCCAGGAGCTTCGACAAAACGACTTGAATCAGGGAGCAACTATCTTCAAAATAGCCGCCCAGAGAAGAAGAAATGCTTAGGGGAGTCGTTCTCAAAAGTTCATTAACAATGCTCTAGGCCAGCTTCTTGTGGAATACAACAAAATTCTCCAAAGATGGCGACAGTATTGTGAAGGAATTCTAAACGAACAGTTTCCCCGGGTATACTTTCCAAGAGCCGGTCGTAACCATGGCGAAATATCCGACATTACTAGGAATGCGGTCAAACACTCCAAAGAAACAAAAGTGGTTGGGCCAGACGAGATACCCTCTTTTAGTTCTGCAAAAAGATGGGAGACATCGGGTACAGATGGCTCATGATTCTTATCTCCAAACTTATGAGCGGTGATTCAATGCCTAATCAATGGAGGGTAAGTTATCCTCGTTATTTGCACAAAGGGAAGGGCGATACGCGAAACTGCGATAACTACCGTTCTGTCAAGGAGATGTCACATACCATGAAGATTGTTGAAATAATACGGCTATCTGATGACCAGTGCGGGTTTGCCTTGGGTAAATCAACAACAGATGCTATCCAAAGTATAAGGATAATAATGGAAAAACATCGTGATTCCTTGAAGGACTTGCATATGGTGTTGGTTGATTTTGAAAAAGCCTTTGTAGACAACCAAGAGATCTCTTATGGGTGGCGCTAAATCAACGAGGAGTTCCAGAAACCTATGCTCTCATGATCATGGACATATATGAGAGAGTAAGGACAAGAGTAAGATGTCCCGCAGGAGTCACCGAAAAGTTCCCAATCAAAGTCGATGTACACCAGGGAAGCGTCCTCTGTCCTTTGCTATTTATTGCAGTCCTTGATTATATGCTTGAAGGAAAAGTGATGGACCCCAAAGTGCATCAGTTATTCTTTGCTGACGATGGAGCTATCATAAGCGAAGATCAAATGGCCTTGCAATGACCACTTGATGTATGGGTGGATGTTTTGGAGGGAAATGGGTACCGTATTAGTTCGAAAAAGACAGAGTATCTGTGCTGCCCATTCTCTGATCCACACCGGCCTATTCCAGATATTTACTTGAATGGAAAAGTGATTCCCAAGTGCGAAAATTTCAAATAGCTGGGATCTATGATCAATAGCGAAGCAACTTGTGATGATGACATCAATCATCGCGTAAGCGTAGGGTGAATGGTGTGACGGGAAAACTCGGCTATCTTCTGTGATCGCAAAATGCCCTCTAAGCTGAAAGGAAGGCTCTACACCGCAGTTGTACGTCCGGCGCTCACATACGGTTCACAATGCTGGACAATGTACAAAATTTACTTGTATGAGGGTAAATTAACGGCAGCTGAAATGAAGATACTTCGCATGACAGCAGCTTGATAAAATAAGAAGTTTAAAGATTCGAGGCAGCCTTCATGTAAAAGAACTCATCAAAAGCAAGATAGAGCACCACCGGCTCAGTTGTTATTGTCATGTTCAAAGGAGAGATCCTTCGAACCCCGTCAAAAAGGCAATATCAATCAACATTCCTACACAACCGCGCAAAAAATGCAAACCAAAAAACAACTGGATCACACAAATGCAAAAACACCAACATTCCATTGGCCTCAGTGACGAAGTGATCCGAATCCGGGAAGCCTACCGGTACTTCCTGAGGTCAAACAGGCAAACCCCACAGGCGGACCAGTAGGGATGCAGTAAAGTGGAATAATGCAACCAGTAGCAAGTGTATGACTATTAATGGAATTAAAAAACGATAGGATTAAAGCCGAAAAGGGAAGACTAAATAAGTAGGTGTTTGAACCAATGCGTAGTAGATAGCTGAAAGTAAACTACGAGGGTGGGTGTATAGTACTGGGCCTAGTACACTGCCTTGTGGTACGCCAGCTTTAATTTCTCTTAATATTGAGTACACTGATTCTTGTTTAATTCTGAAGAATTGCTGTAATATATAGGACTCTAGAATTTTTGAATACCGGGAAGTAGTGAGTATATCAACAAATTCAGTTTTATAAAGCAACTAATGTCAGCATATTACAAGATTGTGGTACTCATACATTAAACGATATTTTTACAGAAAGATTAGTTTGCCTTGAAAACGATCAAAGGGAGGGATGGAATTTGCAATTTAAACCCTAATTTAAGTATCTACTAACTGAGTTCTTATCAGTAATTATGATAAGCATTAATTGGGTATAAATTACGTATGCACTATTTTGAAATGTTCGAACAAATGATTGGGTAGATTGAGGCAAATTTTAGTTTTACATTTTATACAGTTTCCGCGTATTTTCTTTTGTATGTTTTCCTCAAATCAAAAATCTGGCTCCTTCTTCCGTGCCATTCATACTATTAGTGAACAAAGCTAAAGCTACAACTACAGACCACTTTCTTTTTAAATTTTAATTTTCTTTAAAAAATGTTCGACATTTGATTGTATAATGGTATTAAGCGATTAAGCAATTTGTACAATTAATGTACAGAGTCACTGTGAAATGCACTCGCATTGCACACAGTCACTGCACTTCAACTCTACAAATTATTATTTTTGCTAAGTAAACAATTCTATGTCTCCCACAGGTGGTTTAGCATAAACACCTTTTGTATTCTTATCATACGTATGCGGAACAAACTTATGCAAGTGATACATTTTATTTAAAGATATGTATAGTATTTTTTTTAGGGACATTATGTGTGATTTCCAGTTTAATTTGTTATCTATTACAACTTCTAAATACTTAAACTCCTTCATGAATTCAAAAGCAAAACATTTGTTTATGCCTTAGACTATGTGCTAAGTATAAGTTGATGGTAATTAAGCCAGATACTAAACAAATGTAGATCAGAGTTCATTTGGTCTCGAATCATAATTAAAGAATTGTCTGCATATGAAAGCGCTATATCGTCTGCATAACCGAATAAACGGCCGTTGGCAGGTAGGTTAAATATGGAATTTATGTAAACAAGGAAAAGGATTGGTCCTAGAACTGACCCCAGCGGGACACCAGTATTTGGACAGACTTCTTCCTTGCTTACAAATACATTTACCCTAACGCGCTGTTTTCGATTTAGCAAGTAGGACTTAAACCATTCAGATATATTGCCTCTAAATCCAGAGCTATTGAGTTTTGAAATTAATAGATCGTGAAATCAAGAAAAAGTCCAACTGTTTTTAGATTATTGTTTAGTGCATTATAAATTCTCTTTAAAAAGGCCACAATTCCATCTTCCATCATCTAGTCTTTTCAAGAAAGTTAAAGATTTTGCTAACTATTACTGACTATTCAAAAATCTTTGAGAAGACCAACAAGCATATTGGCCTATAGTAGTCCGGGTCACATGGATCACCTTTTTTAAATTTTTTTTTTTATAATTCGCACGTGTGAAATACCCTTATACTAATTTTAGGACACGGGAGTTTTGAGGAAAGGGGGAAGAGACAGAGAGAAAGACAGATTAGTGTAGTTGGTTTGAAACTCAGCTGGTATTAAGTTTCAGTGAACTCCAAGGGTGGCTGGGAAGCTTGTTTTGTTTTTTATTTTGCTTCTGTTGTTGCTCATGATTCACAGTATTTTTTTCCGTCCTCCTGATGTGATCATCACGATCAAGTTGCATTTTAGTCATATGACCGCCCTACTGCCAGTGTTATGCCTCCGCAGTAGAGTTGACATAAGCTTTCGCAATTGATCGCCTTTTTATTTATTTCATGCGAAATAAATAGATGATTATTGACATCACTATTCGAACCGTGAACCTGTAGCGTGACAAGCGATGATGTTACCACTACATCACTACATCACGGCCTGGTTTACATTTTTCTGCTATATTTTTAAAGAAAGCGTTCAAGCCGTTGCCTAATTTAAGAATTTTTAAGTCTGGGTTTTTTTGTCCTTACCTAATATGTTATTGACAATAATTCTATTAGTTTGCGGACATTAGTTTGTTCCTCTCTATATACCTGTTTAACTAAAGGTTGGTTCATTCTGCTCTTATTTTTTGCAAAGAATTTATCTTTTTCTTCTATTTTTGCCCAACTTGCATTATTGATCTAAGGTTTCATTTTATTAAATCTATTCCTTTGCTTAGTACTTTTGCAGTCTGAAAAAGCACTAGAAGGACATTCCGTACTAAACACAGAATTCAACCTTTCTAAAGACACCGAATCAACTTCGAAAATTTTATTTCAAATGTTTCTTTTTCACAGTGGAACATTGCAAGTGGAAACTTTTTTTTAAAGCATTTTTAAACGCAGTGTCAATTGAATAATGGTCGGTTATACCTAGTTTCAAAATATTCGGATAGATATTGGTAAAATCTCTGGACTTGAGAAAGAGGTGATCGATGCATGACTTTAACTTACCTAATGAGGATAGCAGAAGCATATAATCATCACATTCCCTTGAAAGATTAAGTATGTTGATCCCCAGTAAGCAAACATCCCCACAATTAATTGAGCACAATAAACCTTCGAGATCATTAAGAAAAATTTTACTATGCACAAACTGCAGTCGATATACACAAACAAAAGTCACAAACATATTCTTATCCAGTTTTAATTTTAAGATGACACAATCTGCACTTTAAATATCTGGAGTGAATGCATCTTCCACTTCGAGTTCACTTTTAACAAACACGACCATTCCTCCCGATGCATAAGTTTCGTTACAAATTCGATACACTCAATAGCCGGGAATAGAAAAATTATGGACTTCGTTATCAAAAACCTAGGTTTCCGTTAAGAAAATGATTTGAGGCAAGGTAGCAAAGCAATTTTCTAAGTGAGCACAAAAGTTATCGAAGTTCATTCTCATACTTCTTATATTTTGATGCACAATTGTTAAGTCTAAGTTTGAACTACAAACTGGTACCAACATACGTTTCATTGCAGTCATTCACACAAATTGGATCATAGAGGTCATTTAAGTTACCAAGAACCACATATTTGGTACTAGCTATCCAGCATCTTCATGCAATCTGTGGATGTGCCCAACTTAACCTGGACAGAAACTACAGCAAGAAAAACGTTGCAATTATGCTAAATACCCAAGCTGCCATCAATACGTTGAGCTCCTGTAAAGCCAAGGGCATCCTGTAGAGACCTTGTAAGCTCCAAGAACATCTCAGAAAGCAACAGGAGATATGCATATTTTGCGACGAAGTAAAAGAGGCTTTAAAGATTTTTTTTTTTCTTTTTTTTTAAAAATAATCTCCACCACTTAAAACTGTATTCTTAGAAGTACGAAAACCCCAGTGATGGAAAAAGATTTACAAATTTAACTTGAGATCTAGAGACAACCTGATGATGATTGAAGACTCAATTTTAGGGAAACCCCAGAAGAAGTTAAGCTATTTAAGGCTTATTCTACACGAAGGTTGGCCGTGGTGTAGTGGTAACATCATCGCTTGTCACGGTTCGAATCCTGATGTCAAGAATCATCTATTTATTTCGCACGAAATAAATAAAAAAGTCGATCAATTGCGAATGCTAAGTCAACTTTACTGTGAAGGCATAACACTGGCAGTAGGGTGGTCATATGGCTAAAATGCAACTTGATCGTGATGATGACATCAGGAGGACGGAAAAAAATACTGTGAATCATAAGCAACGACAATAATAGCGAAATCAAACAAAATACTCCCCAGTTATCATCTGGACAGCCGCCACCCTTGAAGTTTACAGAAACTTAATACCACCTAAGTTTCAAACCCACTACACCATTCTTTCTTTCTCTCTATCTCTTCCTCTTTCCACAAAAAAACGCACGCGTTCTAAAAATTAGTATAAGGGTATTCATATCCCCTTTAACACGTGTAAATTATTAAAAAAAAAAAAAAAAGCAAATGGCGTGTGAAATAATTTTTGTTCAGAAATCATGTAAGATTAAAGGTTTTTTTTTCTTTTGGTTGTAGCCGTATAACTCAAGAACGGCTGAATCAATTTGAATGCCATTTGCTTTTTTGATTAGGTAATTTCTCTCGAAATATTTATAGATAGCCAAACGCCATGCTCCTCTCTGCAAAAGCTAAGCACGAACTGTGCACACATGTGTAAGTTTTAAAGTTGAAGCTGTGGCGATGGGAATCATTGATGTTCTTGATTGTGCAGTGAGTGAAACGTAATATGTGTACTGTTATATAAATAAATAACTGCATTTTTAATAAACATGTCGTAATAGTATAAATTGATTTTCAAAGAGGGGTTAATATAATATGCGAAAAGACGGGGATCCAACTGAGAAGTAATAAGGCCGGTCAGCTAGTATACTTAATAAATACCTAAGATATAGAATGTCACTGGGGCCTACCCATAGTCTATAATCTTTCAACCGTTATAAGCTCAAAACATAATTTGTGCCTACCCCAATTAAGAAATACCGTAAGTTCATTAAAAAACTTCACAAAAGTTTTTTTTTTTTTCATTAATTTATTCTTTAGTCTTTTTAATTGCCAAAGTGCTGGTGCTTAGAGAACACTAACGTCTCATCTTCCATTAATTATAGACAATTTCGGTAAATTAACCATCTTATCCAAAGTAATTTCTTCTAATTAAAAACAAATATAGGATGCCTCAATGATAATCACTTTTCTAATCTCTACGAACCCAAATGGTCTCTATTTTTATTTGTCCTCTTTGTCATATTGTATTCGTTTCGAAGAAATTTCTTAATCCCTCCTTTTTTCATATTCTCTGAACCGTATCCTGTCCCGACATCATAAAAAATCTTACACGGGTTCTATTAAAGAAAACAAAAAACCGACAACAAATAACGATAATTAAACTTATGAACGCAAAAACCTTTTAAATCTCTTCAGCTACCATTGGCCCTTTGACACTTAATACTCGTACCCTCCCTTGTTCTGGATCAAGTAAAAAAGGTGGAGACCTACATGCCGTATGGAATTTTAACGACCAAATAACGAACCCAAGTCTTTTCGCTTAATAACTAGGTGTAATAGATTTTCACATTAATGGTCAATAAAAATCGAAACCTAATGTGCTTTTAACAGCCCTTCCCATTCCCATATTCGTCTGGGATATAAAAACGATAATTTTCAAAAAAAAAAAAAAAAAAAGAAGAAAACTTTTTCTTTTATTCAAGACGGAGAATACCCAGAAGTGGGTGAAAAATCAACCCTCCCTCTATAATGGACAAATTAAGCTCTTTAGCCACGTACATGGTGTATTGGAGGGAGGGTCTAGTCTCATACGAAGGGAGTATAACTGAATCCTAAGCCTTTTATCCTTAATTATAGAAGTGCCACCCTTTCATTATTCTCCGTAGTAGGACCAACTTTTAGGGTTAAATGTAATGAATTCCGGAGAAAGCGTGACAGATCCTACAGTTAAATGGCAAACAAAAAAAAAAATATTTTAATTTTCAAATGGAAAGCCAGTATTCCAGTTATTGTATCTTAGCCCATTTGTTGTGTTAAATGGAGTTGCACTCGAAAATAAGACGACGAAAAAAGAAAGACTGGACAAAGGATTCAGAATTGTATGCACTCCTTTCAATTTATTATTTCCATTGAAATCTTCGAATAGAACAGAATTCCCATTCACACCAACGCACCGACACATTTTTCCACTTGGACAAGGAGAAAATGGATGCCATAAGGACCTCACAGTGTGAGATTTTAAAATGAGGCAATCATTTTCCACACAAAAAATTTAAATTCAAGTCAATTGGAAGAAAAGAAATCGATTTTTAGCTGGCTTAAAGTCTTTAGTAGGATATTGCCGTGTCCTTGTGGAGTTGTTTACCTTCAAACTAAATATTTTTGAAATTAAATTAGAATTTGATTAAGTATTTATTTTTTTTTACTCGTATTTCTTAAAATCGATTTTCTCTCGCTTCCAAAGAATATCTTCTCTTTGATCATCTCCCACCAGTAGTGTCATGTCTTTCCAAAAAATGTCCTTCTGGCTATTGTTTAAGTTTTCTTCCCTTTTATGTGCACACAAACAATCTTGAAACTGTTCTGGTTTAAAATATCAAAACGTCTTTTTTCTGTGAATGGTCTTTGCCCTCCAGGTGGTGGGCAGTTAAAGCCTGTCGGGGTGGACGTTTGTTAAATCCAAATACAAACATGATGCAAGGATACTTAGCAATGAAATTAATATCTCCGAAGGTAGTAAAAGCCATGAATTATTTGCGGTGCTGTCTTTTTTGAAAAAAAACTCTGCGCGTTTTCAGAATTATATAGACAATATCCTTAATTTCACTCCATGGTCTTCGTATGCTCTTTGTAAACAGATGTCATGGAATTACAGGATTTACGTTAAGACAACAAACTGACACAATTTGGGAGAGGGAAGGAGGCACAGCGTCTGAGTTAATTAGTAAACATCTTCAGTTCACGGTTCCTAGCAGTTTCGAAATTGTTTGTTGACTCTGGAGAAGTCTGAAAGTTAATAGAGGTCATTTGAAGTTGAACAGGGAAGCTTACACCAATGTTATAGATGTCATTAAATTCACAGTCAACTGGTTGAGCTATTTACAGAAATTTATTGGTTCAGCTATTTAATTCTTTGAAACAGCCAATGTTTTAATTAAAAATGAACTTGCAAACAATTGTTAATTTATGAGTTTTCAACTTAAAGTGATAGATTTATTTATAACCATATCTTAATTAGCTAGCAAAGGAAATCTCATTTTCTTGGGCAAATGGCAGATGGACGAAGCCTCATAACAATAGTTTTATTTTTTTTTTTTTCATATAATATATTATTCTTCATCACTAACCCAGTGACGGAGAGCGAGGTAAGAGTTTAGAGCAGAACTAAAGAATAGAGAGGAAAAGATAGATTGTGGCAGATGAAAAACTTCGCGCTAGCCCTACATATTGGCGAGTTTGTGAGACAGATATTGGCTTGATGTTTATTTCAATACGGCTCCTGCTCAGTTTGTCGATACTGAACCCAAGTACTCGTGTATGGGGTTTATCATAAAAAATCACAGATCCTAACCGCAAAGTTTTTCACACCCTAATAGGGCCAAATTTTGTTACACCGAATGAGTCCACAGGGAGGAACTTCTATGCAAACAAAAGTGATTTGAATTTGAATGTCTGAAAGCAAGAGAGAGGTCTTTTGCAGCTCTTGGACTTCTGCGAAAATACAGCACAATTGTGTTCAAAGCCATCTATGCTGAAGAATAGGACAAGACTTCAAGAGTTCAAGGAAAGGACTTCAAGAGTATCTGTTACAGGAAAAAATTGTCATTCGAAGAACAAACAATTGAGGTAATCAACATATTGAGATGCTCAGCAGTGTTTTTTGAAGGCTGTAAAGTATATCAATGGGAAAGCTGATATCTTTGGATCCAAATTGCAGGCACCACAGTTGACTTCTAAATCCCGTCCAAATTTCGCCAGCCTTTCATTATGCGGCCCCGCTGGTTGACTATGTCTTTCTGGACGCATCGATTTCTCTTTTGAAGGTGCTAAAAGTCATTTCAGATTCGAAAGTTCGAAAAGCTCCGGGAGACGACCGCATCCCATTCGAATTCTACAAAAACTGCACAAATGAATTCTTTTTAGTACTTACTGCGGAATTCAACAAAATCTTCGAAACAGCGAATGTTCCTAGTAGCTTCAAAAGAGCAATTATTTTCCCATTGAGCAAAAAAGTGACTATGATGATCCAAAGAATTACAGGGGCATATCTTTCTTAAATACATCGACTAGGGTTAGGTTAGGTTAGGTTGAAGTGGCTGTCAGCAAAAGAAGCCAACACACTTAGATCAATAATAGGTCCATTGTGATACCATATGTGTTTGAGACGCGGCCTCTAGCCTACTTGTTGAACTATTTAGAGCTTTTGATGAAGCATAGAATGTACCTAACGTCAATATTATTCAGATCATTTAGGTCATTGAAACAGAAGGCTCCTAAGTGGAGTTTCCTTCTTTGGGAGAGAGCTGGCCAGGTGCAAAGAAGGTGAAGAATAATCTCTTCCTCCTCCTCGTCTATGCGGCTTCTGCAGAAATCATTAGAGAATACGCCAAGCCTTGTTGCATGATTGCCTATTAGACAGTGTCTAGTAATGACACCTATAACAGCACTAATATGCTTCCAATTTAGGGAAATCAAATTCCTAGAGCGTTTCAGATCTAGCATGGGCCAAATCTGTGTACTCCATGTCCACCTAGAATTTGTCTTTATGGTAGCATCCAGCTTTAATTTAAGTTTGCATGTACCGATAGGCATACCCAGTAAACTTTTGCCCGGAAGGATGGGTATTGTTGTTCCATGTCTGGCAAGTTCGTCAGCCTTACAATTCCCTGGAATATCTTTATGCCCCGGCGCCCAAATTAGGTGAATATTAAACTGCTCCGCCATTTCTATAAGAGACGATCGGCTGTCTAGAGCTGTTTACTGATTGCGGCTTAGCTGTCTGAAAAGATGCGGATATTAATGGCCGATATCACGTTTTTCTTTAGCCAAGACAAGACTTCCCTTATTGCCATTATCTCCACGCTACAATGGTTTGGGAGACGAAAAGAGAGGTTTAAATTAAGCCTATCAGAGAAGACACCACCACCCACCCCGTCGTTAGTTTTTGAACCGTCGGTATAAAAATGTACCGACTTATCTTCCGTGAAGCCACCTTCTTCCCAGATGTTATATGTTGTATTTGGAGACTGGGATACCTCCTCTTTTCCTTGGAGCTCTACGACTGCACTTTGAATATACTATAGTTAAAGTAACCGAGATGGAACAAGGCAGGCTATCTAAGCTGCTTAGCGTCTGAATGCAGTTTCCGACTTAGATTAACAATGGCAGATCAGGGTACAGCCTTAAGATCTAAATTTTGCCCCGCTATTGTCATCAATCGGACGAGATAGATACGAGAGATATGTAAACGACACTCAGAGTTCGCAACATAGAATATACTACTCGCGACTTAGATATGATTTTCAAGATGAAACATACTTTTTAAACAGCAACTCAATCGACAAAATAAGCTTACTATTGAAAGTAAGAGGAGAGCTGACCCAGCCATAGCTGCCAATCCTTTTGCAAACTGTATAACAACAGTATGAGAAAGGTCGTTTTTAACTTTATGCGATATGTCCTATCTTAAAAGAATATCGCCTGAGATACTTTGGGGCGACTGTGCTGGATGAGGGGAGAACGCTGAACATTTTAAATGGAAACTATGGGTGGAACCCGTTATATAATTACACTACGAAGGCGCTAATGTATAGAAAATGTACTATGGAGGAAAGTTTTTAAAATAGCAATGTCAATATTTTCGTAATAAAATTGTTAAATTGTTTATGCGAATGTTTAAAGCTTATAATGTATTGTAGTATGTAAATAAACTTATATTTTATGAAAGGAAAGCACGAAAAAAATTGCAAATCACTCGTGCACCGCACCATAAAAAGGTCCTTAACCGACTATGCAATCGCCTTAGAGACAGTATTCGGGAGTTTGAAAGCAATAAGATAGAGACCTTCCTTGAAAATCTCTCCACTGGAAGGGAATCAAATTATTATCTTTTTAAAGCTCTAAAAGGCATCCGGAAACCTCAAATGCAAACGCCACCAATTTGGAAAAACGATGAAAATTAGCGACAAAGAAAAGGCTGAACTTTTTGCTTTGCACTTAGAAGAAACGTTTAAGCCATCTGATGGCCCTTTGATAACGCTCCACTCCCCAGTCACGACATCTGACAACTTTAAAGTAAAAAAAGTTGCATTGATTGAACTGAGGAAAGTGATTAGAAATTTAAAGATGAAAAAAGTACTGGGTTACGACTTCGTAACGGCGCAGGTGGTCAAGGAATTGCCGAAGAAAGCTCTTATCAAACTGCTATATTTGATTAAAGCTCCTTTCAGATTGCTCTACGCTCCGAGACAATTAAAAGTCGCCGAGATTATAATGGTCCCGAAACCGGGCAAACCTCTGAATGAGAAGAAATCATATCGGCCTATTTCCCTATTGCCGGTTATCTCTAAAATATTCGAAAAACTATTTTCTAAACGACTACAACCCGTAATCGAATGAGAAAAGCGTCTCATTTCTAACCATCAGTTTGGATTTAGAGTCAAACATTCTACAATCGACCAAGTCCACAAAATAACTGACGTGATTGAGAAAACTCTTGAAGAAAAAAAGATTTGTTGTGGTGTATTTCTTGACGTGTCACAAGCTTTCGATAAGGTTTGGCACAAAGGCTTGGAGTATAAATTACAACGACTACTGCCGCGGTAACTCTTTCTAATCTTACGATCGTACCTCACCGAAAGTCTTTTTCGTTTTAAGCACGAAAATGATTACTCTGACTTCAAGGAGATTGCGGCCGGAGTCCCACAAGGAAGTTTCCTTGGACCGCTTCTATATATACTCTACACGCGTGATATTAGGCAGAAAAGAAACTGCGTCGTCGCCACGATTGTGGACGATACGGCGATATTGTCAACGGGCGATACAATTGAAGCACCAACTGAAAAGCTGCAACATGCTATTAAAAAAGTCCACGCTTGGACGAATTCTTGCCGTATTGTGCTGAACGAAAGCAAATCTACTGACGTCAACTTTAACTACAAAAAAGTTGGCAGATTACCCGTATATTTAAACTCGGCTCAAATACCATACGCCGGCGAAGCAAAATATCTAGGAATGACTAGATGTTAAGCTTAAATGGAAATCGCACGTGAAAAATAGAAACGCGACGAGCTCGAAAACAAATATCGACAAATGTATTGGCTACTCGGGAAACATTCGAAGTTGAGCCTACATAACAAACTGCTTATCTATAAGCAAGTGCTGAAGCCAGTTGGAGTACAACCAACTATGGGGATGTACCAGGAAAAGCAATAGAAACATCCTACAAATTTTTTAAAATAAAGTTCTTAGAACGATCGTTAGCGCACCATGGTACGTACGTAACGAGGATATTCATCGGAACCTGGAAATTTCCAGCGTCGTCGAAGAGATAATAAAATTTGCTCGTAAATACAAAGATCGTGTTCACGGCCATTGTAACCGTACCGTCATTCAACTACTTGACGCGAACAATTCAGTTCGTCATATGCAAAGGATAATACATTTTGATCTCGCGTCATAGTATATGCCGGTCGTGAAAACCGCAGGAACTTTCATTGGAATTTAACCTGCCTAAAGTGCAATATTATTTTTAAATTACATACGAACATCTTTTTTAAGCGAAAATAAAACTGCTGGATAAGCGACGGTATAGTTGTAGTATCAATCTTGTGAGTGGAGTTTTTAGTGAGTAAAAATCTCACACTACCATAAGAACGCGCGGTCGGGCCTTATGGTGTCTTTAGTTTTGTAGCATGTTTTGTTAAATAACTAAAATACCAAATTTGGTCGTTTTATTTTTTCGTTACACATGAAGCGTTACACCTTGTTGTTATACCCGAGCAAATTTTCTGTAAATAAAGTTTACTCAACAAAATTTAAGTTTTTGGCTTAGACTTCCATGGTTTGGACCTGTCTGTAATAAAACGTTGAATATCCAGGGTTGACATGTAACAGTAACATGCGACAAAGTAAGTCCGAAAGATAACTAGGTCACAGAATAAATATATATTTGCTAGCTAACCGAACACCATATGGCCAGCTCAAACTTCTTGGAGAGGCCTATAGTTTATTGACATAATAAGCTTTTTCGTGACAGTTTTACTCTTACTTATGGCAATGTGAAGAGTCGTGTTCGGCAAACATGTAGTAGTCATGAATTTATTATGCCCATTCGCATCCACCTATCTGGATAGTGTTCTGTGATCTCCCATTGGAAAATTCACTTTATAAACACGCTGAGTGAACACTGGGGTGGCGCATGTTGATCCTCAATCGCAACCAGTGAACCACTCCAAAGCATGACCTATTCAATTGTAGATTTTATAGAACTCCAGCTCTTCAATCCGCCATTATAAACAAATTTTGTTCCCTTAATGCTTTAAATATTGTAATTGCCATTCTATAATAATATTAATCATTGTATAGCCTCATTCGAAAATGTCAATAATTGACTAATTAAATTCTACCCATCCGCTGAGCAATTATCTGTTTCCATAAATCAATTACCGTTCTGAAAGTATAATCGTTCATCCTTACACCGTAATGCATAATGATGAAGCAAACCTTATTACATATTCAGAACCGGAGGAGCATCGTTGAGTCCTCGTACCAATGCATCAACGTTGCACAGTAATTATACACCTGGTCCACAAAAAAATCAGTTACATCCACGTCCTTGTGTATATGCAACTTCTTTGATCCTTTCTTGAGCACATGCTATTGATATCCCCCGTCGTATACAATTAAATTGCTATTACTGGTGCCATTTATAAAAAGGTTTTCCTCCTCACATACACTCTTGTATCCTTGAACCTTTGAAGCTATGTATTTCGTTACTCTATGAAAAAAAAAGAAGCTTTTCTCTCACATTTTTTCTAATTGAATTCCATGTTCTGCTTACAGGATTTACTCTCAACTAGTTCCATCCCAAGTATTTTAATATTGACAGAAAAACAGCTTTGTTACGATTGCTAAGTGCAACAGAATTACTTTTCTGCTACGAGTACGAGTACATACGAGTAGGACAACAAAGGATAACAATTTCGTAAATCCTTTTAAGACGAATACATTCAATTTGTCGGCTGATATCGTGTTGCATTTGAAATTGAAATCGTGTTCTGGTAAAATTAAGTCCTTTTTCATCTGGAAAGGAGTCTATGCATGGTAGTAAGCACTCTATGAAAATTGGGAATTTATGTTTTATGCCGAATTAGGCGAGAATAGAATTAATATGAGAGAAAAATGTCCACGTGCTGTGGTAGAAGAACAAAGTAAGGCTTTGTTCAGGTCCTAGGTCCTTTCTCAGCACTATTCGTGTCACGTAATGCGATTGGCGTCCCTTTAACAGAATTCAATTGAATCAATTTGATTGCAGCGTGGTGGTTGGGAAACACAAATGGCTAGTGAAATCAATACGCATTCACCGTGAACAGCATGTCTAAATTTACTCCTACTTCATGGGTGGGTGTGTGTATTAGAGCTCTTGGAAAATAATTTTGAAAAATTACAATTTTTTTTTTTTTTTGCTTGCAAACATTTTTTATTATTTTTTTATTGAAATTCAGTGTTCCGTAATAACACCCCCACGTGGCGCGAACATTCCATCTAAGCTGTCCAGATGCCGTAGATGAAAAGTACGGCATGTGTCCTCAGTCTAAGCTGAGGTATTCCAATGAACTTTTTGTGCCATATCGACGGTGAGTATTAGCTCAACAACTTTTAAGGCAAGGATTTAGTAAATAAAACACGTAAATGTTTGTTTTCCTTTAATTCTCACCCAACTGGTCATAATGCAAAAAAAAAGTCAAAGCTGTTCGTTAGGACAAACTGAATTCGGTCACGAAAGTACAGGTTGCCGTTCGGGGCCCCTTTTTTTACAATATTCACATAGAAAAACGATTTCCATTTAATTCAGAAATTTTAGACGATTGCAAACAATTATTGTGAAAAATTAAAACACCAAAACCTTAAATTTAGATTGCAATAATGTTTCCTTATGATGCACCGTTTTCGAGATATTTAGCACTTCAAAACTGGTTACAATAACTGGTCTGACATTTTGCTAGATTACGTAGCTACATCTTAAGAAACCATTCCGGCAGTTAGTAGAGAAAATTTGTTTGAAAAATATTTCTCGTAGGTAGGTAGGTAGGTAGGTGTGGTTGTGACAGCAAGCGATGCTGAAACATAATTAGCGCAGAGGCGCCGTTTTAATACCACAACTCAAGTGACCTAATTTGTTGTAAAAACTGACGTTGAACTTGTGAGAAAGGAGTGAAAGGATTATTTAAATCCACCCCGTGGCATTGAGGAAACTGATAAAGTTCCCGATTCTTGCCTCCGCTAACTCACTATTATTATCAAAGAGGTGTCTGCCAAGTATACGGTGTCTGACCTTACTAAGGCCTGGACACTTACAAAAGAAGTGAAGGATTGTTTCAGGCTCGTTGGCCATATTGCAGCTACGACAAAGTGCATTAAAAGTAATTCCCAGTCTGGTTTCGTAGACCCCTATGGGCCAATGGCCAGTGCTAATTGCCAGAACTCTAGCAATATCTGCCCGGTTTCTATTTAATAGCTCTTGTATTCTGCGTCAGTTATACTTGGGCCACATCTGCCTGGATATGACACAGTTCTGCAACCCTCGCCATTTATTACCAGCATCTGCAAGGAAATGAGCAAAGATTCTACCCTCAGGGGCCCCTAACGGAATGTTGACCTCCTCCGCGCGGGAGCAATCAAGAGCAGATCCCTGCCTCGTCAATTCATCAGCCCTTTCGTTTCCGTCAATGTTACTATGACCAGGCACCCAGATGACGCTGATCCTAGACCATTGACCGAGTGCGGCAAGCTCCTCCTTGCATTGTTCAACAAGTTTGGAGGAGGAAGTCGCAGATACGATGGCTTTGATAGCGGCCTGGCTTTCAATGAAAATGGTTATGGTGTTAAGTTGTATCGATGTATGTTTGAGGAGACGGCACGCCTCTCGTACATCAAGAACTTCCGCCTGGAATACGCTGCATGAATTGAGAACACGGTATAAACTAGAGATATTGAGGGATTCAGAAAAGATTCCCGCCCCTACCCCGCAGTCCATTTTCGACCCGTCAGTGAAAATGGTTGTTTTGAACTCGTTAGTCACCATGCCACATTTCCATTCCGCCCTGGAAGGGAATCTCACAGTGACATCATTGCGTAAGTTCACCCTGGGAGTTATGTAGTTGGTCGGCAACTCCCGAGGTAGCAGATTAAGGATGCTGTTGTGGCCGTAAAGACTATCGCACCAGCTACCTGTTTCTTACTTTATATGAAGGTCGAGTGGTATAAGGTGAAGGATTACGTTCAAGGCTTCAGTTGGGCATGTTCTCACCGCCCCTGTATCACCTAGAGCCGCAGTCCTTTGTACTTTGTTGATGAGTTTGGTAATGTATGCTTTATTAACCGCCGGCCACCAAACTAGTGATCCATAGGAAAGAATAGGGCGCACCACCGCAGTATACATCCAAATGACCATCTTCGGACGGAGTCCCCATTTCTTACCGAATGTTTTGCTACAAGCATAAAAAGCCACACTGGCTTTCTTTACCCTCTGTTCAATGTTAAGCTTCCAGCTTAATTTAGGGTCCAGTACCACACCTAGGTACTTAGCACTAGATGATAACGAGAGTAATTGGTTATTAAGCCGTTGAGGCGTGAAAGCCAGTATTTTGGTTTTTGTGGTAAAGAACATCAGTTCAGTTTTGCTAGGATTGACGCTAAGTACACATCTCGTAGGACTATTGCAAGATATTCGCACCGAAGAATGATTCTTTTGTAATAACTTCCAAATGAAGCCAGTTTTGGAAGATTGCCTTAAGTTTTTGAAAATTTTTAGAAATTAGTCACCATTCTTGTAGAGACTTTCATGCAGTTAAAACCGATTTCCATTTATTTTAAGTGCTCACCTGCTTCACTTATGGTAAGTGAAGCAAAAAAACTGTGTATGAAGCGAAACTTAATAAAACGCATACCTACTACATTATGAGAATTTTGCTTTAAGCACCATTTTTTTTGTGCACAATTCCATTCCATATAAAAGCAAAGCAGCTGTGCGATATATGCACATGTTGGCAGACACAAACGTACTTTATGTTGACCTCAAGCTGTTGGTTCACGGTTCGAATCCTGATGTCAAGAATAATCTATTTAATTCGCATGAAATAAATAAAAAAGTCGATCAATTGCGAAAGCTAAATCAACTCTAGTGTGAAGGCATAACACTGGCAGTAGGGTGGTCATATGGCTAAAATGCAACTTGATCGTGATGATGACATCAGGAAGATGGAAACAAATACTGTGAATCATAAGCAAAGACAATAAAAGCGAAAACAAACAAAATACACCCCTTGGAGTTCACTGAAACTTAACTACTACCTGAGTTTCAAACCAACTACACCAATCAGTCGGAAAGGGGAAGCCCTTTCCACAAAAAACGCCCGTGTCGTAAAAATTAGTATAAGGGTATTCATATCCCCTTTAACACGTGCAAATTATGAAGAAAAAAAAGTAACTCCGTCTCACCCCAGACAATTAGTGGAAGGATGTCTCACGATTCTGTGTCTTTTCCTTACAATATCTATTCTGCAATAATATTAGTAAAAGAAGTTGTTGTCAACATTATGTAAATGAAATGAAATTAAATTGTTACGCGGGATTTTTTGAAACAAGATATTGGGTTCACGTGCCCATGTGCTCTACGTACGAGCAGCCACTATAATCAAGGCATGCCCCTACCGATGTGTTATAGGAATTAGGTTAGGTTAGGTAACTGGGTGCCCTTGCTGACAGGGTTGTCAACAGTTCACTTAGATCACTTAGAGTCCTCTTTGCCCAATATTTAGAGCCCTGGGAACCTAAAAATTTCAATCTTCGACCTTCGACCAACACCAACATCAATACTCATCGATCCCGTCACCCAAAGGCAGCCTGCCCGTTGAATCTTTGTAAGGCAAATGTCGTATTTTAACCTGACATTAATGGAGAACTACAAAGTGGGGCAAAAGTAATGTTATAATGTGAATTGGGCTCTATTTTCACGAAAAGTTTATTTGAAGGTGCAAAATTGATGACATTAAGTCGAAAAAATGATATCGCTCACCACGAGCACATTTGTGCTCGTTTTACGGTATTTTGAATTGTTGCTCGCAAAATATCTGGTTTGTGGTTCATTGTGGTAGACGCGAGATTCTAAAAAGCCCCAAATTAAGAAGTCTGGCGCCGTCAGATCTGGCCGGCCAGTTCAAATCGCCAAAACGGGAGATTGTACAGCCCGGAAATTGGTGATTCAAAATCTCCATCGTTGCCCGAGCTGTGTAAGTGGTTGTTCCGTCCAGTTACGATTCCGGTGGTGCCGTCGCCGTTGGCCCAGTCACTTTTTCACTGCAAATGCCGCACCAAACAGTCACTTTGAGGGGATGCAATGGGCTTTTCGTGCATTTCATGTGAATTCTCCGTGCCTCAGAAATGCAAATTTTATTTATTCACATAACCACTTAAGTGTAAATGAACTTCGTCACTCATTATGATTTTGGATACGAAATCATCCTCTTCTTACACCAGGTTTAACAGAGCATTGGAGTAAGTTAACCTCACTTCCAGTCAGCAGGCAGCAATTGTTGAACGGCTTGCACTTTATAAGGGAACGTCTTCATGTCTTTCACCAAAATTCTACGCAACGAACGTCTGCTGATGCCGTCGATGTTTGTGGACTCTCTCGGACGTCTTCGGCCACAGCAGTGATATTCTCGGCCGAATGAGCAATACGGGGACGGCCACTTCTTGCGACACTCTAGTGGATCCAATTGTTCGCGCACATGGTGAAGGAGACGAGAAAAACGAAGACGAAATTCACGCTGCATTAAAACAATAGACCGGAAATTGGTCAAATAAGCAGTAACAATAATTCCGCGTTCTTCAAGTGTGTATAGCTTCATTGCTTGTTGTCAACTAATTCTCTATCTGTTTACAACATAAATGTCAAAGCACAATGACATTTGACGCCATTTGCAAAAATTATGGCACATTCACATTATGACATTTCTTTTGCCCCACCTTACTCTTGAATGAAAAAATGAATGGACGATATCCTTCGATTGTTGATTTAATTTGATAGTGCCCAACACCTTAAGGTATGAGGCCTTTTGGACCAAACGTCAAAGATAATAAAGTATAGATCTGAGATAAATAAATTACTTACTTTGCGTCGTTCTTTGATTTTATTTTATCCCTCACGATATTATCTGCGTTTTATAAATAATTCAATTGGTAATATCGCTGCACCCACGCACTTTACCCCAAATTAAATTGATTACCTTAAAGAACTGATTCCAGGAAATTCCTCCAGCTAATAAATAAAATTCCATTACCCACAAACAATATTTATTTTGTGTTATTATCGATTGAGGATCCAATGCGCGTTCGAAAGAAAAATGACAAATTGCGCCGACATTCCACAGTTCTACTCGTATGTAGCTAGGCAAACTTTAAACGTACATTTCGGCAATCATCTTACGCAGTCTGCTGCAAATTGTTCATAAATTACGTACGTAAGTACGCGCATTTAAATTTATGTCATAACTTAAACAGATTTTTGAATGCGTTTTTTTTCTGATCAATGTCAAACGAGAAATTTAAATTTCCAGAAGTCTTTGCAATTAGAAACTTTTGACTAAAATCTTGTTATTTTAATAAATCAGTTGAATCGTTTACCTCAGATGTATTTTTTCTTAAAAAAAAAAATCCAATCTCTGTGTGAATTCAACAATTTTTTTTTTATTAATCGTAAAACCAATAACAAGGTATTCCTCGTACATTAACCTGAATCCTTGAAGGCACACATTTGTAACCAAACAAACGCCAAAAACATGCGATTGACATTGCAATAAAAGTAAGTAATTGTATTTACATTGCCTTGCCTTACCATTCTTGGGTTGTTGCGCGTCTTTCTAAATGATGGACAGCTATTCGTATTTCGTTGGATTGTGTGCCACACTTCAGGAATTGTTCCCTCGTCGACTTTCCGGAACCCAGTTCTTCTCATTTTTCCGGCCACACAAACCGGAGAAGAAAAACGCACATTAAGGGCATAGAAAAAATAGGCACGATTGCTCAGAAGAAGGAAAAAGAAAAATTAATCTCAAGCCATTAAATGTGTTCTGCTTTCTGTGGTGAATGTCAACCCGTTGGAATAAATCGTCTGAAATGTACGCATTTCGAGTGAAACATGAAACTATTGTGTCGCCACCCTCTAACTCGGTTCAGTTAATGTCAAGAATTTTTTATAACCCTCCATTAAGGAATGGACTGTGTATGTTTGTGGAATGGTAATAGGACCAATTTAACATTTTAATTGCAATCACAATTTTTACTGCATCAGTGAGTCAAATTCTGATTTTTTAATACGGGACGCAATCACAGAAATTAATTACAGAAATTATAATTCAATGAATATGCAGAAATAATTACGAAAATACATAAACAAATGCAATGCATAAAGTAATAAAGTTAATGTAAATTTATTAGGGTGGTATGATGTAGTTATGGATAGAAGCATTGCAATCTACGTACCCGTAGCTGTTAAAAGCAAATGCAAAATAAATTTAATAGAGAAGAACTATGCAGTCTTTAAGCTCTGCTGAAAACAAAAAATGAATTTACGAACGACATTAATTCGCTCGGTTTATTTACAGAAGGTATTCCCTTAATTTCGTTTTGTTTAGGGTTGAGCAGAGCAAAAAACGGTGGCACATAAATTACCCCCAACAGGTTGTGAATAATTAGGATGCCAATTACGAGGCCAAGCATTGTTTTCGTGAAAATTTTCGATGTCGAGATTCTAATAAGTTTTGGTATTAGGTCTCGCAATTCTGTCCATCTGTCTGTACCTCGGACTAGAGCCTAAATAGTTGGATCGATTTTCTTCAAACTTTATATCTAGGTTATAGATGCTGGGGTTAGATTGGAATATGTGGTGAGTCAATAGAAAGTAGCGGAAGTCATAATGATACTAAAACAAGGAAAACCACCGAGCGACAAGAAGTCGTATAAACCACCCAATTATATCCAGAAATTTTAAGAGGATATTACTCAAGCACTTACAGCTACTAATTGAGAAAAAAAATGTATCCCTCAACACCAGTTTGGGTTCAGAAGCAAGCATTCAAACATAAAATCACTGACGTAATTGAGAAAGCTCTTGAAGAAAGTAAGGTTTGCTCAAGCGTATTTCTTGATATCTCGCAAGCCTTTGATAAGGTGTGGCAAGTAGGTCTTAAATTCAAATTACGACACATTCATGCCTGTACGCCTATATAACATACTGACAACATATCTCGTGAATAGACAATTCCGTGTCAGACATGCAAACGAATTACAATTTGTAATTCAAAGAAATTTCAGCTGGCGTACCGCAAGGTAGCGTTCTTTGACCGCTTCTGTATCTTTTATATACAGCAAGAAAAAGGCACCTCCTTAGCTACGTTTGCCGATGATACTGCTATACGATAGGAGAAACAATTGTAAAACTGCAAAGCGTTCTGAATAATGTAAATGAAATGACAAAGGTCTAGCAGATTGCCGTAAATGAAACCAAATCTATTTATGTAAATTTCACTTATAAGGAAAGGAATAACTTGCCTTTCTTTATAAACTCGGGTTATATTCCGTACACAAATGAGGTTTAACCTTGGAATGACACTCTATCCAAAGGTGAAAAGGAAGTCGTACGTGAAATAGAAACCTAACGTCTTTTTCCAATCTCAACCTTCCAACTGTTCGGACGTGTTTTTTCTTCTTTCTCAGTGTAATTTAATTTTGCGTAAGTTTATTGCAATTCTTGATTTTTGTCAACTTGCAATTTTCGGTTATTAACTTTATTTCGCTAGCCTCATATTGCTTCCGCCAATTTGTGTCACTTTGCTTCCGCCCAGTTCTGTTTAACTCTGCAATCGCGCACTGTGTCATTGTTCCAACAAACTACATTCACCCCACATTCATCCATTTTGCTTAGTTTTGCAATCGCGAACTTTTAATCGCGCTCTGTGTTTTGTGCTCAATAAACTGTGTTCTCTTCTTCGCTGACTTACCCCAAAACTTAAACAATGTCGAAGCTCTGTGGGTACACGAATTGTTCGTGTAACGATACTAACGCGGATTTAGTGCAGTGCAATGGTCTTTGCGGTAATTCTTTCCACCCTACGTGTGTTGGACTGAGCAAACGTGCTGTGGGTTACCTCAAAGAGTTCTCCAATAACTTTTTGTTTTTCTGCGATGAATGTAAATTCATTTCCCTGTTCCATCTTATACGTGCCATTAAGTGTATTAGTGACTCTATTGCCTCACTAACATCGGACAATAAACTCTGTTATAAAAAATTGCTTGGCCAGTTATCTAAGTTCGACGAGCTCAATAAATATTTTGACGGAGACCATTCTACAAATCTTCTCAAACCTAAATTAAAAAGTAAAGACAAGCAGCTTACAAGTATCGCTGATGTACTAAAAAATCCCCCAAGTGATTCTGCGAACCCCAGTCTTTTATCACTTAAAAATAACTTGTTATCTGCCCTTGACTCCCGCCTGCCCTTAATAAACGACTACATTAAGTCTTGCGTTCGGTCTTCGTTAGAATCTCACTTATCATCATTCAATAACTTGCTTAAATCCCTTCGTTCTGATCTAGATGAGCATTTTCAAAACTCCAGTGCTGACCAAAGCTTTCTCGATTTAGCGCTTCCGAGTCATGATGTGCGACATTGCTAAAGAAATTAAAATTACCTCTAACAAAATTGACAACATTCCGCACTCCAGTTCTGTATATACTTCTATACTCGCCGAGATGTTAGAATCTGCATGCACCACCTCGCCAGAACCACATTCTTCTCCTCCATCTTCACCACAAAATAACCTCCCCTTGGAAACCGAAGCTTGTCTATCACCTGCTCTGCGCTCTGCTCCACAACCCGCTCCACGATTTGCTCTGCAACCCGGTACGCCCACAATTGTGCGTCTCGGGACAACATGGACCCTCTCCGAATGGAATGAAAGGCTTGACAAGCTCAGAATCGGCAACAAATGCGAATCCGATGATTACATTGATTTCATAGTTAATGAAGCTCCTCGGCTAGCAGATACCGTCTGTATGATACAATTCTTTCAACGGAAGTTCACGATCACCATCAAAGACTGTATGAAAATCACCCCATCAAATGCCAAGAAATCCAACTCTATCAGCCTCAAAATTCCCAAGAAATACGGCTGGCTTTTCTTCAACCCATCTGGTAATGTTTTTCACCTAGATAAGATAAGTATGAGAAGAGTTAATCCCAAGGTCCTGGAAGCTGACAACATTAAGTTTAACGTTAAATCTAATTTTAATAATAAACCTAAACATAAACTTAGTTTTAATTCTTCTCACTCCCTTCTTCAACCTAGGCCAGACCCCAATTGGAGCTTCAAAAGGAGAATCCTCCCCAATTTCACCCCTCTGCTTCGTCCGCCTTCACCTTTCCGCAACAAATTCACCAATGTTTCTACAAAAAAAAAAAAAAACTCGAAAACAATTTCAGAGAAATTGGTTACGTGGAAAATATTTCAAGCTTAATATTGAGAATAACCTGTAAGTGCTGAAGTAAGTGTGGACCTAGGATATACAACTCTGGGGTCATATCAAGAAAACGAATGCCAATATTTTACAAACTTTTGGAAATAAAGTGCTAATAGACATTGTTCATGTACTGTGGTGTATAAGACACGACGATATCCACAGAGATCTCGGAACTCTCTCTCTCTCGGCGGTTGAAGATGAAACTAAACAATTTGCGCGAAAGCCCACAATTTAATTAAACGGACATGTCAATAATACAGTCCTACAAATTCTGGACAGGTGAACTTTGCATATACAGGGTGGGGCAAAAGTAATGCCATAATATAAAGTAAAGTCATACTGTAATGTCATAATCTAAAGCTGTAATCCAAGCTTAACAGACTTAAAAACTTAATAAATGCATTGCTTGGTTTACAGCTTTAAACGCCATTTGCAAAAATTATGGCACATTCACATTATGACATTGCTTTTGCCCCACCTTGTACGCAGACTTTAAATCTGAACAATAAGCGAATGAAGGGAAAATATTGAGGAAGTACTTGCGACCCCAGATATGAAGTTTGACGTAAATCCGTCCAGTCTTTTAGATTATAGTCCGATATTTACATTCATTAATTTTTAGTGCATTTTCAATTCATTATAACTTAATTGCTAGACAAAAAACGCTTAAAACTAACTTAACTCTGTTATTCTAACTTACTGGCCCTATGCGGGCGCTCTAAGCTAAAACTAATACTTTAAAACTATCTCTTTCGCCTTAGCTTACTTTTATTCTTTATTTATTTTATTATTTTTTACCTTTAAAAAAACTTAGTAATGAACTTATTTTTTTTGTTTACTCTTATATATAAAACTTAAAAAACTACCTTAAAATAAATATTACCTTATTCTACCTTAATCTATCTTACTCTGCTATCAAAGTGCTGTGAAAAAGTTTTTACCTATCTACAACTTACCTAAAATACCTAAACCTAAACTGTGTAAGTCGGCCATGAATAAAAACCAGCCAACCTTAAACATCTAACAGGCTACCGTGGATTATGGGGAAACGTCGAAAGAGTTTCCTCTCCTTCGGCTGGCCACAAGAAGTATCTATACTGACGTTGCTGATACCGCCCTATTAAACCGGAGACGCCCCATACTGCTGGGTGCAACGTCTCTGTCGTAGCTGAGTCGCCTATCCACAGTTGTCCGAGCAACATGGAAGATTAGCGGTACTGGCAATCTGTCCTGAATCAGACCCTTCTCATCAAGATAGAGCAATGCCTCTGGGGGAACAAAGTCGTTGAGGCGCACTTTCTCATGATACTCGTAATTGGGGTAATAAGCCCCGGAGATCAGGTTGTTCATCAAGTTCATTGCTCTTGCAAAGTGTCTTCGAATGTGCTTGATAACGAAATTATTCACTCGTATTAGATTAGCCCTGTTGTACAGGACCTCATTGGGATAGAATTTTATGTACTGGGATTCTGGTGGAAGGCAAGTCCGAAGGCAAGCCCTCTCAAACACCCGAATCTTTTCCAACAAGCTTGCTCCCACATTGAACCACACGGGACATCCAAATACGAACATGGGCCATGTAGTAGATTACCTTTACCCTTACATCGAGTTGCTTGCTCTTTGTAAGGGCAAAAACACCTTTGGCTCTGGTCAGAGCAGCAACGTATAGTCCGATATACAGACATAAAGGTGGACGGACATTATTGGTATCATGAAAATGATTGATTTCGAGTTTTTGATTAATTCTGACCTAATATAGAGAAACTCTAAAAAGTGCCTCTGCCAATTTTGTGGTCCACCTGTCATCTGTCTGTCTATCTGTAAGTATTCCCGACTGCAGCCTAAACAGTTGAACGCATCTTCTTTCAACTTCATATTTGGCATCTGTAGTGTCACAATTCAAAGGGAAATATACATTTTTATTCTAACCCCAAAATTCAATTTCAATTTAAATTTATTTCATTATATTGTGGTGTGTACTCTGGCATTTAAAGACTGCTGTAATGTACAACCTAGCAGGTTCCTAGAGAGAACTGAGATTCTATCATACCTTCGAAGACCATGAACATATCGCACTGCATCATTAAAAGCAACTTGAAGCTTATGTTGTGATAGCGAGTCAAGGCTCCAGTACACGACCTCAGCGTACGTTATTATTGGGATGATTAGTGTACGAACAAGTTTTCGACGAGTTTCAATCGGAATAAAGCTGGCAGACACCCGTAGATACGGCCTATTACAAGGTTGACGTGGTTGTAGCAAGACAAGTTGCGGCTAATTATAAAGCCAAGGGTGGTGACTGATTCTACCAGCTGCAGCTTGTTGTTGGATAGCCGTACGTCAGGGACGAAACTAAAATCAAAGAGCCTTTTTGAGATAGGTATAACCTGGGACTTTTCTGGAAACAAACCATTCAAGTGCAGCCAAGTCCTCATTGAGATGTGAAACTAGTTCATCTATTCTATTCAAGTGTTGGGATAGACAGAGTTGAACATCATCAGCGTATAAATATACTGAGACATGTTTACATACCAAGGGCAGATCGTTAATAAAAATGCAGAACAAAATTGGTCCAAGGATTGAACCCTGGGGTACACCTTGAGTAAGGGGTTTTAGTGTGGAGCATTTTTCTTCGACAACAACTCTTTGCCACCTGTTTAACAAGAAACTTTTCAATAGTCTTACAGCTCTTTCACCAAAACCAAAAAAGTGTTTAAGTTTCCAGCAGAGGTTACTGTGATTGATCCAAAGTCTTAGAAAAGTCTAACAGACATAGCAAAGTTACGAAACATTTATCAAATTCTAGGCGTACATCATCCAAGATATGGACCATTGCAGATGAGCAGCTATGTCTTGTTCTAAAACCCGATTGAAACGGACTTAATAAGGAATTAAAGGAGAGATGATTTTGTATTTGCTTTGCCAGTACCCTTTCAATTATTAACGGTACTTTACTAATAGCCGATATCGAAAAAAAATTTCACGAAAACGGCTCCGACAATTTTGTTTGAATTTGATATTTGAGCTATGTTACACCTAAGAGTATGTTAACAGATGGCATACCAGGTGTTTAGCAAAATATACGTACATACGAGTATAACGGTAATTTACAAAATTATATTTTAATTATTTCGTCATGCACTTTATTTCTTTTTGTGGCACCGTATATCACCACCCAAAGTCTCATTGTTTGAAGTGGATTCAAACTTTATTTACAATAATTTTTGGCGGGTATTTTTTATTAATAAAAAACTTTTTATAAAACTGAAAAAGTTACAACAATTTGTGTTACCACATTCTAATTAAATCACTTGCTTTAGATATAACATATGCATGACGACTCAAGGATATTCTCAACAAATCACAAATACTTGTCGTTATTTTTAGTAAAACATTATTTTATTTTCCAAACTTTCATAATCTGAATTGTAATAAATTTTGTAATCAAAAATACAAAAGTTGATTTTAATTGCCATGAAAATGAAATAAAAGTTATGTGGAAACTCCCATAAATAGAGATTATATTAAATATTTTATTAAAAAGTGGAAATACGTACTAACTCGTGGGGAGGTTTCTCCAAAAAATGGGGGTTGATGTGCCATGTATCAGGTTGGCAACTAAGTAATTGCCGATTTTTCAGACACATTTTTTTAAATACAACGGATAAACTTTAATCAATGATATCTTTTCCATTTTGTTCGATGACCTTTTGTCATCTTTCTGGCAACTTCATAATTCCACATTCTGATCTTTATCGGCAAAAACTGAATCAAGTGCGATTTTACAGCGTCATCATCATTGGAAGTTTTACCACCAAAGAGTCTTGCAAACATCGAAACAAATGGTAATCTGATGGAGCAAGATCAGGGCTATATGGTGGATGTAACATCAATTCCCAACCAAGCTCCAATAATTTTTGGCGAGTGATCAAAGATGTACTATATGTGGCCTACAGTTGTCCTGGTGAAAAATGACATCTTTTCGATGGACCAACTCTGGCCGTTTTTCGTTTTCGTATTCGTTTTTCCAGTTGTTGACAGCACACATCCGAATTGATCATTTGATTCATTGGAAGCAGCTCAAAATGCACCAAACCTTTCCAATCCCAGCAAATTGGGAGCAAAATCTTCTTTTGGTGGATATCAGCTTTCGAGGTGGATTGTGCTGGCTCATCAAACCTGGACCAAGATCGTTTGATTAGATTGACGTTACTGTAAACAACCCATTTTTCAATGTCAGTGATGATTCGTTTCAAAAATGGGTCGGATTCATTGCGTCTAAGATGCAAATCGCAAGCGTTGATGCACTTCGTTAAATGAATTTCTTTCAAATCATGTGGAACCCAAATATCAAGCTTTCTAGCGAGTTTCATACGTTTTAAACGATTCTCAATCGCTGTATGTGACACATTTAACTTTTTTGCTATCTCTCGTACAGTTACATGACGATCCAACTCGACTATGGCTTTAATTAGATCATCATCAAGCTCATCTGGTCGATTGATCGTTGTTCATCTTTCAATGAAAAATCTCCGGAACGAAATTTGTCAAACCAATTCCGGCACTGTCTTTCTTTTAAAGCCTCTTCACCACACACATCACGCAACTTTTTAGCAGCTTGTGCTGCGTTCTTTCCCTTACGGAAAAAAGTAATATATGACGAAAATAATCGTTTTTGCACTCCATATTAAAACTGACGCCAAACTAATACCTTTTCACAAAAATATGCGCAATTTGCTTCTAAAGCAAAGTTAGACTGACAGCTTACAAATGTCAAAAAATATGTCATTGACAGAAGCCATTAAAAACACCTATGTGTGAAATCGGCAATTACTTAGTTTCCAAACTGATAGATATAATTTTAATAATATTTCACATTAAAACAATTTTTAATTCCGTGTTCTAAGGAAGTGGAAGTAGGGTGAACATGTCAAAAAATCGTATCCGTGGTAAGGTCAGATTCTAGTGGCACTATACTCAAAATGCCCAAAAAGATATTTCCCGCGTGGTGACTGTGTCTGTCCGTCTGTGTGTCTGTCTGTTGCAATGCCATTCGCCCCTTTCATTAATGATAACTTCTGCAATTTAAATGATTCCTTTGCATGGATAGTGCAATGAAGGCTAGGCAGCTTTGAAAATACTCTTCATTCTGTGCGTTTTCATCACGTTTTTACGTTCAATATAATTAATTAACGTGAACCAGGACTCAGGAGCATTGTTTATGTTATTAATCGAACCAGTGGTTTTGGAAAAATATGCGATTTTGGTATTACACAGCCTTGGCCATAAATGAAAAGCACTCCCTATAAAATACGTTTTATAAAAAGATCTAATACAGATACTTGAAATATTTTTGACTTCCCAGGATCCGTTGCCCATTAAAGATTTTTGTGTGCAGTAAAATTGGTATTGGTATTGGTATCATTTCGAAAATAGTAGTGAAAGTATGCACATCAGTTCTTTGCGGATTATTCATTCATGCAGCAAAAGATTTCAAAAACACTTAAGCATTCACCTGCAGCCATTCAATATGCCTTAAGTCTATACAGGGAGACTAAAAAGTACATTTAAAAGCCGCGCCCAGCCAGAAAAAGAAAGTTTTCGGTTCGGGAGTCTTCAAAAAAAATACTCTTTTGAACTAGCTGCTTCGCTTTAGGGACGCCAAATGTTACGCTATCTGCCAGATTGGTTAGAAAAAGGCTAACAGAAGTTGGCCTTAGAAGTTGCAAGGACAGAAAAAATTCCTGGTCCTCTGAGAATAAGAAATGACGTCTTGAGTGGACCAAATTGCATAAGGATTGGAGCCATGAAGATTGGAGCAATGTCATGTGGTCAAATAAATTGAATTCTTCTAAAAATAAAATCTAAGCGGATTTACAAAAATATTGGACCTTTTTTTAATAAAAGTGGGTCCGAACTGAATACTCAATCAGAATGTGTCTTTACAGATTTTCGGTACTCCTGGTGCAGTCTACGTTCGCAGGAGGGAGGGAGCAGGGTACCATCCCGATTGTGTGGTACCCACAGTCAAGTTTGATGGTGGTAGTTGCATGATGTAGGGCGGCATGGAGACAGGAGACATAAGAGAGCTATTAACGTACGAGGGAAGAATGAATAGCGATGTTTTAGGGACCTCCTTAAAGGCATCCTATCGTAAAATATTTAAAAACACGTCTCCCCGAAGGATAATTTGTCAGCAATATAATGCTTCATGCCATAAATCTGGAAAACGATGGAATGTTTTTCAAATTTATTGTTTGCCAGTAGGTTAGGTTAGGTAGAGGGGTGCTCTTTGGCTTGCTTGTCACTGCTCACTTAGACCAACAGTCAAGTCGATTTTGCCCATATGAGTTGTTTTTACCCTGAGAATCAAAGAAAGCCGCCAATTAAGAACCACTCAGATAAGGATATAAATCGCAGTTCAAGTCCTCAAATTCAATGAAAAAGTGACTGCAAAGGAGTCGTCATTCTTTTGTTGGTAAAGGAAGGACATTCACATAGCAGGTGAGGAACAGAATCAATTTTGTCTTCGCTCCTACAGAGAGGGCCTACGAAATATGCAATGCTGATCCTTTCCTTGCAAGCTCGTCTGCCCAGCATTTGTTCACCGTATTGGCTATCGATACATACCTTATTCAGGTGTCTTCTGTACTTGTGCTTACTAGTCTTGTCTGGTTAATGGCTGCCTGCATGTCACTGTATACTGTACGAGTAATTATCTTCGCGACAATTGTATTCTAAGATAATTTTTGCAAACTGAGTAATGGCTGTGAACTCGGCTTGGAAAACGTTGCAGTCGTTATTAATTCTAAAATAGTGGTTCACTCCAAGAATTCCACAGAACACCCTAGCCGCTGTACCGTCTGCGTAGAAGGCTAGTTCCTTATTGGTTGTGACTTGCTAATGCTTCCAGTCGTTTCAGACAGAAATTCTAATATTGCATCTTCCGTCAAAAGCAAATGTCGGAGTCATACTAAAAATTAAACAAAAAATAATATTGACTTGATCGTAACAGCACATGAACTGATAATCTTGAAGATAGTTCGAGATATGTATTTTAACTGTGTATCCATACACCCGACTACTGCAGGAGCTGTCAAGATATAGGAGAGACAGAAACCATCAAACACTTGTTTTATGATTGCCCAAATCTTCAAAACCGCCGCCTCCAGCATATGGGAAACAGGCTTATTGATTAACTAGGGGATCTCGTACAAGTTCCACTTAGGAACATGATAGGTTTCATAAAGAGCGCAGGCTGGTTTGTCCAAAACCAAGGTTTAAAATATAGGTTCCTCATAACAAAAGGGAAACACAATGGACCGTATGGCCCCCATGATAAGCAGTTAGGTGCACTTCCCTCCAACCTAACTTAACCTAACCTTGACTGTGTTACCCTTACTTTCTCCATATGTGTTTTTTTTATTAAAGCAAAATCGATAAGAAACCAAGAAATTCCATACTAAAGCTAAAATATTTCGAACTTATAAAAGAAATTTGAATGTAGTACCCTCACATAGCTCGAACATGCATCAAATAACAATTTTGAACAAAATCGTCCAAGCTACACTTATATACAAAAAATGGAAAATGTTCTCTAAAAAGTTGGGTACCTACCAATATTCGAATCTTTTGCGAAAAACTACCATGTGTGGACGCTTGAAATCTTTCGTCAACAACTTGATCGGCCCCTATCAGTGTAGTTTTAGGCCAGTCTGCAATTGACCAAATTTTCAAACTTCGGCTGTTACTGGAGAAAATCCAAGAAATCTACATTCACCATCTCTTTATCGACTTTAAAACCGCTTATGAGAGCATTTATAGAAACGTGCTACGTAAAGCCATGTCTAGTTTTGACATCTCTGCCGAACTCGTCCATTTAGGCAGGATGCCGATGAAAAATGCTCGTTTGACATCGAGACCTTTGATGTCAAAAAAGTATCTAGACAAGCTGACACGCTGTTAAGTGATTTTTTTTAACATTGTACTTGAAAAGATTGTTCGAAACTCAAAAGCCAACACCAGAAGCACAATCTTTCAAATGTTTGTGCAATTATTTGCATACCCCGATAATGTTGACATTATTAGCAGAACTCAGCGGGCTATCACCGGTACGTTCAATACTCAAATTCAGATTAATTTACCCAATTATGCTCACTGAAAATGGAATTGATTTGGCTTCATCGAATATACTTTCCACGAATCGTTTAAAGTTGGAAATTTTTAACTTCTTTTTCTTCAAATAAAACCGATGTCCTTAAGCAAAAAAGTATCTAAAAAAACAAATTATCCAATCGTATGCGGAAACATTAAAAAAAAAAAAGAAGAAAAGTTTCACAAGGAAAGTGTCCAACCCAGAAGAGCGTCTCCCGCCCCCAAATTCTTTTTCTGAATACAAGGTATCTCAGTGACGGAAAATTAAATTCTGTATTGCACAGATCTTGTGGTAGACGCAGATACTCACAGTTAGAAACAATTACACATTAAAGCTCTTCATTTGAATTGCGTAAGCTGTAGTAGTCCTTCACGTTGTCGCTCCCTGGGCTATGAAGCAATCACGCGGCAGCCCTGTGGGTAGAGCAAGGATGTGTTAGGCTTTTGCTGTTGAAGGAATTTTATTATATCATCTTTTTCCATGGAAACAACAGAGAGACGTAGAGACGTGTATGGATTGTACCCGTATTCATATGCTCCTATGAGTAATGAGTTTGTGCTGCTAGTAGATATACGAGTACGTGAAGGGCGTGGGCCTCGAAAGGGTTCTGAGGTTTGCTGTTAAGTTTTCTGTAAATGTTTCTTGTTTCTTGTTGATGACATGACTTTTCCACTTTTAACGAGGGTTATTTCCACTTAGTTAAAAGTGACAACATTTAATTGCAATGTGAATGGATACAATACAGCGTTTCTAATAGGGTGCAATTTGTGAGGGAAAATGAAGGGATCTCGTTGTCAATAGTAACATCCTTCGTATTTTAAATTTTTAAACTTTTGGCTTTGTGGAATTTAGTCTGGTAGCCAGTTCTGGATAAATTGTGTATTGTTTAAGATTGAAAGTCTAATGAATTTGCTTGAGTTATTTTAGGGCATTGCTCCGGTTGTCTGGAAAATGTCGAATGTATGTGGATACTTGAAGATATTTGTTAAATTTTTCTTTTGTAAAGCTTTTGTATTATGACAGCAAGATCTGTAGATACAAAGCCGCATTGAGTGTTGATTTTTGTAAGACTTCAACTGTGCTACTCTGCCCTGCCTTTCGTTTTATTTTCATTTGAAAGCTGAGCTGTGTTAGATAATGTCCTTAAGGAATTCTTTGTCACAAAAACACTCCACACATGACATTAAGTGATTAATCAAAATAATTGAATCTTCTTCCCTCTTTGGGATTTGGTGGCAACATCTGAGATTAATAAACTTACAGATAATTAAATTATCTTTTCGTTCTGAAGATGTCTTCTTATTTGCTTTTGGTCTCAAATCAGATAATAATTTTGTTTCGAGTCATTTGTCACTCACACGTAATGTATTTATTTTTTTATTTTTCCTCGAGACGAGTGAATACCAAAGAGGATTGCAAGGATGTGACACATAGCAAGGGAATTAAATAAAGCATTGTCAAGAATTTGCAAAGTTATTTTCCATGTACGAGTATGGATGGATAGCTATGCTGAAGATATTGAAGTAACTTGCATTAAAAATTCTTCTTCTTCCTTCATACCAATCATACCCTCGCTCATATACTCGTACTGTGAACAGCCGGTGCCGAGGACTTTAACTGGAGATTGCGTTTGAAACCATTTGGAAGGTCGTTCGTGGCAGCAAATGACAGAGAGTACTTAGCGAATGGCATAGATATTGGTGACACAAATACTGTTCGTTAATAGTCAGATGCACATAGCTATAACATATTAGTTTCTACTATTAGTGTCAAATTTTTCGAATTATGTTAGTATACATCCTGAAACGGTCCTTCTTCATATGGCCAGCCAAATCAGAGAACGCTGCACGCTGATTTATACAGCCAAACAATTGCTTTTAGGCCTAAGGGTAAGTTCTGTCTTTTTTTTTATTAAGAAATTAGAATGATTTTTATTTTCACGTTTCATAGTTTCCTTCATGGTTTGGGGTAAAATTTCCCAACCCAACTCACATTTTTTGTCTTTCTTTACCACATTGAAAGATTACACCCTTTCGGTTGGTCAAAGATGAACGTTTGCGCTGAATTTGTGTGTTCAAAATATCAAGCTGAGTGCAACAACGACCACGTGCTTCTGATATTGATGGTGGAGTTTCCCCACTGAAATATACAGGGTGCGCCATTTTTTACGTCGGTATGTAAACATTGAATAACTTTGTCATTTATCAATCGACTGACTTGAGTGGACATGTTTTTGAAACGTCAATTCAGTACAATTTTAACCATGAATCGCTTCATGAAATAGTGGTGCTGTACACTGAAATAGTGATGAGGTACATTGAAAATAGTCGTTCAGTGGTGTTAACTCAACGTGCATATCGTCGAAAATATCGTGGCCAACAAGCACCGTCTGACAACACTATTCGTCGTTTGGTGTCGAATTTTGTTAAGCATGGGACAGTGGGAGATCGTCGACATGCCGTTCATTAACGCCCAAGACATTCCAATGAACTGGTTGAAGCGATAAGAGAGAGTGTTGCCGAGAACCCATGTTCCATGAGTGTTGCTCAGCACTTTGGCGTTAGTGGAACTACCTTGCGGCGCATTTTGAAAAATGAGTTGCATTTGTTTCCGTATAAAGTGCAATTGACTCAAAGAATATTGTCGACAGATCATCCACGTCGCTTGGAATACGCCAAATAGTCGCTCGAATGGTTGACACTGAACCTGATTTTTGGAAGGAATTTTTGATGACCGACGACGCCCATTTCGCACTCTTTGGCGCCGTTAACAAGCTAAATTCCCACATTTGGAGACGAACAATCTACACGAGATCAATGAGACACCATTGTATGACCAAAAAGTGACTGTTTGAGATGGCGTTTGCGACAAAACTATCAGGCGAAACATTCAATGGGAATCGATATCGGTGGATGTTGGCTCATTATGTGTGCCCACAAATGTGTGAAAAAGGTCTGGACGGTGCGCCATGCTACACTGCGAATCAAACAATGCAGTTTCTGCAACGAAAATTCCCTGGACGTGTGCTGTCATGGAGACATTGACTGGCCACCCAGATCACAAGATTTGACCCCTCCGGACTTCGTTTTGTAGGGTTATTTGAAAAGCAAAGTATACGCCATCAAGCCTCAGACCATTGATGAGCTCAAGGCAAACATTCGTGCAAAAATCATCGCTATGCCGAGATGGTCGAAAAAGTGATGGAAAACGCAGCAAAATGCGCACATTTTGCTTTGGTCAATAGACGCGGCCACTTGATTGATGTCATATTCAAAAACTAGTCCAAATAAATTGTAAAGGACCAAGTTCAATAAAAATACCTCATATATGGAAATCGGTTGTTTTTTTTAAAGTTATTCAATATTCACATACGGACATAATAGATGGCGCACCCTGTAGTATTACAACATTTTATGTAAACTATCCATTTTTGATCTTCAGTACGGTTCCATTTTCTGCCAAGCAAGGTTTGAGGCACATATTGCAATTTTTGTGCTATAAATTTTCTTGCTTAATTCGTGTGGTATCCGAACTGGAAATTTTGACACACAACCAAACCTTTTGGTATAATCCAATGCAGTTGTCTAATGAACTCCAAGCTTGAAGCCCATATCTATGGAAGATAATGTAGGATTTGTCTGAATCATACTCCATAGGGTTTATTTTTCAAAAGTTCGACTCTCTCTCCAAACATTTTAAATAAGTTTCTTCATGCATGCACTATGTTATTGCCTATTTCGAACTCACGGAATGTCTCACGTGCACCTCTTGTTCACTCCTGTAAAAAAAACTGACTAACAAAATCAAAAATTGTTAAATCCTTGTTAGCCGCCTAACTCAAGAACTCCTGAATGGATTCCATTTAAATTTGGCTTGTAGACTTAGACAGATACTTAGGCCAGTTGAAAATAATTGTAATCAAGCAAAGTGGTAGTAAGATATGGGGAGGGGTTTAGAAACAATTTTCTCTTGACGCCACTAGCAAAAATTATGGCACATTTACATTTTGACTTTTCTTTTGTCCTACCCTGTATTTTAATATTTTTCGAGAACTGTTTGTGCCAGAAAATTTGTTATAATTTTCCACTTACCCCCTCATAAGATTACATACCCTCAACTTTTTTTAAACAATGTCACATTAATAGTGATAGAGGAGGGTGGGAAGACATCGATTTTGCTAAAATTTTTGAGCTTTTCTATTAAAAAAAATTGTACTCTTTATAATTTTTTGGAATCCTTGGAAGTTCAGCTTTAATTTGGTATGTCACCTAATGGGCAAATATCTATTTTTCTTAGGATCAATTATTCCCACAAAAATCCTTCAATATTTTTTACAACTTTTTCTCCTGATTATGTTTGATCCATCACGTACTATCATAATTTTGTACAAAATTTCACCTCTCTAACGAACTATTTCAACTAATGCAGTATCTCACGATTGGCATATCTGTGCCCATGGGCGAGGTATAACCGAGAAAAACTATGGACACCGGTGGCCATAAATATCCCGACAAATCATTACAAATCGACTTCCTTTAAATCTTCTATGCTTAAGTTTTGAAAATTGGAAAATTCCTTCATCCGCTTCGGCTTCTATTTACTCTTGTAATTCCGAGTACTTTTTTAATACCTAATCCCTTACGGTATATTAATTTTGATATACAGTTTTTAATATAGAGACATAATGAGGGTAGACCTCAAAAAAGTATACGTACTCGTATACGTACAGTACAGACATATATTTCTGATCAGCATCGAAAGCTATGTTGATCTAGCCATGTCCATCCGTTTATCCATCCATATGTCACCAGCTTTTGGACCTTAAATTTTGAGCTAGGAGGACTAAATTTTTTAAATTGTCCAAACTTTTAGAAACTTTTTTAAAAGCTCCCATAGATATTTTTTCTTTCTCAAAGCTGTTTTGAGAAAGTAAATGGTTGAGTACGGTAATGGTTGAGTTTTATTCTGAATATTTAATTAGAATCCGTGAAATTAAATTATAAGTGATAACAGCTCACTTTCTTCTATGAAAAAACATTAATAACAGTTTTTCTGACAAAATCTTTTAATAATCGCAAACATATCCTCTGAATAGGAAAAATTTATTGCATTTGAAGAAAAAAAAAAGATGAGGGATAGGCTATCATACGATCTGTTAAAGACAGATTGTTACCTTTTTCCGTTACAAAGTAACCGTTTTGTTAAAAAACTCATCTGTCTTATTATTTTAAAGACGCAATTCCACTTGAGTAGAAAAATACACAAGAGACACAAGAGTGTAAGTCTTTTTAGAGAGGCAAAATTCGCACAAAAACATGCGAAAGTCCACATTTTAAAAACATTCTCAAGTATTCTGATGAACGAAGTTGGCTTCAAAGTACGATATACAATTTGAATTCTTGCGAACTTAGCACAAGTGTTGTCATACGATTATTAAATGATGATCACAGTAAGGGGCAGATTGACAACTAAATTTATGTCAAATACACTCTGCGTATTGGAGAATGGCAAGGAAGTTGATGTTGTTGCCACAGACTTTAGTAAGGATTTTGGAAAAATTCTTCACCAAATTATTATTTTTAAGTTAAAAGCTTTAGATTTTCTGCCGAGGTTTATTTCGTGGATCAAATAGTATCTGGATGAGCACCAATATAAAGTCCGTTTTAGATCTACAGTATCTGGTTCTATTATAGCAACTTCAGGGATCCCTCAAAGCAGCTATCTTGGACCCTTGATCTTTATCCTAGGTATGAACGATGCTGAATGTATCATCATTGACTCTGATCTATTCATCTGCGTTGATGCCATGAAAATCATTAAACACATATCATCTACTGCTGACTCCCGCATATTGCGGGAAGACTTGAATAGGTTCCGCATCTGGTGTTAAACAAATTTCTTAGAACTTAACCACGACAAATGTCACTTTATTACTTACTAGCGGATACATGACGTGCGTCACTGCGCCTAACAAAAAGAAATACGTCTTTTTTTAGTACTAAAGAAAATATAATTGTCGCACTCAAACTGTTGGACCGATTTTGACCAAACTTCACAGAAACACTGTCGGGTCAATTCCAATCTGAAAATTTTAGCTCAATTGGGTCGGTGGTTTCGAAGTCTATAGCATGCATACAAATATAGGTACATTGAGTTTAGATTCCCGTAAACGTCGTCCACCACCTCCTAGGATTTACTTCATTTGTGATGAGTCACATCAACAAGTGATCTGTGATAGTGAACTCAACGTTCGTTCTCATATCGATAACTTTAAGCAGGGCCAACTCAGCACTCGGTTTTCTGAAACGCTGGTCTAAGGAGTTTCCGGGTCCTTATGTTTTAAAATCCATCATACTACCAATTCTCGAGTATGCTAGACAAGTATGGTCGCCTTTTACTACTTTTAATTCACTTTAAGTGGTCTTTCTTGAAGTGATTGCTATAACTTACTCGTACCACCCTACGAGGATCGCCTGAGACTGATTAATTTACAGTCATTGGAAATCCCTAGTGATGTTGCCTATATACTCTTTGAGCATCAGTTGCTAGCAGAAACCATTGATTAACCCGCCCTGTTGCAAATGATTTCTTTCAATACAAATCCCCTCAACTTAAGGTCTGTTCCTCTCTTTCATCATGGTTACCACGCACCTATGTCTAGAATGCTACATAATAGAAATAATTCGCTATCCACCTTTGATTTTAATAGTAAAAAAAAATCTCACTACGGGATGCCCTATACCTACACCATAACACTCCCTCCTCATGACCTGGCCTCTATTTCTCTCCGCATTCCTTTTCGAATTTAGTTTAGTTTTTAAGGATCTCAAGCAATCTCAATTTCCACTAATTTTCGAAATCATATTTGGAGATTTTAATATGAGAAAGTTTTCAAAACTTCGTAAGAAATGACAAGCTCTCAAATGACGTCGATACTATTACAAATGACGTCGATATCAATTACCAATAATGACAACAAATAAGGGAATTCAGATGATATTTCAGAATTAAAACAAGTGGGAGAATATAATGTTAGATTTTTACTTTACTAACTTTTGATTAGTCCAAGGTGGACCCGGAACTCAACCAATAAGCTTATCCTGTACGCAAAATCCCTTGTCAGCTACTTCCAAATGCATAGGTACGCCAATTTAGTGAATATGGGGTCTGTGTCTTCTGCATAATCCCTCCCTGGAACAAATTCAAAGACTCTCTGTGGGCGTATTCTTTATGGTTTATGGTTGAATCCTAATATCCCACCTACTCAGGTATGATAAAGTCCTGTCATAATTAGGGTTTTATACAGATTCTCCTTAGTAGTTTGGTCACCATGGCTATAATATGAACACTAGTTACAGGTGTATCTACATATGAATATAGAATCCAATGGCAACCTGTTGAAAAGGGTAAAGTGAAAAGCTTCAACCCCCTCAAACGTATTAGATACCTGGAATACTTTACATAAATGGCAATAAATTTCCATCGTAATTAAATTCCGATATTTTGGGTCTCTCAATGGTAAACCTTTGATGGATGTCTTTCATCCCACCATTCCTTCAATCCAATTTTGAATAATATTTTATTTATGTAGTAACTTTCCCCATTTGAGTTTTAAATTACCCTAAAATCAAGCCGGTAATTTTCCTGATATATAAGCAGGTATTGTGTACTGCCCACCCCACTGACCTCCTTTAAAAATCTTCACATCCTACATACCTACCCATTTTCACATCTTGTTTTTGATAAATATGGCTATGCATTCCTATAAATATTCATTTTAATAAAAATGTAATTTATCATCACTCGGAACGCGTAATTTGCTCGAGCGGAAACTGCAAGGGGTTTGAAATAATATTTCATTACGTGCCTCCTTGCCAAATGAATTTCGAAGAATATTTATGTAAAAGTACGAGTATGTATGTGCCCTTTTGTACACCAAGAGAATTTAACATTCCAGACAAAAAAATTAAAACTTCACTCATCGTCTGCTACACAGTTATCCGCCACCAAGAACTTACTCCGAAGAGGTCCTCCCATACTCCCTCTTGCAATTGAATCCTGAAACTCGTGAATATTTAAATATTAAAATTCAATTTGCCAGAGCATGTGATTCTTTGGCGGATTTAAGTCATGTACTCGCTCAGACATCTTGTGCTTTCAATCATTTTCTTATTTTAATCACACTGATCATCCCTTCAGGGTATCAAGTCTTCCTTTTAGTGATGAAATTAAAAATGCAAATATAACTTGAAGCCAGAAAAACGTTACTGTTGGAATAATTGCACAAAAAAAAAAAAAAAATATGACAGCACTACCATAAATGATTAATAAAGTAAAGATGGTAGACTCATCAATCCAATTTAAATCCAGCAGTGTCAACCAGCAGGACAGTGAAATCTTTTAATGATGCCACTCGATTACTCTCTCCTGGTGATATATCGACGAATAAATCCCCGATTTATCTACAAAGATATTTTCCTCTTTCTCGAAACAAATGCAAGGATACCACTCTAGATGCACAGCTGGGTGTCTTTCAATTATTTTTCATTTTTCTAGAACTATTTTCAGTTACGTGCTTTCCGTATGTATTACTGGGATAGAGCTGCTGGTTTAACAGGGTGATTATAAAAATTTACATAAATTTAGATTTTTTTTTTTTTTTTTTTTTTCGTCTAAAATAATGACGCGAAGACATTAATCACTCTTCCATAGTCAAGTCAGTCAGTGCGCATTATGCTTCAAGATGAAGTATCTATTGGATTATCAAGCTCTTTCCGTTGTTTATTTCTGATAACCTTCTCGCAGGATGTTCCAAAAGGAAAAGCGCCTCTTGAGTTCAAAAATTGTTAGGATATGACTGATCATAGCGGAATAGTACACAAACAAATTTTATGTTATGTCTATTTAAAAACATATTCTACAGGGGGGGGGGGGGGGGGGGATCTTTAGGTTGCAGCTCAAATGAAGAAAAAAAAAAAAAAAATAGCCTGGCGAATGGTCATAATTGAATGCGAAATATTCAAATATGTAATTATTTGAAATCCTGTAATTTTTAAGAGTTTTTGAGACCAGTTTCTGAATAGTCTCCACGCTTCGATAATTTTTGATTTAAATAATATCGTCCTTATTGCCTTCTTTTGGGTTGTTATGAGCGGCTTAAGGTTACTTATAAAGGCACTACCACAACACGAAATACCATACTCCAAACGGAAATTAATTAGCGCATAATATATAGTAATAATAAGATTAGTTGCGACTTATTTATCTCTATGTATACAGTCCTTTTTAGAATAGATATGTATGGCTTCCAATTTGATTTGCTGTTTAGAGTTACACCTAGGTATATCACAATGGACCTATTACTGGTCTAAATATGTTGGCCTACACCTACACCTAAGTATTTAAAATCTATAACAGATTGTAAAGATATGTAATTTTTACCACAGATTAAGTGATTACAATCATGATCATGGAAACCGACACCATTGAGAAAATATTTATTAGACAGGGCGAAAGATATTACTTTTGCTAAGAACCATTTGATGATATCTAAACGAGTCATTCATCAAGGTTAAGTTTATATTCATCTGTTGAATTAAGTCAATAACGCTGGAGGCAGCATAAGAAAGAGCCATGTCATCCGCAAAAGCAACTATTTTAAAGATCAGAGGACCAAGTACTAATCCCTGTGGGACACCTGCTCCTGAACAGGGCAGAGGCTCACTCATGCGAGCGTGTTGCTTTTTGTTGCTTAAATTGGACGAAAACCAACTGAGGATATTATTTCTGAAACCAAAACTCTGTATTAGTTTTAATAGAATGCTATGACTAACGAAGTTAAATGCTTTAGTTAGATCTAGGAATATACCACCTGCCTTTTTGTTTATCTATTGCTTCATAGATACTGGTGAAGAAAGACATTATGGCATCTTCAGTTGACTTCCCTTTATGGAAACCGCATTGAAAATCACTAAGAAGCTTGTATTTTTCAGCATTCTTTAGCAATTATTTTCTCAAAAACTAAAAGCAACGAAATCGGCCAATAGTTATTGGGATCTCCTCTATCGCCTTTTTTATATGCTCGTACAGGTACAATGATTGAAGATTTGAGACACCTAGGAAAAATGCCTGTTTCAAAACTTTTATTAATTAAGTATGTTAGTTGATGAATTATTAGGCTACAAATCCTTTTAACAACCAAGCTACTTCATCACATCCATAAGCCTGATTGGGTTTAGATGGGAAATCACACCTGCTACCTCAGCCTTCACGTGCTATGCCAACGAAAAGTGAGGATACTATTGGAGTATCAAAAACCGATTCCTGTGCTAAGTCTGTTTGAGGTAGTTCAGACTTATGGGAAATATTTTTAAAAACCAAATTCAGACCGTTCATCTGATGTGGTGTAACTATCAGTTGGTTTTAAGACTTTAACACTGTTTTCGTTTGTACCTTTACCTTTATATCGTTCACTATACGCCACTGTCGTTTCGCATTGAATTTACTTTTATGAAGTTGACGCTTATAATAGAGTTCTTTTTGATTTTCCTTGTTCAAATATGTCTTTTTTCATATCTAAAAATGTGGAAATGTGGAAATGGTTTTTATTACTGCGGTAGGAGATATTTTTTTTCGTTAATCCTTTGGCATAGAGAGTCTGTCATCCATGGTTTAATTTTGTTCAGTTTAGATTTTTTTCTTACTGAATTGGCTTCTGGCTACAAAATTAGTCAGAGTTACAATGTCATGTAGCTTTAAATTTAATTTCGTGGCGGAAAAATTGTGCGAAACTCACGTGGATGGGTATTGTTGTAAAGGAGGATACGAATAAGTACACTTCTGTTCCAAATCAACGCACATTTAAAGCTTCTGGAAAAATTAATTTCTGGAGTCAGTACCCTTCTCAGATAAAACCAGGGTAAGTCTGTAATTATGAGTCGAACTTGAATGTGCATGGAGAAGGGGTGAATAGAGATTTGCTTAAGTTTGTCTATCACTTACGTTACCTAAACCAGCTTTGAATGTCCAAAGATACGTGTCTAAAAATCGGTATAGCCCCTATGGATTCACTTTCCAGAAGTCTGGATTTAGTGATGATAGAAAAGTTCTATGATGGCATATGCCCTAAAGGAGAACATGACGAGATAGATTAAGGAATTTGTCTACCTTGGTTTTGCAGTTAATTTTGCCAACAACGTCAGCCCGGAAATCAAAAGGAGGAACACTCTTGGAACTCTTGTTGTCACCTCAGACTGATTCGCCAATCAAATAATAAAATTACTAGTAACTTCACTTTATTTCTAAGTGGCAAAAATCAAAATATAAATTACTGTACCGCCCAAAACTTTCGATTGCCAAACTTAAATCAAGTACGGTCCATCTGAGTTCCATAACCGATCGCATAAAATTGTTATTCCTGTAAATATAATTTTTAGTATTTGCATCACCCTGCAACAATTGAGCAACTCATTCAACAGAGATATGAATGAGAAATATCAATGTTATACTACCTATCCAAAGATCAAAAAGGTCAGATAGAAATGGCCAAAGTATCATACTCCTATCCATCTTTACCACGGTCAGTTACAGGTTTTGTTTGCGTTTGCCTTGGACATTTTTTATATCATTGACAACTTATTGATTTTTTTCATCAAACTTAGATATACACGTCTACGGATAAACAAGTCGGGTGGTAAGCCTTGTCTTCTGCAGTAAGTGATATGGTTTTGAAGGATGTCTGCATTCCATGGGGGCTCTCTTGTTTCGTTGTTTTTCTTCTTCGGAAAGGACGTACATCACAATATTGTATCCTTGCCATGGTGACAACTTCAATGCTACACAATAGCTACAATGATGGAGGTTTATTTTTGTTTCATGCACATGAAGGATTATGGTGGGCAAACGTGTGACGTGTGATTTTATATCTAAAGTATCCAAGAGGATAGTCTACGGTGGTGGGACGAAGTACTAATATCGATTGGCATTTTCCTGGAAAGACCACCTCCCGGCGGACTAGCACAACACATGGAAATTTATGAGTTAATTAACAGCTAATGGACCACACATCGGTGTGAGCTTATGTTCTACAAATACTCTTTCTAATGGGGCAGATGATCTATAGCAACCACATTGGCAACTAGAACTATGTACCTCACAGATGATTGATGGTATCATGCCGAACGATGGAAATATGGGCCAGATATACGTTAAATTTAGTTTCCTTCTTCATATTCATAGCGACTATTGTGTATTTTTAAATTTACAAAACACAGTGGAAAGTTTAAAAATTTACTTAAGTTTAAGATTAATTATGAGATAGCGAAACTAAAGGGTGTTCCAAAATACACGCAAGATTTGAATTTTGCGCCATTTGTGCGGTAAGTGTTGCCAACAAAAAAAAAAAATGACAGCGTGACAGCTGACAATTCTGGGTTATTAAAAATGGAGTGCTACAAGAAAGAACAAAGCGTATTCATTGTTGAGCAATATTTTAAGAATAATGAGAGTTTCTTCAAACAAAATCATCTTCAGCGATGGCTCATTTTTATCTTGATGGCTTTGTTATTCGTCAAAGTTGTCGAATTTGGGGTTCAGAAATCCATGAGTAATTGTCGGGAAACAAATGCATCCACAACGTGTCACTGTTTGGTGAGAATTTTGGGCTGGAAGCATCATCGGATCATTCTTCTCAGAAAATGCAGCTGGTCAGGCAATAACAGTTAATGGTACCTAAATAGGAAGATATGGATGTGGATGACATGCGATTTCAAAAACACGATGCCTCATGCCATATAGCTCGAGATACAATTCAATTACTGCATGAGTCATTTCCTCGTCCTGTAATTTCCCGTTTTTGTGATCAGAATTGGCCGCCCAGATCATGCGATTTAACGCCGTTGGGGTTTTTTTTTAAGTCCAAGGTTTATGCCAACAAGCCCATGACCAACCACGCCTTGAAGGAGCGCTGTATCAATGAAATTCATCCACATTTATGCAAAACGGTGATGAAAAAAGAGTGCGTATGTGCCAGCAAAGCCGTGGAGGCCATTTACCCGATATGCTTTTCCATACGCATACTTTATGAATCAATAAAACGTTTACAATTTTTAATGATCAAAATTACTTCTTGCGTAAGTTTTGGGACACCCTTTATATACAGGGTTAGTCATTTTGTGCTTTACGATTTTAATTTAAATAGAACTATGCAATTATGTGTGGAATACAACATCGGTTAAATGTTCTCAGGTATTTTGGCCAACTTTGAGTTTTCTGAGGTATTTTTTAATGACTTTTAGGCACATTTCTGGCTGTATTGTGGCCATAACTTCACGGATGTTGGTCTTTAAGTGCTAAAAAGTTTGGGGATTGATATGATCTTTAGCATAGCCTCACAAAAAGAGATCCAACGTGGTCAGATCACATGATCTTGGTAACCAATTGATGTCGCCACATCATTATTCGTGTAACAGAGCCAAATGTACCTATTGAAACCGCATGTCACTCACATCATTGTCTTCAATCTCAGGCCAAACAAAGTTGATTATCATTTGCCCGTAACGCAGATAATTCACCGTAACAGTGGCGCCTTCGTCGTTTTCAAAATAATACGGCCCGATTACGTCGCCAGTTGACAGCACCCACCCGTGATGTATGCAATGGCAAATTTTAATGGCCCCAAATTCTGTAATTTTGTTTGTCTACGTAGCCGTCGAGCGACTAATGGGCCTCATCGCTGAAAAAGATTTATTATTTTTGTAGTAAGTTGCAACAACTTTAATGCACTGAGCGATGGTTAAACGATCCATGTTGAAAAATGGCAAGCCAGGAACTAATTACCTGTCAACTATGGATGACAGATGGATTTGACAGATACCAAATGACAGGGATGTGAACCTCAAAATGAAGAAGCTTTTAGAACAGTGTGTTGTCTTATAATAATTTATCGGTGTTATTTAAAGATTCTGCCAAATATTGGATATCTGTAATACCTATGTAGGAGTAAAGCTGCCATTCAATGTTTATTTGAAAAGTGGGTGTCAGAATATAGGGTTGCGAATACACGTTGCGCTGCGTAAACATTGTTGGGGTTTCATCTAAAAATATCCTCAGCGGATTAATTATAATTAATAACGATGTTAAAAATTTGTCCCAGAAAATTCTCCAAGCGAAAAGACCTGAATGGGGATTATTTCTCGAAATGAATTTTTTATTAAAAAATACCTGTAGGAATAATAATAACTTAAATTTAGATATTTTCTTTGAATTTCATTTTGAAGTGGGTTCCTGGTTTTTATACATGGCTATGGCTTTCATGTGACAAGTGATGATAGCGACAGTTTGGGTATGGTAAATAAAATGATTTTGAAACGTAGTTTAAATTTTAAGAACGATCTTCATTTCACGACTTAACCCAATTGAAAGCTACGGGGAACAATTTTTGCCAGAAACCTTGTTTTGATACGTACTCGTGTCTACGTATTAAAATTTCAAACTGAAGGAATCACTCAGCAGATAAATACTTAGAAATGTCATATAGAAAACAGACATTCTAAAAGAAATCAAGGAAATGTTGGAAGAAAAATTATTTTTCAAAGTCAATTCCATCATTTTTATAAATCAAAACCACATATCACATAAAGCATACTCGTACTGACATAAATCAATAGTCGAAGAGAGTTCTTTTCTTTTTATTCTTGTCGCCTTACGTGATGCCTTTTTGCGTTATTAATCACTTGGAGCATAAAATGTTAATGAAACCAACTACGAACGGTCATAACATCACTTAGCTGTGATTAATAATTACCCACAAAGATATACCTACCACTTAGGTAGGATGTCTGTTCAACCGTATACACAATAATTAAATGCATTATTAACACATCGCGAGGCACGAAGCATGCCTCAAGTAATTTTCATAACTACATACCAATTAGAGTGGGTATGTGAAACTTTCTTAGGTAATAGGCAAATGAATTAATGTGGAGTTTAGGAAAAAATCTTTTCGTTTGTAATCAAAATATTTGAATGCTTTTCAAAATTCTTTCGATAAGCAGGAGAAAAAACTTTATTCATTTTACAACTTTAGCATGTCATGTCCTTAGGTGGCCACGGTGTAGTGTGTTTGCTTGATTCCGGGCTGGAAACAGCATACACATCCTCCAGAGTATAAAAGAGAAACGAATAAAAACTAAGTTTTTCCAACACCAAAAAAAGGGTACAATGGATCGAGAATTGAGTTTGAGTGCTCTGGGATTTGGAAAAAAAGAAAACCATTTCCTTGCAATTGTCGTGTATTGTTTTTACAGGGTGGCACAAATTAAATTGACTACTTTAAAAAAAAAGAAAAAAAGTCAAGCATGAATGTGCTTCATGCGCTGAAGGTTCCGCACTAGTTTATTGTAATTATTGTATTGTATTACTTGATGGTATATCTGTAGTATACTCCCTTCAAATTAATTATCGTTTTCGATCTTGTTTTTATTTTTTTATTAAATTTTCTATTATAATCGTTTCTACTTGAGATTCCAGTTTTATATTTTTCGTCTATAAATGACTAGAGTTCGTGAGTGAATTATTTAGCCAGCTCTAAAAATTCACTTCCAAACATATCTATAGGAGAGGACTGCAACGATTGGGGGAGATTTTTAAAGTTTCTGTTGAGCACAATAACCTCAAATTCTTTCAAGAATTGCTGGGTTAGCTATGATCCATTCTGATAGGGTAAGGTCAAAAGACAGTACTACAGTGTCTGTTAGCTCTCACATATTTTACTCAAGAACTACTGAACAGATTTTAATGAAATTTCATTCTGATATGCTGGTAATTTTCCATAAAAATTATAAAAATTGAGTGGATTATGATGTCTAATAGAATCTTTAATTAATATTTTTTTTTAGCGTCTTAACTAAAGAACATTTGAAAGTATTTTGATGGAATTTGGTTTTTAAGTTTAGAATGGATATGTCAGTTGGGTATGAGCAAATTGTAGAGAATATCAACGCCTACATAGTTTGTCACACAAATTTATCTCAGTTTATAGTGAAAATATTGAAGAAAAATGCAATTTTGTAAAGTGGGCGTGTCTGTGGGTTTGATTTCAAAAACTTGTACTGCTTCCGATTCAAGAAAACTTTTATAGTATACAATATTTCATCTTTCTAGCTCAAAATTTAAAGCCCAAAAACTAGTGACATACAAACGAATGGACAGGCGAACGGTAATGGCTATGTCGATACAATTTTCGATGCTGATCATGAATATAAATAAATACTTTTGGGGCCAATCACTATCTCTCTATGTTATAAACTATGCATCAACATTTTTATATACGCTATAGGGTAGGGTATAAAAAGGGGTTGCAGATGGGCAGTACAATGAACCGAATCGGGTCGGATTAGTCAGGGAGTTGCATTTTATTAAAAATAAAGTACACGGCTGGGTCGCACTCACTTGCTGATTATATCACTCAGACTTAAAATTTAAACAAAAAATACGTAAAAAATAAAAAAAATAAAAATATTTTGATAATTTTCCGAAACTTTGATGCCACTGTTTATGTCAAATATTGATTTTTTAAAACCCAGTTAATAAGCAAAGCACCGTTATACCGTTATATACATAAAAATATATTTATGGTACGCCATCTGTTGGCACATGTCCACTGTAACTCAAATATTAAATCTGATCTAAATCGTTAGTGCAGTTTTCGAGAAAATCGATATTTTACTAAGAAATAAACGAGTGCACGTACATAAGATCATTAGAGAGCACTTTTCATGTTTTTTTGTGTTTTAGCGTTCATTTGTTTCCGGAGACCATAACACTTGAGAACAACTGAACCGATTTGAATGTAGTTTTCTTTTGCCTATTAATCATTTTTCTCATTCGGAAACTACGTAGAGGACAGTCAATTTTTGTTTTCGTCTCTAATAAAGCTGACTCTATTCACAACCAACTGGTGATACTTTTTTTTTTTTTTTTTCCCCGAGGGTTGGTGAAAAATCTTCCATAGACACTATGTGGATAGCAAGCGCGTGCTCATAGTAGTGTTAGATTCTTACTGACTAAAAAAACACCACCCTGCGATTTAATTTGTTATATATTGCAACTAAGAAGGACCTTACCAAGCAATTTTTCTATCATGAAAAAAACTCGTTCGGCAGGTTACTTTCCACTGAAATATCCTGCATGTTCCGCAATCTAGGCGCGGTTGATTCCTATCTCGCCAAGTCGAAAGGTTTCGTCCTTTGTAGTCGGCGCAATAAATTGCTTTCATCCAGAATTTGTAGGATTGTATTGTTGACATGTCCGATTAGTCGGTTTCTATGCTTTCTCGCGAAACTTCTAATTTCAGCTTCAATTGTCGGAATTTCGAGATCCCTGTGGATGTCATCGTTTCTAGTATACCACGGTGCGTGGACAATTTCTCTTAGCACTTTATTTTGAAAAGTTTGTAAAATATTGGCGTTTGTTTTCTTGGTAGAGCCCCAAAGTTGTATACCGTAATTCCACACCGGCTTTAGCACTTGCTTGTATAAAAGCAGTTTGTTTTCAATACTGAGCTGGGAATGTTTTCTGAGCAACCAGTTCATTTCTCTATATTTGATTTCGAGTTCTTTACGTTTCACGTACGAATTCCATTTCAATTTTGCGTCGAGTGTCATTCCAAGGTATTTGGCCTCGTTTGTAAAAGGTATTCGGGCCAAGTTTAGGAAAATTGGCAAGACATTGTTCTCTTATAAGTGAAATTCACGTGAACAGATTTAGATTCGTTGAGGGCGATCCGACAGTCCCTTGTCCATGCATTTACTTTGTTCAGTGCATTTTGCAGTTTTGCAGTCGTTTCTTCGATTGTTTTACCTTCGGCTAGGATAGCGGTGTCATCGGCAAACATAGCCAGGATAGTGCCTTCTTCTTTCGGTATATCTCGAGTATATAACAGGTAGAGAAGTGGCCCAAAAACGCTTCCTTGCGGTACACCGGCCGAAATTTCTTTGAGCTCCGAATATTCATTTCCATGTCTAACACGGAAGAGTCTATTCTCGAGATATGATTCTAGAATGTCGTATTGGCATACAGGGAGAACTTGTCGTAATCACACACATTATCAAAAGTTTGCGAGACGTCAAGAAATACGCTAGCGACAAATGGATTGATAGTTTGGCTATTTGTTACTTATGCTTGTTACTACTCCTTGCTTCCAGTAGGTATTCTCTACATTATAGTCATTAGCTGAGTCATTAAAACAATATTAGGTAAGTGATACATAATTATCTACCTAATGCAGGTTACACGAATTTCTAAAACAGGCTATAATCTCTAAACAGGAAGGCCATGGGACTATGTTTTTGGTCAGCGTGAAGCCGGACGGGTCTGCTAGTAGTTTTATATTCATGTTTCATTGCCTCAGTCTGTCGCTTGCTCTTAACCGTGTAGAACATATCCTTTAAGTGCTGATTTGTCTCACCAGTATTTGATAAATCTATCAAAAATTCTAAAACGCGTGAGTTCCAAAAATGATGAGGATCTCATATCCTCAGGAAAAATATTTCATCACACATGAGGTCGCATCGGTTCGCAAAATCTAGATAGGAATAAAATTTTTCTGTGAATCAATAGACTCCTTCAATATATCTCTCAAATTTACGGGAAAACATTAAAACTATTCTTCACGTCCAAGGCAGATGGGAAGTTCAATGCCGCTTTAAAAATAAAGTCACCCAATACCTCAATTGTCAAATGTTCGGTCATGGCGAAAAGAATTGTAATGTAATGACATATTTTGCTAAGACCTCAGACTGCTCTTGCCTTGGTATTCTCAAGTGTGCAAACTTCAAGTGAAACCATCGTGCTACCGATCCGGTCTGCATAAGATGTTCAAAATACTCAGAGATAAGAGAAAATTTATCGAAAATACCATACACATGACTCCAATACATGCAAAATCGTAGTGTATCAAAAAAAAACAATCAATTACATGAGAGTTCATGCTTTGCCACCTTTCCCGAAACCATCAAACCACATGAAACCACATGGTCACCACGAGCACCTGTAGCTCATGTGAATGCAATAGCTAGATACTTCAACTCAGCGGAAGAGAGTTCGCCTACATTGTTTTCTGAAGTGGAACTGGCTTCTCTTAAATCGGACATGATCTCTCGTCTGGGAAGCTGCAAATCTAAGGCTGAGCAATTCAATGTTATCACACAGCTAGCTACAAAATAACTTCATCATCAACAGCAGTGTTAAACTATCTGCCTTCATAAAAGTAGCGGCGGTGTTGCCATTGTTATAAAGAAACCATACGCTGTTACCTATTCAAACTCTTTAAAGCTAAAAGTCTTTTTTGTTTACTTTCCTTGAAAAAATCCAAACCCACATAACATCTTTAATTTTAAAAATGACTTGCGAAGATTATTTTGTGTTAAGGGGTGATTTAAACAGCAGACATCGCTCTGAGGGATACTTAAAAGCAAATTCTTGGTGTTAGCTTTACAAGGCTTAATGTTATGTAACCCAGTGCAGCTTTTGTATCCCAGCAGCCCCACTTATATACCAACATCGACTCTAGACATTTTTATAACAAATGTACCAAAAAGCCTAACGCATGCCGTCTACCATAAACGCATTGAGTTCAGACCATCTCCCAGTTAAAGGTCGGATTAGAACACTCCTGTCCTGGAGGATAAACATATTTAGATTATAGGAAGGCTAACTGGAACCGTTTTAGGTCTCATTTTGCCTCAAATATTCGCAATTACTCCAAAATTCCATCAGGTGTTATTTGTACTCAACAGATAGACCAGAGTGTACAATTTGTTAAACAATCTTTCAAACAGTGTTCACTATTCGCTTCCAATTAAATATACATGCAAACGAGTAATATTAATTTAGAAGGCTTTGGCAGAACAGAAGGTCTCCAAATGATCTCATTGAAATGAAATTTCTAAATCGATTGACAGCATCTGCAATCTTTGATTTTAGAAATATAAAATGGAACCAAAGACTGTGCCATGGATAAAGATTACACATCCTTCTAAAAGGTGTTTTTTTTTTTAAGAGGTGTAGAATTTTAATTGGAAAGATAATTTTATGTCATTAATGCTTAAATATGAATTCGGTCATAGGGGTACTACGGATAGCTCGAATGAAGCTCAATAAAGCTACTGCCGTATATCGGCAATAACGCAGTGAATAATGGTCGTCCATCTTCTCTGGTTTATCGTCTCTGGTTTATCGGCATAGATTTGTAACTTCGCATATCCCCACAGAAAATAAATCACACGATCTTGGAGGTTCACAGGTCAATTAAGCAAAATAATGAACTTATTGCATGTTTCCTTCAATAAATTGCTGGTGGAGAGCATTGTGTGGCATGTTGTGCCGTCTTGTTGAAAGCACAGCTCTTCCACATTAATATCATTCAATTGGGGAACGAAAAAGCAGTAATCATGGATCTAGAGCACTTTCCATTGACTGTAGCGTTCTGGTAGGCATCACTTTTGAAGAAATATGACGTAATGATTCCACCAGCTCATAAAGCACACCAAACAGTGACCTTTTGTAGGTGTAATGGCATCTCAATAATGGCTTGTGGATTTGCTTCACTCCAAATGCTGCAATTTTGCTTGCTTGATCCTCATTTTGTGATGAAACTGAGAATTAAGAGCAATCTCTTTTTCGGACCATTCACCGAGCGTACGACGCACACGATCGCCAAGCGGCTTCAATCCTTGCAATTCTTGCACAAGCTGGATCTTATAAGCTTATAAACCAAAAATCTTCCATAAAATGGATGAACACAGCTCCAATTGCTGTGCACGATGGCAAATCAAGTCATTCTGGTCCTCCTGAATACTAAGCTCCACAGCAGCAACAGCTTCTTCGGTGCGCAATGTAGGACCTCCCTGCGGATGCGTTTATCAATTAGAGTATGGATGGTGCGAAAACGATTCATGGTTATTCGCTTGCTCGGATGGACGATTATGTCGAGCGTAAAATGGACGGTATCTTTCGCTAAGTGAACCACTATTTTCGAAATAAATTTGCACAATTTGCAAGCGTAGTTCTGGCATAAGTCTATTCGTGGTGAAATGGCAAACCAAATTGAGCACAAATCAACTATCACCTGTCAAATTGGCTGTCGCTGTAAAAAATATTGCCAATTCGAGAAACAAACTTCTTAAAAAACATCCTTTATAAGCACTGGAAAACTAAAATCACCGGTGAAAAGTGTCAATCTATCTTTTTTATCAGAAAGAGTAAAAAATGTTTCTTACCAACAAATAACCTAAAAACTAACAACTGTGGTAATCCATGGGTTAATTCTGTCAAATACCTTGGTATTTACCTCGACAAGACGCTAACGTTTAGGTATGCACTGGCTGATAGAAAGAAACTCAACCGCATCAATTGGAAATGAAGTGCTGTAATATAATCAAGTTCTGAAGTGTTTATTTCATAGGCAGCGGTCGATCTTTGAATGATTGGTAGACAGTGGAATCATTGCGTCTCCAAAACATCTTGAGTCATTGCACAGATCTTTCATAGTTCGACTCAGTGCTTCCAATGCGCATTTGTGCGCCATTGTGCATTCATCCCAGTTGATGATTTTACTTGCTACCAAAACTTTGGCCATTGCATACAACGCCATGTTCATTTTTGTTTTGGTCTTGTATCAGAAATGGCGTTCTATACGAATTTATTTTTTTGTGATTATCTTACTTTTCCAATGCGCGAGGAAATTTCTCGAGGCCGAGATGAACAAAAAAGAAATTCATCGAAATCAGTCAACCCGTTCTCGAGCTATCATCAAAAAAGTATCATGTAGTTGGTTTGAAACTCAGGTGGTAATTAAGTTTCAGTGAACTCCAAGGGTGGCTGTCCAGATAACTGGGGAGTATTTTTTTTTTGTTTTCGCTGTTATTGTCGTTGCTTATGGTTCACAGTATTTTTTTCCATCCTCCTGATGTCATCATCACGATCAAGTTGCATATTAGCCATATGACCACAGTAGAGTTGACTTAGCTTTCGCAAGTGATCGACTTTTTTATTCATTTCGTGTGAAATAAATAGATGATTCTTGACTTCAGGTTTCGAACCGTGAATCAACAGCGTGACAATTAAATAAAACAAAAAGTATTAAAGATTTCAATGAAATTTTTGTTCTCTTTTAAATGTTAACAAAAGCGGTTAAATGCCCGCCACGGGAGATTTTACAACTTTTTTTTTTTATAATTTGCACGTGTTAAAGAGGATATGAATACCCTTATACTAATTTTTTAGAACACGTGTGTTTTGTGGAAAGGGGAAGAGACAGAGAGAAAGACAGAGTGGTGTAGTTTGAAACTCAGGTGGTATTAAGTTTCTGTAAACTCCAAGGGTGGCTGTCCAGATAACTGGGGAGTATTTTGTTTCTTTTCGCTATTATTTACGTTGCTTATGATTCACAGTATTTTTGTCCGTCCTCCTGATGTCATCATCACGATCAAGTTGCATTTTAGCCATATGACCACCCTACTGCCAGTGTTATGCCTTCACAGTAGAGTTGACTTAGCTTTCGCAATTGATCGACTTTTTTATTTATTTCATGTGAAATAAATAGATGATTCTTGACAACCATGAGAAAATGAATTTTCTCCATAATTTTTTTTTTTCGTGAATTTTTCCGATGTTTTAATAGTTATTCTGCTATTCGGGGCGGAGACACATCCAACAAATCAAAGATTATAAAAATCGTTGCAGCCGTTCTTGAGTTATAAATGGTGTAACTAACCCGACTTTGTTTTATATCTTAAGATTTGTTTATTTATTTATTTATATACATATAAGGCTGGGTCATTTAAACCTTCGGTATCTGGCAACCCTATAACTTCGACATGGAGTTCATTTTTCTTTGAATACGACAGTAAATAAACAAAATTGTCCGTTCTACGCCAATGAAAACCCTCAATTAATTCACGAAAAACCTCTCCATAAACAACGCGTGACTGTTTGGGCTTCAATTTGTGCTGAAAGAATCATTGGACCGTTCTTCTTCGAAGACGATGCTGGCGCAGCCGTAACCGTCAATGGAGAGCATTATCGGGCCCTGATATTGAATTTTTGGATGCCAATTCTGACTGATAATGGCATGGACAACTTTTGGTTCTAACAGAACGGTGCCACAGCCCGAGCTACGATCGCTCGCTTCGTTCTTCGGATGCTTAATTTTAAATGGCCCACCCTGTACTGAGAAAGCTAAGTTATTTCGTCTTAAATGGCTAAAAAAGGATGTACAGGGTGTCCGGTGACAGATTTATGTTTTAAAACTTGAATAATACTTAGTTTGACATAACAAGAGAAAGAATGCAAATTTTATTTTTTGAAAATCAATAAATGCCGTCCATTTAGTCACACAGACTGTTGGAAGCGGACCACCGTATTTCGTGCCTCGTGCTGCAGCATGCTTGGCTTTATGTCGCGAATTTCGATGGGCCAAGTGTAAATTTAATTCGTTTGTGGGTGCAAAGGTTTCGCAAAACTTCTTCAGCTCTGAATACCCCTCAGCCAGGGCTCAGCAAAACATCAAGGACCACCAAAAACAATCGGGAGGTAGAACGGAGCTTGCGTGGAAATCCTAGAATCTCAGTGCAGAAAAGAGCGACTGCTTTGGGACTCTCAAAAACTATTATTCATGAAATTCTACAGAGACTTAAAATTTCACACTTTTAAGATTCACATTTAAAAACATATTTCTGCCACCGGAAAGCAGGTGTTAAAGAATATGAATGTGCGGAATATACCGCAAGCTAGTTATATCTATATATTCGTTCAAAACATTTGTTGCACAGAAAAGATAAACAACCAACATCAAAGCGATGCTCGAGCGAACAACCTCCCGGGGGCTCCCTCCCGAAAATGCGAGTTATATTCACATTTCGAATGGACATAAGTTTTATAAATCGTAGCCAAGTCTATAGCTATGCCTTTTGAGGAATCTTAAGCATTTAGCACCACCTTTATAGAATCAATAATTCACTGGTTCCACCGAAGGTCAGGACAAGCATACCCCAACATAAACTCCACCCATTCTCAGTTTGATCGAATTAGTAACCAGTTTTTGGTACTCCAATTGATATTCATTGCCGCTTTGGTTCATAGATTTGGAGCCCTTGTCGTAGAGTCATTAGAGAATAGGTGAAATCATGACTGCAGCCAAAGGAAATTATTTATATACTCGTAAATGCAGTAATTTGGAGCCTTAAGATCGCGTACTCAGGGTATACGTACTTACAGATTTACGAAAACTGTGAGTCTAAAAAGTTTAACAGAAAATGACTGAAAGACTCTAAGACACAAAATGCTTTGCTCTATTTGCTTATAAGTAGATACGAGTACATTCCTAAGGGAGCGTGATAGGTTAAGGTAAATGCATCGCACATATAGAGTGAAAAACACTTTCCAATTCAATGCCACCTCTGGCACGCCCAAAGATTATATGGTAAAAAGATACTGCTCTACTGCTCGAGGGAAAATTCAACTTAAGGCTAAGTAGTAAAAGAGAATGGACCAATGAATCAGAGAAGTACCAAATCAAACAAAACAACATGTGTACCAACACGGATGGATCCAAAACATCCATGGGAACTTCCCCCAGTATTTTCCAAGCAAATGTACATGCAATTGTAAGATACGCATAATTTAACATCGACAGGAAGTACTGCGGACAAGATATCGCAGTACTGTCGGACAGCCAGGTCAGGTCAAAACTGATGTGGGAGTGTCTTGACAAGCTAAATATGAGTAGACTTGGCCATCAACAGAATCATCCTCTACTGGGTACCAGATCAGGTGGGAGTAGAGGGTAATGAAGCAGCTGATGAACTAGCAAGAGAGAGATCTGAGACCGCTTTCGTCGGTGGAGAAGAGAGCCAAACTCTCGAAGTAGAACTCTCGAACCTAAAATATTACAAATAATTTCTCGGGAACTATAACCGGAAAGAAGTAACGTCTGTATCAATATCAATAAAAATCGGCTCCGCATTCTAACAGGCTTACTGACGGGTCACTGCAGGCTTAAGAAATACTTCAGGAAACTGGGCATAGAGGAAAACGGAAACTGCAAATTCTGCGGGGACATTGAGGAAAGTCTAGGGCAGCTACTTAATGAATGTGGAGCATTGATCCACAAAATAAGGAACCACCTGGATGCCTACCAATATCAGAAGAAGATCTACCATCGTTTGATCCACTCAAGATACTCCAGTTCCATTACGTCCATTTACGCCGTGGTGTAGTGGTAACATCAACGCTTGTCACGCTCTCGGTTCACGGTTCAAATCCTGATCTCAACAGTCATCTATTTATTTCGTCTGAAATAAAATAAAAAAGTCGATCAATTGCGACAGCTTAGTCAACTCTACTGCGAAGGCATAACACTGGCAGTAGGGTGGTCATATGGCTTAAATGCAACTTGATCATGATGATGACATCAGGTGGAGGGAAAAAAATACTGTGAATCAAGAGCAACGACAAAAAGCAAAACAAACAAGCTCCCCAGTTATCTGGACGCCACCCTTGGAGTTTACTGAAACTTAATACCACCTAAGTTTCAAACCCACTACACCAATCTCTCTCTCTCTCTATCTCTCTCTCAATTTATACAAACGCCCGTGACCTGCAATAATTTAATGGTATTCATATCCCATTTGGCGCGCGCAAATTAAAAAAAAAAAGTAGTGATCAGGACAAGTTAAATGGTTCTAAACAAACGAAAAATGACTCCACAGCAAATAATTTGTGTTTTTTTTTTTAAATTAACCAAAAATCATCCCGAAGGTTTGAATGGTCCACCCTGTACATATGTATTTGTGATATTTAGTACTGTGATATTTACTGTTCATGTATTGATTTATAATTATTTATACCTATAGACATTATTTTTTGTTAAAATAAATATTTAAATGAATTTTTTTTCCATAGTTTCCCTTCCATTATTTTTGAATTCATCTACTTAATGTAGTTTGAAATTCATTGTCAAGTTGTTCCGTAGTAAGATATAAATGGAATGTCTAAATTCTGTGGTACCTATATTAGGTCTTCCCATTATCCATACCTGGATAAGTACAGCTGAAAAAATTTCCTAATAAATACCCTAAAAGCCAAAGTAAATTTCAGTCAAATTATTTAAGCTGTTTTGAAATTATGTATATGCCTCCTGGCAACTTGTAATAATTCTGTGTAAAACAAAAAAAAAAAAAAAAAAATTCCATTTAAATTATTGCCTTGAATCTTAATCTTATTTTTGAATAAATTTATGTCTTTTCCAACTGCGAAGTTTCCTGGAAAAACAAATCCCCAATGGAGAGACTGTTATTTTCTATATTCATTTAACCCTCTAATACTACTTTTGAAAATAATGAAGGAAAATAAGTTGGATAATTTTTTCTAAGGTAAATCTGGGGCCCTGAATTCAAAAATCAGCTCTAAAAGGGCGTAAAAGCTTTCGTTTACCTGTAAGGTGAGAAATTGAAAAACAGTCAGTTGGAAATTAGGTTGCCTTTATTAATTTAATTTAATTTTTATTTTAATTTTTTATTGTGATAATACACGAAGCAATTTTTGTGCAAACGCACTGTGTTTGCGAAGTTTTGCAGTGCTTACACTATCTTCTTCCACTATCTCGACCCAACAAAACTGGAAAATGGTTAAGCTGGTCAAACCGTAAATCCAAAATTGGATGCTTTGATTTTTCACCATGCTTTAGCCATTGTGAAAGTTGCTGAGAGGATGGAGACTGCAATCCCCGACTATTGCTTGGACGACCTGGCAAATTCTTAATTTGAAATGCCACCAGACCAGCAGCAATGGCTTCGCGAAAATCCGGGAGCTCGAGCAATTTGTCCGCGCCTTCGTTCTCCTTGTTTTCCTTTTTAATATGCCTATATAAAATGTAAGCTGGGCACATGGTTTCCTCACCGATCATGTTCATAATATCTGCATCGAAAAAATAGCAAAATAATTGTAATGGGGTTTCAATCCCCATTATTTCAGTTGGCAGCGAAGAATCTCCTCGAAAGGCTACGTCGTTGACATTCAATTGCATCGATTGTTGTCTCCATATTATTTTCCCCGGCTCCTTTGTTATTGATTCAAGGCCTACATACATAATGTAATTAGTTGCTTGTATACCATTTTCTAATTGCGATCTCTTGCCAGAACCATTAAAGCCGCCAGAAGAAGGCGGAGAAATACTTCCTGAATCTTCAATTGATGGCAGTGGCGATCGAGGCCGTTTTGCTGCTTTCTGTGTGGGCTCAGACCCCCGTACACTATTTTGCACATCCTCCACTGTTGCAACGAGTGCTATATCCTCAGGCTCCTGTACTACATTTTGTATGTTTTCAGCTGTTACATCTAAGAATCCCACTGTCTCAGCATTCCGGAAATGCTGCGTTTAGTGCTTCTACCACATCAAATTCATCGTCTTCATCGTCACTTGATTTGCTTGACAATTCCTCATCCAATTGGACTGAATCGAACAAATTTAGCAACTGTTCGTCGGTTAAGTCCGACAATTTGTAGTGTCTACGCACTCGCTCAGCCATTTCATATGTATGTTGTCTTTCAATCAATCACCAACGCGGAAATCGCGAGTAGTTTGCAAAATACCTGCAGCCCCAGGCGTGTCTCAAGACACTTATCACTTTTTCACTGCTACAATGCACAATTTTGATAATTTTACAAATATAAAACTTGATTTTATTACTAATAAATAAACCTTTGACGAAAAAAATTATGAGATCGATTGGTTTGCTAAATTTCACTCTTATTAACGCAACAAAACACAACGTATACCAGACCTAATTTTTCGCGCAAAAAAAAAAAAAACACTTGACATGTAAAAGTCAAAATAAAAGTACTGACTAAAGCTTCCACGTGCCTTAAAAGTTTTGCATACATTTAAGTGTGTTTATTAGTAATGGGTAGAAAATATTAAAATAATATAAAAGCTACTACTTTTTTCGTAAATGCGAATTATATAATAAGTGTCTTGAGACACTCTTACGTGTTAGAGGGTTAAATACATAGCATACAAAAGATTTAGAAGCTCTGGAAATTTAATGGATCACACAAATTTCATTAAGCTGCGAAAAGAATTCGTAGTTCTAAGTAAATTTTTGCACAGGAATTATATAATGAACATTGAGATAAAACTAAAAACTGATTCTAAGGATTTTTGGTCTTTTGTGAACTACAAGAAGAACTCTACTGGTATGCCAAAAACAATGGTTTTTAATAATGTTGAATCTAATGATATTCAAACAACCCTAGAACTATTTGCGAAATATTTTGAATCAGTGTATTCTAACTCTAGTTCTAACGATCACTTTGTTTCTAACCTTATACCTAAGATCGATATTGGCTCAATTGAACTTGAACTGCAGGGAGTTCTTACCGCGCTCAGTATGCTTAAGCCCAATTCAAATGCTGGCGCAGATGGTATTCCAGCAATTATTTTGAAAAAATGCTGCCATTCGATCTGCCTTCCTTTGATCCTGATTTTCAATTTGTCTTTGTCCTCTGGTGTTTTTCTTGAAGAATGGAAGATTTCCTTTCTCGTATCTATATTTAAATCTGGTACTCAGAATACGAGGGTGGGTCAATAAGTCCTGAAAATTAACACAAATTGTGTCGTCACCTTAAATTTAATTTTTTTTTTGTCAAGAATCATCTTTCAAAAGAACGCACCCAAATTTTCAGACAGATCTGTCAAATAGTTTTGTTGCGGCAGCCATTTTATATAGACGCCTACTAGCATTTTCGTTAAAATGGAAAAAAAGTGAATTTCGAGTGCTCATTAAACACTATTTTTTTGCGCGAAAAAACTATCACGCAAACCAAACAAAAGCTTGACAAATATTATGGGGACTCTTCACCATCGATTGGAACCATTCACCACTGGTTACTGGTCGTTCAAGCACAAGTGACGCCGAACGTTCTGGGTTTGATAATGGACGATCGGCGAGTGAAAGTGCGCGAGCTTGAAGATGCCACAGGCTTATCACATGGCTCAGTGATTTCGATTTTACATAAATATTTGGACATGAAAAGCTTTCCGCAAGACGGGTGCCGCGTTTGCTCACAATCGACGACAAACGCATTCGTTTGACAACTTCAAAGGTGTGTTTTTGCTTCATTTCGTAACCGTAGATGAAACCTGGATTCACCACAACACACCAGAAACCAAGGAACAGTCAAAACAATGGACTTCTCCTGGTGAATCGAAGCCGAAGGAGGCCAAGGCGGGCTTGTCAGCAAACAAGGTCATGGCGACAGTTTTTTGGTATGCGCGCGGTGTTATTCACATCGATTACCTTGAAAAGGGTAAAACGATCACCGGCGCATATTACGCAGAGCTGCTGGATCGATTCCAAGTCGATTTGAAGCAAAAACGGCTGCATTTGGCGACGAAAAAAGTTCTTTTCACCAGGACAACACACCGGTGCACAAGTCCGCACTCGCAATGGCAAAATTGCATGAGTTAGGCTACGAACTCCTCCCTCATCCAGCATATTCCCCAGATTTAGCTCCCTGCGACTATTTCTTGTTTCTAAAGATGAAGAAATGGCTCGGAGGTAAGAGATTTGGGTAGAATGAAGAGGTCATCGCTGAAACAAAGGCTTATTTTGAGGGGCTCGAGAAATCGTATTATTTGGAGGGCATCAAGAATTTGGAGAAACGTTGAATGAAGTGTATAGAGCTAAAAGGAGACTATGTTGAAAAATAAAATATTTTTATACCGAAAAGAGTATTCCTTATTTAATTTTTCAGGGACTTATTGACCCACCCTCGTAGTATTGAAAATTATAGAGGAATTTGCAAATCTTCTGCAATAAATTAGAATTTTTTATAAAAGAAAATATTTCTGAATTTCAACATGGATTTGTCTCCGGTCGGTCCACTACATCTAACTTGGCATATTTTTCGTCATACGTTATCAACGCTGTTTAAAAAGGTTTCCAAGTCGATGCTATTTATACTGACTTTAGTAAGGCTTTCGACTGTGTTAATCATAATTTTGGATTTCGTTCCTCAATGTTTAATTGGTTTTCATCTCTTTTAACTGGTAGGGTTCAAAAAGTTCAAGAATGATAAGTTTTTCTTCGAGTGTTCCACAGGGAAGTCACCTAGGTCCCTTATTATTCATAATTTTCATTGTTCACTGAATATAATGAACAGTAAGTGCTTGATATACGCTGATGACTTAAAGATATTTCGTAAGATAAAAACTATTGATGATTGTGCGAAAATTCAGTAGGACATTAATTGTCTATCGAATTGGTGTACCGTTAACTGTTTAAAATTAAATATTGTAACATAATGTAGTATAATGCAACAAATTCCGAAGTGTCTTTTCATTCTGGCATAATTTTGTTCCGAAGTGTCTTTTCATTCGAGGTTCTTGTCTGCAGTTAAGTGTCCACAGTTCGTGTCCACGATAAGAGACGGTTAATGTCTAAGACAACGTTACGGATAAGAGAGAATTATAACCGCAAGAAATTATTGTCATCTTGGAATTATTACATCAGAATTTTCTTGTTCCAGTGGTCGAAGAATTTGCTAGAAGTTTCTGGCTATCAGAAACACTGCTATATAAGGACAGATGGCGATCGAGGCAAGGCAGTTGGTTTTGAACCGCACGAAGAGATTGGAAAAGTGATAATGGGCGAAGTTGTAATTTTGTGATAAATTGAAAGTTGAGAGTTAACAAGAAGAAGTAATTAGTTTGGATTTGTGAATTAAGTAATTGAAAGGAGATAAAGTGATTTGAGAAGAAAGAGATCTTGTAAGGACGGAGTTTGCGAAGAATAGTATAGTGTGAACTTGAATTGTTCTATAGTCGGGAAAATAAAGAATTAATTTCACAGAATATCGAGCCGTAGCTCGCATATTACAATATAAAGAAATGCAATGCCGTGTCGTTTTTTAGAGGTTCTTCGTATATCTTATATAATTACAATCTTACGAATTGTATATTAAATAGAATTGACACAATTAAAGACCTTAGTGTCAATTTTGATACTAAGTTAACCTTTAATTCTCATGTTGATTTTGTAGTCTCTAAAGCCAATTCAATTGTTGGATTCATAAAGAGAAACGGTAAAGAGTTTACGGATCCCCATACGCTTATGTCACTCTTTATTTCGTTGGTAAGGTCTGTCCTTGAATATGCTGATGTAATTTGGAACCCTGCCTATGAAGTTCACTCCGATCGTCTTGAAAGTGTCCAGAAGCGCTTTACCAAATACATTTTTAGAAAAATGCCCTGGGATTTTATGCCTTCTTATAATACTCGATGCCAGCTATTAGGTATTTTGACACTCAAGACAAGGAGATATGCTCATGACATTATGTTTGTTAGAGATCTTTTATGTTATCGCATTAACAGTCCTCCGCTTTTATATCTTCTGCCGATCTACACACCTGAAAGACCATTGAGAGAAAGGCAATTTCTTTTTTCGATCCGCACATAGAACGAACTATGGACTAAATGAACCAATGTCCAGAACTATTACCTCTTTCAATGAAGTTAGTAGAGATATAGATTTGTACGTTTCAAGAGATTGTTTCAAAAACACTTTATTTAATTTAATATCATAATGTAATCTATTGCAAATATTGAATTAGTCTGTTAAGCAAAGCTTGTAGATAAAAATAAAATAAAAATAAATACATTTCGGTCAGAAATTGATCAAAAACGTAGGTAAGTTTAATTTCACTCCATTCGACAACTTATTTAGTTCTATCAGATACGTCGATATTTTAATTAAAGCAGTGAATCCTATAAACGCCATGGCTGAACGTTAGTAGTATCTGCTAGGACTGAGTGCTTAATTAATTCAGTTACAGACGTGTGCAAACTCTTTGACGGCTACGGCACCTGATGCTATAAGATTTTCCCTTTTTTTTCTGTCAAATGAAAGTTTTCCTGCAATTTTCTTTATAAAGCTTCCCCTAATTGAATTCCCTGAGGAACACATTTCATTTTATAATAAATAGATTCTCTCTCTTTTTTTTTCTTTTCAGCAATTGATTTCTATATTCATGAGGAATCCAATACAACAGCTGACTTCATTACGAGCAGAATGACGATGGGCTCTAATCAATCGGAGCCCATTTACTGTGGAAAGGGATTGGATGATTTTCACACTGGGTAAGTTAATATTTACACAAAACGCTATACGTATATGGTGTGTGCTGAGGTGAATAACTGCCTACGAAAATTCTAATGAAATGTCTATTTAAATAGACCGCTTTGAATTTGTATGTCATTAGCATGCCGTGGTAACGCATATTGTTTTTGTTATTCGATGCATACTACGCAGAGCAAAAGCATCTCTATCCTAATGACTCTCATTAAGCGTTATTAATTCAGTTTTGTGCTATTTTTGTTAGGTTGCCTGTAATTAAAACGCATACCTTGCATTGCAACACCAGTTGTTGCAGCTCAAATAGTTATAATTGTTTAATTACATTTTTTTTTAGATTAATTACAGAATGCTATGTACCGCAAAATTGTTAAATAAACGAAACAGTTTCTTGTAATTAAAGTAATTTAAATTATTATGAGATGTGCTAATGGTGTAATTTATTAAAAATGTATTCTATTTCGTGCTTAGATGCCGGCCTTGTTGTGGTCTGGTCACAAGCTTTTCGAGTGGTAACATAACGTAGACATTTCCCACCCTAAACTCCTGAACATAACAAAGTTTCCATTACAGAAGATAGATGCTATATGTGACTGTATTTGAGGTAGATATAAGGTAGGTAGGTAAATAAGTGTCCTCTGAAGAAAATCATCAATTGTTCCCATTGTGGAAAAACTTGAAACCACTCAGACAAAGATATGAATCCCAAGAGGTCTTTCAGATTGATGTTACTCATGTTCCCTACGGCTCATCAAACTTCCTCAATAAACTAACACACATTCACTTTCTTCCTTACCTATGTATGTACCTTCTGCAAAAGTCATAATTATACTCGGACTTCATGCCCTTAAATGTGGGCAACAGCGAAGAATGGGGGCTAAATTTATTTATTTTATTTATTTTCATTTCATCGAGCTGAGTTACATTATTGTGTACTCTAAGGATTACTTAAAACAAAAATAAATACTTATTAGCTACCACCAAGGCAATTTAGAGTTAATAATAAATTATTTTTAAATGTATCACGATTTTCATCAAAATTTAAAAAGTTACAAATAGTGTTTGCTTCTCTTAAACTTCTACTTATAGGTTCATTAATACCATAGTTTACTCTATGAAAAGGAACATGAAACAAAAATCAATTTCTAAGAGCTCTCGCAGGAGCATAAAACCCAATTAGAGACAAAAGATAGGGGCAATCAATATGATTATTAACTATGTCACGGATAAACAAAATCGAAAAGTACTTTCTTCTAGTGTAGAGTGGTTGAATTCCAAATAATTTACATCGAGTGTCATATGAAGGCATATCTATATACCAGCGGAGTCTCCGAATCGCTACTCTAGTAAATCTTTTTGAATATTCTCTATTCTTAAGGCGTGAAGTTCGTAAAAAGGGTTCCAGACTACACTACAGTACTCTAGAGTTGACCGTACGAATGAAAAAAAGAGACATTTTAGTGTATGAGGATCAGGAAAATCCTTTGAATTTCGTAAAACAAAACCGATCATTGAGTTACCTTTTGCAACTAAAAAGTCCATGTGACTTAAGAAGTCCAGTTTTTTGTCAAAAATGACACCAAGATCTTTTTTTAGAAGAAATAAGAGACAAGGGCATATTACCAATCTTATATATAAAACAAACAGGGGAGAGATTACGACAGTAGGTAAGGCTTTGACATTTCGAAACATTCAAATATAAAAAAATTCTTACTACACCAAACTGCTAATCTCTGAAGATCTTCTTGCAGAAGAAGACAATCTTGCTCAGATTTAATTGTTCGAAATATTTTTAAGTCATCGGCATACATAAGACATTCTGAATTCAAGATTATATCAGGAATATCATTTATAAGAAGGAGAAATAGCAAAGGGCCAAGGTGGCTACCCTGAGGAACTCCCGAAGTTACGTATACTGGTGTTGAAAGTGTGTCGTTAATCCGAACATACTGAATACGTTCCCTTAAATAGGACTTGATCCATTTCAAGAAGTTGGAGTGTATGCCCAATCCAAAAAGTTTTAACAATAGAATGTCATGATTTACTCTGTCGAATGCCTTAGAAAAATTTGTGTATATGACATCGTATTGTAAACCATTCTCGAGGCCATTCAAAACAGAATTGCAAAAAAATTGTTAAATTCGTGCCAGTAGATCTACCAGTAACAAAACCATGCTGACAAGGAGAAATAACTCTATTGAAAACAGGTGAGAGTTTGTCATATACGAGTTTTTCGAACATCTTTGGAATGGTAGAGATTTTGCAGATCGAGCGGTAATTTGATACCTCTTGCCTTGAACCAGATTTATGGACAGGTAATATAAAATAACTTTTCCACACAGGGAGAAAGTTTCCATTGTCAAGAGAACGGTTAAAAATCAAGTGAAGGGGTATAGCAAACGAGCTAGCACACATTTTTAAAATAATAGGAGGTATGCCGTCTATTCCTGGCCGTTTATCAAGTTTCAAACTAGTTAGCGCTGATTCAACATCGCATATTGAAAAGTTCATACTACCAATGTTGACGAAATTATAATTTGAAGAATCAATGTCTGTACTAATAGTAGGTGTAGCTGAAACTCCATTCGTATAAACGGACTGAAAATGTTTAGCAAACAGGTTGCAAATAGTTAACAGATCCGAAGACGTTTCGTTTTCATAACGCATGCAGGTAGGAATGCCATTAGAAAGTTTTTTCACTATTGATGAAGCTCCAGAAACATTTGCTATTAGTTTTTAAATTAGATTCAACGGTAGAAAGATATTGTTTGTAAAGAAATTTGTCTAAGACTTCAAATTGTTTCTGTAGAATTCGATACTGTTTGTACAGTTCAGGATCATTATTCTCTTTTCGAAATTGCTTATAAATTAAGATTAATTATTCTGTTATTAAACCAAATAGGCTTAGTCGCAGTAATATTTTTAGTCTTGCGAGTATACATATCAATTGCCACCTTTACAACCTGAGTTCATACGATTCAATTAAATTTTCATTATTAAACTTTAGACACCAATCAATAGAATTAAGATAATCAGTTATACCACTAAGCTTTAGCTTTAGTAAAATTTTATTGTAAAGAGCAGATGGTTTAAAATAGTTATAAAATTCAAAATGTAAGCAAAAAGAAACATGAAAAATTGAATTAGGAAAAAGAGGAATCATGGAGTTACGCTAAATTCTGCATCAACAAAAACTAGGTCAAGCACATTATTAAATGAATTTCGAAAATAACTAATTTGTCGTAGATCAAATGGAGCGAAAGTATCAACAACTTCATATTCATAGCCAAAATTTACATTTAGTGGAACTAATCTCGACTCATCAGCGTCATATATCCAATTTATATTTGGTAAATTCAAATCACCCAATAATATGACGTTATGAACTTTATACAAATCATAAGGACTTCTTGGTGGAATATAACTAATTATAACATATTGTAGTGAAGCATAATAATAACTACGCTCCCTAAAAACATGACGCAACAAATTCCGAAGTGACTTTTCATTCTGGCAGAATTTTGGTTCGAACTGTCCTTTCATTCGAGGTTCGTGTCTGGGATGAGGTCTCCACAGCTCATGTCAACGAAAGAGACGAATAATATCAGGGATAAAAGGGAATTATAACTGCAAGAATTATTACATCAGAATTTCTCTTGTTCCAGTGGTCGAAGAATTTGCTAGAAGTTTCTGGCTATCAGAAACTTCTGCTATATAAGGACAGATGGCGATTGAGAAACCAGCAGTAGTTTTTAAACTGTGGCGAAGAGATTAGAAAAGTGATAATGGGCGAAGTTGTAATTTTGTGATAAATTGAAAGTTGAGATTTAACAAGAAGAAGTAATTAGTTTGGATTTGTGAATTAAGTAATCGAAAGGAGATAAAGTGATTTGAGAGGACAGAGACCATTGTAAGAAAAGAATTGCGAAGAATAATATAGTGTGAACCTGAATTGTTCTATAGACTAGAAAATAAAGAAATAAATTTCACAGAATATACTACTCGAGCCGTAGCTCGCATATTACAATATACTTCATTTATTGAACCAAAATTAATTTTAAGAATTAACTGATCAATATCCAGGGCAGCTGCTGATGAAGGTAAGTCAAGTTGAGTGCACTGCAACGATGCACACACTGCGACCATCACTCCGCCTCCCCTCTCGCAGTTAAGCATTTCATAACGAGAGCAATGATGTCATACTGGGCAGAAGATGAAAAGAGAAGCACTTTTTCCATTTTGGTTAGAAGACCTCCAGTGTTTTGGTAAAATAAATGAAACTGATTAGCAGAAGAGCATGACACAGAAGGCGCATTAGAAAAAGAATTTGTATTTATTCTTGTTGATGATGAAGAGTTGCATCTTCGTTTTTTGAATGATGTAGAAATTGTTTGATTTGTACGAAGTATGGCCACACAGATGGATCCATTACACTAGCCAATTTGTCGGATGGGTTACTTAATTTAAAATTTACGTGACTTAAAGAGGATAAGTCAGTATTTTGTTTTATTAACATGTAGCACTTCATACAATTGCTTGGAATACCCGTCTTTGCGGAAATATGATTTATTATATCATCTGGATTTGTATCAGTGCGGAATTTTGATATGTGAATCCACTTGATAGAGGGCAACACATTTGAGTAATTCATCTCTTAATTTCTAAGAGCAGTTTTTCCAGGAGAAAAATATTAGCTTGGGAATTTCGAGCTAATTTCGAACAGTTAATTTCTGAACTTAAATGCAATAATCAAAGCATATGGTGTGGTAGGACTTAAAATTTTAGCAGTCTTTTTTATGCCAACATTTTGAACTGATTTTGATCTCTAAGCTTGCTTTTATCGGACAACTAAGGAGCCCGCAATTTGAAAGGCTAAGATTTTAGATCCTAGCCATTAGCACTTGAAATTAAATTAAATTACAAATTTTTAGTTTTCATGCACTTTATTTTTGATGAAATGGAATACAGTGTCAAAAAAATCTGATTATGGCTGTACTGTATTCAAAATGTACAGAAAGTTGTTTTCCGCATGGTGTCTATCTGTCTGTCTTTGGCATGGTTTTCGACTTATCGTTCACGAAAAATTCTGCAAAAAATTATTTTGAATCTGAAACTATTGGCCTAACCAGAACTCGAGACGCATTGAATCAGGTATTAAGCAGGTCGTTGCATTGTATTTATGCAACCATGGCTTATCCACGATCATTTCTCTTAGAATGCAGAAATATTGAATTTAGATGTTTGTAGGGCATGGAACTTCAAGAGGACCTAGAGCATAAAAAGTTGTATAACAATTGGATGAGTGGTTTTAAAAAATATTGACTTTCTTCATATTTCCACCACGCCCACTATTTCGGCGTTCGTTCTTATAAAAAAACATATATTGCTTTTTAAAGCTATCTATTGTGATAGTTATACTCGTATCTTATTGTGAATACGTGAATTTCGATTACTAAATTTGGCAGTCATGTAAAGTTGCTGCTAAGAAAAAGGCTTAACAATAGTTCCCTGAGAAATTCCCTCCTAGAAATCGTGGAAATATACTCTGAATAGAAAGATATCATTGCATCTGTTTTAAAAATTTCGCAACACCACGCCCACTTTATTAGGGCTAAGCTAGAAGATGGAGGATAGGGTATCATACGATTTGTTGAAGATGGTTTTTAAGGGGTGACCAGATAGCAATGATAGTTCTTCCAATTGTTATGTTTCACCAGCTGTTAAAGTTGCCAATAACATCCAGCTGTCAAAATATTTAGTAAGGTTTGTTATTTTACCATGCATCGCTTGACGCTTGACGATTCCCGAACGTGTGGAATTTATTCAAAAATATTATCGAAATTTCGGCTCAGTTGTAAATACGCAATGTGAATTTCGTCGTGAGGTCGGTCGTCATCATGGCTTCAGTGCGCAGGCAATTCGTAGCACTGTGGAAAAGTTTGACCATGAGTACAGTCTTTTGGACCTTAAGCCACCAACCAGATAGAGATCGGTGCGAAGTAAAGAAAATATAACCGCCGTAGCGGCCAGTATCGAAGAAGATCCAGAAATGTCGACTTGGCGCCGATCAGCTGAATTGGGCATCGCCAGAGAGTCGATCAGGCATATTTTGCAGTTGGATTTGGGCCTACATCCATATAGGATTGTGCTGACGTGAGTTCGCTAATTGGGCACTGGATATGTTGGCCGAAGATCCGGATTTTGTCCAAAAAATCATCTTCTCGGACGAGGCTCATTTTTGGCTCAGCGGCTATGTCAACAAGCAAAATTGCCACTATTGGAGCGACCATAATATACAAGTGTTCGACAAAGTTTCAATGTATCCACAAAGATTGACTGTTTGGTGCGGTTTATGGCATGGCGGCATTATCGGATATTATTTCTTTCGAAATGAGGAAGGAGACACCGTTACCGTCATTGTCCTCGGTTTAGAGCAATGTTAATTGTGGCCAGAGCTCAACAATATCGATGTATCCGAGCTGTGGTTGCAAAAATATGGTGCTACATGCCATACAAGCGACGAAGTGGTGAAGGAGAAATTTATCTCACCGCGAGCGTTCATTAAATGGCCGCCACGATCAGACCCCTCCATTATTTTCCCTAGGACTACGTTAATTCTTAGTCTACACTAACAAGCCAACTACTTTGGATGAGCTCGAGGCCAACATTCAAGACGCTATTGCCGGAATAATACCGCACATATTGGATCGAGTCATCAAAAATTTGACCGACCGCTTGAAGCACTACCAGCGAAGCCAAGGCGGAATGATGTGCTATTCCATACATAATGGCATGAATGTAGCTTCAAAATAAAGTCAGAATCAGTTTGATATCTCATACCGTTGTTGTTTTATTTAAATTTCTTTTCCTATCGTTCTTATCTGGTCACTCAATAGATAAGTTGATAGTGCGGATTGCTTTCACCTCTGGTCGTGAGAATTATACCTACCCTTACTCATCAACGTGTATATCTTGAGCCAGAGAATAACAATTTTAGTTTTATGCACTCGTGATGCCTTGAGTGGAGCACATTATTTTATTGACCAATGCCCACGCCGATTTACTAATTTTTTCGCACTCAATTCCATGTCAATGGATCCGTGATAGGTCAAGCTATCTTTCCAGATACTTTCATGCAGCGTGTAGATACATTGAATACAAAACAACTTCTTTAACTTTTTGCTACGCAATTCCAAAAAAATACACATACATTACACCTACAGAGAGATAACTCAAAAGTACAGCATCCCAAAGTACTCGCATTAAGTCATATAAGACTGAGACCTTTACCCTCATAAATGCAAGCAAATCACCCTTACAATTCTAAATCTACATTAAAGACTGACTTCATTACTCACCATTTAGATGAATGAGATGTGGTGATAAATTTTTCAGCTTACACCAACGGGATTTGTACCCAAGACATCGTTAACTTGGCTAAAGCAGCTACATAATCATTTCCTCTGTAGTAAAAGTGTCTTACCAAGTAGCCATATATAATTTTTTTTTGTTTTTTTTTTAGCAAAAGTCTCACCATTGTGTCACTTAAGGTCTTGTTAAGCCTTACGGAATCAACGACTTTATTACAATCATGTGACATCAACGAGTGCGGATACAAATTGCGAGAGAAAACACAGTTTTGGCGTTGTTATCTCTTGTTAAGGACGAACAGTAAGGATGTGTTTAACACGCAATGGATGAGTGACTTTCTATATCCGAATGTGTGTGGCCTTGGGTTTCTGTGGGTCATTTTATGTGGTCTAGGATGGTCTGGATTGAGATAAATCGATTAAATGATGATGGGATAGAATTTCCTGAATAGGATGGGTTAGAGTCACTTAAACAGGATACATTGGTTTTCATTTCAGCTGTCAATTATTTATTCATAAGAAAACACTTTGTGGCTGATCTTCAGCTAATGGACGATTGTAACATGGTATCAAGGTTTTACGATGTTTGAGAACTTTTCAACTTTTATGACAGTTGATGTTAAGGTGCAACTTAGACATGTATGTTTGAATGAAATTGAGTATGTCTGTGGTTGTCGCGTGGATGGAGTGCAGAGAGATACTTTGAATTTCTAAGTTAGATTGAGTGACCCAAATAAACCTAAAAGACAAGTAATGGGTGTAATGTTTAATTTGTGGCTGCCTCCACGTGGCACATAAACAGGTGTGCACACAAGACTTATGAGTCATTAAATTTCGCACAAAAATAAAGTAAAATCAAAAGAGGACTCGCATAAGAGATGAATACCTGTAAATTATTTTGCAACCATGCTTTTTATACTTTTATGGCAACGTGTTAGAGGAGTTTGCTTTCGAAAGACACTGGTATTGGGTATATTAATTTTTCAGGGAGAGAATTGATTTTTGCTACGTAATGAATGAATCAAAAGGGATAGAGTATATAGGCGTGGGAAAAGCCTGCCTGCTTTTAGAAATATTTGCTTGTGAGTACAGCTTCAACATGTACGAGAGTCATCTGTCTTTCTAAATTTGGATTATACGTATATGGGCATTTTAATAGGGATTGTATCAGTATCACTCCTAGAAAAAATACAACATGCTCATTAGGCAATAGTTATGATTGTGAAAAGCTAGTCCTTAGGCCTGTTTATCATTAACATTCAATTGTTTGAACCAACGTAGAAACCAAAATCATTACTTAAGAGACTGTCTTAAGTGAACACTGAAAGTGTTGCAGACAGACGCTCAACGTGTTTGCTTTAACCTCCCTCTTTAAAAAATGAATACTCGTATTGCTTTCCCTGCTTTCTAGATTAACAACATCGGTTAAATGGCCTCTAAGTGAGTTTTTCGAACTTTGATTATTGTGAGGCACTCGTAATTCTCAATGACTTTTCGGTACATTTCTGGATGTATTGTGGCCATAACTTCCGGAATGTTGGGTTTCAAGACCTCCAAAGTTTGTATATTGTTTGCACAATCTTTAGGTGGCCAATTATTAGCGCCAAATATCGAAATTAAATGGCCAGATAACTTTTTGTGCAATAAAATAAAATTTGCGTACGTATACGTAGTCCGAACCACATGTCATCACTTCAATGTCTTCAATCACAGGTCAAAAAAAATTGGTTAAAATTGGCGCAGAGTGTCGTACATGGCCTACCATCTGCTCTACATGACTCAGCCATCTTAGTCGTTGTATATGAACTCTTCTGGCTAAGTCGATGTCATTGTAAAGGCCGTATAGCTCGGCGTTATATCATCTCCTCCACTCGCCGTCTATGCAGACGGGTCCAAAGATCACTCGAAGAACTCTTCTCTCAAAGTAAACAAGGGCAACCTCATCCGATTTTGACAAAGTCAATGCCTCTGCGCCATACAGCAGGACTGGGATGATTAGCGTCTTATAAAGAGTTACCTTAGATAGAGATAGGATTTTGTTACTCAGTTGCCTTCTTAGCCCATAAAAACACCGATTGGCAAGAGTAATTCTTCGTTTGATCTCCCCACTGGTGTCATTTGCAGAGCTCACCATAGAGTCTAGGTAGGCAAATTCCTTTACTACCTCAAAATTATATCTGTCTATTGTGGCGTTCTGTCCAAGACGCCGATGTTGGGTGTCCTTTTTTGTAGATAGCATATAAATTGTTTTGCCTTCATTGACCACTAAACCCATCTTTGCTGCCTCGGTCTCAATACTCGCAAACGCCCCAAAGACGGCCCGCTGAGTTCTTCCGATTATGTCAATGTCCTCAGCGTAAGCGAGTAGTTGTACAGACTTGTAAAAGATTGTACCTTCGGTGTTGGCTTGTGAGTTTCGTACAATTCTTTCAAGTATAATGTTAAAGAGATCACATGATAGCGCGACACCTTGTCTAAGACCTTTCCTGACATTGAATGATTCGGTGGTGTTCTTTCCGACTTTGATGGAGCAGCGAGAGTTCTCCATCGTCATCCTGCATAAACGGACAAGTTTGGTAGGGATACCAAGACTCGACATGGCTCTATATAACTCGTCCCTATACACGCTATCATAGGCAACTTTGAAATCGATGAAAAGGTGGTGCGTATCGATTTCATATTCATGGGTTTTTTCCAAGATCTGCCGTAGTGTGAATATTTGGCCTATGGTGGCCTTACCGGGCCTGAAACCGCACTGATAAGGACCTATCAGGTTGTTGACGATCGGTTTAAGTCGTTCACATAATACGGCAGATAAGATCTTATATGCGATGTTGAGAAGACTTATACCTCTGTAGTTGGCGCAGTTCAGAGGGTCTCCTTTCTTCAGGATAGGGCAAACGTTGCTGAGGTTCCATTCGTCGGGCATGCATTCTTCCGCCCAGATTTTACAGACGAGCTGGTGCATGCTCCTTACTAGCTCATCACTTCATGCCTTAAGAAGTTCGGCGGCAAGACCGTCGGCTCCAGCAGCTTTGTTGGATTCAAGTTTAGATATCGCTATTCTCACTTCATTCTGATCGGGTTGACGAGAATCTTGGCTATCATAGTCACTGTTGAATGGTTCATTCTGCCTGACAGCGGAATATTGGACATCATTGCCGTTTAGCAGTCTGCAGAAGTGTTCCTTCCATATCCTCAGCACCGACTGCGATTCTACTATTATGTTACTATTTTCGTCCCTGCAGGTTTCTGTTCTGGCTTTGAAACCCTGGCATGTTCTTTTTATCTTGTGGTAGAATTTTCGAACATCATTCCTGCGATAAAATCTTTCAATCTCCTCGATCGAGCGCTTCTCATGCTCCTTTTTTTTCTTTCTGAGAAGTTGAGGGTCCTTCTATGCAGCGCCGCTTTGTACGCCTTCTGTTTTGCTGCATGTACTTGCCGGCATTCGTCAACAAACCAGGGGTTTCTTTGTGGCGGCCGAGAGAAACCCAGTACATCGGAGGCGGCATCTCTAGTGGCTTTCTGGAAACTCTGCCACTGGTCTTCTGCGTTTGCTGCAGGCGCCATAGGACTCAGATTGAGATTGAGGGAACTCGATCGGCAAAGACTCTGGCGGTCTCTTGCGATTGTAGACGTTCGACGTAAAACTTCCTCGTTGATTTCGCTCCATTTTGGATATCCGCATCCGTACCTTGGCTACAACTAGGTAGTGATCCGAGTCCACGTTAGCTCCTCGGAAAGCCCGGACACCCAGAATACTGGAAGAGTGCCTTGCGTCGATCGCAATGTGATCGATTTGGTTGACGGTTTTTCGATCAAAAGAGAGCCATGTCCCCTTGTGAATATCAAGACGCGGGAACCGCATACTAGCTACGACAACGTTTCGTCCTGCCGCAAAGTCGACTAGCCTGAATCCGTTGTCAGATGTGGTGTCATGCAGGCTGTACTTTCCGACCAAGCTACTAAAGACGTTCTCTCTTCCTAGTTTTACATCTCTTCCTAGCTTTACAACAGCCTAGGGCCTCCGTAAGTTGTTCGGCTGCACGTGGTTTGTAGAGGGTTCGAACATTTCACGTGCAGACACGAAGATTGTTGTCCTTTTTACGTCTGCAAGGGTCGTCAACCGTAAAATCAAACGTATCCGAGGCTGTTGGTTGCTTCGTAACCATATTTTTTTTTTTACGTGGTAGGGAAGTTAACCCGATGGCACAACCCCCAACCTGGAGGACCAGATCCCTTTTTTTTGTAACCCCTAGGACGAGGGGCAGGTTGCACCGGTGTCAGTAACCCACTTCGGGGATATGAGCGATGCTGTTGGCCCATTAAGGGCTCCTCCGCCACCATCTCTTTTCCAATACCCTGACAAATACGTCGAAGTAGTTCAAGTAAGGTGTTCGCTGGCCTGTAGACGTCACCATTGATTCCATCGAGAGATTTCATCCGCCGCACGTCCTCTTTCTAAGGCCACTCACGCAGCTATTTTACAATCACTGCTTATTTTTAATCTGAAAAATAGTTCTTTTATAAATTACATAGATTTAGGTATATGAATTTTATGAATTAATATACAAAATACAATCTTTTTTTTCCATCACAGAGCACACATAACAATACGTCCCCTCAGTGTATGCTCTCAGTATCGCTTTACACAAATGTTTTGTTGCGTAACTAACAAATCATCAACCGATCTTTAATCTTACAGACTGCCTAAAATAAGAAATAATATTTAATTAAAACTATGCGATGTTTTTCAATTCTACTCGAGATACGCAAAAATCGATTTAGCTGCAGCAAATCTTATTAAAAGTACTCATTACTATCATAAGCGGTTCTATGCCTATTTGCGAAAAATACGAGTAAGTTTCTCACCCGATGTGAACTTTGAGGAGCATATATTAGTTATAATTATTTAATTTTGCTTGGTGATTCTATTCTAATCCAGCTAATTTCAGTGAGCTTGGCACAAGCCATCCAGAACAGAGGTACAAGCATGCTTTGTACTCAGGACCGGACGGACGTTGCCCTTAAATTAGTTCTCACCATTGAAATGAAGAATATTTTTTTATAATCAAAAACAGTTGTAATATATCCTTTAAAAAAAAGTAACTACACTGTACAATAGAGAGAATGAACAAATTACGTCGCTCAAATCTGTCTGCATGCCTACCTGCCCGTCCATCTGTGTAGATGTGCAGGCGACTGAAACCAAAACGGCTAGTGTTCGAAATAAAGTATCTAAAGGGTGTCCCAAAATATACGCAAGAAGTAATTTTGATAGAAAATACAGGTTTTTAATTAAAAATTCTAAATGTTTTATTGATTCACAAAATATACAGTATAGGGTTATGTATGGAATAGAATATCGGGTAAATGGCCTCCAAGGTTTTGCTGGCACATACGCACTCTTTTGTTGAAATTTTTCATCATCGTTTTGCATAAATGTGGCTGAATTTCATTGATACAGCGCTCAATATGCTCCTTCAAGGCGTCTGTGGTCGTGAGCTTATTGGCATAAACCTTAGACTTCAAAAAGCCCATTTTCAAAGAAGAATGGTCCACGGTGCCAAATCGATGTTCCTAGACTCTCAATACCACTCTCACGAACTGCTTCGATGTTTTGTGTTAAAAAACGGCCAGAGTATCTAAGATCACTAATTGATCCAGTCTCTCTGAATTTTTGAATTAATCTTTTCACAATTGATGAAGTTAAATTACTATTTCGACCATTACTAATTATTTTTAAAATATTACTCAACAATGAAAACACGTTATTCTTTCGTGTAGCACTCCATTTTTATTATAATAACCCTGAACTGTCAGCTGTCACGATGTCTTTTTTTTTGTCGTTGGCAGCACTTTACCGCACAAATGGCGCAAAATTCAAATCTTGTGGGAATTTTGGGACACCCTTTACGATTAATATTTGATATTTGACAAGTGGCTATGCGAATAATGATCCAAAATAACATCGCCCAAACTTTTGAGCGTATTTTCATAATACAAGAAAGTCCAAAAATAAATGATCATGCGACCACAAGTCAGATGAAAAATTACCCAATTATATGCATCCTTTTTCCTACTGAATACTTCAGGAAAAGTCCTCCAAATTTCTAAAACAAAATTTCAAGAAATTTTTGACAAACAAATATTTAAAAATTCCCGAGACTTTTCTTAAATTTAAATAAACTCTTTAGAAACGCTTTCCTTTATAAGACAGTCAGTGTTTTTTAATATTTAAAATAAAATAAAATAATATTTTAAAATTAAGAAAATGAGTTAATTCCTTTGAACAACACGAGAGGATTACAGACAAAGTTAAAGGTTGAATAATATTTCTTAGCGACTGTTGTGTTTTCTTCTGCTCGTCTGGAAAGGGTTAGAAATGTTTCATTCAAGTGCTGCGTAAATAGTTTCGTCTTTTCAGCAGCGTTTTTGGCCCAAGTGTTGTCTCCCTTTTTGATCGGTGGGTTTTGATCTATGGGTTGTTTAAGTGCTTTTGTTGATTTACATAAAGAGTACTCAGTATCCTTTTCTGCCATTAGGCTGTGAAGATATTTGCTAGCACTTTAATTTTTAATTTCTTTTAACAAGTCTTTTAGGTCGTTGCAATACTTATTGAGTATTCCTTTGTTTTACGGTGACCGATGATTTTGCCATTTATTCCTTGTTTCAGGTTTCTTTTTGTTTTTTAATAATTCTTTATCGTCTGCTGGGTATGTGATGTTTGAGAAAGTTTCCAATTTTATTGGAATAAGTGCAAAATTTTTCACTTTAAATTCACTTTTCGAGAGAAATTGCCACCTTTTATTCATTCTGTGATCGGCAACGCATAAAACTGAATTTTCCGATACACTTTTGAATATATACTCCTTAAATGCATTTATTATGCAAATTAAATCTATCCTTTTTTGTGTTCCGTACCAGAGTGGTATAAATGAAATAGTAGTGGAATTAACACGGTGTCACACGCTTGTAACTGTAGAACCGCCTGAACTAGAGTACTGAAATGTTGCACAAAAATAGAATGTCATGGTAAAAAAATAATTAGGAAACAAAATTGTAAATATATTTTTGTGAAGAGTCTTTTGTTGGCATAATGCACCCCAATGAAAAAGAGATATTTGTACCTATACAGCCCACCATGTGACATATCAAATTAAAGCTGAACTTCCAAGGAGTCCAAAAATATATAAAAATCAATTTCAAGAGGAACTTTTTTTTTTTTTTTTTAAGAATAATTTCATAATTTATATAATAAGTCATAAGAAATGTTGGTGACATTCTGTATTTCTAATATACATATGTCATAAAAAATAGAATTGAATGCCACTTCAATGGGCTTATACAATAAAAATTTAAGTTATGGGTGGGGTGACCCTATAAGAATAACTTGCATAGTAGAACAAAATAAATTCAGGTGTTCAAAAGAACATAGATTGATCATAAACATAAGGTAACTGCTAAAAGATGCAATATTAAAACAAAAAATTAAACCAAAATATCAGAAATAAGAGATTTTAAACCAACATAATCAAAACAGAAGAGCCAGATTTTAACTTGTTTTATAAACGTTCCAGGTATTGATATTGCCCTGATAGACTGTGGGAGTTTATTAAACAACCGATTAGAAAAAAACAGAAAAAAAAATACGGTATACGGAGGTGCGGAAGTTGGGTACAGATAACATGTTTGAAAAGCTTCAAATCATAAGGAACGTTTTTAACACCTTAAAACAATACAAATGACGAACAGGAAAAATGTGCAGGTCACAGAACAAAGGATAGCTAGGATGTCTGCGAGTTTTTCGACAAATTTTTCTTAAAATATATTTCTGTAAAATCAGCAGCGGCTGTATTTTATTTTGGTACACACCTCCCCAACAAGCAATTACATATTGTAGCTTAGAATGGAAAATTCCGTAATAAATTATTTTTAAAAGCTTAGTTGAGCATACATTACGCAATTAATAAAAATGTCTAAGTGTGCATTGGAAATACTTTCTCAATGTATCTGCGTGATTCGAAAAACTCATTCTAGAATCAAGAGTAAGCCCCAAGTCTACTGTTTCTTTTAAAAAAACATTTATCACTGCAGTTTAGACTACTACAAGAAGTGGGAGAGAAAAAACCAGACGTACAATTGCAATTAGACAGTTTATATCTTTGACACTCAGGTGCGTGTCAATTCAATTGTGTTAATTCAATTTGTGCAAGGAAGATAAGTAGAAGAACATTATTTTAGTTTTTGAGCTTATAACTAAGTTATGTTTAGCAAACCAGTGTCTCAATAAATTTAGATCCCAATTTATATCAGAAACCAGGTCCAAAGGACTGTTCAAACCATAAGAGAAACCTATATCATCCGCAAAAGCAGTAGGTGATCCTCTGAAATTAAGAGCATACAGTGAATTGATGTAAACTAAAAACAGAATTGGACCCAAAACGGAGCCTTGTGGTACACCCAGATTAAAGAACTTAATTTCACTCCTTATTTCACCTATCTTCACTCTTTGAGACCTGTTTCCAAGATACGAACTGAACCAATTGAGAATGAAACCACGGAATCCTGCTTTTTCCAGTTTTCTCAACAGACAATTGTTGTTGACCATATCGAAAGCTTTGGTAATGTCAATAAATAAACCCGCTGTACATTTTTTCCCATCTAGGTGTGACATTATTTGAGAACAAAACTGTAAGAGTGCATCTTCCGTCGACTTTCCTTACAGTAGCATTTCTCAATTTTGTCATCAGGAACATCAATGGACAAAGCTTTTGTGAAGATTTGTTTTGCCTTCATGGTTGCGTTTGTGTCATTGACATCTGACACACCCACAATTTCGATGGAATTGCTGAAAAGGTTATTCACTTTTAATTTAAGCTCCGTATTTTCTGCTCGCAACTCATTTAGTTGTTGAAGAAAACGATGGTTTGTTTCCTCCAACTTCGAAAGCTTAGCGTATATTATCTGTAGAGTGCATACACCCTCGCAGTTTACGTTGTATGTGGACAACACATTAGCTGTTGTTTGAGTATTGCTTCTTTCCGCTTGCTGTATATTAGCGTTAGTTGAAGCCAGAGCATTGCTGTTTTTCAGCTTGGGTACCGCCGGCACTGGATTATGCAGAGAACGGCGTCTTAACACTGCACATTTATTACATCGAAACGGATTACCACTAGATTTAAAATAATTAGCATCTCTTCAGTGATATTTACACACGCATAGTGAAAAAAATGCTTGCAATCACTGCAATTTATTTTTGTTGTACACATGCGGTCAATTTTTTGAGAACACACCGAACAATTCATCTTGTAAAAGTTTTATAGTTTATGTAAGTTTCTAAGTGATGCGCACCCCACGACAAACCAGAGAGAACTAACTACTAACGTATCATTCTAAATCTATGTACACACATATGTACGTCCAAAATTTAATTGAATTCCATTCAGAAATTTTTGAATTAGACAGCTGATAAAGATGATTTAAAAATTTCTTAAACATTCCACTCACACTTCGGCCGAAATGACCTACATATCAGGCCGTACTCGTTTATGAATATGGAACAAATTTCATTAAAATGTATCAAGGTAGCCGTACGAGTACAAACGTACGGGAAAAACATGGACCATAAAGTGTTTGCTCTAGTTGACCCTTTTAAGTACGAAAAATAAACATAAAAGATACTCGTACTATCTGTCTGGAATGGATCATATGATATTCTATCCATCATCTTCTAACCCATCCGTAATACAATGGGACGTGGCATTGTGAACTTTTTGATTCAAATTCAATGACATCTTCCTTTTCGCTGCGTGAGATACTCAACAACGAGTCATCTTCTTGTTAGTGATAGCACTAATTGCGACACTCTTTACTAGTATAAATATCACCACGTTTCAGTAATAATCTCATTTTATTATTATCTGTGGTAGGATAAACATCACCATGTCAGCCGAAATCGGAAGTTCTCGCAATTTTGTGCACCGCACCGTGATTAAGTACCTCGTGACATGTCATCGACTCTTTAAGATTCTGGGCCTTTGTTTGGCTCGCTTATTTCAACAAGGGCGAGAGAGCTGTGAAGACGACTCCCACCCAAGAGGTCCTGTGTCTCAGTGAAGAAAACGTCAGAAAAGTTGAAAAATTAGTTCTGGCCGACCGAAAAATAAGAATGTGGCAGATACCGGACGAGTTCCACATCGGTAACTAGCATTTAAAAAATTTGTGCGCTCTGGGTACCGACAATGCTCACGCCGGCCGTTCTACAAGCAACGACGACTTTTTAGAGTTAACCGGGGACAATCTGGACGAAATTTGCAACCGAATCGTAGCTGTAGATGAGACCTGGATTTCCCAATATGATCCGGAGTCCAAACAAGAGTCTATGCAGTGGGTTAGAAAAAAGGAGAGGCCGTTGAAGAAATTCAAGGTGGAAAAGTCAGCTTCGAAGGTTGGGACAGCAAAGGTACTTTGATCATTGATTACCTGCCAAAGGGAACTACGATGAATGGTCAATATTACGCAAATTTATTGACTCAGGCACGTGTAGCAGTCATACGGAAGCGACGGGGGAAACTCAGGCACAGAGTGTGTTGTTTTTGCAGAATAACGCGCCTGTTCACACGGCAGGGGTTTCGAGACAGGCCTTAAAAGACACAGGTTTTTCAACAATAGACCACCCACCCTACATCCCAAAAGTGGCCCCGAGCGACATTTTACTCTTTTCCAATTTAAAAAAGGAGTCACGTGGCCGGAGATTTGCAGATGAGAACGAGATCAAGGCGCCTGTAAAAGTCATTTTGAAGGCAAAGAAAAAGAATATTTTTGCGGTGGTATTAAGGCACTGTATGCCCGATGTGAGAAATGCATTTCATTCGAAGGAGATTATATGGAGAAATACAATTTTTTAATCTCTCTTCTCTCACTTAATGCCTCTTCTTTCACTTAATGCCTTAGGCCGCGAACTAATCCGCCGCCCCTTGTATTTTGTGGATATTTTACAGTTTTTCTGGATTCTAAAAGGTTGTACCTAGTCCTGCCTGAGTGCGGTAGTAAAGGCAGTGCGTGAACTAATTCGGAGAAATCCCCTTAGGAAGCAGAAGATCATGTCCAAGGAATTGGATATATCAACCTGATCCCTGTCTAGGCTGTTTCGGGATGATCTGCATATGAAAACCTATCGTCGGTTCACGGGTCATATTCTAACTCCTCAACTAAAAAAAATTAGGCTGGAAAGATGCAAGCGACTTTTGCAGTGGCACGCGGACAATGGCCATGAAAACATTCTGTTTACGGATGAGAACATTTTTATCGTGGAAGAAGTTTTCAATAAAAAAAATTACAAAATTTATGCCACTTCATCTAAGGAAGTGGATCTTCCAACAGGTCTCTGCTCCAGCGCACAAAGCCAAAACCACGCAGGAGTGGCTCAGAGTCAATATTCCTGGCTTTATAGCAGCAGAAGATTGGCCGTCGGGGAGTCCAGATCTGAATTTGTGTTTGTGGTCGGAATTAGAGAACATGGCCTGCAAGACTACCCACTGAAATATGGAAAGCCTTAGAACAGCATTGATCAGAACAGCGTCCACGATCTCCATGGACACAGTACGTTTGGAAGCTTGTGTTAAAGCAAAAGGCAGTCATTTCGAGTGAAACAATTTTGAATACAATATGTTTACTGTTTGTTTTTTGTAGCGTTTTATATTTGTAACAGAACTTATGGTAGGACTAGGTATATAAAATTTCATGTTCCTAGCTCAAAATTTAAGGCCAAAAAACTGGTGACATATAGACAGACGGACAGATGAATAGACTTTGGATAGATCGTAATAACTTTCGATGAAGACAACTTTTCGGGAACTCTCGTTACTATTCCTCTATGTGTCAAACTTGATATACCCTTTGAGTTAAAATGCAGTTGAAATAATCGCACGGAATAAACTGCGCAAGGCCCTACTCACACCGGACGATTTTTTTATTTCAGAACGTTTGAACCAAAATCTGAACTTTTCGTCAAAGCTTCATATTTCACATTGTGCGCATTCTTTTATAGATGCTATAAAAATCATTGGTTAATAATTCTGATAAGTCAGTGAACATTGTGACGTCATATTCGGTGTAAATTGCAATTTTGGAAAATCAATTTTTTCTAATTTAAAATCTAACCCGCGAACTTTCCATTTAGCCCCATTTTTTCACTAATTGTGTCCTTCATTTAGAGATATGAAGTCCGAGTCCTGCATGAAGCTCCAAAAAGTGTATTTTATTTTATGGGAAACTCGACCGAGTTAATTTCCCTGGTGACACGAATGTTGGAAGAAATAAATGTCATTTTTGCCACTGAAACACTTGTATTAAGTCCCTATAATAATTTACCTATTATTTTCAATGTTTCTCTGTTAAAAGTCCTCTATTTCAGTTAAAAATATCTCATCCGCTGACATTTCCTTCTTTTCTTTCACAGCTACAACGATTGGCACGGCTATGTGTCGCTGCTTGTTTGCATCCTCGGCATCATAGCGAACACCTTAAACATCATCGTACTGACGCGACGAGAAATGCGATCGCCCACAAACGCCATTCTCACTGGTCTGGCCATCGCCGATCTAACCGTAATGATAGACTACATCCCATTCGCGTGTCATGAAAATATCCTTCCCAGCATGAACTATCCCCGCGAAAAGCAGTTAACCTACAGCTGGGCATGGTATGTGAAATTCCATTCGATTTTCGCCCAGACTTGTCACACAATATCGATTTGGCTGACAGTGACGCTGGCGGTTTGGCGCTATATTGCTGTCGTTTATCCTCAAAAGAATCGGCTGTGGTGTGGCATGCAGACTACAATCATCACAATAGCGACAGCGTATGTCGTTTGCCCGTTAATTGCGATACCACCGCCCTATATAGCGTTCAGCATAACACCGGTTAACGAAATACTCGATAGTCGCGGCAACAAGATTGTGGCGGTAACCAATGTTGCGAGTGATGCCAACACCACCTCGACCCTGCTATCAGAAGGCCGCAACGTAACCCTTTACAAAGTGACGCGTAGTCAATTGGCCATCGATTATCCGGCAATAATGTCTTCTAACTTCCTCATCTACAGTGTGCTCATTAAGTTAATACCCTGCTTCGCCCTGACCATACTCAGTGTACGTTTAATAGCTGCACTCCTCGAGGCCAAGCGACGACGGAAGCAATTAACCAGCAACTCGAACGGCATGAAGCACATGGTGAATGGTAAGGTGGTGGATAAACCGCGTAAGAACAGCAAAACACTGGAGAAGGAGAAGCAAACGGATCGCACTACAAAGATGTTGCTGGCAGTTTTACTGCTTTTCCTCATTACGGAGTTCCCACAGGGTATTTTGGGGCTGCTGAGTGCCACCCTGGGAGGACCCTTCTTTGAGCAGTGCTACATAAAATTCGGTGAGTCTTGAAGTGTGTGGTGTATACGACGAGTATACTGTGTTTGTTTTAGCGGGAATAAAAAATCGCTTAATGGGGTGATGGTCGCGGGTGAGTATAAGGTATAACCATCCCTTGGGTAAGGTCTTAGTTTCGGCCAATTGTGCCTTGCCATATTTTTTATGGTAATTAACCGCAGGTTGGGATTGTTTGGCTTACTTATTTTGCCGGTCGACTGGCGTAAAATAACAATCGTTGATTGAGGGGATCTTTATGCAAAACGGTTATTAAGGGAACGGGCAGATGTCAGTGAAGGATATTAATAATAATTATATACAGCAACTTTGTATGTATATTTGTCTAAGGACCAATAAATTTATGAACCACGCGGCGGTTCTTCAAGGGTAATAAAATACTCTTTTCTTTTTTTTTTGAGATTTTTTTGTTGGTTTATTTCATATTTTGTGGTTAGCACTTCTTAAATATTTATCGCTGCCTAAACATTCTCATAAAAAGTAGGCCATTAAAATTGATTTACCGTTTAGTATCTGCTGTGGCATGTAATTTTGACGAGCTTATAAAGTCAGTCATCTGCACGTAAGTGCTCTTAATGTTCTGCTGTCGATAATTAATGATTAAATGGCGTTCGAGGAATATTCGTTCGTCTGAATTTCTACCGAATATTTGCTTTGGATTAAGGGCTTCCCGATATCGTTATTTAAATGCTTTTTGAGATAAAATAGTTTGACTTAATTATACGCTTCACATAAAATTCTATTCAAGTCATTAAAATTGGCAGCTGGTTAAAGCAATCAACAACAAGTTATTTAGAAGTTTAAAGTGTATGCTTTGGTTAAAAACCTTGTGCTCTTAGTACTTGTAAGCAAATGACAGCCAGTGCAGCCATTCGTCTTAATGCCACCTCACAGTGGTCCAGCATATCCACAGGCTACTCCACAATTCTTCAGAACCGAATGCACCCTCTCCAGGTTCTCTTTCAATAAAAACTTGCGGGACACTATCCCATTTAGACTAGACTAGACTGGGAGGGAGACGTGACCCTAGACAAAGAATCATTACATTCAATCGATGGGGTGTGTGGGAGGGTTTTTTCCGGCAGGCTAAAGTTAGCATCTCTTTCCGCCTATTAGATCATTGTAGCGTTTTCCCAGCGAGGACAATGGCGATCAAAGAAGCTCTATTTTGGCTGAAATGGAATGTAAGCCACTATAAAAGCTCTGGAATCGATCTCTTCCACATCAAAGGTCGCTCTAGATTGCCACACTTCTCTTCTCTGATCTTGTCAGGCAGGGCACAAATTTACAGATTCTACCGGAAAAGAAGAATCTCGGCAGCTAAATGCTATCGAGGAGACTAACTTCAGGTGGGAGACTGGCAAAAAGTGTCATGTCACTAGACAGATTTGGCCCCAGCTGGACCAGAAACGTTCGAAGAGGTTGTCTCCCTTAGCAGGAAGCATATCAGCACAACTCTTTACGGGACACTGTCTCATTGGAAGGCACGCCAAAAGGCTTGGTCTTTTCTCTAACAACTTTTGTAGGATCAAGGAGGAGGAGGATAACTCTCCATCTCCTCTGTACTTGTCCGGCTCTCTCTGTCAGAAGAAGGCTTCATTTGAGAGCTTACTTCTACGACAGCCTTTATGAACTGGCTAACACGAATATTAGGATTCTCCGTCCTTCCACTAGAAGCTCCAATTGGTTCTAAGGTAGGGTGGGAGAAATCCTCTGATCCTATGGTATCACAATGGAACCATTTTTAATGGTATCACGTCATTTCATCCCCAACAAACTATCCCACCAACAACTCATCCTGCAATAGTTATTCTGTGTAGACAAGGTGTAGACTAACATTTTTTCCACATTGCTTCTAACGTCTATAGGTATTTCTGATATAACTGTCGCCTATTGTCCGACCTAGGTATCCCTCAGCTAACACTTCCTTGAGCCGATAATTTATCTGCGATACTTGCACTGCGGCCTTAATCTTTCAAAAGTATGCTACTACTTGAGCAAATATTTGCCTTGAAGTTATCATCACAGCTTTTCTGCCTTTTTTCCTTTACGGTCCTCTGTTTTAACTCCTTCCAGCTCCTTCTTAGCTATGTCCAGTCTCGCACACCAAGTTAGTCTTACCATTTGTTTTCTTGGCTTTATGCGAGTCGTGCTTTGAGTCTAACTAATTTAAATTGACTTCCTTGGCCCAAAACCAGGTTCTTGACGAAAGTTTTAAGGTGTAATTTGGAGAGAATTTTACTTTTTCAACTAGTTCAGAGGGTCACCGTTTTTAAGGATTGGGAACAAGTCTGAGATTTCAGTAGTCGGTGCATGCAGGTAGAAAGTCGGCTTCAGCAGCCTTGTGGGATGTGAGCTGAGATAATTCTATCTTGATCTCATTTTAGCTAAGTGGACGAAAACATGTCGATTGTCATAGTTCGCTTTAAAAGGAGCATGCAACATTCTCATCGTGTTAGTTGGAAGACACCCAAGGCATCGTTTCTGATATCAGAAATACTGAAGAAGTGCCTGCGTCGTTCACAACGTGTTAACCATCCACAAGACCTGTTTTGAATATTTGAATACGGCAACGTCAAATCAAGTAGTCTGAGACTGGTTCCGAGATTGTTGCACTTTCCAACTGTGCTCTCAAAAATGTGCTGCTTCCATTCGATGAGTTTGTTCCGAACAATCCTTGTATAATGTGTACTACTGGACTTTGTTGGTTTCGACTGAACCAAAAACTGAGTTCAAGACAGAAAACTTAGAAATGTTGATTGGGATTTGATGTATGACTTATGACTGCCGTGAAGTTTTCGTAAAGAAATTAAAGAACTGCATATCATGAATACATCCTTTAGTTGCAAACATCTCCTGCAGTTTTGGCAACAGAATGTTTTTCAAGTATCACAATTTTGTGCAGAGCATAACTCCATTATAAATCCATTCCACTTGGGACCTTACTTCTACGACAGCCTTTATGAACTGGCTAACATGAATGTTATTTTAATTGGCTCTATTTTCTCTTTAGATTAAGATTATTAGGGCTTAGAATAATGTGAGTACCACAATTAATGACTGTGATCAACCCGAATGTTAGGAACCCTAGCTAAAGAGCAATTAAACGTCAATGCCCAGTGCTGAAAAAACGAATGCATTTGATCTATTATTTAGTAGAAAAGCAAAAGTGAATGTTTGCGCACGCAACAAATGTCAAAGACAAAGAAATTATCTCTGAATTATCTTACAACCTGCAAAAATTAAGAGAAATAAAGAGAATGGAAATACGAACTTTGCGAAAGAAGAGCATTGGTCGTTGGCTTTATGTATTTACAGATTACAGGAAGGAACAAAAGATTGCAATGCAAACAGTGTTGCCACTTAAGGTGGAAAACTGTCGATAGTACTATCGATAGTTATCGATATTTTCAACTTTCGAAACTATCGATGTTTTCTGGGTCCACAGTCAATAGTAAACTATAGTATCTGCCGAAATATAGCTTCTAATTGCGTTATCTTTTCTCGAAAATCTGCACCTTTTCAGTTCTACTCTCGAACAAAATCTTGCACTTGAAAATAAATCGTGTTCTATTCTCAAAAATGTTGCACTCAAAAGCTAAGGAGTGCAAAATTTTCTACACCATGTCCCGCACGGTGTATAACTGCAACATTTTATGAATGCAGGCAGGACCAAGAAAATGTTGCACTATCAGAAGGCAGGATTTTTTCGAGGAATGAAAACGCTATAAGTAGGGTCTAAAAAAAATGGAGTGGGGGTTGAATATAATTTGTTTATAGTATTTTGTGTTTTAGCCCAGTGTCCGGACGGTTATCAAAGTTGTTTTAAGTGGGAATCGCTTTTGATGTTCAAGTGCTTACAGCTGGTTATTGAGGAACAAAATCTTATCCATGATCACCAGTTTTGGTTCAGAAGCAAGCATTCAACCATTGACCAGGTACTAACATTATTGCTAAAAGCTCTTTAAAAAAAAAAAAGATTTGCTCAAGCGTATTTCTTTATATCTCGCAAGCCTGTAGCACAAAATTCAAATTACGACAGGTTCTGCCTGTATGCCTATATACGAGTAACATACGGGATACACTCTTCCATGTCAGATACGGAAAGGGATACTCACAATTTAAAGAAATTCCAGCAGGCGTACCGCAAGGAATGCTTCTTGGTCCGCTTCTGTATCTTTTATATAAACCATGATATACAACAAGAAGAAGGCATTCCTTGCAATAGGAATGGTCGAGGAAACTACTCTAAAACTGCAAAGCACTATGAATAAGGAAAGCTGAAATGGAAATCGCACGTGGAATAGAAACGTAAAGAACTCTAAAACAAATTCAGAGAAATGTATTGATTACTTGGAAAATATTCCAAACTTAATATTGGGAATAAACTGTTATTATACAAGCAAGTGCTGAAGCCAGTGTGGACCTAATGCCAAAATTCAATTGAACGGACATGTTAATAATACAATCTTACAAATTCCGGAAGAGAGAAATTTGTTGCGCCATCCTCAAATAGAGGAACGAGCTGAAACTGTCATTGGAAAGACACCAGCAAATGTTTTTATTTCGTGATAAAAAATTGCTGCTAACTTAGTTGCAGTAACTAACAAATTTATATCGAAGGGAGTTGTTTTTTGGTGAAATAATCTCACACTATTATGACCACGGGCCTGCGGTCCTCATAGTGTCTATGGAAGAAGTTTTGATGTGTAAAGTTTCGATGTGTAAAGTTTGAAACTTTAGGAAAATGGTCCTTGGCACACGTTGAGTTTACAAACCACTGCACGATATGATATACGATAGAATATTATATCATCGAAATAAGATGCAATGTATACAGAAAGGCATTTTAAAACACGTCTAACTCAACAACGGAGTGTTTTTTGTTCAAATTTAGTTTATAAATTTGCTCTAATATGTGATAAATGTTAAGATTTGGGTATATTTTGGAGTCTTATGTCTTGAAAATCGACCCTGATTGAAAAATATAGCACTTGAAGGCACTGTGCCATCACTTGAAGTGGAGATGTTTTTATACCCTATCCAGAGTATAATAACGATAGACGCCCAAAAATATATGCATGTATTTGTGATCAGCATCAGAAGTTATGTCGATATAGTCATGTCTATCCATTCGTACATCATCACTTGTACCTTAAATTTTAATGATTAGGCTTTCTAGAATGCGAAGCAGTACAAGCTTGCATTTTTTAAATTTTTTAAATCGCCCCACAGATACGCCCACTTTTCAATAAATAATATTTTTCGCAATATTTTTGCTTGCAATTGAAAAATGTTGTCTACATAAAATATGAAAACGTTGGCTTTTATACAGGGCCACGCCCACATTTTTGGGGCGTTTTCATAATAAAAATTATTGCAGCAAATGAGTGACTTATGTATATTATGTATGTTTTGCGCAAACAGTTATGTTGGAAGTACCGGCAAAGAAGCCTTAAGTATGCAATATTCCGGAAGTGTTAAAGTACAGAACTTTGTGGGCTTTTCTTCTTTCGATCGCATGATTTCGCAACGCTTCTTGTTGATCATGGTAGAGGAAAATCAAGCATGTTGTGAAAGCTCTCTCCCAACCATGGGAGTTACATTCATATTTCAGACACAAGCTTGTAGCCAAGAATGTAGAAATAAGGAAGGCTTAGTTTTTTTTTAGCAAGCAGATTCATCCAACACCATCTTCCTAGTATCAGTAATCTGCTTATTCCTACGCTTGCGAGCTTACACAGAAAAACTATTAAATAAAAATTATTCAAAATTTGTCGATAGTTATCGATAGTCAAGGACCCAATTATCGATAGAGATGACTATCGATAGAGATGACTATCGATAGAGATGACTATGGATAGAGATAACTATCGATAGAGATGACTATCGATAGAGTGACTATCGATAGAGATGACTATCGATCGTTTTCCACCACTACTTGCCAAGGACTTTTAATGAAAAATCTGAGTTTTTGGAAAATAAAAAGTGGAAATGGGAGTTCCTTTATTTCAAGTTTCGAGTGTGACAAATTCAAAAAGATGTAGATAAAAATCTAGGTATGTATTACTTATAGAAATCCACTTGTACTACGAAATTGTAATTTTTTATCACAAGTCCCTGATATTGTTTCAAAGATACTATATGTACGTGGGTGAGTCAATAAGTCCCTGAAAAATGAAATAAGGAACACTCTTTTCGGTATAAAAACATTTTATTTTTCAACATAGTCTCCTTTTAGCTCTATACACTTCATCCAACGTTTCTCCGTTTGTTTCAGCGATGACCTCTTCATTCGACCCAAATCTCTTACCTCCGAGCCATTTCTTCATGTTTGGAAACAAGAAATAGTCGCAGGGGGATAAATCTGGGGAGTATGCTGGATGAGGGAGGACTTCGTAGCCTAACTCATGCAATTTTGCCATTGCGACAGCGGACTTGTTCGCCGGTGCGTTGTCCATTCGCCAAATGCGGCCGTTTTTGCTTCAAATCGGCTTGGAATCGATCCACCAGCTCTGCGTAATATGCGCCGGTGTTCGCTTTACCCTTTTCAAGGTAATCGATGTGAATAACACCGCGCATCCCAAAAAACTGTCGTCATGACCTTGTTTGCTAACAAACCCGCCTTGGCTTTCTTCGGCTTCGATTCACCAGGAGAAGTCCATTGTTTTGACTGTTCCTTGATTCCTTGTGTATTGTGATGAATCCAGATTTCATCCACGGTTGCGAAACGGCGCAAAAACTCAGCCGAATTTTTCTGGAACATCGCCAAACACACCTTTGAAGTTGTCAAACGAATGCGTTTGTTGTCGATTGCTTCTATATAAAATGGCTGCCACAACAAAACTATTTGACAGATCTGTCTGAAAATTTGGGTGCGTTCTTTTGAAAGATGATTCTTGACAAAAAAAAAATTAATTTAAGGTGACGATACAATTTGTGTTAATTTTTAGGGACTTATGGACCCACCCTCGTATATATGTCAGTGCACCTATAGTTCTATCTGGCAGTATAATTTCTCAAAATATTTTCCATTTTTGTTAAATATTCAAAGAAGATAATGCCCCCAATTCTTAATTATAAAAAAATAAAACCTAGGCAAAAAAATAAATTCGAAATGACTTTGACGTAGGTAGCTTAATTCCTTAAAAGGAAAAGCTACTTCGTTTCAACTTAAAAATTAAAAACACTGATGGCCAGTGGCTGAATTACGCCTCATTAATCTTTTAAATTCCACAATAATAGCTTGTCCATTCCCTGCGGCAGGATATGTTTTTATTTTTTTTTCTTCCAAAAGAACGCATTATATCATTATAGTCCGTTGGCTTATTAAGGATTTTTAAATTAATTACGATTTCAGTATTGACTCAATTTCACTTTCAATTAATCGACAGATTTAATAAGAGATGCCGCTGTGTGTGACTTTGGCAATATTTACTTCCGTTTTACTTTGAGCACAATGTGTATCTTTTTCTAATGAGAATTATTGCTTAATAATATTTATTTTCTGATTAAAGAAGAGAAAAAGTTAATTTTGAACAAATTTGAACGTGTACCCATAGCTACGGATGCTTGGAACAAATTTGATATGGTTTGCAATACTTCAGAAAGTTCCTTGGTTGGTTGGTTACATAATATGTGCCATCTTTTCACTAAGTGAATTCTGGATCTTAAGAACAAAGTTATGTACAATCCATAGCATGCGTGCGTGCTATTCGATTAACAATGACCGAAATGAATATGTTATCGGGACGCATTGTTATGGGTTACGTGTCACTGCAAGGGAATATGTTTGAAGACTTGGTAACATTTTTTCGTTACGATATAAGTTTCTTTTTGAGTTGGGTATGTGAAACTTTCTCCTATGGACTGAGGAGGTACGAATATGGTGAAAAGTTGGCAAGTTAATATCATATTTGTTGTCGAAAATACGGTACGAGGGTTGAATGAAAAGTAATGAATAAAAAAGGTATATCTCATCACCAGCACGTGACAATGTGCACGTGTTATGACCTTAGATACTCTGATTTTACTTTACAGCCCCTTATTTTAATTCGTAAGTAGGAATCTAAAATTATTTAGGAGCGAGAAAATCCAATATGCAATTTATCCTAGGGATAAATTGGTATGCCGAGAGCCAAAAAGTGCCTCCATTATCCATTATTTCACAAGATGACTCTGCAAAAAACAAATTTTGCGGTGAAAAAAGACATGACAAGCATCGCATAAGAATGATCTTATTGTTGGCAACCGCAGCAAATGGAATAAGGACGCTTAATAAATCCACACCCAGCCAAAAAATTTGCATAACTAGCAGACTGCTATAAATCAGACATCATTGGACTCCAAGTAGAGTGATGCAATGAGACAAGCAAAATAATGCTGAAAAACTATGACTTTATTGGTGACCTTCACAGGCAGAAAACACAGCATCTATTTGGATGCGGATTTGTCATCACAAATAAAATTTACCTGTCTTTGAGTTTAGTGGCGGTCCGGATGACGAAGCACTTCCAGCTCCGGGAATATTTCTATCGAAAGATAAAAAATATTCATGGTCTAGATGGCCAGTAAGAGATTCCGCTGGAGGTCGTCAAGGAACAGTAAACGTTATGAACACTACTCCAGGCCACCTGATGTTATCGATATCATTGTAATAAAATAAAATGTCAAAATTGCGATTAATCAGAAAAAAATGTATTGGACAAAAATGACCCACAACCACCACGTGTTTTATTGTTTTTAAGTACAGGATAAGGGTTACCAAAGTACCTGCTTTGAATAAATGCCTGATTTTTTAAAAGAAATTTAGCGGAAACACTTTCCCGTGTTCAAAAAACGTCGCGTTCCATTTTATTTCAATTTGTTTCCACTAGCCTGACTAATTATCAGGAATCAAGCAATCGAAACTCTATCGCCAACTTGATGTAGGTTAGCTTTGTTAGTCAACCAGGAGCTGTTAAACCCTTGTGCAGTAAGTAAAAATTAAAAAAAAAAAATTTAAAAAATTGGCAAATAAAAAATTTAAAAAAAGATGCTATGAAAAAGTTTTAAGAGGCATTCTGATCCTTAATCTGTCGAAAAGTTCAATGCAGTCAACATCAAGTACAGAAGACCGGAATAATATTGTCATCAGTAATGTCACCTCCGCTTTGTTGCTAATTAACCTTCATATTCTATAATAATTTTGCGACTTTAACTACTGATTCAATGCTAATACGAATCAGCAATGACTACCGTAACTTCTGCAAGCTACGAGTACGAGGGTGGGTCAATAAGTCCCTGAAAAATGAAATAAGGAACACTCTTTTCGGTATAAAAACATTTTATTTTTCAACATAGTCTCCTTTTAGCTCTATACACTTCATCCAACGTTTCTCCAATTTTTTGATGCCCTCCAAATAATACGATTTCTCGAGCCCCTCAAAATAGCGTTTGTTTCAGAGATGACCTCTTCATTCGACCCAAATCTCTTACCTCCGAGCCATTTCTTCATGTTTGGAAACAAGAAATAGTCGCAGGGGGATAAATCTGGGGAATATGCTGAAGGGAGGAGTTCGTAACCTAACTCATGCAATTTAGCCATTGTGACTGCGGACTTGTGTGCCGGTGCGTTGTCCTGGTGAAAGAGAACTTTTTTCTTCGCCAAATGAGGCCGTTTTTGCTTCAAATCGGCTTGAAATCGATCCAACAGCTCTGCGTAATATTTCAAGGTAATCGATGTGAATAACACCGCGCACATCCCAAAAAACTGTCGCAATGACCTTGTTTGCTGACAAACCCGACTTGGGCTTCTTTGGCTTCGATTCACCAGGAGAAGTCCATTGATTTGGCTGTTTCTTGGTTTCTGGCGTGTTGTGGTGAATCCAGGTTTCATCCACGGCTACGAAACGGCGCAAAAACTCAGCCGAAGTTTTCTGGAACATCGCCAAACACACCTTTGAAGTTGTCAAACGAATGCGTTTGTTGTCGATTGTGAGCAAACGCGGCACCCATCTTGCGGAAAGCTTTTTCATGTCCAAATATTTATGAAAAATCGAAATCACTGAGCCATGTGATAAGCCTGTGGCCTCTTCAAGTTCGCGCACTTTCACTCGCCGATCGTCCATTATCAAATCATGGATTTTGTCGACCATTTCTGGTGTGGTGACCTCAATTGGGCGACCAGAACGTTCGGGGTGCTTGAACGACCGCACCGAAATTGAGTAAACCAGTGGTGAATGGTTCCAATCGATGGTGAAGAGTCCGCATAATATTTGTCAAGCTTTTGTTTGGTTTGCGTGATAGTTTTTTCTCGCAAAAAATAGTAATTCACTTTTTCCCATTTTAACGAAAATGCTATATAAAATGGCTGCCACAACAAAACTGTTTGACAGATCTGTCAGAAAATTTGGGTGCGCTCTTTTGAAGGATGATTCTTGATAATAAAAAAATTTAAGGTGCCGACACAATTTGTGTTAATTTTCAGGGACTTATTGACCCACCCTCGTATAATAAGTTGAAATAGCCCATATAAGGTCAGATGAGTAGAAGCTTTATTCCTTAATCACAGAGCGTAATTGGTGACTTTTTTTATAACAATTTTATCCTCGGAAATTTTTCAGATAATAGATGCGACCGCGAAAAAACGTTTGCAGTTTTTTTTTCTGGTATTAGGAACTTAAGCCTCCCGCTTAGTATTGTAACGCACTAATATAGAGGTTATGTCGATTAGGTATATCAATTTGCCGAAAAAGTAAAACATTTTGTGTGATAGCTATAAGAAAGTATGACAAACAAAATTCTCACAGTGATAAGGCAAAAATAGTCTCATCTTTATGTTAGGCAAACATTATTACGGTTCGATAAAAGCACATTTGACCAGGTTATGTTAGGCCCTTTCATAAGAATTCAATAAAAGATGAAAACCACTAGTAAGATGCTAATTGAAGGCGCAGTTGTGTACTTTCAAAACTCACCCAATATGTCTTAATGGTGAAATTTATTTTATTTTGAATTCCACTAATTTACCAATACAAGAGGGCATCAACTAATTTTCTACCTCCTGACTTGTCTTATAAATTTAAACTCCTTTTGAATTTCCTACATTCTACAACCAATAGAATGTTTTTCTTTCATTAGCAGGGGTCATATTTCCCCTCACTGCATAACGATTTCCTTGCAAAATGACTTTCTCGTTACGTTTAGACTGTTTTAATTCTACCAACAGTTAAAGATGTTGATTTACCCCTTTCGTAAAAAAAAAAAAAAGCAAACATCAAAGGAAACCTCTCCTGCTCCTTCATACTAATGAGCAAACTGAAATGGTACTCGGTTGTAAAAGAGGAGATTCCTACGAAAGATCTTGCGGGTATGTGTATCCTTTTAACAACTTGGCATTCAACCCAGAAAAACAAAGGAAAATAATTTCCAAGTCTGTGATTTTATTAACTTTGCTTGGAAATGTGGTAAGCGCTTGTGTCACAGATAAACACAAGCTTGTGCTTGCTTCATGGTTGCTTGGTGCTAATTTAAATTATTTAAAGCAGTAGAAAGGAAGGAAGGAAATGAAGGAACCTGAAGATGTTTCCTGTCCACATCCGAATAGAAGTGAACATGATTCTAAAAGTTAGGATGGTAGTGACAGATGCAGCCTGAGGCTCACCAAAGTAATAATAGCACCATTTATTGGAATAACAAATCCATTTTTACTAAGTAAAGTCAATTTGGCTTCATGCCACAAAGGGAACATGTTTTTCTTACTCAAATCCTTTTCTCATGGGGACAATACTTTTCCGATTTTTCCATGGGATTGTGTGTTCATAAGCGTGCCACAATGAGAGTATTGGTTGACATTTTATGAGTGTTTTTGTTGGGTTTAATTTAAAATTTTAATTAGTTTGCATAGACAATATACTCATAAAATTGGAGAACAATTTTTTATATATAAACTTTGACTTGCTGAAACTTGACTATGTGGAACAATCATTAGTAGATAAGATTAACAAACTAAAGGGCGAATACTCTCCGGCTCTGATGGACTGCCCGCTATAGTTCTAAAAAAATGCATGAACCACTTAGTCCAACTCCTTACTACTCTATTCCAACTATCTATTTCGCAGAGAGTTTTCCCCGAAATCTGGAAAAATTCGTACATAATCCACACTCACAAAAAAAGGATCCAACTACAGGCCCATCGCTAAACTGTCCTGCATACCTAAGCTCTTTGAAAGCATTGTTTATGACACAATGTTTTTTCACTGCAAGACTAACCAGCATGGACTCCTTAAGGGCAGATCAACAACCATCAACCTTACAGAGTTTGTATCTAGGACTGCGTTTTGGAAGATGATAATGAAGTCGATGTAGTTACCACCGATCATTCTCCTCAAACTTAAAGCTCTTGGTTTTCAGTCGGGTTTTATCTCATGGATCAAATCTTACTTCGAAAAACGCCAATATAAAGTCCTCTTCAGATCTTCAATTACTGATAATATTAAAGCCACATAGGGAGTCCCTTAAAGCAGCCATCTTGATCCAATGATCTTAATTTTGACAACTGACAATGTCAATTGTATCATCAATGACTCACACCTTTTCTATATACTCGTATGCGGATGTCGGGCGTGGCAACGCATGAAGCTCTCAAATATGCTGTAGCATCTTTTGACAGCTTCAAGTCATATATGGCACTGACGGAATATACCCAGCTATGCTGAAACAAGGTATTAGTCAGTTGCTGCCAACTCTGAAGAGAATTTTCCGGCTTGGCACGGGCATATATAACAACCCCCTGGCGAACAGTTAGAGTAGCTTCCATACCGAAAATTGGCAGAGATGATTACTCTCTCGCCAAGAGCTTCAGACCTATTAGTCTGACTTCCTTCCTGCTGAAAAGCACGGAAAGACTGATTGAGCTACATGTGCGCAAAGTTGCTTTGAGGGTACATCCTCTGTCAGAGATCAACATGAATATTAACGCGGAAAATCCTGCGAGACTGCTCTTCAAAATCTTTTCAACAGAATAGGATGCGCGCTAGACAGGAAGAACACGCGATAGACGTTTTCATAGACATTGAGGGTGCCTTTGACAATGCGACTTTTGACAGCATGTGTAGTTCCGCCAGAAGTCACGGCGTAGAAGAATCACTAGTGTTGTGGATAAAAGCAATGCTGGTGAACAGAACATTGATTGTATATGCAGATTGAGGCCAACGTGACATGGCAGGTGTAAATAGGGGCTGCCCACAAGGGGCTGTTCTGTCTCCCCTGCTTTGGTGCATGCTGGTTGACTCCCTGTTGAACACATTCTATAATAATAGTTCTAACGTCTGCGCTCAAGCATATGCAGGTGATGTTTGCTCTAAGGTGCAGATGGCCCTAGACGCAATCGACGATTGATGCGCTAGGAATGGGCGATCAGTTAATCCTCTCAAAACCGAGGTGGTTCTCTTTACGAGAAGGAGACAATTTAATGGCCTGACTCAGCTAGTACTAAAAGGCGTCACTATCGAATTCTCCAAGGAAGCCAAATATTTAGGAGTAATCTTAGATAGTAAGCTACTTTGGACGAAACATGTCGAGCTGAAAACTTCCAAAGCTCTGTCAGTCTTTCAGCAATGCAAAAGTGTTTTCGGCAAGACATGGGGCTTGTCGCCAAGGAAAGTCCTTTGGATCTACACTGCGATGATAAGACTCTTCCTCTCATATGCGTCAGTTGTTTGGTGGAATAAGCTTTCAAGTAAATACGTTACTACTGCTTTCCCAAACTCCAAAGAACGGTCTGCCTCGGCTGCTTGGGAGCTTTCCCCACTACACCTGGCTCTGCTCTAGATGCCTTGATGAACCTCCCCCGCTTGATATTTATATCATGGGATGTACACTCAGAGCCATCTTCCGTTTAAAAGGAAGTGGTTTCTGGCACGATTCGCACTGGAGTTTTGATGACGTTGCCCGACGTTTATCCTACGACCCCTGTTTCATGGATATGCCGTCTGATGCAATGACACCTGAATTACGGCTGCGGTGCAAATTTGAAGTCAACTTTAACCATGTTCAGGATTGGCTTTGGCCGGAGTCTGAACCAGGAAAGGAATGTAGTCGCATTTTTACGGACGGCTCTGAAACTGGACAGGTGTCCGGTGCTGGTGTTTTCGTGGAATGCGACAACGTGAGGCTTCACTACACATTGGCAAAACACACATCTGTTTTCCAGGCAGAAATATATGATAGCCATTAGGCTGCGGACTATATTGGGAAGAACAGATGGAAGGGGCGAAGTATCTGCGACTGTAGTGACAGTAAGGCTGCGCTTAAGGCCTTGCTCAATCCTTTAACCACATCCAAAATAATTCGAGAATGCAAAACGTCCTTGAATTCGGTCGGAGGGCTAAACTTACTGAATCTTGTTTGGGTCCCAGGACACGCTAAACAAGGCTCAGAAGAGAATTTCTCCGGACCTGAGTTTACCAGCGTCCTCGGTTAGGACTTCCATTGACGACTGGATTTCAATGAACACATTCGAAGGTGGCATGACTCTCCAGGATGCAGGCAGACTAAACGAATGGTCCCCGTCGCCTGTAAGAAATCCGAGGCTTTTTTGCTATCTCTTAGCAGAAAAGACTGCAGACAACTTACTGGCATTCTTACGGGCCACTTTGCCTTTGCCAAGCACCCCCATATGCTAAGATCCAGCGCTACCTCTGTCTGCGACTCCTGTGGAGAGGGCGATGACACTGAGGATCACATCTCCTGCCTTTGCTTGGATCAGGTGGCAAATTTTTAGTGCTGATATGGTAAGTGTTGATGACCTAAGCTCTTCATCACTGAAGCATCTACTCATCTTTTTTACAAAAAAATGTTCTCTGTCTGGTTGTACAACCTGGACCTGTTTTTGAATCTGAGTGCTCCAGTAGGGTGTACCCGACCCGACAAAAAAAAAAATCCACTTAAACTCAAGTCCGCACCCCTCTTCCATCTTATTCCTCAAGGGGGGCCGTGGTGTAGTGGTATCATCATCGCTTGTCACGCTATTGATTCAAAGTTCGAATCCTGATGTCAAGAATCATCTATTTATTTCGCATGAAATAAATAAAAAAGTCGATCACTTACGAAAGCTAAGTCAACTCTACTGTGAAGGCATAACACTGGCAGTAGGGTGGTCATATGGCAAAAATGCAACTTGATCGTGATGATGACATCAGGAGGATGGAAAAAAAATACTGTGAATCATAAGCAACGACAATAATAGCGAAACAAACAAAATACTCCCCAGTTATCTGGACATCCACCCTTGAAGTTTACAGAAACTTAATACCACCTGAGTTTCAAACTACACTTCTCTGCCTCTCTCTCTGTCTCTTCCCCTTTCCACAAAACGCACGTGTTCTAAAAATTAGTATAAGGGTATTCATATCCCCTTTAACACGTGCAAATTATAAAAAAAAAAAAAAAATCGTTTCAATTATGGATACCATGAACAGAATGCTCCGTAGAGCTAATCGCATGCAAAGCGCTCTTGACTTTCACAATACCAGAGCCTCTCTGAGGAACGCCCTTCATTCCTTTAATTCTCCCCCCTGACCGAAAAACTGTTACTTTTAAGTCCAGTTTTAGTTTAGTTATCTTTAGTTATAAGTTTAGCTTTAAGTTCTTGCTTGTATTACGCTTAAATAAATAAATAGTCTGTCGATTTTCATTGTCGAATTTGTATCATTTTTAAGTCAATTGTGTATCTACGGCGTATACGTAACATTTTTCTTAAAGTGAGCGTAATTCTAAAAGTTAAGATGGTAGTGGTTGATGTAAACTTAGGCTCATCACAGTTATATTAGCACCTTATATTGGAATAAAGTCAATTTGGCTTCATGCCACAAAGGGAACATGTTTTTCTTACTCAAATCCTTTCCTAAGGGGGCAATCCTGTTCCAACTATTCTCTTGGAATTGTTTATCTACGGCGTATTTTCCTTGGGGTTTACATGCTCGTATGCCATTCTCATTTTCGGTGATGTTTTTTATTATTATTTTTAGTTTACTTGTATGTTGGGGTTTTTCTACCTGAATATGAAACACACTTTTATGTTACATCATTCCTCCCAAGAATCCCTACCCAATCTCTGTAAAATGTCAATATTTTTTCAATTTAAAAAAAAGACAACTACTTAATATTTTCCAGCTTTAATTTAAGCTTTCAAATGGGAGTGGGTGATAAATTATTTACTTCAAAATCTGGAATAAAAGCAAAAAAAAAAACACCCACCACAGTCCTTTCGCATTCACTGCATTTCCATCACCCTCCCTTCGTTAGGGTTAAATGAATGAAATTATCCAAAAGCCCGTCAAAACGAGAAGAAACGAAGGAGAAAAAATAAATAAATAAGAAAATCCAAATAATTGAATAAATGACTTTTAATAAACCCAAAGATTGTGGCACGTGTAAATGGTTCGGGAGAAAAAAAAATGGTTATAGTAAAAATATTCAAAAGTTCATTGTTGTTCTTGTGGCAGGAAAGGTCGTTTATTCGTTCCTCGTTTCAACAATCATTACTCCCATGTGCGTATTGCAGAAAATTTATTTAAAGCAATTCGTTCGAAAAAGATTCTTTTAGGGTTTTTCTTTTTTATTTGAAACACAATGCAAGGGGTACTTTAGGATTTTTCGGTATAAAAATGCGTAATTGAAGATAATTTTATTGATGATGGTTTTGAGGACTAAAAGTATTCTATGGCCCTTAAAAAAATTAATAAATAAAGTTCAAAATAAATTCTTAGGAGTTATGTTAGTAAACAGGCATGTGGCATAACAGGTGAATATTTATAGTGTTTTGAACCGGAATAATTGAAGGAAATACCCGAGGTATAATAGATATTTTGTGATCTAGGGCAAGTTTCAAAAGGTAAGACCCTCCAGTTTTTTCCAAATTATTGACCATTGTGTGCTGAAGTAAAAATCAAATCCACAAGCCATGGAAATGAGATAACTGCGAAGAATGGTAGAAGCGAGGACATAAGAAAGGTAGTAACCAGAGAACTAGCTCTAAGAAACTGGATGATACGAAGCTCAGATGGTTCGGGTATCTAATTAGATTGGGCGGAGGCAGAAAACCGAAACTACGAGGGCAAGGTGAAAAGTTCTCGACTTACACTTGAATAACGTTGGGAAATATTGAAAAATATTGCAAATTTCTAAAGTAAGTGCTGTTTTGCTGAAACAGTGCGAATTTTGAAAAGAAATTTCGGTGGAAATAATTCGCCAACTGTGCCTGTGAAATTTCATCAGATTAGCATGCCAATTGATAACAGAAGTTATCCACGTGTGAGGAAATGAACTTGGACGATCTCTGATATCAGCAAGATGGCGCTACGTCAGTCGTTTGTGTGACGTTGCTTGGCCTCCGCGGAGCTGCGATTTGGCTCCGTTGGACTTTATTTTGTGGGGTGCCGTTAAAGATTGATATTATGCTGACAATCCAGCAACGATTCAGGCACTTAAGCCTAGTATTGATTGAACTATTCGTGAAATGGAGCTCCGATCCATCTAAAATACACTGCAAAATTTAATTCACAGGGTGGGATATTGCCAGACTAACCGCGGCAGCCATTTAAATGAATTTATTTTCCATAAATAATCGGAAAGTGTACTCTTTTCAATAAAGCAAAAAAAACTTTTAAAAATGTTAAATGATTTTTTTATAGCAATTTTAAAAAGAAACCAAGAGAGTGCGCACCATTTAAGATTGATTGACATTCAAAAAAAGGTCGTATTAGCCAAAATTAATAATGCTTTTCAGATTAGAAATTGCCACTTTTATTGCCAATTGCTTAGAATGTCACCTACATACACTTTAGTGGACATATGTACCAATTCAGGCGGGCCTGTTTCACGTTTTAAAAACCCTATTCACGCTTTTGAAATGTGTCCCGTTTTTATTGCGATTTTCTTAGCCTAGTACCTATTTATATTCCATACACGACTAAGTTTAATGGGAATGACCACAATCAGAGAGGAGCTAATGAAAGCAGAGGAAGTCTAGAAGTCAGAAATTGCATACACGCAATACTTATTAAAGTGGCGCTGCAGTTCGGGGAGAACCTGAGCCTCAATCAACAAATCGCTACAGTTAGCCTTCTACTTGTGCGCATCACCTAAGGCGAGGTCTTTCTTTTCAACATTGTTACTCTGGGTTGGATTCGAAGACTCTGCGGACCGGAGCGTTGGTGTCCATTCGCTCTACATATCCAAACCATCTGAAACCACCAATGTACAGTTTTTTGACTAGTTTTCGTTGTATCTCCTCCTCCAAAGCCAATCAAGGCAAACGGGACCGAATATTTTACGAAGAATTTTTCTCCCAAAATGACCTCCTTCATCCGTTTTTGATATAGACCATGTTTCAGCGTCATAGAGCAGGACCGGGATTATCGGGATAGGGCCTTACTTACTTACTTACTGACATTGTTATCTGATGTGATAGCAGAGTCAAGTTATGCAAAGTCCCTAACAATCTCGAAGTTAAAGCTGTCCACTGTGACGTTCTGTCCGATTCATCGATGTTGGGTTTCCCGGGTTGTTGACAGCATATACTTTGTTTTGTCCTCGTTCACAGCTAAACCCATTTTGGTTGCTTCTGTCTCCATACTCGCTAGCGCACCGATGCCAGACGCTGATACCTGCCAATTATGTCGATATCGTCGGCGTATGCAAGTAGTTGCACGGACTTTTGAAAGATTCTGCCTCTGGTATTGGCTTATGAGTTTCGTACAATCCTTCCAAGTACTCGTATGATATTAAAGAAATCACATGACAGCGCTTCACCTTGTCTAAATCCTTTTTTGACGTCAAAGGTTTCGGTGATGTCTTTACCGACCTTGATGGAGCAGGAAGCATTCTCCATTGTCATCCTGCACAAACGAACGAGTTTGGCAGGGATGGCAAAACTAGCCATAGCTCTGTATAGCTCATGTCTATAAATGCTGTCTTAGGCAGCCTTAAAATCGACAAAAAGATGGTGAGTATCGATTTGGACTTCTTGAGTTTTCTCCGGGATTGTGGACTTTCCTGGCCTAAAACCTCACTGATAGGGGTCAATCAGATTGCTGAGGAAAGGTTCCAGGCATTCACCCAATATGACAGATAAGATCTTGTACGCGATGCAGAAGGAACTGATGCCTCTGGAGTTGGCACAGTTCAGGGGGTCTCCTTTCCTGTGCATCGAGCAAACGATGCTGAGATTCCATTAATCAGCCATAAACTCGTCTCATCAAATAGTAGAAATGAGTTGGCGATCCAATCAGCAAAAATTTATGTTTCCTGTCTGAGTGCACTTCTCATTAGTTCGTATGAGAAGTTTCAATTTGTTCTCTCAAGTAGTTTCTTTACACGAATTAGACGCAGTAGACGTCTTGCGTGTTTTTCGTTTAAAATGGATAAACTTGAATATCGTGCGGTGAAAAAATTCTTCGTTTTGGATGGGTTAACCCCTACGGAAATTCATCCAAAGTTAACAAAAGTTTACGGAGACTCTGCTCCTTCCATGCCAACCGTTAAAAAGTGGGCAGCTGAATTTAAGCGTGGTCGCTCGTCCCTTGAAAATGACCAACGTGAAGGACGGCCAAAAACCGCAACCACACACGAAACCATCGAAAAAGTGCATGACATCGTGTTGGACGATAGGCGAGTGAAAGTGAGTGAGATAGCTGAGGCGAGGGTGCGAAACATCTTGCACAAAAACTTAGGGATGCGAAGCTCTGCACAAGATGGGTGCCGCATTTGCTGAATGCCGATCAAAAGAAAATGCGCACACGATTTTCACGGCAATCTTTGGACAGATTCAATAGGGATCCGACCGGCTTCCATCCCCCCTATTCACCTGATTTGGCACCCTCAGACTTCCATCTGTTCCCAAACTTGAAGAAATTTGTTTCTGGGAAGCGCTTCGCATCCAATGCAGAAGTTGAGAGGGCCGTAGATGAATATTTTCACAGCCTTCCAGACTCTCACTTCCGAGAAGGAATACTGATGTTGGAGAAACACTGGACGAAGTGTGTTGAAGTCAAGGGAGATTATGTAGAAAAATGAAATCATTTTTTAACTGAAAATTGCAGTCTTTCATTGTCAGGCCGATAACTTTTCACCTTGCCCTCGTACTTGGAACAACATGATACAAAGAACATTATAACCGGCATGTATAAGCTGGAACATGGATAAGGAACTTGTAAGGGACATGACCAAATGGAGCAGACTACTGAAGGAGAGGAAGATGGATACAGTGGAATAAGCCTCGACACCCTTGGGTAAAAGAGGATACGATAATGATGATGATGATGTCAAGTTATTTACTCTAATGACGGATGTGCGTGAGTCTCTAATTTCGTTGATCCTTTTACTATGGCATTTGCATAATAATGGAATAACACATCATTTAAATGGCCGCCTCGACTTCGCTGGTAGTGCTTCAAGCGATCGGTCCAATTTTTGATGACTCGGTTCAATATGTGCGGCGTTATTCCGGCAATAGCACCTCGAATATTGGCATCGAGTTCGTATGCCACCGTGCCATACCGCATCAAACAGTCAATCTTTGTGGATGCATTGATAATTGGCCGAACACTTGTGGATTGTGGTCGCTCCAATAATGGCAATTTTGCTTGTTGACTTAGCCGCTGAACCAAAAATTGGCCTCGTCCGAGAAGATGATTTTTTGGCCAAAATCCGGATCTCCGGCCAACATTTCCAGCACCCAATTAGGGAACTCACGGCGGTGCCTATGCTCATCCGGCTTGCGTCAGCACAATCCTATATGGATATAGGTCCAAATCCAACTGCCTGATTGACTCTCGGGCGATGCCCAATTCAGCTGATTGGCGCCGAATCGACATTTGTGAGTCCTCTTCGATACTGGCCGCTACGGCGGTTATATTTTCTTCATTTCGCACCGATCTTTGTCTGGTTGGTGGGTTAAGGTTCAAAAGAGTGTACTCTTTTTCTCAAACTTTTCCACGGTGCGACGAATTGCCTGCCGACCTCACGACGAATTTCACGTTGGGTGTTTATAACTGAGCCGGAATTTCGATATTTTTTAATAATTTCCACACGATTGGGAAGCCTCAAGCGATGCATGGTAAAGTGGCAAACCTTACTAAATATTTTGACAGCTGGATGTCATTGATAACTTTGACATCTGCTGAAACATAGCAATTGGAAAACTATCACTGCTATCTGGTCAGCCTTTAGACTGTTTTGATCCCTATCAAGGAAAGCAGTCTACTATGAATGATTTTTACAATGGTTACCCACTTAGCTTGAAGGTAGTTTTGAAATTTTGTGACCATCTGTGGAAGGATAGACCATTCAATCTTGACTGTCGAATTACTTTCGAAAACATTTTTTACGTCTATTGAACTTTTGGATGAATTAGGATCGAGAAATATTGGGGCCATTGGAACCATCAGAAAGAATAGGATTCGAAATTATCCCTACCAAAAAATTAATACAAAAACGAAAAGGGGCTTCTATGATTGATTCAATGGAATAAGAACAGTGAAGTCCAATTACATAACCATCTAGGTTTCCGCCGTCACATTGTTCTAAGTCTTATAGAAGAAAATAGTAACCCTTTCAAGAAGATGTGATCTCGCCCATCTGCTGTAGAAAATCTTTTTCTGATATGACCATATATGTATGACCAGATATGTAATAAATGCGATGTTGCATTGCACTATTATTGCTTTAATATATTTCATACAAAGGAATAATTTATTTTCAAATATAAAATGTACTTAAATTTTTTTGACTTCTTTAGTTGGTCTTGGAAAAGAAAAAATATCAAGTAAATGGAGCAAATATTAAGAAAAACAAAAAGAAATTATTACCCGGAGTACAAGTATGTGGGTTAAGGCATTAATCAATAAATATTTCCAGCTACAAACATCAGTGTACGTTATCCTAAATCATAATAAGTGAAATTAATCTATTCTCAGTCAGCAGGTGTCATTGCCAACAGCGATGCACAAGTGGATAGGTTTAGGTGGTTGTATAGTGTATGCTCAGAAGAAGGTTATTTTTTCCTTATTTTTTTTCTATTTATTTGGTTGGAGTTGTGGCTATGTTCTATGTGTTGGGAAGGAGTATGACAATTTTCGATGAAAAATGCTTCTTTATTATTGTACTGACAGTGATAGGACGAAGGATGAAGGTATAAGTAGCATACGATGAATTGAAAATTGAAATTAATGATAAATTTAAATTTATATAAAGATCTCATAATTTACCAATTTGTACTGAGTATAACGTCATAAGGTTCCTTGACTAATCAAAATTTAGAATTTGCATAATGTAAAATTTTTATTTTGAAGCTTTGACGAAATTTTGGTTAAAAATTGGTAGAAATAAAAGAAGGCTCGATTTCAGTTGCACAGACCAGTGGGACTTTTTAAATTTTTGAATCTATATTTGCCCAAAAGTCCGAACCCTATGTATGAGTCGACGCAGATATCGGGTATGAGCTATAAGTAAGGGTTCTACCTGACCTGTTCTTATTCGCCCGAGTTCTTATATTAATTTTATTAATCCATTACAGAGGATCATTGTACATTGGCTCCGTAAAAACTAACAATCTTTATTAAAAATTACAGATTTTAGCGTGCTATATGCACTTTGATCATAAGTTTGTTCTATCGTGTTCCCTAAGTACTCAGAAAAATCTTCAAACCACTCAAAATTAGTTTCACCAAATCAAATAAATAAAAATAATTTAAAACAAATCAAATATTTATATCCTAACTGGGGTAATGAAGGAGCTATAGTTGTGTTGTTGAGTAACTCAGTAGAAACTACAAGTTTCGGCAATACCCTCAGTACAGAGATTTACTTCTCTTAGCAACAAAAGTTAGCCACATATACTGACAGTTGTTGTATGGGTGGGCTTAAAACCAACCACGATAGTACTATTTTTGTTTACACAAAATCTCAAGGATAATTTCACCAAAGTTTGAAGGCTCCACCTTGGATATCTCAAATAGCAACGTAAACCCTAGTCCCACTTGTATAGGAAAATTGGTAGGCCTTCTGCCAATTGAAATAAATTAAAACAAAATATTGCCGGATAAAGATTTATGGAAGCATTGTAATAAGACCATCATAATTTTTCATGAATTATTCTGAAGCAAATAATGGGTACTTGGCTTCTTCGAAATTTCGGGTGGTCTTTTTTTTTCTTTCTTTCTTTTTCTATTTTTCTCCAGTTTACAGGGACTTTTAAGTCCTTATTCTTATCTGCAAATTAGTATGCACGCCTAAGTGAAACTGTTTAAAAAGTATTTCAATATCTAAAACCGTGGTCTTACTAGAGTGGATTTTTCCATCAAATTAAAAATGCTTTAGAGCAAAGTGTAAAGGGTGGATGGAGGGAGCCCATAGCATGCAGTTGAATATGCAGAATTGGGTTTGCATTAGAATTTCTGACAGTACGAACCTTAAAGCGATATTCAACTTGACCAAGCAAAATAATGTTAGGCTCCGCAGGGACTTGCATAGGAGTTATACCTTAACCTGGGCGGTGTTAACTATGAAGAGTCACAATTAATATTTTTATTTAATACAGGCGAACTACCTACTGTGCAGGATTCTTTAAGAAAATTTTTGAGTCAATGTTTTTTTTTTTTTTTTTGGTTGCGCCTGGAGGTGCAGGAATCTTCAAAAGATACCAATGGCCCGTACCATTGGTTATGCCCGATTCATATATCTGACCTGATGATTCATAAGCGTCTGCCAGTATATGCCTACGGGCTAAACCTCACCCCCCAGAGAGGCACTATGAGAACCGGCCGCTCGTGCTCATAGTAGTAGGAAATTCGTTCCTCTCATTTTTTCGTTTTGTGGTGACTACGACTAAGTTGCCTTAACAAGTAGTTTACGCTTCTGTAGTGTTAATCGCGTTAGGTAGGTAGCTTTCCTGCGAAGGCACCTACTAATACCGTCATTACATGCGGTTTTCCCTTACTGCGCCAGATCGTACGGTCTTGTTCTTTGTAGTCGGCGCTCGAGGTTTGTCACGTCCAGAGTACGGATTATTTCATTATTGCAATGATCATGAAGGCGAGTACGAAGTTTGTGAGCAAAGTTTGTTACTTCATCCCTCACGGTAGCAATTCCTAGATCTCTGTGAATATCACTATTCCTTATATACCATGGAGCATTCACAATTGCTCTTAGTGTTTTGTTTTGGAATGTTTGCAGAACAGTCATATTGCTTGGCTTGGTACAACCCCAAAGTTGTATACCGTATGTCCAAGATGGTTTTAGCACTTGCTTGTACAGAAGCAGTTTGTTGTATACGCTTAACTTCGAGTATCTCCCGAGTAGCCAGTACATTTCTCTAAGTCTGATTTCGAGCTCGTCGCGCTTCTTTTTAACATGTGGCTTCCACTTAAGTTTTGCGTCTAGTGTCATTCCTAGATATTTTGCCTCGTTTGCGTACGGTATTTGTACCGAGTTAATGGAAATAGGTAAGTTGTTTATCTTTTTGTACGTAAAATTGACATGCGTTGACTTGGTCTCGTTAAGGACGATTCTCCAGGTCTTTGTCCACTCGCATACTTTGTTTAAAGCTCGTTGGAGTTTTCCAGTTGATGATTCGACTGACTCATCTGTTGCGAGGATAGCCGTGTCATCTGCGAACGTTGCTACGACAGTCCCTTCATCTTGTGGTATATCTCTTATGTAGAGGAGGAACAGGATTGGGCCGAGAACGCTTCCTTGCGGAACACCGGCATGGATTTCTTTGAATTTCGAATATTCTGCCCCATGTTTAACACGAAAGAGTCTGTTATTAAGGTAAGATTCCAATATTCTGTAGAATTTATCTGGTAAGATTTCCCTTAGCTTATATCTCAGGCCTTCGTGCCATACCTTGTCGAACGCTTGCGATACGTCGAGAAAAGCGGTAGAGCATATCTTTTTCCCTTCTAGAGCTTTTTCAATTTCATTTGTAATTCGATACACCTGATCGATTGTGGAATGTTTAACCCGAAACCCGAATTGATGATCCGGGATCAATCGCCTTTCTTCAATTACTGGGTGCAATCTTTTTAGCAGAAGTTTCTCAAAGACTTTAGATATTATCGGCAGAAGCGAAATGGGTCTATATGATTTCTTGTCGTTTGCACATTTCCCCGGTTTCGGAACCATTATTACTTCGGCGACTTTCCATTGCCTTGGAACATATAGAAGTCTCAATGAAGCATTTATAATGTAGAGTAACTTAACTAACGCTTTTTTCGGTAGCTCCTTCAAAACTTCGCCAGTGATTAAATCATATCCTGGAGCCTTGTTATTTTTCAGTTTTCTTATTGTCATTCGAAGTTCAGACAGGGATACAGTTTTTAATTTAAAGTTGTCGGGTGCCGTATTTGCATCCGGATCTTCGATCAATGGTTGTCCATCGAATGGCTTGAACGTTTCCTCTAAATGTTCGGCAAATAATTCCGCTTTATCTTTGTCTCCTTTTGCCCATTCGCCGTTAGCTTTTCTTATTGGTGGCGAGTGCATTACGGGTTTCCTTATGGACTTTAAGGCTTTCCATAGAGAGTAGTTTGAACACTTATCAGCGGTCAAGCTCTCGAGGTAAGTAGAAGTCTCGCGATTTCTTAAGTCCTGCAGCACATTTTTTAGCTTGTTGGAAAGGTGGTTAAGATAAGTTTTATGCGGTGGCGCGCGGGATTGTTGCCATCTCTTGCGCGCTCTTCTCTTTTCACGTATGAGGTCTTCGATATCAGGCTGGTATTTGACTTTGCTGTTCCGTGTTGCTGTTTTTCGAAAAGGTCATCGAAAGTCATTTCGAAAGGAGTCAATGTAACTCAGGAGATACTTACTTTTGGATGACAGTACAGTCCAGATTGGACCTGGGCCTCAGCCAACAAACCTCTCTAGGCAGCTCCATCTTTCGCTAGTTGCCTCCCGTTTTAGCCAAGTTGACTGTGCGCTCCACCTAAGATCTTCCTCTACTGCATTGTTCCACTAGGGTGGCCTAATAGGCTCTTCGAGCCGGTACGCTTCTGTGTATACGTTCTATATGTCCTAGATATCTTAGGTACTGGATTCGCACCTTTTCAATGTCGCTGTAAAGTCCGTACACCGTCAATAGAAACTGGACCGTACATCACACGAAGAATATTCCTTTCGAAACAACCAAGAGTACTCTCATCTTCGTTTGTTAACGTCCATTTCTCTGTACTTGACTGGGATGATGAGGTTCTTATATAATGCCAGTTTAGACAGCCTAGAGACTCTCCTTGCCTTCTTAGTCAAAATAAATAGCGGTTGGGATGTGTAATTCTTTATTTGATTTTAGCACTGGGGTTTTTGAGTGTTAACCGCAGAACCTAAGTAGGCAAAACTCTTAACCACCTCGAATTTATAATTGCCTATGGTGACGTATTGTGGGCGTCGTGGCGTAGTGGTTAGTGTGTTCCAAGTGGGTTCCAAGTTCGAATCCCAGAAAACACCAAAAAGTTTTTTCACGATCCCACCTCTCGCGAACGTCTGACAAACATCCGAGAGTATTGTTGTCACGAGAAAGGTTCTCAAAACAAATTTCCGTTCGGATACGGCACTAAACTGTAGGTCCCTTCCTTTCGTGTGAAAAATATAACGCACACAACACGAATGGTTGCGAGAAGCTAGGCCCTGGCACTTATAAGAGCTGTTGCGCCAAATATTTATTTATTTATGGTGACGTATTGTCCTATTCGCCGATGTTGTGTGAGGTATTAGCTAACGAGATACATATAAGGATAGCGCCTTACGTTAAATCGTTCTGACATCAAACGGTGAGAATAGATTTTAACCAATTTTGACGGAGTAGCATACATTTCCCATTGTCATCTTTCATACTCGTAGATGGAAGAGCTTAGCAGGGATGCATACACTAGATATAGCTCTGCGTAGCTCGTCTCTGTATACGTTTTTAAGAGATGGTGGCTATCAATCTGAAATCTGTGGGTTTCCACCAAGATCTACCATAGTGTAAATATTTGGTCGGTGGTAGACTTTCCTGGCCTGAAACCGAATTGATAAGGACCAAGTAGGTTGTTGGCGAAAGGTTAAAGGCATTCACATAGCACAAGTCTTATAGGCGATGTTTAGGAGACTAATGCCTCTGTAATTTGCTCAGTTTAGATTTGGAAGATAAGCACATGAAGTGACTCATTGTTTGCGGCACCGCAAGGACCTTTACGGGAGCCATACCTAAAATTTAACGAAGCCCAGTATAGAGTATGAGACTTTCTAAGTGGGTCACATACTCGTATCTATATGTGGACAGAAATCTATCAAAATATATTGAGGCATTTAAAAACTGTTCTGGTCAAAATAAATCACACTGCATGATCATGAAGGTAGTGGGTAGGAATTTAGAAGAATCAGCTGAAATTGGATTTAGAAGACAAAATAAACTACCCAAAGCACTAGGTGAAGAAAAACGGAGGTCCAACTGAACCCTCTCGAAAATATGTGGGCTTGTTTGAACGAAAAAATAATAAAAACGATTACAACTTGCAAGCACTCCTGAATGCGTGAGAAGGTGAGTGTGCAATAGTTAGTCGAGACTATCCTTCGTTGGCTGGAAGTGGTATTGAAAACTAAAGGCGGTCAGACCAGGTACATCATTGCAACATTTCATATGCGCTTATTAGATCAGACTTGCGTAGGTGTATGATTTATTTTGTACTCAAGACAGTATTGAAAAGCAAAGAAAATTTTTTTGGAAATGCTTCCAAATGTTTCGATTTAAGAATAGAGACAAATCTCTTCGCTTCTTAGAAGAAAAGATACACATATAACCAGATTCAGTTGACTTATTCTGCCCAGCATTTTACATATTGTTTGCTGCTTGTTCTTAGAGGAATTATTCATTAGAAAGCTCACGTAATTCAATTCTACACAAATACTTAATCAATTATGTGAATAGCAGAAGTTATCAAGCCGAAGCAGATTTGCATCTACATAAACAGGACAATGTACGAGTAGGCTAGTTTTGAGATACCTGTATCATTGCAGTGATTTTGTGGATTTCTTGTTTATCGACGAGCCCATGTTATACGAGAGCAGTTGATACTTATCACGAACTTTCGGGGCCTGAGTTACTCAACAACGAGTAATCTTCTCATTAGTGATAGCACTAACTGCGGCACTCTTTAGTAGTATAAATATTACCTCGTTTCAATAATAATCTCATTTTGTTATTATCTGTGGTAGGAAAAACATCACCATGTCAGTCAAAATCGGAAATTCTAGCAATTTTAAGCACCGCGCCGGGATAAAGTACCTCGTGAAGAAAGGAAAGTCGCAGACATGTCATCGATTCTTCAGGACTCCCTGGGCCTTCGTGCTAGAGAGCTGTGCAGATGACCCCCACCCAGGGTGTCCTGTGTCAGTGGTTACTAAAGAAGGCGTAGGAAAAGTTGAAAAATTCGTTCTGGTCGACCGAAGAATAAAAATGTGGCAGATAGCGAACGAGTTGCGCATCAGCAAAGATTGGATAAATTTTGCACAAGCATTTGAACATGAACGCCCTGGGTAGCGAAAATGCTCACGCACACCGTTCGACAAGCTAAGACGACTCGACCCTGGGACAATCTCGACGAAATTTGCAACCGAATCGTAACAGTAGATGAATTTGAAAAAAGGAGTTATGAGACCGGAGATTTGCAGATGCGAACGAGATCAAGACGACCGTAGAAAGTCATTTTGAAGGAAAAGAAAAATACTTTTTTGAGAAGAGATTATATTGAGAAATAGATTTTTTTAGGCCGCGAACTTATCAGCCGCCTCAAGTATTCCTCATCTTCTTCCTACTAGAAGGAGTTTGCTATTTTAGACTACTATTTGATTTTGTTTGCTATCAGTTAACATGAACACAATTTATTTGTACTAAGAAATATAAACACTAATACCTATAATCATACAATGCTTCCGAAAAGTTACAAATATTATGATGAATGGGATAAAACCTTATAAAGAAACATTTCGTTAATAAATACTCGTATCTCTCTTTGATCAACTTTTCTCCTTATCCTTAAAGAAGCTTTTAAGTATCCCGTCTAGATGCCGGATTACCTCTCACAATGGCAGTAATATTTATTAGTAACATTGTGAGGAACCTATGTCGGTCTGATTTCCCCAAGCAAATACAAAACATTCTCAAGAACCCTTCAAAAACTTCAACACAAAGGGTCTATCTCATAATACGAGTAGACGAAAGTGGAAAATAACAAAACAAAAAACAGTAATTTATCCCGAAAGTAAAGTGAATTGTTTAGATACTCAACTCGTATTCCAATGCCAATGGGTGATGATAGAAATGTTAAAGGCAACGAAACTCTTCGTATTAACCTATCAATCAAACGTCATTGTCCTGGGAATGGATTCGTTATTCATTGTCATTTTTCTTTCTTTATCGATATTTTATTCAATCCACTGAATTTTGGCATCCTAATCCACCCAGTAAATGACAGTGGGAGTGTGGTGCATGTATATAATTTATTTTGCTCAGAAAGGCGCTCCCTCAGCAGTGACTCGGGTGTGAAATGTCACTAGCATTTCGTTCTGTGACTTTGAATGGCCATCTATTATACTCGGCTATTTATCAATAAATCAACTTGGAATGGCGAACCATTTGCATTGGCGTGTTGTTTTGTTGGTTTCATTTGTACTCGTGTTGTCGCCTAACGTAGATTACAAAACTCGCAATGTTTATTTATTTAATCAAACTCAGTTGAATATTGTCGGTGAAATTATGTAAACAATTTAATTTTGCATAAAGTAGGTGTTTCTGTATATAAAAGTGAAATTCGTAAGATAATATTGCCTTTAGAAGTGGGCATGTTTTTGGGATTTATGCAAAAGTTCCCATTATCAGCAAAAGCCAGCACTGTGTGTTCATGTGTTTTCTGTACATTTGTAATAAATGTGCATAATTTATTAAAATGAGATGAACTCTTTCATACTAAGTTAATCTACTCGCATTAATTTTTAAATGTTAAGCCGTCCTTTTCGTACCCTGTCTACAGATAATACTCGTATGTACATGTATGTACACTGCCGTCCACAAGTTCCGGACAAACCATTTGTTTCCACATTTATAGGTTTATCTGTGCAGAGCTCAAATGAACAAAATGCTGTTAATGTCGATAGTAGACATTATTACATCTCAAAACAGGGGAAGAGTTTTAAGAAAAAGAGCGGATTTAAGGCATAAACCGATGCAGGAGTAATAAAACAAAACTGCAAACGTCATTAACTTATCATAGAATCCACTACAAAATGGAAATAATTTGGTTTTTTGTACAAAATTTTCCCAAAAATCTGCAATCCAAGTATTCTTTGGGAAAGCTAGATTTGTTTTCTAACTATAAAAGCAGATTATGTAGTCTTCTCGGGCATACATACAGCGGAAGCTATTGCAGATATGTAAAACAGTACACGATACTACGAGGGTGGGTCAATAAGTCCCTGAAAATCAACACAAATTGTGTCGTCACCTTAAATTTATTATTTTTTTTGTCAAGAATCAGCTTTCAAAAGAACGCACCCAAATTTTCAGACAGATCTGTCAAATAGTTTTGTTGTGGCAGCCATTTTATATAGACGCCTACTAGCATTTTCGTTAAAATGAAAAAAAGTGAATTTCGAGTGCTCAATAAACACTAATTTTTGCGAGAAAAAACTATCACGCAAACCAAACAAAAGCTTGACAAATATTATGAGGACTCTTCACCATCGATTGGAACCATTCACCACTGGTTACTGGTCCTTCAAGCACAAGTGACGCCGAACGTTCTGGTCACCCAATTGAGGTCACCACACCAGAAATGGTCGACAAAATCCATGGTTTGATAATGGACGATCGGCGAGTGAAAGTGCGCCAGCTTGAAGAGGCCACAGGCTTATCACATGGCTCAGTGATTTCGATTTTACATAAATATTTGGACATGAAAAAGCTTTCCGCAAGATGGGTGCCGCGTTTGCTCACAATCGACAACAAACGGCTTCGTTTGACAACTTCAAAGGTGTGTTTGGCGATGTTCCATAAAAATTCGGCTGAGTTTTTGCGCCGTTTCGTAACCGTGGATGAAACCTGGATTCTCCACAACACACCAGCAATCAAGTAACAGTCAAAACAATGGACTTCTCCTGGTGAATCGAAGCCGAAGAAGGCCAAGGCGGGTTTGTCAGCAAACAAGGTCATGGTGACAGTTTTTTAGGATGCGCGCGGTGTTATTCACATCGATTACCTTGAAATATTACGCAGAGCTGCTGGATCGATTCCAAGCCGATTTGAAGCAAAAACGGCCGCATTTGGCGAAGAAAAAGTTCTTTTTCACCAGGCCAACACACCGGCGCACAAGTCCGCAGTCGCAATGGCAAAATTGCATGAGTTAGGCTACGAACACCTCCCTCATTCAGCATATTCCCCAGATTTAGCCCCCTGCGACTATTTCTTGTTTCCAAACATGAAGAAATGGCTCGGAGGTAAGAGATTTGGGTCGAATGAAGAGGTCATCGCTGAAACAAACGTTTATTTTGAGGGGCTCGAGAAATCGTATTATTTGGAGGGCATCAAAAAATTGGAAAAGAGTGTTCCTTATTTCATTTTTTAGTTACTTATTGACCCACCCTCGATACGCCTCTTTAAAGATTTATCGACTCTTAAGACCCAAATTAACATCAATACAGGAGGACCAGACTATACTCGTAGAACTAATAAGCAAGAGTAAGCGACTTTCAGTCGTACGCACCCAGTACCAGTAACAACGACAAAAAGGCGTTTAGCTGCCGAAGGCCTTCACGGTCAAATAGCAGTACGAAAACCTTTGCTACGATCTCAAAACGAAGTCAAGTGGTTAAATTGCGGAAAAGAGCACCAGGATTGGACATCATCAGAGTGGTCGAAAGTCTTATGGACGGACGAGGGACGAGTCCAAATTTGGCAAAAAAGGAGAATTTATTCTGGGCGGTCTGCTGAAGAAAAGATTCTTCCCAGCAGTGTGGTCCAAACAATCAAGCATGACGGTTTTTTTAATAATGGTCTGGGAATGTTTCTCTTACGCCGGTGTTGGAGACCTCATCCGTATCCATGGAATCATGAAAAAAGAGAAATACATACAAATAAAGTGTCCTTCAATAGGGACATAACAATTTTGTATTTTAATACAAACGCAAGCATTAAACTTTTTTTATGATCTGTTAATGTCAAAACATTATTATCATGATGAAGTTCACGAGCGAGTAACGTTTAGTCATTAATAGTCGGTGGTTGCAACTTTAAGAGGGCTTACTCCAATTTTCGGTCGTAATAATCATCCCACCAGACAGGCTGTGCGTGCTATAGTGGATAAACTCGAGACAGCATATTCACTATTGAGTGTTTTTGTTCCAGTGAGACAACGCACCGGTCGAAGTACCGAAAATATCGCAGCCGTAAGTGCTTCAGTTCAAAATGAGCCAAATCAGTCGATTCCAGACCCTTCACAAGAATTGGGAATCTCTCAATCCACATTGTGGCGAATTGTGCGTAAAGATCTTGGCCTACACCCTTACAAGATCAAATTAACTCAACAACCTCTTGAACATTTGAAGCGCCGAAACTTCTCCGATTGAGCTCAGCAAAAGTTTGAAGAAAATCCCGAATTTCATCGAAAAATAATCTCCAGCGATCATGCTCATTTTTATCTTGATGGTTTTGTCTATAAGCAAAATATGCATTATTGGACAACAAATCCACATGTGCTTCAAGAGACTCCATTGCATCCACAAAAAGTTACCGTGTGGTGTGGACCTCATGCCGGAGGTGTGCTTGGAGCATATTTTTTTGTCGATGAAAATGATCGTTACGGTCAATGGATTTCACTATCGTGCCATGTTGGAAAATTATTTTTGGCAAAATTAGATGGGCTTGACATCAGTGATATGTGATTCCAACGAGATGATGCCACATGCCACACAGCTGGTCAAACAATTGATCTATTGAAGGGGAAGTTCGGTAATCGTGTAATCTCAAGAAATGGTCCGGTCGAATGACCAGCTCGCTGATGCGATTTAACGCCGATGGATCTATTTTTATGTGGTTACGTTAAGTCGTTGGTTTATGCCAACAAGCCAACAACATTAATGGAGCTCAGCAACAATATCGAGCACGAAATTGCCAACGTTCCGGCGAATATGTATGGAAGAGTTTTGGAAAATTGGCTCGAAAGAATCGATCGCTGCAAACGTGCCCGCGATGGTCATATGAACAAGATCGAATTCCATACTTAAATTTAACATGTGTGCTATATCTGAAATAAATTTCAGCCCAATATCTCAATTATTCTGCATTTTATTTAAATACAAAATTGTTGCGTCCTTATTGAAAAAACACAAACTACCATCGGATTTGCGATAAATAGCCCCTAGATTCATCTCAAACATTATTCCAAGCTTTGCCGAGGATACGTGGACCAAGAAGAATAAGAAAGAACGCTGAGAAATATGAAATGGTCTGCCCATTCACCCGACATAGAATTGCTTTGGGACGAACAGAGAGGTTCCAAGGCAGTGTCCAAGCCTGGAGATCAATAACATTGGAAACTAAGAAGCTGATCGATAGAATACCTCGAATAACGGCCAAAGTGGTGCAAGTATGAGGTAGATAAATATTGATACCAAATGCGCTTGATCCATTGGAAAATTATCCACTGTATGGATAAGTGTACGCTTAAAGAACTCAATATTTATATGTCAAGTAGAAAAAAGGAATCACCTCTAAAATAGACGACAGCTTATAATCCAAAGGATTGAGGTCTAAACTGTCTGACGGCCAATTTTTGCTCCTATGAAGTCCAGCACATTATTTTGTTATGTTTGCCTTATTAGCGGCCCCGGAGTCTTATTGAAAAGTCCGTTGGTTGTTTGAAAACAATTGTTGGTTAAGTTGCTTCACAACGCTTTCCAGAATATCCATTTGGTTGATTTTTGTCGATACTTTTACTCAAAATTTCCCTGTGACCATTTTGCTTGTGCCGGCAGCATAGAGCTTTCTATTTTTCATTCCGTTTTTACTTTAATTGGGCTGTGAGTAAGTGGCCAGCGTTTTTTCTATATGCGTTGTGTCCCAAATTATGTTTGATAATGCGACATGGATTTCTACGACATCTTCATTTTTTGTGACGGTTTCCGATTAATCCTGGCTTTAACAGCTTTGAAAGGGTGGCCACGGTGTAGTGCGTAGTTTGTTTGCTTGTGACCCCAGCTGTGCTGGTTCGAGCCCGGACGGAGAACAGCAACCAAGAGCTAAATTTAAGATTCTTCAACCACTGTACCAAAGGTAAAAAGCGGTTTCTTCTTGGTGAATCGTAAATCGAGTTTGAGTGCCCCGGGATTTAAAAATTTCCTTAAAAAAAAAAAAACTTTGTCACGTTCTGATCTTTGACGGTCAGTAACCCCAGCAGTGTCTTCAAACAATTTAACAGTTCGATACACAAAATTCCGAGTGATTCAGTCGCAGGGTCCTAAAAATAACGCCTCTTTCCATATTACACTTGTGAAGGCCAATTACGAGTACCACAACAGGGTTTTCAATAGCGCCCCACTCCATATTTACAAACGACTTTTGTGTAAATCTTTTTGGGCGTTAAGTTCAGTATAAATATCTCTCATTGAATATCTGCCCATATAGAATGGATGTGTTCAATACTAGTTTCACGATGAGTATGAGTGTGTTTAAACGTGCACTACTATTTATGACATGACTAGGTAGGTAAGGTAATCCATTACGAAGGAATTGCAGTCATCCCATATGTTTTAGTCTCATATTGGCTAATCCAAATAGAGCGACCAATTCTCTTACAACCAATTAAGCGTTAATTCTGCATTATCCTACCTAATTTGTACAAATTTTATGATAGGCTTTCTGACTAATAGGATTTTTCCATTAGAAGTGTTACTTGTTTTGGAAAAAATGCAAAGTAAATATTTTCTCTGGCTTATGTTGGATTCGAACCAGGGATCATGAGATCCTCAGACTCTATACACAACCACTTAGCCGCGACAACCCCGTTGTGCCTTATTCTAAAAGATAATGAAATATTATTACACGTATGAGAGCATACGTTGGGCGCCACTTAAAGAGTATTGTACGTGATTACAAAAGTGGGGAACGACCGAGTCGAACCACCACCACTACCAGTACTACTACTACAAACTACAAGAGAAGAAGAAAAAAAGACTCACATCAATAAACCGCTGTCATCAACCGCTGCCATCTTCGCCGCCCACAGTTATCTAATACAACCCGTCCGGTTGTCTCCTCTCACCTTCACTTCACTTCCTAAGGAGACACGAGATTAAAATAAAATTAACACACAGGTAATAAATCTCACCTCCAACTTTAGGCACCTTCCAAAGCTCCACCAACACACCACCTCTCCAGAGTCATTTTGCTTGCCCTAGCAAGCATCATCATCAACCCTCAGCGCCGAACCAGCGGGTTACCTCCAGCGCCTCCGTCATGTCCATCAGCCGTCACCTATTGAAAGAAAAATTCATTAAAAAGGTAATTTAACAAGTACCTCACTACTCACCTGTTCTCTTCCCCAAGGTTTACCTGCAATGCTTTATGCAGTACCCATCACATCAGCTAAGCGCAGTCGCCTGAAAAGAAACCCACCCGCAATATCTACCTAGGCAACAGTTCCACCGCACCGAAGAAAACAACCCCAATTTCGACAGAGATTACTTGCGCAATTGTACATGGCTGCACCTGCGCTGGCACAACCGCGGACCCCTCGATTCACAGCAACGATGTCGGCTTTCCCCATGGCATAGGCCACCGAGGAATCCAGTTTCGTTTACTGGAACAAAGGGATCGAATACACTCGCGAAAAACACCACCGGGAAAGGCAATAATGGCAACAAAAAAAAGGTAAACAAAGATCTTAATCACTCACCTGTTGCAGAGGGTATCCAAATATAGCCGACAACAAGTTGTGGCGGGTGGACAATTATCTTCATTGGAGTGCGGGTGGACATCGCACTCCTCACAGACGGGAAAACACCTGGATTTATCGACCCGAGAACACTCGAATCCGATGAAGTACACGGCGCGGAACTGCTGCCAGGAGGAACCGCACTCTCCTGGAACTTGGTGTCGGACGAAGAAGGAAATCATCGCACACACGCTCGAATCAAAATAAATCACTTTGGTGAAAAGAAAACGCCCGATAAAACACAAAACAAACGTGAAAATACCCGGCGCAGTGGAAATAAAAAGAAAATTGCCGAAAAAAAAAGAGGGAATTCTGACGTCTGTCAGCAATGTCACCCGGGGCACGTTCAGTACACTTTTTGATGCGGCGCTCCCATTCAGATATTCTGCGGGTTGAGTTACATTGGTATGCTGTAGGATAAAAAGGAAATGGTTGGGAAAATACAGGAGCGCGTTTTAATTGCAAGAAAGCGACGAAAAGTGGCAAAAAAAAGAAAAATGCAATTACAAGGGTAACTCCAGGTTCTCCGAGACAATAGACCCCTCGTTGGAGAGGGAAAATTACGGGCAATCAGGGGAAATGGGTGACGATAGCAAGGAAAGGTGGGCAAGTGGAAAATTGGGACAGAAAATTTTCCAAAATGGCGGAGGAAAAATCCGAAAGGCTGGAAGATAATTGGAAATTTTCATCATTTTTTTGGAATCTTTCCAGGCCCAAGAGATGACAAGAGAGGACGGATAGATTCAACGAGGAAAATTTTGGTGGAGAGTTGGAAGCGTTTAAAAGGAGCGCGTTCGGCATGAGAGATAGGCTTTTTGCTGGTGATAGTCATCGTGTCAAATTCGGCGCGTGCGAAGAAATATCGAGTTACCGGAAACCGAAAACAGACGGGTAGCGGGAAAGTACCGGATTAACCGAGTAAAGAGGAAAAAACGGAGACAGCCGGAGAAAAGACGCAGCACGGACAACAGATTACAATAACAAATTTTTTAATAAACAAAAAAAAAACCTCTCGGGAACCTGAAATAAATCAAGTGGAATTTAGCGAAGAAGTGTTTTCTTTTATTCGCCTGTGGGTTCTCTTGGCTTTTTTTCGATTCACTCTTGCTTTTTCCTCCCTCTTCTAGCTACCGCCCGGGGTCGCCTTCGATACCCCCCTCCAGAAGTGTAACAGTATAAATGTAAGATGTTATTTCAAGTAAACTTCTTATTGAATCAATTCAATATTGAGCAGCAGACAATAAATACGAAAAATACATACATTGCTCAGTTTTACTCACTTAGATTGTCAGCCGTTGGGCGCCATTTTTTGTGGACATTCAGATGTTAACACGTGTTAAAAGGAAATAAGAAGAGAGTAAAGCTAATTTTCACCTGAATATTTATCACAAATGGATAGAAATGATAATTACAAAGTCTGAAGGGAATTAGGCACGCGTTATTTATAACATATCTAGAAAAATGTTTGTTGTTCTAGCAAGGACAGCCAGAAAATAATTTACAACATATTGAAATGAATCACTTTAGATTCTTAAGAGATGAATGGATTTCCTCATCTGCCCTTCTTGGAATCAAGTAAAAGCTGTCTGAGGGACACTTTTGTAATAAGAATTTTTTTAAAAATTGATACACTGTCACAAGTCCCATTGTTAAACTCGAAAAAAAAAAACTTCTTTAAAAGAGAACTTAATGTCATTTATTCTGGAATGTCAAATGTCGGTAACAGCCTGCAATATTATTCGTGTTTTTTTCGTTTTCAATCCTCTGTTTATTACATTTTTTCACGTACCAATAAAAAAAAAAAGAAAAGGTGGTGGAAATATTAATAAAAATCGAAATGATGCCTTCAATTTGAGGTAAGCAATGAGCGAACGTTTTATTAAAACGTTCGTCTGCGGTTAGTGGTATCTTGCTTCAATATTTCCAAGTGAAAAACAAATATATTCCACTTGTCTACAAAAGTGCGTAGCGTATGTACGAGTATAAGAAAAATTTAGAAAATGCCTTAGACATCAATTTTTAATAACATGATCTGTAGTCTAAAGGAAGCATTCCACTTGATGTCCTTAACAGGCAGTTTTTACGTACAAAACAATAATGTAATATATTTTTTGTACGTTCCACAAAAAATATAATAAATTTCTTTATTCACTGGAGTACTCGTAATATGTATTTTTGTGGAAAGGGCATCACACGTTGCTGACACATCAAAGGCGTCAAAAGCTTTCATCATTTCCTTCAATTGTTTACGATTTTCTTCTCCTTTTGGCGGATTTGTGAATTGTAATGTATTGTATTTCAATTTTCTACGAAAAGAACGTTTATTGGTTTGCTCCTTGTTTACAGATCGTGGAATGCTGGTTTGAGTACATAAATTATTTATTGTTTTGAAGATGAAGTCATCCTTGTACTGCGGTATTTCCTCGAAATTTTTAAATTGTTGTTCGAGTATTTAGAAAATGATTTAAGCTAATTTTAGATACTCATTATCTTTCTATTGCCGATATAGACGGATATCAATTGAGTTGTTTGATTGCTACTGAATAATTCAAAAGAACTAATACAGCGTACCTAAATTTAGAGAATACCAAAATATTAAGCTTTCGCCTGGGTTAAATCCCTCTTCTGTGTAATTATACAGATAAGTACGAGTAATTATCGTTGTGCCAAATGACCTATTAAGTTTTCAACGTTTATTATCGTCTGCCGTCTGCTTATTTATGTAGGAATGTTTATGAGAATAAATATGTTGGTTGCTATGTTGACAAAGAACGACTGTTCTCAAGAATTACACTTTAATTTCATGGAGAAAATGTTAACTTTCACAGACTACCCAGAAACCATCTTAATAATGGATCAGTGTGCATAATAACTTGGGGTTGTTTTCTATTTTTTAATTTTAGGGAATGTATAATTGTGGTTAAATTGTCTGAAAGTTACTTCAGTATCTTGGCAATCCTATGGTAAGATTAGACTACAGGGACAAAATATTTTAACTTTTGATTTTCGGCGCCAGTTTTATGCCTTTAATGATATATTTGAGACCTAATTTTGTAAGCAAACAGATAAAATAACCAATTTAAGATTGAATGGGATAGATAAGAATAAAAAGGAATATGACATGATTTTACATGCAGAATTACAAGGACTGATTATGACTAGTTTTCATACAGTTGGTGTCAATTTATAACCACCCTTTAGTGAAAAATGATATTGAGTATATAGATAGGTCGGAGATCCTGTTACGTATCCCATACTAAAACCTAATTAGCGCTTTAACGCCGTTTTAATGCCACATGATCTATTGGGTGTTTTTTTTTTTTTTTTTTTTTTGTCGGGGCGGCTACACCCTACTGGAGCACTCAGACTCAAAAACAGGTCCATTGTACAACCAGGCAGAGAACTCCATTTTAATGTGTTTTTATCATCTTTTGTAAAAAGACGAGTAGACGCTTCAGTGATGAAGAGCTTAGGTCATCAGCACTCACCACATCAGCACCGAAAATCTGCCACCTGATCCAAGCAAACGCAGGACAATCACATAGGAAATGTTCTTCAGTGTCATCGCCCTCTCCACAGGAGGCGCAGACAGGGGTACTGCAGGATCTTAGCACATGGGGGTGCTTGGTAAAGGCAAAGTGGCCCGTAAGAATGCCAGTAAGTTGTCTGCAGACTTTTCTGCTAAGAGATAGCAAGAAAGCCGCGGATTTCTTACAGACGACGGGGACCATTCGTTTAGTCTGCTTGCATCCTGGAGAGTCATGCCACCTTCGATTGTGTTCATTGAAAATCCAGTCGTCAATGGAAATTCTAACTGAGGACGCTGGCAAACTCAGGTCCGTAGAAATTCTCTTCTGCGCCTTGTCTAGCAAACTTGTCAGAGATCTCATTTCTTGTTACCCCTTTGTGTCCTAGGACCCAAACAATATTCAGTGAGTTTAGCCCTCCGACCGAATTCAAGGACGTTTTACATTCTCGAACTATTTTGGAAGTGGTTAAAGGACTGAGCAAGGCCTTAAGCGCAGCCTGACTGTCACTACAGATGCAGATACTTCGCCCCATCCATCTGTTCTTCCCAATACAGTCCGCAGCCATTAGGATGTCATATATTTCTGGCTGGAAAACAGATGTGTGTTTTCCTAATGAGAAGTGAAGCCTCATGTTGTCGCATTCCATGAAAACACCAGCACCAGACCCGTGCCCAGTTTTAGAGCCGCCCGTGAAAATGCGACTACATTCCTTTCCTGGCTCAGACTTCGGCCAAAGCCAATCCTAAACATAGGAAAAGTTGACTTAAAATTTGCATCGCAGCCGTAATTCAGGTGTCATTGCATCAGACAGCATATCCATGAAACTGGGGTCGTAGGATAATCGTCGCGCAACGTCATCAAAACTCCAGTACGAATCTTGACAGAAACCACTTCTTTTTAAATGGAAGATGGCTCTGAGTATATACCCCATGATATAAATATCAAGGGAGGGAGGTTCATCAAGGCGTCTAGTGGCGAAAGCTCCCAAGCAGACGAGGCAGACTGTTCTTTGGAGTTTGGCGAAAGCAGCAGTAAGTATTTACGTGAGAGCTTATTCCACCAAACAACTGACGCATATGAGAGGAAGGGTCTTATCATTGACGTGTAGATCCTAAGGACTTTCCTTGGCGACAAGCCCCTATCTTGCCGAAAACACCTTTGCATTGCTGAAAGACTGACAGAGCTTTGGAAGTTTTCAGCTTGACATTTTTCGTCCAAAGAAGCTGGCTATCTAAGATTACTCCTAAATATTTGGCTTCCTTGGAGAATTCGATAGTGACGCCTTCTAGCACTGGCTGAGTCAGACCAGTCAATTTCCTCCTTCTCGTAAAGAGAACCACTTCGGTTTTGAGAGGATTAACTGAAAGCCCATTCCTAGCGCACCTATCGTAGATTGCGTCTAGGGCCATCTGCACCTTAGAGCAAACAGTCACTAGGCACGATCCGACAGACAGAACGGCGACATCATCTGCATATGCTTGAGCGTAGACGTTAGTGTTCTTCGGATGTTAAACTATAAAGATGATAGGGTTAGCATAGCATTTTTTAAATCCATCCTGTGGCATTAAGAAAGCTGACAACTTCCCCAATGATTTTCATTTTCTCCGCAATTTCCTTTAGGTTGTCAAAGAAAGATTTACCTAGTATGCGCTGCCTGGCCCTACCTAGATCTGGATATTTGCAGAGAAAGTGGTAGACAGTTTCTATCTCACTTTCGAGATTGCAATTGCGACAAGGCACATTGGATGTAACGCCTAGTTTGACCGCGTGAACCCCATTGGGCAAGTGGCCTATACTAATCGCCATAATTCTAGCAATATCTGCCCAGTTTCTGTTTTGTAGATCTTGGGTTCTCCACTAGTTCTAGTTGGGCCACATTTGCCTTGATATGACGCAATTCCGCAACCCATGCTATCGGTTATTGGTCATCAGGGGTAGAGTATTATCAGAAATAGTAACAAATAATGGTTTGATCCAGCATGAGAAGTTTACATGGAGCAAGCCGTTTTCGAAAAAAAAAAATTGGAAGCCCTGAGGTTAAAAATCATTCCACCATATCTTACCTCTACTTCGTCTGATTTTGATGGTTTTCACGTCTACATAACTAACTTAACTTATTGCCCGATTTTCGTCAATCCGTTAAGTGGTTTCTGAGTTAGATGTGTGAGAAAAATAATTCGAAGAGTCTTAGAACTCCAACCCATATCTTAACCCCAATTCATCCGATTTAAATCATATTCAGATGGGACTATTTAACTTACGAGCCAAATTTCATCAAAATCAGTTTATACATTCTTAAATTAGGCGGCCAATCCTCAAAGCCCTGCCCCACATCCTACCCACTCTCCATCTTATTTTGACAATATTTTGACCAAACTAGAATAAATATATTATATGTACAAGTCAAATTTCATCAAAGCCACTCCAGCGAACCGTGTGAGAAGCTGTGGCCAACTAATTAGAAACACGGCAACGTGTCACATTCCAATCAGTGTAAAATATTTCCTTTCAACATAACGGTATTTGTTTTGGTTTACTGAGGAAGGTTCACATTGTATGTCAAGGAATAATGCATTTGAAGTTCATTTTCTCTGCTGTGCACATCGTAGTACCTGGAAGTTTTAAAGAAGTGCTCATTTTCACGTGACATTTAATTAGAAACACTAGTTCTAAATTAAAGTTCGATTTGATTAATGGTGGGGGATCACTCAATGTCTGGGGTTGATTCTAGTGGAATGGTGTTGGGCCGATACATCGAATAGATGGAATTTTAACAGCTGAAAAATACATCGATATATTGAAAAATAAGCTGATACCTTGGGCTGACGGAAATATGCCAGTTATCTGGAAATTCCGACAAGACAATGACCCCAAATATACGGCTAAGGTAACCAAAAAGTTTTTCCAAGACAACTCCATTAGTGTTCTTGAGTGGACGGCATCGAGTGCAGACCTTAACCCGATTGAGCACCTGTAGGGCGATCTTAAAAAGGCAGTTTCTCTAAATAATTCCACAAACCTGGATATTTTGTATAGCAATATCAAAGCTGCGTGGAAAACTATACCGGTGAAGCGCTGCAGGCAGTTAATTGAATCTATGCAGTGAAGATGCACAGAAGTCATCAAACAAAAAGGCTTGCCACCAAATTTTAGTCTTGAGGCACTTTTCTTTTGTGTTTCTAATTAGTTGGCCACAGCTGTAGATACCCATTTTCTCTGGGTTAACGATAAAACTAAATTATCATACAGTAGGAGTGGCGGCTCTGTGCAAGAACCCAATTAGCACTAGGTACCGTTTTGATAATGCAATCCATAAGAAGTTTAATCTAATAGTTACGGATGGAAGCAATTTTGGCTGGTTGACAAATGTTGGATAAAAAGTGCATGGTTGAGAGAGCACTTGATCCCACGTTGGGCGCCATTTAGATTTTAGATTTAGTATTATTTCCATTTCAGTTATACAATATTTAAAAATCTAGATTAGCATTCTATCTGGTTTCGTATATCTGGATGCAGTTTGTTATTACGAATGGAGCAATGATAGTAACGAAATGTCTATAGTATTCAATTCTAGTTCTTGGAATTGTTATTGAGGTTGCAGACTTTAGTGGATAAATTCCATTATTACTAAGATTAAAGTAGCCTCCTCGCAAATAGAACAGTCACAATACCTTGTAAACATATAAATATCTGAGTGACAGATTTGAACAATGGAAGCGAAGGTTCCCACTGGGGTTTGAACATCATTAAGTTGCTAACAAATACACTAATCCAGCAAGAAATACCATAATCTAGGCGAGAATTAACTAGCTCATAGTAGATAGAAAACCTTATTCATAGCGATGTACACAGCTTTTCTATTATCATTTATATGTGCTTTCCTATTCAAATTGCAATCAAGAGTTTTATCTAAATATTCCAATTCTGAAGCAGTTGCCAACTGCGTCCAATTCATATTGCAGCTTGGATCATCAAAATTTATAGAACGCTAACCAACTCCTTTGATAGAATATTGATTCGATAGGGGAAAGGACATGGCATTAGACTTATAACTTAGCACCATCTGATGATAAGCAAACCAGTTGCTTAGCAAGGACAACTCAATATTCATTTTTCATCTCATAATATCTACACAGAGAGCAGCATAAGATAAATTCAAGTCAACCAGCGTTACAGGTCCATACAGCATCCACAGAAATCATTTAAGTCAATGCCGAGCCTTCTAGTGTGCTTGCCTATTAGACAGCGCCTAGTAATGACATCAATTGTGATCAGGATTAGGTTAGGCGAAAACTGTTTTGCTTGACACGTTGCTTTGCTTTAATTTGAGTTTACATATAGCGACTTGTACATCCAAGGTACCATTATCCGGTAGGATGGGTATGGTAATTCCATATGTGGTGAGTTCATCAGCCTTGGAGTTCCTTGAGATATCCCTATGCCCTGACACCCAGCAAAGGTGAATATTAAACTGCTTTGCCATCTTTATAAGAGGCGATCGGTAATCTAGGGCTGTTATTGAGTTTACGGACTATGATTCCACGCACTTGATTCCTGCCTGGCTATCTGAAAAGATGCATATATCTGATGTTTTATTTTCAGCCAAAATAAGACTTCCTTAATCTCTTTTGTTCTGCCTGGAACACGCTACGAGTACACTTATTTGGAAGGCGAAAAAAGAGGCTATTTTAAGCCTATCAGAGAAAATACCTCCACTTACCCCGTCGTTGGTTTTTAAACAGTCCATGTAAAAGTGAATGGATTTATCTTCTAGAAATACATCTTCCTCCCAGAAACACTTGGAAGGTGACTTTGAAATTCTTATCAAAATTTAACTTGGGTATGGTGTAGTCAATATTTTTTGGGAGAATACTGAAATTATTCAAAATACAGTCGTGCCCACATTTTTTATATGACAATTGTGAGATTGCCTTAAGATGAATAGCTGCACTAGCCACCATTTGCCTGCAAAAGATGTCAAAGAGATCGAGTGTCGAATCGATCTCAGTTCTCCGCTTATAAACAAGCTGACTTAGCTTAGTTAGCTGAGGTTTATAGCTTTATCCAAAGCAGTCCACCAGACAACCTTGTACGTGAGCATCGATCTTAGAACTGAAATGTTGAGCTAGTGACTTGTATATTGGGTTTACAGCTTAATTTCCTATCCAAAATAATACCCAGATATTTTGCTTCATTGGAGAGAGTTAAGTTTATACCATTAAGAGGAGGAGGATCAATCAAAGGAATTTTATATTTCCTAGAAAAGAGGACTATATCAGTTTTGTAGGGGTTAACACCCATACAACACCTAGCATTTAATTAGCTTTTTTAGGTAGGAGTTCTTTTGAAGTGCTTCTCCGAGATACGTCTATAGCAACGTCATCTGCAATAAGCGATCATCTTGCATCCCTCAGCCTCCAGGATTATCAGAAATCTATTTACCACCGAATTCGAAAGAAGAGATGATAAGACATCCCCTGCGGGGTGCCGTTGCTGAAAGATTTTCTGGCAGATGCTTCACCCAGTTTTGCGTTGATAATCCAACTAGTAAGCAGTAGATTGATCAACTCAACAAGTCTTATTCACCATCAGGGCTGCCATCTATGATCGCTGATGTGTTGACGTTGTTAAAAGCGCCTTCTATGACAGAGAAAGCTGTTATTGTATACTCCTTATGACAAATGGAATACTCAATTTTACGTACTAACATATGCAGTGCCATTTTCTCTGATTTGCCTTTGCAATTGCTACCTGAGCCGTAGTGCCCTTTCAGTACAAATAAGAAAAACTTTTGATTGTAAGTTGCGCGCCAGTTTTAAACTCTGATTTAATTTAATCTACGTAACTGCCTGTGAGCTAAGATAACGAGGGGTACCAGAAACCTACGTGCGCATGATCATGGACGTATATGAGGGAGCTAGGAGAAGAATAAGATGTTCGAAGATTCAAGGAAGCCTTCATGTAAAAGAACCCATCACAAGCAAGATACTCATAGAGCTCAGGCTCAGTTGGTATTGTCATGTTCAAAGGAGAGATCCTTCGATCCTTCGAAAGGCAAACCAAAAAACAATTGCATCATACAAATGCAAGAACACCAGCATTTGATTGGCCTTAATGACGAATTGATCCAAAATCGGGAAGTCTTCCGGTACTTCCTGAGTTAAAACCAGCAAACCCCACAGGTGAACCAGTAGGGATGCAGTAAAGTGGGAGGGTTGTAATCGTTCTACTCCGGATCATAACCTCACCGCAAGGAAGAGAAGAAGAAAAACTGCCTGTGAGCTAAAGCAGTACGTTGCATTACAGTACAATGGCGCCCAACGCTCAATTTGCGTTGGGCGCCATTTTCACGACAATGTAAAAAGTTAACACAACTTTCAGTTTGAGCTGATTGACTAATATACTTAGTACCGGCATAATATTAAAAATAGATATTTCATACCTATAAGTGAGGTGATGAAAGTTAGTCGCTTCTGTTTCCAAAAACTCAATAGAGCCAGGACACCCTACTAGAAAAAGTAGCCCACAATCTAATTTTGAAAGATACAGCCATAATAAATCCTCATCATAAATTTTGTCTCGACACTTTTTATAAATTGTAAAAAAAAAAATTTCTAAAAATATCATCGTCAGGTAATTATGACTTTTAAATCCCCACATTCGTGACATTCATGACAAAGCATTCATTTCATTACCATCACCACAATACACCCTATGGGGCACTGTATAATTAAAATAATTATCCCGAATTTCATAAGGATAGCACAGGGTTCTCTGTTGACTTTTATTGAAAAATAAAGGAAAATAACTGATGGATTCCCTCGAAAGGAATAATAATAAAAAAAAAAAAAAAAAAACATCCCAGTTGACTGATGGAAAGCTTTAATTTTTTTTTACTCAGTCAACTGGCGTAAAAACAGTACTTCGCTTTTAAAATTATCCCTCATTAATGTTTGTTTTCACAGAAATATTTACCACCTGCATAATTAATATTCACTTGTCACCGAACACTTAATGAATCCTTGCGGACGTGTCCTTTTAATAATCACTTCTTTTTTTTAAAAATAATTTATTTTTATTTTCTTTGTATCTCATTTCAGGTGAAGTAATGGACATTCTGGCCTTAATAAATTCAGGTATCAATTTCATCCTCTATTGTGCTATGAGTCGACAATTTCGTACAACATTTGTGTTACTATTTCGTCCGAAATTCCTCGATAAATGGCTACCAGTCGCTCAGGATGATGATATGTTGGGACGAACTGACATTGGACGTGATAACAATGGACATACGCAAACGCAAGTAACACATGTGTAGCATAAAATACAGCGTTGCTATCTAGAGGATACTAGTCAAACATCTGCTGCACCAAATGGCATTTTAAGTTGCATTTTATGCAATTTAAAAAGAAAATCTCAGCGACGGCAACATCAGCAGCAACATTAGAATACAACGAAACCGGAATGTTCCTTACTGTAGGTTAGCAACGCATCTTGATTCATCTAGTACAATGTTTTGGGTTTCAAAAAAACAAAAAAAAAAACCAAAAAAAAAAAAAATGTATAATAGTTAATTGCTTTTTGTTAGAATCGCTTTTTTGTAATTAGAAAATCTATTTTGAAAAATTTCATTTCGGAGTCAAAATTAAAACATGTAAAAAAAAAAACTTCAACACATCTAGTCTTGTAAGATACAGGAAAAAAAAAAATTAAAACAATGTTTTAAATAAACTATTTAAATATAAATATTATAATAATAAATTGTAAAATAGCAGCGCAAGAATTTTTATAAATAATTAGATTTTATAAAATACCGGAGATGTGATACGAATGCGGTATGTAATTTAAATGTAAATTTTATAAAAAACAAATTTTTAATTATAAATTTAACTACTATAGGATGTAAGCTTCTTCAAATTCTAATAATTAAAAATGTTGAGGGGGGGATACAGGAATTGAAAAATTAAATAAATTTTCCACAATACAGGGGAGTGCTAAGTTTGCTAGAATTTCAAGGAGTCTTTTGATAAAGCGGGCAGATTAAATGAATCAAAATCTTCTTTTCTTCCCTTGCTTTGGAGTGACAGATAGTAAGGGGAAACCTGACCACAAAGACAATGTTAGATGACATCAAGGGTTTTCAGTATGAAACTCTTCAATATTGAACCCTACTTTGCAGACTTCAACGGTTGTACTTTTGAGACACTGTTCTACGTTTTAACGGGCTGACCATGGATCTGTATATACTAGGTGGGGTGAAAAGTAACCTCCTTGGGAATGAAAATTTTTTTTTTTTTAAATGTTTTTTTATTTTATTCAATATAGTTTTAGCTTGATACACTTATTCCAGCGATTTTCCAACTTCTGGATCCCGTCCGAAAAGTAATTTTCCGGAAGGTCTGCAAAATACTCCTCCGTGGCGTCGATTATTTCCTCGCGCCGGCACATTGTCTTGCAAAAACAAAAAATTTTTTCGCTTCATGTGAGGCCGTTTTGCAGCGATTTCGGCCTTCAATCGCTCCAATAATGCACAGTAATACTCGCTGTTGATGGTTTTTCCATTATCGAGGTAGTCCATCCCAGAAAACCGACGCCATAACCTTTCCGACCCATTGAGCCTCCCTCGGCCGCTTCGGAGCACTCGTGCCAGCTTCAGTCCATTGCCGGGCACTCATTCTGTTCTCTGGTGTGTAATAGTGGATCCAGGTTTCATCAACAGTTAAAAATCGACGCCAAAAGTCCGATTCCGCATTAGCAAGTCCAAACCCTCTTTCGAAGTGCTCTCGCGTTCGTGTTTTTGGTCAGGAGTGAGCATGCGCGGCACCCAGGGGCAGGATAACTTTTTCATATGCAGAATATTGCCCAATATATGGCGTGTGCACTCATTACTAATCTTTGTGGTATCTGCTAGCTCACGCACCTTCACTTTCCGGTCAGCCAACACCATTTCATGTATTTTTTTGACATTGTCCTCTGTAACCGCATCGGAGGGCCTGCCGCGGACTTGATCGGTAGTGGAGTTGCGGCCACCACGAAACTCTCGAAACCAATATTTGACAGTGTAATCTGACGGAGCATTAGCCCCATAATATTTATCCAACTCTTCTTTTGTTTCCTTCGCCGTTTTGCCTCTCAAAAAATAATGTTTTATGAGAGAACGAAAATAGTTTTTGTCCATACTCAACATGATGCCAAACACGTCAACAACAATCAGCTGTCAAAACAAAACTAAAGACAGTATCGTACTGAAATTTGGCATGTCTGCCTAAATATGAATGGACTTCAAGGCACCATAACCTTTTTTGCAGTAGCAGCGCATTCTGGCGGTCAAGGAGGTTACTTTTCACCCCACCTAGTAGGTATACTAGAAATTTCGTGACATTTTTAAATGTTTTTTTTAAATTTTTACACTTTTTCTTAATGAAATTTCAGATCTTAGTCTCACCTTAACAGGAAGTCTAAAATGTAAAATAAATAGATTTCTGTAAGAAAAAAAATAAAACTTTGCTATTTTATTAGAATGAAGATATAAATAGTTTAAAAAAATATATGCTGGGTTCTTATTGGAGTGTTCACCGCAAACGGCTTTCCCTTATCTTCCACTACTTGTGGTTGAAGGATAGATAAATGCTGCAACTGTTAGAAGTATCTGTTGGAAGTGTCATAACCAAGTACTACTCGTAGATATGCAAATGTAGCAACTTCCAATAACAAGAAAGCGTTCTTCAGCGCATTGAGTAGGTGTGAGGAAAGCTGCTCCTCATGGAGTTCTTAAGAAAGAGTTTGGTGGTCAGCATACATGTTTTTTTTAATTTTTTGATCTAGCTTTCACTTAAAGCTTGCAGAGCTACTTCTTCGATCTTATCCCTTGACCCATAATATACAAATAAGTGCGGACCATATAAATACATTGGTAGAAATTAGGCGGCCAACCCAGTGGCATCCAACAAGTTTGGTCATTCGTCAAAAATATTAAAAATTCTGCCTCGTCTGCCATCCATTCGCTCATTTACAATGACATTCCAGCTGTCAGCTCCTTAGACAAAGCAAATCTGCTTGCTGCTCACTTTGCAGCGAATTCCACGCTGCCAGATAATGCTTTGGCTCCACCTGTATTTGATAGCGTCAAATTTTCCATGGGACAAGTACACTTACGCACTCGTACAGTTGCAGGAGTACTAAAGGCCTTAACATACACAAATCCGTGGGTCCATAGTTTTGAAGAGGTGTTCTTCTACGCTGGCAAAACCTCTGCGTAAGCTTTTCTGTCTATCCTACTTTTTAGGGCTCTTTCCATCGAGTAGATGGAAAACAGCATTTGTCCAGCCCGTCCCTAAAAAAGACGAATCTCCCGCACTGTCCAATTACCGACCCATTGCACTTACGTCTCTTCTTTCCAAGGTCATGGAAACGCTGATAAATCGTTAGTTTATGAAATATCTCGATTCACGAAAACTCCTTAATGACCGGCAGTATGGTTTTCGTAGCAACAGGTCCACTGGTGATTTGATAGCATATCTCACCGAAAAGTGGAACCAATCTCTCCATCACTTCGGCGAAACTAAGATGGTTGCGCTTGATATTTCAAAGGCATTTGACAGAGTTTGGCATCAGGCTGTTTTGTCGAAAATGGGTGCATTGGCGTCAATGAGTCTCTTCTTCAATGGATTAGAAATTACCTTTCGGAGGGTTCAATACAAGTTGTCTTGGACGGCTTCAAGTCTGCAATTCACCAAATAAATGTTGGTGTTCCCCAAGGCTCTGTTTTGTCTCCTCTTTCTTATTTTTATAAATGATCTCTTTTCTGCAACTTCTAATCCAATCCATTTCTTCGCTGATGACAGTACCCTCAGTTTTTCATATTCGTTCCCTTACTCATGTCCTTTCTCTTCGGCCGTAGAAGGGGAACGGCAACGTATGTTAAATACATTAAATTCCGACCTGGACAGCATAATTAAATGGGATTCAAACAACAGAGTGGAATTTAATGCTTCCAAAACACAATGCTGTCTTCTGTCTCTCAAGCGAAACCAAAACCCTCTACCATTATCCATGGATGGTACTTGCATCATTGAAACCGAAAAACTTTCCATCCTCGGTATGTGTATTAATAACCATCTTCAATGGAATGATTACATATTTGAGGTCGCCAAAAATGCTGCAAAATGTCTAGGATTCCTTAAACGGTGCAAGAAATATGTTAATTTATATTCAATTTATAAGGCATTCATTCGCCCTAAGTTGGAATATAACGCCCATATCTGATAGGGTACAAAATTGCGCGTTAAAACTTATAGGTAATAGATACATTGTGAATTCCATTCATTCACTAGAACATCGGAGAAATGTCTCCTGTCTCTCCCTGTTTTATCGTTTTTTTAAAAAAAAAAATGCTCCAGCGAAATAGCCAGCTGCATTCCTCCCCTTCAAAACTTCACCCGCAATACGCGACATGCTTCGAATGCACATCAGTTCACCCTAAAGCCTAACTTCGGCCGTACTGTTAAATATAGGGATTCGTTTATAAGCCGAACGACACGAATGTGGAATGATCTACCAGGCTCTGTATTTCCCCATCACTACAACCTTCAAACATTTAAAGCCAACGTGCACAGGCTTCTCCTCTGTTCTTCTTCCCCTTTTCCTTAAAAGCCCGTGCACAAATACAATTTTTTTGGAGACACTTATGTAAGAGGAAAGAGTGACTCTGTCATTGAGAGCAACATTCGAGAGCTTCTTTCCCTTGTTTCTTCGATAGCTGTATGGCGGGTCGCAATCAACTTTTATTCCTTCGAGCGGTCCGTACTGATGTTATGCTCCATTAATTTAGGATGTAGGCCAAATTCAAGCTCGTCTTCATAGTGACATTTCTTTCCGATCTCTTTTAGCGGCAAGGTTAGGTTAGGTTGGAAGGAAGTGCACATAAGTGCTTATCATGGTGTCTATACGGTCCATTGTGTTTCCCTTTTGTTATGTGGAACTTATATTTAAATCATTTATCTGCCGGTCGGTTATGGTGCAAACCAGTATGCGCTCTATATAAAGCCTATCATGTTTCTAAGTGGAGCCTGTTTTCCACATAACGAAAGCGGGGGTTTTGAAGATTTGGGCAATCACATAACAAGCGTTTGATAGTTTCTGTCTCCTCTATATCTTGACAGCTCCTGCAGTAGTCGGGTGTGTTGATGCCTAGTTTGACAGCCATTTCCCCTATCGCGCAGTGTCCTGTTAGCACGTCTATCAAGATTTGAATTTCTTTTTTACTCATCGCTATTGGGCTTTTTGTTCTGTTTTCATCCACTGTCGGCCATAAGCTGCGAGATGTGATACAGCCGCTTCTGGCAGACCATGCGAAGTTAATCAGTTCTCTTGATTTAAGGTCTATTTTCCTTTTTAGTTCACCTATTTAGCGGGAAACTACAAACGATATTCTGGCTTTCAGTTCCTTGCTACGTGTGAGTGTTCTACTCATTATATGCCCAGAAGATTTCGATGCAATACTTCGGTAGTTTGAATCTGGCCTCTGTAAGCGAATAGCGGCTAATTAAGCACTTTAAATTCATTGAGTCTAATAGTCTTTCTCCAAGTCCTAGTCAACATATGTATCCCAGATATCTCTAATTGGAACTGCCTTATCTTGCGATGGTCTTTTCTGCTTCTGGCATTCAAGTAGCGAAGAAATTGTAGCATCGGCTTGAACCTACGACGTGCGGTACCAAATTTGCGCTGATTTATTCAACTAATTGGCGCCCAACGTGACGAAATTCTTTGACAACGGTTTTTCACTCTATATTGTAGTAGAGATCCAGAAATTAGTAATACAAATTTGGTGAACAGTATATTTGCTTGACCCTAATGTCTGCCTCTCAAAAGTTCCAATAACTTACAATCTGCGATATCCGTTTGGGGCCCAATTCTCTTTAAGGAGTTTTCTGTTATTTCTGTCTTTTGCCATTCGAATGACATGCAGTGCGAATTTCAAATAATGTCTCTCGACCGATTGAATGTATACCATTTGACCAATACTGGTATGAAGTTGCACCCAAAAGGCTACCGAGCCTATTAAACTAAGATCACAAAGGAACAACTTGCGCTTCATGTCACTCGTGACCCTCATGTCCAATTCTTGAACTGTGTTCATATTTATTTAGTATCTATTGATTCCACCTCCAAATTAATATGCGTAGATTGCGATATTTCGCAAAACTAGAAGGATAAAGGAAAGTTTGTTTATCCATATTGCGTATGTAAGTCTTGCACGTAATGGTCTATTGTGCCCCCTGCTAATACCTAGCAGAGATTTATTTCCTCATGACAGTTTTCCTTGGAATATACTTCCTTCAGAATTGTTTTCGAGGGCCAAACACTCTTACTCTAGAGTACCCTCTCTAATCCGGTTTCTCTTAGGAATCATGGTTGGCATATCCTCATCTGATAGTTGGTACTTGCCCAAGCATTTCAGTCTTTTGTGGGTCAGTGCCCCACAGGACTCCAGAAGATGTTTTCGAGTCTCACTGGACTTATTGCAGAATTTACAAAGGCCTTCGTTTGTTATGTCTCGTTTCCTTAGATGATCCCCGAGTTTAAAGCCTGTTAGGATACGTATGTTATTCTTGTTAAGACAGATGCACGTTTCAAATCTTTTCCGGTTGTAGTGTCCCAGAAGTATCTTACCTTGCCTCAAACCTGGAGTATTAATCCTGGTTCTCACCCTGTCTTCTCCCTCCATCTTCCTGAATACTTTGCATTATGATTTCCTATTCCGCAGAATGGTTCCGGTCAAATTAAGGATTCTGCTGTTCCTTGCCTTGCCAAGGAGTCTGCTTCTTCGTTGCCTTCTATTCCAATGTGGGCAGGTACCCAATAGAGGGTTACTACTACCCAATTCATTATGTTTGTATAGACATTTCCGCTGCTTGACTGTCGGTCAATATTGCTATGTCGCAGTTATTATATCTTCTATCAAGATTGAATTGGACACATCTATCTATAGTGTATATTTCAGCTTGAAAGATGCTGGTACTTTGTCCATAGGTTTTGAGTGCTTTGTTCTTGGCCCAAATACACCTGCCCCGGTTCCTTCTTCAGTTCTCGACCCGTCTGTATACCACTTTATTGAGTGATTACACAGTCCGTATGCTATGGATTCATTGCTCTAGTCGTTTATTATCCTTTACAGCAATTTTCCTAGTAGTCCGTCCTTAAAATGCCTATGCCAGAAGTTATAACTTCCTTAACACTAAAGGACTATTTTGATTTAATCTTTTAGCATCAGTTGAATACTCACTAAATAAAATATTCAATATCCAACCTCTATAGTCCGACAAAACACAAAATTCAACCTCTCTTTTACGGTTTCTAGGAAATTATTTGACTTTAAAATATTTACCCTAATCGGACATTCTAACACTAGATATCCCATTTTGTCGCAGACACAATGAAGGCATTCGGGTGGCAAGACACGATCTAGTTTTAATGACGCTCGTGTGTGCACGTAAATAGAGATACACAATCGCACACGTCTGCCGCATATTGCCCGTAAGCGTTTATCCAATATGCAGCACGTGGAGGTGACATTAAAATTTTGTTTGTCTTTAAGCAAACAAAATGGGAAAGGATACAAAACATAACACGGAACTGCAGTTTATTTTAGTTTAGTTCCTCGGGTAATAGTTTGGGAACATTTCAAAATATAGTAGATTAGTGTTGCCAGCATTTCTTTTTTTTATTACATTTTTAATAATTTATCACTTAACATAAGCCATGCTGATGCAGGTTATAGTTACTGTGAACTACGCATAGTTTCTCCTACACTCAGCAAATTACACGTGGGCCGAAAAAATAAAGTCATCCGTAGGTAGTTACGAAGGCTCGAAAATAATTTTAAGCGTTCCGTACCAGAATGGTATAAAATGGAACACTGATGGATTCAACAAGGTGTCTGTCTGTCTGTCTGCAGGCTTGTGCGTTTTTGGGGGCATAACGTACTGGAAAAAAAATAAATCTACTCCATCATGCGATACATCAAATGTTAACTGGAGTTGCAAGCAATTCGAGTATTTGAAAAATTTAAAAAAACTCAAAACCAAGACAGGCATTGGGTTTCAAAAATGATAGCATATGTAGTTTCAATTATTCTCCAAATAATGGAGATTCGAAATATTAGGTTATTACATTTGAAATGTCTTATTTCGCAGGCGATAAATGCAAAACCATCATTTTAAAGAAAAAAAATAGTTTATTCTTCGAAGTAATCAACATTAGCATCGATGCTGCACCTCTATCAGACATCGAAAAAAGTGATAATTTATAGGCGAAAGGTCATTTGAGTATGGTGGATGAGGGAAAACTTCGTATCTCACCTCTGCAAGTTTTGCCACGGATCGTTGTGACGTATGTGGTCTTGCATTATCGTGTAGGAGAATTTGTCCACGTCTATTGCCATCATCCGGCTGTAGTTGGCTTAAAAAATGCAAATTCGCAATTTCTCTGCAATATGACTTTGCTGTGATAGTTTCACCGGACTGTACTTGAGGGTGGCCGTGGTGTAGTGGTAACATCATCGCTTGTCACGCTGTTGATTCACGGGTCGAAACCTGAAGTCAAGAATCATCTATTTATTTCGCATGAAATAAATACAAAAGTCGATCACTTGCGAAAGCTAAGTCAACTCTACTGTGAAGACATAACACTGGCAGTAGGGTGGTCTTATGGCTAATATGCAACTTGATCGTGATGATGACATCAGGTGGATGGAAAAAAAATACTGTGAATCATAAGCAACGAAAATAATAGCGAAAACAAACAAAATACTCCCCAGTTATCTGGAGAGCCTCCCTTGGAGTTTACAGAAACTTAATACCACCTGAGTTTCAAACCAACTACAAAAATCTCTTTCTCTCTGTCTCTTCCCCTTTTCGCAAACCGCACGTGTTCTAAAAATTAGTATAAAAGTATTCATATCCCCTTTAACACGTGCAAATTATAAAAAAAAAAAATGCAAGAAAGAGTAGTGAAATACTCACTCGCTGGTTACCATAAAATTTCTTAGATAAAGTGATTGTCTCGAATGCTACATTGGGGTTTCACTGCAGTATAGCTACTGACATCTACGATTGTCATACGAAACCCACTTTTCATCAGAACTTAACAATCTGGTTTAAAAATAATTCAATTCTATTAAGATTGACTAAGCTACTGGTGATCTGTAGTTTTTGCTATTTATTTGCTTCAGTCAATTCGTGGGGTACCCATTTATCAATTTTGTTAAATTAACCGATCTCCTCAAGATGACGGCTTATATTTGCCATGGAGGCTTCAAACTTCTCAGCAAGGTATCGTAAAGTCATCGATGGGTCAAGTTCAACTTTCACCTGTAATTAGCTGGTCATCTATCTTCTACGAGCTTTATTTTCTATATCAAAACCTCCCTCGCTGAATTTAGTAACATCTCACTGTTCGTTCATTATTCAACACCTCATTAAATGCTTGGTTGCTGTATTCAGTGGTCTTTTCAAGTCGAAATGGAACAGCACTCTAATATCTCTAGTAGTAAGCATCTCTGTAAAAAAAAATGGAAAAACTACCAAGAGAAAAATAATTACGCACTTATTCAACTACAAAAACAATTCTCAAAGTAAATATACAGATGTTGCCGCACTGACGTCTGAGTCAATCTCATGGCAAAACGAACTTTTCATATGCAAAAGCTTGATGTAATAGATAAAGAGGTCAAAATCATTTTGCTTTCACTAGAAACCATTTTCACCGCAATGCTTTCAGGCTTAAGAGATTAAAAATAAAAGCGAACTCAATACCCACCATCGGCCTTACCGACAGACTGGCAGGCAAACAGACAGAGAGAATTGAGAGCCCCACTTTTTTGATCTGGATATCCAACATTTTCAGGAAACCAATACTTGCCCCTATAGTTGCAAGTAAAAATATATCAATTTAATGCGCGAAGCACACACAATCGCATAAGACCATCCACTGCTGCACCGCTGTTGGCAATTTTACCCGTTTATTTCAAAAGGTAATGAAAGCAATATAAATCCAATTGACCATTGGATTGTTTAACATTTAGATGCTCCTACTACACGGTCGAGCTACAATATATTTTATTTAAATGGAATAAGCTGTTCTAATGTTTAGTGAGTATAAATAAGTGAATATACAGGAAATATGAGTCCTCAAAATGTTGCTTACCTTTCATCACTATACCAAATTTTAAAAACAATCTGTAAATATCCTGTCAATCGTTAGATTAAATTGCTCCCCTTGTTTCTATGGATTCATTATGATCAAATTTGATCTTGGTCTTGCACTTTTAGAAAAATAAAGAGTATTTTACTAGCACAGAATATTCGCTTACCTTAAACCACATAGCACTATTGCTGCCTTCCATAGTTTGTCGTGATTTTTAAATCTTGATCTTGTTGGTCTATAGTTGCTACCTGAATGGCTATCGGGGGGCTTTGATACTAACTTACGAGTATTGTTGTACTCGACGGTATATTAGAAGCATCTTCACTATTTTACTTGACTATTTAAGAGTAAGGTCCTTAAAGTTGTATCTGTATTGCTTAAATTTGTATTTATTTTTGTAATTATGCAGTTTCATAGTCCTACAAATACTACTGATAGGAAGGTCAATTCCGGCAGAACAGAAGGACTTTTCCTGGTTATCTGAAGAAGATTGTTAATGATTTAAATTGCTCACCTCACCATCAAGAATCAGTTATCTTGTCAGCTAAACTACTGAGATAAAAATTGATTTACTATCTCAATGTCTCTCAAGTCAGCTGAAATTATTAATATCAGCTGGCATCCCATGGAATTTATTCTCGACTACTACCAAGAGTCACAAAATGAATTTTAGCTCAAATTTAAGAAAGGCTACCTCTTTAAAAGTAATTCCATTTGAATTAGATGAGTATAAAATGCTACACATTGCCAGTCTTAAATGTGTCTGTACACCGAAAGAAAAACGCCACGTAGGTAAAAGCTATTTTTATAAATTCCTATAAAACAAGACACAATTTAATTGGTTATCAAATATGCCTTTGACAGTATCCTTATTTTTATATTTCAGTCTAATTTGAAGCTGTAAATTGGTTCAAATTAAACTTTGAGTTGTCGAAACGTGACACACGAAGGACACACCATTGTTGTTTTCAGTACCTCATCGTTATTCCGCCATGGCTTTCTGACAACATATTTTTCTTATTATTCCCTAATTTGAGACAGTATCTTGTAACGCTTCCATTGCAAACCGACACTATCAATGCTTGTAACTCCATTGTTTTCCACGAATCCTGTTGTCTCCCCATTAATCTTCACACAATGTTTGCCATGACTTACCATCGTCTTCCTCACTGAATTTCCCATCAACAGAAAACAGTCCAACGACAGCGATGAATATTAAAAAGTCTTTTGTTTATTGACTCGAACCTCATAACTCAAAACTTTGAAGAAAAATAGAATAAAATCACTAATGAAAGGCATTCTCACCCAGATGACACATTTATGTGGGTGCAAAGGTCCTCGAAGAAAATTAATTCCATCCCCAATTTATCATTTCACTTCAGAAAGTAATTTGCCCCTGACAAGCAGCCGCGATTTCTATCGGCCATCGGTACGACCATATCCACCTCATTGTTGAATGTGTTTCCATTTTCTTTTGTACCTTCGGGGCAGGGAAGAAAGATTACAAATTGATATGAAAGGGAAATAAATGTCACGCCTGCTAGGGGTTGTATGACAGAGTTCTTTTCTTTTTTTTTTCTGTTTACCATTCCTTTTTTCTTTCTTCATTATCATTTCCATTTTATTTTTCTGGCCTCGTTCCAACAGATATACTTAGCATGCATATGAAGCGTGCCTTTAGGCCGTACATCTTCTTTGTGGTCAGTAATAAATTGGGATAATTTATCTGATTTGTGGTATAAGATAATTTGCTTATACTTAGCTCATGCTCAATCCTCCTCCCCTTAACCAGTATAGTAATAGATAAACATTGCAACTATTAGATTTAGTAGATTCAAAGAGAAACGAATTCTACTTACACCGTAGCTTATTCGACATTAAAGTAGCCATATACCATAGGAATGTGATTAGAAATATAAGAGAGATTTCTTTTTAAAGGGATTAAAATATAGTAACGAGCCCCGCATATATTTTGATCCACTTAAAAATAAAAATAAATATTTATTTATACATTAGCTATGTAAGAAGAAAAGCGAAAAAAACGCACATTTAAGTACGAGTAAGTAACGATTTAAATTTAAAATAAAATCTATTATTTTATAATTCTATATGTTCTTTCATATTCAATATATTTTATACTTAAAATAAAATAAATAATTATATTTTAGAATATTTAACATTTATACATTGTTAAACTCTTAAATTTATAAATATTTCCTTAGAGCTGACAAATGAAAAAACAAATTAAATACATAAACATTAAAAGAAATATATTTATAAATTAGTGAGACAGAGTCGTACTTGTTTGATGATGACCTGGAAATGAGGAATAGTGTAAAACTAAAATGAAAAATGTTATTTTTATATTAAACAGTTAAAAAAAATAATAAATCAAATTTTAAAAATAAAAATACATACATATGTAGTTGCTCAATTGTGTTTTTATTATTTCGTATTTTTTTAATAGAACGAATATAAAAAAGGGTGTTTGCTGCAGGATTTGAACAACACAAGTTGAGCAAACGAGCCTTCAACTGCTCATAACATTAACCAAGAAGAACTCCTCATCGTCCCCACCTTGGTTCACCAAAGAATAGCGCTCGCTTCGCAATAGAAGAAATAAACTTTGGCACACGTACCTTAAATCTCGTTCGCACTCTGACTTTTCCAATTACTTCCACGCATATACCCACTTTTCCGAACTCTGTGAATATCTATATCTCGAATATTTAGACCAAATCCAGCATACCATGATATCCGATCCGAAACGATTTTTTCAATTCATCAACACAAAAAGAAAATCTGACAACTATCCAGCTGCTTTAAAATTGTCTAACACTTCCTCCGGTGATCCTAAGATAATCGCAAATTTATTTGCCCACTTTTTCAGCCAATCATTTAGCAACCATGGGCTTGAAGTTGATCTTGAATATTTCTCGTACATGAAAAGCTGTGCCCAAACCTCGTTAGTCTCTGTTGACATAACCGTGGAACACGTGAAAGAAAAGATAAAAAAAACTCAAGAACGAATACTCTCCTGGTCTTGATGGTATCCCTTCAATAGTACTGAAAAATTGCTTGAACCATCTGGCCCAACCCCTCACGGATCTCTTCCAGATATCTGTCGCACAAGGAGTCTTCCCCAAGCTTTGGAAGAGCTCTTACATAATTCCCTTTCACAAAAAGGGTCCCAAGAATGAAATCCCCAACTACCGGCCCATTGCTAAACTCTCCTGCGTTCCTAAGCTCTTTGAAAGCATTATTTACGATACAATGTTCTTCCATTGTAAGTCTATCTTTTCCCCTAACCAGCACGGATTGCTTAAGGGAAGGTCAACAACTACTACTCTGTGTGCATTAGAGGATGGCAAAGAAGTTGATGTAATTGCCACAGATTTTAGTAAGGCCTTCGATAAAATCTTGCACAGAATCATTCTTTTTAAACTCAAATCCCTTCGCTTCCAACTGAATTTCATTGGGTGGATTAAATCCTACCTTGAGGGACGCCAATACAAAATACTATTTAGATCGGCTGTATCCGACCCCATTAAAGCCACTTCCGGGGTCCCTCAAGGTAGCCATCTTGGTCCCTTGATTTTCATTTTGTCAATTAACGACGTTGACTTCATCATCAAAGACTCTTATCTATCCATCTACGCTGATGACATGAAAATCTTCAGACACATATTAAACCCCGCCGACTCTTGCCCACTTCAAGCTGACTTGAACAACTTTTCAACCTGGTGTCAAAAAAATTTTCTTGAGCTCAACGTCAACAAATGTCAAGCTATTACATATTCCCGAAAGCGTCTTCCAGCCCCTAGGTCCTATTTCATCTCTGACGAGCTCGTCCCTTCTGTAACTTTATTACGCGATTTGGATGTTATCTGCGACAGAGAACTAAATTTCCGCTGCCATATTCACAACATTATTAGCAGAGCCAACTCTGCGCTCGGTTTCGTAAAACGTTCGTCTAAAGAATTCTCGAGCCCCTACGTTACGAAATCTCTCTACTTCACATTTGTTCGGCCAATTCTCGAATATGCTAGCCAAGTATGGTCCCCCTATCAAGATACCCATTCCCTTCGAATAGAGGCTATTCAACGCAGGTTCATCCGTTTTGCTCTTCGCGGTCTTCCTTGGTCTGACAAGCATAACTTACACCCATATGAGAATCGTTTGAAATTAATTAACGTACAGCCACTTGAAATACGTTCAGAAATTGCTGACATCAGCTGTTAGCAGGAAACATCAACTGCCCTAATCTGCTCCAAATGATCTCCCTTAACACTAACCCACGCCTCCTGTGGTCTGTACCAATCTTCCGTCTCAATTTGCATCGCACCAATTATGGTTGTAACGAGCCAATGTCTAGAATGCTACGTTTGGCCAACGGCGCGCACAGCTCTTTTGATTTTCACTACAGCAAATTTGCACTTAGAAACGCCCTCCAGAATTCCACTTCCACTCCTCCGCCCTAATAACTTTAGTTTTAGTTTTAAGTTTAGTTTTTAAGTACTTAGCCTTAGTCTTAAGATGTGTTTAGTAATAGTCTAGTTTTAGTGTAGTTATTAAGTTCTGCTTGAATTAAGCTAAATAAATAAACACAAACAGAGTTCATCTCATTTGGGTACCTGGCCATAGCGGTTATAAAGGTAGTGATAAAGTTACTTCTGGAGTACCTCAAGGTAGTCACTTTAGTCCCTTGTTTTTCTTATTGTTTGTCAATGACATTCCAAACGTTATTTTAAATTCTCAGTGCCTCGAACTCAATGGATCTAAATGTCAAAGTCTTAGCTTCATTCACTACATCTATAATATTGATAACATTTCATTATCTAAAATACTTACTTACTTACTTAACGGGCTCCCGACCCGTGAAGAGTCTCTGTCTGAGATACTGTAGCCTTCCATCATCTGCGATCTCGGGCACGTTGCTTCCAGTTATCCAGACCAAGCGCTCTGGCATCCGCGATGGCTTGGTCTTTGAAACGGAGGTTCGGTCTTCCTTGTCGTCTCGAACCTGGCGGCTGGGGTTCGAAGATTCTCTTAGCTGGAGCATTATTGTCCATTCGCTCGATGTGGCCGAGCCAATGTAGTCGACGTATTTTGGCTTTTTGGACTACATCCACATCTTGGTACAGCTCATAGAGTTCGCGGTTGTATCTTCTCCTCCATTCGCCCTCCTCGCAGACAGGACTAAAAATCCGCCGAAGAATTTTTCTTTCGAAGGAGCCCAGTATCAGCTCTCAGTTCCTGCTTATCGTCCAGCACTCGGCGTTATAAAGAAGAACTGGCAGGATAAGGGTTCTGTAGAGCATACATTTTGTCCTTCTAGTTATTAGTTTTGAACCCAATTGTTTTGCCAAACCGAAGTAGCAGCGGTTTCCTAAGGTAATTCTTCGCCGGATCTCCACTAGGATGTCATTTGTGGAGTTCATGTTTACTCCGAGGTAGATAAACTCCTTAACTACCTCGAAATTGTTTCTATCAATAGTGACGTTCTGTCCTAGGTGGTGGACAGATACTTGTTTGTTTGTTGATAGCATGTACTTAGTCTTATCCTCATTTACTACAAGGCTAACAAATTTCGCCTGTTCTTCAATCGCCGTAAAAGCCTCTATCACGGCACTCTGAGAGCGACGGATCTGTTGAAGATAGTGCCTTCCGTGTTGACACCTGCCTTGCGCACTATCTGCTCAAACACAAGATTAAAGAAGTCACATGATAGTACGTCTCCTTGCCGCAATCCAGTGCATGTTTGGAATATTTCGGAGGAACTACTTTCAAATTGCACGTTGCTGCGCTTATTTTCCAGCGCCACGCTACAAAGCTGGATCAGTTTCGCCGGGATCCCGAATTCGGCCATCGCCACATAAAGCTCCTGACGATGTATGATATCATATGCGGCCTTGAAATCGATGAATAGGTGGTGAGTCTCGACTTGAAATTCATTGGTCTTTTCCAGGATTTGCCTCAGTGTGAAAATTTGGTCTATAGTCGATCTGCCGAGCCGGAAGCCACACTGGTACGTGCCGATTAGTGTGTTGCAGAATGGTTTGTGACGTTCACACAGTACGTTGGATATGCCTCGATAATTCTTGCAAGACATAGGATCGCCTTTTTTGTAGATGGGGCATATGTCCAGTCATCGGGCATGCTTTCTTCCACCCATACTTGGTTGATGATTTTTTATCTAAAATATCCTCTAAAAAATATTTGGGTGTGGTTTTTGATCATTCTCTTAATTTTTCAGGACACATAGACTTTTTAGTTGCAAAATGTAATTCTTTGCTCGGTTTTTTCTTAAGAAATTCAAAAGATTTTTCAGATCCCCACTCTCTCAAATCTCTTTTTTCGTGCCTACGTTAGGTCCTCTTTGGAATACTGAAGTATTGTATGGAACCCATGCACTCTAATAGAATCGAAAGGATTCAATTAAAATTTACCAGAGTTACGATACGAAGACTCCATTGGAATATTGATCTACCTTCTTATAATATACGATGCAAGCTAATAGAAATGTTATCTCTTAATATTCGAAGGAAATATTATTGTGTTATGTTTATTAGAGGTTTATTGTCTAATCGTATCGATTGTTCTTTTCTCTTGTCTCAAATTGGTATTTAGGGCTCCTATAAGATCTTTACGGATTCGTACTCTATTCTTTGTACCTCGTCACAGAGTGAATTATGGACTTAATGAACCATTGTTTAGGTGCTTAAGAGAAGCGAATTCTGTATGTAATTCAATTGATCTTTTATCTCCATTAACCCATATACGCCCGCCGTGACCAAACGAGGACACCTAAAAAATACCGTAAACTTCTTAATATTTCTGTTTTTTCTTCTTTCTTTTGTTGACATTTGATGGTTAAGAAGCTATTGACGTGTTATTAGACAAAAGAGTTTTCACGAATCGAGGTAAAGACGAATGGGACAGTAGCGATGACGAACCGCTCGCTGAAATCAATAGACGTAGAAATAATTTTGAGGCGTAAAACAGAGCCTATCTATAAGCCTATAGTTTCCACTGAAGGTAATATGCAAGCGCATCTCGATAAATTGTTGGATGAAATGAGAAATCAAAATCTATTGCGAATTTTTGAAAAAGCATTTGCCGGGGAAGTTTTCGCCATGATTGTTCAATACACGCAGACTTACGCGGCTCAGAAAAAACAAGCATGACTTCAAAGTACCTGTCGATGAACTCAAAACATTCTTCGGTATTCTTTTATTGACTGGTTACCATTCATTGCCTCGAGAACGTTTGTATTGGTGCCTGGACGAAGACTCTATGCCAAGAAATAAATTCGAGGAAATAAAAAAATTACTTCATTTCTGTGACAATCTTGTCGCAGTCGAATCATCCGACAAAATGTGTAAGGTGCAACCGCTTGCAGATATACTTATGAAGAAATCTTTGGGTACAAGAGTGGCAAAGCTATTACTCCACAAACTAGGCACAAGTGCTAAAGACCATGTCGTGTACTTTGACAATTTCTTCACTAGTTTCGAATTGCTCCGTGATTTACGAAAAGCAGGTTTTCGTGCAACAGGTACCGTTCGCGAAGGTACGAGTAGAACCAAGAAGTGCCCTCTAGTTGGAGTGAAGGAAATGAAAAAGAAAAACCGTGCTGATTTTGACTATCGTTTCGACCAAGTCAACCAAATTTTATTCTTCCGTTGGCTGGACAACAGTGTCTGCACCATGGCGTCCTCCCTCTGGGGAAAATAAAGAGATGGAGCGCAGTGGAGAAGAAAAAAGTAGACGTTGGAATTCCGCATGTTTTTCAAAGCTACAACAAGGGTATGAGTGGTGTAGATCAAGCTGATCAATCAATTTCATTGTACCGCTCTGCTATACGTGGCAAAAAATGGTGGTGGGTTTTGTACACGTACATGCTGGATCTAGCCGTGGCAAACGCATGGCGCCTTCACATCCTAACGAATGATGACAAGTTGGATCAGCTTCAATTTCATCGCTACATTACTCGTCACTATTTGAGACACACAAGTAGTGAAAATTTGCGTCCAACAGCAACTAAGATGTACCGTGTGTCATAGAAAAGCACGTTGGCAATGCAAAAAGTGTGTGCAAACTTTATGTGTTGAAAGAGAATGCTTTGAAATTTTTCATACTGCTTAAGCCCAGTGTCCCCCTTTGAGGACGGCTTTTTTTTTCCAATGAAGGATATATTTTTTTTTTTTTTTGTTTTTTTATTATTTTCTTATAACAATAATAGTTTTTACCAATTAATAAAGAAATTTTTTTATTTCAACCGCGAAGTTTTGGATTAAGTAGAGACTCTTTTAAGTGTCAACTATTACTAGTTTTAAGTATCTTGGGTGAAGATTTTTAAGTTTTATTAAAGACTGTTAAGTCAGTAATTGACTAGAGAGCACTTATGTATCCCTGTTTGATGAAATGAAATAAATAAATAGACAAAGCTGATGAACTATCTAGAGAAGGATCCGCATCAAACTTCATGATGCCAAGACCATTCTGCGGTGCGGAATACCCAACAGCACTGCAGTAAAGTTTAAGTTTAAAAGCAGTATTAAAGACTGGCTTAAAGAAAAGTTGGAAACTGAAGGTAACAGACAGGCCAAAAAATTCTTGCCAAATGCTTCCCACCTACAGTGCTGTACAAATTAATACAGTCACTTTTTTCTAAACATAATCATAAGTAGGCTGTGTTTTTTCGGTTACTTTTTTAAAAAGTTGGACCAGAATTTTGCAAATTAATTATGGCTCATATTTTCTGTTGGCTTTTACGAAGGTAGGTTCAATTTTTGATTCATTTTATAAAAGTTAGGCTTTCACCTAATTTTTTATTAGATTTGTACAATTTGGTTCATATAAATTTGAAAATGGATATCTCTATGGAGGAAAAGGTTAAAATTATTGCTTTACATGCGCATACTGGCAAGAGCATAAGGGAGATTTCCGCAGATGTTGGAGTTTCAAAATCAAGCGTTGCAAAGATCAAAGCGCTGCACAAAGCTTCAGGATTAACTGCAACGGGTCGGACAGGACAGTGCGGACGAAAACGCAAAACCACGGATGATGACGATAAGGTTTTGATTCGAAATAGCATAAATCATATTTGGAAGACGAGCGGTGAGCTTCAAAGAAACTTGCCATTAGCTCGTGTGGTGTTGGATACATCATATGTTCGAAGGCGCCTTCTGGAAGTGGGCCGCAAGACCAGAAGACCTCTGAAAAAACAACTTCTTACCGAGACTATGATGAAGAAAAACTGCAATGGGTCAACAAACACAAAGAGTGGTCAGCAGAAAACTGGAAAAAAATAATCTTTTCAGATGAGAGCCACTTGGAAGTTTAGGGCCACCCTGTAAGTGTTGTGAGAAGAGGTGATAACGAAAAGCTTCGACCTGGTCACATTATGAAAACCCCTAAATACCCACCGAAAGTAATGTTTTGGCGTTGTTTCACCTCCGCGCGTCCTGCAAATTTGAAGCCAATCGAAGGAATGATGAACAGCATCAAATTCGTGGATGTCTTGAGCCATATGCAAAGACAATTTCCGACTGAAAACGCAGTTTCCCAACAAGATCTTGCACCAATGCCACACTTCGAAAAAAAATGAAACAATTCTTTGCAGAAAAAAATATTAAGGTGCTGGAATGGCCGGGGAACTCCCCTGACCTCAATCCAATCGAAAATCTTTGGGCTATTATAAAAGCGAGGCTCAGGAAACGAGCCAAAAACAAGCTAATTTCAGCTATTATTGAAGTGATTCAAGAAGAATAAATCAAAAAAATATGTGAATCCTTGATTCTTTCCATGCCAAATGGAATAAAAGAGCTTATTGACATTAAAGGCGGTCATATAAATTATTAATATAAACAGAAATTATAATGTTTTGCAAATAATCAAAATATCATCAAAAATTTGCACAGCACTGTAAGAATGCAGTGTTGAAAAATATCTCATGGCCATGGAAATAGCACAAGATGACGTATGCAGAATGTGCAATGAAGACGAAGAGTCAGCAGAACACATACTTTGCCGCTGCGAATATTTTATCATAACACGTCATTGTTTCCTAGATAACTTCTACCTCAAAGAAGAAGAAATATCTGCCAGTGAGAGATTCATCATAAAATCCGGCATCATGGATGAGCTTTAACTATGAGCAAATCACAATAGACCTGTGGCCGCAGTGATAAGTGTGGCCGACCTCGTTCATCAATTGCTCTATTTGGGCAAACGAACCAAAATTTTGTTCGTCCGATAGATAATTTTATTTTAATAATGAAAAATGATTTCGGGCATATGACCACCATGGGAATGTCTTAGAAACTGCATCCTAGAACTCCAATTTTAGACCACTCTTTCGAGTATTTGAGGCTTCCAAGGCTGGAATCGTTGTTGGCTTGTGCGGACAAGGACTTCAAATACCCTTGGAGGCAAGGCCACAGGTCCATTTCTGGAGATAATGTTGTTATCGAACAATTCCTTCAATAACTCGATGGTTTCGCCGGCAGTATGGCATGTGGCACCAATTTGTTGAAACGAAATGTCCTGTAGACTATGTTCACGCACTTTTGGAAACAAAAAAGTCGTTGATTATGGTTCTGTACCGGACGCCATTAACGGTGACATTTCGATTTTCTTCATTTTTGAAGAAGTAGGAGCTGATGGATCACCTTTGGATTTTCCTAGTTCCAAATCCGACAATTTTGATTATTAACAAAGCCACTGAGACAGAACTGAGCCTCATCACTGAAGAACATTTTACGGTAAACAAGTGGATCGACTTCCAACTGTTCAAGCACCCAATCACTGACCTCACGACGCAAACGGAGATCGTGCGGCTTCTATTCTTGCACCAATTGAATCTTGTAAGCGTGTAAACCAAGATCCTTGCGCAAAATCTTCCACGAAGTTGACGCACGATGACGAATCAATAAATTAGGATCTTCCTCAACACTGGCTAAGTCTTTGAATGATGATTTGCCAAACGATACTGAATAAAAAGATGACGTCAGCTGCCAGATTAAGTAGCTGTCAGATGTCAGCTGTCTGAGTGTTGCCATATTGAAAAAAAAAACCTCCTAAAAAGACACCCTTTATATTAAGTATCTTCTGCATACCTGCACATAAGAGTAATACAAAAATCTTGTTGTTAGCTAAATAAATAAGCAAATATAACTTAAGGCTAATTACATAAGAAATACTTCAAAGTAAGTGACAACTACGTAGGACTAAATTTAGCAGTGGGAAGGTAAGTTGCGAAGGGAGTTTCTAAGGATAGATTTGCTACTGTGTATGTCAAAGACAATAGAGAACTTATTTGTATTACGTAACATTTTGACCATAGGTTCATACTGGCTGTATTCAGTTCGATGGAAGGAAAGACGGAAAAGGGGTAATGATCTTAAACGTCGAGGGTTTGTATTAAAAGAAATCAGTTGTAACAGGTGAGTGCAGTAAATAGGTCGGGCTATTAATTGATACACATAAAGTATTTCAGCGATATCGCGATGTGTTTCTAAAGCTAAGAGGAGGTAAGTTCTATTGGTCATTCCAACCTAGACCTCGCAAGGCAAAACGGATGAATCTGCGCTGAACAGCTTCAATTCTTTGAATGTGTATTTTATTGTAGGGCGACCAGGCTTGGCTGGCATACTCAAAAAGTGGTCTGACGAATGTCATTTAAAAGGGTTTGGTTACGTAGAATTCTCTCGACCAAAGTTTTATAAAGGCTCCGTTTTTTTAAGTTGGCTCTGTTAATAACATTATCGATGTGAGAACGGAAGTTTAATTCAGTGTCACATATATTGCCCAGATTTTTGAACTAACTATGACAGGTTCACTGTTGAAAATTTTGCAACGTTGAGCTTTAAGAAGTATTGTCGCCACCAGGTAAGGAAAAGGTTTAAATCAGCCTACAGCAAGTGAGAATCAGCAATGCAAGAAAGATCCTCATATCGTCTCCGTAGATCGCCAGGTCGCATCCCTTAATGACAAGATCGACAAAGTTGATGGTCAATACGAAGATCAGAGGTCCTAAAAGACTACCTTGAGGTACGCCTGAGGTCGCAATGATTGGACTTGAAATAAAAGATCTGAAAGGATACTGTAGAAGCAATCTTCTCTATGATTTAACCCAAGAAATGGCAGAAAAGCAATAGCTGAAAGTTTGGAGAATATGATTTTATGAGAGAAACAAATTAGGTGAGGTTAGTGGTTGTAGATCTGCCCTTAAGGAACCCATGCTGCTTAGGGGAACAAATCTATTTGCAGTGGAAGTAGATCGAGTCATAAACGAAACGCTCAAAAATCTTGGGTATGCGTGAAAGCTTAGCAATGGGTCCATAGTTTGAAATTTAGCTCTTGCAGCTCTTTTTGTGGATGAGTATGATAAATGAGTCTTACCACAGTTTGAAATTGATAGTTGAAAAAGAGCAGTAAGGTAGCTTGCCCAAAAGTTGCAAGCTTGTGACTTTCTGACAGGCTGGCAAATAGATACTGTGTTGAATCCATTTGTATTCCGTTTTTTACCATTCTGGTCATTAAAACTCACCCTTCGAAAGCGGTATAAAACTGTAAGTTCCTTCTATTCATATGTCGAACAGCACGAATGGCAGCAATAAGCTAACCCATGCCCCATATGGGCTGTTAGGACCAAAATGTACATAACTTCGACTCAATTCTTATAGAGAAAATCATTTAAGGGCAATCTGAGCCAAGAGCTTGGTTACGAAACCAGGGGAAACAAAGTGACAATGCTTCCATGGTTTGGTCCATAATACGTACACTATGGCAGTACTGTCGTAGAGGTGGCGTGACAACTGTTCAAAAAGCCGCTTATAACAAAATATTAAACATTTTCATGGAAATCGTAGGCAAAACTTAAACTAGTGAATCGCTGTCATTTGATAAACTGAAAGCTCTCACCACAAAATAAAAGAAATTATTTGGCAATCTCCGGAACAGTGGAAACAAGATGCGTTACCTAGGGATGGAACGATACACAAGTAAACACAATTTCCACACCAAATATTTTTGACATCTGTCATTTTTCCGATACTTATTCGACATCAGAAGGAAGTATTCGATACCAGTATAAATAAAACGAATGTCAAGTTTTCCTCACATCTACCACTACAGCATTGCATTATTTATGCTAAACAAAATTCGAGCTGAGCATAAATAATTGCATATCCGAAATTGTCTACTTCTGCATTAAGGTACTCGTAAGCCAGGACACAATGGAGAATGTCCGAGAATTACAAATTGATTTCGAAGTGATGCTAGAAATGCAATATATCATCACAATGTCCTTCAAATCTGAATGAAAGTGATATACTAAATCTGATCCAAACATCTGCCTTGGAGGTCAGATTTATGATTGTGAAGTCATTAAAGAGGAATAGTGGACATCAAAATCAATTTAATTCTCTTAACTCGTCCATTTAACGAAACATTGCAAGAATCCCCGAAGCGAAGTGGGTCCATCAAATAATAATGCTATTCAACATGACCGGCATTATTCTTGCGAAAGGAGAATAATGACATCTGTAGGATAATTTGTTACACGCGCTCAACTTGTTTCCCTGAATAACTGAATTGGATTATGATGCCTCGTCATATTTGTGTCATGTACTACTTCTCAGACTAAATGACACGTGCCTTTATAAATTGCCGATGCCTTTATAGCTCAAAGAATCCATTTTATTTCACCGCTTTTGCAACTGAGAGTTACTCATATGGAGCGGCAATAGAAAATTTGATTGACAAGTGAATATAAGGAAATCATCAAGTAGGTTAGCTATCCTCAAGTACAGATAGCCAATAAAATACAGAGCAGTATTTTTATATCATGCATTCATTTTTATTAAAATAATCTCTACTGCCGGCATGTAGCTCTTAAGCTCTTATTTCTGACGAGGGTTTTGTAACGTATCCCTGTCTATGTGCAATTTGCCATTGTGGTATGCCATTACCCTCTATAACTGGCAATTTCTTCGATGGCAAATTGTCCCATCGTTGACAATGGCATATATGCTTTTCCCTCTTTGAACATGTTCTCTAAGCTGGAGCAATAAGACTATAACACGAGCCCAAAAGTATGATTACATTCGAGTTCCTTATAGGCATCTGCGAAAAGATATTCATAGTTGGTCTGCGCCATAAATATTTTATTGTTTTGCAATTGTACCATGAAGTCAAGTAGATTTAGAACCACTGCCCTAAAAGCATCGTTTGTACATACGAGTATTCTCTACAGAGATGGTATTATTTATCTCTGACTTAGATTCTTTCCGCTACGCCTTTTACGAAATACTTACCCTTAAAAGTTGTATGGGCCGTACTCCACTCCCCCTTATAATGTTTGACATCATGATTATAAGCCTTATTACTTAACTAAGTCTGTATCCTTCACTATTCACATAAATTAAACTTCTGCTAAATATATCACTGTCTCGGATTAACATTAACTTGAGATACAAAATTTTCTTAAACTCATTTACTTACTTGGGGGATTACTTTATTCCAAGCACTCAGCAGTCCATTGTACTTAGCTCAGGATACTGATAAGCAATACGAGCGGGAAATGCGGTGCCTTCGGACTGCAACGAAGGGGGCACGGGCTGTAAGATTCGCAATCAATAAAGTAAAACATTTCTCCCTATCTACTTTATTTATACAATAAACAAAAATGTTTCTCTTTGTCATTTTGCTAAATGATTCCTAAGATGGTCACAGTACAGCAGAGTTATCCCAGAGGGTGGATATTGTGTGTTTTCTTTTCGTTTTCCCATTTTTCCGTTTCAGTTTTATTTTGAAAAAGATGTTGGTTTTCCGCACCAAACAAATGAAACAAAAATAAAAATCGTTCGAAAATGCTCGAAACCAATACTTTTTTTCTTAAGTATTCCGCAAAAGGTAGCAAAGGGCGAAACATTCGTTTTCAAAACTAAAAGTGTTTACAAATTAAAGTCAACTGGATAGCATTTTTAAACTGACTTTATTATTGCGTATCTCCAGAACGGACAACTGTGACTTTGATATCGCCAAACCAATACCGGCGTAGAAGGGGTGGCTAAAACGCTGTACCAATTATTCATATCCTCAAGGTCATGGTTTTCAATTTTCGGCACAATTTTTTGTTGACAATTATTTTTCAGTGCTATTTAGCAGAATTTTTCAAAACTGGTACACTAATGCATTGGAAATGGTGTCTCTCTGTCCGTATGTATTTATAAAGGGTGACCAGTTAGCAATGATAGTTTTTCCAATTGTTATGTTTCAGCAGCTGTCAAAGATACCAATGACATCCAGCTGTCAATGTATTCAGTGAAATTTGCTATTTCATCTTGCATCGCTTGACGCTTCCCAAACGTGTGGAAATTATTAAAAATTTTATTGAAATTCTGACTCAGTTGTAAATAGGCAACGTGAATTTCGTCCTGAGGTCGGTCGTCATCATGGCTTCAGTGCACAGTGCAATTCGCCGCACCGTGGAAAAGTTTGAGCGTGAGTACACTCTTTTGGGTGTGTATCGAAAAAGACCCAGAAATGTCGATTCCGCGCCGATCAGCTGAATTGGGCATCACCAGAGTGTCAACCAGGCTTATTTTGCTGTTGGATTAGGGCCTACATCCACATATGATTGTGCTGACGCAAGAATTGAAGGCGGATGACCATAGACAACGCTGTGAGTTTAAAAATTGGGCGTTGGAAATGTTGGCCGGACATCCGGATTTTGGCCAAAAAATCATCTTCTCGGACGAGGCCCATTTTTGGCTCAGCGGCTATGTCAACAAGCAAAATTGCCATTATTGGAGCGACAATCTACAAGTGTTGTTTATGGCACGGCGGCATCATTTACGATCTTATTTCTTTCGAATCAATGGTCCTCGGTATGGAGCGATGTTAATCAACTTTCTGTGGCCAGAGCTCGACAACATCTATATATCCGGGCTGTGGTTCTAACAAGATGGCGCTACATTTCATACAAGCGACGCAACGCTCGAAGTGGTGAAGGAGAAATTTGGCGACTGGGTCATCTCACAGAGAGCGTTCATCAATTGACCGCCGCGATCATGCGACTTGACACCCCTTAATTATTTTCTCTGAGGCTACGTCAAGTCCTTAGTCTACGCTTACAAGCTAACCACTTTGAACGAGCTCGAGGCCAACATTCGAGACACATATTGGACCTAGTCATCAAAAATTGGACCGACCGCTTGAAGCACTGCCAGAGAAGTCGAGGCGGCCATTTAAACTATGTGCTCTTCCATCGAAAAACACTTGGTGGCTCTCGATTACTAAGTAGTGTGGGAGTCTAACGCCACTAAAAGCACCTCCTTAATCAGTTAATCAGTTGGAAAGTTTAAAGTTTTAAGTACTTTCCCATAGCTCTTATACTATTAGCTCATGGTGCCTCTCAATGCCCGGATATTGTCTTGCACATTTAAGATGGTTCCTATCTCGGAGTTACAGTCATTAATAATGTGTTACAGTGTGCTTCCCAACCACTTCTGATGCCATGTCTATTTCTAGGTCACGGCATTTAATATTCCACGAAGAATTTTTTTTGAAACGTCTGTATAGTTTTGATAATTAGTTTTCTTTGGATACCATTCATCCAAACAGGCTTCATTTTGTTCAGGATTTCGTCCCAGTTACCAGTACATTTTTCTATATTTCAAGTTTAGTTCTTCTCTTTTCTTTTTAATGTGCTCTTCTCATTTTAGCTGCGCATCCAAAGTACAACTTGGCTGTAAATGAATATCAGAATATTGTTTATCTTTTTATTTTGTTAGTTCATTTTGACTCATTGAATTTGATACATGCGTCCACCCCTTACCTACATAATAGATACAGAGTTGGTCCTTGGACACTTCCTTGTGGAACACCTACTTTAATTTTCTTTAGTTCCGAATATTTTTGTTGGTGTCAAACTCAGAAGAGTCGATCTGAAATATAGGATTTCAGTATTTCGTTATACAGTCTAGGTAAATCCCCATGCAATTTGTATTCAAGGCCCTTATGCCAAACCTTGTCAAAGGCTTGAATAATATCTAAAAATAGTGCCGAATAGACTTAGGTTTCTTCCAGTGCTTTTTTCACTTGGTCTGTCATGGAATGGTTATTTCTAAATCCGAACTGGAGGTTTCTTCCAGTGCTTTTTTCACTTGGTCTGTCATGGAATGGTTATTTCTAAATCCGAACTGGACAATTTTTCGAAAACCTTCACCATAATTGCTAAGTGATATTGGTCTATAAGATGTAACATCTTCTGTTGGTTGCTTTCCTTGCTTCAGCAATTTTCCAATGATGTGGAACATATCGGAGCTTAAGCCATGCGTCTTTATAAATTGGAGTTTTTTTAGAGCTACTTATGGCATTTCTTTTCAAACCTGCGCAGTTATTAGATCGTATGCTGGTGCTATTTTATTTGATAACTAATATTGACACATGATTCTTACTTCTCTCAGCATGACAAGTGTCCCTTTTATCAGCAAATTCTAGGTTAAAAATGTTTAAAGAGGTCTTTTTGTTTCGGGTTTCCGACTAACAGTTTAGATACTTAGTTACTTTTCACAAGGAGCAGTTGATAGATATATAACTCATTAAATTTCGTAGAAATCTACTAAGTGAATCATTTTTGAATTCACAAATTCGTGAATATACAACAAGAAGTTATTGTGATCTGACAATTGTCTTTTGTTAAAAGAATTAAAGGCTCTGCCTCGTCGACAATCCTAGCGCTTCTAATGACAAAAAAATCACGGAGTCCAAGGAGAAAGCTAATCTGCCAGCTGCAATATTCGCAGCAAATTCCACCTAACCTGATAGCTCTCTCTCTCCACTTATGCCAAATCCGGTTAAATATTCTTTGGGCCAGATATTTTTTCGAATCTGTTCAGTAGCTCGAGTTCTTAAAGATCTCAGTTGTAACAAATCCAGGTGGGATACCTCCCATTGTTTTGAAGAGGTGTTCTTCTACTATGGCCAAACCCCTACGAAAGCTCTTGCACTTGTCGTACTCTACAGGCGTCTTTCCAGATCGGTGGAAACTTGCGCACGTCTAGACAATTCCCAAAAAGGGCGATATACCTCCCTTTCTAACTATCGACCCATTAGAGCATTAACATCAATCCAAATCCTTTGATAGAGTGTAGCATAGCGCTCTCATAAATAAGCTTCAATCTTATGGTGTTGGTGGTATTTTCTTAAAATAGATTGCAATCTTTACAGGTTGTATTAGATGGATGCACTTCTACCACCTTCTCAACTAATGCTGGTGTACCCCAGGGTTCAGTACTCTCTCCGTCCCTGTTTCTAATATTTATCAACGACCTTCTCTCCTTTACTCGCAATCCAATCTATTCCTTAGCGGATGATAGCACCCTTGAACTTCGCTTATTTTTTATCGACGCAAACCACATGCCTGAGTTTACTCGATCGTGTTCAGCGACAAGTATGTAGGCTCAGTCTATTTGCAATCAAATTCCTTCGCTTGAACACCGCCGAAATGTTGGATACTTAGCGCTCCTGTACCGGTACTTCCATCACAAGTGTCCGGATGAAATCTATAGTCATGTCCCACCTGTTCGTCCGTTCAATCGCAATACACATTCGGCAACTTCCGCACAACCTTACACATTAAACCTTGTTTTCGGGTTCACTGTGAAATTCCGAAGATCGTTTTTTAACCACTCCACACGGATGTAGAATAACTTGCCTTCCTCAATATTTCCTAATATTTACGAGGTGGGTCAATAAGTCCCTGAAAATTAACACAAATTGTGTCGTTACCTTAAATTTAATTAATTTTTTGTCAAGAATCATCTTTCAAAAGAACGCACCCAAATTTTCAGACAGATCTGTCAAATAGTTTTGTTGTGGCAGCCATTTTATATAGACGCCTACTAGCATTTTCGTTAAAATAGAAAAAGTGAATTTCGAGTGCTCATTAAACACTATTTTTTGCGAGAAAAAACTATCAGCAAACCAAACAAAAGCTTGACAAATATTATGGGGACTCTTCACCATCGATTGGAACCATTCACCACTGGTTTACTCAATTTCGGTGCGGTCGTTCAAGCACAAGTGACAACGAACGTTCTGGTCGCCCAATTGAGGTCACTGCACCAGAAATGGTCTACAAAATCCATGGTGAGTGAAAATGCGCGAGCTTGAACAGACCACAGGCTTATCACATGGCTCAGTGATTTCGATTTTACATAAATATTTGGGCATGAAAAAGCTTTCCGCAAGATGGGTGAACCGTTTGCTAACAATCGACAACAAAGGCATTCGTTTGACAACTTCAAAGGTGTGTTTGGCGATGTTCCAGAAAATTTCGGCTGTAACCGTGGATTCACCATAACACACCAGAAACCAAGGAACAGTCAAAATAATGGACTTCTCCTGGTGAATCGAAGCCGAAGAAGGCCAAGGCGGGTTTGTCAGCAAACAAGGTTATGGCAACAGTTTTTTGGGATGCGCGCGGTGTTATTCACATCGATTACCTTGAAAAGGGTAGAACGATCACCGGCGCATATTACGCAGAGCTGCTGGATCGATTCCAAGCCGATTTGAAGCAAAAACAGCCGCATTTGGCGAAGAAAAAAGTTATTTTTCACCAGGACAACACACCGGCGCACAAGTCCGCAGTCGCAATGGCAAAATTGCATGAGTTAGGCTACGAACACCTCCCTCATTCAGCATATTCCCCAGATTTAGCCCCCTGCGACTATTTCTTGTTTCCAAACATGAAGAAATGGCTCGGAGGTAAGAGATTTGGGTCAAATGAAGAGGTCATCGGTGAAACAAACGCTTATTTTGAGGGGCTCGAGAAATCGTATTATTTGGAGAGCATCAAAAAATTGGAGAAACGTTGCATGAAGTGTAGGGAGCTCCTTTTAGCACTATACACTTCATCCAACGTTTCTATGTTGAAAAATAGAATGTTTTTATACCGAAAAGAGTGTTCCTTATTTAATTTTTCAGGGACTTATTGACCCACCCTCGTATAATCTGCATCATCACCTCACTCTCTATTCTTTCCTCTTTAATCTTTGATTATCTCCTGCCTCAGTCTCTGGGTTAATAAGCTTTAAAGGACATAGTCCCAGGTGATGCAGAATATTTAAAAATAGATATATATATATATATTTACATGATCCTTTCTTCTGTATTAACGTAGAAGCCAAATTAGGATACAAGTATCTAACTGTATGCAGCAGTTGCTCAATTTTTATTAACATTTTGTCAGACTTGAATTTGGGAACGATCCTGCGATAGATATAGATTTAGCCAAAAACACTCTAAAAATTGAATTATCCCTGCACATTTCAATAAAATTTTATCGGTGCGTGCTCTACTGAATACGGTAAGCAGGTCTTTTTCTCCAAAAGCGTACATTATGAGTATCTAAGGCCTGCTAACTTTTTAGAGGTTACAAAATGAATGTACAAAATGAACTATGATCTCAAAAATCGCTTCTCTCAGGTCCGAATTCTAATCTAGGCAAACATCATGCAAAAACTATCATGAGTGAGACAATGTCACTGACAGAAACACAGATTCGAAGGAATTTCGGAGAGTGGCCTCTGGAGTTAAAGGTCTTTTAACATCTCTGACGGTACGGAATAATCGAAAAATGCTATACTAACTTTGAATGGCTGTAAATAAATTAAAATGCTGTTTAAAAAGAATTATGTCTATATCTTCAAATTACAAAAATAAATACCTAGCTATACCCCCATCAATTTCGATTAAAAAAAAACTGCATACTACTTTTCGGTACACCTATTCATAGGACTTCAAAGGTAAGAAATACCACAGCTTCTCCACGCATTCCAGTGCGTGTCCCAAATATGTACATTTATTGGCTTTTTGTCCCTTATATTTATTGCCAACATCATCCAAATAAACCATGCGTATTGCTATTCCTTTCATTCATTTTGTTAAACCCATTTTAACGGCTCCATTCATATTGCCACTGGTAATACCATTCAACCGTAACCACAGACCAATATCGATCTCTTATTATTTCTTACCATCCTCCAAGTTTGAACCCATTTAAAAGCCCTTCCCTTTCAGGCGATGCTTATCACAAGTCTCGTAGATTTGAAAGGATTTAAATTCAATCATAAGTATTATCCTTTAACGCTCGACGTCACATTGGGAAATTCAATTGAATTCAATCAGGTATATCCAACTGCTACATGTACCTTTTCGTACCCGTCTTGTTTGGAATACTGCTTTTATGCTTGGTCGGATAGAATTGTTTCTTTTTGCTGTAATTTTGTTTATGCTATAAAAACAAAATTCTATAAGGGTCTGTAGACGATGGATATTTAAGGTATTTGTCCACTGTAAGAGTATTGCTGTCAAGGATATTTGTGGTTATCCTTCGACATCTAATAAGTAGCTACGATTACAAGCCACGTCCGTTGTTTTCTGTGAAGTGTAACACTCATTATTTAAACGTCAGTGTCGGACGTGAAGATCAAGGTCGGAGGTTAAGTGTAGATTCTGAAAAATAAAAACTCAGCTACAAGTATGAAGTGATTTGATGGATTAGGTAGATTTAAGCATGTTTTTCATACAATGTACGAGAGATGGAAGAAGTACTGCCTTTGGGGATTAAAAGGAATTGCCGTATGCTACGTGTAGAAGAGGAGTTAATAAAATGGCCTATGTAATTTCAAGGACACCATAAACATAATAAGCATACAACCACAACGTTGTTATGAATCCGTACAATGAAACTTTTTTGGTTTTTTTTTTTTATTCTCCGATGGAAATCTTCAAAAGACACTCGTAAATAATCGGTACCAAGTAGTGTGGGACTCTTACCGCACTAAAACCACCACCAATCTATGAAAGACCGACAAAAGATTTTTCTTTCTTAATTTATAAATCACATTGGGGGAAGTTTAAAGTTATAACACTTTCCCATAGCTTTTAGACCATCAGCTCATGAGGCTTGGTTCTTCTTAATCTCCGAACATTGTTTCGTACATTTAAGACGGTCTCCATATCGGAGTTGGTATGACTTTGCAGTCGCTGATTATATACCAAGGGGCATTAATTATTCCACGAAGGACTTTGCTTTGGAATTTTTGGATCGGTTCAGCATTAGTTTTCTTTGTACAGCCCCATAGTTGGATACCATATGTCCAAATGGGTTTCAGTACTTGCTTATATAACATTAGCTTGTTCTGGATACATAGGTCAGAGTTCTTTCCTAGTAACCAGTACATTTTTCTGTACTTCAAGTTAAGTTCTTCTCTTTTCTTTTTGATGTGCTCTTTCCATTTAAGCTTTGCATCCAAGGTCATTCCAAGGTATTTGGCGGTATTAGAGTAAGGTACTGCTGTACTGTAAAGCTTATATGCATCGATTTTGTTTCGTTTAATTTGATTCGCCATTTTTGAATCCAATCACTAACTTTATCGATTGCATTTTGTAATTTTTGAGTAGCCTTCGTAACGGATTCATCTGGCACCAATATTGCAGTATCATCAGCAAAGGTGGCCATGATAGCGTTGATGTCCACTGGAATATCCCTTGAATATAACAGATACATGGTTGGTCCTAGGACACCTCCTTGTGGTACACCGGCTTCAATTTTCTTAAGTTCCGAGTAATTTTGGTCGTATCGTACTCTAAAGAGTCGGTTCGTAAAGTAGGATTTCAGTATTTCGTAGTACTGCCTGGGGAGGTCCCTATGCAGTTTGTACTCAAGTCCCAAGTGCCAAACCTTGTCAAAAGCTTGGGCAACATCTAAGAATAGAGCCGAGCAAACTTGTTTTTCTCCAAGTGCCTTTTCCACAACATCCGTAATTCGATGCACTTAGTCTATCGAGGGAAGGTTTATTTCTAAATCCAAACTGATGGCTCGGAATTAGTCTTCTTTCTTCTATTATTTTGCTAAGCCTTTTCAGGAGCAGGTTTTCGAAAACTTTTGTCATGATTGGTATAAGCGATATTGGTCTGTAAGATGTTACTTCTGTTGGTGGCTTACCTTGTTTAGGTATAACAATGACTTCTGCAATTTTCCAATGATGTGGCACATATCTTAATTCAAGGCATGCTTTTATTATAAATTGGAGTTTCTTGAAGGCTATTGAAGGAATTTCTTTCAAAACCTGAGCAGTTATTAGATCGTACCCTGGTGATTTTTTGTTAGACAACTTATGTTGACACATGCTTTTTACTTCTTTGAGCGTGACAAAAGATATTTCACATTCGTCATTTCTATCAACAAACTGTAAGGGATCTGTAGCTGTGTTTGCTGGGAATGGCTTAATAACATTCGTGAGATGTTCAGCGAAGAGATGAGCCTTTTGTTTCGGGTTTCCGATCCATTTACCATCTTGAGATTTTATTGGCGGGTTTTGTGTCTGAGGTCTTTTTTAGGCGCTTAGCTGCTTTCCATAAGGAGTATTCGGTAGAAACATCCGCCGTCAGACTTTTCAGGAATCTACTAAGTGAATCATTTTTGAACTCACAGATTCTTTTTTTTAATTCGTTGTTAAGATGGTTAAAAACTGCTTTATCATCTGGGAATCTCGTAGTTTGCCACTTTCTTTGAGCTCTTCTTTTTTCCAATATCCGCTCCTTTATTTCGACAGGATATTTTATTTCTGTTTCTCTCGAGTTCGAAATAGTTGGAGTACTTTCTTCTGCAGCCTGTTGCACATCAGCAATAAATTGTTCTACTTCATGATCAATTTGTTCAATTGTTTACATAGGGGATCTTAGGGTTATAAAACTGTCAAGTTTGTCTCTGAATTCGTTCCAGTTTGTTCTCTTATTCACGAGCTTAGGATTATTTTTTTTTGGACTAAGAAGGCCCTTGAGTAGTAAGACCCTATATATAGTCCAGCTGTATGGCACACAAGCGAGAACTCTTTGGAGTTTCTGTATGAGTGGACGGAATTATGGAGAATAAGTTTATATACGGAAAACTACGGGATTAGGTGATGTGAAAAGCATGAACATCAACTCTCCGGCCGAAAAGTCTTCGAATCCATCCCAGAGAGACTATCAAGAAGAGTTAGACGTCATCTTAAAACGAAAACTTCAACCAATTTGGCTGAGAAAGCTTGTGAGTTGAGACTCAGGTCCACCCCGGACTGTATCACCACCTAAAGTAAAGGGATATTCATTTCGAGGTTGCAATTTCACATCAATGCCATTTGACATCTGTCAAATCCATCTGTCATCCATAGTGACAAATATTTAGTTCTTGCCTTATCATTTTACAATATGCTTCATTCAACTACCGGCCAATGCATTAAAATTGTCGCATCTTACCATAGAATGACCATAGAATACGCAGATAATACGTCAATTGTGTGCTGGAAGGTCAACAAGTTGACACCGATTTTTCGAACGAAATCTTGTTCAACAATGTGGCCCATTTCTAGCTCAGTGGCTATGAAAACAAACAAAATTGTAGACTTTGGAGTTTTGAGAATCCAAATATGCTCATTGAGAGGCCATTGTATCCACCATTGGTGACAGTTTGGTGCACGCTGTAGATCGGCGGCGTGATCGGGTAAGAATGAGAGTCGGAGACTAAACAGAGCCTTGGGGAACACCAGCATTTATTTGATTAATTGCAGACTTGCAAAACACTTGTATTGAACTCCTCGAAAAGTAATTTCTATTCAATTGAAGAAGCGACTTATCGACGCCATATGCACGCATTTTCGACAAAAGAGCCTTTGAAATATCAAGCACAACCATATTAGTTTCGCCGAAATGATGAAGAGATTGGTTCCACTTTTCGGTGAGATATGTCATCTAATCACCAGTTATTAAGAAATTTTCGTGAATCGAGAAATTTCATAAGCTGACGATTTATCAGCGTTTCCATGACCTCTGAAAGAAGGGATGTAAGTGCAATGGATCGGAAGATTCGTTTTTTTTAGGGACGGGCTGGACAAATGCTGTTTTCCATCTACTCGGAAAGAGCCCTTAAGAGTAGGATGGACAGAAAAGCTTACGCAGAGGTTTTGCCAGCGTAGAAGAACACCTCTTCAAAATTATGGAGGGGATACCATCTGGACGTATATGACCTTTGAGTACTCCTACAGCTTTACGAGTGCGAAAGTGTACTTGTCCCATGAAAAATTTGACGCTCTCAAATACAAGTGGAGACAAAGCACTTTCTCCCAGCGTGGAGTTCGTTGCAAAGTGAGCAGCAAGCAGCAAGTTGAATATATATGTATAATGGCTAAATCCATTTTCACCATAGCAATCGTCGTAGGACTTTGTCGTTCTTATTTGTATGCCTGCTTCACAGCTGTTGAATATGTCTGCTAGTTGATGTACTCAGTCTGTTCAAAACTGCCAACAGTTTTTTACAGTCCCACCTCTTGCGAACGTCTAACAAATATTCGAAAGTAAAATTGGTATGAGAATCTTCTCTTATTCGAAAAATAGTATATGTACTTCGGACCCCGGCATAACATTTAAGGTTCCTAGCATTCGTGTGGCACATTGCATGATTGACTACAAAAAGCTAGGTCAAGCCCTGTTTTCACCTTTAGCTATAAAATATTTATTTATTTATTTTTAAAAATTCAAGCTCAAGTCCAAAAATGGTTTCGCCATCACCTGCGTCTATTGTTGTACAAGTCTCCTCAATATCACCTACACAATGCTGAGAGGTGTAAAAAATGAGCACATGAAGCCATTTATCAACGGGCTCATTTGATCACATCAGCGAGAGGGGTGGATTCTTACCGCTTGTCCTGATAAACTTCATTAAAAAGGTAAGAGCTTACCAAAATTGAAAATGTTATTTTTTTTCTTCTCTTTTTACTTTAAGTATAATTAATTTTTTTTGAGTGTCTTTTTATACTGAAACTGTTGAAAAAATCACACGATGGCGCTATATACATTTTCTACCCAGAACCTTCGAGATGAGTTTCGAATGAAGGTTTTATCGGGTTCATGTTACTGATATATTGGTTTGTGTCTATGCTATTTGTGTAACCAATTAGTACTGGAGCTAAATTGTAACAATCGATAGCGAGTAACTCGTCATGGAAATGTGAGGTTATAGCATTACCGCTCTCGTAATCGAGCATTCACTATCGAAAAGTGAGATGACAGTACACGTTATAGTGCGTCTTTTCATTCAAACACTATTGTCAACCAATATGGTTTTCGAGGAAAGCACTCAACCATTCACCCTCTGCTCAAGCTACACAGCGATGTCATCCATGGCCTGAACAAAAAAGAGACTACCGTAGCCGGACATAGAGAAAGCCTTCGACAGCGTTTAGACAAAAGGACTGATTTTCAAGCTAATTCATTTTGGTTTCCCCAATTATCTGGTAAGATTAATTTTCAATTTTTTAACCCACAGAATTTTTTATGTACAGGTACATCAAGCAAAGTCTTCAATAAAACGAATCAACGCTAGAGTGCCCCAGGGATCAAGGCTTGGACCAATACTGTTCAACATCTTCACTGCAGCAAGGACCAGAACAATGCTGTATGCGGATAACTCCAATACTTACGCTTTTTCACTTTCCCCGGAAATAGCAGCTAGGAGAGTTGAAACCCACGTCAAAAATCTTTAGGTGTATTACCTCAAATGGGGAATCAAAATCAACAGCAGCAAGACGGAACTAATTTGCTTCAGAAATCGAGTGACAGCTACGAGGGGACGCCGAGCGTTCGCAACTCGCTGCCACAGCATACGGATTGCTCTTCCAGATAACACCGAGGTGCGAACCAAGCAAACTACCAAATATCTTAGAATCCATTTCAGCGAGAGGTTTAAGTTTAATCCTCACGCTGAAATCATCCTAAGGAGGGCCAATTATGCGTTGCATTTAGTCCACCCATTACTCAGAAAGAGAAATGGGCTCAGCAAGAAGACTAAACTGCTCGTATACAAGCAGCTGATAAGACCAGTTATCACATATGGCTGCCCCATATGGTTCACCATATCGCCCACCACCATGAAGAAGATTCAAATATTCGAACGGAAGGTCCTTCGAATCTGTACAGGACTGTGTCGAAACCCAATCACAAGGAAGTACCACCCTAAGGCTTTTCTTTACGAGAACGCCGGTGTGAGCCCAATCGACCAGTATATGATTCAACTTTCAAGTAGACTCCTGCAAAATCTTGATAACCACCCTAACGAGGAAATACAAGACTACATCCGACAGCAGATCGATCCAAGCCACCGATACCTGAGTGCACGAGCAATCATCGATTCAAGATTTGAAGACATAATGAACAACGAAGAAACACCATTCTACCAGTTTGCAGACAATGCCTATTACCGGGGATAGTCCCCTTAATAATATATTTTCTTTATTTAACAATAAAAAAAAATTTCCAAATATATTCTCTTATATAAAATATTCATGTAATAGATTAAGTAGCCATTAATATAGGTTTTTTTTTTAAATAAAAAAAAAATTAGCAAACTAGCCAGTAGATATACGTTGGGCCCCTATTGTTGAGCGAACATTAAATTTGTAGTAATAAGTCTAGTTTTAAGCCAATTTATAAATAGAACGACTAAATAATAAAAATTCCTTAATCTGAAATCTGAAACACTATTGTGCTGTCGAGTCGTCAAGCAACAACAACAAAGATGTGAGTATTTTTGTTTTAAATTTTTTGTTTAATGAAATTTAATAATACTATGTTCGTTTTTCTTATAAATGTACAATATGAACAGAATTAATTTGTTACAGACAACTATTCTGGCCGATTTTATGGTCAAACACCCTGAATTGGCAAAGAATTTTTTTTTAAATGTGGTTGAATGCATCTTTATTAACCCAAAATCTTTTGTTAAATCTACAAAATAAAAACGTTATTTACATTTTAATTCGCGTATGCTTATACTATTTTATATTGAGAACGGATTGCTTCTTTCCCTTAAGCGCCGGCTCTCAACGCGTTCGCGATATTCATCGTCAGAATCCGAGGACAAAAATAGATCCATTATTGACTTTATTTGCAGTGGAGGCAAATAATATTTTTTCCTCTTTTTTATCAGCCGGAGAAATGTCACTTTGTGAGTTGTAGTAGAATTTATTTAGTACAATTTTATTTTCAATCCATACGTGAGCTTTGGAGTGCCAACATCCCAATGAGGTTAATCGATTATTCGATCACAAGTACTACTCACTCACTCGTTATCGATTGCGGGAATTCGGCCTCTGAATTCGATAATAGTTTTAGGTAATTCAGAGATGGTTCATTGTCAAAATTTCCCCGCTTTATTCATTCAATGCAGGCATTTAAAAATAATAGATAATTGAACACTCGCTTGTTATCTAGAGTACAGTATTACCAACAGCGTGAAAAATTTGCAATAATTGGGGCGAATAATCAGATATAATAGACAGATTTACGCTTGTCTTGGCAAAAGTCCTTATCGGACTTTTTTTTGCGTGTTAGGATCAACATAATTAGAATCATTAGCACCCTAGTAGATCCAACAGATAATGAAGAGGATTCTCATAGTTTTCTACTAACTCTTGTTTCCATTGCGTTGTGTCCCTTTTCGGGTTTAAAAGTCAAATTGATGACACGATCATGTTTTCATTGTGCTCTCCTCATATATCTGAAATTCGGCTATATCTTGAAGAGCGGTTTTAAAGTCCCTATTATTCCCTATATTCCGACACTAATTTGTCTCCTTAGTATGAACTATTTATACAAATTTGTGTGATTATGCTAATAGGTTGCACCCTTTTTGCAATAGAATAACTTGCCAATATGAGAAACCCTTATCACCGTTCGCCCTAAACAAATATTCTATGCACTTCCAAGGATTTATTGATATTTTCCCCGCAACCTCACATAAAGCTGTTAGTTTTCATGCATTACTGTTCAAATAGATCCCCCATGCAAATCTCTACCGACTACGGAATGCTAAATCGTTGTGGTGCAACAGGACACACATAAATCAGGATCACAGTAAGTATCTTGAATTTTTTTTTCTGCAAATACATAAGCTCAAGTAAGCACGATTAAGGGCAAATACCCACAGAAGACGAGATACGTCAGGTAGGTGTATCACTCAGGAACTATGAATTTGTAAAACTCTTCCGGATGAATAAAGTTGCTGCGATGTTCATCCTTCCTTCCTTACGATTGGGAGGAGTAGAAGAAAAACACATCCGAGACCCCACAACTGAAACAACTCCTACCTACAATACAATTTTTTGCACTTAAGAGTAGCGGATGCATTTTATTTTTAGGGTGGGTGTAGCCAAATATTTGGCGTTTGAAATTTATTTTAATTAAAAATATTACAGTACTCGTAGATGGGTAAATTTGTTTTGCGCTGGAGCGGAAATTAATTTGCCGCATAAAGAGGTACGAAAATATGTATTTGAGAGAAGATATTATATGAACGAGTTACCTAATTTCGTTGCTTTAATTGCTTTTGTAAGCCATTCAGCGTGGTCGTTGGCGGTTTACTAGCAGACTAACTGGCTATTCCAATTAACATTACACAAATACGATGGGAGAAACATCCCGAATTAAAAGTCCACCTATTAGGAAAGGAAGTATTTAACATTTAAATGTGTTTTTCTTAAATGCTTCCCATCGCCAACAAATTCTTATTATGGCCGAAAGAATAGGATGTAGCGGATAGAGAACAGGATAGAGAAAGGTCATTTGGTGGGTAGTGCTCGTGGCGCCTTAGGATGCCAGCAAGTTGATTACCTTTTTTTCTGTTATCGGGAAGATTAGGTTAAGTCTGTAAGCATACTGGATACACAACCATTAATGAAAGCATTAACTGGGGACACAGTGACTCAATGACTTGCGAAGAAAACAAGACTCAATGAATTCAATCTTGAGACTGAATTTAGAAATATCTTACATTCTCGAACTATTTTGGAAGAGGTTAAAGCCATCGGTAAATATTCGAGTACAAATCTTTTCTGTCTCAAATTTTGTCAAGAGCTAGCTCTGAACATGTGGAAAGTTAAATTTGCTCAGCAGTCGGAGTTCTGTCAAACTCTAGTGTGGATTGTACTAAAATCCTTCTATTTTGCACCGAAAGATGACTTGGATAGAGTTTCCCATAATCTATAAAGATATCAAGGGGAGAAAGATTAATCAATGCATCTGGAGCGGAGCCAGGCATGTTAGAAATTATTCCCGACAGACGAGACACACTGCTGATTGAAGTTTAGTAAATGATGCAGTGACATACTCATACTTATACGAACACCTTTTTTAACAAACAATCGACGTATATGTTGAAAAAAATCTTACCATTGACGTATGAATCCATAGGACTGACAAGGATAGATCTATCAACTTCAGCCTTCTAGCAAAGACAACAACCCCAATTTTGAGATGAATAATATCCTCTTCCTAGTGCGCCATCTGCCGACCACGTCTAAGGTCATCTGCTACCTACCCCAGTCAATCGCTAGGGGTTATCCGAGGACAAATAATATAGAACTATCGATTTATTTGATAGTATCGAAATATCCATTCATTCGATTAAAATTCATTTAACTTTTCTTTTATGTGAAACAATTGGATTTTATAATTTAAACCTGGCACTACTGTGGTTCTGTCAAAGGTAAACAGCTGATATTTGAGATCTGTGAATACTAAGAATTGACATTTGTAATTACGGAGCGGTCGGTGAGATAACAACGAAATAATGTCGGTATACATAACCATCCATCTAGTGCCGCGGTTAAGAAATTAATGGAAAAATTCGATCGAAACAAATAAAATTTTCACATTTGGGGTCACAAAATGTCACTGTTTGGTGTGTATTTTGGGCCAGCGGCTTCTTCTAAAACATTATTGGGAGGTGATAACAAATTATTTTTACATAAATTGGACGATATTGATGTGAAAGACATGTTGTTTCAAAGAGATGGTGCCACCTGGTACACAGAGCGAGAAACAATGCATTTATTACACACGATGTTTCCTGGCCGCGATATCTCTCGTTTTGGCGGTCAAAAATGGCCAAGAAGTTCACACTGTTGGATTTTTTTCTTTGAGGTTATGTGAAGCAGAAGGTATACCAGAGATAAAGGACTAGATTCGACGCGTTATAGCGAAAAGTAATGGAAAATCTAATGAAAAGGGCTGAAGTCTGCAAGACCAAACGTGGGTATCTTATGCCTCTTCACTAGATGTATGCCGAATTTTTCAAAATTTTCAAAAATTGTACGTAATGTATCCCGAAATTCTAATCCAATCTGCGTATGGAGTTTTATTTTTATTTTCTGCTTTCTGAATGAATGAATGAACGAAATCATTTGACAGTTGAAATCATTCAGCTACTATCAATATTTAAATTCATTTGACACAATATCACTTTTGAGAGTGTTTAGCAAATAGTCGACTGGTATACATCACAGATACGAGTGGAGACAGAACTTCACCTTCCTGGAAAATTCTCAAACAAAACGTTGATTCAGAACAATCATTACTTCTCTTTAAACCAGTTAGCCACCAGCTTCATCTACCAATATACGTTAAATACATCCTGTTATGAAGGCAGTATCAACCATTCTGTTGACCTCTCGACTAATAATTATGCCTACAAAAGCAGCTACACATTCACGTATCCCCATCTCAGCAACTCACCCACTCAGAACCGCATCACCTAGATTCCAAATCCCCTGAGCAAATTCTACAAAAGACATTAAGCGGCAAAATACTCGTACTGTCAAATGAACTTTGATGTGAAATTGGAATTATTTATTACGCTTCTCGGTAACGAGGGAGGGGAAACTTTCCAAGTCATTGCCTTAATTGTTTGCGTGCACTCAAAAGGATTTCATGGAAACCTAAAGTTGTGGCAACGTTTGTCAAAAATCACACATAACCGCTCCTCACACGTTAACAAATCACTGGTACCACCTACTTTGGTTTGACAGTTTTCGTCAGAGGGTTCCTGGGGAAACCTGACTCAATCACGTTCAGCATAACCCCACTGGCACGACACATTGCCTGCGATCAAACGCTTATTTACGCTGATATAGGTATGTGCGTTTGCTTGTAGGTTTTCCTACCTAATCACACACATGTTACGAGTACGTTAATGATTTTCAACGAACGGAACGGCTTATGATTAAATTGGAGAGTGTAGGAGCATTTGTGCCCGAGAAATCAATACAAAAGAACAAAGTGTATCGAACGTAATGTTAATCAGACTGAAATCATTTTTTTCTACAAATCAGGAGTGGGGAATGGAACGAAGTCTTCGCGAACTATACTTAATGTGTCCATTCTTTATCAGATATAGGTTGAGGCTATTACGAAACTCATTAGAGTTATAGTAAAGCATATTTTCTGAGAAATCAATTACTTATCCTTCTTTCGGATTTTTCATGAAAAAGTCCAAGATAAAGGTTGGGTCTAGTCATAAATCTCAACTAAACCATTTGTGGGGATTTAAGGACTTTTATTTGCTTTCACAAAGTCCATTAAATAACATTTTGAAAACATAAAGGTGTTTACCCTTGTTATCTATGGAATCATATTTATTGGCAACCTCGACCTTATTCAGTGAAAGGTGTCTGTTTGCGATGCAGCCATAGTCTATTTATGGAAAGAAAAACATTTTAATATGGGGATAGTCTAGAGATTTTGAGCTTTCGGGTGGGTAGTTAATTGTCAGAGAGGAAGACATTGACCTTAATGTCGTTAAAATTCAGGGCTAATTTTGATGGTTTAAATTTGTATAGGAATTGCATCATAAAGTTTGAAATTGGCGCAATTTCTCACAGAGATGATTTTATTGGGTTTATAATTTAATTCGTGCGGCTTTTTGCCAAAATTTGAACGTTTTTTTAAGAAAAACATGTACAATAGTATTATTCAAAGTATTGCCCATCTGAAGCTATGACTTTTTCCCATCTTTCTGGCAATTTGTGGATCCCATCCCAAAAGAACTGCGCCGGCTTGGCAGTCAAGAATGAATCAAGCTAATTTTTGATATTCTGCTCAGATGTGAACCGTATTTCAGTGAGGGCGTTCTGCATCGACCGGAACAAATGGTAGTCAGAAGGGGCAAGGTCTGGGCTATAAGGCTGGTTGGGTAAAACTTCCCATCCACTGTTTTCCAAATAGTTCTTAACCGGAATAGCAGCGTGGGGCCGAGCGTTGTCATGATGGAAAATTATTTGCCTCGTGTCTGGTCGCATATTCCGGGCGTTTTTCGGCTACTGCTCTCTTCAAACGGATTAATTGTGTTCGGTACCGTTGTCCATTGATGGTTTCATCCGGTTTTAGCAGCTCATAATACAGCACACCCTTCTGATCCCACCAAATACAGAGCATTACCTTCGCGCCATGGATATTCGGCTTTGCCGTTGATTTGGCTGGTTGGCCGGGTTTCACATATGAATTTTGCGCTTGGGGTTGTCGTAATGGATCCACTTTTCATCACCAGTAACAATCCGATGCAAAAATGACTTCATTTTGTGGCGTTCCAGCAGCATTTCGGACATGCAAACCGCCTTTCGACATCTCTTGGCTTGACTTCATGTGGAACCCAATTTCCTTGCTTTTGAATATATCCAGCTGCTTTTAATCGTTTTGAAATGGCTGCTTGAGTGACACCCAAAGATTCTGCGAGCTCTTCTTGTGTTTGGCAACAATCTTCATAGAGTAATGCTTCCAGTTCTTCATCTTCAAACTTTTTTGGCTGCCCAGGACGTTCATCGTCTTTCAAGCCAAAATCACCACTTTTAAATCCTGCAAACCACTTTTGGCACGTTCGCTCAGCTAGCGCATGTTCACTATAAACTTCCACCAAAATACGATGACTTTCGGCAGCAGTTTTCTTCATATTAAAGTAATGAAGAAGAACTCCCCGCAAAAAGACTTTTTCAGGCACAAAGTTCGACATATTTGAGTGAAAAAAAATTATTGTCGTTTACCCTTCAAATTAATGACATATACTGAAATGACGTACAATGACAGTAGCTTCCAACGCATGTTCCAATGGAATAATACAAGTTACGCCATCTCTTAGCAAACCGCACGAATTAAGTTATTGACCCAATATTATGTGAAAGTTGGCAGTAGTGTTCAGCTGTCAATGCAATTTTATTTTGGAGAGTTTGACGCCACAAAAATGTGTTTTAGTGATTAAAACATTTTACCAAAATGGTTCATCAATTATTGCAACACAATCTGATCTTTTAGTCAACGTGGAGTGCCTGTAAAGAGCACTATTCAAAAAATTATCCACAAATTCGAGAACCTTTACGCAGTAAATGATTTTCTCGAAGCCTGGAGCATATCGTACAGTGCGTACACAACAAAACATTGATGCGGTGAGAGATTTGGGCTGATGGGATAATTGGATCATTTTTGTTCGAAAATGACGATGGCGAAATTGTTTTTTTGCCTGAAGTTGCTCGACTTCATCTCCGAAATACGTGTTTTCAATAAGATGGTGCCACATGCAATACAGACAGATAAGTAGTGGAAATTGTGAAACAGACATTTTGAGGCAAGGTCATGTCTAAATTTAATTAAACTGGAAATTTGAGGACTTTAGAGAATGTTCACTGCTTTGTTCGAATATGAATAAATGCAAAGTCTGAATGATTTAGGCAACGCAAATATGCTCTCATGCGACTTTAAACATTTTTTTGCGTTGAAAGGTGAGAATCTTTCAAAGATGAAACTGAGCCCGTACACAGTAACAGTGTGGGATTTCCACCCACTAAACCCACCTCTCCTTCTACCCCTGGTCCTCGCGGCACTGCCGTCAAGCATTTTATCGCGAGGGGGGCTTCAGCCTTACATACTAGGCTCGTTCGTGTTGGTAGCCGTCTGCGCGACGTTTCGTTGTCGCTCCTTTCTTCGTTGTTCTTTCATGATGGTAGCCACAATTTCGCTTACTGCTTCCCAAACTTCGTGATATCGTGCACAGTGGAACATAATGTGATCTGCATCCCCAACTGCTTCCGTGCACGTTGGGCAATAACGGTTGTCTTCGTGTCCAAATGTGTGGAGGTAGGCTTTGAAACATCCATATCTATTGAGCATTTGCTTCAGATAGAAGTTCAGCTCCCTACTGATCCAAGGGTCTATATTGGGGATCAATCTCTGCGTCCATCTGCCTTTGTCAGAAAAGTTCCAGCTCTCTTGCCATTCTTCAAAGCTTGTTCTTGGTGGGACTTCGGTGTCACTTCGACTCGTCGGTATTGACACCATTGTCCTATTGGCACGATATTTTAGTTCGGCTTCTTTAACGAGGAGGTCTATTGCCACCATTTCAGCAACTACGCATGCTGCGTCGAAGGAGCTTGTTCGAAAGGCGCTGCATACTCTCAAGACATTGGTTCTGTAGCCCATCTCCGCCTTACACAAAAAAATATAACATCAACAAGATCAAAAAAGTGCCAAGATCGGCGTGTATAGGCATCACAGGAGCATTGAGATCTTGCCCAACAGATGCTCTAAGTGTGATCCTGCATCTGACCCCCCTTGAACTTTATATTAAATTTTCAGCTATATGCAGTGCAGTCCGGCTCAGGGAAACTGGGTGCTAGACAGCGAAGCCATATGGCCACTGTAAGGTCCTGGAGACGATACCAAGTGAACTGGTGACATCTTCGACAGCAAACCTTTATCAGTAAAGTTCCCTACCAGAGCAGAATGGAAGAACGGAATGGTAAACAATGAATCTGTATATATACGGACGGTTCGAAAATGGACTGCAGAGTTGACGCAGGCATTTTCTCGGACCAACTAAACATATCGAAATCCTTCCGTCTCCCAGACTCTGCTAGTGTCTTTCAAGCGGAGCTTTTTGCGATTCGGGAAGCCTGCCGTATGCTAAAAAATCTCCCAACGTTATAGGTTTCTCTTCTGATAGCCAAGCCGCAATCAAGGCCATTGATTCAGTTACCATATCCTCAAAACTGGTAGAGCAATGCCGGTTTGAAAAAAAAATAAAAACGAACAAAGTATCCATTCTGGAATTACTCTCATTTGAGCCCCAGGACACAGTAATTATGACGTTACCGCGAGAGCAGACGAGCTGGTCAGGCGAGGGACAGCTCTTAACGGCTCGCTAGCGGAAAGAGTCAAAATGGCGATAGGAGTAATTAAGGGCAATTTACACCTTCACTTCCTCCAGCTAGCCAATCTCGGGTGGAACAACCTCACCAGTTGTGCCATATCAAGAAAGACATGGCCCAGTTTCAACAAACTTAAATCAAATGAACTACTAGGCAGATCAAGGCCTGATATTGCCAGAATTGTAGCCATTATTACAGGCTACTGACCTATAGAGGACCACGCGGCCAAGCTTGACATTCCTCACAACACTTTCTGTCGCAGCTGCAAATATAGTAAAGAGAGGGAAACTCTTTTCCACTTACTTTGCAGTTGTCCTGCCCTAGCAAGGACCAGGCAACGCACGCTAGGTAGACCCTTCTCTCACTATTTCAGAGAGATAGCCTCTAAACGGATTGGAGAACTAATCATGTTTCTGAACTTCACGGGCTGGGTTTAATTGTTTTTTCTAACTCCAATAACTCACGTAAATAAACAGGGTACACGATTTTTTGTGGTATCAAAAAGGCGCGCTAATTGGGTTCTTCCGAACCACCGCTTTACCTACCTGCCACCTCCGTCTTCCTTCTTTTAGTCTTCATAGCACTTGCTCATATTTGGAAGCCGTAAAGCATCATCGACGTTGCAACTCTTGCTGAGAATAGTCTCTTCTTTTGTTTAGATCCTCCAATATTTGGCATATCCTTTCCAGGACAGCCATTGTTCTTGCTGCCTTCTTAGCTGCGTGTTGCAGATGTTGCTTAAAAGTCAACCCTGCATCTATAGTAACGCCAAGGTACTTGAGCTCTGGTTGGAAAACGACAACGGTTACTCTTATAGTCTCCATAACTCGTCTGCTGCTGATGAGCAATTCTTCGGTCTAGCGAGTCCAGGTACCATCCCGATAGCTTCATTACAGTTGTGCTCCAACTCCTCAAGAAATTTGGTCACTACAACGATCGCTATGTCGTCGGTGAAGCGAGGACTTCGGAATTCAAAGTCTGAGGACGTCATCGTTAGATTCCACAGCATGTACATATACATTTGCAATACATGGAGAATACAAGGAACATTATTCACAGTAACAGGCCATTCCAACGGCGCCGACTGGGAATACTATGGTCATCGGCTATTACTGCATTCATGGGTACTGCGGTCATTTAGACTTTTTGTTTTACAATTTGCACGTTTTAAAGGGGATATGAATACCCTTATACTAATTTTTAGAACACGTGCGTTTTGTGGAAAGAGGAAGGACAGAGAGAAAGACAGAGTGGTGTAGTTGGTTTGAAACTCAGCTGGTATTAAGTTTCTGTAAACTCCAAGGGTGGCTGTCCAGATAACTGGGGAGCTTGTTTGTTTTCGCTATCATTGTCATGGCTTATGATTCACAGTATTTTTTACCATCCGACTAACGAAATCAGACGAAGAATATATTAATTCCAATCGGCGGTAAAGTTGTACCTCGACTGATATCGCAATAGAATTTACATATTAAACTTCGCCATTCATTCTGAATAATCTTAAATTGTATATCATTATCATTTTATCTATGTTATGAACCATTCATTAATATTAATATACCCCCCTGGATCCAGGCACTATACTTTCCCAGCGGTAAGGTTGTTTATGCCGAGTTGTGCATTTCGTCGAAGATAAAGTCTAACTCTCTTACTCGTACATTCCTCACTTAGTATGGATTTGGAGTGCCTTGCAGATGGAATCTTGGTATTCATCCTTCAAAACCCAGCCACCTTGAGACCATAATAAAAAGGAGAATTTGATTTCGAAAACTCCAAGACCGACTTTGTCTACATTTCCGTGCCATATAGAAGAACTGGTACGGCGATAGCTTAATATATCCCAGGGGGCCCAGAGATTGTTCTTTATTAACAATAAACACACTTCTAAATACTTCTCTCGGCTCATGCACCTTTCCAATCTTTCAGTTATGGGTTGGAAGAAAATGACTGCTGATTATGAGTATGTCCAGAATCACCTTAGGATCGGAGGGTTCGATCGGAATCCACGTACGTGTTCTCTCACTGTTCGGGATTTGGTCCTTCTCAATGACCTCAAGCCGTGCTCCTGGTTAAACTTCTCCCAATGCGGAGACAGCAATTGTGCACAACTCTTTCGATCTTGGATTTGAGCAAGCAATGATTTTTACATGCATTAGCTCAACAGGAGGGTGCAGGATCGGGATGGTCCATTAGAACCTGAGGAATGTTGAATCTTCACTTCCTTCCTCAATTTCTCAGCAGTGATGCTACCATTCGGATCACTGTAATCAATAACGGCGATCTAAAAGTGTTCTTTAAGCTGTTGTTTGAGGGGCTCGGTAGTAGTGCTTGAGATCACTACCCTCTTTTTCTTTACCAGAGTAGGTGACTCGTCTAGTGATCTTTGTTGCTTAATCGTTTTTTTGCTAAAGCGGTAAGACTATATTGAATTTTTGCCAACCATTTCCAAGCAAACCTGTCACCTCTATTAAGAGGTGTTTTATGCAAGACTGTACCAGAATTACGTCACAAAATAAATGCCTTCAATTGCTTATGCCAGGACTATCAACGATCAGCAGAGTGTACATCTAATATCATAAATGTTCCCAAAAAGCTGACTTACAGGATATATTACAAAATTATCATAACAATGAGAATCACGACCGAATGAACAGAAAGTCACTCAATTAGTTATAAGTATCGCTCCCCTCAAGTTCACCTCAAAGCCACATGTGAATGTGTTTCATTTCATGTTACACTTCAATGGCCCTCTTCCTCGCACATACTTCCGAAGGATAAATAAAATATACAAACGCTTTTCTGCACTTCTGTATTCTTGGTAACAGGGATTCCCATTTGAATCCTCAGACTACACTCCCTTCGCACAGCAAGAACAAAAGAAAACCTGACTCCTTGCGAATGTGTGTTACTGCTCCGGGTCGCGTCGATGCCCCCATTCAGACGCGCATCAGTAGGAAGTCAAAAGTCGTCGTCATCCTCATCAGCGTTGGTGGCCCTTTCGCGAAGGATGCTTGGATTCTTTCCAACATTTCAGTGCTACGGTCTTGAGGTTAAATCGATTGAAAATGACTGCTCTGATGAGTTCTGCAACGTAACAGATCCAAGGCAAAACGCAAACATCCAAGAGGAGCACACTCATGTGTCCTTGAGTGTGCAGTTGGAGATATGGTGCACGCGTATAAGATCTGAGGATAGAGTCAAATTAAGCATTTTTATGGCTGATGGAAGATGCATACAAATTAAGGCAAACTCATCCAAGGAGACAATGCAAAATATGTAGACGCTGATTTTTGTTGTTATGCTGTGGAGATAAATAAATATAATGCAAGGATCTGTATGTATATTGGAAGGATTTAATTTAACAAAATCCACAGACATTTTGCGATTAACGTAAAAGTAAGCACTTAATACTGTTGTGGGGAGAGAAGTTAAAGGGGTTGCCCTCGTTTTGTTAATCCTTCATCCTTAGTCTTGAGTGGATTATTTATTTAAGATGCTGCGTTTTAAGTGTACAATCAAATGGATTTTAAGTGATATATAGGAATTATGTGCGAGTGCATTATAATAACTTCATCAGTCGTCATTGCACTCGTATTTAATTTAAGAAATATGGATTCGTGTATTATCTTCCCATTTATTCACTTTTGAATAATTAACCCTGATATTTCCCATGTTCCGAAGCTTCTTGGGAAACGAGTGAAGCAGTCCTACAAGGCACTTAAGCTGCTTCACTCCAGATGGTGTAGGGAGTCCTTAAGCTAACCTTTACTTCGGACTGCGCACAGCAACATATGAAGAAGGTTCATTGCTTTATCTTGAATAATTTCACCTCGATGAATATCACCTACATCGATGCAAGTCCTCTTTCATGAATAGGCCATTGATTATATACTCGTAAAATATTTATTTTACATTTAGCTCACTGCTCACTGGCTCATAAGTGCGCTCAAGGTTTGAGTCCAATGAAAAGTAGAACAAACTTCTTTTTAAGGTCCCACCTCTCGAAAACGAGTCTGGAAAAAACATCTGAGAATAAAATTGTTCTAAAAGCTTCTGGCAATAGAAAAAAGGGAGACAGTACGAGTATATAAGAATAGGTCCCTACCATTGGTGTGCCGCACAATACAAATGGCTGCAAGATGGTAGGCCAGAGATGTCAGCGCCAAAAATTTAACTTTTTGATTACCTTTTTCCAGATCTAATTTATTACCGAAAAGAAATATAATTAAGCAAGCCATATAGAATTCGATTTCTGACTTAAATACCATTTTTTTTCGGGGTTCAACATGCATCTTACAAAAAGGTAGAATGCTCTATGAAGCGGGTATGAGCTACTGTTGTGACTTCTATTAGATGGAATATCTACCAATTTAATAAAAGCTAGATATTTCATCTGACCATTCTCGAGTCATTTTGACAATAAGCGAACCCCTAATTAAAAAAAAAAAAACAACAACCACTGAGACCAACTGACAGAATTACTAATTGAAAAGGCGTCAAGAAAAAAATTAAAGAGAATATTGAACTGACCGTACCACTTAAGATGCCCCATGTACTTCAAGTAGAAGTTGATTGCCTCGTTGAAACCTTACAGAGCGCCGCGTGGAATACTCGTAATATACATTGTCAATTTTGAAAACCGTGCAATAGGTATTTACCCCGAAAGCTTGACAGCAGAAAAAGAATCCAATTATTCACTTTAGAAAGCTGTAAAAGGCACTAAAAGACCTAAAATCTCTGCGCTGCCATCTAGAAGAGACTTCAATGGTGAAGAGCTTTTTCATAAACAGCAGCTGGCAATCACATAATAACAAGTGCAGCGCCAACGAAACTCAAAAAAGAAATAAAGAAATTAAAACCTAAGAAACCTCCTGGTTACAATTTAATAGTCAATAAAGTTTTACAAATTTTGGCTAAGAAAGCATTTATTAAGCTTCTCAATATTATAATCACTGCTCTTCAATTGGAATACATCCCGAGTCAACGGAAGTTACGGAAGTCGTAATGGTACTAAGACTAGGAAAACCCATTTCGCTTCTTCCAATTATATCCAAAATTTTTGAGAGGATGTTAGTCAAGCGCTTACAATAGTAAGGAAAAAAATCTTCTCCCTTATCACCAATTTGAGTTCAGAAGCAAGCATTCAACCATTGACCAGATTTCCTCAAGCGTATTTTTTGATATCTCACAAGCCTTGGATAAGGTTTGGCATAAAGGCCTGGAGTCCAAATTACGACAGATTCTGCCTGTACGTAATTTTAGTACTCGTACTCGTAATTTAAAGAAATTTCAGCTGGCGTACCGCAAGGAAGCTTTCTTAGTCCGCTTCTATATAAACGCGATATACCACAAGAAGAGACACCATCTTAGCTACGTATGTACGCCGATGATGCTGCTACCCTGGTTGGTGGTTAGTCGGTTTTAGAGGGTGAGCTTATGCTCCTCACTCCATTGGGCCCGTTGTGTTTCTCTCGTCTGTCGAAGTGTAGCAATAGTACTTTGATGTGAGAATTATGTGCTAAGAGCAGATGTAGGTATTGGGATCATGGGGAGTACGAGGGTTGGTCAATAAGTCCCTGAAAATTAACAAAAATTGTGTCGTCACCTTAAATTTAAAGCGCACCCAAATTTTCTAACAGATCTGTCAAATAGTTTTGTTGTGGCAGCCATTTTCGTTAAAATGGAAAAAAGTGAATTTCGAGTGCTCAATAAACACTATTTTTTGCAAGAAAAAACTATCACGCAAACCAAACAAAAGCTTGAGAAATATTATGGGGACTCTTCACCATCGATTTGAATCATTCACCACTGGTTTACTCAATTTCGGTGCGGTCGTTCAAGCAGAAGTGACGCCGAACGTTCTGGTCGCCCAATTGAGGTCACCACACCAGAAACTGTCGACAAAATCCATGGTTTGATAATGGACGATCGGCGAGTGAAAGTTCGCGAGCTTGAAGAAACCACAGGCTTATCACATGGCTCAGTGATTTCGATTTTACATAAATATTTGAACATGAAAAAGCTTTCCGCAAGATGGGTGCCGCGTTTGCTAACAATCGACCGACAACAAACGCATTCGTTTGACAACTTCAAAGGTGTGTTTGGCGATGTTCCAGAAAAATTCGGCTGAGTTTTTGCTCCGTTTCGTAACCGTGGCTGAAACCTGGATTCACCACAACACACCAGAAATCAAGGAACAGTCAAAACAATGGACTTCTCCTGGTGAATCGAAGCCGAAGGAGGCCAAGGCGGGTTTGTCAGTAAACAAGGTCATGGCGACAGTTTTTTGGGATGCGCGCGGTGTTATTCACATCGATTACCTTGAAAAGGGTAAAACGATCACCGGCGCATATTACGCAGAGCTGCTGGATCGATTTCAAGCCGATTTGAAGCAAAAACAGCCGCATTTGGCGAAGAAAAAAGTTCTTTTTCACCAGGACAACGCACCGGCGCACAAATCCGCAGTCGCAATAGAAAAATTGCATGAGTTGGGCTTTAAACTCCTTCCTCATCCAGCATATTTCCCAGATTTAGCCCCCTGCAACTATTTCTTGTTTCCAAACATAAAGAAATGGCTCGGAGGTAAGAGATTTGGGTCGAATGAATAGATCATCTCCGAAACAAACGCTTATTTTGAGGGGCTCAAGAAATCGTATTATTTGGAGGGCATACAAAAATTGGAGAAACGTTGGATGAAGTGTATAGAGCTAAAAGGAGACTATGTTGAAAAATAAAATGTTTTTATACCGAAAAGAGTGTTCCTTATTTTATTTTTCAGGGACTTGTTGACCCACCCTCGTATCAGCAAGGAGACTATGTCATTTAGTAACTGGGAAATCATCTTGTTCGTCTAGCGAACTCCTTTCTTACTGAGGTATGTTAGATCCGGTATCCTTGGGGATCCCAGTATCTACAGAGAAAGTGTTCTATATCTTCCTACAGTTGGCACGGATTGTCAATCAGGATTCAATTCAATGTTATTCGCTCCTTTCCTTGCCAGTTCTTCTGCCTTCTCATTACCTGGTACACCTTCATGCCACGGTACCAATGTAAGGCGGACTCTATTGTGCCTGGCAAGTAAGTTTAATTTAGTTTTGCACTCCCTTACTAGACGTGACCTCGACATGTGGTTTATGATCGCGCTGATTGCTGCTTTGCTGTCCGAGCAAATGTCGATTTGCCTCTCTCGCTGGACCTATGTACTTAATGCCAAATTTCTTTAACGGAGTCCAACAGACTAAGTTTCCAAGCTTTATTATCTCATTTCGTGGTCTCTCGAACTCAAAAACTCAATAAGTAGCTTTGTCCAAACCGGCTCCAGGAAATTTGATAATTAATAAAAAAAGGAACATTAAAATCTGTTCAGCTGTTTTCAGTGTAGCCGGCAACAAAAAACATATCAACTTAGTTCTACAATAGCAGGTTGCTTTTATTTATTATTATCATTATTATATGGTATTGTAATATGCGAGCTACGGCTCGAGTAGATAAAACAATATTCTGTGAAATTTATTTCTTTATTTTCTCGTCTATAGAACAATTCAAGTTCACACTATACTATTCTTCGCAAATTCTTTTCTTACAAGGTCTCTTTCCTCTCAAATCACTTTATCTCCTTTCTATTACTTAATTCACAAATCCAAACTAATTACTTTTTCTTGTTCACTCTCAACTTTCAATTTATCACCAAATTACAACTTCGCCCATTATCACTTTTCCAATCTCTTCGCCACGGTTCTAAACCAACTGTCTCTTTTTTTTTGACCGCCATCTGTCCTTATATAGCAGAAGTTTCTGATAGCCAGAAACTTCTAGCAAATTCTTCGACCACTGGAATAAGAGAAATAATTCTTGCAGTTATAATTCCCTTTTATCCCTAATATTATCCGTCTCTTTCGTTGACATGAGCTGTGGAGACTTCGTCCCAGACACGAACCTCGAATGAAAGGACAGTTCGAACCAAAATTCTGCCAGAATGAAAAGTCACTTCGGAATTTGTTGCGTCATATTTTTAGGGAGCGTAGTTATTATTATGCTACAGTATTATAAAATTAAAAAAAAACCAATACTGAAAAGAATCAACCAACATACGACAAAAACGCTGATACTGTATCCCACGTTACTACCAGGAAATTTTTTTATTTTATTTTAATTTCTAAATTGCTTTTAACAGGAAAGTGACCACAAAGGACATCCTGTTGATCAGAGATAAAAACTTTTAAGGTTGCATTTGGAAGTTACTTGTCAAATATTAAAAAAGTTTCGTCTTGTAAAACTTAACACGACTTTTACAGACAAATAAGGAAAATAATTTGAACAAAAAAATTAATTTTGCAAGCAGAAACTTTTTAGCGATTCAAGACCTGAACACTATTTGCATATTGAAATTACCTGTACATATTACATTCTCTGTTTTGCAAAATTGGGCGTTAAATTCGACCTATAGATGCAATGTAAAAACTGGGCCAAATAGCTATGTTTGCAATATTTTTTTTAAGAATAGGAATAACCATTCTTCTCCTTTTATTGAAGTTCTCTACATTGTGCATCTCTCCTCGCACTCCAATAAAGTTTAATGCATCTAACCTGCACTTCAATTCAAATTAAAAATATTTGCGGTCAGGTCTATATATATACATATTTGCTAAAAGTACTTCAATCTACATACTCGTGTGTACCCGTACATAGTATATTGGCATCATCGCTTAAAGTGAAAAATTCGAATTCTCGTACGTGCCTACCTATGTAATCTATCCAATCCATGCTTTAATAAAATTTATTAGCTGCGCAAACCCATTAATTTTGTGAATACCGCTATTTAAGTTTAATGCGATAAAATTTCCGCCATGGATTTTGATTACAAAATTAACCACTAATTAATGGTAATTATTTTGGGCGTACAAGCTAAGAGCTATTTCCGCTAAATCATGGAAATTTTGGTGTACAACATAACCACAAAAGCCGGCTCTAATTTTAGTTATTATTTCCTTTTTCAACACAAACCCTGATGCTACTACAGGTACAGCAGATGACAGAAACTAACCACTTGTAATGTAATTAGCAGATTAAGTTCTAACATAGAAATACAAATTCAAACGGCTTGTATTACATTCTAGATTTGTTCAACATTTAATTGCTGCACATGAAATTACACTGGAGCTTATCTTGTAGTCACTTTTTATTTATTTTTGTTTTAATCTGTTCACAAGAAAATACTTTCGCAGTATAAATCTCAGAGATTGTTGACAATTTCATAAAATCTTCGATAAGTTAAAAATACGTTCGACTTAAAGGTACGAGTATAAAAGCAAAAACTGAAAATTGCAATCATTTAACCTCTCATAAGGTTATCTTTGTCGAACAAATTTGTATACACAAGCGAGTCACGCAATAATAAATAAAATTTATTAAAGTTCACATCCAATTAATATAAGCAATGACACTAATTAATTGCTGTTGAAATTATTTTGATGTTAATAGAAATATGTGCGATATTGTAATCTCGATCTACAACCTTTAAGTTATCAGTCGATTTATTCATGCTAATAACCTAGACATTCTCGAGTCATTTACTGATGACTAATTGAAAGTCTGAAGTGAGGACTTAACACAAATATAGATTATGGCAACGTGTTGTACTTAGACTAATAATATTGAAAGGATGCAAGGCTATCTGCTAGATCAATCAGCTTCAGGAGGAATAGAACAGTTTAGAGCTGAACTTTAATTTGAACTTGAACCTGAACTTGAACTTGAACTTGAACTTGAACTTGAAATTGAACTTGAACTTGAACATGAACTTGAACTTGAACTTGAACTTCAACTTGAACTTGAACTTGAACTTGAACTTGAACTTGAAATTGAACTTGAACTTGAACATGAACTTGAACTTGAACTTGAACTTGAACTTGAACTTGAACTTGAACTTGAACATGAACTTGAACTTGAACTTGAACTTGAACTTGAACTTGAACTTGAACTTGAACTTTAACTTCAACTTCAACTTCAACTTGAACTTGAACTTGAACTTGAACTTGAACTTGAACTTGAACATGAACTTGAACTTGAACTTGAACTTGAACTTGAACTTGAACTTGAACTTGAACTTGAACTTGAACTTGAACATGAACTTGAACTTGAACTTGAACTTGAACTTGAACTTGAACTTGAACTTGAACTTGAACTTTAACTTTAACTTCAACTTCAACTTCAACTTGAACTTGAACTAGAAAAAATGTTTACTAAAGGGTGGTTAAGTTTTAAGGGCCGATGTTGATTTTGAATAAAACACAAATTATTTAGGAAATTACTGTCATTTCTTTTTATTATGATAATATTGGTATGGTTCAATTATGTATGGAACAAAATATCGACCAAATGGCCGCCGCGACCTCGGCGGCACACCTCCATCCGAAGGTCCAAATTTTCGATGACGCTAAGGCATAATTGAGGTTCTATGCCGTTAATGTGCCGAATTATCTCATCCTTTAGCTCTTGAATTGTTGTACACCTTTTCTTTCAAATAACCCCAAAGAAAGAAGTCCAACGATGTCAAATCACATGATCTTGGCGGCCAATTGACATCGCCACCACGTGAGATAACACGGCCATTGAATTTGTCGCGCAAAAGAGCCATTGTTTCGTTAGCTGTGTGGCAAGTGGCACCATCCTGTTGAAACCACATATCGTCCACATCCATATCTTCCAATTCGGGCCATAAAAAGTTCGTTATCATCTCACGATAGCGAACACCATTCACAGTAACTGCCTGACCGGCCTCATTTTGGAAAAAATACGGCCCGAAGATGCCGCCAGCCCATAAACCACACCAAACAGTCACTCTTTGTGGGTGCATGGGTTTTTCGACAATCACTCTTGGATTATCATTCGCCCAAATGCGGCAATTCTGCTTATTGACGAATCCACTGAGGTGAAAATGTGCCTCATCACTGAAGATGATTTTCTTCGAAAATTGATCATCCACTGTTGCCACTTCTTGCCACCATTGTGACCATTGACGACGCTTGAAATGATCAAGAGGCTTTAGTTCTTGAGTCAATTGCACCTTGTAAGCGCGTAAATGCAAGTCTTTATGCATAATGTTCATCAACGACGAGCGTGAGAGGTGCAATTGTTGGGCACGATGACGAGTTGAGGTGGACGGCTCTTCAGCCACACTATCGCGAACAGCAGCAATATTTTCTGCAGTACGAGCTGTACGAGCATACACTGGTGTTTTCACATATCCTACAGACCCGGTTTGCACAAATTTTTGCACGATTTTTCCGATTGTACGCACATTTGGACGATTAAATTGACCGAAAGAATCACGAAATGCACGATATGCATTTTGATTTGAACGCCCATTTTCATAATAAGCCTGAATAACTTTAACGCGTTGCTCGATTGTGTATCTTTCCATGGTTCAAATTGAGTTAGTCTGAAATTGAGAAATGTCAAATGAAATGCAGAAAAAAACTTGACGTTTAGGTGTGGTTCACATTCAACATCGGCGCTTAAAATTTAACCACCCTTTATTATAGCTTGCGGCAAGCTCTGTAGTCATCAAATATTACCCTCCTCGAAAAAACCGTTCGCACTCAAAAAAAAAAGTCCAACATTGTCAAATCGTAGCTCTGCATAGGTCAAGCAACATCACCAAAACGGCTGATTACACGGTTATTGAACTTAGTCCGCAAGCAAATTTATTGTTAAACGTCTTGTATACCATGTAGCGTCTTCCTGGAACTAAAGACCATACAAGTTCATTTTTTCAGTTTTTAGCTTCAGTTATCATTCCTCTGTAGTGCTCTCCATTGACCTTAAATTTATTACATCAACTTCAAAGAAAAATGAGCCAATAATGCCGCCATTCCATAAACCACATCAAACAGTCACACCTTGAGGATGCATTCGCTTCTCTACAACTAGCACATAGGATGAACACGGGGATGGGGTCTTACAACCTATTTCAAACACCATAAAATTATGAACTTGAATCAGAGCCCAGCATAATAGTGCTAGGTCTGAAGATGAACTCCACTAAGACTCTGCCGCAATTGCTGGACAATACCTTGAGAAAGTTCAGAATTCCCTGTGTCATGGTTCGTCGTCGGTGGTACTGAATAAGATGAGAGCATGAGCTGAAGAATTGCTTAAGTATGAATTTTTGAAATAAGGGGCTTTTCATGAGCAGTTGAATTCGTAAAGCACACACTGAAGGATTGCTCAAGAGTGAATTTTTGAAATAAGAGGCTTTTCAATAAGGACATAACAATTTTGTATTTAAATAAAATACGGAATAATTGAGATATCGGGCTAAAATTTATTGCAGTTATAGAACACATTTTAGATTTAAGTATGGAACTCGATCTCGTTCATATAACCACCGCGAGCACATATGCAGCGATCGATTCTTTAAAGCCAACTTTCCATCACTCTTCCACACATATCGGCCGGAACGTTGACAATTTCACTTTCGACATTGTTCCTGAGCTCCTCTAATGTTGTTCGCTTGTTGGCATAAACCAACGACTTAACGTAAACATGAGCGATCTAGCCATTCGACCGGACCATTTCGAGATTACACGAGTACCGAACTTCCCTTTCAATAGATCAATTGTTTGACCAACTGTGTGGCATGTGGCACGATCTTGTTGGAACTGATGTCAAGTTCATCAAATTCTGGTCAAAAATAGTCATCCAACATGGCACGATAGCGAACTCCATTGACCGTAACATGGCGATCATTTCCATCGACGAAAAAATACGGTCCAATCACACCTCCGGCATGAAATCCACACAATACGGTCACTTTTTGTGGATGCAATGGAAGCACATATGGATCTGTTGCTGTCAAATAAAGCATATTTTGCTTATTGACAAAATGAGCTTCATCGCTGAAGATGATTTTTCGATGAAATTCAGGATTTTCTTCAAATTTTTGCAGAGCTCAATGGGAGAAGTTTCGGCACTTCAAATGATCAAGAGGCTTCAGTTCTTGAGTTAATTTGATCTTGTGAGGGTGTAGGCCAAGATCTTTACCCAAAATTCGCCACAATGTGGACTGAGAGATTCTCAATTCCTGTGAACGGCGTGGAATCGACTGATTTGGCTCATTTTGAACTGAAGCACGTGCGTTGTCCCACTGGCACAGGAACATTCAATCGAATTTATCCACTATAGTACGCACAGCCTGTCTGATGGGACGATTATTACAACCGAAAATTGGAGTAAGCGCTCTTAAAATTGCGACCACCGACTCAGAATTTCGGTATTAATTTTGAATAATTTCTAAACGTTGCTCTTTCGTGAACTTCACCATGATTAAAATGTTAACTGCCGTTTTGACATCAACAGATTATAAAAAAAAGTTTAAGGAAAACCCTTTATGTAAGAATTCTATAAGTATAAAGAATACAAAGTCTTGCCGGAAAGTCACCCGCTCCTGTTCCCTTAGTTATTTTTGTCACAATAAGCATATAAAGTTAATTCTTGTTCATGCCTATTATATATTCTGTGAGGATATACCTGATTGAAGTCTAATTAGGTATTCAGCTCGCACGTTATCCTATACCTGCCATTTGTAACAATATCCTGATACAAAGTACACACATAAAATCTCATTAAGAAGTAATAGCATAATTAGTCGCCGGTCTAGATGTGAAAACCTCTAAGGTGAGGATTAAAATTTCTAAGCCCTATATAATGAGATATTGCAGAAAACAAAGATTCTAGATTATTACAAATCATTGGCACCTACAACCAAAACAATTCCCAACTTGCATTATCATAAATGCCTATCACGTGCCAGAGGAAATGTGTTAAAATTAACCCTTTCTATTCTCTTTCTGTTTCCAAAATTAATTGAAACCATTAATGGGTACATTAGATCCTTTGAATATAAAGTAACCAGTTCAATGGCTTTCATGTGCAAAATACCTGACTTAAGTAAAAGATTTTACTTCTTCCATGTTCCCGTGCCAAAGGACAAATTCTTCTCCATTATTTACAACTTTTTAAATTTTTAATCAAATATTTTCACCCCTAGAATTCTTGAGGTAAAATTCAAGACATTACGGTGCATACATGGCCTAAACTACACAGCAGTCAACACAGTCTCACTTAACAAAATATGAATTAAATTTTAACACCCCTTTCGTAAGCTGGCGCCCTTTTATCGCTGTCATTCTCATTCTCAGCTATTTTGTTGGCCATAAAGGAAAAGCAGCATCATAAAGTTCCAAAGAGTTGTAGCCCTTACGAGCGCCTTGCTTAATTGTAGGGATGTTATGGCCACCCCAACAATAAAACTGCAAATGGAAATTCTTTTAGGTGGTTTCTCTGCCTTCTCCACCTTTCATACAAATGAAAGAAACTTTAGTAATCCCCTGGTAATAATCACTTTAGCACTGTTTTTACGGTCGCCGGGGCGAGACGGATGAAGTGATAAACGAAGATTTCAACAGGACTGGATATAAACAAGATGATAGTCATAAGTCAAGTACGTACGTGAGTGGATGGTAAAGTGAAATCTTTACAAGATTTCGTTTTCTTCTTTTCCAAAGAAAAATCATGAAATACTTAACGGCATGAGATTTTCGCGTGAAACCATTCTGTAGTTTAACATCTTCAAAGGACACGGACAATGTCGTAAGCAAGTTATGGAAGAACTTCGCTTCCTTTTTTTTATTGAATCAGATGTTTCTTTTTGTGTTATACTTAATGGATATAGGTACTATATGTCATGCATACATTCAAACAAGTGAAACCTGTCACATTGAGAGGTTTAGCCTGAAGTCTAGGATTTTGCAAGAATTTGAGATGAATTTCAAAGAACCTGCCCTTTTATTTTTAAAAAATTGTCAATGCATTTCAAACATTTTACAAATTCTTATGACATTTCTAAATGTCAGTATAAATTATTTTCTGACAACAATGGCAAAAGTTCTGTCTGGAGTACCTAACAGAGGTGAAAAACTTTTCAAATTTACAATTAAGTTCTCGAAAGTTTGTTAATATATTTTGGGAAACATGCTTTTTTTTTTCTCCAAATTCCTTTGAAGTACACTGCCATGGTTTCGAGCCAATGTTCGGCATGAGAATTGGTGTAAATTTTCATTGATTTGACCAGGAATAAATGGTGCATAAATACGAACTATTTAAAGTTTTCAAAGTTATCGCATTGAATTCACACTTACCGAGGGCTTTCTGACAGAAGTTTATGGTAGTTTTACTGCATCCTTACAGAACTGAATTACAATTTCATATTCAATTGAGTCCTGTCATCATATGTGCTGTAATGGCTTTCAAGCTGCATTCAATGGGATCAAAGTAATGAAAGATATACAAGATATATGCGACAAGATGTTCCATGACTTGTATCTATGCAAACACAAATTCTATGAATTGTATGCAATGAATGTGCATTGACACTTAATAAGGAACTTAAAACATATATATTATACAAAAAATCCTCACGCAACTGGAAATACAAGATTCTTACGCATATTGAATGAAACTATTTTAGAAGTGGTCCTTCTACAAACCAAAAAGTATCATGTCCAGAATGGTTACTCATCGATATCGAAAGGGTATTTGATACTATTTGGCATGACTCTTTAAGCGCTTCCTATCTTTAAATTTAAATAGAACAAAGTGTGTGTAAGATATCATCGACATTTTTTATTTGTTTGAAAGGCCTATCGATGCCATTATGTACGGAATACAACATCGTTGAAATGTCCGCCGAGACTTCTCTGGGTGGCGCGCATCCGAAATGTCCAATTTTCCATGACTCTAGCCCACAAACCAGGCTGAATTTGACCGATGGCATAGGTTATGTTGGCTTTTGAAGGCCGCTGTGGTTTGTGACTTATTCGTATAGACCTGCAACTTCAGAAAACCCCACAAGAAAAATTCTAACGGGGTCAAATCGCATGATCTCGGTGGCCAGTTCACATCACCTCCACGTGAGATGACCATGCCCTCGAATCGCTCGTGCAGAATTTCCAATGTGGCGTGAGCTGTGTGGCACGTGGCGCCATCCTGTTGAAACCACATGTCGTTGGTGTCCATATGATCCAATTCAGGCCAAAAGAAGTTGGTAATCATCGACCTATAGTGCTCGCCGTTGACGGTGATGGCCACCAGCCTTAAATCCACACCAAACAGTGACTTTTTCGGGATGCATTAGACGCTCTTGGATCTCATGGATTGGTATCGTCTCAAATTCGACAATTTTTTTTTGTTGGCGTACCCATTCATCCAGAAATGGGCCTCATCGCTGAAGATGATTTTTCGATGAAAATTAGGGACAGTTTCCAACTGCTCCAGTGCCCATTCAGCGAACACATGTTGTTGTCTATGGTGGTTTACCTTCAGCTCCTGGGTCAGTTAAATTTTGTACGGGTGCAGGCCCAAGTCACGATGCAAAATTCGCCGAGTTGTGGTCTGCGAAAGGCCGAGTTCTTGTGAGCTTCGCGAAATCGACTGCCTCGGATTCTCCTGCACACTCTCACGGACAGCGGCTATGTTTCGGCATATCTTGCATTTCGTCGACGTACGGGTGTTGGTTGGTAGTTTACTGAACCAGTGGACTCAAATTTATCCACCATACTGCAAATAGCCCTCTCGGAAGGACGATTATGGCAACCGTAAAATGGGCGAAGCGCGCGAAAGGTTGCCCGAACAGCACCCATTTGATAAAACAATTTTATTATTTGCACGTGTTGTTGAATGCTATATCCGATTTGGCAAAACAAACTGAATAAATGGCAGCCAATTTGTCAGATGTAGCTTCAACAATATCAACTGTCAAAGTTCGGATGTACAAGCATTCATTTTGTTAAAATAGCAGAATAAATCTTTTTGCTGATCACATTGGAAACTTAAAATCGCCTTCACAGGATATTCCTTTCAGCGAGCCCCAAGGCTGAGCATTGGATGCCATTCTTTTTAATGTAATCACGGCTGGCTTTCCAGTGATGATAACGCTATTTTTCAATTCATTTTCCCATTTGCATTATTCAATGCCAACAAATTACAAGTAGTATCTTTTACCCGGCGGAGAAAGTAATCTTTTTTAAAATAGATAAATAAAGAATGTGTAACACATGTAGCCACATATTGTTGGTAATGTCAAATAAAAACTAGAATTTTTTAAAAGTATCAAGGTAGTAACTTTTATATATGTCTGTTAGTGGATATCAACTTGTTAATAACCCCTAAACCTTATGATTTAAATCGTTTGTCTACTTTGTTAGGTTAGGAAGGGTGTGTGATGGTTTAAAGCATCACTTTCAATCGGAGACGCTGAGGCTCATTGTGAATCCCTTCATGGCTTGAGAATCTACCCTCATATCTGTTTGTGAATTTCAGTAGATCCGTTATCTTTGATTTGCCCAACTCTTGTAAAGCGGAGCAAAAAGAACGCTACCTCCGATATGGAGAGACTCTTTTCTTGTCTGCTTTTGGCTCTTAATGCATCTGCCAGGTCATTGTGTTCCGATGTGTCTCAGCTTCAATAATTTCTTACGTAATTGCAAAGATTCATCTTCGACTTTCCTGCACCAACGTTGGGCATACGGATGTATAAAAGGACTCCATTATGTGGCATAGAGCTGGATTGACAGATCAGAAGCTTTAAATTCTTTAAATTCGCCTGGACATAAACAAATGTCTGCCAAGTAATTGCACAGCGTTTCCTTGTGCTAAATTTTTCAAATATGGACTATTCTTAAAAAAAAAGTTTGGAAGTACAGGGTGGACCAAAAGTCTCTATCCTATGAACAAAATTAAAAATTCTTTTATTTATAGATATTTTTGAGTTATTTTTTTTTTTTTTTTTTCAGACATAAGGCTTGGGAGATTTAGGATGGAGCACTACAGGATATCACAGCGGACAAAAATTGTTAAATTATTTTTTGAAAATAGCCAGTCAATAATTTGTACTCAACATGCCTACCGGCAATTTTATGGCATTCGAAATGTTCCAACAGCACCCACTATTCGTGCTGTGGTGGCCAAATTTGAGAAATATGGGAACGTTGGAGATGTGAAGCATTCGGGCAAGTCTCGTCTTGGACGATCGATAGAAAACATCCAGGTCGTTAGGGAAAGTGTTGCAACCGATCCTGAAACATCGACACGGCGACGTTCAACACAGTTAGGTATACCGCGTAGCACGATTCATCAGATTTTGAGCAAAGATCTGCACCTATACCCTTACAAGATCCAGTTGGTCTAACAGCTCAATCCTGGTGACCCAGAAAAACGTCTGGTGTACTGCAGAACTGTCTTAAATATCACTGAGAATGACGAAGAATTTTTGGAAAATTGTATGATGACCGACGAGGCACATTTTCATCTGAACGGTTTGCAGATTTTGGGCACATAGAATCCCAAAAATCTCCATCAACGTCCCTTACACTCACTTCGTGTTACTGTTTGGTGTGGAATAACCTCGCGTAAGATTTATGGGCCATATTTCTTTGAAAATGATGCGGGTGCCAACGTTACGGTCAATGGATGCCGCTACAGAACAATGCTTCAGGACTCCCTTTTTCCACTTGTGCAAGCACACAACAATGCTGAGCTGATTTGATTACAGCAAGACGGAGCTACCGCTTACACCGCTCGTGAGACAATGAACTTGTTGCGCGAACAGTTCCCAAATCGCATTATCTCAAAAAACGGTGAATTTGAATGGCACCGCGATCGCCTAATCTGTCGGCTCCGAACTTTTTTTTATGGGATTACCTGAAGGAAAAGCTTTACATTAACAAACCACCAACTATACAGGAGCTGAAACTCAATATTCGCACAGAAATCGCTCAAATTACTTCGGCAACACTTCAAAAAGTCATGGAAAGTGCCATCAAAAGAGCCCATGAGTGCATGCATTCTAATGGTGGTCACTTAACCGATATGATTTTCCATACATAATGTAAAAAATTTCCATTAAATAAGCTTTTATTTGTAATTTATTTCATTAGTTTTTATCTTTTTGTTCAAAAGTTATTCCAGATATACGTAGGAAAACGACTTTTGGGTCACCCTGTATATCCTAAAATCATACCTCCGCTTTTGAGGATTTTTAAGTCTTCTATGTACCAGGATAAACTTAGAGATCAAAATTCATTAAAACTAGTTCAGTGGTTCGTGAGCTAGGCAGGTGTAAGCTAGATTTTCGAAATCTTCACTCTATTCGAATTCGATAATTTGTAAGTCTTATGGAAAGGAAATAAGGACGGCTGTAATTTAGAATATTTAAACCAGTTAAAAGTGGACACAGTGGCTTTGTAGTTAAGCGCACGATCACTAAGCTGGAGACCCAAGGTTTGAGTCCCAGAAAATACTAAGTTTTTTTTACTGCACCACCTTTCGCGAACTTTTGATAAATATTGGAGAGTAGAACTGTCATGAGAAGCTTCACAGAATTGACAAAACTGCCCTCCTGTAGTCCCTAGCACTCCTTAAAATTAAAATCTTAAGAAAGTGAAGCATATAGGATGCGATTGGAAAGTGGTAGTTCTGCCTTGATAGGGAATGATTTCCTAACAATTTTTAGTGACAACGAACGGAGTAGTTAAGTAATTGGAACATAATAGCTGCGTGATCTCGTCAACTACCGACCAATTGCTAAACTATCCTACTTACCGAAGCTATTGGAAAGCATTGTTTATTATACAATGCTCTTCCATTGGAAATCTATCTTGTCCCCAAACCAACATGGATTTCATAAGGTAAGATCAACAACCACAAACTTAACTCAATTGATTCGGCACACTCAGTGCGCTTTAGAGGATGGCAGGGAAGTTGATGTAATTGCCGCCTTCGATAAGATCCTGTATGGAATTTTCCTTTTCAAACTTAAAGCTGTTGGCTTTCAATCCAGTTTAATTGCGTGAATCAAATTCTATCTTAAAGAACGGTAATACAAAGTCATATACTCTGTATTCGATCCCTTTAAAACAACATCGGGAATACCTCAAGGTAGCCATCTTGGGCCTCTGATTTTAATTTTGTCTATTAACAACGTTGACTGTATCATCGACGTTGACTGTATCTGTCTATACTGATGACTTGAAAATCTTCAGGCACATTGCATCCCCCGCTAACTCTCGCCCACTTTAAGCTGATTTGAACAACTTTCAACCTGGTGCCGACAAAATTTCCTTGCCAATGGTCAAAGGTCAGTGTCAGCAAAGGCTAAGCCCTTCAGCACTCGATAAGGTTAATAGTCTGCATTTAGAATAGAAATCGAAATAAGACACAAAAACCTGCAAGTCTCTTCACAGCTACGTACACGCATTGCTGGTGCTGGTTCAATAGCAATTCTGAAGCAAGCCATTTCCAAAAATGATGTGCTTCAGATGAAAGTTTGATGCGTTTTATTGAATTTAAATGTCATCACACCGAGTCCATCATCAAGTCATCCCATCAAGAAAAAGACTATGCAAGTTGCTATTGTTGACCATTAAAAGTGTAAATTGCTTCACCTTTGTTCTTCGGAAAATTTATTCATTGCTCTTTGATTATTCATAACTTCTAGTCAAACTTTTATCTAATTGTGTTGAACAGGTCAGCTATATGTTTCCCTGAGGGTGGCATGTGCAGTGAAGCCACTTCTTCACATCGGTCTTAAGGGATTAATGGCACAAGCACCATAGTTCCATTATTTCACTTTTATGGGTTTCAAGAGACGTGTGCATGTTCGTAAGTACCTGGAGGTAGAGATGTACGAGTATCTACAAACGAATGTGTTTTCTGTCTTAAAATAATTACGACTAGCATGAGATATTTTTCTCGATTTGGTCATTGTTCAAAGAAGAGTGAGTGACCATGACAGGATATCTTTAATTGGGAAATTCATTAAGCTTCAATGGAAACTTACCCGAATTCTCATTGAATATACTGATATGGCAGTCCTTATAAGAAATAAATGTCATATTTAATTATATATGGATTCAAAATGGATTTAAGTTTCATATTTTGAGCATTGCCCAGAGTCAATTTAATTGATCCAAAAATCAATAAACCATGTTAAGAGCTATTTGCAGGATTTATAGGTTGATTTGAGATGAAGAAGAGCGTAAGGCTCTTAGCATCCACTGAGATTTGGTATTGATTTGAAAATGCAATTACTGGACTTCTGTATGAAACTTAAGATATGAGTTGTAGATTATTATCATAAAATGTTTACACGTATACTCTATCCAGAGAGTGGTATGTTGATTTGAATCGTCATTTTTTAATACATGTGCACCCTTCCATTCTCAAAATTATGAGAGATAATATCTTAAGAAGGTCGAAAATTCAAAATCAGCTACGAATGTGTACGACAATTTGTGTTTTGGTAGACGAAATCTTCTCTTAAGCCCGCTGTCTTCAAACATTTCCATGCAAAGGGTGACCAGAAAGCAATGATAGTTTTTCCAATTGTTATGTTTCAGCAGTCGTCCAAGCTATAAATAACATCCAGCTGTCAAAATATTCAGTAAGGCTTGCCATTTCATTATGCATCGTTTGACGCTTCGCGAATGTTGTAAATACGCAACGGGAATTTCGTTGTGAGGTCGGTCGTCATCATGGCTTCAGTGCGCAGGCAATTCTTCGCACCGTTGAAAAATTTGAGCGTGAGTACACTCATTTGGATCTTAAACTACCAACCAGACAGATCGGTACGAAGTGAAGAAAACAGAGCCGGGGATCCGGATTTTGACCAAAAATCATCTTCTCGGACCAGGCCAATTTTTGGCTCAGCGGGTATGTCAACAAGCAAATTATTATTATTGGAGCGATCACAATACACAAGTGTTCGACCAAGCATCAATGCATCCACAAAGATTTATGGCACGGCGGCATCATCGGACCTTATTTCTTTCGAAATGAGGAAGGAGACACCGTTACCGTCAATTTTTTTTTTTTTTTTGCCGAGATGGTAAAAATCTTCTAAAGACACCATAAGGCCCGACCGCGCGTGCTTATGGTAGTGTGAGATTTTTACTCACTAAAAACACCACTCTTCAAGATTAGTACTACAACTAAGCCGACGCTTATCCAGCGGTTTTATTTTCGCTTACGAGGCTCGTGATTTTTGGAAAAATATGTTCGCATGTAATTTAAAAAGATTGTAGCGCTTTAGACAGGTTAAATTCCAATGAAAGTTCCTGCTGTTTTCACGACCGGTATATACTATGACGCGAGGTCAAAAGGTTTTGTCCTTTGCAGACGACGAATTGAATTGTTCGCGTCAAGTAGTTGAATGACGGTACGGTTACAATGGTCATGAACACGAGCTTTGTGCTTAAGCGCAATATTTGTTATCTCTTCGACGACGCTAGGAATTCCCAGGTCCCGATGAATATCTTCGTTACGTATGTACCATGGTGCGCTAACGATCATTCTAAGAACTTTATTTTCAAAAGTTTGTAGGATGTTTCTATTGCTTTTCCTGGTACAACCCCATAGTTGTAGACCATACGTCCACACTGGTTTTAGCACTTGCTTATAGATAAGCAGTTTGTTATGTAGGCAGTAGGCTCAACTTCGAATGTTTTCCGAGTAGCCAGTACATTTGTAGGTATTTGTTTTCGAGCTCGTCGCGTTTCTTTTTTACGTGCGATTTCCATTTAAGCTTAACACCTAGAGTCATTCCTAAATATTTTGCTTCCTTCGCGTACGGTATTAGAGCCGAGTTTAAATATACAGGTAATCTATCCACTTTTTTGTCTGTAAAGTTGACGTGAGTAGATTTACTTTCGTTCAGCATAATACGCCAAGAATTCTTCCAAGCGTAGACCTTATTAACAGCATGTTGCAGCTTTTCAGTTGCTGCTTCAATTGTATCGCCCGTTGTCAATATCGCCGTATCGTCCGCAAACGTGGCGACAACGCAGTTTCTTTTCTGCCTAATATCACGCGTGTAGAGTACATATAGAAGTTGGCCAAGGACACCTCCTTGTGGGACTCCGGCCGCAATCTCCTTGAAATCAGAGTAATCATTTCCGTGTTTAAAACGAAAAAGTCTTTCGGTGAGGTACGATCGTAAGATTAGAAAAAGTTTGTTACCGTCAATGAACATTGGTATAGAACGATGTTAACCGAGCTCAACAACATCGATATATTCGATATATAAGCGACGCAACGCTCGAAGTGGTGAAGGGGAAATTTAGCGACTGGGTCATCTCTGGCGAGCGTTCATCAATTGACCACTGCGATCATGCGGCTTGACACCCCTCGATTATTTTCTCTGGGGCCACGTCAAGTCCTTAGTCTACACTAATAAGCCAACCACTTTTGACGAGCTCAAGGCTAATATTCGAGACGCTATACTGGACCGAGTCATCAAAAATTGGACCGATCGCTTGAAGAACTACCAGCGAATGCCTCGGCTTCCATTTAAATAATGTGCTACTCCGTACATAATGGCATGAATGTAGCTTCAGAATAAAGCTAGAATCAATTTGATGCCTCATACCGTTGTTGTTTTATTTAAATTTATTTTCCTATCATTCTTATCTGGTCACTCTATAGTTGAATTTAAAAAAACTGATATTCTGCCAGCGATGCCGTAGTTTCATTTTGCAACTCTTGCACTCTCATGCTACTATTTTACAGTTGCACCTAAAGGGTTATTCATTTTATGCTTCAGTGTTAAAGATTTCAATGAGATTTGTTTATTGTTTTAAATTCTAGACTATGCCATTATGTATGGAATACAACATCGGTTAAATGGCCCCCACGAGAGTTTTTGCAGGCTTTGATCCTTGTGAGGTTATTTTCTATGACTTTTCGCACATTTCTGGCTGTATTGTGGCCAAAATCGCAGATCTTGGTTTTTAAGTGCTCCAAAGTTTGAAGATTCTCTGCATAGACACAACCTTAAGCATAGCTGACTTTTCATGCAAATTTGCCTGTATTCTATGGCACGCAGCCCAGTCCTGTTATAACAACATGTTCGTCACATTAATATTTTCAGTCTTAGAATAAAAAAAAAAATATCATTTGAGCATAGCGAATTCAACGCAATAAAGGCGCCTTCGTCGTTAAAGTTATCGAAAAAGCGATCATGATCCAGTCCACAGCGCACACCAAACTGTCACCCGTATGAATGCAATGGCCTCTCAGAACCCCAAATTCTGCAATTTTGTTTGTTTACGTAGCTGCCGAGCGAGAAATGGGCCTCATCGCAATCTCGAAATGAATAACAAGGGCAAATATAGATTTCCTGAAAATATTCGATCTCAAGATTTTGATCAAATTTGGTAGTATCACTCAATTCTGTCTGTCTGTCTGTCTGCATGTCTGTATGTACATATATCTGCAGCCTGGATGGATTTTCTATTGCACTGCAATACTTGAACAGTCGCTGCTTGATTCTTGTGCTGAGAACATTGCTTCTCCAGACTTTGGATAGCATTCTGGACGCAACTTTTGCCTTCCCGATTCTGCTGCACACATTCAGTTCGGTGCCACCGCAGTTAGCCGAGACCACGCTTCCTAGATATAGAAAGTTGTCTACTTTCTCGATTTCCTGTCCGGCAATGTTAAATTGAGCGCGGGTGTTGAAGTATTCAGGGCTTTTGTTTTTTGGTTGTTTTTATTTTAAGCCTCACTTTTATTGCCTCAGGAAGGTCCATTATCCCATGTGAAAGTAAGCAAGGAGAAAGGAGCAATTCGATGGTCTATGACATCGAATTGCATGGTTACATTCCATCAATGCTGCATGGAGTACATTGCTTGTGATCACCTAGAACAACAGCGGTAACAGTATATAACTCTGACGTACTCCACTTTGCACTTCAAAGTCCTCCGTACTCTAGTACGTAACATTGATAATAGCTTGAGTTCTGCTGCCACTTCTGCTCAAGGCCCACCAGATAGCATCTCGATTCAAGCTGTCGAAAACCTTCTTGAAGTCGATAAACAGTAGATATATCGGAGACCTGTACTCGACGCATTGCTCTACTATTATAGGGTTTATATGGTTAATGCAAGAGGATCTAGCGCTAAAGCATACGTTCAAAACAAACATTTGGTTTCACTGAGAGGTCCGATGCGAATTCGGGAACTTGTTACTTCGGAACATTCATTAGAGTTCCAGATCATATCACCATCGTCTAAGTGGTTAAGGACTACAGCGACGTATTCTCTCCATCTAATGAGCTGATCCTCATCTGAAATCAGAAGGTTACCATTTAAACTCTTCACTGGATGTCGTTTGGAGTTTCAACCTTGGTGATATTATGGACAGACCTTCTCTCACACCTGCTTGCTACTTCTTCAGCACGTGAGGCAAGGGAGTCGATATACTGATATTTATCACACTACTCTGCACTTCCTTCTTTTTCACGCGATTTTGGGCTTCTAGCTAGGTTCCCCAAACATTTTTCGAAGCAATCCAGTCTCCTGAATTGTGCTATAGATTGCTTCTGCTTCTAATGCAAGATGATCCCTAAATTGTTGACTCCCTTAGGTATCCCTGTCTGATGTCGGCTCTACGTCTATTTAGGACGTCTAGGCGACAATTTTTTAAGCGGCTGCTGATCGCAATATAATTGATCTAATTGTACGTTCGCTGCCTGTCAGTTGAGACCCAACTGATCTTATGGCAGGTGAACAGGCAGTTGGTATTGCAAAAGTCCACAAACCGCTACAGTTATCATTTCGGTTTCCAAGACCGTGAACTCCCATCACGTGCTTAAGCATAGTGTTATCGCTTCTTACCCTGGTATTGAAATCCACCATCGCCATTATGATGTCCCTATTAGGCGTTTGGTTGTAGACGGAGCCAAAATGGCTGTAGAAATTGTCTTTATCATCCTCTGTCACGATTTTTCTTACTCTGCTCCGGAAAATAGCCATTAGTTCCCAGGGTAGATGGCTGCTGGAGTTAGTACTAGTCCTACTCCGGACCTCTACGTGTTCCCAGCTGGTCTACCAGAGTATAGCATGACAGTAATTTTGTTGGGGTATTCCCCAGCATCGAACCATCATATTGTTAAAGGGGATATGAATACCCTTATACTAATTTTTTAGAACACGTGCGCTTTGTGGAAAGGGGAAGAGACAGAGAGAAAGACAGAGTGGTGTAGTTTTGAAACTCAGGTGGTATTTAAGTTTCTGTAAACTCCAAGGGTGGCTGTCCAGATAACTGGGGAGTATTTTGTTTGTTTTCGCTTTTATTGTCGTTGCTTATAATTCACAGTATTTTTTTTCCGTCCTCCTGATGTCATCATCACGATCAAGTTGCATTTTAGCCATATGACCACCCTACTGACACTGTTATGCCTTCGCAGTGGAGTTAACATAAGCTTTTGCACTTGATCGACTTTTTTATTTATTTCATGTGAAATAAATAGATGATTCTTGACATCATGATTCGAACCGTGAACCGATAGCGTGACAAGCGATGATGTTACCACTACACCAAGGCCACCCTCATCTTGTACACGTCTTGATGTTCCTATTGATGCAAGTGTACAATAGCCGAAGGTCGTCAACAAAATCTCCGTCCTTATCCGCGGCATTGTGTTCCGTTTTGGAGCAATTTGGGTTTTTACGATTGTGGCTCACTGGCCACAGGCCAACCGTTTCCTTTGTGAATGCCTCGCAAGTTTAGTGTTCAAGTCATATTGCAGCGAAATAAATAAATTTAATAATTTGAAATTAATTGTAAATTGAACAAAGAAAGTACAGTAGTATAATAATATTCCTTTGGTACATTAAACAATCAACCAACATTCTGTAGAAAATTTAAAAGAACCCACTTTTAAGGAATGCCAACTTTTGTCCAATATTTTAAAACTTCACCAAGAGATGACATAATTTTCCATTGGTATACCTATACACACAGAGATACTCTCTCATATCACAATTTTATACTGCCTGTATATCATTCAGAACTAATTAGAGCAAATAGCTTTAGTTCTTGTTTTCTTTCAATTTGCATTGTACGAGCAACACATGCAGGTGGTGCATTCAATCGGGGATAGTAAATTGCCTTCTGGTTGCAACCGGACTGAAACCCGAAGGATATATACCAACAATTTCCGTCCCACGACTATTTAGCCGCAACAAATAGTACATACCGCACATGGCACTGCCTGATTGTTTAATAGCGGTGGTAGAAAATTGCATGTGAACGTTGCATGTCGTTACGGTCCTCAGGGAATCGCAAACAAAATTATTTCCTCTAACCTCTATACCAAAATCATTTCGAATCTTTTCATTCTGTTTTCAACTTACCTACATCGTGGCTGCAGTTAAGCAACATCAGGCACCATGTTGAATCCAAAAGTATCTTACTTTAGTATCTTATCACTAAAAGGTCTCGAGGATGAACAGATATAAACTGTGAGTCCACAACCAAAAATGTATGAATACCAACTATGTACGAGTATCCATATGTACACGTACTTGGTTTTCCAAAATTGGAATTTGAAAGAACCGGCGGCGGCTAAAATAAAACCATCGTAACTTTTTCACGGAATTTCCATTAACTACGGACTCGTATGCGTGATGTATACAAGGTAAATTATATTTCCATGCCGCTAGCTGAATGCCAGCTGAATTCGTCTCTCAAAATATATACATACACTCTTACAGAACATAGCTTGATGTATAGCAATAAGCTCTTTTGAACAAAGGAAGCCAATAACGTCAAGGATATGCATACGGAGATGAGAGCGATGCACGGGAAATTGGAAAAATACCAAACAGTTGGGTCAAGGGAATCGAACCCATTTTACAACCACCTTTCTTTGTAAGTACGAAATCATTCAGGACCTACATATGTGTGTGCACCAAACAACTGATTGCCATTTATTCAGGAGGTGAAACCACTTCCTCTGGAATACAAAGCATCAGCACGTACAGCAACAGATAACAGAATTTAAATGTTTATTCCACAGAGAAAGGAAATAAAAATTGACTGCCATCTGACCCACCGGTGGGTCAGGAAATTTTTTCTCAGGGTCAGATACTATATGTTCTTAGAAGTGAATTTTTTCGATGGCCTGCTGAGAAAACGTAATTTTTTCTTCGTTGGCATGTAGTTAAAAGTCCGCTCTTTGTTCCATTGAAATAAATAACTCGATATCGGCAAAATTGCAAAGTTATAAGCCAAAAAAGTTTCAACTTTTTGCTAAAAATGCGATGGAAACCCAACATTTTGCTTGGAATGCTTCAATAAAACACACTAAATTTTATTTTTTTATTTATTTTTTTCATTATATAATAAGAATCTAAAAATGAATTTTTCTATAAAATCCTTTTCTTTGATTTAATTTTTGAATTATTACTTTTTTTTTTTATTATATAATAAGAATAAAAAAAAAAAGTAATAATTCAAAAATTAAATCAAAGAAAAGGATTTTATAGAAAAATTCATTTTTAGATTCTTATTATATAATGAAAAAAATAAATAAAAAAATAAAATTTAGTGTGTTTTATTGAAGCATTCCAAGCAAAATGTTGGGTTTCCATCGCATTTTTAGCAAAAAGTTGAAACTTTTTTGGCTTTTTTTGCTGCCTGTTCCCACCCAATAGTTTTGGAAAGTTCTGTATAACAGTTCAAGCAGCGTTTTCGGATTTTCCTGTTGTTTTGGTTTCTTGTTTTATATTCTTCGAGAACATGAGAAGCAATAGATTGGCGTTGTACCCGTACGATGGAAATTCTTTGTTCGCAGAGTGATGTGAGGCACTCACACTTTCTAAATTGAGCGATTTGTATGTTATTTCCAGTTTTTTTTTTTTTTGGAAACAATCAAAGCATTGACGACAGATGTTGAGAGCAAATACTCAAAAGCTATTTTGTGGTACCACCTTATAGTTTTTCTCAATGGTGTAAAATAGGATGCCATTTGGTCCGAAATATCGATGCCTTGTTTGGCGTGGTTATAATCAATAACCATTTTTAGCTTTTTATGGACTCACCATTCCGATCTCTTTTTCCTGTTTCACATTCTTCTAGGTCGTGTTTTGTGCTCAACATAAGTACCTCGCGTTTGTCTTTCAGTTTTCTCGTCCAACGATTTGACCTCTTTTTAGCTTTGCATCTGTTACTTCTTTAGGATTTCCCTTGCGATTTTTGCGTAGCGTTCCTACCAAATGCGTGTTTCGAGCAAGCAAAGTCTCTGCTAAGGCAACTGACGTGTAAAAATTGTCGGTCGCCATAGTTCTGCCTTTGTCGAGATAGGCATCCGCTAAGTCTAGCACTATTTGCGTACTATGTGAAGTTGTATTCGTTGGTATACCTCTTTGATTGAGACAATTGTTTTTACCGGCATAAACAGAACTGGTGTATGTATACCCACTGGGATCACAAAGTTTGTAAATTTTTACGCCGTACTTATGAGACTTTCCAGGATTATACTGGCGGAACTGTAGTCACCCACACCAGGGAATCATGGACTCATCCACAACTAGCACCTCACCAGGAGTTTGGGCATTCATATAATTTTTTTCCAATACTTCCAAAAGACCACTGACCTTTGCTAGACGATTGTTAGGAACAGTTGCATTATCAGTGAAATGGATAAATTTCAAAATCAGTTGAAAACGGTTCCGTGACATCACTTGAGGGACAAACGAGTTCTTGAAAAATTAATCATTGCTCCAATATTCATTTATAGATAGGTATTTGACAATGCCATATAAAGGGTGGTCAAGTTTTAAGGGCCGATGTTGAATGTGAACCACACCTAAACGTCAAGTTTTTTTCTGCATTTCATTTGACATTTCTCAATTTCAGACTAACTCAATTTGAACCATGGAAAGATACACAATCGAGCAACGCGTTAAAGTTATTCAGGCTTATTATGAAAATGGGCGTTCAAATCAAAATGCATATCGTGCATTTCGTGATTCTTTCGGTCAATTTAATCGTCCAAATGTGCGTACAATCGGAAAAATCGTGCAAAAATTTGTGCAAACCGGGTCTGTAGGAGATGTTAAAACACCAGTGCATGCTCTTACAGCTCGTACTGCTGTTCGCGATAGTGTGGCTGAAGAGCCGTCCACCTCAACTCGTCGTCGTGCCCAACAATTGCACCTCTCATGCTCGTCGTTGATGAACATTATGCATAAAGACTTGCATTTACGCGCTTACAAGGTGCAATTGACTCAAGAACTAAAGCCTCTTGATCATTTCAAGCGTCGTCAATGGTCACAATGGTGGCAAGAAATGGCAACAGTGGATGATCAATTTTCGAAGAAAATTATCTTCAGTGATGAGGCACATTTTCACCTCAGTGGATTCGTCAATAAGCAGAATTGGCGCATTTGGGCGAATGATAATCCAAGAGTGATTGTTGAAAAACCAATGCACCCACAAAGAGTGACTGTTTGGTGCGGTTTATGGGCTGGCGGCATCATCGGGCCGTATTTTTTCCAAAATGAGGCCGGTCAGGCAGTTACTGTGAATGGTGTTCGCTATCGTGAGATGATAACGAACTTTTTATGGCCCGAATTGGAAGATATGGATGTGGACGATATGTGGTTTCAACAGGATGGTGCCACTTGCCACACAGCTAACGAAACAATGGCTCTTTTGCGCGACAAATTCAATGGCCGTGTTATCTCACGTGGTGGCGATGTCAATTGGCCGCCAAGATCATGTGATTTGACATCGTTGGACTTCTTTCTTTGGGGTTATTTGAAAGAAAAGGTGTACAACAATTCAAGAGCTAAAGGATGAGATAATTCGGCACATTAACGGCATAGAACCTCAATTATGCCTTAGCGTCATCGAAAATTTGGACCTTCGGATGGAGGTGTGCCGCCGAGGTCGCGGCGGCCATTTGGCCGATATTTTGTTCCATACATAATTGAACCATACCAATATTATCATAATAAAAAGAAATGACAGTAATTTCCTAAATAGTTTGTGTTTTATTCAAAATCAACATCGGCCCTTAAAACTTAACCACCCTTTATATAACGAGCCTGAGAAATTTCTTTATTTCTTGAACATCCGTATCAACCCAACTCTTTATGCACAATGTTCGAGTAACAGCTCTACTAGACAAAGCATTTTGAGCGTTCAAATTTGTCTGAAGAACAATCAATTCATACACTTCTTGAGTCACCATTAGGTAAAAATAATCAAAAGCATCCATTGTAGAACTGGAACCAGCGGCAGATTCCATGGGTTCCACATAATCAAATTTTTTCAAAGAACTTCCATCAACAGGTCTCCAAGTATTAGCAATAGGAACATTATCTTCATCAGATGGTTCCATTGCGTTGGAATCGGAATCGGATTGTACATCAGAAGCAGAAGGAAGATACTCATCAGAATCTGACCCTACGAAATCAACTTCGTCGTCCATCGCATCGTAAGCTTCATCGTAAGAAGACCTTCCATAAAACCTTCTTGGATCCATTTCTTATTTCAAATAAATAATCGGCTTTTCAAATAAATCTGCAAAAAAAAAACAAAAAAAAAACGGTGTGAGTAGAAAATACAACAAGTTTTTACTTTTTGGAAGCATGATCCACCGGTGGGTCATGTGGCACCGTACATTTATTATTATCTAGGTGCCACCTGACCCACCGGTGGTCATGCTCCTAAAACACAAAAAAAAAATACACTTTTACTAAAAAACTATTGGACACTGATAAACACACAAAAAACATACATTAACACAAAAAAATACACTTGGCATACCGATGCTGCTTTGTTTTTTGTATGATGGCAGTCAACGTGTTTAAATTTAAATTTAAGCAGAAACAAAAAATTCATATCGCAAGTTAATTGATAGCACAGAATTCGCTAGAACCAGATTTTTAAAAAAAATTTAATTCAATTACATACCCGCTTAATGCAGAGCATACTAAATCAATATAAACTCTTCGCTGTTTAATCCGTTTTTAATTACATCAACAGATGGCTAATTTATATTTAAAAAAAAAAAAAAATCACTACCGCCCCATATTGCGTGTCCTGAAATTCAAAGCGGATTAAAACTTTATGAATGAAACAATACACACGATGTTGGTACGCTGAATGGCCAATTACAGAGGAAAATTCTTCCTCCTCCACGCCGAGCTGGCCGCAATGAAATTCTGTCAGAACATAGAACATTTTCAAGTGACACAATTACCATCCATTCGTGCAGTGAAATATATCGCGACCACAAAAAGCGAAGCGGACTCATTATCAACATTTGAACTGATTTGCCATCCCACAAAACACCCCATCGTCCTTCGTACGCTTTGTAAGTGGTACATTTACGAGTAGATTGTGAAATATCTGGAATAATTTATAAGCCGACTTTGGATGTAGAAGTATACGACTATGGCTGTGAGGACGTGTTATGGTGCGCGCGGCATGTCTGTGTGGCTAAAGTTCTCAAAGTATTTTAAAATTCCGCACAGTCTGCGAATTCGTAGAAATATTCTAAAGAATATGTAATATGATTTGACTAAGAGTACTTGAAGTTGTAGTATGCGGAGAATATGACCAATCAGTTTTGTCTTGTGCTTGGCATTTATGAGTGGGCGTACTATCGCGAAGAAATACTAGAAAGTCGTTGACCTACAAAAGGAATAACTTTTCTATAGACTGTATGCTATTAAGTATGTTTATGATTCTGTAACCATATACTGTGAAGTATTTATGAGTGGCGGAATGATATATGACTTAGTGAAATCAGGTCTTGAAGTATAATTATGAAGGATCTCACGCACGAGAGAAAGAAAGTCATTTCAATTAAAAAAAAGGGAAGGGTGTAAACTCTATATCAGCGTTGCCACTCTACTACGATTGTAGTAAAGGGTGTTGAAATTTAACCGCTAAAATTAAAAAAAGATGACCAAGTCAAACACAGAGCCTTCACGCCCGTTTTATTCACTGATTGAGTATTAACTAACTAAAAGCAAAGTTATTGTAAATATTAGAAATAAGATATGTATGCATGTATTAGTAAAGCACGTTGATTACATTTACTTTTTTTTTTTTTTTTTTGTCGTGGCGGGTACACCCTACAGGAGCACTCAGACTCAAAACAGGTCCATTGTACAACCAGGCAGGGAATCCCATTTTAATATGACTATTGTGATACCAGAAAGATAGGTCTTGTCATATGTTGCGATGCTAATACTCAAAACTCTGTTTGGGGCAGCAGCAAATGCAATGCACGGGGAGATCTTTCTTTTGGACTTCATACTATCGTCTGATCTTACCATCCAACATTTGTTACGGCTCAAAAACAGAAAGTGATTGAATTGACCCTGTCCAACAAGTATTTCCATTTCTATTACCAACTGGAGCGTTTCGCCAGAAATTTCCCTCTCAGACCATAGATACATTGAATTCCAAATCAAATGCGAGGCTACACCTTTGCAGGAGAGGATACGGTTTAAGGAAGAGTTAGGCAAATCTATCAAAGATCTACCTAAACTTAGAACGAGGCAAATGGTAGAGGAAGCCGTTCAAGACCTGAACAGCACCCTTACCAGATGCTTTGAACTAACGTGTCCGCTGACAAAAAACCCCTGCAGAAGGTCCACCACGGAAGGAACTCAGGTGTATTTCCGCAAATATCGGTCTCTAGTCCGACGACAGTCGGATCTTCTCCATAGTGTCCTTGTTGATGTCTATTCCTTGCTCGCTTTCTTACAGTTTTAATTGCATGAAATTTTTAAATCTCGTTGTATAGTTTGCAGGGTTCATATTTTCGGAAAACCTTACATCTCGCCACTGGATCCTAGAGTCGGTAGGTATCGATTCCTGGGAATACCCAACATGTATGTACTATCTGCCTTTTGGGTCTAATTTCGTTCTTCCTGGACCATTCTACAACGCAAGCAAGCTTTGCTCTCAAATGTTCTTAGGAAGCTCACGTTTGTTTTCCTCTCAGTCCAAACGTCAAAGGGAGTTCGACTTCTCAAAATATTGGTCGGACATCGATTTCGAATGAAGACTGCAGTATTTGTTGCCTCTGTCCACAAGCTTTTCGGGCAAATCTGAATCGATTAACATGAAACGGACCATTCTATTTGCTCGCTCAGCGACACCATTCTGTTGTGGTGTGTATGCCGTCGTTAGTTGTCTTTTTATTCCATTAGATTCTAAAAAATCTGAGAATTCTTTTGACATGTACTCGGCCCCGTTATAAGTTCGCAACTGTTTAATTTTCTTACCGCTTTCCTTTCCTGTGCGAAGTTTGAAGTATTTAAATTTTTCAAACACTTCACTTTTCGATTTAATAAAGTCTACTTCTATAAATCGAGAATTTTCGTCAATAAAGGTGACGAAATATTTCGCACCACTGTATGATTGTACATTAAATGGCCCACAAACGTCGGAGTGTATAGTTCCTAGTATTTCACTGTCAATTGTTTGAGATTTAGGAAATGGGGACTGAACAATTCTTCCTTTGCTACTTTGCACTTTGGGTAAAACTTCCTTTTAATCCTTTCACTAAATCATTTGTTTTTAATTTGTTTACATCCCTGAAGTTCAAGTGACCAAATCACTGGTGCCATTTAACTAAAGCATGTTCATTCGACTGAATGTCACATGAATTTGCTTCTTCATATGGACAAGCTTTCAATACATAGAGTTTACTTTTCCTATGTGCTTTGAAAATGGACTGTTGCTTATGGTTCATTTTAGGGTAGCAATGTCAGGAAGTTCATCTCGAGTCTCAATGACAATACAAAAATTTTCAAAAACTTCCGGCACGGAATTTAATAGCATTATGCAAAGTAACTCTTTCGGTATAGATATGCCGGCTGCTTCTAAGGCATCACAGCAACTCTGGAAATCTCGTATATGTTGCGTCATTGTCTGGTCTTTTTTCTTTTTCATCTGAAAATGACGCCGGTATAGGACAACTTTCTTGCGGGACCTATCGATGTATGTGTCTTTTCTAGAACAGTCCACGCGTTACTTGCGGTTGTACATTTCTTTATATATCCTAATTGATATTATTTTACTCCCAGAAAGGGTGATCAGATAGTAATGATAGTTTTTCCAATTATTATGTTTCAGCAGTTATCAAATTTACTATGACATCCAGCTGTCAAAATATTCAGTAAGGTTTGCCATTTCATCTTACTTCGCTTGACGCTTCCCAATCGTGTGGAAATTATTAAAAATTTTATTGAAATTCCGACTCAGTTGTAAGTACCTAACGTGAATTTCATCGTGAGGTCGGTCGTCATTATGGCTTCAGTGTGCAAGGCCATTCGTCGCACCGTGGAAAAGTTTGAGCGTGAATACATTCTTTTGGACCATAAGCGAAGTGAAGAAATCATAGCCGACGTAGTGGCCAGTATCGAAGAGGACTCAGAAATGTCGATTCGGCGACGATCAGCTAAATTGGGCATCGCCAGAGAGTCAACTAGGCTTATTTTGCGGTTGGATATGGGCCTACATCTGTATAAGATTATGCTGACGCAAGAATTGAAGGCGGATGACCATAGACAATGCCGTGAGTTCGCTAATTGGGCGCTGGTAATGTTGGCCGGAGATTCGGATTTTGGCCAAAAAATCATCTTCTCAGACCCATTTTTGGCTCAGCGGCTATGTCAACAAGCAAAATTGCCATTATTGTCCACAAAAATTGACTGTTTGGTGCGGTCTATGGCACGGCGGCATCATCGGACCTTATTTCTTTCGAAATGAGGAAGGAGACACCGTTACCGTCAATGGTCCTCGATATAGAACGATGTTAACCGACTTTCTGTGGCTAAAGCTCGACAACATCGATATATCCGAGCTGTCGTTCCAACAAGACGGCGGTACATGTCATACAAGCGACGCAACGCTCGAAGTGTTTTTTTTTTTTTTTTTATTGAAAAGTTATAAAATTGACAACATTTCCTTATACTACAACTAGTTAACACTAACGAGTAGTTTACATTTGTTATATATTACATTATATACAATATATTTACATTAAACAAATACACGCTTATTTTCCATTTCTGTTGTATCTTCTAGATAACATTGTTCCCAGTTAGCTGGTGTGGTTCAATTCACTTTAGTCTTCGAGTAATCCCAGTTGTATCGCAAAGTTTTGCTGCTTCCTGGTTGATATGTCGTCCAAGTCTTGAGTGATGGGCTGTTGCAAATTTACGGATCGTTTCTTCAACAGATTTAAGCTTAAGGTCGCGATGTAAGTCGTAGTTTCTGACATACCATGGAGCATTTACTAAACATCTTAAGACTTTATTTTGGAAGCGCTAAATTATTTCTAGGTATTTCTAAAGTTATTTGTATCCCATTAACAATGATTGGAATATGTTGAATCTTTTTGTTCGTGAAATTTATATCTATGGATTTCATGCTATTTAGCTTTCAGCATTCTGTAGGGTTTGAGTTGATTCTACTTAATTTTTTCCAACTGAGAGAATGGCAGTGTTATCAGCAAACGTAGCAAGTGTGCAATTCGAAAAGGTTGGCATTTCATTTGTGAATAGTAAATACATTGTTGGGCCTAGTATGCTTCCTTGGGGAACACCGGCTTTGATCGCTTTCAACGCAGAATAGGCATCTACTTGTTTTACTCGGAAATATCTATCAGTGAGATAAGATTCTAGAATTGTTGAATATTCTCTAGAAAAAAGAGTTTTAAGCTTATAGAGTAGGCCTTCATGCCATACTTTATCGAACGCTTGACCGACATCCAGGAATATTGTAGAACATATCATTTTATTTTCAAGGGATTCTTCGACAATGTTGGTGATTCTATGTACCTGCTCAATAGTAGAATGTCGATCTCTAAAGCCAAATTGATGAGATTGAATCATATTCTCGCTATTTATAAATGGCTTAAGCCTCGTCAGCAGGATCTTTTCGAATATTTTTGACAAAATGGGCAGTAAGGAGATTGGCCTGTAGGATGACATATCGTACGAATTTTTACCTGACTTGGGAATCATTATGACCTCTGAAACTTTCCAATAGCAGGGGACATGCTTCAGGCGCAAACAAGCATTTAGAAGTGTTGTTAATTTAATCTTCGCTCTAAGCGGTAGATGTTGTAATAACTCAGCAGTAATAAGATCATAGCCAGGTGACTTTTTCCTCTTGAGATCTTTTTGTATAATAATTTCTACCTCCAATGGTGTAACTGAAGGAATTTCCACTGACTGTTGCTCGATTTCCGGCCATATTACTACATGTTGTCTCTCATTGGGTTGAAAAATATTCGTCAGATACTCGGCGAATGCTTCTGCTTTCTCAGAGTTGCTTTTGGGTTATGTTGAATAGGACGTTTAAGATTTTTGGTTATTTTCCACAATGAGTATTCGGTCGATTTATCGGCTGTTAGTTGGCGTAATTTTCGGTTAACTGCTTTGTTTTTGAGCTCATTTAATTGGGAGCGAATCATTTCTGTAAGCTTGTTTAATTGTGACTTGTACAACGGGTATCTTGATTGTTGCCATTTTTTCCTTAATTTTCTCTTCTCGGATATTAAGTTAAGTATTGGTTTCGGATAACTATACCCGATTTCTTTCTTTTTTATCTGAGGAGCACTTTTCCAAGCAGCTTTTTGTATTTGTTCCGTGAAATCCAATACTTCATCTTCTAGTTGGTTTTTATTACATATCACTGTGTTAAAGTTTAAGTTCTGATCTAATACTGCTTGAAAGTAATTCCAATCTGTAAATTTATTTACAAGGTAAGAGTTTGTATTTTTCATGTTTACCCTGTCATTGTATATTAAATATATTGGTGAATGATCAGAATTTAAATCTTTTCCTTCTTTGATATGAAGTACATTTCTGGAGACTTGTTTTGTAATAAAAAAGTCGATCAGGTTTGGAATTTTCTTTCTATCCGTTGGCCAGTACGTTGGCTTACCAGTTGACATGGGTTCATAACCTTCTTCTCGTATCGCTTTTAGCAGTTCACGGCCTTTTGTTGTTATTAGACGAGATCCCCATTGCGTATGTTTAACGTTAAAGTCACCACCCATTATGAATCGATTTTTGTGTTTTTGTATCAAGAATTTATATTGATCCGAGCTAATTTTATGTTTTGGAGGACTATACACCGACGTTAGTGATAATAAGTTATGTTCTGTCTTAATTGGTATCTTGGTTGCCTGGAATTTGTACATAATAATACATAACTGGTCTTCTTCAAAGTGTTCAATCGTTTTCCTAACGATAATCGCACTTCCCCCTCGTGCATTGTTGTGTGGATGATATGTACAATATGTGTCGTAATTTCTGATTTTGAAAAATAACTGATTTGTAAGATGAGTTTCCGTTATTAAACACACATCTATTTTCTCTATGTCAAACACTGCCTGCAATTCGTTTTTATGATTTAATAGTCCATTAGCATTCCATAACATTATTTTTAAGGACTTAATCATGAGTTTTAATTTGCAAATATTCATCAATCCTATCTAATCGTTTGTTAAAGGATATAATGAGCTCCTCTTGTTTGTCCAATTTATTCAATATTTTTGTTAAGACCTTTGCACCTTCGTTTTCCGTGCAGTTTCTTGTTTTGTTAGAGCCTCGTACTGCCTGTGAAAAATTTAGGGTGTGTTCATTTACATGGACATTAAGGTTTCTTTCATCTGGGTTATTCTGATGGCAATTTTCTGTCTGTTGTTCAGTCACACGAGTTACTGGTGGTGAATTTTCGTTTTTCAATTTACATTAGTTGCAATGTTTCTTATTTTCTGCAATTCTTTTGCAACCATACAGCCATGATAGTTAGTTGGTTATTCTTTGCCACAGTTGCAGCATTTAGGTAAATCTTCGGGAGTTTTAGTACATTAAGCTGTTTGGTGATCACCGGCACATTTCACATATCTTGGTAATCTAGAACAATAGTTTTTTGTATGTCCAAAAAGACATTTGGTGACTGGGTCATCTCACGGCTATCGTTCATCAATTGGCCGCCGCGATCATGCGACTTGACACCCATCGATTATTTTCTCAGGGGCTACGTCAAGTCCTTAATCTACGCTAACAAGCCAACTGCTTTGGACGAGCTCGAGGTCAACATTCGAGACGCTATTGCCGGAATAACGCCACACATATTGGACCGAGTCATCAGAAATCGGACCGCGCCTTGAAGTACTGCCAGCAAAGCCGAGGCTACCATTTAAATGATGTACTATTCTATACATAATGGCATGAGTGTAGCTTCAAAATAGAGTTGGAACCAATTTGATATCTTACATCGTTGTTGTTTTATTTAAATTTCTTTTCCTATCGTTCTTATCTGGTCACTCTATAGATAGGTGAATTGCATAACCCTCCCTTGGCATTTCCATAGTCTACCCAACTACAGGGATATCATTGCTACTCTCTAACAAGTCAAATGTAATAAAAAGGAATTTTGAAGACCCTTAAACTTTCTCCTTTTAACTAAGTCCTCAAGAAAAAAAAACACTCTGACAACATCACACAGGTAATTCAAAACTCCTTATAACGGTAAGTGCGAATCACTTATATACGTAGGTATTATCACACACCGAATCTGTTTCCAAATGTCTATAAATTCACCGCTTTACATGCGAAGAGATACTCCACTGCTGAAAGATACATTTCGCTAATGAATACGTGTTTGCTTCAAGGTTTACTCTACGAGTACAGAAATCTTCCACCTTTTCCTTCACTAAAACCCATATTACAACTCATCGAAAAAGCGAAGAGAGGATTACTTCTTATGACACTCAACGCAAAAGGAGTGTATTACACCCTTTGAAGGAGCATATACTGAACAAACATTACAACTTCTGCACGAGTAGAAGATGAAATAAGCTGAAAGGATATAAATTTCTCTCCCCCTCTGCATCTGCCTACTAAAAACCAAAACCGCAACAAGTACGGGTACACATATGAATGTTGTGCTGCGAGGGGGGGAGGAAAAAATTAATTAATTTTGAATTAGATGCTTCCAAAACAAAAAGGGGGGTACTTCTAATTCCCCATTCAATCTCCATGAGATCTTCCATTCTGTATGAATGTCACGTGGAAGGAGTTGTATAAAAAAAAATTTCATTAAAATTTCTTTTTTTTTTCAAGAACCATGCAATGTACACACACGGACTATCCAAGATAGAGCTGCCGGTATCTAGCGTAGCAAAAAACGTCTTCAACAAAGTTGAAAGAAGCGCAAACCATCCCCTCAATATACGGACATGTAGTAACCAAATATTTTCATACCTAGCCACTGAAACTTACTCTGTGATGCGGTGACCACTTCCTACAAGTATTTTCATGATGAGGTGGAGAACTTCTGGATTTTCTTTAGGTCAAAGTTTATCGTGTCATGTTTCAAAGTGCACTTCTGGGCGGACTTTTCTCAATGAAGTTCAGAAGCCACTTGTGCAACAGTGATGAAGAGTTTTGCAATAAATTTTATGAGCACATATTATATTGGGGTCGGTGAACAAAGTTTACTTAGTTGAGTTCAAGTACCATCGTATGCAGTCTATGGGTAATGGGAATTTTATTATATCAGGGGGTTAGGGTGCAGGTTTCAGTACACGCCTAGATGTTTGCATTGAGAGAATGGAATTAACTGAAGATAAACAATAAGTATATATTCAATTGTATGTCAAGTCTGAATGAATGATTTATTTTGTTGGTGGTTCATTATTTTATTATACCCACTATCCAGGGTACCTTAATTTTGATACATACATAGTTTGTCACATAGAGAAATAATAACGATAGACCTCCATAAGTATCTATATATATCATATTTGTGGTCAACGTCAAAAGTTATGCCGATCTAGCCACGTCGGTTCAAACGTCAGTATATCCATCCATCTGTTCGTACATCATCACTTTTTGGTCCTCACATTTTGAGCAAAGAAATATGAAATTTTCTAGAATCCGAAGCAGCACAAATATGAACATTTTTGGAACCCTCACACTCTCTCACTTTTCACAAAATGTCGGTTTACTAAAAGTTTTTGCTAGAAATTGAAATGTTCAGGTAAAGGTATGTTCAGGTAAAGGTATGTTCAGGTAAAGGTATGTTCAGGTAAAGGTATGTTCAGGTAAAGGTATGTAGACCTTCTCTACAGAGTCCAGAGTGCTAACCATTACACGATGGAACAATTCTTCGGAGGAATAATCAAAACGACCTGCCGTGTCTTAAGATCCCTCGAACGACGAACAACGAACAAACACTAATAACAGAAAGAATAGATCCCGGGAACGCTGTCGATGATGACAACTTTATCATGATCGAAGATCCGCAGGAGAAAGTAAAAGCTATAGGAGCGACTTTCCAGGAAGTGTACAATGTAAATGATAGCATTTGCCCGAACCACGACCTGGAAAATAGAGTTCTTGTGCACAACGTCTACCTTCGAAATGATATACAGCACTGGCGATCAGAGAACATAGGTTTTACCAAGTTCAATGACGATAACATGGCAAATAACGTCGTCGCCGATGAGGGGTTACATCCCACGTTCATTTAGAAGGTGGAGCTCCAAACGATCTTTGATTCACTGAGGAGGAAGAAATAAGTAGGTATCGATGGAATACCTAACATTGTGCTTCGACATCTCCCTCCAGAAGCGGTGGACATTTACACTACCCTGTTTAACAATGTGCTGAATAATGCACATTATCCGGTGCATTGGAAGACAGCGGTGATACAGCCTATATTCCCAAAAGAGGTAAAGATACATCCAACCCGGCGAATCTCCAGTCGATAAGTCTCCTGCCGAACATCAGCAAGGTATTCGAAAAAGTGGTCAATAGAGCCCTGACTAAGTGGGTTGAGGACATGCATATAGTTCCGGATCAAAGCGGGTCATGAGACTGTACATGCCGCGTCTAAATTGGTATCTGATATCCAATGGAACAAAAGTAAAAAACAATGCACGGGTGCCTGCCTGGTTGACTTGGAGAAGACGTTCGATACCGTATGGCTAGAAGGGAGTATAAGTAAACCACTGCTATACATGCTCTGTAATATGCTCACCAGTAGACAGTTCATTGTGAAAAATGGCAATGTGACTTCTGCTGGGACGTTCGAAATCAAAAACGGTCTACAACAAGGTGCGGTTAATTCGCCGATCCTCTTTAACATTTACACGAGTGATCTCGTAGGATCTCTTTCCCATGCTATTGCGTATGCAAACGACTTGATCGCGTATAGGTCAGGACCAAAGATCGAGGTAATTGCAATACTCTTGCAGCGTGATTTCGATAAGATCAGGATATACTGCGACGACTGGAAGCTGAAGATCAACTTCCAGAAGACAGAGACTATTCTGTTTAGAACGTCGTTATCTGGGGCCTCCAGGGATACCAGAAAGTTCTCAACCGTGGGACAGCACGGGTAGCCACTAGCGAGTCGAAGTATGGTTAGATACCTTGGGATCTGGCTAGATCAATATCTATATTTTAACAAAAATGTAGATGCTGCTCTGGTCAGAGTCCCAGTACATAAAATTCTATTCTAACGAGGTCCTGTATAACAGGGCGAACATAAACAGAGTGGATAATTTATTGATCAATATGATTCGAAGGCACACTGTAAGAGCAATGTCCTCGATGAATAACCTGATCTCTGGGGCATACTACCCCAATGATTTGTATCACGAGAGCGTGCGTCTTAATGGCTTAATCCCCCCAGAGGCGTTCCTATATTTAGATAGAGAAGGTCTGATACAGGATAGGGTAGCGGTGCCGCTAATCTCCCAATATTTGTAAGTATAGATTTGATAAATATTTTAAGTTATATGACGTCGAAGGACATATTTTAAGCATTAGGTTTAGCTTAGAGCGCCCGCATAGGGCCATTAAGTTAGTATATAACATAATTAAGTTAAGCTAGTTTTAAGCATTTTTTTCTGTGTCTAGCTGTTAAGAAGAGTTCATGAATTCGAAAAATAAAAAATTCATTAAAAACGAATCGAAAACGAAAACGAGACCTTCCCTACATTTCGGCAATAAAGGGGTCTATTTTTCGAGTGATAAAACTTTCATTAGGAAGAAGTCTTAAACTAGCTGTTAAGTTTAGCAGATGTGTATGACTTTTTTTCAGTATACTTTGGCAAATCATCACGAAAAGACTAATCCAAAATTCGTGTTCTGTTCGCCGAACTTATAGACCGTTTCGTTCATTTTTTGGTGCGCATAATCGTCCATCTGAGCAATCTATTCGTATGAATTACCACATTTGGAGTAAACAGAATCTGAAGAGGTTCTTGAAACGCCATTATATCGAGAAAAATGCACAATTTGGTGCGAAGTACACACTGGTGGCATCATCGGTCCTCATTTTTTTCAAAAATGATGCCAGAGCTCGCGCTACGGTCAATGGATATCTTTACCGGAATTTCCAAATTTCCTTTACCAAATTTCATTCAAAATATGGATGACATTGATCCGAACTAGGTGTGGTTTCAACAGGATGGTGCTACGTGACAAACAACAACCTCACCTCACCTTTGGCGAGAAGCTGATTTCGCGAAATGGTCCTGTCAATTGATCTCCGAGATTATGCGATTTAACATTTATCTACTATTTTCTTTGGAGCCATCTGAAGACATTGGTTTATGCGATTAAACCAGCAACTATTGACTACTTGGAAGCTTATATTGTGATTGCTATTTACTCAAGAAAGTAGTTATAAATTGAACTGATAGGATGACCTTTGTAAAATGTAGCCGAGGTGATCATATGCCCGGAATTGTATCATATTTAATCTTTAAATGCTAAACATTTCTCAAGCAAATGAAAAAAATCACCCTTTATATGACCACGCCCACTTTTTGGGGGTGTTTCCTTAAAAAAACATAAATTTTTCAAACCTATTTCTATGGTCTGATTCGGAAGTGCACTTTGACAGATATTGCACCGAAAACTGATACTTTGTTGAGTTAGCTTATGATGTGGCCTGCGAATATGCATCATCTCAGTTTTGGAGGGGTTCAATACAAGTCCTTTGTCGTGACACCACTCAACAACTTTATCAAACTTATCTTGCATTATTCTCATAGCAGTATTAAGACACTTGTGTTGGACGACTAAGGCCGTGTCATCTAAGAATGCAAAACAGAAGACACGAAGCAGCTCGTTTATAAAAAGGATGAACAATATTGGTCCCAGTTTCGATCCCTGTGGTACTCCAAAAATAACCGGTGTATCGTTGCTGTAATTGTCTCACACTTTCACTCTGAAAGATCTTTCACTTAGTCAGTCTTGCAGCCAGTCAGCCAGTATTCCTCGGATGTTTAATAGATTTAACGCTGTTATTAGCTTTTCATGGTTCAGCGTATCAAATGCTTTACTTACTGGCTTTTGTTCAAGCTTCCATTGACAGTATCTACAAATTCTCCCATAAGTTTTTCTGAAACCCATACTGCATTTCGTGTATAAGAGAATGTTTTTCAACAAAGTCTTGGAGCCGCCTTGTTGTTCCATACACTTCTCAATAAGCTGGCAAGATAGACAACTTTCTGTAATTACTTAAGGAACTTCCAGTACCGCCTTTATAAATAGGACATACACTTCTTAAGTATTCGAAGATCTTTAGCTTGTCTTAAACTTAGATTTATGAGCTTAGAGTTTTACGTTAAGTGAAGTCATATTGTAAATACCACAACAGAATCTGTGAATCATCGCAGCGCATATAAAAATAAAGCAAAATTAGAAAATTTTGTTTGAACTCTTTCTACTCCATCGATATACATTTGATGAAAGGGACACCACACTACGTCGCAGTTAGAAGTGGGGATTTTAAAATTCTACTGTATTCCATTTAATGAAACCGACCATGGAGTTGGCTTTGGACGTTATGTAATCCACATGGTCACAGAATGTCAATGATTGATCAAAAATAACCCCGAGATTTTTAACTCATTTAATTGGGCTAGAAGATCTGCAAAATGTCTCTGTATTTCTTTGCATTAAATAGAGACAGTGTCAATGTCAGATTGTATCATTGGATTATTCAAATTCTATGCTTGTAATTGAAATTCTAAGAAACAACTTTAAATCATCAGAGTACAGTAAGCATTCACTATAGCTTAGATCAGATATTGTGTCATTTATAAAAATTATGAAAAGTAAGAGCCCCAGGTGTCTACCTTGAGGTACCCCTGAATAATAGTCGAATACTTTTGAATGAACGAAATCAAGCGTAATCATTTGCACTCTATTCTTCAAGAAGGATATGATCCATCTCAACCATCTGAATGAAAGCCGAAGCAAATTTTTGGAATTGCTGATAATTTCTAGATTCCCCTGTAGTTCCCGATATCATTTTTTGAGCCAGCTTTGAAAATTAGAACCAAAAATTAGATGGGTTCTACAACTATCTCTTCGCAGCTTATCCGTGTCGTTATTAGAAGTATATGTTTGTCTTCACACGACTCACTCGAGAACAAATAAAAACAATTTGTTGAAATTTAATTGGTTGTGGGCATATGTAACGTTGTTCTAGCAACTTTCAACGATGGTTCAAGTGTCAGTGCAACGTGGAGCGTGGAATTTAATAAACCATTGAATTATTTTTGATAGCCGACTAACTCAAGAAGTAATGAACGTTTCCGCTTTAAATAGACCTAAATGTAAGATATGAGACGGGGATTAAATCATTTTCGAATCATCTTTCCTGTACACCTTACTCAAGAACCACTTAACCGATTTCTATGAAATTTAGATTTGTGTGTGTTATTATTTATTTTTTATTAGCATAAGTTAAGTTTACAATAAAAATAATTTATGCGCTCAAAACCATATGGCTTAATAAAACTACGGGTTAATAAAGTTATTGCGGTAGCTCAAGGCATGATTGCAGAAGCAATTTTCATCCATGTATACCAGTAAGCATTTATTTGGTTTCTTCAAGTGTTAGAGACTTTTAGAGAAGTAAGACAAACGCAGTTTTAATAAAATGATGTCTTCAAGTTCGTTGCAATTACAATAGCTGCATATGGAGTTATAGATGGTCAATCTTTGCTTTAAAAACTAAGCTTGTCTAATAAATTTGTCATTCACTCATAAAGTATCTATTTGAAACCAGTGAAGGATTTAGATATTTATAAGTAAGACGTTGAAGTTGTTTACACATTCTTGGTACATGCAGTCGTCGACTGTCTTTAGACATTCATAGAACTTGTCTTGCCACTCATTTACGTTGACCTCTTTGAGTCCAGGACAGACGTTGTATGAGGAAGCCAGCTCATGCCATTCTTTAAATGCATCGCTTTTTAAGATTGTCTATGGCATTCGATTTCAAATTGCGTAAATAGATTTGAGAAAAGCTGGATTCAACATGAATTGCATAGATTGGCATTATCGAGAGGGGTCTAAAAATGCATTTGAAGAAAAACCGTTGAACCTACTCCAACTCCTCGAAGTATTGGTAGCCAATAGCCATAGATTTGGTTTGCATGGTAAAGATAGTAGCATTGAATAGTAATAAAGAATCTTGTCTACATTAGATTAACAGCAGTTTTAGATGTTACTAACTTCTCATGAATATGGGGAAATGAGTAGTACTAAATATTTAAACTGTTTGATGACTTGAATCAGTTTCCCCTCCAAGATTCAGTTCTCCAGGAATGTTCTTCTACCTTGCGATGATCCAAAAACTTTAATCTTAATCTTTGCGGTAATAATTTGTAAATCCCAAAGGTTGTAGTAGGATTTTAGCCTGTTAAATTGCAACTGGAAAATATGAGACTTTTCTGCCAGTTATCCACATAAAGAAGAACCTTTATCTCTAATTAGTGCTTAGGCGCCATTTTAATATGACAAAAAAGATGACAAACTATAGGGATGAGGAAGTTAGCGTAAACCTTCTTTAAATCCATCCTGTGGCATTAATCTTCCCCAATGTCTTTCTCCCCAATGTCCTTTTTTTATAATTTGCACGTGCTAAAGGGGATATGAATACCCTTATACTAATTTTTTAGAACACGTGCGTTTTGTGGAAAGAGGAAAAGACAGAGAGAAAGACAGAGTGTTGTAGTTTGATACTCAGGTGGTATTAAGTTTCTGTAAACTCCAAGGGTGGCTGTCCAGATAACTGGAGGGTATTTTATTTATTTTCGCTATTATTGTCATTGCTTACGATTCACAGTATTTTTTCCCCTCCACCCGATGTCATCATCACGATCAAGTTGCATTTAAGCCATATGACCACCCTACTGCCAGTGTTATGCCTTCACAGTAGAGTTGACTTAGCTTTCGCAAGTGATCGACTTTTTTATTTATTTCATGCGAAATAAATAGATGATTCTTGACATCAGGATTCGAACCGTGAATCAACAGCGTGACAAGCGATGATGTTACCACTACACCACGTCCACCCTCCTTTAGGTTATCAAAAACAGAATTGCCTAGTGTGTCCCTGAAAAATGAAATAAGGAACACTCTTTTCGGTAAAAAACATTTTATTTTTCAACATAGAAACGTTGGATGAAGTGTATAGTACTAAAAGGAGCTCTCTACACTTCATCCAACGTTTCTCCAATATTTTGATGCCCTCAATGCGGCCGTTTTTTCTTCAAATCGGCTTGGAATCGATCCAGCAGCTCTGCGTAATATGCGCCGGTGATCGTTTTACCCTTTTCAAGGTAATCGATGTGAATAACACCGCGCGCATCCCAAAAAACTGTCGCCATGACCTTGTTTGCTTACAAACCCGCCTTGGCTTCCTTCGGCTTCAATTCACCAGGAGAAGTCCATTTTTTTGACTGTTCCTTGGTTTCAGGTGTGTTGTGGTGAATCCAGGTTTCATCCACGGTTACGAAACCGCGCAAAAACTCAGCCGAATTTTTCTGGAACATCGCCAAACACACCTTTGAAGTTGTCAAACGAATGCGTTTGTTGTCGGTCGATTGTTAGCAAACGCGGCACCCATCTTGCAGAAAGCTTTTTTATGTCCAAATATTTATATAAAATCGAAATCGCTCAGCCATGTGATAAGCCTGTGTCCTCTTCAAGCTCGTGCACTTTCACTCGCCGATCGGCCATTATCAAACCATGAATTTTGTCGACCATTTCTGGTGTGGTGACCTCAATTGGAACGTTCGGCGTCATTTGTGCTTGAACGATCTCACCGAAATTGAGTTTACTCAAGTGGTGAATGGTTCCAATCGATGGTGAAGAGTCCCCATAATGTTTGTCAAGCTTTTGTTTGGTGTGCGTGATAGTTTTTTCTCGCAAAAAATAGTGTTTATTGAGCACTCGAAATTCACTTTTTTCCATTTTAACGAAAATGGCTGCCACAACAAAACTATTTGACAGATCTGTCTGAAAATTTGGGTGCGTTCTTTTGAAAGATGATTCTTGACAAAAAAAAATTAAATTTAAGGTGACGACACAATTTGTGTTAATTTTCAGGGACTTATTGACCCACCCTACTACGCCAAAGTGAATGGTGGTCATCGTTTGAGTATACTCGTATCTCTGAAATGGTGAGTTATGTGAGAAAAATTCGAAAGTTGAGCTTTGAAATTCTCTACAAGATGAATGTAGAGTAATTTAAAATTTTCCAAAATTGTAGGTACGCAATATTCATATCGTTTTTTAAGTAAAAATATCTCGAAAATGGTGCATCATACGAGAAAAACTGTGACTTCGAAATATTAGATTTTGAAATTCTCCACTAGATGAATGGAGAATTATTCAAAATTATTTGTACTCAATCTTCCGAAATGCTAGACTTGACCTCGCAGTTAATGGAAATTCGAATATTTTTTCAGTTTGTTTTTCTGATCTGATTCTGTTTAGGTCTGATCTACGTGCGGAGTGTTCACCGCTTTTTAAATGAATGAATAAATAACTGAGCGAAATCGTTGAAATCATTCAGTTACTCACTATAAACAGTTGAATTCATTCGATAGTGCCCAACACTACTAACAACGTAATGCAATGGAACCAACTAATCTAGAATGGCAGAAGAGCCAGAAACAAATGGAAATATGGAAATAGGCGAAGAGTTGTATATACATATACGTACATGTGTTACAAAAGTGCACTGCTAAAACCTAATCACGATGATGCACAGGTATTTCCGAGGCCCCGAGTTCCACCAAACGGTTCCTTTTTTTCCATTCAAACACTCATACATCTACCAGGCAGGCATACTGTTGTGTTGATCTGAATAATCAGTCAGTTCAACCACACTGTCAACTGTAAGTCTTTCAACCACTCTAAACCATTTATCATACATTTCGACACTTAAACCATATCACGGCACAATCTTAATTCATGGCACTCGTAGATGAAAAAAGTATGGCTAGAAGAAAATGAATTTGTATCAACGTCTTGGCCCACTAATCCCACAATATTTCATGAAAATAATTCATTTCCACTCGAACGACCGCTGTCAGAGCATCTGATTCTAGATATAAATGCTTTGATTCCTAATAAATTGTATCTTCAAGTCTGACATATTTATCTATTTAACACCTCGCTCTCCGATCCAATTATTATTTTCCTTGAAAAATAACAGTGATTTCCACCCCAAAGGCTATTTGACATCCCACGTCTTTGAGGGTAACCAAGCATAATTTTACCCGCAACTAGGAAATAATATTTCACATTTACCCGAAAGTAAAAAACAAAGGAAAAGAAAAGACGAAGCATAAGGAAGCAGCGCGACACAAATTGAGGGCGAAAATAAAAAATTATACTTTTCACCTCCGGATATACACAGTATGAAATGTAGCGCAACAGCGTCATGTAAGCAAGAAATCCCAAACCAGCTCTCCATCAGGCAACCACCTTCTTGTTGTGTAGAAATGACTCTGTTTTCAGCATTTGAAATGGTGCCAAGAAGTCTGCGATACAAGATGAAAAATTGCTGAAAGTTTATTTTTTTCTCCGGTACCTGTCCTTTAATTCCTTTCTGCTTGAGGTGCTCTTTTCTTCTTAACCTGAATCCTGTATACCAGTGTAGGTGAGTGAATTTGTTTTGAATTTATAGGTGAAACACACACACGTATACCTCACCCCTTTAAAAGCCACTGCTGGTGATGAAGATAATGTACCTGGGGCGTCCGGGATAATGTGGTTTTCATTTGGAGCAAATGACTGCCAAGGTGACACTTATGCATATTATGTATGGAGCTCACGTTTAAGTGCGCTGTATGAGAAAATGATTGTTTATTTATTACTTACCGCTGTTCACTGTTTGTTGTAGGTAATTACGTTAAACGGAAATTGATACTCCTAATGGCTTGTTCCAGACCATTCGTGTTTTTTTTTTTTTGATTGCCTCGTGAGTAAATAAGTCATTAGTCCAAAGGCATCGTGCCAAATTGTAATACGCATTGTAGAATTGTCAATCCCTGAAATCTGTTGTTGGGATTGTCCTTGGAGAAAGGGTATGTCCTTGAAGGAGAACTTTTTCTTCGTCTAATTGAATGAGAAGTAAATGTGCGAGCCGCACGAGACAAACGAGAATGATGAGACTTTGTGTTAAAGAAAAAAACAAATTTTCCTCCCTTTGAAGATGCGGACTGTTTGAATTTTGAAAAAAGTCTGCAATGTGTACTTGACCTCAGTTTTGAGTAAAAGTCGGTTGATTCTACTACTACAAGCACATGAATGAATAGATGGATCAGAAAGAGGAGTGGGAAAGAGTCTTGAGTGGTTTTGACTCAGACAGCAGCAGAAAAAAATCATAGGCAAGGCGTGTTATTCATCTATACTCGTATACCTATACACAAGCACTTTGTCATGCCATAAGTTATAAATTATATAGTAAGCATTCCAAAAAACCGTGTTTTACTTTAACGCAGGCCCTCAAACGGTGTGGCCACTGGGCTATAGCGGCACACATGGCTTCTAGGGGTATGGACAATGCTGCTGCGGTTAAAGCAGCAAATTTCGGTGAGGTCTCTTGCAAGCCATACTCTCCAATACTGACCATAAACATTGATCCAAAGGATTCAAATCTGGGCTTCATGTAGGCCAATAAAAAATGGGATATTGATTCTAAGCCACTGCTGAGTTCTTTTGGCTTTATGTGCTGGAGCTGATTCTTGTTGGAAAACCCTTCCATTAAAAAGGGTATCTCTCAAGCTTTTAACGAAGCTTTCTGGGATATATTCTTTGTACACTTTTGACCCAGTTTGGACTTCATTTCCACAAAAATGGAGAGCAGTAACTCCTTTTTGAGATATCCCCACCAATCTATTAAAGAAGTAGGATAATGGCCGTGGTGAGCCATAGGAACTGCCAGTCGCAGGTCTAATTTGCTTTAAATTAGGCGTCAATAGATGACCAGTTGAAGGCTTTCATGTTGAGATGATCCCGAATGAACCTTGATATGGATCTGGTGAATATATCCATCTTAAGTGATAATTTTCTGCGAACCACCACTTCTTGGTCTGTCTTCTAATTGAAATGATTCAACAAATCAGTTTATAATACGGTACACAAACATTCTTGATATCCCGCGTGGGTCCAAAATTTAGTTAGCATTAGCACCGAATTAAAGAGCATTTAGATTCTACTGTCGACGTCGAACAGGCAGGCTTTCGCGCTGGATCCTCCTGAATCGACCACATAAACACCTTACGGATCATAATTGAACAATGCATTGAGTACAGGTCTCCGCTACATCTGTTGTTTATCGACTTCGAGAAGGCTTTCGACAGCTTGAATCGGGATGCTATTTGGCTGGCCTTGCGCAGGAGAGGCATCCCGGAAAAACTTATTGCTATTATCAATAAACGATAAATGTCACATCTCACACAACGGTAAGGTGTCAGAGGAATTTGGTGTCCAAAGTGGAGTACGTCAAGGATGCATACTGTCACCACTATTGTTCTTGATGGTTATCAGCGATGTACTCCGTGCAGCATTGACGGAAGGAAACAATGGAATTCGTTGGACTCTGACATCTTACCTTAAACACCTAGACTACGGTGACGATGTTTGTCTACTTTCACATCGGATAATGGACCTTCATCTAATGTCCCATAATCTAGAAACAGAGGCAAACAAAGTGGGGCTCAAAATAAACACGGCCAAAACAAAAGCCCTCAGCACTTCCAACACTAACGCTCAACTTAACAAATCCCGGACAGGAAGTCGAAAAAGTTGACAACTTCCTATATTTAGGTAGTGTGGTCTCGGCTAACCGCGGTGGCACCCAACTGGACGTATGCAGTAGATTCGGGAAGGTTATAGCTGCGTTCGGTATGCTATCCACAATCTGGAAAAGTAATGTTATCAGCTTAAGAACCAAGCTGCGACTGTTCCGCTCTAACGTAGAATTGGTACTGCTGTATGAGTGCAGTACCTGGAAGGTGGACACCACTAACACACGCAGGCTGCAAGTCTTCGTAAATAAATGTTTAAGAATCATCTTGAGGATTTTTTAGCTGAACCGGATCTCCAACGAACAGCTTTATATGAGAACGGGCCAAGAACCTATAAACGTTACTATACGAAGGAGAAGGTGGCAGTGGATTGGACACACCCTACGGCGCGAAGACAACTCCATTGTGAAATACGCCATGCAGTGGAATCCGCTCACCCAAACAGGCAGAATAGCGGGTAGCCCTAGGCAAACATGGCGCAGAACAGTTGAGGAGGAATCAAGCTCTCTAGGAATGAGTTGGGGGCAGCTCAAACGCATTGCAGAAGTACGAACAAGACGGCGCGCAGGCCCCCCGAGGGGTTAAAGGACCTAACAACACCAAAGCGTTGGAGGTTAAGTTCACTCCGAGCGCCTCTTTTCGCTCGTTTTTTTCGCTCTGTTACTATCTAGTAGAGTACGTGGTAAGTCCTGTTACGGTTGCCTTGTAAAATCTGATGGTCTTATACGTTGCAGTCGTCTCACGCCATATACGTTTAGAAGAATTGTTGCTTTCTCGTTAATATGCTCCTAAAGTCTCTTCTCGTGTGCTTTGGCCCTAGAGTTGATCTCTTCAAGAACAGTAGGAATGCCTAGGTCCCGATGGAAGTCGCGGTTTCTGATGTATCGCGGAGCATTCACAATACTTCGAAGGATCTTATTCTGGCTGGCACATTCGCAGAGTTGAGCGCCATAGTTCCACACTGGTTTTAGGATCTGGTTATATAATTAATTGATAGTCCTGACTTCCTGCCTATAAGCCATTCTAATTTTCGCCATTTAATGTCTAATTCTAGTCTTTTGATTTTAATATGCTCTTTCCAACGAAAATATAGTAAAATCTTGTTATGCCTTGAAAGGACTGAATTTCTACCTATTACCCAATACAACTTTCCAAAGAAGCTCAGCATCTAGGGTCATGACAGGGTACTTCGCTGTGCTTGCATATGGTACTATTTGTCGGTGATTGGTAAATAGTTTAAACTTTTGTTAGTGAAGTCTAACTTCATTTAGTTTAATGCGCGATTGTTTTGCTCAACTATGAATTTTGTTGACAGCTACTTATAGGTTTTGTGTTCATTTCACGTTGTCTTTGCCAACTGTCAGGATAGCAGTGTCGTCAGCGAGGTAGGTGCAGTGTTATTTTCTAGCGTCTGGAGATCACTGGTACACAATAGGTATAGAACTGGTCCCAGTACACTACCTTGTGGTACTCCCGCTTTGGTTTCCTTTAGTTTAGAGTGGAAGTCTTCTTCTTTGATTCTGAAGTATCTATCTTTAAGGAAGGTGGCCACGGTGTAGTGGGTAGTGTGTTCGCTTGTGACCCGAACTGTGCAGGTTCGAGCCCGGACGGGGAACAGCAATCACAGCCACCCGAACATTTAAGAGAAACGAAAAAAATCTAAGTTTCTCCAAACACCACACCAAAAATGAGTTTCTGCCTGGTAGTACAATGTAAACAGCAAAATGGAGTCTGAGTGCTCCGGGATTTGGAGATTTCCTTTAAAAAAAAAAAAAAATCTATCTTTAAAATATGATTCTAGAATTTCGGCATATTGTTTTGAAATGAGAATTCTCAGCTTATGATTTAGTTTCTAATGCCAAACTTTGTCAAAAGCTTGTGCCACATCCAAGAACTTAAATTATTGTATGGATTTGATCGATCGTCGAGTGTTCGTTTCGGAAACCGAATTGGTGGTTAGGAATCAAGTTCTTTCTTTCTATGATTGCATTTAACCTTTTAACTAATAGTTTCTCGAATAATCCGTATAATCCGTACTTCATTTGGTGTTGTAAGTCTTATTTCTTCATTTTCTTGTTCAGCTACTTCCGTTGTTATTTCGCTTTCATCTACTCCATGAGGTTAAAAAATATTTTCGAGATAGCTACTCTGCAAAATTATGAGCTTTATCCCCGTTGCTTCTAGCCCACCTCCCATCAGTTATTTTAATTTTGAAAATTTGCTTAATAAGCCTTTTGGTTGCTTTCCATAAGGAATAATCGGTATTAACATCATTACGAACTTTCCTTAAGTAATTATTAATGTCCGGCATAAATAGTTCTGTGAATATGTCAAGAAAGTGAAATGAACTGCAATGATGTCGCAAAGGTGAATAAAGCATGGAGAGTATGGACTTTAAGGGACACTGAATTCGACTGTGATTTAAACGTCTTACAAAACATAAAGGAAAGGTATTTATGACGCCATTCAAGAGTATTGATATTTATCAATGAGCACCTGGTTTCATAGGAAGGCATCTCGATTCGTCAGTTTAATTGAAAAACCATAAATCCAGTGAGACTTCTTTGAATTCTTTCAAATCTGGAAGAATTTAAATTGAAAATCGGATTCCGAATTATACGACAATATTCCAAATGGATGACAAGGGATATAAAAAACATTTTTAATGTATATGGGATTTAGATTTTCTTTTAATGAAACCCAGCATGAAGTTACCTTTACAGGCAATGTAATCGAAATGGTCTTTAAAAGTTAGACACGGATCAAGTCCTTCTTTGAAGTCACTCTTTTCAGGAAATTTAATTTTATAGAATAATTGTAAATAATAGGACCTAGATAGTGCGAACTATTGGCATTTTGATATATTAAAAAGTTAGTTATTTCGATCACACAATGCATCTACGGCGGCGATATCCTATTGAAGAAAGCAGCAACAATATTCCGATCTAATAGGATGAAATAACTTGAGATTGTCTGCAAACAAAATGCAATGTGAATGCTTAGTATAAAGTGGAAGATCATAGACAAAAACTGAAACAATATAGGACCGAGATGGTTACTCTGTGGAACACCCGACGTAACATTTATTGATTTAAAATAACAATCATTAATTTTAACATATGGAAAACGATTACCTATGTATGATTCCATTCAATTAAGTAAACTTGAGTCTTTCTTTTAGTATTTCTGGTATTTTTATTTAATTTTATATCTTCACATAAATAGGCTGCATATATTTGCAATCCATTTGGAAATGCAAGAATTTGGTACAATTCAAGAATAAGGGCAATAAAAAGCGATACAAAATGTTTGAAGATCAGAGAAATCTTTCGAGTGTCTTTTAATAAACCCAACTAGTGAATTAGCCTTCCCAACTATATATTCGGCATGAGAAACAAAGGTTAGTTTTATATCACTGGATATATCGGGATCTTTTATTTTATTAACTCTTGTTAAGGCGTTTTTCAGCATTTATCTTTTAACCTTTATTAATGCACGAAATCCATAAATTGTTAAAGTCAATCAAATAACCATCTACGTACGTAACAAAAGCAATAACAAAATTTGTTCTGTTGAACAATATCATAAGTAAAAATAATGCAAAGGAGCGGCCCTAGATGACTTCCTTGTGGTAACCCAGAAATGCAAGAGAATAATCTTGAATAATTGATATCAAGATAGACCTCCACTTGACCATTGCTGATTGAAATCCAAATCATTCTCGCTTCTTTATCGGCAACACATGGTTCATAGAATTAAAAGTCTTGCTTAGGTCCATATAAACAGCGTCAACTTGACATCCAACAGTATTAGCTACAAAAGATGTGAAATGAACTAAATGTTGATCGACCTGAAACAAAACCATGTTGAAACTCTGGTATATGCTTTACTGTGAAAATCTATTTTACTTTTTTAAGAAGCATTAAAAATATATATGTATATATTAAGTATTTGATTTACAACAAAAAGAAAAACTTAACAATGTGCTGCCTAAATCTAGACCTGTTCGATTAAATGAATTAACACATCGCTTTTAAACTTATCCTTTTCTTTCAACTTTTTTTTTTTTAGAACTTGCACGTGTCAAAGGGGATATAAATATCCTTATACTAATTTTTTAGGGCACGGGCGTTTTTTGTGGAAAGGGACAGAGAGAAAGACAGATTGGTGTAGTTGGTTTGAAACTCAGGTGGTATTAAGTTTCAGTGAACACCAAGGGTGGTTGTCCAGATAACGGATGAGTATTTTTGTTTTGTCGTTGCTTATGATTCGCAGTATTCTTTTCCGTCCTCCTGATGTCATCATCACGATCAAGTTACATGTTAGCCATACTGCCAGTGCCTTCGCAGTAGAGTTGGTATAAGCTTTCGCAATTGATCGACTTTTTTATTTATTTTATGCGAAACAAATCAGAATTCGAACAGTGAACCTTCAGCGTGACAAGCGATGATGTTACCACTACACCATGGCCACTGTCTAATTTTTAAGGGAATAGAGTTCCAGAAACCAGTAGAGTGCACAAATAGTATCTGCTTGAACACACTGAGCGAGCAAAAACTAAGAATAAATTTGAGTTAAGGAATCCATCTAAGATAATTCGACTGTAGTCTGAAATATAATCACGCCTGCCTATGGAAAAGATAAATATTGAACAGTTGTTAAAATCAACGAGAAACAGAGCCTAAGTAATAGAATACTTGATAACTATAGCAAATGATGGGGGTAATCACAAGTTCTGTGAGGAAATATTTTGTTACTGAAATCCCGCTTAAAGCCCCATTGATTTTTCTAAAAATGCTTTTCATATGATCAGAATACGGGTGGAAAATATGAAGTGTCCAATTTATGTCAACATATAAAGATACTTCGTGATTTTATAGGATTTGTATATAAATTATAGAGTGTGGTGGTTGCTTCTTTGATCAATAGTATAAAAATAAGTGGACTGAAAACGGAGTCTTGTGCTATGATACTGCTTACATCTAATAACTCGGAACAGTAGCATGCGAACGACATTTAAGGTACAAGATCAAGATCAACTTGTTCTGAACAGCCCATCGAACAATCGAGGATAGATCATCATTCATTTTATTCACAACATTCTCTTCTAAACCCAAAGGAAAGTGGAAGCAAAGTTGTAAGTCGTCAGGCTAAATATGAGCTGAGTAATTATACCTATACAATGTGGTGGTTACATCATTGATAAATAGTGTAAACAGTAGTGGGCCAAAAACGGAGTCTTGTGGTATGCCACTGTTTACATCTAAGTACTCGGAATAACAGCATGCGAACTACATTTGATGATACAAGATCTCTAGCGGAATACGAAAAATTATAGCAATACACGAGTTTAGATGTAAGAATACAGTGGTCTGCTATCAATACAGTGGTCCGTTATCAAATTGGGTTCTTCTGAACCACCACTTTACCTACAGTGGTCCGCACTATCAAACGACTTTAAAAAAACCAGAAGTGTCACGAAGAATCCAAGAACAGTTCATCAGCGACAATTACACCCGCTTAAGTGTACTGTTTGTATCATCCGAAATGATCTTTGGCAATAATTTCAATATCGGATGATGTGAATAGTTTTTTGAGGCCAACTGTGTAAAACCATGAACACCAATGGTTTCAACAAGATGGAGCCATAGCCCATACTTCAAGACAAAATGTCACTCCTACGGAACATCTTCGACGAGAGCATTATTTCCCGCAATGGTGACTTCAATTGGCCACCCCGTTCAGCGGATTTAACCTCTCCCAATTGTTTTCTTTGAACCTATTTAAAATAACGAGTGCACGTTAATAAGCCAGCGGCCATTCCCCAACTGAAAACCAATATTTACAATGAAATCCGTGTGGTAGCACACCTGAAATTTTGTAAAACGTGATGGAAATTGTGTTATAATGAGATAAAATGGCCACCTTTCATGAGATGTAATCTTTCACGTTTAGGTTAATAAAATTCCCCATTTGCATACGGTACTTAAAAAAAAATAATTATAATTTACTCTGAGTTCCAGTGAATTGTAAAGCTGACGAACTTGCCAGACTTGGAACAACAATACCCATTCTTCCAGGCAAAAGTTCACTGGGTATGCCGATCGGTACATGTAAACTTAAATTAAAGCTGGATGCTACCGTAAAGACAAATTCTAGGTGGACATGGAGTACAACTTGTCCAGCGACAAAACAGATTTGGCCCATGCTGTATCTGAAATGCTCTAGGAATTTGATTTCTCTAAATTGGAAGCATATCAGTGCTGTAATTGGTGTCATCACTGGATACTGTCTAAAAGGTAAGCATGCAACAAGGCTTGGCGTTATCTCTAATGATTTCTGCAGAAGCTGCATGGACGAGGAATAGGAGCGTATTCTTTACCTTCTTTGTCAGCTCTCTTCCACTTAGGAGCCTTCTGTTTCAACGACCTTAATGAATAAAAATAGACGTTAGGGATATCTTACGCTTAATCCGAAGCTACAAATGGTTCAATGAGTAGGCTAGAGACTACTTTCCAAACCCACGTTGTACCACAATGGACTTATTATTGGTCTAAGTGTATTACCCAACCTAATCTACTCGTACTCTGAAATAAAGAAGTTATAATGAAATGAAACCATAAAGGTAATATCTCGAATACCTCGACCGTATGCAATCCAACCTGATTTCTAACCCCAAGCACTTTTTCCAATTTATTAATGTCAAACGTAAATCTGACGGCTATCCTTCAACTTTCACCTTTTCAGATTCTTTCTCAGCAGACCCTAAAATAATTGCCAACTTATTCGCTCATTTCATCAGCCTGTCATTCGCTAACCACATTCACGAACCTGACCTTGATTATTTCCGCTTCTTGAACAACTCTGCTCAAACCTCCCTCTTTTCCGTGGATATAACACCGTCAATGGTTGTTAATAAGATTAATCAACTTAAAGATGACTACTCTCCTGGTCTTGACGGTATCCCCGCCATAGTATTAAAAGAATGTGTGAATCATTTGACACATCATTCAACCCTCACTGCACTTCTTCAACTCTCAATCTCCCAAGGCGTTTTTTCTTGTTCTTTCACTATAAGCCAATCTTCTCCACAAAGCAACATGGATTTCTTAAAGATAGGTCAACAACTACCAACTTAACCGAATTCATGTTCGGTACAGTGAACGCTTTGGAAGATGGCAGTGAAGTTGATGTTGTAGCCACTGATTTTAGTAAGGCCTTCGACAAAATTTCTCACCAACTCATTCTCTTCAAATTAGAAGTCCTTGGTTTCCAACTGCGGTTCATATCATGGATCAAATCATACCTAGTGGATCGCCAATACAAAGTCCGTTTTAGATTGTCAATATCGGACCCTATTATAGCAACTTCAGGGGTTCCTCAAGGTAGCCATCCTGGACCTCTGATCTTTACCCTTACGATAAACGATGACTAACATATCATTCAGAACTCCAACCTTCTGGTCTACGCTGATGATATGAAAATCTTTAGACGTATTTCATCTCCCGCTGATTCTCGCCTTCTACAGGATCATCTGAATAGTTTCTCCATCTGGTGTAACAAAAATTTCTTAGAGCTCGATAAATGCCATTCCATTACCTACTCCCGCAAACTTCTGCCACCACCTTCTAGGATCTACTTTATTCGCGGCGAGCCTGTACCCTTAGTCACATCAGCACGCGACTTAGGTGTCATTTGTGATAGTGAACTCAACTTTCTTTCACACATCGACAGTATCATTAATAGAGCTAACTCAGCACTTGGCTTTGTGAAACGTTGGTCAAAGGAGTTTTCTGACCCATATGTAACTAAATCCCTCTATATTACCTTCGTCAGACCCCTCCTCGAGTATGCCAGCCAAGTATGGTCGCCCCATTATGCTGCGCAAGTTCGTAACCCAAAAGTCAATGAGTTGCATATTAACATAAGCTTGAGGCTGGAGGCCTCTTTTGCTGACAAAAATTGGGTCCACAAATCAAAGCGACTCTTGGTGGAATACGCTGCTGTTCTTCATAGAAAAAATCTGTTTACCTATTAAGGTGTAGACAAAATTAAACAAACAAAGTGAAAAGGTATATGCACGGTCTCCTAGAAAAGCGTTCGATCTGGTCCCAAAGGGTCTGAAAAGGACACCCTCCAGAGTCAACCATGGTGTGCTGGGGTGTCTCCTGTGACGAGGTCACTAACCTGCATTTTTGCGAAAAAAGCGTCGAAACATCAGCTAGAATGTACAAGCAGACCAGACCTTTTGTGAATCCTCTAAACGCAAAAAAAGGACATTTCAATAAGATCGTGCGCCAGCCCATAAGGCTAAAACTACCCATACCCGGCTCCAGAGAAATGTATCCCGTCTTATTGGTACCAAAGACTGCCCTTCCGCCAGCGCAGATCTCAATCCACTGAATCACAAGTTGTGGACTGTGTTAAAGGACATTGTGTGCCGCAAAAGATACCCTAGATACTCTGATAGAAACTGTGGCCAATTTTCCAATTAATGAGGTGCGTACTGTGATTGATAAGTGGCCGAAGCGACTATAGGCTCGCATTAAGACCAATTTTTGTGTTCGAAATACATGAATGAAAAAGCAATAAATGTGTGTAACAGTATTATTGTACACAACATTAGTATTAACTTCAAGCTATTGAACAAACAAATTTTGAAGTAGCTATGAACTTTTTTTCATATGGCAGATGAATAGATACTCGTAATAATAAATTAGAATTTTCATACCCTAATGTCTGGACATTGTTGTCAAATCATCACTATTCCTACATCCACTTCACCATGTTAACGACACATAACATCAATCCGTTTTAATAGGCCATAAAAAAAATAAAATTACCATGACATTTACTACTATGTAATTAAAAACATTTTACGTCCCTTCTATCTGTTCTGTCTACTAAATAAATAATCCCCTATCAACTACACCCAAAAATTACGACTTTCTCACAATAAACAAGCAATTGGACATACTCGTACCAGCACTGAGTACACTTTTATCTTTAACTGTCAGTAAAGTTTAATTTATCCATCAAAACATGACCTCCTACGCCAACAAATACGCCAGATACGTGTCAAAAATTATCCACACGAGCAATAAAAACGCCACCCAAAAACAAGATATTCTCCCACAGGATTCAAGCTACGCGGGGTAATTCCGTTTCCCCGACAAGATAAACTGTCTTTAATAGAAAAGTGCTCGTAATTCAAATCGAACGACTCTTCTCAGAATTTATGAATATTCATATACTCGTACATATTTTATCCACTAAAAGATAAACAAAAAACCAAACGAAACCAAAACGTGCAGAATTGATGACATGAACGAAAAAGATACGAGTACGAAAATCAGAAATACAATGGAAATGTGAGAGTGTAAAGCTGGCACTTTTCGGCACTTTGTATGAGTGTTCCACTTCCACTTCCACTTCCACTTTTTTTATTTATTCTCACTGAACTGTCATACAATATTGATATATGGAGGTGTAAAATGTTTTCTCAATTTTATGCGAAAGGACATTCCCAGAGGAGAATATGCCCCAGCAGGGACTCCAACAGCGGTCGACTGACCTTTTAATGACTGGTCTGCGGATGAACTTTTTTTCCTCCGCTTGGATTGAATTTCAATTAAAGTGTCATACGTTCAAAATTTCTATTTACACCGGGGGCGTATGTGGAACATATTCGCCCCAAACAAATTTCTGGTTTTTGCTCGAGTGAACAACAAATGGCGTTTTGATTGAATGCGTTTTGGATGTATTCTTTGCCTAAGCCATCATAAATATTCATTTTACAACAGTCTCGGGGAGGTGTTCTACGAGTAGGTACTGCGATTCGATGATAGAAATGCAAAGCAATGCGAAAGCGATTGCCAATTTCCTAAGGATGTCATTCATGTAAAAAAAAAAAAAATGGAAATAAAACGTCGCCGAAAACAACAGATATTACAAAACGATGTGGGAGTCTACGTCAGTTATGCTGGAGAATATACAGCCTTGGCCATAAATAACAAGCACCCCCTATAAAATACGTTTTATAGAAAACTACTGCAGGTAGGAGAATGTTTTTGACTTCCCATGATGCGTTACTTATTAATGACTAAATTATGGGGAATTCCCGTGGTTTTTAACTCTGAAAATAGTAGTGAATTAGTTTTTTGTGCTTAAATAATAAAAGTGATCAACATAATGATGGTCAAGCCAAAAAGAATCGAATTAAATGAAGCTGAAAGAGCCCACATTATCCTTTTGGCCTCTCAAGGCATGTCACAGCAAACAATTTCAAAAACTCTTAAGCATACGCATGCAGCTGTAGGGAAACTGGAGAGTATATTTCTAAGCCGCGTCCAGGCAGAAAAAGAAAGTCTTCGGTTCGTGAAAATCGAATTCTTGCCCAGGAGTCTTTAAAAAATCCTCAAAATACCTCTTCTGAACTGCTTCGCTTCAAGAACGCCAAAATGTTACGCTATCTGCAAGAATGATTACAAGAAAGCTAACAGAAGCCGGCCTTAGAGGTAGCAAGGTCAAAAGGAAACCATGACTTTCTGGAGAGAACAAAAAACGATGTCTTGAGTGGGCCAAATTGCATAACTATTGGAGCCATGAAGATTGTCGTGTAGTCAGACGAGGCAAATTTTGAGGTAAGTAAATTGCATACCACTAAAAACAAAATCGAAAGTAGATGTACGAAAACATTGGACATTTTATTTATTTCATCAACTAGCTAGTCCTTAACTGACTATGCAATCGCCTTAGAGACAGTATTCGGGAGCAATAAGATAGTGATTTGCCTTGAAAATCTCTTCGCTGAAAGAGAATGAAATTATTCACTTTGGAAAGCGCTAAAAGGCATCTGGAAACCTCAAATGCAATGCAAATGTCACCAATTCGGAAAAACGATGGAAATTGGGCCAAGAGCTACAAAGAAAAGGCAGAACGTTTTGCTTTGCACTTAGAAGAAACGTTTAAGCCATCCGATGGCCCTTTGATAACGCTCCACTCCCCAGTCACGACATCTGACAACTTTAAAGTAAAAAAAGTTGCATTGATTGAACTAAGGGAAGAGATTAAAAATTTAAAGACTAAAAAAGAACTGGGTTACGACTTGATAACGGCGCAGGTGGTCAAGGAATTGCCGGAGAAAGCTCTTATCAAACTGCTATATTTGATTAAAGATCCTTTCAGATTGCTCTACACTCCGAGACAATGAAAAGGTGCCGAGATTATAATGGTCCCGAAACCAGGCAAACTTCTGAATGAGAAGAAATCATATCAGCCTATTTCCCTATTGCCGGTTATCTCTAAAATATTCGAAAAACTACTTTCTACGGGACTACAACCCGTAATCGAATGAGAAAGACGTCTCATTCCTGACCATCAGTTTGGATTTAGAATCAAACATTCTACAATCGAGCAAGTCCGTGACGTGATTGAGAAAACTCTCTAAGAAAAAAAGATTTGTTGTGGTGTATTTCTTGACGTCTCACAAGCTTTCGATAAGGTTTGGCACGAAGGCTTTGAGTATAAATTGCAACTACTACTCCCACGGCAACTCTTTCTAATTTTACGATCGTATCTCACCGAAGGACTTTTTCGTGTTAAGCATGGAAATGATTACTCTGACTTCAAGGGGATTGCGGCCGGAGTCCCACAAGGAAGTGTCCTTGGACCGCTTCTATATGTGCTCTACACGCGTGATATTCCGCAGAAAAGAAACTGTGTCGCCGTCACGTTTGCGGACGATACGGCGATATTGACAACGGGCGATACAATTGAAGCAGCAACTGAAAAGCTACAACATGCTATTAATAAAGCCCACGCTTGGACGAATTCTTGGCGTATTGTGCTGAACGAAAGTAAATCGTGAGTAGATCAACTTTACCTACAAAAAAGTGGATAAATTGCCTGTTTATTTAAACTCGGCTCTAATACCATACGCGAACGAAGCAAAATATCTAGGAATGACTCTAGATGTTAAGCTTAAATGGAAATCGCGCGTAAAAAAGAAACGCGACGAGCTCGAAAACAAATACCTACAAATGTGCTGGCTACTCGAAAAATATTCGAAGTTGAGCCTACTGCCTACATAACAAACTGCTTATCTATAAGCAAGTGCTAAAGCCAGTCTGGACGTATGGTCTACAACTATGGGGTTGTACCAGGAAAAGCAACAGAAACATCCTACAAACTTTTGAAAATAAAGTAGATAGAACGATCGTTAGCACACCATGGTACGTACGTAATGAAGATATTCATCGGGACCTGGGAATTCCTAGCGTCGTCGAAGAGATAACAAAATTTGCTCGTAAACACAAAGATCGTGTTCACGGCCATTGTAACCATACCGTCATTCAACTACTTGACACAAACAATTCAATTCGTCGTCTGCAAAGGACACAAGCTTTTGACCTCGGGCCATAGTATATGCCGGTCGTGAAAACCGCATGAACTTTCATTGGAATTTAACCTGCCTAAAGTGCTACATTCTTTTTAATTACATAAGAACATCTCTTTCCAAAAATCACGAGTCTCGTAAGCGAAAATAAAACTGCTGGATAAGCGTCGGCTTGATTGTAGTACTAATCTTGAAGAGTGGTGTTTTTAGTGAGTAAAAATCTCACACCATAAGAACGCGCGGTCGGCTTTTTCAATATGAGGAACAAAGTTAAGTTTTGAATCAATAAAGATAACAAGGTCTTTAATTTTATTAACTCTTACTAAATACATAAGATTAAGGCAGTAGTTATAAAAGTAATGCATTTGGGATCTTTAAAAAGAAATAGCCAAGCATTTTCTAACATTCAATCTTAAATCATTGACATCACACCAATTAGATACATTATCAAGGTCCATCTGGACCTTCATGCAATCATCTAAGTTTTTTATCTTGATGACCTCAAGCTGGGTCATCTGCATACATTAAACAATAACAGAATTTAATGTGCTGAATGATGTCATCAATAAAAATGATAAACAGCAGCGGCCCTAGATGACTACCTTGCGGAACCTCAGACGAGCTAGAAAATAATCTGGAACAACAATTATCCAGATGGACTTTCTGCGTCCTTCCGTGGAATCCATAGTTCTCAAGCTTCTTAATCAACAATATATGATTTACAGAGTCAAAAGCATCCATTTTAAAGAGCATTGATTACAAAAGATGTAATGCCAGATTGGATGTTGTTAAACGACCAGAAATAAAGCAATGTTGAAACTCTTATATGTGTTCTCTAATATGGAAGTCTAATTTATTTTTTAAAATACTTTGGTATAGCAGATAATTTACTAATTCCTCTATAGTTTCCCACGTTGTTCTTGGAACCAGATTTAAAAACAGGCACCCAAAATTAGATCTTTCAATCATCGCGAAAACTACCCGACAGTAGCGATAAGTTGAATATTATGACTAATTGTTTGCAAATGGAACTGCAAAGGTATTTTAATTGCTGGAATATCATCAGCACCTGGCTTCGCAGCAGGTTTAATGCCGCAAATAGCAGACTCTATATCATGAACCTGTGGATGGTTCATAATTAGTCGGCATCGATGGAGAAAAAACTAACTCAAAAAACTGAGCAAATAATTCGACGGTTTTTTCAACGTCGTTGAATACAAATCATTTGTGTTCGTAACCCAAAAGAACGTCGTTTATGGTTTACGAAAGGCTAAACAACTTGGAGTCATATTTTAGTTTATTTATTTTCTTAATGAAAGTTGGTCCGAACTGAACACTAAATCAGAATGTGTCTTTACAGATTTTCGGGACTCCGGACGCAGTCTACGTTCCTACCATCCCGATTGTGTGGTACTCACAGTCAAGATTGGTGGTAGTAGTTACACGATGTGAGGCTGCATGGCGGTAGGATTCAAAGGAGAGCTATTCACTTGCGATTAATGAATGAATAGCAACAGCTCTATTGATATTTTAGGGACCTCTTTAAAGGCATCCTATCACCGAAGGCTAATTTTTCAGCAAGATAATGCTCCATGCCATAAATCCCGAAAATCGATGAAATAGTTTTCAAAACAAAACATTTGGAGTACTCTGACTCAAATTTGAATTTATTAAACTTGTTACGAATAAAGGTATCTAAAGTTGATAGCTTAGCAACCGGTGTCTTAGATTAGATACGTTTTAATATCAAGTTTTATTTATTTTTTTTTGAAAGAAACCAGAATTTTCTCTTCGGCTATAATAGTAATAGGTAACCTTGGAGGTATCTGTGAAATATGATTCAAAGCAGAGACGTTAATTGTCTCTGATTTTATTGTGTTTTGGTCGATCTGAACTGTCTAGTTCCGTGACTGAGTCATGTCGCCTTTTTTAGTATCAAAAACTGAGAAGATCATGAAAGAAGGCAAGCGTTCCTAGCTAGATTACAAGTAACTTACGCCAAAAATATAATAGAGCATGACAAACTTTTGTGGCAACTCACATTCGGGGTGCACAATTACAAATAACGCATCATTAAATGGTTTCCGAAAGTCGATAAACAACATATCGGTTGAACAAATTTCCCTACACTAAAAAATGATTTATAGGTAACGGCTAATCGAAACTCGAAAAAATGTATGGTTCCGGAGATTAGATAGTTAGGTTTACATCTCAAGAAGCTAACATCTTTCAAAATATCCGACTTTACCGGAAAGTTGTGAAAAATCGTTTTGAGTTTAAATATCTCTACAACGGTGTGTCCAACGAAAGAAATTACAACGGTCGTAGTATTAAGTTTTGATATTCTCTACACGATGAGTGCAGAACTTTTACAAATTCTCCAAAATTTAGAGCACGCAATCTTCCAAAATGTCTGACTTTACAGAAAAGTTATAAAAAAAAATCGTTTTGAGTGCTACTCGTAATATCTTGAAAACGGTGCGTCATCCGAAAAACATTATTTCGTCGTTTTAGAGTGCGAATAAAAGCGGTCCACCGTATGAAAAATATTATTTCAGTAGGAATTATAGGTTTTGAAATTTTCTACAAGATGAATGCTAAATTTTTTAAAACTTTAGAAAATTATAGGAACGCATCAAAAATGTCAAACTTTACCCCGAAGTTATTCGAAATCGTTTCGGAACGCGAATATCTCGAAAACGATTCGTCCTTCGAACAAAATTATCACCAAATTTTTAATATTTTCCGAAAATTGTTTGAAATCATTCAAAAAGTCCGAATTTACCCCGAATTTAATGGAAATTGATTTTCAATGCGAATATTCTAACCCATATGGCATGAGCTGCCACTGGTCTCCTATTCTTCTCCTATTCCTAATCAATTATGACAAAAAAGAAGGTGAACCTTTTAAAATACTCACCCTTTCGTTGCAAAACTTTTACCAAAAGGAACGATTAGAGTACGAGTACATTCTATAGGTAAATAGTTCTAGCAAATGTCTGTAGGGATGAAGAAAGAAGTCTTGTCATGCAGACTTAAAAAAAAAAAACACTTGTTGAAAACGACAAACATTTCGTTTTTCATCCGACTGACCCGTCTGAAACCAATTAGTTTAGAGCCGTTAAGGTATGAGGGAAAGATACAAAAGAACAAGGAGACACACGAACTCAATATGCTCATACGAGTAATATACAATTTTTTTATAACCTTCAGGAAAGGAACGCCACACCTGAACCCGATTGAATATCTGTGGGTAGTTCTAAAAAAGAGGATAAAGAACAATAATCCGATATCCAATAATAAACAATAATCCAATATATTTGACAGCAGCATATACAACGTTTTCCGCGTCGACCGATGTGGTAATGCCAAGGATCGTGGAGGTGGAATTATTATTGCTCTTCGATCAGATATTCTGTGAAATTATTTCTTTATTTTCTAGTCTATAGAACAATTCAAGTTCACACTATACTATTCTTCGCAAACTCCTTCCTTACAAGGTCTCTTTCTTCTCAAATCACTTTATCTCCTTTCAATTACTTAATTCACAAATCCAAACTAATTACTTCTTCTTGTTAACACTCAACTTTCAATTTATCACAAAATTACACTTCGGCTGTTATCACTTTTCCAATCTCCTCGTGCGGTTCAAAACCAACTGCCTTGCCTCGATCGCCAACTGTCCTTATACAGCAGTTCTGATAGCCAGAAACTTCTAGCAAATTCTTCGACCACTGGAACAAGGAAATTCTGATGTAATAATTCCAAAATGACAATAATTTCTTGCGGTTATAATTCTCTCTCAATTCCGTGACGTAGTCTTAGATATTATCCGTCTCTTATCGTGGACACGAACTATGGGCACGAACTGCGGACACGAACCTCGAATGAAAAGACACTTCGAAATTATGCTCGAATGAAAAGACACTTCGGAATGGGTTTAAAACCTGTTAGCAATTGTAATATAAGTTACAATTTTGCTAAAGCCAATTATACTGGTTTAAATCATTGGTTAAATTCTTTTGATTGAACTAATGATTTTAATTATTTATGTCTTGATAATGCGTGTGTCCGTTTCACAAATATTCTTGAAGAAGGTTTTGTAAAGTTTGTTCCAAGAACCTCGAAAAAGAAACTCTCTAAGCCCCCCTGGTACAACCAATGGCTAATATATAACAAATTGAAAAACAAGGCTTTGAAAAGGTATAAAAGATCACATGACACGATGGATTATGCGTATTTTTGTGCTTTAAGGAAACAGTTTAGCGTACTTAATAGGTTTTTACTTGCGAATTACATCATGAATATTGAAAGTAAGCTTGTAACTGATAGTAAATATTTGTGGATTTTCATAAAATCGAAACGTAATACGTACGGTATTCCGGAGATTGTGGAATACGAGGGGACTGAGTCAAACGATAGTCAATCTTCGTGTGAACTGTTTGCTAAATTTTTTGAATCCGTTTACTCCAATAGTAATCCAGTCCTCCCTCTTTCCAGCATCTTTGACTCGAAAGTTGACATTGGTTCTATAACTTTGGATTTAGAAAGCGTCACTTTAGCTCTTTGGGGCTCGAAACCATCATCAAATGCTGGAGCTGATGGTATTCCTGTAATTGTTTTAAGGAACTGTAGTGATAGTATTTGTCACCCATTGTTGTATATTTTCAACATGTCATTGAAACATGGCATTTTTTTTGGATAAATGGAAGATATCGTTTCTGGTTCCCATCTTTAAAGCTGGCTCCAAAAACAACGTACAGAACTACAGAGGGATCTGCAAACTCTCAGCTATCCCAATGCTTTTTGAAAGCATAGTGAAAAATAAATTAGAATTTCTTGTAAAAGAACATATATCCGAATTTCAACATGGATTCTTTTCGGGGAGATCTACAACCACAAAACCTAACTTATTTCACATCATTTGTATTAAATTCATTCGAAAGGGGCTATCAAGTAGATACAGTTTATACGGATTTTAGCAAGGCATTCGATTCTGTTAACCATACTGTCTTAATGGACAAGCTAAAATGTTTTGGCTTTCATTCATCTTAAATGGATTTCCTCTTTTTTAGTTAATAGGGTGCAGTTAGTAAGGACCAGTAGCCATTAAGGACCATTACTTTTTATTCTTTCATCAATGACATAAGTTCCGTTATAAGATACTCCCAGTGCCTTCTTTATGCCGATGACATGAAATTGTTTTTAAGGATTATAAGCTTAACTGATTGCGCTAAACTACAGTTTAATATTGATGCTCTATTTATGTGGTGCAAGAAAAATTGCCTTCTCTTAAAAGTAAAAAAATTTAGGTTTTCCTCTTTTAGCAGGCGTTCCAACTCAATAATCCAACGCTGTATAATCGATTCTATTGAACTTACCCGGGTAAATACGGTTAAAGATCTCGGGATTGTATTCGATCAGACATTGACGTTCTCGGTCCACATGGACTACATAATTTCCAAAGCTAATGCTATGGTTGGGTTTATCAAAAGAAATACTGTCGAATTTTCCAATCCTCATTCTCTGATATCTTTACTTGTGTCCCTAGCTACACCGGGCGGAACAAAAAAAGCCGCACATGGTAATTTTTAACAAAATGGAAGAAATTTAATAAATAATGACTAATCACTGCGTAGTCACTTTGTATTTTTGATGTTTAACATTTAAGTTAACACATTCCCCAATTTGCCAATCCATTTCGTAGCCTAATTGAAAAAAAGTGATGATCGTGAAAATCAGACTACAAAATATCAGATATTACCCAAGTACTATCAATGTACATAAATTAAAAAAAGAGCAACAATTTGAAAAGCAAATTTCTTTTTTCATATTTTTATTAACTAAGAAACCTTTTTGCATAATTTAAGACTTTCATAATACTAAAAAATGATTCTAGTATTTTGTAGCCCTAACAACGTCATGAACCCTGTTTGGCATGGAGGCATAGAGATTACTGTTTCAAAGTTTTAATCTGTGGAGGAAATTTAAAAATTAAAATCATGAGATTTTCAAAACACCCATAAATATGAAAAAAAAACCTCGAATTACTCACAGATTTTGCTCGGTGGCAAGGTGCTGAATCATCTTGAAAAATTGATTCTGATCTTTCTGCTGTTATCATTTCCATACTCGGTACAACACCATCTAAGATAATTTGTTTGTACTGCATGGCGTTAACAGTGCCCTCAAGCATAATTAGAGATCCAACTCCGATTGCGGTGATGCATCCCCACACCATAACATAAGGAGAATAATTTATGGTGTGAGCTATGCATTCGTCGCTGTAGCGTTCCCCATTTTCTACGACGAACTATCTGCTTCCCATCCGGTCCGATTAGGTTAAACTTGGACTCATCAGAGAACACCAATCTTGAACACTCCAGTTTTGCCTTTCCTTAGCCCAGCTAAGGAGCGTTTCTTCATTTTGCTGGTCAGAAGTGGCTTTTTCGCTGATCTCCTTGCTAGCAAACCCATCTCGTTGAGACGATTCTGGATAGTTCTGACGCTAACTTCAGCCCCAGTAACTTCTCGCAGGTAAGCTCTTAACTCCGATGCATTTTTAAACCTGTTTCTCAAGCTTAGTCTCTTCAGTTCCCGGTCCTCCCGAACAGTGGTACATCTCTTCAATCCTGTGCCAATTTTTCTGTCCAGATTGTCATCCCGACGATATTTGTTACAGAATCTTCTTACAGAACTCTCATTGCATCCAATTTGTCTAACAACTTCACGAAACGACTGATTCTGTTTGGATAAGGCGACGATAACTGCCTTATTTTCTTTACTCAATTGTACCGTTTTAGACATCGCGATATACTCTTTTCACTTTTATTTAAGAAATACAACTGCACGCACTGTTAAATACTGCCAGAATGAATTCCGACACATTCCAAAATGTGCATTACCTAATTCGGAAGCAATAAAATATAATTCGACGAATCCCTTAAAGGTAATTAGCGCAAAAAAATGGAAAACCCGTATGCGCCTTTTTTTTGTTGCGCGGGGTGTAGATCTCTACTAGAATACTGTGACATAATTTAGTGTCCATTCTACCAAGTTCATATTGATAGAGTGAAAAGGGTACAAAGAAAATTCTCAAAGTTAATTTTTTTCAAAATGCACTGGAATTTTTCACCTGGCTATGATGCCAGGAGTCAACTTCTTGGTATATCAAAACTATCTAAAAGAAGAAGAATTCATGATGCAATGTTCATTGGAGACCTATTATGCTATCATATAAAAAGTCCAAGTTTACTTGCTTTAATTCCTCTGTATGCTCCCAAGAGGCCGTTAAGGCAAAGAGAACTTCTTTTTCGCACGCGGCATAGAACAAACTATTTTAACTAAGTTTGGATTGAAATAGATTTAAGCTCATCTAGAACCAAGTTTAAAAACAAATTGTTTTCATTAAATGTTTAAAAGTTAGTCCAAATTTATTTTTCTTTTGTTTCTTATATATATTTATACTTATTTAAAAACCTACTGTTAATGGAATCTGTAAAACAGCGACGCTTGTAGATAAATAAATAAAATAAAAAATATCCTTAGTACGCCCGAAGTGCGTTATATGACGAAAAAGCGAAAAAATCAACTCGGAAGAATGTTTCAATTTAGTTGCCCGAATACCTCGTAGGGTTTTTGCAGTGACAAAGGCAATGGAGCACCAACTAAATATTAAATTATAAAAAAAAAATAAATGCTTGTCCACATACTAATTGTTTTTCTACTTATACGAATTTTTCAGATACAATTTCATTTGCGTAGGGTGCTTTTCATTTATGACCAAGGCTGTACATATTGTTTCTGAGGAAGGTCCTGGAAGGGGCGCCATTGCCAAAATTGAAAAATTGCTGCTTGTGGCTTATGGTTTATTGCGGTGGAAGTAATAATACTCCTATGCCGAGAGTTATTGATAAACAATTTCTTTCAGGTGATTTAGCACTTATTTAAAGGAATCTTTTGCATGAAAAGAAAATTACAATTTTCGTTTTATTTGATTTGTTTGTTCTCCTTTGGTCTTTCGTTTTGATTCCAGAATATTGCTTGCCGTATTCTCGATTACACTGACGCTGTAATTAATAATGCGATATCGTTGTATATGTTAAAGGACATCATTATTCATGTTCATAATTCAAAGATAAATAAATTTGCTACCGAAAAAAGCTTACTGAAAATGTGTAATTCATGCCCGTCATTTCGTTATTAATGACAAACTCGAAATTGTCTCATACTCGTATTATATTAATTATGAAGCCAGAGATCAAAGCATTAATTAATGCTATCAATTCATAGCAACATTATAGAATTCATCAATTTATCTTAACATTTGAGCTTGATGACTAAATAGCTTTAATTTTTTTTTTTTACAACTATAATGCCGTTAAATTTAAAATTCTTTATCACAATTCATTTATGGAACAAAAATAAGCGACTTTTTTGGGACTTAAATAGAACTAATTAGGCGACGGCTTATATATCTCCAGTTTGGTGGGGAATACCTCGTACATTTATTTATTTTGGAAATAAGTACATGAGACAGCAATCTTATGGAACAAAATTAAGAGAATTTTTTGAGACTTAAATAGAACTAATTAGGCGACCGTTGATACATCTCCAGTTTGGTGGAAAATAATACACACACACTTTGGAAAACACTCACATTTGTAGATCGCATCACATTCACAACATCACTTTGAAACGAAATATTCCCAAAGTCGTACGAGATAGGATTATGTGAATGGTGTAGGACGAAATTTCTTACAAAAACTCGTCCGAAGAATATACGAGTATCTAACAATTATAGTTTGTGCGTGGGATGCATCTCAATATTTTATTAAAATTCTGTTTCGTTAGGTTAGGTTTTCACCTTGAGAAGGCAATCCTACTTAACTTACCATACGAGTAAGTCCATCAATTTTCAATTTGCGAGTCATGGTTTCTTCATACCCTATAAATAAATGTAAATGGAGATATTCCTGTCTCTCAATATACAATGAATTATTGCTCTATCTCGCTTTGGGGGTACACAAGTAAAATAAACCTACAATGCTTTCAAATGAAGTTAGGAGTGACCAGATAGCAATGATTAGTTTTTCCAATTGTTATGTTTCAGCAGCTGTCAAAGTTACCAATGACATCCAGCTGTCAACATAGTTAGTAAGGTTTGCCATTTCATGTTGCATCGCTTGACGCTTCCCAAACGTGTGGAAATTATTAAAAATTTTATTGAAAATCCGACTCAGTTGTAAATACGCAACGTGAATTTCGTCGTGAGGTCGGTCGTCATCATGGCTCCAGTGCGCAGTGCAATTCGTCGCACCGTGGAAAAGTTTGAGCGTGAGTACACTCTTTTGGATCTTAAGCCACCAACCAGGTAGAGATCAGTGGGAAGTGAAGAAAACATAGCTGCCGTAGTGGCCAGTATCGAAGAAGACCCAGAAATGTCAATTCGGCGCCGATCAGCTGAATTGGGCACCGCCAGAGAGTCATCCGTATAAGTTTGTGCTAACGCAAGAATTGAAGCCAGACGACCATAGACAATACCGTGAGTTCGCTAATTGGGCGCTGGAAATGTTGGCCGGAGATCCGGATTTTGACCAAAAAATCATCTCCTCGGACGAAGCCCATTTTTGGCTCAGCGGCTATGTCGACAAGCAAAATTGCCATTATTGGAGCGACCACAATCCACAAGTGTTCGACCAAGCATCAATGCATCCACAAAGATTGACTGTTTGGTGCGGTTTCTGACACGGCGGCGTCATCATTGCTTTCGAAATGAGGAAGGAGACACTGTTACCGTCGATAGTCCTCGATATAGAACGATGTTAACCGACTTTCTGTAGCCAGAATTCAACAATATCTGAGCTGTAGTTGCAATAAGACTGCGCTACATGCCATACAAGCGACGAAGGAGAAATTTGGCGACTGGGTCATCTCACGATTATTTTCTCTGGAGCTACATCAAGTCCATAGTCTACGTTAACAAGCCAACCACTTGGGATGAGCTCGTGGCCAACATTCGAGACGCTATCGCCGGAATAACGCAGCACATACTGTACCGAGTCATCAAAAATTGATCCGACCGGTTGAAGCACTGCCAGCGAAGACGAAGCGGCCATTTAAATGATGTGCTATTCCATACATAATGGCACGAATTCAAAATAAATCCAGAATCTCTCACTCCGTTGTTGTTTTATTTAATTTTTTTTTCCTATCGTTGTTATCTGGTCAACCTATAGTATGTGCTTTGGGGGGAGCCGTGGGCTATCCGCACTCCAATGGTGGTGGAACTGCAACCTCTTCCTTTTACAAGAACCCGAACCACGAATAAAACAAAGCAAGCTACATTACAAAACTGTTCTCATGAACTTTATTGCAAAAATAAAATGGTTGATGCTCAGGCACATCCTACTTCTTCGTCGGTATCAGTAAAAGAGAACGAACAAATTAAAAAAATTGGCTGAAATGACTCCCGGAAAAGGAGTATATTAGCAAATGAGTGAAGTGAGTGGGGATCGATCAACTTTGGGTGTAATCGACAAGTGGTGCCATCTGTGTATTCGACGCAAGATGCGCAGTGGATTGAGCTAAGGGTGCGCTGCCATTAGTTTGGCTTAAACAGTATGCTTTTAAGGTCACTGAATTCAAGCCCAAAATCAGAATTTTCAATTTTAAAATGACACAATTTGTATTTTAAATTACGTTTACAACGTCATTTTGAGTTTGAAAATTCTTCTTTTGAATTTGGATTCAGCAACCATAAAGCATACAGATAACTCGACTAATCGATGTCAATATTTACAGCATTTCTGAGTTTGTTGGATACTATTTTCAAATTCTGAATTTAAATATTGGGACTCAGAAAATACTTTTACTCCTTTTTCTTCCCTCGAATTTCTTTAACATTTTATTTAATTATTTAATTTGTTTATATTTATCTATTTATTTCCTGCTCTGATTTTTGCGAACTTTTGATTTTTTATTACTTTAAGGAGTTTTTAATAAATAAATTAGCTAGTTACAGCGACCTCAAGGGCCACCTCTAGTTGGTCGTAGACTGGACTGCTTAATATAAATTTATAACCCAAATATCTTCTAACTAAGAAGTTATATTAAAATTGTATGGCAGCAGCAAAAAATTAACTATAAAGGATACCAATTTTCATTTGGGCAAATATCTTGTTATCTAGTGTCATTACTCCCCGAGCTATGATAGACTCAAAGGAAATCTTATAAATAAACAAGTATTTCTTTCCAAACTTTAAAACGTGGTGAACTAACTCCTTCCAGCCTCCGAGAAAATTGCCATCACAAGGCTATTACTCAGTCTCTGAACTAATCTGCCTCAAAAGGCATCTATGTGAATGAAACTAATGACAACGTTACTTAGTAGAGATTTTACCCCAAAAAAGGACGATCTGCATTAATAATAAATTAGCCTTCACACTTTCCTTCGCCAATTTCGAAACCAAATATCAATAAGCTCTCAGGGGTTCAATCAATGCCTCATACTAACAAGTCAATCCATAAGTTATACGAACCGTAAAAGAATTCCGCAACAAGACTTTTATTTCTTGTTTGCCATAAGAAAACAATTACCTCCAAGGAGGGACATTATTATCCATTTCTTCTAATATACGATGTCTGTTTTGATTGAACAAAAAAAATCAGAAAAAATACTATCTTAATAAATCGCATGGAATTGTGATATCCATAAAGTGAGCCGGCTGCTGAATTAATTAGAAGTTCCGCTCCAATGTTCGGATAAAATCGATTTCCTGAAATGGTTTGAGTTAAAAAACGTTAGGGCAAGTTGTACTCGTAATTCTGACTTTCAGAAGAGTCACACAAAAATTTATTTTACTGGTTGATCGTAAAACTGATGCGAAACCCACACCTATAATAATCAAGCAAAAGGAAGGCAATCTGGATTTTATTTCCTGCTCGAAAGAATTATTCACGTTCATCATGCAATATGAATCGTATCCTCATCGCATTTTGTTCCAAAGGAGTTGATGTCGATGAGTCCATAAAACATGGCAATTATCTGATTTATTTATACAGTCACAGTGTTTGTTTGTTTGCAGGATGTTTAGCGAGGAAAGTTTGGGCCTCACTTGGTTGTGGGTGAAATTTTCCATTGCGCCGTCCTCTTCCTTATCATTTTCCAGCTTTTAATTTATGAGATACATGAGTACGAGTATATGTGCAAATTTATCGCCCATATATGTATTTAATTTTATTTGAGTTTATTAAAAAAAAATTGTTTATTACATTTCACTTGGCGTGCAAATTAACACGAATGTTTCCGCCCAAAGCGCGTACTGCTTGAATGGTTTTTGGGTTCGCTTTGGCGCGTACACACCCATGCATGTAAATTGAAAAATTCTTGGTTGATGATAAAACGCATGAGATGCTAATGTTGTGTACATGATGTGGAAATTGAAGAATAGGGTTAGCTGGAATCTAAAGATGGAATTCATGGCTTGAACGCAAATTATTGTCACCGGAGATAATTCGTAAATTTATGGAACGGCAGCGGTAGGGTGTGCCTATTAAAATGGAAATATCTACATGGATATAGGCAGATGATAAGTGAATATTTATTCAGGTGTGTCTTTGACTTCAACGACTACCGGAAATCTGCAATTGAATGGAACGGTAGTTTTGAATTTAAGGCGATATGATTAAGTTGAAATGTGTATTTCTTAACAAAGCGAATCATAGATACGTATAATACATAATCGTATGGAATGGGCTCTTTAAGGATATGGAAAGGTAGCTTGAACTTATTTGCCGGGTTTCTAAGAATTGGGGTCATTGTCATTGATTGTGGCAATATCCTAGGTTTCACTTTGAAGTGAAATGTCCTTAAAGCCATATTTATGTGAAAAGGTAGTCAATAAGATACAAGTTGGAATTTGTTTGGAATTTCGTCATAATGAAGACGCACATAGTTGGAATTTGTTTTTGTGTTACTAGGACGAAGTTAATAAAACTACAAAGAATTTAATATGATATGGTTACGATGAGGATGGGAATGAGAATGAGAATATAATGAAAACGAAAATAGAATGAGAAGGAGAAGGAGAATGAGATGAGAATGAGAATGAGAATGAGAATGAGAATGAGAATGAGAATGAGAATGAGAATGAGAATGAGAATGAGAATGAGAATGAGAATGAGAATGAGAATGAGAATGAGAATGAGAATGAGAATGAGAATGAGAATGAGAATGAGAATGAGAATGAGAATGAGAATGAGAATGAGAATGAGAATGAGAATGAGAATGAGAATGAGAATGAGAATGAGAATGAGAATGAGAATGAGAATGAGAATGAGAATGAGAATGAGAATGAGAATGAGAATGAGAATGAGAATGAGAATGAGAATGAGAATGAGAATGAGAATGAGAATGAGAATGAGAATGAGAATGAGAATGAGAATGAGAATGAGAATGAGAATGAGAATGAGAATGAGAATGAGAATGAGAATGAGAATGAGAATGAGAATGAGAATGAGAATGAGAATGAGAATGAGAATGAGAATGAGAATGAGAATGAGAATGAGAATGAGAATAAGAATGAGAATGAGAATGAGAATGAGAATGAGAATGAGAATAAGAATGAGAATGAGAATGAGAATGAGAATGAGAATGAGAATGAGAACGAGAATGAGAATGAGAAACGTATTTCTATTCGAAGCAATCATATACGTACATGTGTCTATCTCTGGTCTTCAAACCTTCTTTGAACACTCATATGGTTATATCATTTCCACAAGCTAAACACTTTAATTAAGATTCATTTCGTATTAAAAAAAATAATTATATATTCCATTTTTGGTGCATAACTACCACAGACACAGAGAGCTAAGACGGAATAAAACAAACGTAAGCAAAATGAATCAAACTTGAGCATAACAACGCACACCCATTGACTGGTAGACCGCTGTTGGCAACGACACTAACAAAGTGAAGACGATTTGATTGAGAAATATAGTCCATTATGTTTATTGCTCAGCATCATTATAAATTATCTATAATAATCATTCATAACAACAAGAAAAAATCTATCCTCAAATTGGACAAGCTTTTGTGAGAGTTGTAACTATATAACTTTTTAATTAGTCCATACAGCATGAGTTCGTGATAGTTCCTTAGCTTCTGCAAAATAAATTATGATTTTTCGCTATCTGTAAAGTTTTTCAGATAAATTCCCTGATGAACAAAGCAAATAGTGTGGAAATCGCTGCAGTCACTTCTGAGACATATCGTTACAACGCACAAAATAGAGGAATTGACCATCTATTTTTTTTTTAGCAGAGATGCACAAAAGGTTTGTACCTGTGCAGTTGGCGCTGGTGAGGCGGTCTACCTTCTTATAAACCAAACAAGTGAATAACCATCGGTGCATATCTAACAGATGAGCTGGTATAGGCTCGATACCAAGTAATATCCTACAAACTTTGAATAGGTTCAGATTTTAGGTAAGTAGGCTGAAATTGCTTCAAAATAGATCCTACATCAGTTTCATAAAGCGTTGTCGTATGTGCCGTATTTTTATTTTTTAAATTTTCAGTGTCCTTTGAAGTTATAAAAATCTGTTGTGGAGTGGAATAAAGAAGCATGGGGGAGAGTTAAAAATTGGACAAAAAAGGGAAGAGAAAGAAGTGCCGGTGGGCCCTAACTTCAAATCATTGTAAATTGAAGGATTCTGGATATATTAAGGAGCACAATTCATTCTGCATTCTTGTTGTGCGGTTAAAAATCGACCTTCTGAATTTCACTTTACGCCCGAAATAAGTCTTTAAGATTTAATAATGTGCTGAAAATGCCACGCCTTTTCTATCGATTTTACAGTTAAAATCTCCAAATGACAGTTTTAGTGTCATATCTTGGGCATTTTTCGTAGACGTCGTCTTTCGTCTCCGCCAAGGGTCTGCTTTTCCTCGAGGTCAACCCTCATTTTTTACTATTCTCTTCACAAAATACACATTTTATTTACATATATTGGCACTTAAGTGGCCAAAAATCCTTTCGACATCATGCTTCTGTAACAGCGAATTGATTTTAGTGCTTGAATACCGAAATAACACAAGACATGTCGCACGTCGGAAACCCATTTTCTCTTCCACCAGGGATATATCTTCTTTCTCCCCAATGACTCAAACCTATTAGGGTGTTACAAAAGTTTCTTATTTTGAGAGTATCTTGAAAATGACTTAAAGAAAATATCACCGCCTCATGTGAACGTTTGACATATTTGGGTTAATCGTAGGCTTTTTTATGGAAATATTTGTCCCCATTCACATCACCATTGCTTTGTTCAAATGTTGAAAATATTTACTTATTCCCCACCATTAACTCCCGAAGGATGCCCATCATACGCAGCTAAATTCTAAAAGTTAGGGCAAGAAAACTTTGAAGCAGAATTTATTTATTCCCTCTGGATTTTTTCAACAAAACACAGATATAAAAGAATATTTATTTTTGATTCCCATCACACGGCGATTCCAATTACTCATTATTCCCCCCTCTCCCACATTATACAATGCCTACACAATAAACGCGAAATCTCTGAGCCTTTTAATGAGCCAGGGGAATTGTCACGGACGTAAAAAAAAAATAAATGGGAAACTACCACTCCCACAAGGAATGCTAAACGTGGAATTTTAATTAGGATCAAGAGACCTTGATGCTGCAATGACACCTACAATGCTGCACCATAAATTTTACTTCCATTGAACTGAAAACATTCCATCGGATATACGCCAAATGAAAATAAAATGCGAGGAAGTTTATTAGAGTTGAAATGTTTTCTAGCAAATGGACCGTAGGTCGAAAGGACTACCTTCCACCCACTGTTCTTCAATTTAAGTACCTGAACCCGAACCGAAGCCAGATTGTTCGTTAATTTTACGATACGGACTTAAAAGGTTTTTCTTCGACCATTTTCCGGTTCGAAGTGAATTAGCACCACTGTTTTGGTGGCAATAAACCGACTCCTCCTTGTAGCCAATTAAGAGACCTGACAACCAAAGAATTTCAAATGCTGCTACAGTAGTCGTCCTTTGGTAATTAGTTTCTCTTTATGATTACAAATCAGCATAAAACTTCACATGGCTCATTTGTTTTTGCGGTCGCATAGAGCAGATACATTCTCCTATGGTGCTAGTAATAAAATTCGTTATTTCATTAAGCGGGATAATTGGTTCAGTGCAAGAGCATGCCACCACATGTGTGTGTGGTCGTGAAAACTTGAACCACTTTCGCTAACGTTAGTTAATCATAAAACATGAATCTTACCCTACTGCCTCGTGCAGGCGAATGATGGGTGTTGCCTTCCAGAAAATCCATATCCTTACGGCGGCTGCACATACATCCATTCTATGTAGTTGTGCTTCTGGTTATATAAATTAATAACCTAATGCGATAATGCGATGATGTGTTGCGCTCGACGTGGTGGTTGTAGATGGCAACATATACAAAAGCTGTGCTAGCCATTAATGAATTAGCACGATGTAGTGCTGTGCATTATCCATCATTTTCATTATCCTTCGTTAGGGTACAGATCGTGGGGTTTGTTAATGCCTTCGTCCTCTCAACCATGAACTACAACATCATATTGTTTATCTTGTTTTTATATCTTTCGATGATTGTATTCAGGAAAGGGGTGAATCTCCACTGCAGATATTCTATTGCGGGGAGTAAATTGAAATAGTGTTGCCACCTCATGAAACTTAAGCAGTTAAGTGACAGTAGGCAACTTCTACAAATAAGGCCATAACGCCATCGAGAATAAACGACAAAAAATCATCCAGACCGATAATATCAAAAGTATTTGGAAAAACTCCTTTTAATCCCCGATCACAATTGACCAGGTTGAAATCGAGAAACCCCAAGAGTTTTTCGGTTTGGCAATACCTTTTCCAGCGACAGCTAATTTGACAGCTGACAGCTGATTTGTGTTCAGTTTGGTTTGCCGTTTCACCATGAATAGACTTACGCTAGAACAACGCTTGCAAATTGTGCAAATTTATTTTGAAAATCGAAACGTCCATTTGACGGTCGATAAAATCGTCCATCCGAGCAAGTAATTCAAATAATCATGGATAGTTTTTGCATCATGCATACTCTAATTGCATCCGCAGATACGTCTACAGTGCGCACCGAAGAAGCTGTTGGTGTGGAGCGTAGTATTGATAAGGACCCGAATGAGTCGATTCACCACCGTGCACAGCTTGTGCAAGAATTGAAGCCGCTTGACCATAGTGTGCATCATACGTTCGGTGAATGCGCCGAAAACGAGGCTGCTCTTGATCTTCATTTTCAACACAAAACTTCGTTCAGGGATGAGGCTCATTTTTGGTTGAATGGCTACGTCAACAAGTGAAATTGCTCTATGGAGACGCCGTTGGTATACTTTATGGGCTGGTGGAATCATAGGTTCATATTTCTTCAAAAGTGAAGCCGGCCAGAAAGTTACAGTCAATGGACAGCGCTATAGATCTATGAATACTGACTTTTGCGTTCCCCAGTTGAATGGCATTAATGTGGAAGAACTGTGGTTTTAACAAGACGGTGCAACATGCCACACAGCGAGCGCCAAAATCAATTTATAGAAGGAAACATTCGATGAGCACATAATTTCCCGTAATGCACCTGCGAATTGCCCTCCAATATCGTGTGATTTAACACCTTTGGATTATTTTCTGTGGGTATGTAAAGTTGCAAGACTACGCCGAGAAGCCAGAGACGATGGATGACTTGGAAGCCAACATTCGCCACGTTGTTGCCGATATAAGGCCTCAACTCTGTTCGAAAATTGGACTTTTAAATTGTGCTTTATTCGAGCCATCCGCGGGGCCTATATGCCCAAAGTCATATCTAGACACTAATGACATTGAATTATCTCTCCAATAAAGTCAATACCATGGCCATTACCACGATTCTTATTTATTTTATTTCATTTTAAATTTCTATACCTCTAGAAAAACACCATTTATAGGTTCTTCCGGAACTGTTTTAATATAGAAGATTTTAGGATCCTTTCTTGCGACCAGACTTTTCTCTGTAGACCACGTAACCGAGTATTCAAAATTGAAGGTAACGGCTGCTGGAGTTCCGCAAGAAAGTGTTCTTGGTCCGGTTTTATTCTTACTCTACAATCGACACATTCCGCACGAAAGAAGTCACCATTATAGCGACGTTTGCAGACGATACGGTAAACTTTCAATAGATAATTCAATCGAGTCCGTAACTGAAAAGCTTTGAAGAACTTTGGATAAAGTTTACGAGTGGACAAAGATTTGGCGCATTATTTTTAACGAGACTAAATCAACGCATGTTAACTTTAATTACAGAAAAATGAACAACCTACCCATTTTAATTAACTTGGTGCAAATACAATAAGTAGTCGAGGCAAAAGAATATATCTTTATTCTAAGTATCTAGATTAAATGGAAATTGCAGGTTAAATAGGAGCGTCGAAAATAGATTAAGACAAATGCTACTTGGAAGATATTCGAAGTCAAAGCTAAATAATGAAATACTTTTATATAAGCAAGTGCTAAAGCCAATAAGGACGTACTCGTATGTTCTACAACTTTGGGGTTATACTAAACTAAACAACATAAATATACTACAATCTTTCCAAAACAAAGTGCTAAGGAACAATAATATCCACAAAGACATAGGAATTGCTACCATACGAAATCTACGAAATAACTAACTTTGCTCGCAAACTCCGTATTCGTCGTTATGGTTATTGCAACAATATCATACTCCAAATTCTGGACGTGAAGGATCTTTTAGGATCAATAAGAAGTAGCCACATGTAATGGAGGTATCAGCAAGTGATTTTGCTGAAAAGCTACCTATTATTTTTTGAAACTTTAACTACTTGAATAGTTAACTTACGAGCAGTTGTAGTCAACAAGAAGAAAGGAATTGTTTTAGTCAGTAAGAATCTCACACTAATAAGAGCTCTCTCTGCCGATCCTCATAGTACTTATAAAGATTCCCACCACGTAAAAACTTCAGCCGCCAAAACTTCATTATTCTTTCAGCAGAAAATAATTTTTTGATCATCAAAATATAAATTATTTCCAAAAATTAACTATTTACTATTTTATCAGCAAAAAAAAATACAAAAAGAAAGAAATACAAATCCGTTCTACTATTATTGTCTGAAACTCGCATTCGCCCAGGTTGAGCGAATAAATATTTCTTTTTTTTCGTTTTATATTTGCAAACAATTTTTAACATTCTTTTTTTTACGTTTTTTAGGTAAAACTGTATTTGCTAATCAATAAGAATACACTCCGCTGATCAAAAATCGTATATTTGCTGAAAAAAAAATCTAATTTTTCAGATGATCTTTGTGGATTTTCTAATTTATTTGCTCAACAAAAAATTACAGTCTGTTGATCATGTAATTAATTTTTTGTTAAACATCTACGGCTTTTGTATTTAATTTTCTGCAGATCAAAAAATAATTTTCTGCTGATAAGAAGACTACTAAATTGCTAATCAAAAATTGTTACTTTGCTGCCCAATAAACCCTTTTACTGCTGATCGATCAAATCCCCTTGCGGGTATTAGGACCTATACTGCGCCTAAGCGCCATCATGTACAGCTTCTGGCAATAAGTTTTAGCTTTTTCCAACTCTTCGCCAATTCCCTCCTCCACTGTCCTGCACCATGTACTTCTCAGTCGGTCCGCTATTCTGCCATCTTGGGTTAGTAGATTTCATTGCATTGCCTACTTTGCTATGGAACTATCGCCTTTTCGAAGTGTTTAGCCGATCCACTGCCACTTTCGTCGGTGGTGCTTACAGTTCGGCCATAAAATCCTTAAAAATATTTCATAGACACCGATTCACAAACGATTGCAGCTTTCTTGTGATAGTAGCAGTCACTTTCCAAGTGCTGCACCCATTTAACAGTACGGACTCAACATTAGAGCGGAAGTTCGGGGTTTAAACTAATAGCAATGCTTCTCCATATGTTGAAGGATATTATAAAGGCTGACTTTTCTAACTCTCTACTTTCTACTCTCAACCAGTTGCCCAGCAATATCTACTTGCTCGAGAGAGAGTTACTTCAATGGTTAAGTATGTGCTAATATTCAGCTTCACGATGTTAATCTCTTTCTCCACGTTTGTTGTCATTTGGTGGAGGTCCATAATTCTGTGAGAAAAAAGCACACATCGTCAGCGTAGTCTAGATGTTTTAAGTGGAATAAAGTATTCATGGAATTCTTTCGTTTCTCAATGACTAATCTGCCTATACTCGTGTATGTAAAGGGTGGTTAAATTTTAAGGGCCGATGTTGAATGTGAACCACACCTAAACGTCAAGTTTTTTTCTGCATTTCATTTGACATTTCTCAATTTCAGACTAACTCAATTTGAACCATGGAAAGATACACAATCGAGCAACGCGTTAAAGTTATTCAGGCATATTATGAAAATGGGCGTTCAAATCAAAATGCATATCATGCTCCAAATCTATTCGTGATTCTTTCGGTCAATTTAATCGTTCAAATGTCCTTACAATCGGAAAAATCGTTCAAAAATTTGTGCAAACCGGAGATGTGAAAACACCAGTGCATGCTCGTACAGCTCGTACTGCAGAAAATATTGCTGCTGTTCGCGATAGTGTGGCTGAAGAGCCGTCCACCTCAACTCGTCGTCGTGCCCAACAATTGCACCTCTCACGCTCGTCGTTGATGAACATTATGCATAAAGACTTGCATTTACGCGCTTACAAGGTGCAATTAACTCAAGAACTAAAGCCTCTTGACCATTTCAAGCGTCGTCAATGGTCACAATGGTGGCAAGAAATGGCAACAGTGGCTGATCAATTTTCGAAGAAAATCATCTTCAGTGATGAGGCACATTTTCACCTCAGTGGATTCGTCAATAAGCAGAATTGCCGCATTTGGGCGAATGATAATCCAAGAGTGATTGTCGAAAAACCAATGCACCCACAAAGAGTGACTGTTTGGTGCGTTTTATGGGCTGGCGGCATCATCGGGCCGTATTTTTTCCAAAATGAGGCCGGTCAGGCAGTTACTGTGAATGGTGTTCGCTATCGTGAGATGATAACGAACTTTTTATGGCCCGAATTGGAAGATATGGATGTGGACGATATATGGTTTCAACAGAATGGTGCCACTTGCCACACAGCTAACGAAACAATGGCTCTTTTGCGCGACAAATTCAATGGCCGTGTTATCTCACGTGGTGGCGATGTCAATTGGCCGCCAAGATCATGTGATTTGACACTGTTGGACTTCTTTCTTTGGGGTTATTTGAAAGAAAAGGTGTTCGTCGATAAGCCAGCAACAATTCAAGAGCTAAAGGATGAGATAATACGGCACATTAACGGCATAGAACCTCAATTATGCCTCAGCGTCATCGAAAATTTGGATCATCGGATGGAGGTGTGCCGCCGAGGTCGCGGCGGCCATTTGGCCGATATTTTGTTCCATACATAATTGAACCATACCAATATTACCATAATAAAAAGAAATGACAGTAATTTCCTAAATAATTTGTGTTTTATTCAAAATCAACATCGGCCCTTAAAACTTAACCACCCTTTATATCAAACTGACAACATATTTCGGGAATAGGCTCTTCCGTGTCGAACACGCAAACGAATACTCGCAATTTAAAAAAATTCCAATTGGAGTACCACAAGGAAGCGTTCTTGGTCCGCTTCTGTATCTTTTATTTACCCGCGATATACCGCAAGAGGAAGACACCGTCTTAGAGACATTGCCGATGACACTGCTATCATAGCAATAGGTACAACGATCGAAGAAACAACTGTAAAATTGAAACACTCGACTCATAGCTAAAATGGAAGTCGCACGTTAAAAAGAATCGTAAAAAACTCGAAAACAATGAAATGCAAAACTTAGCACAAAAGAATAAAATCCGATTAAACGGACATGTCCTAGAAATTCTGGATGAGTGAAATTGATTGCGCCTCTGCAAAGGGCCAAAGATTTCATCGAGTATGTCTTCACGATGTTCCTTTACTCACCCTAGTACTATTTTAGCTATTATGTTAGCAACTGGAGAAAGATTAAATGGTAACCTTATAGTAATGCCAAGATTGATCGAAATTATTCACAAAACCAATACTTGCCATTTTAGGTGGAAGTACAAAAATGACAAAGAAAAATGTTCTTTTCTGGGCACAGCTATTGGTGCTGTGCGTGTTACTTATATTTGTTTACACAAATAAAAGGGACCTACTGTTTATTGACACTTTTAAAGGGCGAGGTTAAAAATCTGATATTTATCCGAAATTCATATGTCAGGCGTGGGACTTTAAAGAAAACTTGATATGTATTTTTAGGTAAACCTACATCACTCGCTTAAACATGTAGCACCCACTGCTTTCAATAAATGTATCCTGATGTCATGTTCAATAGATGTATTCAAACACAATATTTCACGGAACTCCGGATGTATGACTTCTAACAGATGTTATCGACCATAGAATGTCTTACATAAATTCAATGTTAATAATTGCCTCCTGGTCTCATACCATTCGCCGTATATATACATCTATCGAAGATACGTTTAGAATCTCCCCCGAACTCTTAATCGGTTGTGTAATTGACCTCTCACAGTCAATGTGTGGGATGACGTAGTATGATTTATTCTCCTTAAGTCTATTTACATCTCACAGATGTCTACGGGAAGCAATGGAAGCTTTGGTTAGAGTTGTTACACAGACGCATGTTAAAATTTGAATTTGTTTCAGAAATACCTTCAGTCTTTTGTTTAAAACTGGCCAGCAAACCAGTGCATTTTGCATCAGAGTACACCTACTATAATATAATAGATGCTCAAAGTGTGATCCTGCATCTGATCACCCTTGACCTCCATATTAAATTTTCAGCTATATGCAGTGCAGTCTGGCTCAAGGAAACTTGGTGCTGAACAACAAAATCATATGGAAACTGTAAGGTCCTGGAGACGATACCAAGTGAACTGGTGATATCTTCGACCGATTACAGGACTCTCACGCTCGACTTCAGCAAACCTTTTTTTAGTAAAGTTCCCTACCAGAGCAGAATGGAAGAACGGAATGGTAATCAATGACTTTGATATCTGTATATATACGGATGGTTTGAAAATGGACTGCAGAGTTGGCGCAGGCATTTTCTCGGACCAACTGAAAATATCGAAATCCTTCCGTCTCCCAGACTCTGCGAGTATCTTTCAAGCGGAGCTTCTCGCGATTCGGGAAGACTGCCGCATGCTAAAAAATCTCCCAACGTCCAAATTAAATATAGGTATCTTTTCTGGTAGCCAAGCCGCAATCAAGGCCATTGATTCGGTTACCATATCCTCAAAACTGGTAGAGCAATGCCGGTTTGAAATAAATGAACAAAGTAGCCATTCTGGGATTACCCTCATTTGGGTCCAGTTTCAACAGACCTAAATCAAATGAACTACTAGGCAGATCAAGGCCTGATATTGCCAGAATTGTAGCCGTTATTACAGGCCACTGGCCTCTAGGGGATCACGCAGCCAAGCTTAGCATTCCTCATAACACTTTCACTCGCAGCTGCAAAGATAGTAACGAGAGGGAAACTCTTTTCTACTTTCTTTGCAGTTGTCCTGCCCTAGTAAGGACCAGACAACGCACGATAGGTAAACCCTTCTTTAAAGAATTCAGATAGCTATCCTCTAAACGGATTGGAGAACTAATCCTGTTTCTGAACTCCACGGGCTGGGTTTAATTATATCCTTATATCTCCAATAACACATGTAAACAAACAGGGTACACGAGTTTTTGTGGTATCAAAACGGCGCTAATTGGGTTCTTCCGAATCACCACTCTACCTACCTACCTACATCTACTATCTGTGACCAAACAGACAGTTCTCGAGGGAAAGATGTTCAGTTTTCTATCAGAAATAAACTCCCAGATATCTTGCGCTGTCTAGAAAGGGCAATTGCGCACCTTCGAGTTTTGTGGGCATCGTTGCCTCGCTGGCAATGCTTTAAGCGGTCTGTCCGATTTTTGATGGCTCGGTCCAATATGTGCGGCGTTTTTCCGGCAATGGCGTCTCGAATGTTGGCCTTGAGCTCGTCCAAAGTAGTTGGCTTGTTAGCATAGACTAAGGACTTGACGTAGCAAAGCCACCAAATTTCTCCTTCACCACTTCGAGCGTTGCGTCGCTTGTATGGCATGTAACGCGCGCCGTCTTGTTGGAACCACAGCTCGGATATATCGATGTTGTCGAGCTCTGACCGCAGAAAGTCGGTTAACATCGCTCTATAAAGAAGTAAGGTCCAATGATAAACCGCACCAAACAGTCAATCTTTGTGGAAGCATTAATGCTTCGTCGAACACTTGTGGATTGTGATCGCTCTAATAATCGCAATTTTGCTTGTTGACATAGCCGCTGAGCCAAAAATGAGCCTCGCCCGATCCAATCCGGATCTCCGGCCAACATTTCCAGCGCCCAATTAACGAACTCACGCCGTTGTCTATGGTCATCTGACATCAATTCTTGCGTCAGCACAATCTTATACGGATGCAGGCCCTAATCCAATCGCAAAATAAGCCAGGTTGACTCTCTGGCGATGCCCAATTCAGCTGATTGGCGACTAATCGATATTTCTGGGTCTACTTCGACACTGGCCACTACGGCGGCTATGTTTTCTTTACTTCGCACCGATCTCTGGCTGGTTGGTGACTTAGGATCCAAAAGAGTGTACTCATGCTCAAACTTTTCCACGGTGCGATGGATTACCTGCGCATTGAAGCCATGATGACGACCGACCTCTCGACGAAATTCACGTTGCGTATTTACAACTGAACGGGAATTTCGATATTTTTTAATAATTTCCACACGTTCGGGAAGCATCAAATGATGCGCAATGAAATGGCAAGCCTTGCTGAATATTTTGACAGCTGGATGTTTTTGATAACTTTAACAGCTGCTGAAACATAACAATTGGAAAAACTATCATTACTATCTGGTCACCCTATACATACTAGTAGTATCTTGAAAACTATTGTGAACTAAACTTGTTTGGTCCTTGAAGGGTTGAATCCGCAACCAACCTTCTCCATCCAGTTTACTAAATTTGTTAAGAACTAATTCATCGAACCAATACCCTGAGGGGTGTTTCCGTAGTTGCATCAACCTTCCTTTCAGACGACAGCAAGTGTACGAGTAGTATCATCTCAATCGACTTTTCTTTTAGGTATGCATATTGATACATCGATATAAAATAACCCCCTAGTGTGTTCATACTACGGAAATCAACTCAGAGTACCTCAAAACCCAAGTGTTTTTCAATTGGTCATATCTTCAAAGCTAAATCACCATCAAGGGATGTGCCAAATTATTTGGAAATGTCGAGATACGAGTACACTCTACAGATGGCAACTCTAAATGGGGTCATAAACAAATATTTATTTAATTTTCCATTTCTATCCATCTGTTGGTCGTACCATGGTTTGGTTAGCAGAATAACTGCGAGGGATGCATAAAATACCAAAATTAAATCTGCAAAATTGGTTGTACGAATACTTGGTCGAATACAAGCCAACTGGTTTGCATGGAAATTGGTTTGTGAAATTCTGCACCGTGAACTTAGAACTGGAATATTTTTCGTGGTAGATTTATTATTTAGAGATGGTCAGATAAAGCGTATGCATGGTTGAAATCTAGCTGAAGGGTCCGGCACATCCGGCAGAATGTTTTTGAACAATATACTGACTTGGCATTTTTGAATTATGTTTGTGGTCCAAAAAAAGAGAAAGAATGCTAGAGACACGTTGTGGTTTCTTTCATAATTTATGTAAAGGTACTCGTATGTGTGCATAGATGGAAATTTTGTTGAAAACTTGTACAATAACTCGAACTTGTTCCCGCGTAGTATAGTGCAGAAATTGTGGTGATAGAGGACATATTCTGGACAAAGATGAGGAATTTTCAGCATTTGTTTGAAGAAATCAACTGCTGTCGAGAGTTATATACTTTAAGTCGATAAGAAAGTTATGCTGGGATCCGTATGAAAGTCATATTTACAACACTAATTTGTGTGCATCTGATCCGACAAGATGGCAAATATTGTATAATAGATTGTAGATTGGTTATAGGGGTGTACGTGTACTTTATAGATCTATTGTACTCTCCCTACTTGGAGCTCAAGTGGTTGATATACTCGACTTAGAGCACCTTCTCCAGTCCAATTGCATTGATGAACCGGAGTATCTTGAGTGGATCTAACGATGTTCTTCTGATAGTTGATAGGCATCCAGGTGATTCCTTCTTTTATGAATCAATGCCCTACATTTTTTAAGTAGATGCACTGGGGTTTCCTCAACGTCCCCGCAGAATCTGCAGTTTCCGTTTTGCTCTATGCCTGGTTTCCTGAGATGTTCCTTAGTGACTCGTCAGGAAGCCTGTTAGAATGTGGAACCAGTTTTTATTGATGTTGATACAGACCTTACTTCTTTTTCAGTTGTAGTTCCCGAGAAGTTCTTTGGCCTATCTTAGCTTCGGGAGTTCCTCCCAAAGTTCTTCTCTTTTTAGTTCTTCACGTATTTTATGCGATCCCAGCCCGCAAAATTGTTCTGGTCCAGCAGAAGCGGTCTCAGATCCCTCTCTTGCTAGTTCGTCAGCTGCTTCATTACCCCCTACTCCCACATGATCTGGTACCCAGTAGAGGGTGGTTCTGTTTTTCAAACCAAGTCTATTTAACTTGGCAAGACACTCCCATACCAGTTTTGACCTAATTTCATGTGAAAACATTGCTTTTATGGCGGCTTGGCTGTTCGACATTATTGAGATATCTTATCCGCGATACTTCCTGTCAATATTAAATTGGGAGCATCTTTCAATTGCATTACCTCTGGGGGAAGTTCCCATGGCTTCCAAGTACTTGGTTCTGGGCCCGTATACACCTGCTCCAGTTCCCGTGGATGTTTTGGATACACCCGTGTAACATTTTATGGTGTTCTGTTTAGCCCAACCTCTTTTACTACTCTCGAAGCAGTATCTTTTTACCATGTAATCTCTGGGCGAGTCCAGAGCTGGGTTTGATTTGGAAAGGGTTTCTCGCTCTTTATGTGCGATGCTTTCCCGACTCCCTCTTAGTATGGTTTCTTTGGCGATTCTTTCTAGCACTAGGTGTATAGGAGTGAGTCCCAATATTACTTCTAGTGCCTCTGTGGGACAGATTTTCATAGCACCTGTAATGCACACGCAAGCCAGCCTTTGTACTTTACCAAGGGTTTTCCTTGTTGTGCTCAGTCTGGTTCTTCTGGCCCATGCTTCTACTCCGTACGTTATAATAGGCATGACTGGATTGCATCCCAAGGTTTTACCTGAGATATTTTTGCACACCATAAGTGCTCGAATTGCTTTGGCTACCACAGCTTCTTCGTATTTTTTCCAGAGAAGTTTGCTATCTAGTATTATACCTAGATACAGTGATTTCTTTGGGTCGACTTTGAACCCATCTGCATTTTCCTGGTGAAAGGTACGTACCACTGTGATCTTGGTCGGGTTTATGGTTTTGTTTGTTTTTTTGTTTAACGGGCTCCCGACCCTTGAAGTGTCTCTGCCTGAGACACTGTAGCCTTCCATCCTCTGCGATCTCGGGCACGTTGTTTCCAGTTATGCAGACCAAGCGCTCTGGCATCCGCGATGGCTTGGTCTTTGAAACGGAGGTTCGGTCTTCCTTGTCGTCTCGAACCTGGCGGCTGGGATTCGAAGATCCTCTTAGCTGGAGCATTATTGTCCATTCGCTCGATGTGGCCGAGCCAATGTAGTCGACGTATTTTTGCCTTTTGGACTACATCCACATCTTGGTACAGCTCATAGAGTTCGCGGTTGTATCTTCTCCTCCATTCGCCCTCCTCGCACATAGGACCAAAAATCCGCCAAAGAATTTTTCCTTCGAAGGAGCCCAGTATCAGCTCTCCCTTCCTGCTTATCGTCCAGCACTCGGCGCCATAAAGCAGAACTAGCAGGATAAGGGTTCTGTAGAGCATACATTTTGTCCTTCGAGTTAGGAGTTTTGAACCCAATTGTTTTGCCAAACCGAAGTAGCAGCGGTTTCCTAGGATAATTCTTCGCCGGATCTCCACTAGGTTGTCATTTGTGGAGTTCATGTTTACTCCGAGGTAGATAAACTCCTTCACTACCTCGAAATTGTTTCTATCAATAGTGACGTTCTGTCCTAGGTGGTGGGCAGATGCTTGTTTATTTGCTGATAGCATGTACTTAGTCTTATCCTCATTTAACCCAAGGCCAACAAATTTCGCCTGTTCTTCAATCGCCGTAAAAGAATCTATCACGGCACGCTGGGAGCGACCGATGATGTCGATATCGTCTGCATACCCCAGTAGCTGGACGGATCTGTTGAAGATAGTGCCTTCCGTGTTGACACCTGCCCTGCACATTATCTGCTCTAACACGAGATTAAAGAAGTCACATGATAGTGCGTCTCCTTGCCGAAATCCGGTGCATGTTTGGAATAGTTCGGAGGAACTACTTTCAAATTGCACGTTGCAACGCGTGTTTTCCAGCGTTACGCTACAAAGCTGGATCAGTTTTGCCGGGATCCCGAATTCGGCCATCGCCACATAAAGCTCCTGACGATGTATGCTATCATATGCGGCCTTGAAATCGATGAATAGGTGGTGAGTCTCGACTTGAAATTCATTGGTCTTTTCCAGAATTTGCCTTAGTGTGAAAATTTGGTCTATAGTCGATCTGCCGGGCCGGAAGCCACACTGGTACGTACCGATTAGTGTGTTGCAGAATGGTTTGAGACATTCACACAGTACGTTGGATAGGATCTTGTATGCGACATTAAGCAGGGATATGCCTTGATAATTCTTGCAAGGCATAGGATCGCCTTTTTTGTAGATGGGGCATATGGAGCTGATAGTCCAGTCATCGGGCATGCTTTTTTCCACCCATACTTGGTTGATGATTTGGTGCATGCTCCCTACCAAAACATCACCACCGTATTTGAAAAGCTCCGCTGGTAAACCATCATAGCCGGCGGCCTTGTTATTCTTAAGCTTTTTTATTGCTAAGCCAACTTCTTCTATACAGGGTGCTGGAACTGATTCTGCATTGACTGGACGTGCGCTCTCTTCTTGCTCGGGTTTATGGTTAGCCCTACCTTTAAGCATCACTCCCGTGTGACTCTTGGTCCCCTCTGTACTATCTCACAGAGAGTTTCCTCAAATTTATCTCTCGCAATGATAACTATGTCGTCGGCATATCCTTGGCAGTTTTTACCGATATTAGTTGGCATTTGCAGTAGCCCGTCTATCACCAGGCATTGACAGCCTCTAGTTATGTTTATTGTGATAGTTTTTTGTCCCACCACAGTTTCAGCTGTCCTGGTCCTAAGTACGAGTATCTCCGACATCCAGTTAGATGTCGTTTGGTTTTTACTCCTTTCCTTTCGAGGACTCTCCTGATTGCGTAATGAGATGTATTGTCGAAAGCACCTTCGATGTCCAAGAAAGCGCAGATGGTCGTTTCTATGCGGTCTATGACATCTTGAACGTACAATGCGGTTTTGGTGGCACATTGACTGTTGTTCTTATATGATTGTCTATGAACTTTTCCATTGTATTTAATATGAATGAAGTCATGCTTATTGGTCTGAAGGATTTTGGTAAGGTGGTGTCTTTTACCCACTTTCCGAATAAAAATTACATTTTTCCCTTCTCCAGAGAGCCAAACTACTTCTGACGTCCCAGGTGCGACATAATCATATCCTGTGCTTTTTGCTGAAGGCAGGAAGAATACAGTGGTTTAAATGGCTGAAAGGTGTTCACTGTCCAGTCTAAGCTCTGTTCTGTACAGATATTAGCCGCTGTTGCCCAGTCATCTCTGCTGGGCCTTCCGTTTATTTCCATTAAATCTGTAGTGCTAGGAGGATAGCTTTTTGCTCCTCGCTCTCAATGTAGCTTCCATCCTTCTTTTTCAGTGTACACGGTGCATTTACTCTTCTCCTTGATAGCGCCTTATGCAGTCTAGCTGCTACAGGAGCAACTATTAAATCAAGAATCAGTTTGGGGAGTTTAATTCTTAGAGTTGGGGCAAAGAATTTACAGAGCCGTCCTTAGCCGAGATTAAATGAAAATGTTGCACAGCTCAAGCGTTTTTTAGACGCATTGAAATAGAACTTCAAGCGCAACTAATTTATCTAAGGTATGTTTTTTTTTTTTCTTTTTTTTTGTTTTGGTTGCGCCTGGAGGTGCAGGAATCTTCAAAAGATACCAATGGCCCGTACCATTGGTTATGCCCGATTCATATATCTGACCTGATGATTCATAAGTGTCGGGTCGGCCAGTATATGCCTACGGGCTAAACCTCACCCCCCAGAGAGGCACTATGAGAACCGGCCGCTCGTGCTCATAGTAGTAGGAAATTCGTTCCTCTCATTTTTTCGCTTTGTGGTGACTACGACTAAGTTACCTTAACAAGTAGTTTATACTTCTGTAGTGTTAATCGCGTTAGGTAGGTAGCTTTCCAGCGAAGGCACCTACTAATACCGTCATTACATGCGGTTTTCCCTTACTGCGCCAGATCGTACGGTCTTGTTCTTTATAGTCGGCGCTCGAGGTTTGTCACGTCCAGAGTACGGATTATTTCATTATTGTAAGTACGAAGTTTGTGAGCAAAGTTTGTTACTTCATCCCTCACGGTAGCAATTCCTAGATCTCTGTGAATATCACTATTCCTTATACCATGGAGCATTCACAATTGCTCTTAGTGTTTTGTTTTGGAATGTTTGCAGAACAGTCATATTGCTTGGCTTGGTACAACCCCAAAGTTGTATACCGTATGTCCAAGATGGTTTTAGCACTTGCTTGTACAGAAGCAGTTTGTTGTATACGCTTAACTTCGAGTATCTCCCGAGTAGCCAGTACATTTCTCTAAGTCTGATTTCGAGCTCGTCGCGCTTCTTTTTAACATGTGGCTTTCACTTAAGTTTTGCGTCTAGTGTCATTCCTAGATATTTTGCCTCGTTTGCGTATGGTATTTGTACCGAGTTAATGGAAATAGGTAAGTTGTTTATCTTTTTGTACGTAAAATTGACATGCGTTGACTTGGTCTCGTTAAGGACGATTCTCCAGGTCTTTGTCCACTCGCATACTTTGTTTAAAGCTCGTTGGAGTTTTCCAGTTGATGATTCGACTGACTCATCTGTTGCGAGGATAGCCGTGTCATCTGCGAACGTTGCTACGACAGTCCTTTCATCTTGTGGTATATCTCTTGTGTAGAGGATGAACAGAATTGGGCCGAGAACGCTTCCTTGCGGAACACCGGCATGGATTTCTTTGAATTTCGAATATTCTGCCCCATGTTTAACACGAAAGAGTCTGTTATTAAGGTAAGATTCCAATATTCTGTAGAGTTTATCTGGTAAGATTACCCTTAGGTATGTAAGGTAGAACACCGCTTGGGATAATCATAGGAATCCTGCCTTTATCGATTCGAAATTCAAGAGCAGTACCATGAAGACTCTCCCAAGTTTTGTCATTAGTGTGGTACCTATTCTATCGATTATATGTATCTAATCGAATTTCTTGATTCCATGTGTGAGTCCCCACTTCAATAGTGTGAATGGATTTCTCCACGTTTCTTACACTAAACTTATAGATACTTTCATTTATCATTTATGTACAAAACCCCATCATCTATCATAATCCCTCCAAAGAATGTAGAAAATATCTCTAGCAGACCTCTCTAACGCCTTCGCTTGGAGTATGATATATCGATGAAGAATTTCAACTTCAAGAAATAATGGTCTTTCAAGGATAACCGCTTGTGGTTATTTATTTTCTTTGCAACTGACTGCACTTTCTTTTATTACTATACACTGTACGAGTATCGCATTCTGTGCTCTTATTTGTTTCTCTCAAAAAGAGCATTTGTGAATTTTGTGGCACAAAGTGACTGCATCTGTTTGTTTTGCAACCAATGCTAAGTAAAATGTTCATATTACAAAGTTTGTATATCAATCCACAATATTATACGAACATACGAGTACCATACCCAAGATGAAGCTACCTAATGGCTTTCAGGAAGTTTTCGTAGTTTGAGTCTGTCAAATATCTGTTTGCTTGTGAATTGTTTGTCTTATTTAGGAACTTTTTGGAAACCAAGTTAATGGATATTAAAAGTTGAAAAAGAGAAATTAAATGAGAAAGTTGCTTTTAATTAATGGTTTTGTTTTCTGTATAAAATTGATGTATCTTTTTGAATTATGTATTCGTAGGCTTACCAACCTTTGCAGTATAGCGTTTATTTGCCATGCGGAATGTTTCTAACTTGACTCCAACTTCAATCTGTCAGGGGATGAATCCTTAGGTCAAAATAGAAAAAAATACATGACAGGAGCGAATTTCATCTCCTTAGCTCTTACAGGCGATTACAGATGTAATCACTTCCAGTACTACAATTACTAAGCTATTGGAGCTTCAAAAATACAAACATGTGTAAATATTGGATAAGTGAATTGATCTGAAAAGATCCAATGCCTCAGTCAAAGTTAGATCCGTCCTCTACTCGTACATTTCCTATAACAAATTGAGCTAACATTGATGAAACGATTTTGACAACTTTTTTAGTTTTTTTGTAAATTTTTTCCACCACTTTTATTTTTTTATAATTTGCGCACGCCAAAGGGGATATGAATACCCTTATACTATTACAGGGCACGGGTCTTGTGAAGATAGATCTCTAGCAGACCTCTCAGAGAGAGAGAGAAAGAAAGATTTGGTGTAATGGTTTGAAACTCAGGTGGTATTGAGTTCAGATAACTGGGGAGCATTATTGTTTTGCTTTTATTGTCGTTGCTCATGATTCACAGAATATTTTTCCATCCTCCTGATGTCATCATCACGATCATTTCAGCCATATAACCACCCTACTGCCAGTGTTATGACTTCGCAGTAGAGTTGACTTATCTTTCGCTTGTAATACAATAGATACATCCCTTCTATCAAAATCTCAGCATTCGTACACTAAGGGGCGATCAACTGAGATGGCACTCCATGAAGTTGTGCGTACGATAGAAAAGACAATACACTACAAACAATTTACTCTTGCCACCTTTTTAGATGTTGAATGTGCTTTCAATAACGTTAGTACTGATTCGATTCAGGAAGCTCTGTCCCAACTGGGTGTAGGGGAGTTTATTAGTGATTGGATAGTGACTATGCTAAAAACCAGAATCATTCAATCGTAAGGGGAACTCCTCTTCTTTGGCTTATGGTAATCAACAAAATTCTGTGTAGGCTTGACCGAGACGGTGTTAAGGTTGTCGCGTATGCGGATGATGTCGTAGGGGATGTTTCCTCCAGTGATCAGTGAGATTATGGAAGGTGCCTTGGATAAGATTAGCACATGGGCCACTGGATGTGGACTTAGCGTCAATCCTAGCAAAACTGAACTGATGCTCTTTACCACAAAAACCAAAATACCGCCTTTCATGCATCCACGGCTTAATAACCAATTACTCTCTTTATCATCTAGTACTAGGTACCTAGGTGTGGTACTCGACCCTAAATTAAGCTGGTAGCTTAACATTGAACAGCGAGTCAAGAAAGCCTGTGTGGCTTTTTATGCTTGTAGCAAAACATTCGGTAAGAAATGGGGACTCCGTCCGCAGATGGTCATTTGGATGTAAACTGCGGTGGTGCGCCCTATACTTTCCTATGGATCGCTAGTTTGGTGGCCGGCGGTTAAGAAAACATACATTACTAAACTCATCAACAAAGTACAAAGGACTGCGGCTCTAGATGCTACAGGGGCGATGAGAACATGTCCAACTGAAGCCTTGAACGTAATCCTTCACCTTATACCACTCGACCTTCATATGCTATAGTCTTTACGGCCACAATAGCATCCTTAATCTCCTACCTCGGGAGTTGGCGGCAAATCTGACCGACTACATAATTCTCAGGGTGAACTTTTGCAATGAAGTCACGGTGAGATTCCCTTCCAGGGCAGAATGAAAATGTAGCGCGGTTGCAAATGAGTTCGAAACAACCATTTTCACTGACGGGTCGAAAATGGACTGCAGGGTAGGGGCGGGAATCTTCTCTGAATCCCTCAATATCTCTAGTTCATTCCGTCTTCCCAATTCATGCAGCGTATTCCAGGAAGTTCTTGCTGTACGAGAGGCGTGCCGTCTCCTCAAACATACATCGATACAACTTAACACCATAGCCATTTTCATTGATAGCCAGGCCGCTATCAAAGTCATCGTATCTGCGGCTTCCTCCTCCAAACTTGTTGAACAATGCAAAGAGGAGCTTGCCGCACTCGGTCATCGGTCTAGGACCAGCCTCATCTGGGTGCCTGAACACACATTGACGGAAACGAAAGGGCTGATGAATTGGCGACGCAGGGATCTGCCTTGCTTGCTCCCGTGCGGAGGAGGTCAACATTCCGTTAGGGGCCCTTAAGGGTAGAATCTTTGCTCATTTCCTTGCAGATGCTGGTAATAGATGGCGAGGGTAGCAGAACTGTGTCATATCCAGGCAGATGTGGCCCAAGTATAACTGGGAGCTAGAACATAAGAGCTACTAAACAGAAACCGGGCAGATATTGCTAGAGTTCTGGCAATTAGCACTGGCTAATAGAGGTCCACGCAGCCAGACTGGGCATTACTTTTAATGCACATTATCGTAGCTTCAATATGGCCAACGAGCCTGAAACAATCCTTCACTTCCTCTGTAAGTGTCCGGCCCTGAGTATGGTCAGACACCGTACACTTGGCAGACACCTTTTTGATAATATTAGTGAGTTAGCGGAGACAAGCATCCCCGTTTCCTCAATGCCACGGGGTTGATTTAAATAATTCTTTCTCTCCTTTCCCACAAGTCCAACGTCAGTTTCTACAACAAATTAGGTCACTTGAGTTGTGGTATTAAAACGGCGCCTTTGCGCTAATTATGATTCAGCATAGCATGCTGTCACAACCACACCTACCTACCTACCTACCTATGGAGCATTGAAATAATTTTATAAAGTCACAGAGCATGCACAAGCTGTCAGAAGTGCTAAAGTAGAAACAAAATTATCATATTTTTCCTCACTGATCTCAGGATCAATGATTCGAATTCGAATAACGTCAAAGTAACAGTAATTAAAATTAGGCCCCGTTTTTAACTCATTTATCTGAAACTTTAACAATCCTTCAAGGGACACATTTTGCCCGAATGAAAACATCCACACATCAAAATTACAAAACTTCCAAACACACTCGAAGTAGAATCCAACCTCATTCGTTGCACAAAAAAGAAGAAATAATAGTAATAAATTTCAAGAGCCTTTACTCACCGTAACTTGACACCTCTCACTTGATACCGGTTCTCCCTCGGGGGAATTCAGAACTTATATCCTCAGTTAGTTTTCTCTATTCTTTCAAAAATAGTCATCGAGCTCTTCAAAAAAAAAAACTGAAAATAAAACCGACAAGGATATGTACATATGTATATCTACTACCTCCCGAACAATGGGAATTGAAAAGTGTGGTTTCACATTATTTGACACAATGTGGCATGTAACTAAAAGAAAAAACTTTTTTCCCTCAAAATTCCTCTGACAAAGATACCCTCAAGCAAACAAAGGCAATAGATTATATTTGAGGGTGTATCCACGTGGGTTAAGGGATTACATACCCTTGAACTTGAATTCTATGGCACATTAATTAATACAATCTGTCTAAGTATCTGTGGGGATCCCTTAACTTGAGAGTGATTTAATCTCATAGACCATACATACTCATAAGTACACTCATATACTTTCGTCTATTTATAGATTACGAGTATACACCAATTAATTGGAAAATATTGTGACAATGTTGAGATGCTCGCCTAAATATGCCTACTAACTGGAAGGGGATGTTAATGCAAAACTCTTGTAAACAGACAAAGCATAAACCCTAACTCAACTGCGATTTTCAATACCAGTCCGGAAAATTGCAAGGCACGTTCCTTTTGTTAAACAGCCTGAAGGACTAAGTATTGACGGTGATGTTACTTTTTTAATAATCTCACCCAAGGGGCATTCGAAGTTTAGAAAGTTTAATATTTCGATTGCTAACTTGCGGATACAGGAAGAATAACTTTTTATTTACGAACTGTAAACAGCCATGGGGTGCAGAATTTAGCAACACTTGCTTGTCAAGTTAGAAGGAGATATTTTCGGATGTGTATATCTTCCACTCAATCCGAGTGGAAAATTGGTTCAGCACCGCATATAAAAACGATAGTACATAACGCAAGCAAATTTAAATTACATTATTTACTGCGGTATACATTTGTAAAAAATCGAGATTCAAAGTTTTCCATTAGAGAAAAAATACAATCGTATGATGCCCTACCACTCACGTTCCAAAACATCCCTAATAAAGTAAAGGGTGTCCCAAAATTCATAAAGTATACAGTATAGGGTTAAGCCTCCATGGCTTACCATAACCGTTTCGCATAAATGTGGCTGAATTTCGTTGATTCAGTGGTCAATTTGCTCCTTCAAGGCGTGAGTGGTCGTGTGTTTGTTGGCATAAATCTTAAACTGCAAAAAACCCATTTTGAAGAAGAAAGGTCCGATGATGCCTCCAGCCCAAAATCCGGACCAAACAGTGGATTTTCTAAACAATTTCGATGATTAACAAAGCCATCAAGATGAAAATGATCCTCATCGCTGGAGATGATTGTGTTTCAAAAAGCAGCATCCACTTGTTGTTATTCCATAATCCTTTCAACAGACTCTCTTCTCTGTGCGTGGTCAGTAGGCTTCAGTTCTTGAGTCAATTGCACTTTGTATGCATGAAAATGCAAATCTTTTGTGAGAATACGCTGTAGAGAAATTCCCGAAATGTCAAATTCTTGACCATGGTGGCGAATTGATGTTCCCTGAATTTTTGAATTAATCTCTTCACAGTTGATAAAGTTAAACCACTATTCCGACCATATTTTGAACGAAAATTACGAACTGTAGCTGCCAAAACTTCATTATTTTTAAAATATTGCTCAACAATGAAAACACGTTGTTCTTTCATGTAGCACTCCATTTTTAAAGACACTGAACTGTCACCAATCATGCTGTGTTTTTTTTTTTTTTTTTCGTTGGCAACACTTTACCGCACAAATGGCGCAAAATTCAAATCTTGCGTGCATTTTGGTACACCCTTTAGGTGCGGCGTTGTAATATTCTCTATTCAAATGCAATGATATCCTGTAACGCGAAAAAAATTTCATTGAATTTGATGAAAAATTTTTATTTAAAAAAATTTTTTTTTTTGACTTTTTCTAGGAGAAAGTGGGTGTGGCTCTGAATATTTAATTTACTTGTTCTGTTGAGATTTTCAAAATAAGACATCAATCACCATAAATAGCTGTAGGGCTTTTTTTTTTAAAGAAAACCCCTCCAAAAAGTAGGCGTGGTCCTACATACTGTATGATAAATTGTGGAGAATATCAACGACTACATATTTTGTTTTACAATTTTTTTTCTTTTTTTTCAGTTTTTGAAAAGTGGGAGGATTTTAAATGTCCGTACACTTGTACTGCTACAGATTCCAGAAAGTTTACATGCAAAAATGTTTATCTTTCTAACTCAAAAATTGAGGCCCAAAAACTAGTGTCGTACACATGGATGGAAGAGACGAACGTGGCTAGATCGACATAACTTTCGATGCTGATTACAAATATGTATACCTATACATGCATATATACTTTTTTGGATCGCTGTGGATCAGTGGTTAAGTGCGCGATCACTGAGCGGGAAGTTCAAAGTATGAATCCAAGAAACAAAACACAAAAAAAAGGTTTCTCACGGTCCTACATATTTACACTCTATGGAGACTCATCCAAGAGGCTCTTCTCCTGCTCTCCAAGTGGGCCACCAACCGAACTGGTCCTCTTCACTCGGAATTGCAAAGATTATCTTATAGACCCCCGTCTTGCCTTCACAGACATAGCAGAATACTTCGGTCTTATTTTGGATAGGAAACTAAACTGGAAAGCAAATTTACTAGAACGCGTGAAAAAAAGCCAGTGTTGCTCCCTACTTCTGTAAAAAGGCCATCGAATAGAGCTGGGGTATGCAACCCCGTACCACTCTCTGGCTGTACGTGTCCATTGTCAGGCGCATGCGTGATCGTTTAGTGGACGGCTTTGGAAAATGCCGTAAAACTCAAACTTTTAAGGAAAGTGCAAAGATCCGCTAGCATGTGCATCAGTGGTGCACTAAGACCCACAATCTCCGCAGCATTAGATGTAATGTTTCATCTTGACTTTCTTAGCAAAGAGATGGCCCCCAGTGCAGCCATCCATCTAAAAAGCCTCCTCTATGTGGTACAACTTCTTAGCTGGACATTCCTCGACCTCGAATTCACAAAATTTATCATACGAAAATACCGACTACACCCTACCGAAACTGAGAATTGATACTAACTTCCGGGCATCAATTCCCGGTCATAGTGAGTGGGAACACGTTGCCTATAACGATGATAGTTCAGTTCATTTCTATACAGACAGTTCTTAAATCGGAAATGGAGTGGATGGAGGTATTTTCTCTGAAAAGCTCAGGCGGAATTGCGATTAAGGAAACCCTGTCCTAGCTGAAGTATAATGTAGTACCTGTTCGGGATATTAGCGTTTCTAGGGATAGCCAAGCTGCAATAAAATAAAATGGTATCATTCAATATTCACCTTTGCTGCCCACAGAGACATACCGGATAACTACAGGGTCTTCCAATAGGGACTTCCGAACTTTGACAGTTGATAGTGGCCATATTGTTGAAGCTACATCTGTCAAATTGGCTGTCATTTATTCAGTCTGTTTTGACAAATCACCATGGATGGATATAGCGTTCAAAAACACACGCAAATAATAAAATTGTTTTATCAAAATGGGTGTTCTGTTCGGGCAACATTCCACGCGCTTCGCCCATTTGACAGTCACCATAATCGTCCTTCCGAGAGGACTATTCGCAGTGTGGTGGATAAATTTGAGTCCACTGGTTCAGTAAACGATCATCCAACACCCGTACGTCGACGAAACACAAGATCTGCCGAAAACTCGGCCTTTTGCATACCACAACTTGGCGAATTTTGCGCCGTGACTTGAGCCTGCACCAGTACAAAATTCAACTGACCCAGGAGCTGAAGGTAAACGACCATAGACAACGACGTGTGTTGCTTGAATGGGCTCTGGCCCAGTTGGAAACTGACCCTAATTTCCATCGAAAAATCATCTTCAGCGATGAGGCCCATTTCTGGATGAATGGGTACGACAACAAACAAAATTGTCAAATTTGGGACAATACCAATCTACATGAGATCCAAGAGCGTCCAATGCATCCCGAAAAAGTTACTGTTTGGTGTGGATTTTGGGCTGGCGGCGTCATTGGTCCATATTTCTTTGAGAACAACGTTGGCCAGGCCATCACCGTCAACGGCGGGAGCTCTAGGTCGATGATTACTAACTTCTTTTGGCCTGAATTGGATCATATGAACACCAACGATATGTGGTTTCAACAGGACGGCGCTACGTGCCACACATTGGAAATTCTGCACGAGCAATTCGAGGGCATGTTCATCTCACGTGCAGGTGATGTGAACTGGCCACCGAGATCGTGCGATTGGACCCAGTTACACTTTTTCTTGTGGGGCTTTCTGAAGTCGCAGGTCTATGCGAATAAGCTGCAAACCACAGCGGCCCTCAAAGCCAACATAACCCATGCTGTCGGTCAAATTCAGCCTGATTTATGCGCCAGAGTCATGGAAAATTGGACATTTCGGATGCGCACCACCCAGAGAAGCCGTGGCGGACATTTGAACGATGTTATATTCCATATATAATGGCATCGAGAGGCCTTTCAAACAAATAAAAAATGTCGATGATATCTTACACACACTTTGTTTTATTTAAATTTAAAGATAGGAAGCACTTAATGAAAGACCCTTTACAAGGTTGACGAGTTCTCTATAAAAGGCACAACCCTCAGAATTAAAATTTAGGTATGCCTCTCGCTACGTGTAAACATTTACTTATGCTGGATGTAATCAAAAAAAGTTGATCACAGATGGTAGACTCTTACTACTTGCAGAACAGCACCGTCATCGATGTCCTCATGGGGCACTGTCCTATCGGTCTACAAGCTAAAATCTATTTTCGGGATCCCGAGTAAATTGATCTAGTCGAGCCACGTAACGCTGAAAAATACGCGGGGTACCGTGAAACTTTAAAACAATTCTTCCAAACGATTCCAAAAGCACCCCGGATTTCGACAAGGAGATGTGCTCTCATGTAACTTTTTCAACCGCGTGCTAGAGAAAATATAGGGCAAGGCCAGAATTAACAAATCGCAGCTGCCAGGTTTGAGATGACAAGAAAAACTGCTCATCTAATTTAAAGGCTAAGTGGTCACAGATATCAGGAAAGTTGGCCAGTAAACTGAAATTAACATGCCCTGGATCAACGACGATGAAAAGCTGTGGGAGCCCGATCAAATTAAATTAAGGTAATACTACATAATTGATGGCTTTGTGTTAGTTAAAAGAAAAACCATTGCTATCTGCCACTACATTCAATTCTGCAAGGAATGAAGGAGAAGAAAAAACAAGAAAAATTGCACAGGAAGGTTGCAATCCCTGCTTTCGTCATCATTTTCATCCTCATGTGAACATATTGCCCGGAACCTATACTCTTTTCAACCTGATATACCATCTGCTGAAGTTTTTTTTTTGACATGGTGAATGGATGTCGTAAAATAAATTTGAACGGAGACGACGACTCCTGGGAATTAGTAACAAATCGGCTATCGACTTTTAAATTGGGACATATTTGTCAATCCATCGAGTTTCCTCTCAGCAGCTCGTTCCTTATTGGAAAAGAAAATCGCGTAGACTTTCATTTAGAAAATCCAAATTAATACATTTTCCGATAATTTGTTCTCCATTCAATGATTTAATGCTACCACTATCAGGCAATAAATCCATAGGAATTTATTTCCAAAAACATTTATTAAACATGACTGCATCCTCACATGCAGATCCCCCTACTGCAATCCATTAGCATGCACACTGACAGCGCCGAAATAGTTAACATTAATAGCAATTTCAACACCGTTTTGTAACTATCATCATCTTAATCACTTTGCATGTTTACGGAATTTACAAAAAAAAAATGTTTATGTAGTTAGGAACTAGTTCAAGTGAACATACTACATGCATCTCATATGCATCCGCAATCCGTCGGATTCTGTCTATGAAACACCATTAGATAGGTAACAAGTCCTTGTACGTGAGATTATTAAAAACACAGTCAAACTCTCTTGAGGGAGCTCCTATTCCAAGCATCACCACCGCTTTTACATTTCCCTAAACTGCAGCAACACATTATCCTCTATGGCAGTTGAATATTTCATGGAAATTGATTTTAAGAAGTTGACTAGACTGTGCTCTGCATTTGCTTTTTTGCGCTTTTTTAACTTTGGTAGCAAAATCTTTTGCATGAATTTATAATGCTGTCTAAGGCTATAGGGAAAACAGAGCAAAAGAATTTTAAAAGTTCCAGCATATAGTATGTAGATGTTTGGGAATGTTACTTGTCAGTAAATGCGGTTACACCTGAAACAGCCCAGGGATAATGAGTGCTCTGGTACTCGCAAATATGAAATTATCCCATTGAGTATAATAGGGCAGTAAACGTTAGCAAAGGTGACGAAAGAATAATTAAGGGATTTGGCAGGATGCACCTGGAATTTTCATGAAATACTAATAGTACAGGTTAGAAGATGCAGCCCAAAAGAAAAGCACGTGAACTAGATCGTCTCCTCCAAATCTCACCAACATCCAGTGAGCATTGAGATTTATTTGTATTCCAATAAACAGAGGAAGTATTTTAAATGATTAAATGACCAGATTTGCCCACAGCAAAAGTATGTATGTATGTATGATGTATTTATTTCTCATAAATTCATTAAACAAGCAAATAATTTAATCAATGTAAAACAGTTCAAGTAGGAACAAAATATAAGAAAGGTTGGTGACATTCAGTATTTATATACAAGTAAAAAATACAGTTGAATGCCACTTCAATTAGTTAAAGTAATACAAACAACATTTTTGGGTGGGGTGACCCTTTTTAAAAACATTCCAGGTATTGTTATTGTCCTGATTGACTCAGGGAGTTCATTAAATAACCGATAACACAAAATTGAAAAAAAAAATGTCGATATGCAGTGGTTCGGAAATAGGGTACAGATGAAAAGTTTGAAAGGTTTCCACGAAGATTATAACAAGAAAATAAAAGAAAATTAAGATTGCCAGACTTCATAAAGAAAATTTTTAATACCTTAAAACAATACAAATGACGAACAAGAAAAATTTTAAGGGCACAGAACAAAGGAAAGCTAGAATGTCTACCAGATTTTCGACAAATTTTTCGTAGGACATATTTCTGCAAAATCAACAGTGGTTATATTTTATTTCGATACACACCCCCCCAACAAGCAATTCCATATTGCAACTTGGAATGGAAAATACCATAGTAAATTATCCTTAAAAGCTTGGTTGAGCATAAGTTACGCAGATAATAAAAATGTCGAAGGGTGCAGTCGGAAATACTTTTTCAAAATATCAGCGTGATTCGCAAAACTCATCCTAGAATCAGGGATAAGCCCCAAATATTTAAATTCGTCAATACTCTCTACTTGGAAACACTTATCACTACAGGTTAGATTATGACAAAAAGAGGGAGAGGAAAAACCAGACGAACAATAGCAATTAGACAGTTTATATTTAAGACACTCAGGTGCGTGGAAGTACACATTTGCTTCCAAGTTGTATGCAGAAGATAAGCCGAGGAATATTATCTTAGTTTTTGAGCTTATTACTAAATTATGTTCAGCAAACCAGTGTCTCAATAAACTTAGATCCCAATTAACATCAGAAACTAGGTCTAAAGGACTGTTTAAGCCATAAGTGAAACCAATGTCATCAGCAAAAGCTGTTGGTGAACCCTTAAAACTAAGAGCAAAGAGTGAATTGATATAGACCAAAAACAGAATTGGACCTAAAACGGAGCCTTGAGGAACACCGAGGTTAAAGAACATTTTATCGCTCCTTATATTATCTATCTTCACTCTTTGCGACCTATTTTCAAGATACGACCTAAACCAGTGGAGCATGAAACAACGAAATCCAGCTTTTTCCAGTTTCCTCAACAAGAAATTATAGTTGACCATGTCGAATGCTTTGGTAATGTCAATAAATAAACCAGCCGTAAATTTGTTCCCATCAAGGTGTGACATTATTTGGGAGCAAAACTGTAAGAGCGCATCTTCCGTTGATTTGCCTCTTTGAAAATCAAATTGAACTGGATTGAAAAACTTAGTTTTCTATAAAAAACTCACTATTCTATTTTTCATTAGTTTTTCAAAAATTTTACTAAAAACAGAAAGAAGTGAGATAGGCCTATAGTTACTGATTACTGCAGCGGAACCTTTTTTGAGTAAAGGAATGACATCTGCACATTTAAGACCTTCAGGAAAGACACCTTCAAACACGCAACGATTAAAAACAATTGCCAAGACATCCACTCTGAAACATGCAATTTTTTTAAGTACACAATTTGAAATACCATCAGTTCCGCATGAAGTCGAATTAGGTAAAGTACCAATAACTTTCAAGATTTCAAGAGAAGTTATGGGCTAAAAAACAAAACTACTACTATTTAATGGTTCAGCACGTCCACAAATGGAAGTACAAGTACAACAAATCGATTGGACAGAACTCGGTTGTAGACTGCAGCCAGCATTAGCGAAATAACAATTAAAAATATCAGCAATAGCGAGTTTGTCATATACTACAGAGTTATCAACACGTAAAACAGTAGGTTTTTTAGAAGCCGTGGATTTATTCAGTAAGCTATTTAATAATTGCCATTCATTTTTCAAATTTCCCTGTGCAGAGATGAATTGAGCACGGTAATAGTTATCGCGGCAAATAGGAATCTCTTTTTTTAATTCTAAACACAATTTTTTATACCTGGACCTGGTTATCAGGATACTGGTTATCAGGATACTTATTGCACTTTATTCTGAATTTGTTTTTACCTATAACTTTGTTTAATAGTAATCTAGATATCCAAGGTTTAAGTCTTTTAACTATTTTTTTGGAAGGGAGAAATGAGGAACAGGATAAGATATGTTTCTTAGAGAATGAATGAAGATTGTATAAGCGGTAGATGAATCGCTAGAAGCATAAACATCTTCCCAAGACTCATAGCGTAAATTATTTTTTAGACTACTAAAGTCAACTTTCACTCTGCTTTGAGAGGAATTAGAAGATCCACAACCTCTAGTTTCTAAGTTAGGTAATAAGAGACCCGTCATACAGTGATCAGTAATTTTCAAATCAAAGACACATTTTACGCACTCATTGATTGCAACATTACTAAGACGCCCAAAAATATGATCTAGACAGCTCCCCGAAGCAGGCCTAGTGTGCTCATTAATAAAGCACGCTAGACCGTGCGAAGCAAGTAAATCTAAGTAACTAGAGACGGTTTCATTACCATCCAAAATGTTTATGTTGAAATCACTTACAATAATTAAATTTTTCAAAATTTCCCTAGTTAAGAGATCAGACAATTCATTTAAAAAAGTCAAAACATTAAACATATACAGTCTATAGACACATAAAAACACATACATTACATGGTTAATTTCAACGGAAACCTTTAAAACCGTTTTCGAGAAAATCGATTTTTTCGATTTCGATTCCGTTTCGTTTTCGGGATTAGAATGAAAATTCCGATTTTGAATCGAACTGTAATCCCATAGACCCCAAATATGAAGTTTGAGCAAAATCACGACCAGCAATTTGAGCGCTATTAATAACGGTACTTATTAGTAGGCCAACGTTAATTGACCATAACTCGATTAAGTCTGAGACAATTTTATTCAAAATTGACATTTTCGACATATATACGAGGGGCGGCTGATAAATTCGCGGCCTAAGGCATTAAGTGAAAGAACAGATCCGATTAAAAAAATGTATTTTTCAATATAATCTCCCTCCAGTGAAATGCATTTTTCACATCGTGCATACAGTGCCTTAATACCACCGAAAAAATATTTGTTGTGTTAGTTCGGATCCAAAATGACTTGATCTCGTTCTGATCTGTAAATCTCCGGCTACGTAACTTCTTTTTCAAATTGGAAAAAAAAGGAAAAAGTCGCTCGGAGCCAAGTCTGGGATGTAGGGTGGGTGGTCTATCGTAAGCTGCTTCTTTTAATGCCGCCCCGAACAGGAGCGAACTTTCCCATGTCACTTCCGGACGACCGCTTCAAGTGCCTGAATCAATAAAAATATTGACCATTCATCTTAGTCGCCTTTAGTAAAACACCTTCGCTGTTCCAAAAAACCATAAGCCGTAAGCTTCGAAGCCGACTTTTCCACCTTGAATTTCTTCGGCGGCCTCTCACAAATCTGACCTACAGTTACGATTCGGTTCCAAATTTTGTCGAGATTACGAGTATTCCCGGCTAACTCCAAAAAAACTTTGCAGCACTCGAGTCGTCGTTGCTTGCCGAACGGCGCGTAAGGATTTTCGGAACACAGCGCGCACAAATTTTGTTCATGTTTAAATGCTCATTCATTTGGTGATAGGCAGCTCGTCTGCTATCTGCCACATATTCATTCTTTGGTCGGCCGGAACTAATTTTTGAACTTTTCAGACGTTTTCTTCAGTGACCATTGACACAGAACGCCCTGGGCGGGGGTCGTCTTCACAGCTCTCTCGCCCTTGTTGAAATTAGCGAGTCTATTTTCTGATCATGGTATACGAATGCCCAGAAATCTGAAGAGTCGATGACATGTCTTCGAACACTTTTTTAGGCGATTCTCATTGTTTCACGGGGTACTAGGTACTAGGGAACTCAACAGAAACCTTGCTTGCTAGTTCTCAAATGTATTGGAGTATGAATTAATTTCAAACCAGTTTAAAGAGGCTCTAATTTGTCCAATATATTGCAGATTTAGTCGACTTTCTGCCAGGAAGTATACAGTATGCCGGAATTTGAATTAAATCTCTTCTCCTTGCAGATGACATTGTGCTGCTGGAATCGTCTCCGGAATATCTACAGCTAATGACTAACCAACACACAAATACTGCGATCTTTAGAGACTAAGAGTTAATGCGGAAAAATCTAAGATACAGGAGGAGGAAGCTGTGCAAATAAAAAAATGCACTTACAGAGGAGTCAATGTTGAAGTTGTCATGGAGGATATGTAAGTACCTAGGAGTTTGTTTTACAAAAATAAAGGAATGCTTCGGCAACAATTACACAAGCCACAGTAGTCAACTTAAGGTTGAATCTGTTTTATTTTACACAGCACAGTATGAGGTGTGCAAGGCATACATTTTGCCTACCAATTAATATGCCGAAGTACATGATTATGGGGAAACTGGAAAACGACAGACAGCCAAAGAAAGCAGCTCTTAAAACGATTGGTAGCAAAACTAGCTGGTTTTGGGAGTAGTCAGAGTTGGCGTGTGGTTGTTAAATCAAAGTCAGTTTGGATTTAGCAGAACTATCCAACTGGAAACTTAGCTTTATAGTCTTGGACGAGGACTACAGAACCAGATTCATAGAAGGGGCATTGGAATCATTGCATAAATCCATTTATAGTGTAGGATACAAATTATTTTCAAGACGACAATGCTGTTGATGGGGTTTCAATGATGATCAGGTTCAGAGGAAAATTTGCTAAACTTACATTATATATCATACAGGACAGATTTACACTGCTGTTGTGCTCTTTATTTGTATACCATCTAAAGATAGTAATGTAGGACAACCTATATTTCGCGGAAACATAAAATGACGTGGCGTGAAAAAAAATATTTAGTCACCTTTCATCCCATTTTTAATAAAGTGGACGTGGCGTTGTTAACTTTTTTATTCAAATGCAATGAAATCTTTCTACTCAGAGAATATTTCGAGAATTTTAAGAGATTTTATGAGAAAACCTGTTGATGCAAAGAATGAAAGGGCATGTCTGCCACCATTCTAATTGAATATTCCCAGTAAGGCTTAACCATTGTCTTAAATAGCTTTAAAAAAAAAAACGAGCTTAAAAATTAGGAACAACCGTATAAAGGGTGATTCAATTGGAGGTTAATATTTGAACTTGAATCAGAACATTTTGGTTTTTGATAAACTACTGACATTTTTAAGTCAATATAATATTAAAATGTTGGCATTAAACTTGAAGAATGATGTTAGCGAAATTTTGACATGTTTGGCCTTGCAGACATCCGCCCTTTTGATGATATTTTCCATCACTTTTCGGCATAAATTCTGACGTAGTTCGTACATACTTAAATAAAGGTCCATTAGTATACACCTTCTGCTTCACATAACCCTAAAGAAATAAAAGCAAAGGTACGAAATCGCACGACCTTGGTGACCAATTTTGGTCGCCGAAAAGAGAGTAGACGCGGCCTTGAAACTTTGTGTGCAATAACCGCATTGTTTTTCGTGCTGTGTGGCTGGTGGCAACGCTTTGTTAACACCACATATTTTCCATGTCAATATTGTCCAGTTGATGTCTCGATAACGTTCACCATTGACTGTTACAGCAGCACCACAATAATTTCCGAAGAATTACGGTTAGTGACGTTTTGTAGATTCATTGGTTGTTCGTTAATGGCACGTAGATTTTCATGACTCAAAATGCGATAATCTTGTTTGTAGCCATTTAGCTGTAAGTGACCCTTATCACTAAAGATGATTTTGTTCAAAAAATTGCCATCAACTTGAAAGTTCTGCTTGCTTCAACTCCTGAGTCTGATGCAGAACTACGAGTATTGTTAAAATGCGTTGTATGGAGTTATAGGAAAGATTCAAGTGATGGGAACGATGGCGAATGGATTTTGATGGATTGTCAAGAACACTGTCACTCACTGTGGGGATATTTTTGCATGAATAGCCACTACTAGCACGCACTGGTCTTTGCACATCCAACACTGACCCGGTTCAATCGAATTTTCCATTAATTTCTTAACCGCGGCATGAGATGGACGGTTATGTATTGGTTAAACAATTAAAATGTGTTGTTCTCTAGTATACAAATGTTACAATGCTTAGTATTCACAGATGTCAAATATCAGCTGTCTATATTTGACAGAATTACAGTAGTGCCAGATTTAAATTGTATCCTCCAATTGAATTACCAATGGTCCGCTACAGGCTTCTTCGGCCTAAATCACTAATCACTTGAACGAACCTAGCAACCATATTTATTATTCACTTCGCGCATTTTTCCATGTTTCTATGATAAAGAGTAATTATTTGCTTACAAAAATTAATTGCATTTGCCGATGGAAAATGCTTACCGGTATCGCTTTAATGAAGCACACTTTTCTTCGCTTCAAATTTCATGAAGCGATGCAAATAAGCGATGAAAAAAAAACGGTGTTCAGTGAGCAATAGCTAGTCATCAATTTTTTTTTTTTTTTAGACTTGAACCATCTGCCAAGGGTCTTATCAATAAGTCTTGTTTGTTCTAGCAATACACTCCCACTCCCCTCTTCATCTGTTCTGCTACACTTGTTACTCGGTCGGCCATATCTTCTGCTATCTTGAGTTATTTGGTTCCACCGCACTGCAAAGTTAGCTATTGAACATAGCCCTTTCGAAATGACGACCAATCCAATACCTTTTTCGATGTTGAATTGTGGTGCTTATTGATTTTTGTATAATAAGACTAGAACACCCTTAAAATATTTATGTTCGGTCCAACAGTATTCTTCTCTCTACCCACACTTGAGGACATTTATCAAAGATTTATGATTGAGGATAGAAATAGTTTCAAAATTTAAGAACAGCAGTGACGATTGGTCTTCAATACTTCGGACAATGATAACCTGCAGGGTGTTGATATGATCAACATAAGAGGGCCCAGAGCCGAGACACACAAATACAAGGTGGGGCAAAAGTAATGTCATAATGTGAATGAGCTGTTATTTTGTTAGAAATGACAAAAATTGGGCTCTGATTTCACGAAAAGTTTATTTGAAGGTGTAAAGTTGATGACATGCACATTTGTGCTCGTTTTACAGCATTTTGAATTGTTGCTCGCAAAAAAAAAAAACATCTGTCTGTAGCGCTGTATAGGGAACATCTTCAGGACGGTCGCCAAAATTCGACGCAACGAATGTATGCTGATGCCAAATTGTGTGCAACACTTTCTTGTCGATGTTTGTGGACTCTCTCGGGCTTCCTCGGCCACAGCAGTGATATTCTCGGCTGAACGAGCAATACGGAGCCGACCACTTCTTGCGACATCTCTAATGAACCCAGTTTGCATGAGACGCTCAGCCAAACTCTTAATTGTTCGCGCACATTGTGCCGGACGACGATAAAAACGAAGACGAAATGCACGCAGCGTTAAAACAACAGACCGGAAATTGGTCAAATAAGCAGTAACAATAATTCCGCGTTCTTCAGATGTGTATCGCTCCATTGCTCATTGTTAACTAATTCTCTATCTGTCTACAATATAAATGTCAAAGCTCAATGACATTTGACACCATTTGCAAAAATTATGGCACATTCACATTATGATATTACTTTTGCCCCACCTGTTACTTATTCAGCATCGAATGTGTTTCTCAAGATGCTCCTCCATTCGTCACAATTTTTTTTTTTTTATTATTACTACGAAGTTTCCGATAAGATTCCTTTACCTATTCGAGAAACCAGTACATTGGACATTACTATCTGATTTGGGGACGCATAATGACGACTTAAGTTCAATAAGTCATTGAAAAATGAAATAAGGAACACTCTTTTCGGTATAAAAACATTTTATTTTTCAACATAGTCTCCTTTTAGCTCTATACACTTCATCCAACGTTTTTTCATAATATTTGTCAAGCTTTTGTTTGGTTTGCGTTATAGTTTTTTCTCGCAAAAAATAGTGTTTAATGAGCACTCGAAATTCACTTTTTTCCATTTTAACGAAAATGCTAGTAGGCGTCTATATAAAATGGATGCCACAACAAAACTATTTGACAGATCTGTCTGAAAATTTGGGTGCGTTCTTTTGAAAGATTTTTCTTGACAAAAAAAAATAAATTTAAGGTGACGACACAATTTGTGTTAATTTTCAGGGACTTATTAACCCACCCTCGTATCATACAGATCAGTATCACCACAGGCTGTATTGCCATCAATCAAATGAAAGTAAGAGAAGAGTAATCACGTACAAAAGTTACATCGAACATCTAAATCTCTTCCTTTCTAAGAGGCCTGAACATGTCCTACTACCTTTGCCAATGATAAGGCATTGAATAATAATTATTAATGAATTGAACACATAGGGGCTTAATAACAAATTCATTACCAGTACCACCTTCATGATTTATTTAGCACTTAAATCCCAACCCATACTAATCAGTTACAAGCACTATTCCCTTAAATAACCAATCCACCACCAAATATTTATGCGCACACACTTATCAACTCAACGAATATAAGTCACACGGGAAGAGTTCATAAAGCTGATGTAACTTTTACTGTGACCATAATGACCGAATTTTATGGGCCACTTTATAAACCTGCTGGCGTTACACCTTTCCACAGAGCAATGAGAAATGTCAGCAAATCCTTTCGAAATGGTTTCCTATCGGTATTTGATTGACCAATTTCGTACTCCTGTTTCACATTCAAACCGATAAACGATTCAATTATGTCAACAAATATAAATAAGTAACAGCAGTGGAGGACGTACCTACCAATTCCAAATGCGGGTATGTACTCGTATCTAACCTAGCACCTTTGATCAATTAAACTTGCAAATAAAAGTTAACAGCTAAATGAGTTTATTGGAGCATGTTTCCCCTTTGACTTTATTGTAAACAGATGGAACGTGAATTTAATGGTGTGCCTAGAGAGGAACTAAAAGATACTAGCTGCAGATTGCTATTCTGTCATAAAACGTTTCTCCACTTTTATTGTTCTCCTTCGGCAGGATTCACAAGAGAGGCAAAGTCGTAAATAAATTTGATTTATAGCATTCTGTATTATTTTCAAATGGCAAATAGCCAAAGTGATAAACAGGAGTTGGTGGCAGTAAAACCCGCAATCCAAAAGTCATCAAATTGCTTATTGTTCTTTGGAAGTTTCCGTGATAAAAAAAAAAAGATAGTTTTCATCTTCCGCCAGAAAGGAACTTTCATAACAAAAAAAAAGAGTGTTTCCCTTTTACGAGTATGTTCAGGAAGTTTATTTATAGACGAACATTTACCAGGAAGATTGGCGGGGAGGCACAATGGCCCACAAGGGAATCGTCTCGAATACAGACAACAATCACCATTCTAGGTCAATATCAAGTCCTTGAAGTGATTGCAAAAGGAGTGTCTGTGAGTGTCTTTAAATGAACTGACTTTCAATGCTTAAAGGATGAACATGAACCTTAAGGGACTTCCCTTAAATCAAACAGCTGTCTACATTGCAATTATGTAAAAATTTACGAGATCTGAACCCTATTTATGAGGGTGCGAACTACCCAACTCCATTATCTCAACCATTGTGTAGCGAAAGTTGTTGAAACCAGACGCCAGTCCCAAGGGTATTCGTAAATTACATGTAGTACGTATGAGTGATTTGCATCAGTCTAGCTATCTATCTGATTACAAGGAAAGATGACAAATTGTAGGGAATGATTCACCCAAAATGTTCACGTAGTGACAATGAAGACACCCAAATTGACAGAAGGGTAGTGGTATCGGGACAACAGAACCACGCACAAAGAGGTCAGGTCTATAATTTGTGGTAACAGAAGTCAATTTATTTAATGGTAAGCAAAAGTGTGTATTACTTTTACAAGTTAGTTAAGGCGAAGTAGATTTTTCATTTCAAATGCTAAATATGTTTATCACAAGTTGAACACCGCAATTGTCGTTGCCAGAAACTTCGTAATTATGCGTAGGAGTTCCTTTGAATTTCAGCAGTGTCTACAATATGTCTTCTTTGCAAACTGAGGACAAGTCTTCTATTTTGAATAGATTCGTTGAATTTAAATTACGTAGTTTTGTGTTCTTTTTTTTCCCTCAGGAATTCAAAAGTTGAGTTTGAATTATTTGTGAATATTTTACATGATAAGTATGTTGGGTTTGGTTGTTGGTTTCTTTTGTTGAAAATGAAATGAATTACTAGAAACAGGCTAGACTACATTTAGGAACATAGTTAGCTAGTGACTCTTTTAATTGCTGGTACCTATGGGTATTTACAGCAAACGTCGAAAGCTATACGACATCATATCGATTAAGAAGTTAGAAGTTCAGGCAGATCACTACTACGTTCATGGCTTACTAGATCTTCTGGAGTTAACTTAAGGAGTATATAAGCGTTGACCGACTTTCCAATTCGATGTCGGAGAACTATTACTCACCATTAGTGCACCTGTCCTACTTTATCAATGTTAAGAAGGAAAACCCTAGGGAAATACTTCTATGAAGGTCTTAACGACGTAGCCAATTAACAAATAGAGAGAGTTTTGGCTATGGATCCAGATGGTTTTGCACAGATGAGGATCAGAAAAAGGTTAACATCGCAACGGTAATCCATTCCTATCTTCCGTAGGGTAGGAAGAAATTAATCGTGTAGGGTTCCCGGTACCGGAAAATCCAGTCCCTTCCTGAGCGGGGATAGCCACCTAACCTATCCTTGATATTATCAATCGAGCCTAGGGTTACATTAAGTAGGTACATAGGTAGGTAGGGCTTAAAAATGTTCACATGATCCCATGGCCTCTGTCATGAATTGCATATGCATCTACACTTTCTAATAGCTTTTCTTTGCTCTTCAAAGTTCCACTTTACCCAAGCTTACCCAAGCGCAGGAGTTGTGGCTTGCCGTAACTACCATTGATTTCCGAGAACTTTGGATATTCGCTAGAGAAGTGTCTTCCATCGAGAAGCAAAATAATCAGCAGTCTGTTGATCGTGGGATTGTCATGTCGCGCCATCTTATGGATGTTGAGATGTTGGAGCGTCGAGCTTTTCACTACCATACTTCAACCGGCAGTAAAATCGATCAGCCTGACTTTGCCGCAAAGGTAGTGTTTTCCAAAGTATTTCTTAGCAATTTTGACATTAAAGTCTTTGAGGACAATTTTAACATCTTATGTCGGACACTACTTGCAGGTCTTATAGAGGACTTGACATTAATTGCATATCTTTCACTGTTTCACTTCAATGTACCCTCCATTGAGTGAAGCATCTTTTATAACCGGATTTTGGTGTAGCCATAGAGCCATCTTCAATTTATGTATTATCTCAACTCGGCTGCTAAAATGCGTTCTCCGGAGCGGTTTCTTGAGTTCGGCGAACAAGAAGAAATCACAGGGAGCCAAATCAGGCGAATCCGGTGGCTGTTGGATAGTATTCGGACTGTTCTTGGTCAAAAACTCATAAACAAGGACGACATTGTGCGACGGTGCGTTATCATGATGCAAAACCCACGAGTTGTTTGCCCACAAATCCGATCTTTTTTGGCGAATTGCTTCACGCAAACATCTCATAACGCCCAAGTAATAAACTTTGTTGACTGTTTGATCTTGTGGCAAGAATTCATGATACACAACACCATTGTAATCCATGAAAGCCGTGAGCATCGCCTTCTTTTTCGACTGAAAATGACGTGTTTTTTCGGTCTTGGCTCATTCGGTGTACGGCTTTCACTCGCCTGATGCCTGGATTGCATTTCGCACTCATACGAGTAAACCCATGTCTCTTCTCCAGTAATTATGTATTTGATGAATGGTGGGTCGGATTCAGCTGCTAAAATCATGTCTTTTGCGATGTCAATGCGGTCCCTTTTGCATGAAATTCGGGTCTTACGGCAACAACTTTGCAAAGACACGGCTGAAGTCAAAACCTTTGTCTTGAACTCACGACCACTTTTGAAGCATTTGTGCCAAGCATAAACGTTTGTCTTCGATAGATTGTCGTTGCTGACACACTTGTCCAACATTTCCAAAGTCTTCGCTCCATTGAATCCATTTTTAACACAAAATTTGATGCAAACGTGTTGTTGTAAAGTTGATTCCATTTTTAAAGGCAGATATACTCTCAACAGCGTTGCTTTTACAAATGTCAAGCTACGATGCTAAAATTTGGACGGAATATTAAGGCCCCAATCCATAGAACCCGCTGATCCGTTGCTACATCGTTTTTAATTGACAGATAGAATACGCGTATCCTTATGGAAGGTGGCCCATAACCGACGCATGAACTTCGACGGATAAAGTAGGTTTAATTTCTACTTTTTTAGTCCGTTGATCCGTTGGCAGTCGGCAAATTGAGAGTAAGCAATTTCATTGGTGGAAGCATAGAGAGAGAAGAGAAACTGTCATCGCCGTTGACAATCGGTTGACATTTCAATCTGTCAACGAAGGTACATATGCGACGGATTGTATAGAACTGTTCTTTTCGGCAATAAGTGAACGTCACCTTCAACGGAATGACGTCGACAGATTCTATGGGTCGGGGCCTTCACGCTTCCGCTGTTCGAAAATATTTGAGATGACATTTAGTGGTTTAGTTAACTTGTTCAAGTCTCGGCTAGTAAACAAGAATATCTTCTTTTTTCTCTTTCTTGCTTTTGGAAGTTTAATTTAGTCTTTTCCCATTTTAAGCAAATTGTACGCATCTTCATTACTGCACCAGATTTGCCTCTATTGCCTTTCCCTGTCTCAAAATACCATTGTCGTTTTTATTTACATATATAATTTTTTTAATGTCGTTACCAAGAATACGAGTAAACCCCCTCGGGAACCATAAACGTTATCCTTTTGTTTACATCACATTCCACTCACGTGCCTATATACCTACATAAAGTCATAAAATTAAATTCTTATGAAGTGTAAGGTACTCAATGCTATGCAATATTAAAATATAATTTCTTTCACTCCGGCACCCCATAATATTTCCAAAGAAAAACACCTTTCAGCCACTAAGCTTAACTACATCCCAACACATCAATGGTGTTGGCTACAACATCACACAAAGTTGTCCTTAGCATCTGTTTAAGCGTCTTTGTAGATACACCTGCTCGGAAAATGTAAATTTAATAGCACTTCCTACCTTTTTGTCTTAATCTGTTGAATAAGCCAAAGGGTGTCAACGTTAAATCAGATATCCCACGTTACTTGGCCCGAGGAACCACCATAAACAAATTAATAAAACAACTTTGTTGATGATTCTCCGAAAGGGATTCCTTTTTTCCAATATCTTGCCGTTTCCTCTTTCGTTTAATTTTCAGTTCTAATTAAGAGGGATAAAAGTTTTGTTTGAAGGGTATTTACCTAACCACGATTGCCACCAAAACAACGCATTTTGAGGGTCTCGTAAATTGTCAGGGCCCTTGACAAAAGCGATCGATATTGAAAGATGGTCCGCATTTAAGGAACAGTTTGAAGGCATTATTAACCCATTTCAAAGACATACTCGTATTTGCATGAAAAACTTTGTTATTTTTTGTTAGTCACCCAAGTGGAAAGAGATTCTTTAGTAACTTTGTCAACTTACAGTATAAAGGTAGAGGCTACAACCTGAAACTAAAACTTTAACTTTAACTCGGACAAAATGACGGTAATTATGAGGTGAATGTGTTTTATGAACCGCACTGTTGGTTAGGTAATGGAAGCCTGGAAAGAATGGGTAATTACTCGTAAGTAAGCATTTTTATAATAATATTCTATCATCGGTCGAATGAATAATTTTCGAAAGTCCCTCATCGTGCGTGCTCTTGTAAATTCTATCATGCGAATATGTTGTTTGCTTCCAAATTGAAATTGGAAAGATGAGACAAATAAAGAAGAAAAACAAAAAAAAAAATATATATATATCCTTCAAGTGGTACTCACATAAATCACTTGTGTCCTCAGGACAATTTGCGAAATCTCTGAACTGCCACCACTGTTGTCAACTTTAAGTGAGAAGGTGCTACACTTCCATCGTCTGGGGCCTATGGGTGTCACTCAAATAGCACTCCTCCTCCTCGATTATAATTTCCACGTACCAATAAAAAATAAATTGTTATGTTGTCAACGTAATACAGCCTCCCCTGCAATTTATCTATCCCCAGGGTAGAGTGCGAATATGAAGCTCATATGCTTTTTTTTTTTTTTTTGTTGAATGATGTGCGGGGATGATGCATATCTGCTTACAAATTGGCAGGGGAATTGGTCCTAAAGGCTGATTCGGGTTTCATCCCATACAAAAACAGAGTGAAATTGTAGTTTTTGACCCGAGAAATAAATGAAATGTTTGGCTTACCGCGGGTAATAGTAAGCAAATGTGAAAGGTAAATCTGTTTTTCAAAATAAACGCATTTTAATAAAGGTCAAAGCATGAATTTGCCCAACTCAGGCAGAGGGAATGATTTTTGGCAGCAAAGCCTTTTGTAATCTCTCTTTAAAGTTAAAAACATGAACTAAACAGAGGAATACAAAAATAATGGGATTAACAAAAGTTGGACAAAATTTACTTAATATTTTAATTTTCACCATTTTTACTTCCAAGGGTAAGTACTGGTATCGTGAAAATTGTAGCAGTCAAGATTTTGATAAATCTTGACATACGAGGGTGGGTCAATAAGTCCCTGAAAATTAACACAAATTGTGTCGTCACCTTAAATTTAATTATTTTTTTGTCAAGAATCATCTTTCAAAAGAACGCACCCAAATTTTCAGACAGATCTGTTAAACAGTTTTTTTTTGTGGCAGCCATTTTATATAGACGCCTACTAGCATTTTCGTTAAAATGGAAAAAAGTGAATTTCGAGTGCTCATTAAACACTATTTTTTGCGAGTAAAAACTATCAGACAAACCAAACAAAAGCTTGACAAATATTATGGGGACTCTTCACCATCGATTGGAACCATTCACCACTGGTTTACTCAATTTCGGTTCGGTCGTTCAAGCACAAGTGACGCCGAACGTTCTGGTCGTCCAATTGAGGTCACCACACCAGAAATTGTCGACAAAATCCATGGTTTGATAATGGACGATCGGCAAGTGAAAGTGCGCGAGCTTGAAAAGGCCACAGGCTTATCACATGGCTCAGTGATTTCGATTTTACATAAATATTTGGACATGAAAAGCTTTCCGCAAGACGGGTGCCGCGTTTGCTCACAATCGACGACAAACGCATTCGTTTGACAACTTCAAAGGTGTGTTTTTGCTTCGTTTCGTAACCGTAGATGAAATCTGGATTCACCACAACACACCAGAAACCAAGGAACAGTCAAAACAATGGACTTCTCCTGGTGAATCGAAGCCGAAGGAGGCCAAGGCGGGTTTGTCAGCAAACAAGGTTATGGCGACAGTTTTTTGGGATGTGCGTGGTGTTATTCACATCGATTACCTCGAAAAAGGTAAAACGATCACCGGCGCATATTACGCAGAGCTGCTGGATCGATTCCAAGCCGATTTGAAGCAAAAGGGGCCGCATTTGGCGAAGAAAAAAGTTCTTTTCCACCAGGACAACGCACCGGCGCACAAGTCCGCACTCGCAATGGTAAAATTGCATGAGTTAGGCTACGAACTCCTCCCTCATCCAGCATATTCCCCAGATTTTGCCCCCTGTTTCCAAACATGAAGAAATGGCTCGGAGGTAAAAGATTTGGGTCGAATGAAGAGGTCATCGCTGAAACAAACGCTTATTTTGAGAGGCTCAAGAAATCGTATTATTTGGAGGGCATCAAAAATTGGAGAAACGTTGGATGAAGTGTATACAGCTAAAAGGAGACTATGTTGAAAAATAAAATGTTTTTATACCGAAAAGAGTGTTCCTTATTTCATTTTTCAGGGACTTATTGAGCCACCCTCGTAGGTAGTTTCAATCACTCTTTAGTGTGATCATGTTCAAAATTTGTATTCGATTTTATCTATTTTTTTTTTTTTTTTTTGTCTAAGTTAACTAGTTCGAAGGGTTTTAGTCTTCCTAAACTTCGGACTAAATTGTTATTATTAAGTAGTTAAACTACATCTGAATTACTGTGATTGCGAAGTCTAACTTCATGTCTCCTTGCGACCTTCCTGACCTCGTCCTCTACCATTTCAATTTTTAGATCTCTATGTAGATCAAAGTTACTTTGATAATTCATGGCGCATTAACTATATTGCGTATTACTTTATTCTGGAAGCATTATATGCTTTGTAGATTTATCTTACTTGTGCACCCGCAAAGTTGGAGATAATTGTGTCCATAAATATCATTTATTGCCCTTTGCAGTTTTCCAGTAACTTCTTGCACGGTATTACCGACGGCAAGTCATCATCTGCAAATGAGGCAACGGAAGTCTCCTCATTTTATGGTAGGTCATTGGTGTATAGTAGGAACAAGACAGGTCCTAATAGACTACCTTGGGGTACACCAGCTTTTATATATTTTAATGTGAAGTACTCATCTTCTTGCTTTATTCTAAATAATCTCTGCGTTATATATGACTCTGGGATTTCTGAGTATTGTTTTGGTAGATATTTTTATTAGTCCTTTAGGCCACAACTTATCAAAAGCCTGTGTTATATCAAGGAATATGGCACAGCATATTTCTTTTTTCTTCTAGGGCTTTTTCTATTTTATCAGTTAACCCTAAAATGAACTGTGCTTTACTTATGGCCGATTTTGAGAAAAATCAATTATGCCGTCACTACCAAATTTTCGAAAAAACTATTTTTTTTATTTTAAAGCATTTAAAAAAAAATATAAAAATCTGCGTTAATCATCTCCTTATTGGAACTTAAGACTGTTCCCCTCAATTTGTTTTTAGCTGCACTCGCATCTTCTAATAGAATAACTGGCATCGGTTTTCCCGGTCATAAACCAACTGGTCTCAGATAGTCAAACGAAGTAATGACAATGTCCCTCAGATCTGCACTTAGAATGTTCGGGACCTTAATTTAATACTTTTCTAAGAGCGTGCCAATTAAATCCGAACAACAGCAAGTCGACATCAGCAATGTTGACTAGATGCTTGTCAAAAGTAAGATTGATATATGTATGTAGCTCTGCTACAGGAGCCATTGGGTAGGTTAGTCCAGGTTTCCTGTATTTTTTCGATGAAAACAACCTTGTTCCTCGTGGAAATTGTGGGTATTTGCCTGTCCATTTCATCCCACAAATGCTTAATGGGATTGGAATCCGGTGACATGGAAGGTCAATCTAAGAGTATTATCCAGCTGATGTGAAGATTAAGCAGGTAACCTTCAAACAAATGCTAGCCTTGAGACAACTAATCGAGGTCAGGAAGGAATTCTGGAGATATCCAGAGAGCAACACATAGAAGGTTAGAAAAAGACCCATGGAACTTGGTTGATTCGATATCTTCCTGAACAAATATAATATTACGCTTTTGAAGTGTGTCGAAATTAAATATAGTTCTTGTTTAACTATATAACTGCAAATACCACCATTCAGCTGTTGCTCTACTTGCGGCTTTTTCGATATATTCAACCTGGAAATTAATGACATTTTCTTTTTTCATGGGTCACGCTGGACTTCTAAACACGGGGCTTCTCCAATCCTTCAAACGGTATTGATTCTCAATCTCACTTTTACCTTCTGCATTGGTGGCTACAAAGAAAACTTTAAGATGTCTCCACGTACTGCCAAATATCTCGAACACAAGTACATTTTTCATAGCAGTCAAGTGCTCTTCTGTGCTTGCTGATATGACACAGCTCATCCATAATTACAGATAACTCCAGTTGTTGAATTGTTGGATTGATCTCGAATTTAAGGTCTTTTTTTTCACTTCAGGTTTGAAAAATAGTACCTAGCGTACTTGAATATTGTATATTCTATATGTATACAGATATACCCAACATTTTCTCATTTAAACAGAGAAAAATTCTTGACCAGTCTGCCTGACCTAAAAATAAATCAATTTCCAGTCAAACCTACTTCAAAATAAAATCAATGTCAACAACTTTCAACTTTTTGCTTCGCCATCATTTTGGGAAATCTTAAGGTCCTGTCTAATATTTATTCATATATTCCTCCTACAGTTTACTATTTTTGATCACAAATACGAACGCTCACATGCATGGCTTTCTAAAAGAACATAGACACAATAAATCCTACGCATTCTACATCGACTCGCAAACACTTCTCTCTCGTAAAAAAAAGAACACTCAGCACATAATCATCTCCAACCACAATTTCCGTAAAATCAGAAATATAATCGGAATCACATCCCACAGTTATCCAACTACCAACCTTGACCTATACTCCCACTTGCGTCCGGTATCCCTGTTACGTGATTGTCCTTTCCTATTCATCTAAAACGTCCACTCTCTCCATTAGGCATTGTGATCACCATTAGGCCACTAACTAATATTGCAAATAATTTATCCGACTCTGAGAGACGACTTCCATTTACGCCTTGGGAGACATTTATACATGTTCAACTTTCTGTTTGTCTCAGCTGCCTGAACATGAAAGAGGCAATTTATCTCGAGTGCTTATCTCCTTAATATTCACCTACCGCTTCATCTCGCTGACACAGAATAATCACACAAATCCACCTCAATACCTGTTTCTAATCACATGCAAGTGACATGCTTAAAAAATGCATGAGAATGATTTCCCAGCGCATGCCCAATTCCAGGACTCTTTCTTATCCCTACGTACTATGTGATTTGAGTGACACCAAACGATGATGTTTGACACAGAATATGGTTTACCTTATGTACCAGTGAAGAGGATATGTAAACCTCATTCTTTGAATAGGTTCAGCACCAAATATTTAATTATTTCCACAATGGTGTTTGGAACACCCGTCGTGGATACTCCATATGTACTATACCACTGACAGCTTCGATACTCGTATGTGAAATTGTGAAACTCCACATCATCGCCACCACACTTCAGTTGTTATTGCTGATAGATTCTTCAGATTTAATTTGGTTTGAGGAACACATTTACCCGAATACTACCAAACAGACGGAATGATAATAATCATGACAGTGTCTCCCGCCTCCTTCTAAGGAGGTGTCCCATCCCCCAAGGGTGTCTTTTCAGGTAACAACTCTAAAACTCAGATACTTAGTATACGGATCAGATTCCAAGTAATGGAGATTTTTTTTCTCAGTGAATTTTCTTCCCCCTTTTCAATAATTTAATCGGATATACGATTATGTACATATTGCCGACAACGTGATTGCTGAAAGTGGAAAGGTTAATGCGCCAGAGTGCGTTTAGTAGGATTAACCTCTATAGGATGATGTCATTCGGATGTGTCGCGTGCGAGTGAAACATAAAGTGTCTTGTGACACATGCAGAATAAATCTAAGAAATTCCCATGAATTTTTACTGCATAAGTCGAGGCTCGAGGAGTTATTTATTGAAAATTCAATGGAAGAGTGGTGCTCTTATGGCGGGTATTCTAAACGTACAGTCTACTGAGCAAATAAACTGATGATATAGGCATTCAAAAAATTGGTTGCTTTTTTTCTTAGTTGATTACACTGAAGTAGGGAACATCTGGTTTCTTAAATGAGAGAACATTACTTGCATTTAGAGGATGCTTAGTAACACAGTAAAATTAGACTTTTTATTGGGAAAATTTGTGGAATTCAGGACTTTCATTAAAATGTATAGTTTTGTGTCAAAAAACATATACTAAAAGACTCCACTCGTAGGCCGAAAGTTTGTGCATTTATAACAAAAGGATTGAGTGAAAGCCCTTCTTACTTGAATTGTGGATTTTTGCAACCTTCCTCTCATATTTCGAAAGTAAAAAATTCGGTTGTTGGTTTTTCCATGGCTCATACATATAAGCCCGCAAAATATCACTTTCTTAGGTCGTAGCATAGCTGTAAAAATTAATTTATTTTTGAATGCATTCATTGAATGTTCCTAACTGAATTTATTTTTGAATGTTGACTTACAAGTATAAATCAGCATTCATTTTGAAGTCATTGACTGAACAATTGATTTTATCATTGAAAAGAGTGAAATCAGAAGTCTTTGAATTTAAGATTGTGAATTTGCATTCATTTGCAGTCATTCGTATTTATTTTAGATCATTTCGGATTCATTTGAAGTCATTTTCATTCATTTCCATTCACTTGCAGTCTTTTGCATTCATTTAAAGTCTTTTCCATTCATTTGAAGTCTTTTAAGACATTCCCATTCATTTTCATTCAATTGAATTCATTTGCATTCATTTGCATTCATTTGCATTCATTTGCATTCATTTGCATTCATTTACATTCATTTGCATTCAATTACATTCATTTGCATTCATTTGCATTCAATTGCATTCATTTGCAATCATTGTCATTCTGTGTCATTGGTATACTTTCCTAATTTTTATAGAAAATAATTTAAATTGGCTACCATGGATGGCTTACCAGTAGACCATACTATCGACCCAATTTGTGGAGGTTCTATTTTACGAATTGCTCGATCAATATTGTGCTTAAATGCCTGAATTGTTTTTGAATTGTCAGCCTAATATTGATCTTTAACGGCACCCCACAAAAATAGTCCAACGGCGTCAAATCGCAGCTCCGCAGAGGCCAAGCAACATCACCAAAACAAAGGTCGGCTTGTATGGCACGTAGCGCCATCTTGCTGAAATCAGAAATTGTTCAAGTTCATTTCCTCAATTCTGACCAAAAAAAAAAACAATCGGTAATTATGCCTCTGTAGCACTATCCATCGACAGTAACGTTGTTGCCATACTCATTTTCAAAGGGAAATGGGACAATTAATGCCGCCATTCTACAAACGACACCAAACAGTTACACGCTTACGATGCATTAGCTTCTCTACGACTCTCGAATCCCAAATACGACCGTTTTGCTTCTTTACATAGCCGCTGAATATATTTTTTTCAGCAAAATCGACGTCAATTTCGAGATGCTTTAAAACCCAAACAGATAAGTGATAACGAAGCGGGCGGGCATTTTGCTTCAATTCCTTAGTCAGTTGGACGTTATAACCGAATAATCCGAGGTCTTCTATGCATAATTTTCCTCAGGCTAATATGACTAAATTGCTAATATCTGTGGCAAGTTGAGGTTCTAGAGTTTAGGCGTACACTTTCGGCAACAGCAGCAATATTTTCGACTGGGCGCATAGGACGAATACGAGGGTAACTTGTGTTATCGATTAGCATGCCAATCTCAGGCACGTTTTGTGCATTATTTGGAACGAAATTTATTTTCAAAGTATGCACTGTTTCGGCAATACAGCACTCATTATAGTGTATAGAACAGTTTTCAATATTTCCCAACGTTATTCAAGCGTAAATCAATTCATTTCATACCTCGATGATATGATACTGTGATCGATCGAAGCCTGGATTGCTCTAAGAGACTAGCGAAATGATAATGCTGGTGCTCGCTCTAACTAGGGACCTCATTTATAGTTTACTGTTATTACATCAAGCCTAAGCAAAACTAGATTTCTGCGCAGTTTAAGAAGTGACTTAAGATTCAGCCTGAGACTCAGTGTGGAACCTAGAAATACGGAACTCAAGAGATGTTTCATCGAGGGGAACAAACTTTCCGCAAGTGAATTTGCGTCTTTTGCTTAAATTAGGTAGGTCACCTTATGTAATTTTATTCTTTAAAATAATGAACTGACAAAGATCCACTTTGCAAGTATCCTACTCTTAGCAAAAAGTTTATAAGCTCCTGAAGTTAGTCGTTAGATCTTGGCATAATAAACCATTGTCCACGGTCAAAAGTTCCATTCGTTTATATCTTTAATTTATTTAGGTCATGTCACCCCTCATGAAGCATAAAACATTAACAAGGCCCGTGCGATACGATCTAGCTCGTTCCAAATAATTATCAAAGATCATAACTCTCCTTCTTATCTGTATTGTACGACGTTTAAACGGAGATTGGATCTTCCTCGTTTTGCCAAACATTGGGTCTGGGTCCCTTGGCTGGAATGCCTTCGTCCATTCGCCGAATGAATCCAATCCAATAAGGTCGTTCAAATACCTAATTAAACAGTATAAAAAAAACCTGGAAAAAATCTTATTGTGACTTAATAGCGGGAACCAGTGAACCTTTAAGACTTCGCGAGATATTCTCAAAAGAGGCGAGCATTCTTAGGCACATAGAGAAAAGAGTTGGCATCTGAACTGAGAGCAGGCAAGAAGTTTTAGAAACGCTGGTGAAAAATCATTGTCCAGGTTATAGAATATTCTACGGCGAAGCTCACAACATTAATAGTTGGAAGAAGCTGCGGTGCAAATGACCATATGGCTCACTGTGGCTTTTTCAAGTCCCCAAGACCGAATGGCATTTTGCCAAATATGCTATAAAAAGTTCCGGACCAAGCCAAGAAAAGACTAAACTAATGATTTAAGCATTCCCTTAAGCTAGAGTACATGCCATTGGCGGAGGGGACGTAAATGTGGTTCACATCCGAAGAAAATGTGACATCGGTATACTTTGCAGATCACATTAGGCATACCTAATAAGCGAATCGTTAGAGAGACATCTACACGCCGTAGTCGATTTCAGGCGCGGCACCTCCACAGCGTTACAGTTTCGTCTTTTTCCAAGAGAAGATTATAAAAAAAAAAAACCCCAGTCCAGGAAATGGTTTCTGCAGATCTAGAAGATACCTCGTCATCGTTGGCGGCACCATTTGACCAGTTGCACCGTTATCTGCCATTACTGCTTCAAACTATTCTCCTCCTACTGAACTGTCGTTGCACCTCCAACAGTCCTAACTGGAATGATATCTGGAATGTGGGCAATGTTTTCCGTTGTCATTATAGACATTTTATTTCGGTTCATTGCGGCCTCTTTTTCTCAATAAACCTTTTGCATCCACTAACAATCATACCTCTACTTATTGCATCCTAAACCGTCCGATGGAAAGACTGTCTGTCTGGAAGCTATGTCTGGAATCCGTTGAACTACAATTTATGACCCAGGCCTTTGCTCAACTGGACACCAATGTAACAAAATAAATTGTTGATGTGGTTTCCAAAATTTCATTCCAACCTTAAAATTAACGGCACTAATGGCCGATTTTGAGAAAAATCGATTTTCTCGAAAGCTTATAGCGATTTTGTTTAAATTTTATATTTAAGTTGAGTTGGACATATCTTTCTGGATGGCGTACCAAGTTTTTGAAACAAAAGTTGTATAACGGTACTTCACTTATTATTGAATTTTTGAAAATTAGTCATTTCTGGAATAATCGTATGACTTAAAAATGTTTGTTGCAAACTGATATCGAGCTACATGTATGTATATTTGATATATGCAAGGACTTAGTCTACTAAATTTTTGGAAAATTGTCAAACATTTTTTTCTTTTATTCTTAAGCCTTTTTTGAACAACATTTTAGCATCTACTCCTAAATTTGAAATCCGATTGTTTTGTAAATAAACACAGCATACAGGTACAAGTGCGTACGAAACAGTCGTGCACTTTATTTCTTCTTCGTCAGGCAATATATATACTAGATGATGAATTTCTACTTTGTCATGGCTGCACACAATAGCATCCATCTTGAAGGAATGTTAAAAATTAATACTGGAGGCTAAATGGCTAACATGTAACTTGGTTGCTAATTGTGGGACACATCCGTTCTTAATATACTCGTAAGTTTCATCCGTTAGTAATGCGGAACTCTGCTATCAATTATCTTTCACTTGCTAACTAATAGTGGAATCTAAATTTGAAATCAAAACGTTAAAAATCTTCTACAGATCTTCTGAATTCATCTTGTTTCCAGTCTAAGTTGTAAAGGGAATTCTATATCCACGCATGACCTCTTTGGAAGGTCCAACATCTTCACTTAACGAGCCAAATAATGAAGAATACCAGTCATTTCTGTTGTTTCTCTGGACTCCGTTTGGAAGATATCAAATGCACAAAACTCAGTGTACTTAAAAAAAAGGCATACAGAAAAGCTACAATACGCTTGGAACGGTGCATATGATACCCTATCCGTCATCGTTCATCCCATCCCTAATAAAATAGGCGTGGTATTGAATCAACCGCATGAATTCTTATTATTTCTTCGATTTTTAAAAGATTTTATCAGAAAAACTGTTGTTAAAACTTTTTCTTAAATAAACTGGGTGTGACTATCACTATTTATAACCGAAATTCGCGAATTTCTTTTAAAGAAAACTCACTCAAAAAGTAGAAATGTTGAAAAATAACATTTTATGTGAGCGTGTTTGCGAATGGATCTCGAAGTTTTTTTTTTTTTTCCATGCATTGGATTGCGAGAAACTTAAGTATGTATGAAACTTCTTCTTTCTAAATTAAAATTTAAGGACTAAGAGAATATTTCCTTAAAAATTGACATTTTTGTGGGAAGAATTCAGAAAAATTGTACACGTACTACTTTAGGTTCTAAAGGGCTTATATAGCTCAAAACTTAAGGTCCACAAATTATTAACATCAATTCAATCGATTCGGCCAAGTTCCTAGTAAAAATCTTTAAAAGTAAGATTTTAAATAGGCGTGTTTGTGAATGAATCTCTTTGTTCACTTTTCTTTCATGGAATTCCGAGAAGCTTATGTGTGAAATTGCATCTTTCTAGCTCAAAATTTAAGAATTAAGAAATCTTATTCTTAAAAGTAAAACATTTTGTAGGCAGATTTAAAAAAAAAATGTTACACTTGTGCTGCTTCGGGTTCTAAAGAGCATATATTTGCAAATTCATCTTCATAGCTCGATACTTAAGGTCCACAAATTATTGACATATAGACAGACGAACGTTTCGGCTTTTGGTACTGATGATTTATAAAAAGTATTCTGTGGGGTCTACCGTCATTAATTTTCTATGTTACAAACTATTCCAAATTAATATACTCTATGAGATAGGGCTGGACCTGGGCCTAAAAAAAGCGTCTCCAGCCAGCTAGATCTTTAGCTAACTGCCTCCAGCTTCGTACGCTAAATTGGTTGAGGTCCCCTTCCACTTGCGTGTGTCACCTGAGTCGCGGTCTTCCTCTACTGCGTCGACCCTTTGGAATAGATTCGAAAATTTTTCGGGCCGGAGCATTGGTGTCCACGCTCTCTACATAACCCAGCCACCTCAGTCGTTGGACTTTCACCCTCCTGGCTAAGTCGATGTCGTTGTACAGCCTGTACAGTTCGTCGTTGTATCTCCTCCTCCACTCACCATCTATGCAGATGGAACCAAAAATCACCCGAAGAATTTTCCTCTCAAAACAGCCAAGAGCAACCTCATCCACTTTGGATAAAGTCGATGCCTCTACGCCATACAGTAGGACTGGGATGAAAGGGTCACTTTATTTGTTCGAGAGAGTGCTTTGCTACTCAATTGCTTTCTTAGCCCAAAGATGCAGCGGTTGGCAAGAGTTATTCTTCGTTTGATCTCAGCACTCGTGTCATTGTGTAAATACTACGTGCTGTTCGCTTCCTAATGAAACTAATTTTTTCGAATCTAACCATGACTTTTTGTATTAGCCTGTCTCTACATTGGAGGTCTTTGGTCCTTAGAAATAAAACAATTTAGAGACGACTTTTAACTAAATTTTGACTCTATCCCTAAAGTTGTAATGTCTATTCTAATTTAGGAAACAGTTAGAGTCGACTCATCGATGTTTAAGTTGAATCTAAAGTGACAGCCAAAATATGTGCAGGGTTATTCATTTTATGCTTTAGGATTTTAAATTTAAATAAAGTAAAAAGTATGTCAATGTGTATGGAATACAACATCGGTTAAATGGGCGCCATGGGAGTTTTTGCAAACTTTGATTTTTGTGAGGTAATTTTCAGTGACTTTTCGGCACATTTCTGGATGTACTCGTATTGCGGCCATAACTTCACGGATGTTGGTTTTTAAGTACTCCAAAGTTTGGGGATTGTCTACATAGACACGATATTTAGCATAGCCCCACAAAAAGAAATCCAACGAGGTCAAATCACACGATATTGGTGGCCAATTGATGTCACCAAATCAAAGACAAATTTACTTGTGTTGTGCGGGTACGTAGCCCCGTCCTCTTGGAACCACATTTCGCTCACATCAATGTCTTCAATCTTCGTCGATTTCAATAAAATACGGCCCGATCACACCGCCGGTCCACAGCCCCGATGATGCAGAGGCCTTACGAACTCAGACACACTACCTATTTGTTTCTAATTTGGTGATTATGTTCTGAATTGTCTGTTTAGTTGAGCAATTATGATGACCATAATCTGTATTCAAATTACGATACACAGATATTACAGAACTGTTATTTTTGTAGTAAGATGCAACAATTTTAATGAGTGGTTAATCGATCGAGTGGTTAATGATCCACAAAGCAAAAACTAAGATTTTTCCACTCGTTTGGACTATTTTAATATTTTTTATAGTGGAGTGAATAAGCTTCAGTTGTATTGACAAGAATTGTTTCGCGCGTATTTTCCTTTTTAAGAAAGATTTTATTAAGTGCGCAACTAAGTTCATTCAATAGATGGCTCCAGCAGTAAGTGCTGGTCGAGTTTGACATATCCAAAACGTCATGAACCGAGCTTAGACATATGGTAAACAAACTGTTTTGACACATTAGTGGTCGTCATATACTTTTGGTTGTGTGAAAATGTCTGATTTTGTGGCAAATAATCGTCATTTGCGGAAAGTGTTGATTTTCTTTTTACATTCGAAGAAAACGGCGACTGAAGCGCATCGAGAGCTCCAAAAAGTTTACGGAGATGGTGCTCTACGTGAAACAATGTGCCGTGATTGGTTCCATCGCTTCAAAGACGGTGATTTCGATGTTGACGACCGTCCATGTGAAAGAAGGCCAAAATCCTTCGAAGACGCTGAATTGGAGGCATTGCTCGATGAGGATCCGTGCCAAATGCAAGAACAGCTTGCTTCAGCATTAGCAGTTACCTGTCAAGCCATTTCCAAGCGATTGCATGCGTTTGGAATGATTCAAAAACAAGGAACTTGGGTTCCTTATGATTTGAAGCCAAGGGACGTTAAGCGTCGTTTTTTCGCCCGTGAACAACTGCTCCAGGGGCAAAAAAGGAAAGGTTTTCCTCATCGCATCGTGACGGGTGATGAAAAATGGATTAATTACAGCAACCCAAAGAAAAGAAAGTCATGGGGACTGCCCGGTCATGCTTCTACGTCGTCGGCTCGGCTGAATATTCACGCTGTGAAGATTATGCTGTGTATTTGATGGGACCAGGTCGGTGTCATTTATTATGAACTGTTGAAACCCAACGAAACCATCACTGGGGAACGGTATCGACTTCAGTTGATGCGATTGAGCTCAGCACTGCCCGGAAAATGGTCACAATACGAGCAGAGGCACGAAAAAGTGATTCTACAGCATGGCAACACTCGGCCTCACGTTGCCAAACTCGTTAAAACCTACATGGAAACGCTCAAATGGGAAGTCCTACCCCACCCGCCATATTCCCCAAATATTGCGTTCAATGGCACATGATCTGGCTAATCAGCAGTTCCGCTCATATGAAGACATCAAAAAATGGCTTGATTCGTGGATGAACACTTATACCGTAACGGTATTCGAGCTCTGCCAGAAAGATGGGAAAAAGTTGTATCTAGCGATGGCAATACTTTGAATGATTCATTTGTAACCATTTTTTCACAATAAAGTTGCATTTTCATCAAAAAAAACAGCGAGAACTTAGTTGCGCACCTAATATATTGTAGCATAATAATAACTACGCCCCTAAAAGTATGATGCACAAATTCCGAAGTGTCTTTTCATTCTGGCAGAATTTTGGTTCGAAGTGTCCTTTCATTCGAGGTTCGTGTCTGCGGTTTCCACAGTTCATGTCTACGAAAGAGGCGGATAATATCACGGATGAGAGGGAATTATAACTGCAAGAATGCTATATAAGGACAGATGGCGATCAAAAAGGGGGCAGTAGTTTTTAAACTGTGGCGAAGAGATTAGAAAAGTGATAATAGGCGAAGTTGTAATTTTGTGATAAATTGAAAGTTGAGAGTTAACAAGAAGAAGTAATTAGTTTGGATTTGTGAATTAAGTAATTGCAAGGAGATAAAGTGATTTGAGACTAAAGAGACATTGTAAGAAAAGAATTGCGAAGAATAGTATAGTGTGAACCTGAATTGTTCTATTGACTAGAAAATAAAGAAATAATTTCACAGAATATTGTTTTATCTACTCGAGCCGTAGCTTGCATATTACAATATTTTTCAGAGAATAAAATTGTACCCTCTTTTAGTCCGAACATCTTGTAGAAAGAAAATCGTATACAAGTACGTGACTACTTTGGAAATATTTATGAAACTAAAAAGGCCCCCAAATGTTTGACAATATTAAGTAATGCGTATGTGTTTAACTTTATTAGCTTAACAAAATAGTAAAATATTTTCTAATCACTACTCGTACTATACTCAATTTGTACTCTACACATGTATCTGTAGTCATGAATCCTTTCAAATGTTTACTCATTCCATTTTCCCTTGAGATGTCAGGATTTTATATTAACACTTGATAATTCTTGAAATTTATCTCGTAGTGCCTTTTATTACACTACGCATCACTCAGTCTAACATTGGGTCTGTTGTGATTCCACAACCCGTATAAGCGAAAACGATGTGCCGAACTTAGAAGAAATAAATCTCAGTAATTCGCTGTAGGTCATTTGCAATTTGAAACCAATAAAAACAATAGTACCAATCATTAAATCCACGTGTATACCTGGATGTCCCTAGAGACATAACCTAGACAGCTTCTTAGCCTTTTAAGAGCGTACAAAACCAACTATTCACATAACTCCTTTATTTCCTCTTTCACTACATAAAATTCCAACCATAAAGATTTACCCTCACCAAAGCGAGAGAAATACAACGCGGGCCCATATGGCAATTTTAGTGAGTCAAAATCTCACCTCTCTTCCACCAGCTAACCAACCAACCGTCCTAAATTCCTGCACATCCTTGGTACAAGGAACCTCTACAAACCGTTAATACTTTTCTTTCCCATGCTCTAAAATAAAACTTCCGTACGCGAATTAGGAAGGATATCATAAACAACAACAACACAAAAAAAAAAAACAATAAACTCAAACATGTTCATATCCGAGTATGAGAATCCTTGAGGATGCTTACGGACATTGTGTGCATATGTACACGGTATGTACTCCTTCGCTGAAAATTCCTAAAATTTTTTTTACAGAACCGCTTTTACATTTGTAGTGGAACTCATCGCCATAGAAATTCTGATGACGGTATATTCAACAATGGATACAAAAAAAAAAAACAACAACAACAAATTGATCGTATCCTGTACTATGTTAGACAGGATGTGCTGGAAGCAGGAAGAATACCCCTCTTATTTAGTGTGGTTGCTTAAAAATTCTGTCAAAAATATATTATTCGTCGAAATATCAATTTAAAGTGATTTGAATTGTTCTCTTGTGTGCGGTCGTGTGTGTTTTTTGGGGTTCCACGATGATAAGGGTAGAAGAAAAAAGTTCCGAGTAACTTAGAAAGGAAATCCTTTTTTTTTTTGTTTGCTCCTTTGCAAATGAATAATATATTCGCAAACAGAAAAGATTTGTTATATCCTTTCAAGGGAACATGTGAATTTTATTTACTTACTGTCACCTATGAATTGTATAGTCTGGTGGTTAGTAAAGGAAGAATGTCCTTTCACAATGAATTCCAGGAATAATATGTGAAAAAAATGTATTTGGTCTGTGGAAAACATTTTTGACCCGGGTTTTGTTTATCTGTAAAGACCTAGGGACTTATTTGGTGATAGGGGTAGGGAACAATGTTTCTAGACGAGCAAATGGAATTACCATTACCCTTTTGGTATGATGATAGATGTCCTTTTTTTTAGATTTTAAAGCTGAAAATTTGCATTTTTATGGAGAATCACACTGTTTACAAGCAGATTATCAAAGCAAGCTATTAGCAAAGTTGAATCTGTGAAATGGGTGTTCTAAGAAAAGTTATGACAGAGTGCTTTTAAGAAGGGTGATTTGTTAGATATATTCGTTCAGTCGTGTTCCTCTCAGTAAATATTTACCATCAGAATAGGTTAAATTATCTCGAGGAGGGTAAATGTAGTTGTTTGAGACAATGGGGAGATGGAAAGGTCGCCTGGTTGAATAAATATTTTGGAGCTAACAGCCCATACAGGGCCTGGCGACACACGAGTGGAAGGACCTACAGTTAAGTGACATTTTCGAAAGGAAATTTGTTCGATTTAGAGCTTTACATGACAATTATCCTCTCGGATGTTTGTCAAACGTTCGCGAGAGCGCGGACCAGGAAAAACTTTTTTTCACTCGAACCTTGAATATCCCGCTCAGTTATCGCGCACTTAACCACTGAGCCATGGCGCTCGCCAAGGTGTAGGAGGTAATAAAACTGCGGATGAATTAGCCAGTTGCCATAGCTTTACTTAATAATTATTGACAACAACCTCGCCTGCATTTTAAAAATGTTACCGGGTTTAGCCGGTAATCAAGCCGTATTCTTATACTGAAAACTTATCAATTTCCTTACAACCTCCTTTCTTAGATGCATCTGCCATCTTAGCAACCTGTCTTCAGAGTGTCAACTCTGCCTGGAAGAGGAGAAAACATCTAAACATATTCTTTGTGAATGTCCGGCACTCATTTCGTTAAGACGGCATTCCTTCTACAGAGAGATTCAGGAACTCCTATATTAAGGTAATGGGTGACCAGATGAGGTTCCATTTCATCATGCATCGTTTGACGCTTCCCGAATGTGTGGAAATTATTAAAAAATATTATCGAAATTCCGGCTCAGTTGTAAATACGCAACGTGAATTTCGTCGTGAGGACGATCGTCATTCCGTGGAAAGCTTTGAGCGTGAGTACACTCTTTTGGACCTTAAGCCACCAACCAGATAGAGATCGATGCGAAGTGAAGAAAACATAGCCGCCGTAGCAGCCAGTATCGAAGAGGACCCAGAAATGTCGATTTGGCGCCGATCAGCTGAATTGGGCATCGCCAGAGAGTCAACCAGGCTGATTGTGCTGACGCAAGAATTGAAGCTGGACGACCTTAGACAATGCCGTGAGTTCGCTAATTGGGCGCTGGAAATGTTGGCCGGAGATCCGAATTTTGGCCAAAAAATCATCTATTCGGACGAGGCCCATTTTTGGCTCAGCTGCTATGTCAACAAGCAAAATTGCCATTATTGGAGCAACCACAATCTACAAGTGTTCGAGCATCAATGCATTCACAAAGATTGACTGTTTGGTGCGGTTTATGGCACGGCGGCATCATCGGACCTTATTTCTTTCGAAATGAGGAGGGAGACACAGTTACCGTCAATGGTCCTCTTGACACTCCTCGATTATTTTCTCTGGGGCTACATCAAGTCCTTAGTCTACGCTAATAAGCCAACCACTTTGCCGGAGTCATCAAAAACTGGACCGACCGCTTGAAGCACTGCCAGCAAAGCCGAGGCGGCCATTTAAATGATGTGCTATTCCATACATAATGACATGAATGTAGCTTCAAAATAAAGTCAGAATCAGTTTGATATCTCACACCGTTGTTTTTTTTTTAAATTTCTTTTCCTATCGTTCTTATCTGGTCACCCTATAGTATCCTTGGCTGATAACACTCTTCACACTAAAGACCTTTTTAGGTTGTAGTATACGCCACTGGACAGGATCAAGTTTTAAGAAAAAAGAGGAGAAAATGATTGCGTTGAGTGAAGTTCAAAAAAAAAAAATCAACGTGGGAATCATAGGATAAGTTATCCGAAAAGTGGATTGAAAGAGCCTTCAACTTCCTGATTAAGAAAAAGAAGATTTCAATACGTTAGTGCTTAGATTGTTTGGAGTGACGAACGAAGCAAATTTGAAAGTTGAAAGTTTTTCTGTTATACCACTGGAAGCGACGCGGGTAATTTATTCTGCCAGAATCCGCAACCATTTACAGCCTCGGGAATAATCTAGTTATATCGGTCATGCAGACATTGCTTAATTTATTGAGATCATTGAAAAGCCTTTCCTACTATGATCAACCACGGGCCACCTGTAGAGGAAGTGGACTGCGAATTTCCCTTCTTTTTCACCCCTGCAGCTTGTACTGAAGTCGTAGCATAGGCTGCCGTGCCCAGCCTGTATGAGCATACCTGCCAAAGATGCTGTTACTCGGTGGTAAAGTCTGTCAAATTAGGGATTAGTGCTAGCTAGTGTCGAACAGTATAGTTTGCAGAGCTGTTTTAGTTTTTCTTCTTTTTTTGCCATGGGGATAGTGGAAAACGCTAATGCTCACGAGAAACAGTCCCGCTCTGTTTCAAGTAGTGTGGAACTTACTCTTACGCCTTTTTTCAACTTAACACCATCCACTCCGGGACCACTTTCGCATTACTTCAAAGTGGTGTCGTTTTCTTTCCCCTCCGGGGACCGGCTTTTTCATTTATCTCCTGTTGCGGGTTTATTCATTCTTGCCGGTGTGGCTTTCATCATTTTTTACATAAATGTTATGAGGGTGCGTTTTCGTCTTCCTCTCTCTTCTTTATTTTGAGTACCTTTTCTATGAATGAGTGTACTCGATTCCAGTTTTGGTCACTGGTTGACATTTTTGACGCTATGTTGCCCGGGCTGATAACTCCTATTTGCGATTCCAACGCACTCCTTTCGGCTTCCCATCTGCTGCATTCAAAGAACGTATGGTTTGCGTCATCCACCTGTGAGTCATCGTAATGGCAAGCTGAGCTCCTTGTTTTTCCTATCTTATGGAGGTAGGCGTTGAGATACCCATGTCCGGTAAGAAACTAGGTGACGTAGTAATTTACTTCGCCGTGTTTCCATTCCTTATATTAGGCAACGTTCTTGATGATCCTCGCGGTTCATCTTCCTCTGCTTTCTATGCTCCATCTCTCCTGCCACTGCTGTTTGGTGAGCTCCTTCGCTTCCTCTTTCCACCTTTTTGTCGTAGACGTACTTCCTCTCTGCCGCCAGAAGATCAATTGGGGTCACTCCCGCAACTACGAGGACGGCAGGTTCCGACACCGTTCGATACGAACTTACAACCCGTAGTGCTGCGCGCCTCTGTACTGCGGCCATCTGCATTCTGTATTTCTCCTGTTTGAGTGCGTCGGCCCAGATCTCACATCCATACAGGGGAATGGCGTGTGTAATCGACATAAGCAGACTCCGTTTGTTTGCCGTTGGGCCGCCTATGTTCGCCATCAGCTTACTTAATAGTGCTGTTGTCTTTGCAGCTCTATCGGCCGCCGACTTGATATGCTGTCAAAACGTCAGTTTCGTGTCGAGTGTTATTCCGAGGTACTTCAATGCTTTCCTTGTTGTTACCATCTGCGACCCCATTTGAAAATCAATTATCGTGGGGATCTGTCTTCTGGTTAGCAGAACTATTTCCGTTTTTTCCGTCGCTAGGCTAAGTCCATGGTCTTCCATCCAGGAGTACACGCGTCTCATAACTTGATCCAGTCGTCTCTGGGCGTCCTCGGTGTCCCGTGCGGTAATTACTGCTGCAATGTCGTCTGTATAGCCGACCAAGAAAGTATTTTCGGGCATCTCCATACGGAGGATGCCATCATAGGATATGTTCCATAGATCAGGACCAAGTATTGATCCCTACGCTGCGCCAGAAGTTTGCAGAGCTGTTGTAGTAGAGATTTTTGAAAAGCAATTGATATCGGAATCTGCTACTTATGAGTCTTTTCCAATATTTTTTTGTTACATTCACGGTTTTTCCGCGGTCATTATGTGAATTTAAAATATTTAACTTCGTATAGCGCAGTCTTTAGCCAACTGCCTCCAGTTGCGCACTCCAAGTTGATTGAGGTCCTCTTCAACTTGTGCGCGCTACCTAAGACGAGGTATTGTCTTCCTCTACTATTTGAAGACACTGTAGGGCCCGAGCGTTGGCGTCCATTCGCTCTACGTGTCCCAGCCATCTTAAACGACTAATGCGCAGTTTTTTTACTAGGTCGATGTCGCTGTACAACCCGTACAGTTCGTCATTGATTCTCCTCCTCCAAAGACCGTCAACACAAACGGGACCGAATATCTTACTATATTTTTTCAATTTTTCTTTTACCAGGCCTAGCAATAAATTGTTCTGCTGCTTTCTCATCCTTATTGCTTTCATTAATTTTGTTGCTAAATAGCACATGTGTAGAACACACATAATAAAAGCAATTTCTTCTTGTTCGTCCATATCCATTATCCACAATTAATAACAAACTTGTTTAAGCACTAATAAAATTAAGAAGTAAAAACACAAGATGCAAATTTGACAGTCGCTTTCATTGTGTTTACTTTAACCGCAAGCAGCGCGGCAGATGTTTGACAGCGCTGCAAGACTCAGACACAGCCACACATTCTGTTCAGCCCTTTATACTGCTTACCTATGCTCCATACTCACGATTTAAACTGTTTTACATCTAACGTCTCGTTGGCTATTATACCGGGTGGGTTTCTTTTTCTGACAGCTCTTTCGCGCTCAAAAAATTGACAAAAGTAGAGTATCATGTATCTCCGCGGTACGAAATGAATCGATTTACGTTGGGAAATATTGAAAACTTATTTCCAAAGTGAGTGCTGTTTTGCCGAATAAGTGTGAATTTTGAAAAGAAATTTCAGTCGAAATAATGCACTAACCATGCCTGCTGTATGCAAGTTTATGATGAAAGTTCGTGAGATTGAATGCGTTCTGTGCGCTCAGGTGAGAATATTGCTGTGGAAAGTGTACGCCCAAACCCGAGTTCGTGGAATAGCAGCATTATTTTCCCATTTTTCTTCAGATGAAGATGACAACAACGTTACGGTCAACGGAGATGGCACGGAGGCATGGTAACCAAATTTTTTTTATCCAGAAACGATTTCTGGTTCCAGGAAGATGGCACTACGTAACGTACCATACAAGCCGTCCAATAATCGATCTTTTGAGTACTAAGTTCAATAACCAAGTAATCAGCCGTTTTGGTGATGTTTCATGGGCTCTGTGGAGCTTCGATCTGACGCAGTTGGACTTCTTTTCTTGTGGGGCAAAAACGATTCAGGCACTTAAGCGCAATATTGATCGAGCTATTTGTGAAATAGAGCCCCGAACCATCGAAAATATACTGCAAAATTGGGTTGATAGGATGGGCTACTGCCAAGCCAGCCTCCACAGCCATTTAAATGAAATTGTTTTGCAAAAGTAATCGGAAAGTATACTCTTTTCAATGAAGCAAACAATTTTGAAAAATGTTAAACGAATTTTTTTTTTTATAGCAATTTTAAATGGAAACCAGCAGATGGCCCACCCTTTATATATGTAAATGTCTCTTAATCGCTTACTACCAGATTTCGCACAACAGTGAGGCCCGGAACACAACTAGACTTTCCAGTTGGACTGCAAACAATAACCTCCAATAAACCTCCCTTTCTTCTGTAGCTCGGTTCATTTCTTCTTCTTGGAACTCCTTTCTATTCCATTCTCACTTATAACGTTCGCCTACTCTTCGGTCTCGTTTTCTGCTCGCCCAGCAGTGGACTGCAATAATGCGGGTCCATTAAATCTCGTACTATACAAATTCCTTCCTACTGGATCGCCTTAACTGCTAAGCTCTCACGCTGTAGGAAACACCTTTGCCTACGAAATTACGGAATCCTATTAACAACTAAACATCCCTTATTAACTGCCTCTCACCAGACTCACTTAAATTTCTTAAATTATTTGAAGAGCTTTTTGGACGTGACGCTCGAGCTCTTCCCCCCATTGCTTCTCATGCCCACATTCCAAAGAAATGATTAATTTGCAAAGCGGTAAGTTCTTGTTCATAGAATTGACAGACAAATTTTAAATTAGAAAAAAAAAAGTAATCGTCAAGGTTCCACCGAGATTTGAACTCGGATCGCTGGATTCAGAGTCCAGAGTGCTAACCATTACACCATGGAACCACATGTCGGCTGCTTGCCAAAGTATGGTGTTGAAACCCGTTCATTGACATTTTTTTTGGCAGAGTGGAGATTTTATGCTGAGTTGAATTTCTTTACTGAAAATTTCATCACCTTTACTTACCACGGGGATGCAACGGGAATTGGAGAGTTTGGGTCAATGTTTTTTTTTTTCGCGTCGAACAACGATGTACGAGTACCTAGCGCTTATTTAATAGACCGTTGCTTAATAGACCAACAATTTTGCTATGAGAATTAGGAATTATGGGAATTATTGCCGTCATGTAACAGGTTAGGAAGTGACTAAGTTTACGTATTCCTATTACAAAAATAAGCAGATCGATCGTTGTTTTAATGGAAAAGCTGTCAAACGGTTTGTCTTGCTCCTACGAATTCGCAACATTGTTATATGAAAAACAGAAAAAAAGGTCACGGCTGGGTCGCACGTACTTGCGCTTCGTATGTATATGCTCATCGTTGTAAATTTTTCAGATTTCAAACTAAGGCAAAATCGATAAGAAGCCAAATAGGATTTTTTTTAAATACGTTCAAAATTGGAACGTCATGTCCTTACCTACAAATGTCAAAAATTATTTAGATATTAATTTTGAATGAAATCGTTTTAGTCATATTGGAGAAATTGCCAATTTTTGCAATTTCGATACTAAATATAGTACAACTAATCGGTTTCACGGATTAGTCGGACTATTTGAAACCACACTAATCGAGGAACTAACTATACATACGAGTATAAAAAAAACCACAAAAGCGCTGTGAGGTGGCTTTTGAAGAAATTTTGTTTAAAACAAAAAATTGGCTTCAAAGAAAATTTGTTCCTGTTTTTCAATAAATAAAACGAAAGTAATATGTTTTCATTAAAAATATATTTTACATATTTATTAAAAATAACTAAACAAAAATAAAGTTAGGAGCTTATAAAGGGTGCTTTCTTTTAGAGGTATAAACCTTTAAAATTAAATAAAACACATATTATAAAAATTGTGGTAATGGCCATGGTTAAAAAGAAAATTGTGGGAAAGATAATTTTATGCCATTAGTGTTTCTGGAAGTCTAATTTTCAATCACTTTTTCGAGCAATTGGGGCCGTATATTAGCAATAACGTGGCGATTGTTTGCTTCCAAGTTGTCCATCGTCTCTGGTTTATCGGCATAGACTAGCGACTTCACATATCCCAACAGCGAATAATCCAAAGGTGTTAAATCAGACGATCCTGGAGGCTAATTCAAAGGTCCATTACGCGAAATTATGAGCTCATTGAATGTTTCCTTCAATAAATTTATTGTGGTGCTCGCTGTGTGGCATGTTGCGTCGTCTTGTTGAAACCACAGCTGTTCCACATTAATTCCATTCAATTGGGGAGCAAAAAAGTCAGTAATCATTTATCTATAGCGCTCTCCATTCACTGTAACGTTGTGGCCTTCATCACTTTTGAAGAAATGTGGACCAATTTTTCCATCAGATAATAAAGCACACCAAACACTGATTTTTTGTGGATGTAACGGCGTCGTCTCAATAATGGCTTATGGATTTTCTTCACCCCAGATGTGGCAATTTTGCTTGCTGACGTAGCCATTCCACCAAAAATGAGCCTCATCAACATTTTGTGGTGAAAATGAGGATCAAGACGCACACGATGGTCAAGGGACTTCAATTCTTTTACGACCTGGATCTTGAAAGCTGGTAAACTAAGATCTTTCTGTTAAATTGTCGATAAAGTAGATGGACACAGCTCCAGTTGCTGTGCACGATGGCGAATTGACTGATTCGGGTCCTCCTCAATACTACGCTCCACAGCAGCAATAGTTTCTTCGATGCGCACTGTATGACGTTTCAGCGGATGCGTATTATCAAGTATGCATGGTGTGAAAGCTCTTCATGGTTATTCGAATTAGTTGTTCGGATAGACGATTATATCGACCATAAATTGGACGTAGCGTACGGTAAGTTTCGCGAACTGAACCAAGATTTTCGAAATAAATTTGCACAATTTGCAAGCATTATTCTGGCGTAAGTCTATTCATGGTGAAATGGCAAACTAAACTGAACACAAATCAGCTATCAGCCAAAGCTGGAAAAAGTATTGCCAATACGTTATTAATTTTAAATTTAAATATGTTTATTTAACATTTTTTTTTTTCTCAAATTCATTTTTTATTGCCAAAAAATTGCAATAACGATGTCTGCACAGTTTTCTTTTATGGTTGTTTTTCCTCATACATTTCTTTGTAGCAATGTTCGTATATGATGTGACCCTTTTTCAACTATTCCATTAATTTTTCAAAGTTAAGCCGTTAAGTCTTGTACAGGCCCTTTAACACAGTCATCGTGCAAGTAGGTGCATTTTCTCCTGTTGTTGTTTTAATGGCATGTGAAAAAGTGCGGCGCTAATAATAGCTCTTAAAAGTTAATACAACAACTTTAATTGGTTGAATTAGCGATTTCCTACTTGGTGAAAGAAATATTATTTGAATATTTTCATTTAAATCGCTAAGACCAGTCATTATTTAACCAGGGGCATTATTTAAGACCAATAAAATCTTAAAATCCAAACCATTTTCTCGGCAATACAGCTCTGTTGTAGGGCAAAAATAGTTCGTTAACTAATCTTCAAATAAATTATTACCCATGCTTTCTTATTTGAACTCCTAATATTGAACACTAGGAGATTATTTTTTGATATACCTTTAAGAGCGCGAGGATTTTCCGCACGGTACACAAACATTGGTTTTACTTTGAAAACCCCTGCTACATTTCCACCTAATAATAGTATGAGACGATCTTTCGAGATTTTATAACCAGGGCATGACTTCTCATTAGCTGCTATCAAAGCGCGTGACGGCAACTTTTTCCAAAATAATCCCGTAACTTTGAATATTTGTTTATCTTTGTAGCCACCTTTTTCTATTATTTCGGATAATTCTTTCGGATACCTTAAGGCAGACTCTTTATCTGTACAGTTATTTTATTTTTTTAGCGAAGAACTGGGTATGTAGTTATATTGCAAACATCCATAGCACTTCAGATATGAATTTGTATCGTAATCGTTAAGGCCGATTTCGAGAAAATTGCAATTTTTCAGACTTGGCTAACTTAACTAAAGTACCGGTAATTTTCAGTCTAGAATGAAATTTCCGATTTGACCTCTGGGCATTGCCCCCCAGATGTCAGATTTTAGGCCGCAGCACGACGAACAGACAGAATTGTGAGGCCGACTTTAATAATAAAGGCTGGTGCACACCGGCACTATAGCGATATCGATATCGATAGCGATAATGATAGCGATAGATATAGAAAGATAAAGTCTGGGATGCAATTGGTGTACCGAATTTAAGTGGTGAGTGCAAAGTACCCTTCACATTAGAATGGAAATTCCGATTTTGCTTCGAATTATGATCTACAGACAATAGATATGAAACGTTCATTAGGCAATATTGCGTACAGACAAACCAACAGAATTGAGACATCCACTTTTTCGGCGAACATTTTCAGTAAACCAATACTTGCCCTTATAGGTGCAAGTTAAAAATGTGACAAACCTTTTATCGATACTCGTACTTTCCATACATCCATCCCTTTGTGTACTTTTACACGACAATTGAGTACTTCATGAAGACAATTTAAATTGCACTGTCTTTTATGAAGAAAATTTAAAATTCACAAATATATAATATATACTAAATTTGATTTGGAAATTTTAAAGGTATTACGTGCCCAACAATACTTACAGTACGAGATCAAATAATCTGACTTTATGTCCTTACTTCCTTTATATTGTTAGCACGTTGAAGATTTTATTACAGCAACATGTTTTATCAAGGAAAACATAAATGAAATCTTTACCGTTAAATTGAATCTCTTTACTGAAAAGGCATTGCTCGTAAAAGTGCACTCGATAACTGACACTGAAACGACTCTCGAAAAAGTGACAAGTGCTTCAAAGTAGAATGAGAGTGATATCTTGTATGGACTGTCATACTCGTAAGAACAATCAATTTAATTTTTTAATGTTCTTTCAATGCTTCCTTTTTTTCGGGCGTGTGTACAGTAATGAATGATTACAATCGATTTCGTTTTATTTTTTGTTTTTCCTGGAAAACAGCTTGTATCACTTCACATATGTGTTATGAGCTGAAGTATAAAGTCTTCACTGTTATAGGGTATTAATAGTTAAGGATTTTAAATTAAGAAAATCAGTCATTTGAGTGCTAATTGGCTTCAAAATCCAATAATATTTATATCTTATTGGATTTTATTTTAAAAGTCGTCAAAATCTGGTTGTTGCCAATTCGAAAAGTCAGAGAAACCATTAAATTCAGTCTAAAACTCATCCGAAAACGTCAGAATTTGCTGGATTTTAATGGCATAACAAGGCTTAAAATGGTTCCAAGCTGTTGTATCAAAAAAGATATCACATTTGCAAAACAAGATTGCTGTAATAAATAACACGCGCTCCTCTTTTAGTTTTGGAAAGCTGTTAAGTACTTAAACGGCCATTCAAATGTCATTGCTTTATCGCTAAAGGCACCCATGTTAGCAGGCTTCTCAACACAGTGCTTAGGTCTCCTCCATTTCACTATGTAGCCCCTTTGTTTGTTGATGAATATTTATATGCTACGTTAACATATCAGCCCCTGGAGATGATCGAATTCCATTTGAGTTTTATAAAAACTGTACACTTGAATTCATGTCTGCGCTCACAATGGAGTTCAACAAAATCTTCCATACCACAGTTGCACAAGATGGCTTCAAACATAGTGTTATTCACTTCAAGGTTGGGATTTCACATCCCTGCCATACGGCATCTGTCAAATTTATCTGTCAAATTCATCTATCATCCATAGTGACAGGTGATAGGCAATAGGGGTCATTTAACCACCGCTCAACACATTAAAGTTGTTGCCTGCTGACCACAGAATACGCAGAACATACGCCGATTGGGTGCTGGAAATTAGCAAGTTGACGCCAAATTTTCGAATAAAATCTTCTTTAGCGATGAGGCCCATTTCTCGCTCGGCGGCTACGTAAACAAACAAAATTGTAGAATAAAGGGGTTCTGAAAATCCAAATGTGATTGTTGAGAGGCTCTGCATCCACCACGGGTGACAGTTTGGTGCACGCTGTGGACCGGTGGCGTGATCGGTCCGAATGATAACCAACTTTTTTTGGAATCGAAGTTTGCAAAAACTCCCATATCGGCCATTTAACTAATGTTGTATTCCATACATAATGGCAGAGTCCATAATTTAAAACAATAACCAATTTTCATTCAAATTTTTAAAACTTTTCGTTTTAATTGAAATTAAAATCCTTAAGCATAAAATTAATATCCCTGTATTTCCTGTATTGAGTGAAATCATTTGCATCTTGAGGACAATATATGACAACAATGTAGCTTTTGTTTGGGATGGAGATTCGATCTCCAATAAATTTACGACATCTATGGACGTAAAGCAGGGATGTATCCTGAGCTCGTTGCTGTTTATATTGTTCGGGGAGGAATCGAGATTGACCAAGCTGTAATCCCTGTACTGATGTATGCGGACGGCATTGTCTTCCACTCCGAATCAAGAGATGGTATGCAAATCATGATGAATGGAATACTGCAATTACTGGAACTTGGTTGTATAAAATCGAAGATGAAGGTGTTAAAGGACAGTGGAATTCGATTTCCTTAGATCGAAAAATGGACGTATGACGATAAATATATGAGAGTTTTGATATCAGCCAACTTAAGTATGAGCAAGCACCTTGAAGCGAAATTGTCGGAAGTTAAGCGAGCAATTTCTTCGATATGGACACGATGCATAACAAACAGATACGAGTACATGGCCCATAGTGCAAAGCAAAAACTATTTCCTGGACGCCCCCTATCTTTTTGGACACTCTGGAATTGCCTTCCAATTATATATCCAAAAAGATGTTCATATTCTTTCCAATTTGTCCATACATTATATAATGTCACGCCCTCTTTTAGGAGGCGTTTTCTTACAATTGGCAATCGCCACGCCTACTTTCTGCTAAGAAAAAGTCGTAATCATATATTATGTGACAAAATTCCTTCCATTTGAATAGAAAGATTTCATTGCATTTGAGCCAAAAGGTTCCGCCCCGCCCACTTTATTAGGGATGGCTGGAAGATGAAAGGTAGGGTATCATACAATCCGTTCTTAACATGATTGCAACTTTTCTGTATGTTTTTCTTTTTTTGTGAAATCTTACAATTGACATTCTCTAGACTCAATGACTTTCCTATGAGTAAGTTTCCCTCTTCTTTAAGTTTTTTTTTTGCACCTTTAGGGCAAGCAGTAGAGTCTAGGTTATATGAACCCCCTATTATATGAACTACCCAATTGTATGAACTCATCAAATTCCACATTAAGTACAGGAACACCAGTTCATATAATCAAATTTTATTTAAAATTTTTCCGGGAAAACGTGGTTTCATTTCAGTTAGATGGATTTTCTCTTGTTTAGATACTATTCTTTCTATTTTGTTTTGGGTCTTTTGCTGCGTCGACACCTGCCAATTAACTGTTAACATGTTAGCCATGTCCGTCCGTCCGTTCGTCTGTCCGTATGTCATCACTTTTTGAGCATTAAATTTTGAGCTATGAACATGAAATTTGGTAAGTAAACTTTTTAGAATCCGACGCAGTACAAGTGTAAAAGTTTCGCAATCAGCAGACACGCCCACTTTTCAAAAATATCGTTTTCTCAATATTTTTGCTAAAAACTGGAAAAAAAAATCGTTGAGGTAAAATATGTTGACGTTGGCTTTCTCTACATTTCGTCCATATATTATACATGACCACCCCCACTTTTTAGGGCATTTAATTAAAAAAATATATATATATATTGCTGTTTCAAATCTACATACATATTCACGGTGATGGACTTTCTGATAAGATTTCTTAAAAATCGTGGAAATATTCTCTGTACGGAAAGATATCATTGCATATGTTTTAAAAATTTCGGAACGCCACGGTCACTTTATTAGGGGTAAGTTAGAAGATGGGGGCTAGCGTATCATACTATCCGTTCTGGACCGATTGCCACTCAGTTGTTACTTTTTTTTAATATAATTTCCACGTGTCAAAGGGAATATGCATACCTTTATACTAATTATTTAGGCCACGGACATTTTTTTGTAGAAAGGGGAAGAGACATAGAGAAAGACAGATTGGCGTAGTTGGTTCGAAACTTAGGTGGAATTAAGTTTCAGTGAACTTCAAGGGTGGCGTTCATTGTTTGCTTGTAATTCACAGTATTTTTTTTTCGTCCTCCGTATGTCATCATCACGATCGAGTTGCATTTTAGCCACATAGCCACCCTACTGGCAGTTTTATGCCTTCGCAGTAGAGTTGACATAAGCTTTCGCAATTGATAGACTTTTTTATTTATTTCATGTGAAATAAATAGATGATTCCTGAAATCACGATTCAAACCGTGAACCTGCAGCGTGACAAGCGATGATGTTACCAGTACACCATGGCTACCCTTAGTGGTTACTTCTTAATCGAATGCTAAAATTAAACTTTAAAATTCTTAGTTCCTCTCGATTATATGAACTTACTCTGCACTAATTATTTCATATGAACGAGACTAGTATAGGGGAACTCGAAAAGTCGCAATTCATAATTCAAGGCGAAATCTGAATTTTCCAGCCTCAAAGTTAACGGGTACTTTACTAAGCTCCCATTTGGAAAAAATCGATTTGCTCAAAAACGGCTCTTACGATTTTGATACAATTTTATATTTATTTGAGTTGTGGTGGACACATGTTAACAGATGGCGCACCAGATTTTTTGTTTTCGAAAATTGGCTGTTGTTCTGATATGACTCAATCGATTTTGTTCATATTTAATATTTAAACAATATTTGATGTGAGCAATGTAATGGCGTAGCACGTTTTTGTAAATTGGCGATATAATTTTTTTTTTCGATTTTTAACGTTTAAAACAAAACGTTGAATCGATTTTGTTTAAATTTAAAAACTAAACAACATACAGGTAACGCCTAGTAGTGAATTTCACACCCTTTTTTGTTCTACATTTGGACGTATGGCATTCAATTATAGGCATGTACAAAGAAAACAAATATTGAAATAATAAAGGGTTTTTCAATAGGGACATAACAATTGATCTATTGAAGGAGAAGTTCGCTGTGTAATGGTCCGGTCGAATGGCCAGCTCGCTCATGCGATTAACGCCAATGGATTTCTTTTTAAGTCGTTGGTTTATACCAACAAGCCAACAACGTTAGAGGAGCTCAGGAACAATATCGAACGTGAAATTGTGAACGTTCCGGCCGATATGTGTGGAAGAGTGGTGGAAAATTGTCTCCAAAGAATTGATCGCTGTAAACGTGCTCGCAATGGTCATATGAACGAGATCGGATTTCATACTTAAATTTAAGATGTGTACTACATCTGGAATAAATTTCAGCCCGATATCTCAATTATTCTCTGTTTTATTTAAATACAAAATTGTTATGTCCTTGTTGAAAAATCCTCTACAAATATTCAAAATGAAGTCCTTCGTGGAATAGACAAGGCCCCATAGTATGTAAGAAACAGAAACTTGTATCGTAACTTGCATATCGACGCGGTCACAAATGTAATACATGTCACACAATCAAAGATTGCAGATACACAGCAACCCTGATATAGAATTCGTCCTAGATGTACACAATAACGTTCGCAGATTGCGAAGAACAAATCCACACGAGCGATTAAAATGTCTTTAGTCCGGTTAGAATCCCACACTACTCGTACTATGTGTTGAGATCAACAAAGTATCTTTGGAGATTTTCAACTCCTTTAAAAAAAAAACAAAAAATTATGATATGTTGAAAAATTAAAAAAAAAAACTTTAGTGTGCAGTCTTTTTGTATTTTAAACCTTAAAATGTGACATCCCTAAATTGTCAAAATGGCTTATATGTGAATTTTGACGACCGCACATTTCGGAGTGTGCCCTTGCCCTTGACCCCTTATAAGATACTGAAAATCGATTTTTTTATATTCAAATGAGTATGTACCTTGAACTTTCTTCACTTCAGGGACATGTTCTCCAGAATTCACTTCCATATTGGTATGCTTTCATCACTTAACGTGTTCAAACATTCATGACTAAAATTCTCATCAAAATATTCATCTCCCACAGCGATACTTAAATTTCGTATTTCTCGCCTCTCATCTCCAAGAATGACTCACATTAATTTCTCAAAACTGACAACAATAAGTCTTCTTTCAAACTTGACTGATAGCTATAAGGCATAACTTTTCAACGCGATGAAATTTCATGGTTTACCAACAGCTCATCCAAAGAGATGTGTATCTACACAGATTCATTTAATTGCTGACTCGTAATTGTGGAGATATTTCTTTTATAAAACACATTATGGTTATTGTTCAGAAACAATGTTTTACAAATTTCATAAACCATGAGAAATTCGTAGGTTTAGGATTCATAAACAAATATGAATATTATAAGAAATTATAGGTAAAAAGAAAAAAATAAAATCACCTGGTAAAAAAAAGGTTCCACCGAGACTTGAACTCGGATCGCTGGATTCAGAGTCCAGAGTGCTAACCATTACACCATGGAACCAGTTGAAGAGATTTCGCAGACAATGGAATTTGCTTTTGACTGTTTCAATCTGCGCATATTCCTGCTTACATTGCAATGTTAAGGATAGTGAAATGTGCACGATGTGAATGCTTATAGACCAATCGTATTAGATATTTCAGCAAAGGGAATTCTTTTTAGCCTTGTCATTGGAATTTTATACTTTCGTACTCAAAAACCATCCACTTACAAAAAAAAAAAATAAAAAAAATTCAAACAAGAATTGTTTGGCATAGAACCATCTACATTTGCCCAGAAGCTTTATCTACTAAGAATAGATTCACAAACTTTTTAATTTTGCGTTTATGTTCTCCTTCCCGAATTTTCCACGAGCCACCACATGACATCGAAAGCTACAACTATGCACACTTACAGAAGATAACACGGTGCAGAGCAAGCGGAACCGATTATGCGATTTTCCGAATACAGGGTGTTTCAGGCAAACCCCACAGGCGGACCAGTAGGATAACTTTCGGATTGGATAGAAAGTCGAACTATGGGCGAACCTTCCCTTTGCACACGTTAAGCATACTCGTAGATTATGAGAATGAATATAAATACCGGGGCAAATTTTCAATTTTCGAAATAAAGGCTGATAAAAATAACACATTTTAGTCGCTTGATAACCTAGAAAGATAAATCTTCGTACATGTACAGCATGACACGCGGGTAGTACCTAACGGATAATAATTTTCAATTCTAAAACACAGGGTGCTACATAAAATATTTTCAACATTTACTTATAACCCCTGGTTGAATAGAATGATAACACTTTTTACGCTAACAGGACAGATCACGACAGAGAACTCAACTAAGCCAGATCTTCGAGAAAATTGTTTGTATCTCTTAAATACAATTTCACAATGGGAGTGCGTGAGCTTCTCCACTTGTTCAGGGCCCTTCCTTAAACCTTGTACACTTGTAATATAGGTAAATACCGCGGAACAATTTACGAAATACAGAATGCTACAAAGTACATACACACATATGTATTTAGAATCTCTTTAATCTCCATACATGCACTTGAGCATCATAGAAAAGTCTCGTATCTTTCCCTATTTTATTGATTTGTTTTATATAGTCAGTTGCATTCGTCCGCTTCACAATTTGACCCGCAATACGCGTCATGTTTCGAATACACATCACCCTTAAGCCCAATTGGAATTATCTACTGTTCTGTATTTCCTCATCACCACATCCTATAAACATTTAAAGCCTTCTTGTTCCTTGTCCCTTTTTGCAAGCGCCCGTGCCCTGAAAAAATATAAGGGTACTCATATCCCCTTTGTCAAGCCCAAATTATACAAAAAAAAATCACTTGTGGCCAGCCAAAAAATTGCGCTGCGCAGACACCAGTTTTTGTAACACCAGACCACGCATTTTTACGAGAATTTTTTGATAGACCGGTTCATCTAAGATAAGGGCCACTTTGTAAACTTTTTAGGGATTAACTTGTTGTTTTTTGATTGGATGCTGTTAAGCGGTACTATATGTACATATGTGTAAGAGCAATATGTTTGTTTCTTGTACTCAACGAGATAAAGCCATTCAACAAATGTTCAGCAGCATCTTCTGCCCTAACCATATTTTTAACAGGCACCTTTATCAGATGATGGACTATGGTGCACGGTGTTTCACCATTTAATGTCGGAAGTAGCAGCAGATTGGTCACACTTTTCGAAGAGTACAGTGACTGAGAAAGGTCACTGTATGGGGCGTCGGCCATTTGCAGGCCCGATTCACAAAGGAAAGCAAGACTTAAGTGAATAAACGTACACTCTGCTCCTTATACGTATTCCGGGATCGCTGCTGACAAGAGCATACTTTAGATGGTGCTGCAAGGCTCTCTAGACCAGCGATGGCGAACCTTTCTTAACAAACGGATCAAAATACAATTCTAAATTTTTTTTCTTAAATTAGCGGGTCAAAATTTATTTTAAATATCTAATTAGAAAAAAAAAATGTTTTATTTAATTCAGGAAAAGCTTAACAAACGCTATTTAGGCAAGTGGGTTGCATTTCGATTTGCCGATGTGGAAGTGAACGTTTTTAAGTGTCCTCCCATGGATCGATTGCAGAATAACCTGGCAACATTTTTACAAATACGTCAGTGAGCTGTGACATTGTTGCAGTTGTAATTTGCCGTATCCTCCTTCATAATTCATTTTAAGTAACCGATTCTGATTCAAATTAAGTTTCAGTGATTGATCGCTCTGTAGTTCTTAAATTTTAAAAAAAAAAAAAAAAATAGTACTCAGTGTGTTGGCTTAAGAGTTCTACTTTTTGCACTAGCTAGGCGCATTGAAACAATGTCACTTGATATATTCATAAGTCGTGTCCCTTAGATTGAGAGAACATATTCCAGTCAAGTGAGATGAGGATTATTAATCTTCTTCGAATGGTGCAGGTGAACCGACCTCCATTCATATGACTTTGATCGGTCCATTTCTTTTTTGGTTCTGAAATTATCTCCTGCTGATTTAAAAATTGCATCTATTTGACCATATATGGGCCCAATTCAAAAATGCTGTGTTGCGGCAACATAAGAGCAACAAGTTTAAAAAAGCAAAAGTTTGGCAGTACTGTTAAAATAATTTTTTTTTTTTTTTTTATAACACCAGCGCAACCAAACGTCAAAACAGAGCAACCCACACAACAGTTATTTTTCTGTTGCTTTCGTTTGTTTTAGATAAGTTTTTGTTTGTTGCAGGTCGTTAGCTATTATTTGTTTTACCCTATACTTTATGTAAAAAATGGGTGAAAGGTGACTTATAACAATTTTAATCTTTTATTTTTTTCATTGCAACACAACTGTTCATAAATGTCAAAATATATTGCGCAGAGCAACAGCAACGGTGCAGTTGGACCTGAACGGTTCTTTTTTTCCGTTTTTGAATTCACCAACGTACATATACTTATGATTTATCAACGCAGTTTAGCTTCAATTTGGCTTTCCATATCTGATTTCAGGTAACCTCAGCTAGTTGAATAAACTGGTCATCATTAATATTTAGCAAATCAGTGTAGTTTTCAAAGATTTCCTTTTCGCAATCAGCATCAAATCAGCGGTTACGGAAAGGTAATCGAGTGAGGGCTCCTGAACTTCTGCGGTTGAATCACCACAACACATAATTTGCAGTATGTTATCGGTAGATCCACCAACAGTTCATCGGGCGCTACGCGGAGGCGGCAATGCGATTTTGCTACTCGATGACGAGGGAATAGCTCAGTTTGTGAATCGGTAATTTTTCCGACATGACTGGTTTGTAATCTGTAGTGCTGGACGATGAAAATGACTGGGATCGCCGAAATAGAAGACAAAATTTCGCTTTATTACTGCTTAATAGCAAGTTTATGGCAACTATTTACAGTTTAGGTACACGAAGAATCGAGGTCACTAGAGGCCAATCTGAAGAGCTCCAGAGAGCAACTTTGGTTAAGATGACTAGTAGAAGGCAGACGAAAAAGAACACCTTACGCATCCACATCAGATTCAAATGCAGTAAAAACACCATCCCTGATTAATAACATTTTATTGAATTATATATTTGAATACTTTGCGCAACGCGCTACTTTGCAGTAGTTACAAAAGCAGTAAATTAAAATTTGTAACGCTTTATGCGCTATACGGTTAAATATAATATAAGTAAAAACTAAACCATGTTGTTATCCGACGAATCGCTTAATTTCAGTTGAGCGCAGTCGACGTAAGCACTGCAACGCCACGCTCGTAGAAACTATGTTGGTCCTGCCCAGCAGCGACTGCCAAGTCGACAGTGAACAGCAATTCTGTGCGAGTTGAGTTCAAATAAACTGGCAAAGTGAGTTTACTAATGCGTACATCGCTACCAGCTTTCACCCACTTCAAGATTGTCACTGGGAGATCCATCATAATGGTGGAAGCCAACAAAAGTTCATTGTTCTTGCACTGTGCGCCTTGTAATTTTAATCCGGTTACACCGAAACTGCTGTCTTTCTGGTTCGAATTGGATCCAGCCTCGGTGATGGTCACTTCTAAGGCGAGTTCCTCCAAAGACCAACTATTCGCCTGTGCCACACATTGCCTTGTGGCGGTGATATAAGCCTCGGGGTTCAAAAGACCACCCAACCATACAGGGAAGCCCTGGAAAACTCAAATTTCACAAACAGTCTAAGGCACATTAATTTCTTATACTCACTTGCAACTCCTTGGCTCCAGCTTGAGAGACCAACTTCGACACCTTCTGAAGCTGCTGTACGCGAGTGCTGAAATCAGTGATCCACTGGATGACAGTACATCCAGCTGGGACAGTGTAGCGTCTCCAGCCTTTCGGAATAATCCCTCGTACCAGTTCGGACAACATCGAACGATGATGATTTGTTTGCTTTTTCTCTCCCTGACAGATCAGCACAACGTCCTGCAGGTCAGAGATGACTGTCTGTAGAAGCTTAGCGCCTGAAGTCACCTCCCTTTCAAAGTATCTGTATAGAGGATCCTTGATGTTCTCCACAGTGCGCTTAAGCACGTGTAAGTTCTTCGGCAGCAATTCCAACCAAGACGTAGCACTATTGTGTAGTGTCTTCATCCACGATGGTCTGCCATCTTCATTGCGTGTTTGCAGAGCTTCTTGGTTCTCATCGACGCTGTAAGCCAATTCATCATCATCCTCTAACTGCTGCATCTTCAATAAATTGCTAACCAAATCTGTTCCACGAGTGGTCAGCAATACCTTCTCCGCGTTGTTGGGTAATCCCAACCACGATGGAGTCTGACGATCAGCCAAGTTTTCGATCCACTTCAAGAAATGATCACGACGAGTTCCATCCGGCATGGTAATGTGCCTCTGTCCACCAGCTCCACCGTCTACGTTCGCCACCAAAGCAAAGTCAGCCTCAAAGCTGCGAGCGGTAAAGAGTTTCGACAGGAACGATGCCAACAGACGCTGATCAAAGTCATTATCAATCTTGCCACCATAAATGCTCTGAGATAGAAGTGTAACCAAAGCATCCCATGGAACCTTCTCTGGAGGAAGATTAGTTCGTCCCATTGCGGTGGAATCAATCCATGTATCCAGGGTGTCACAAGCCACACGCAAGTCAGACTCATTAAATTCGTACTTCTTCGCCCAACCGAGTGGAACGTAACGCAAACGTTCCTGAACAATAGCGTGGAACCATGCCAATAGGAAGTACAATCGTGCACGTTCACTGGGTGTTTTCATCATTCTAGTAGCCGGGACAGTCGAGAATGTTCGCAAAAGATTAGCGCGAATGCCCGGTGGTGGTTCATAGACAAAGATACGTCCAGCGCGTAACAGATTCACCGGCACTCTTGGACTGATCTCCATTGTCAGGAACAACCTAAAGCCAGAATGTGGTTGAAGCGAATGCAACTTCTTCTCCAACTGCACCAACCACTGTGGAGCCAAGTGGACGTTCTTAAGCAGTACCCATCTGCCACTCTTGCATGCCATGTTGATGGCACGTTCAGCTTGATTGAAACCTTCAGCAGAGCCAATAGCAATGCTTGAGATTTTCTTATTAAGTTCAGCGGCCAAATCGTCAACCCTGCCAGAAGCATCGAATCCAGGAACGGAGCAAAGCAGGGCCGGTGTATTGCAGTTCAATTGCTTCTCCACCACTTGAGAGAAGTCCAATTCCTTCTCTGCTGTCGACATAAAGTCCTCTCCAAGGACGGTGTTCACTACGTTGTGTCCAGCGGCGATAACACGATCCGGGCGGAAGGCTTGAATCAAAAGCAATTGATGGAACGATGACGATACTGGTGAGAGAGCCTTCGATTCGTCCCACAACTGTGGAACACATTGCTCTGGGGAACTCTGTTGTAACCAAGCGCCAATCTCTGGCATAGATTTCAACTTCTCGATGAGTTTCTTGAAAATTGGTAGACGAGTGGCCAAACGGTTAACACTTTCAATCTGTTCCTGGGACAGTCCATCAACAGTTGTGGGATTCAGCAGCAATCCTTCCCTGCTTCGTAGGAAGAAGTTGAATTCAGAGTCAAGATTAGCTTCAGAAGTTCCCTTAAGGTGGATCTTGCACATGAGTAAAGCGAATGTAAGACGATCATTATGGAGCATACCACGAGCCACTCGCTCGTAGCACACTTGGAAGAGATCTCGTGTCACGATAGTCAAGCGCACCGTATGATCCGTTTTGCCTTCCAGCTTCGAATTGTTGTACAACACAGTGCTAAAGATGTCAAGGAACATCTTCAGAGAATACTGATACAAGAAGTGCACCTGGTTCAGGCTGTCCATGGTGAAGTAAATATTCGAACAAGCCACCGATAATGGCAGATACTGCTGCGACACCGTTTCAATTTCTGCAATAACCTTATCCGTTTCATCTACCTTCTGGTTGATGTCGTACGCCTCCTTCTTTAGCGTCTCCAGCGTGGTAATCACCGAGTCATCATCCAAAATCTTACCCTTAGCATCGTTCAAAGCCTGCAACAAGCTCTTCTCGAGCTGCCTCAATCTCAAACGGAATTCTCCTTGCAATTTCAGCAAATCTGATCGCTTCTCATCAATATCAGGACGTTCGGCCTTCAACACTTGGTTAAGACATTGCGATTGCAGTGAACTCCTGGTCACGGTGAAGTTCACAAATGTCACTCTCGAGCAGATGTCCGGCGGGAATTCTACTGTCGGGTCACGTGTCGAAAGGAATATAACAAACGATGGTGATAAATCGATATCCTGGTCTCCCAGCGTGATCAACACACGACCACCTGTCCTACGTAGTTCTCTGTTCAGGACAGGATTCAAAATTGGATCGTAGTTCTCAACATCCTGAACGAGAAGTGGGTTGCCGAAACGCAACGCAGATTCAAGATTCTTGCGGAACGAGTCATCCAGGAAGGAGGTCTTAGTGATCTTCTTGCCGGCGTACTCGTTCAACAAGAATGTGGTCGCCTGACCCGACGGATCGATGATCAGTGGATAACGGTTGAAACGCTTTAGCATAATAGCGTTCTCTGTGCATAGATCATCACTAGGCAGAGCGTTCGCCTGCCAGCGGAGACGCTCGTCTGGATTGGATAGATACTCTGTGCGAGCGATATCCGGCCGGTATTGTATATTCGCCGCTTGTAGATGCTGGCACCATGTGGTGAACAAATTGAGACGATAGTGCTGATCAAAGTAGCCACCTAGAAAAGAAGTATGAGTGGAAATGTTAACCAGTACAGTCGGTCCCACTTACCGTAAGCAATAAAAGCTGCCGACAACAGAACGTCTCCAATGATTGTAGACATCTGGGATTTGAAGGTTTCGCTGGTGCTTTCCCAACGTTCGCGTTCGATATTCAAACTCTTCAACAAAGCGATAGAACGGTCCACCTTGGCTTGGACATTCTCCAAATCGGTCTTGATTGCCTGAGCTTGTGAAATAAGCTGAGCATACTCTTCCTTGTAGGCCGCAATGGATTGTTCTAATTGAGTAACAAGATCCTTTGTTTCCTTAGCGTGCTTCATGTTAAGAGCAGCTTGATCCTCGAGCGATTGAAGTTCGTCACGAAGGGGTTCCACACGTTTCAACATGTCAGCGTATTCAATCTGAGTGAGGGAGGATAATAATGTTTGAATTTATTTGAGGAAGAGCAGAATGGAAATGGAGGGAATACGTAACGACTTTTAAGATATTCGAATTTGTAAAAGGCTCAGTTAGGTTACAGACACTGAAAATAGGAATTTGTTCAGATCTACTTAAATTCATGAACCTTAGGTGCAAAGATGAAGTAACCATTTCAAATACCATTACTGGGCCCACCTCCACGTAGTCCCAACTAACATATTGTAATATGCAAGCTACGGCTCGAGTAGATAAAACGATATTCTGTGAAATTTATTTCTTTATTTTCTAGTCTATAGAACAATTCAAGTTCACACTATACTATTCTTCGCAAATTCTTTTCTTACAAGGTCTCTTTCCTCTCAAATCACTTTATCTCCTTTCAATTACTTAATTCACAAATCCAAACTAATTACTTTTTCTTGTTCACTCTCAACTTTCAATTTATCACCAAATTACAACTTCGCCCATTATCACTTTTCCAATCTCTTCGCCACGGTTCTAAACCAACTGTGTCTTTTTTGATCGCCATCTGTCCTTATATAGCAGAAGTTTCTGATAGCCAGAAACTTCTAGCAAATTCTTCGACCACTGGAACAAGAGAAATAATTCTTGCAGTTATAATTCCCTTTTATCCCTGATATTATTCGTCTCTTTCGTTGACATGAGCTGTGGAGACTTCGTCCCAGACACGAACCTCGAATGAAAGGACAGTTCGAACCAAAATTCTGCCAGAATGAAGTCACTTCGGAATTTGTTGCGTCATATTTTTAGGGGGCGTAGTTATTATTATGCTACACTGCCCCCCTCTTAGACATGTTCGTCCCGAACAAGTGCATCCTCATTTCGGCCATTGTATCGACTCAGTCGGTCCACATGAACCACTTTCATTTTGGCCCTCGGTCCTCGCTGGATGCGGTAGACAACATCGTTGATGCGGGTTACTATTCTGTAGGGACCTTCCCAGTTCCGCTGTAATTTAGGTGATTTCCCCTTTTGGCGATGGGGATTATACAGCCACACCAGATCTCCTTCCTGGAATCCTGACGTTGTTGCCTTGGCATCATACCTGGTCTTCATGCGGTCGCTCGTCATCTTAATCTGGCTTCTGGTCCTTTGGTGTATGTCCCTAAGCCTTTCCCTAAGGTCCGCCACGTACTCTTCTTCATTTCTGGGCTCATTGGTAGGAGATCCAAATTTCACCTCACTGGGTAAACGAGCTATTCCACCAAATAAGATTTCGAACGCCGTATGTCGAGTAGTGCTATGCACGGCACTTCTATAGGCCATCAAAAACAAAGGAATCTGCCGGTCCCAATCCCGTTGGTAGTCACCTACGACCTTCGAGAGATGTTCGTCCAAAGTCCTATTGAAACGCTCCACCATACCGTCCGACTGTGGATGAAGCGGGGTTGTCCTTGTCTTTTTGATTCCGAGTAGTTGACACATCTCTTGGAAGATTCTTGACTCGAAGTTCCGCCCTTGGTCAGAATGCAATTCCAAGGGCACACCGAATCTGCTAACCCAATTGTAGACGATCTGCTCCGCCACGGTTCTGGCTTCCTGTTTAGGGATCGGAAACGCTTCCGGCCACTTACTGAAGTAGTCCATCACTACGAGGATATACCGATTACCATTGTCGGTTTCCGGAAAGGGTCCTGCGATGTCAATGGCGATTCGTTCAAAAGGTGCTCCCACGTTGTATTGGTGCATCTTACCTCGAGTTTTGATTCTCGGACCCTTGCTAGCTGCACACACGTCGCATTTTCTGCACCAGTCTTCGATATCTTCCTTCGCTTTTAACCAATAAAAACGTTCTCGTACCTTTTCTAGCGTCTTATTCACTCCCAAGTGGCCTCCGGTCGCCCCGCCATGCATTTCCTGTAACACCTCCTTGACCCTCGTCCGCGGTACGACAAGCTGCATTACAAACGACTTTCCGTCGGAGGATTCCCATTTTCTTCTCAGAACACCTTCTTGGACATGGAGGGAGTCCCACTGCGCAAAATATGCCTTTAAGGTCGGGCTTCTGTGAGAGATGTCCTGATGATCCGGTTTCTCCATGTTCTCCTTCCAGGCCAGAATCGGCTCGATATCCGGGTCTTCCTTCTGAGCGTTCCGGATCTCATCTACGCTCCAGCCGGCGATAGGTTCGGCTCTCATTCTTTGGATTGAAACCAGCTCCCGTTCTTCCTGACGCGCACAATGTTTACAATCCGTTCTGCATGGTCTCCGGGACAGTGCATCCGCATTAGAGTGGAGTTTTCCTTTACGATGCTGTATTTCGTAGTCGTAGATTTGCAGCCTTTCGATCCATCTTGCGACCTGACCCTCAGGACTCTTGAACTGTAATAGCCATTTTAAGGCTGCATGGTCTGTGCGAAGAACGAACTTCCTCCCGTAGAGGTATTTGTGAAAATGCTTCGTAGCCAAGATCAAAGCTAGAAGTTCCCGCCTTGTCACGCAGTAGTTCCTTTCTGGCTTAGAGAGCACCTTGCTGAAGTACGCAACCACCTTCTCTTGGCCGTCATGCACCTGGGAGAGTACGGCTCCTACCCCGACATTACTAGCATCTGCATCCACAACGAACGTTTCCCCGGGAGTGGGGTAAGCCAGTATCGGGGCATCGCATAGCCGTTGTTTAAGTGCCTTGAAGCTCTTCTCGCACTCAATTGACCATTTGAATTGTTTTCCCTTTTCCGTCAACTGGTGCAGGTTCTTTGCGATCCCGGCAAAATCCTTCACGAACCGTCTGTAGTAGGTGGCTAGGCCCAGGAAGCTCCTTAGTTGGTGTTTGTCTTTGGGGACTGGCCAGTTTTTCACCGCTTCGACCTTCTCCGGATCGGTTCTCACTCCTTTCGCTGAAATTATGTGTCCCAGGTACTTGACTTCCGCTCTAAACAGGGCGCACTTCTTGGGGTTGAGCTTCAGGTGGGCACTTCGAAGCCTTTGAAACACATCCCTTAGATTGTCTCGGTGTTGCGCAAACGTTTTTCCTACGACGATGACATCATCCAAGTATACCAAACAGGTTTTCCATGTTAACCCTTGCAGGACACATTCCATCAATCGCTCGAAAGTCGCCGGAGCATTGCACAGCCCGAATGGCATTACCGTGAATTGCCATAGCCCATTTCCTGCGGTGAAGGCGGTTTTCTCCCGGTCTTCTGGATGGATCTGTACCTGCCAGTAGCCACTCTTCAAGTCGAGAGTGGAAAACCATCGGGCTCCTGATAGTGTGTCTAGCGTGTCGTCAATCCGTGGCAGAGGGTAGCTGTCTTTCTTGGTGACGTAATTGAGCTGCCGATAGTCCACGCAGAACCGCGTGCTGCCATCTTTCTTCTTAACCAGTACAACCGGTGATGCCCACGGACTTTTGGAACTTTCAATCAGACCTTCTTTCTCCATTGCCGACACCATCTCTGCAACTTCTGTCTGCTTTGCCAATGGAAGGCGCCTAGCAGGCTGACGAATTGGTCTAGTATCACCAGTGTCTATTCGATGTTGTACCAGGTGTGTTCGGCCGTATTCTCCGTCCTGTGAGGCAAATACATCAGCGTACTCATTGATAAGATTCTCTGCCATAGTTCGCTGCTCCTGATTCAGCTCACTGGACTGGAGAATCGTCTCTCTCGCTTCCGCTGTCCAAGGTGATGGGAGAAGTTTTGGAGCATCACGTTCAGATATTGTTGCGACGGCGGTAATCGGCGTGCATTTTCCAGTCACCTCCCCTCGCCTTAGTTTGACAGTGTGTGGTCTTGCGTTCAAAACCCTCACTGGAACCATGGTGTTCTTTGGTTCGACTAACGTCTTTCCCACGATGTAGTCTTGAGAATTCTTCTCTGGGTCTGGTTCTACTATGTAGAATCGGTGGCTCCCAAGATCACCTTCCAGCTTCGTCCAAATGATTGTCTCTGAAGACGGCGGCAAAACTTCGTCTTTGCTGATGACTGTCCTGAGAGTTACGGCATTCTCATTTCCGTACACCATCGGAATCTCCACATTTCGATACCTCAGTACTTGCATCCCGATGTCCAAGATTACTTCATTTGCTTTCATGAAGTCTACTCCGATGATGCACTCGTCGCATATATCTGCCACCAGAAACGCATGGGAGAACGTCAGTCCTGCCAGAGTAATCGTAAGACGAACTTCTCCAAATACCTTCGCCATTTCCCCTGTTGCAGTCTTCAGGCAGTAGCTGTTGGTGTTGTGCAGCCAGGAGCTTTTGACGATATCTCTTCTTACAATGGAGGCAGTGGCACCTGTGTCGATGGTGGCTACGCACTTCTTCTCGTTGATTAGTGCCTCCACTGTCAGGCTCTTGTTACCCCGTTTGGTTTGCGAAACTTGAATGGTGGTCCTGGGGGCCTCGATTCCAGTAACCAACTTCTGCCCCGCGAAGTTGGTCCTTACGCATTTCCCGACTGCTGGTTTTGGGAAGTCTGACCGACAGGATGCTTCCTCTCTGCTTCTCCTACTTCCGCAATGTGAACAATTTCCTCGTCTAGGTGCACTTCTGCACTGCCGTTGTAGGTGTCCGGTTTGGTTGCAATTCCAGCAACGGATTTGACTTCCGCGAGCTCTGTCTTCATCCATGACGGCTGTTCTCTGGCATGAGCATTCCACGACGGACATTTCCCTGACACGGTGTATTCCCTGGTATGCTTGGTCCGCAGCCTTCATTGACAAAGCGAATGCCAATGCCTCGGGGAGTGTTCGCTTTTCAGCCATCCTTACAGCCATTTGCAGTTGTCTGTCCTCTATGGCCTGAATAAAAGCTTCCACCGCCATTTCGTTGATAAGCTCCTCACCGGCTTTAGGGTATGAAAGATGGGCTAGTCGATCTATATCCGCTTGCAACTGTTGGAGCGTTTCCCCCCTTTTCTGGACTCGACTACGCAGCTGAACCCTGTACACCTGCTGCATGTGTTCATCCCCAAACCGCATCTCGATAGCCTGAACCAGAGAGTCGTAGTTCTGCTGTTTATCTTCCGGGATGGTCTGCAAGAGCTCCGCAGCTGGACCCCTCAGTGCAAGCGTGAGTGCAATAGACTTCTCTTCATCGTCCCAGCTATTGGTCATTGCGGCCGCTTCGAATTGCCTCTTATAAATTGGCCATGATGTTTGACCATCGAAGATAGGAGGCTGCACCTCCTTTCTTCTCAGACCGTCAGTGGAATATTCCCGTGCTTTCTGTCTCTTCACGTTGCTGAGCTCCTTAGCAAGATTTTCGACTTGCTTTTCTACTTTTTCAAACTGAGTCTCTATCTTCCCGAACTGAGTTTCATGTTTCTCAAAATTTTCATCGAATCTAGTTTCGACTTTTTCGAGTTGCGTCTCGACCTTCTCGATTTTCTCTTCGATCACTTCGAATTTGGATTCCAAGTTCTTGTTTTGCTCATCAAGTTTACTTTCCAGAGCATCTAGAGAATTCTTTTGTTCGTCCATCTTAAGTTCTAGAGAATTCTTTTGTTCGTCCATTGCTTTCTTTTGTTCGTCCAGCTTAAGTTCTAGAGAATTCCTTTGGTCGCCCATTGCTTTCTTTTGTTCGTCCATCGCTTTCTTTTGTTCGTCCAGCTTAAGTTCTAGAGAATTCCTTTGATCTTCTATTGCTTTCTTTTGTTCGTCCATGACTAACTTAAGTTGCAGGAGCAGACTTGTTATACCCGGGTCGGCTGCTGTACTTGCTGGTTCCTCTTCCACGTCAAACTCTACGTCGTGCGGATTTTCACCTTCCTGCGTTACTGCTTCTTCCAGACGAATCAGCAGGGCATCTTTTCCCCCAGTTGTGTCGAGGTTCCGCTTACTGAGTTCTGCCTTTAGTTGAGTTATAGTTAGTTTTCCCAATTTGCGACCCATTTTGCGCAACTAATTAACTCAACACAGAAATCGTTTTTTTTTTTTTTTTTTGTGCAATTTCACACCACGGAAATAGTTATTCACAGAATAAGTTTTATCCCACTTCTGACACCAATGTAATATGCAAGCTACGGCTCGAGTAGATAAAACGATATTCTGTGAAATTTATTTCTTTATTTTCTAGTCTATAGAACAATTCAAGTTCACACTATACTATTCTTCGCAAATTCTTTTCTTACAAGGTCTCTTTCCTCTCAAATCACTTTATCTCCTTTCAATTACTTAATTCACAAATCCAAACTAATTACTTTTTCTTGTTCACTCTCAACTTTCAATTTATCACCAAATTACAACTTCGCCCATTATCACTTTTCCAATCTCTTCGCCACGGTTCTAAACCAACTGTGTCTTTTTTGATCGCCATCTGTCCTTATATAGCAGAAGTTTCTGATAGCCAGAAACTTCTAGCAAATTCTTCGACCACTGGAACAAGAGAAATAATTCTTGCAGTTATAATTCCCTTTTATCCCTGATATTATTCGTCTCTTTCGTTGACATGAGCTGTGGAGACTTCGTCCCAGACACGAACCTCGAATGAAAGGACAGTTCGAACCAAAATTCTGCCAGAATGAAGTCACTTCGGAATTTGTTGCGTCATATTTTTAGGGGGCGTAGTTATTATTATGCTACAATATGGTGCCAGGTAAAAAAACATACAGTGAAGCAACGATGGGCCACGGGCTCATGCGACCAACTAGCTGTGAGTAGCAATGCCCTATGGTAAATTCTCACTGAAGACTTGGAAGGAGTAATATGTTCGGTAAGACCTTTTCCACAGACAAAGTAATTTTTCACTTCGCGATTGACGAAAGACGCTCTTCCACTGTTCAGTTGCTGAGATCTGTGGCGAGTTGAGGTTTTCAGGTTTAGGCGCACGTTTTCGGCAACAGCAGCAACATTCTCGGTTGAGCCAATCTTACAAACTTTCTTTACAAACTTGCGTACAGCAGAAACGGTTGGTGCATTATTTCGACCAAAATACGTTTTCAATATTTCCCAACGTTGTTCAAGTGTAAATCGATTCATTTCGTGCCGCGGAGATATGATACTGTATTTCTGTCAATTTTTTACGCGGCGATAGAGGCCGTTGCTAAGACCGAGTCTAACTCTAACTCAAGCATGGTTACAACATTTTGCACTTGCCCCGGGTGGGGCTGAAGATAAACTCCATAAACTGTCAGACTATACAATGGAACTCATTAACCTACGACGGAAGCAGAGTGGATCGTTTTTGAAAAGCTTTGACACGATGTACAATTAGGGAACAAAGGCACTAAACAAGTAATGTCCAATATCGTCGACTGATTTTGGGACCCATATCTTATTACCGAACCAATATACGAGCGTGGGTCAATAAGTCCCTGAAAATTAACACAAATTGTGCCGTCACCTTTAATTTAATTTTTTTTTTTGTTAAGAATCATCTTCCAAAAGAACGCACCCAAATTTTCAGACAGATCTGTCAAATAGTTTTGTTGTGGCAGCCATTTTATATAGACACCTACAAACATTTTCGTTAAAATGGATAAAAGTGAATTTCGAGAGCTCATTAGACACTATTTTATGTGAGAAAAAACTATTACGCAAACCAAACAAAAGCTTGTCAAATATTATGGGGACTCTTCACCATCGATGGAAACCATTCACCACTGGTTTACTCAATTTCGGTGCGGTCGTTCAAGCACAAGTGACGCCGAACGTTCTGGTCGCCCAATTGAGGTCACCACACCAGAAATGGTCGACAAAATCCATGGTTTGATAATGGACGATCGGCGAGTGAAAGTGCGCGAGCTTGAAGAGGCCACAGGCTTATCACATGGGTCAGTGATTTCGATTTTATATAAATATTTGGACATGAAAAAGCTTTCCGCAAGATGGGTGCCGCGTTTGCTCACAATCGACAACAAACGCATTCGTTTGACAACTTCAAAGGTATGTTTGGCGATGTTCCACACAAATTCGGCTGAGTTTTTGCGCCGTTTCGTAACCGTGGCTGAAATCTGGATTCAACACAACACACCAGAAACCAAGAAACAGTCAAAACAATGGACTTCTCCTGGTGAATCGAAGCCGAAGAAGGCCAAGGCGAGTTTGTCAGCAAACAAGGTCATGGCGACAGTTTTTTGAGATGCGCGCGGTGTTATTCACATCGATTACCTTGAAAAGGGTAAAACGCGCATATTACGCTGGATCGATTCCAAGCCGATTTGAAGCAAAAACGGCCGCATTTGGCGAGGAAAAATAGTTCTTTTTCACCAGGACAACGTACCGGTGCACAAGTCCGCAGTCGCAATGGCAAAATTGCATGAGTTAGACTACCAACTCCTCCCTCATCCAGCATATTCCCCAGATTTACCCCCCCTGCGACTATTTCTTGTTTCCAAACATAAAGAAATGGCTCGGAGGTTGGGGCGAATAAAGAGGTCATCGCTGAAACAAACGCTTATTTTGAGGGGCTCGAGAAATCGTATTATTTGGAGGGCATCCAAAAATTGGAGAAACTTTGGATGAAGTGTATAGAGCTAAAAGGAGACTATTTTTGAAAAATAAAATGTTTTTATACCGAAAAGAATGTTCCTTATTTTATTTTTCAGGGACTTATTGACCCACCCTCGTATTCCACAAAAGAAAAAAACTTACCTGTGCAATGGCCCATTTAACCATAGGACCGCAGGCCATACTGGCACGGTTAACTTTCTCAAAGTTATAGTCTGGATTGCTCAAATATTTCGTCTTCATCTTCTCGCGCACCTCATCGCTTCATAAAAACAAAAATTAAATGATTAATAAAAAGTTCATATCATAAGGAAATGTTGTAAGAAAAACTCATGTAAAAAAAATCGAAAACGTGATGAAAACAAGCAAAGCATTGATTAAAGTTTAATTTGACTAATTACTGTTTGTTTTAAATTTTAATTTTATAAAACACAAAGTTAAGCAATAATTCTTTTCTTTTTTTTTTTGTATTTACATTTAATTAGATTTCCTTCACCAAATAATTATAAATGTTTTTTTTTTTTGTTTAATAAATTTGAATTAGCAAAATAATTTAACAATAAAAATAAAACGAAAGAATAAAAAAAAAAAAAAAACTATACGAATTAGGTGGTAAGTGTATTATTAATATTGTTAACATGCTTACGTTATGTCTTCAGTACCGAAGTTAGATACAATTGAATTTATAAAGTTTTCTCTCATTATAACGGCACGAATTGACTTCCAATCGGTCGCATTCTCTCCAAGGAGCAAACATATCGACTCTAATGCCAATTTCACCACAGCTGGTGGATTGGCCATTGTTCGCACCTCGACGAGTTGTTGCTTTTTGATCGATTTAACAGCTGAAGAAGAATTTGTTTTGTTTTTGATTTTGTTGTTGTTTAAATAACTTCTTATTGTTTAATTAATTCTATTTGCTAGGCCGAGAATTTGGGGGATTGCTTTGTAACGTAAACTTAACTTAGATGCTTAACTAAATTAAACAGAAAAATCATAGAAAGGGAACAGTAGTCGTCCGAAGTGAGGGTTGCTTAATTTATTTCTGAAATGGTGGCAACGAAGACTTCTTGATTAGCCATGGGACTTTTCGTGCGACAAATACACAATTGGATTGGTGTTGGGGGTTTAACCTCTGACCAAAAATTACTGGATATTGTCTCAAGCCTTCACGAATTTTTTCTAAGTACAGAGAAGACGTTTACGCCTGTAACATTGTAAATATCTGCAAAAACTCTGCACTTAGCTCGAAGACGAAGACGAGAATCTAAATAAAAATGATTGGATTCTAGGGCCTAGGGCTAAGCTTTTCGTTTGATGTACTTTAGTGATACCAGTAAGATTTTGTTACGCTGTACTGCAATATCAATTTACTCGTACGTCTTAATCGAATTGACAACAGCGACGCATACGTCGTGGTGTGAACTAGGACAATGCTCATATGTTTAAATAAAATCAAAACCAGTGAGTGGTGATACAATTTTGGTGCCTTTAGGAGAAAAGGAGAATACCTTTCACCGTAGATGTATACTATTCTAATTTAAAACAAACGCTTATTTCATAGAGTCTCTTTTCTAACGTTCCAGACTTTCTGGGCGCAGATTTTCTTAGATGGTATACCAGCAAGTTCTCTGTTTATGACATTTGTCCTCAAAACTTTACCTTTGGATTATGCAGCTTATCCTAGTAAACTATAAACGCCTAAGTCGGCTCAGAACAGAAGTGATCTGAGGGTACTAAGAACGTTTCACAATTCGAAATATATTTCATTATTTGAAACGATTACCGGGTTATGGGCAGAAAAAAAGGATCTAAATTAAAATATTTCATGCATTCCTATTCCGATTCTTGAGAAATGATAGAATGTGACTTAAACCGTTATGATTTGTCACCACAATAAAAGTTATATTATTTTCTATCAATCGCTACTATTCTTTGAGTCACGAAACTTGTCTCGACACGGTCGTCTCAAGCTGGATGACCAGCGGTATTATGTAGGGTCCAGTGAAGCGACACAGTTTTAAATGACAAAATGGCGGCATGACGTTTAACAAAAATAGAACTCAGTGTCGAGTCGAACCCAGCGTGTTATATTTTAAACAAGAATAGAAAGAATCGGGAATTCGAACCTAAACCTTCCGCTTAGCAGTCTAAAAACTTAAATGTTTGAGTTTGTAAATTTCAGATCACTGTCGACCACAAAGGAAACCTGACTGGATTCATCACCAAAAACCACCAAGAAACAAAAAAGTAAAAATTGGTAAGTGCGAGTCGGTCTCGACGGTTAGTATTCAAATTGTATTCAACTTTTGCTACCTCGTTGATCCGCGGAAAAAGTGAAACCTATGGTCGTACTTCAAAGGGTCAGGTATGTTTGTTTTCACACGAGTCGCTCGAGAAACACTAAAGGCATTTTGATGAAATATTGTTCGAATGTATGTGCATATATATGTCCTGATATGTAGATCTTTCGTTTAAAAACTGTCAAAATTGAATCAAGTGTGAATAGGATGTGGGGGGCGGTGTTTCCAAAATCTTTACATTATCTTTATACTCAGGAACTTCTAAACGGATTTCAATAAAATCTAGTTTGTAGACTTAGACTGACCCGTTAGTATTGCCAGTGGAAATCGAATGAAGTTATGCTACTGTAAACATATTCGAATCATCTTTCTCATACGCCTAACTCAAGAACCACTTAACGGATTTTGATGAAATTTGAGTTTTAAGACACATTACGCCACATATATGGACACTTTTTCATCAAAATCGGATAAAGGCACGGTAAGAGATGATGGGATGATTTTTTACACCAAATATTGCAATATTTTTCAAGAACTGTTTATATCAGACCATTTGGTATAATGTTCCTCTTACCTCTTCATAAATTTAGATACACTCAATTTTTTTCAGTTTTTTCGCAGTAACATTTTCGGAGATAGAGGGGCGGGGACGTCACCTCTTCCATGGTTTTTGAGCTTTTTAGATCAAGAGACTTCAAGTTGAGAGAGACTACAACAGTTGTTTTTGGACCACCACATACTAGATATTTTTTTGTAAAAAATTCCAGCTTTCTAGCTCAAACGGTTCAAAAGTAACAAGCGTGTGACAGACACACGGACAGACAGACACCGTATCGAATCCATTTGTATTCCTTTTATACCATTCCGGTACGGAACACTAAACATTAAACTGACAAGTACAAATTTATGCTCCCATTAAAAAAATATTTTGGCACTAACAGCCCATGACATTTTTATTCTCGGATGTTTGTTACATTCGCGAGAGGTGGAACCGTGAAAAAACTTGGCGCCCGTTGTTCTCATTAGTTAAATGACACCTTAAGGGACTATGGGTATACACATAAAGGTTTATTCCCGTATTGAAAGTTCGGATAATTTTAAACACCACTTTACACCTAGACGGGGACAGCTTATGGCCTCAATTTTTAAATCGATGACGAATGGAAGCTGCGGTGTCTGAGACAGATACATTTCATAGACAATAAGCCAATTAACTAAGTAAAGCTAAAATTGTGCAATTTTCATGGACTCGGCAACGAGAGAATGTAACCCATGAGCGATTCAACTATTATTGCATATTACATACGAGTAGTTGTGATTGTGATCGGTTTAGTGATCATGTCGAACTTTCTCCTTAACATGTCAATATTTTGTTCGCTATTTTGAATGCCAAGCTTGAGCACTCATAAATTGAAATTCCTCTCTAGAACAAAACTAATTCATCTCAACGTAATTTTCAATTCCTAATAATTAAGTGGTACATATATACACATCTCCGTCCTTCGAGTTGTAACGCTATAACTTAAGAAAGACTGAACTGACTTCCCGATGTTTTTTTTTTTTTTTTTTAAGAAATTTCCAAATTGTCCGGAGCACTCAGACTATTTACGGTTCATTGTACTACCAGTCGGGAATCCCTTTTTTTTCGTTTCTCTTCTCGGGCTGAAACCTGCACAGCTCGGATCACAAGCAAACACACTGCCCTCTATACACCTTTCCGTTTACTTTGTCATTTAGGAAATTTACCAAGGGGAGGTTTTCAGACAGCTAAACATTACGCCATGTTTGTGAAATCTGTTTCTTAACATCGTGATAAACCAACTGGTGTTCTACGAGGTATACGACGATTCCATGACCCATGACATACAAAATACTCGTATTAGACAGATATGTCATTTAATTTGTGTCTGACAGCCATCGGAAGCAGACAACTTCTCGTATTTTTGCAAACATGGAGAAAAGTGAATTTCGTGTAAAAAAAACATTATTATTTGAAAAAGAAAACAACTGAGGAAACTAAAGCAAAGTTGAATAAACATTACAGGGATTCTACGTCGTCGCTTGAAATGATTTGCAAATGTTTCCGAAATTTTGGATGTGGTGATATGAACACAAACGGACGTCCAATTGAGGTCACCACACCAGAAATGGTCGATAAAATTCATGTTATGGTGATGGACGATCGGAGAATTAAAGTGCGTGAGATTTTGAAAAATTATTTGGATATGAGATAGCGCGTTGGGTGCCACGATCGGTCACTCTGGACTCTGTGCGGGTTCAGCACACCTCCGTCATCGCAACAGTAAAATTGAACGAGGTACGCTACGAATTGCTTCTCCATCCAGCATATTCTCCAGATTTAGCTCTTGCGACTTTTGTCTGTTTCCAAACATGAAGAAATGGCTTGGAGGTAAGAGAATCACATCAAATGAAGAGGTTGTCGCCGCAACAGAGGCCTATTTTGCAGAGCTCGACAAATCTTATTACTCGGACTGCTTAAAAAAATTGTAACATCACTGGGCTAAGTATATCGGATTAAAGGGAGATTATGTTGAAAAATAAAATTGATTTCTGCCGAAAAAAACATGTTTTCTGTATTATTGTACGGAATTATCGAACGCCCTACGTAAATAGCATGTAAAAGTGTACCGTCTTCGGACGAGAATGATAGAAGAAAGCAGGGGAAATTAGAATAAGAATCAGCTTGTTGAAAATTGTTCAAATTGTTTTACAATGCTTTATGCGATTTATTAAAGTTTTAACGTCGGTATATATGGTAAAAGTAGGCAAGTAAGTTCAGTCAGCAGTCGTAATTGTCTGGTTGTAGGTTGAGAGAGTTTCGGAAGTGAAAGGTAATGCGAAACTGAATTTCAACAGTACATACTCGTACAAACGTAGACAAATTCCGCATAATTTAGCTCGAACAATTCTACACCAATACGCCAGTCAATACTTTTAGCGTACAGTTTCTGCAAAATAATACATAGTAACAGCCGCTGTCTTGTGTTGAACGCACCTCTCAATTGGCATCGTTAAAAATTCATAGACAAGACTATTACAATACTCGTACACTTTTTATATCCCGTAAACAAAGAACTCACTGTTCACCACGTTGATATCTTCATCATAAATCCACCTTGTTCACTGCATCCTTTCAATTTACATACATTTTGCATCCGCTTTGGATATAATTTATAAATCCCCAACCGCAACAAAATATAAATAAATAAATAAACAATATTTATAAATTAAAAGAAATATTTATACAAAGACACAAATTTGGCTAACCAAGAAGCAAAGAAAATCAGGAGAAGAAAAGCGCCAATAGCCCTGCAGACCTATGCAAAAACCTATTTAAAAAAACAAAAAAAAAAAAAAAAATTGAACCAAATAAAATCCGTCGCCTTGAGCAGAAAATGATGGTGCTTAAGAGAATGATGGTGAGGTTCAGAGTTAGGGATGATTCATAGGCGGCCACAGGTCAACAGCAGCAACAATAGAGACAGATTACATCTGGGATCTCCAGGGAGAAAGTGAGAAGAACTGGGTTTTATCATGCTTATCGTCGCTCTTCTTAAATGTTAGTTACTTACAACACTTATACGATCATCTTTTGCACCGTAGAATGCGGTTATAAACACATCATAAACAGTGTTACACATTTTACAACGAGGGTCAGTAGTACATAATAGACTAGACATAGGATCTCAAGGGACTGGGATTAGGATCTAGGATTTGCAAAATTAGCTGCTGTTACTGTAGTGGTTTTTTTGTGTGTTTGTGTGATTGTGAATGGGTTTTGTGATTGATTATATATCGATTATAAATAAACAAATGCATTTTATGGTAAAAAAAAAAAACATAAAAATAAAAAAAAATTAACGGGGTAAGAGATACAGAGAGAGAGGAAGAGAGAAGAGGACGGTTATTATAATATGTATGTGTATATGTGAGATGAATGAATTTTGTTTTATGTTTCTTTTCATAGATATTTCGTACGTGATATTGGACGTTTCCAAATTTACAATCGACGAGATAAAGCCATCTTTAACCATAATTCCTCGAATCGACTTCCAATCGGTAGCATTTTCATTGAGAAGCTCACAAACCGACTCTAAGGCTAATTTCACCACAGCTGGTGGATTAGCCATCGAACGCACCTCAGCCAATTGTTTCTTTTTGATCGAACTGACAGCTAATGGGATTGAATATAAGGGAAGTGGTATATGTGTGTGTAAAAAGAAATAAAAATAAAACAACAACTGGTGCGGTTGGATGGCAGTGTGGTGGAATGAATAACGAAACATTTACCTTGTTGTGCATCAATGACCGCGGGTTCGACTTGAGCCAGATCGGCCATGACGTATTTACGTTTCTCTTCGATTTTGATGGTTTGCTCGGCCAATTGAATTTGAATCTCTTGGGACTGGATCTTCTTCTTTTCGGCCTCTTGTTGGTCCTTGAACATTTGCTTCAGTTTGGCGTTAGCTGCCTCATTCTTTGCCTGTAGCTCTTGTGACTTCACTGCAAGTGACTTTTGCATTTCTTCGACTTGTTCGAGTGTCTCGGCGATCTTATTCAGACCGACATTCAAGTGGAGTTGTTGTTCTTCCAATTCGCTGCGTTTCTCCGAATACAACTTGACAAAGTGATGAATGAAATCGAGATAATGACGTGGAGTGATGGCCATGGTGCGGCCTCCACGTTTAGCCAAACGAGCATTGGCTTGATGTAGTGTCTGATGGACATACACACAACTGTTGATGACAGCGTCACGATGAGCTGGTGTTGCAGGCACCAATGCACACACAGATGGGAAGAAGTCTGGCGATGTCCATGAGGGTTTCTCCAAGTCAACACGTGTCGTGAACTCCTTGCCCACTTGGAAGAGTGCTGAATCGGACCAATCACCGAACCAATTGAGTACACAACGATTGAAGAGAGCTGGCGAAGTGGCAGCACGATCTTTCAAACCATCAGTTGATGGATTCATTGTGAAGACAACATGCAGATTGCGCATAACTTGTTGAGTGAACCTGCAAAATTTCGAATTTATTACTATAGTTCTTGAAATGCTCGACGCATTTAACTCACCATTTATACAGTTCATCGCTGGAATCAAGCATAAGACCCTCACGTTGAGCTCCCTCCTTGCATTGTGTCATCAAAGTTGTATACTCATCGCCCTCAAACAATCCAGGAACCTAAAAATACATACACGACACTCACCTCATCTCCTTTTTTAAGAAAGTTTCAACTACTGTACTCACCTCTCCATTAGCCAACAGTGTATTCATCCTCTCCAAGAATCCAGAGTCCAAGACATTCGATTCATCCAAGATAAATGCAATTTTCTCATCCTTACAACCGGATCTTCGCAGCACACAACGCAAGTCTTCGTCAAAGTCCTCGCTGGTGTATTTGTTGTGGACTTTGATTTGGAAAATGGACAAGCCATTCATCCAAGCCACGAAACGTGACAGAGTGGTTTTGCCAGCCCCAGATACACCAATGAGAAGCAAATGACCCTGCGGTTGCCGGAAGATTCGGTCGATACGCAACACATGCTCGAGAACTTCATCGAACAGCACCAATGGGACATCCAACTCCTCCTCGTAGAACACCTTCAAGCGAGCTCTTACATAATCACGCAACTCTTCACGATTAACCGGCATATAGTCCTTCGACAGCCAGTTGCTGTAGAGAATCGGTCGAACCAATGCCTTCTCGGCATCAACACCCGGGAAGTGTTTCAAAGCAACAATGTCAATGTTCTCATTAGTCCATCGGCGTTCATTATCCTCAACCAAACGATCTTGGAACAAGCGAAGAGCTTCATGAGCCCACAACCTTACCAAACCCTCAACTGGCAGGGAGTCCAATGGACGAATAGCTTCGCAGATACCTCGAACCCATCTGGTCATCTCACGTGGAGAGTACACATAATGCGGCTGCATGTCCTGAGTGAAGCGATCTTGCGATGATAAATAGAATTCCACCATTGCGTTGGTCAATGGCTCTGCGTAGCCACGAAGTGATGGCATAAGACGCAGCATAGCACGACTGAAAGTGCCGTAGATCTGTTTCAATGAAGTCTCTCCAGGATAGTCCACATAGATGATGGGCACATGCCTCAAGAATCTATGACTGAGTGGTTTACGACCCGGATCTGTCGGTGGATTACAAGCTCCAACAAACTGAATGCGTTCCAATGATACCCAAGCTTGATCGCTGGCGCGATAGAATCCTCTATGCTCGACCAACTGCCTCAAGAAAGAAATCACACGCTGAGTGCCGTACATGTCCATGTCTGGCAAATTGATTTCATCGCAGAACAACACAAGCCATTTGCCAATCTGGACTGGTGATAGTACAACTCCATTGGGTGTCTTTCTGTACTCGCAATAATGATCGAAGGTCTTGAGCAGCAACTCTGGTGTGGTTGCCGATGAGAAATTCAAGCCAACCACTTCCATGTCGGGAAGTGCACGCAATGCCGAGAACAGAGTCATAGTCTTACCCGAACCAGGAGGACCACAGAGAACTGAAATGAAAATTATTTATAGAAAGAGACTCGAAGAAATCAACAATCCTACCCAATGGCTTATGTTCAGCAAGCCAGGTGTACAGCAAGGATTCGTGACGAACTGTATCCAACGTTGGGACAACAATATCTGGTGAAGCGACTTTGTGGGTCTCCACTTCAATGACTGGCACTTTATTAGACCATGGTACCCATTCTCCAGCCATGTTAACCTCGTAGTCAATAATAGGCGCACCAGCGGCTCCCGGCAGTGGAATAGTAGTAACACTGCGTACAAAATCTCCCAAATCGGTGCGAACTTTGAGTTTAGCATCACCGGCAAATGACCATAGAACCGAGTACACCAAAGCCTTTGGCACATACTGTTCCAACTGATCGGGACTCAATGGAAAATCTGGATGCTGCGAGTTGAAATGTAAGATGTTTCTGCGAAGAACGGAAATATGAAATAATTTCAGATACCACCCGATAATCTACTCACCTTGCTGCTTGATTTATCATGGAGAACAACGAGCTGAGTGCTCTCAATCTTGTAAAGTCCATGATATGCTCTTGATCCATGGCATACTCCAAAGAACGCACCACAATACCATCAGCGGAGAAGAATGGCTGCAACAGCATAGCAATCTCCCTTTGAGTCTGCAACGATGGTGATACCTCATCTTCCTTATCCTTGCTCTTGAGCATTCCAAAGTCCTCATCTCCGTCTTCCAATGGAATATTCCTCAATCTCAACAAATAATTTTCGAATATCATCTCCGTCGATAGAACATCCTCAGAGAACCAAACCATACCGCAACGCGATACCGTAGCCAACGTAGCAAACTTCAAATCTTGCACTTCAAACATTACTCTCACATTTGGTGGAAGAGACAAACGCTCTCCATTCGGCAGTGTTAGCAGCTTATTATCATCCAGCACAGAGTTCAAATTCTCCACCCACTCTGGATCGACATCACCATCAAATATGATCCATTGACGCTTGTTGATTTCACCCCGCACATTGTCAATGATTTTCCTCAAAATATGTGTAAACAAACCATCAGTCCATTCCCTGGTATTCTGATCCATTACACCGTAGAGTGCCTCCTTCGAGATCGCCTTTGGGTCAATAACATGGGCAACTCCTTCCACTCCCTCGAAACGTTCAAGAGCTTTGAGTAGAACCTTCCAAGCGGTTGATTTACCAGAACCCGATGGACCAACCATCATCAAACCATGATTAAGATTGGAGATTTGATACAATTGCAGAACCTTCAAAAAAGAAATGACATGAAATATAAACCGACAATGGTAATCCCGAAGTTTACATTGAAAGAGTCCAACAGGGGGTACATCTCATACACATCCCCAATTGAACCCTTACCTTTGTGGATGAAGGATAAACAAAAAACGAGAACTACAACAAAAAATCGCCTGATCTTACTTTTTCGACCCATGTTTCACCGAATCCCTTTTACATTATGGTTTTCAGTTATAGATTCGAATGCAATAAAATGTTAGTTAAGGTTAGGACTAGAATCTAAATGTGTTTAAACTATGAATGGGGGCATTACCCAATGCCAATTACCTTTTCCATCCAGGCGGCGCCTTGTTCATCTCCCTCGCCGCATACCAAGTATTCCTCGTTGCAAACTTTTCGAATCTCCTCCTTCAGGCCGCCCATCTCGGCACGAGTGTAGCCCACATTAGGGAAGACATCACTCAACAGAGAGAACAACAGTGGGATATCTTCAGCCACCAACTTGGGCACCATTGTCTCGCACACAGACTGAATGAGAATCTCCTGTTCGGGTAGATTCTCCGCCACTGAAGCCTCGTCAATGTTTACTTCTCCACGTGCACGCATAGTTTCCTTGATCTTCATGATGCGGTCTCGTTTCACATTACCAGCTGAGATCAGCACAGACTTCAGAGCACGCAAGCCAAAGTCATAATGACTCTGATTGGACAGTTGTTCATCGCACAGTTTGAAGAATGGCACAATCTTGCAAGCCAACTTCTCTGCCTGTCGGAAGCCTTGACTGAATAGCATCACTTCTGCAATAAGTTGGCGATCTGGTGTGGTCATAGCCAAAGAACGGAAAAGTTTTTTCAAATTGTCTGGCAAATTGGAACGCCCAGCATAACCAGGATTCATGGTGATAAAGATAGCCATATCGGTGGATACGCGAACTTGCTTTCCAACCAACTCAACGGTAATACTCTCCTTGTTGCTATCCATTTCGTATTTGAGTGCCTCTTGAATAGTCTGAATTTGCTGTGAGCAAGCAGATAACATGCGCTCTTCCAAACGATTGAACTCATCAAAGCAACCCCAGGCGCCAACTTGACACAATCCGACGAAGATTCTGCCCATGGCCTGGAAATCAAAGGTTTCATCGCAATTGAATACTAAAACGAAGCGGCCAAGTTGATTGCCAAGCGCCTTCACTGATTCTGTTTTTCCGGTACCGGCCGGACCGAATGGCGATCCTCCCAAACGCGATTCCAAGGCTTGGGTCATTGTCAAGTAACAACGATCGGTCAATGGTGTCTGTACCAAACGATCTTGAACGCCGAGATACTCGAAACCATAGTAAAAGCGAGCGTTTGCCATGTGGATCGTAAGTTGTTGAAGAACCTTCAAAAATTATATTTGATTGTCAAGAACTTTCAGATTCTACAAGCAACTTACCTCAGTTTGTCGAGGATCAAAGTAGAATCTCATCTCACAAAGCCATTGGAACGACTTGGGATTGTTGACTCCATTGGCAATCAGACGACGTGTCACTGTCCTCTTGTGAACAAATTCATTGATCTAAAGATAAACAAACACATTAGCTGTTTTATTTAAGACTTTTTGAGAGTACTTACCAAATGTTCCAACTTCCTGCGCCTCAATGGGGGTTGTTCCTGCAACACAGAATCGGCCAACACATTCAGTGTCGACTCGACAGTGGTCAAAACTCGATTCAAGGGCTTTCCGTTACTATTTTCCGACGCTTGCTGAAGAGCCGCCTCCACATCTTCTGACCACAAAATCTGTGCAGCCAACACGACAATCTGTGCTTGATACCTATCGCACCACTCCATGTATTTCTGTGAATCAATCTGTCCATCCCTGAACTGCTTAATGTCCTGGACGGCCTGCGCCAAATACGAAGCCAACGTGAACCGCATTTGCTTCTCAACTAAGCTCAACCACTCGTTGATCTTTGGATGCTCTACAGTCGACACAGGGTTAATGAACTTAACCTCCTCGCCCTCTCTCGAAGCAATACCAAGAATAACATTGTTTTCTTCATTCAATAAAATGGCAGCAACGCCGGCAAACATTTTCTTGAAATGCTTCTGCAGACGGGCAATATTCTTGCTGTTGCCAATGATTTCAAGAAGATCCTCATCGCCCACAAAGTAGAATCTTGGGAAGGAAGTACGTTCACGCTCCAAATACTCTCCTAAGGCCTTCTGAATCTTTCCTAGCAAGTCAGCTAGACGTTCCAATGACCTCTGTACAGCTGGAATATTTAACACGTCCATTACCTTCGGTGATTTGGTAACCTTCTTCATGAGACCAAGAAATTCCGAGCTAATGCTCTGGAAACGTGAAGTCTCCACGGGCAACAGTGTCTTAATGTCAGCACTCCCTGAGAAAATTCCCTCCAAATACACCCAACGACGCTGGACATCAATCCAGACATCAAACAGCGCATTGATTCGGTTCAACTTCTCCTCCCATGTCAACGCCTCCTCTTCAAATACCTTATAGTATGGAGACAGTTTCATTGCAGCTACAGAGTTGATGTGTTCCTTGACCTTGTTAAACAAATCATCCCAACCTCGAATGATGCGACACTTGTTCTGATAGTTAATCAAATCCAACTCATAGTTCTGCCATGATTCACGAACTTGCTTCAAGAATTCTTCCAGAGCCATTTCACCTTGAGCTACCAGAATGATGTCTTTCACAATATTCTCATTCTTCAACAGGTTCACATCCCACACTTGACCCAGAGTGAGGTCAGAGATGACCCAATTTACGCGCAACTGTTTGGTCAACTGCTTCCAGTGACGTTCCTTCAGGGCATCTGATTTCAGCTCAACAATTAACATGTTCACCTTGATATAGCTCTGGATAAGTTTCTTGACATACTCATAGCTCTCGTACATGCGAAGACGCGCTGGCAGCTCCTTCAGTTGACTCATCATGGCTTCAAGTTGTTGACGCAACTTCCTTGGTTGCACAGACAACCACGGCTTCTCTCTGGTCTCATCAATTTGAGTCCAAACCTTGGAAAGTTCACTCCATACGCCACGTAAATCTTGTAGCTCCTCAAGGGCTACATTCATACGTTCGCTACTGTTGTTTGGAATTGCAGATTCCTGCAATTCAAGGGCTTCCTTGGCTTTAGCGACATTGTCACGTTCCTCCTTCAACCGTGAATACTTGCTCTCAAACATTTGCAACTGTTGTAGGGCGTCGTCTGGCCGGGTCTTTCCACCAGTTGGTTTGTTCTTTTCCCAATCGTTGAGGAAGTCTACAGTTCTAGTCTCGACAGCCTTGTCTTCTGCGACAATCTTAGCCTGCAAGCTGGCCACCTGAGTCTGTATGGCTGTGTCTTTGCGCTTAATGATCTCATTGAAAGCAGACCATTCGCCCTCGATGTTGTCCACATGTAACCAATTGTTGGGGAATTGGAACCGTTGGCGTTCCAGAATGCGTTGTGCTTCACGGAATACTTCGACTTGTTTGTCCCATACGAGCATGTCTTTCTTGAGGGACTGCACGTACGTGATGAAGCAAACAGCGTCTGAGGTACTTGCCGCTTCTACAAAGAGGATAATCAAAGTCAATAATCATTAAAAGCTTTCAAGACCATACCAATGCTCTGCATCTCCAAATCACTTCGAGACTTTGATACCTTCGAGTGGAAGGTGGACATCTCTGTGCCAAGTAGAGTTCCGAATTTACCAAGAGCCTCCTTATGCCATGAGTCATACTTCAGAGTAACCTTCGCCTGTACCTTGGCATAATCAATAATGATTGGGCCGTAAGCACGTCGGGTGTCCGAGGTGTCAAAGGTGGTTCGAGATTTCCTTGGAAACAAATCAACCATTAGAAAACAGCCTTACCCTGGCAATGTGTACTCAGCTTACTTGATATCATTCAAACACTTAATCCATAGATTTACATCTTCTCCCAACCTTCCGTATAAAGTATCAGCTTGCAAGTCCCACAAGCTCTGGTAGCGTAACCATTCATCAACGTAATACCTTACCTCACTGATCTTATCCTCAATGGATCCATAGGCGTTCTCCAAGATCTTTCCCTCGGGCAACTTTGTCAACAAATTCCGGTAAGTCTGAGAAACAGGCTTGTCTAAGCCCACCTGATAGCGAGAACTCTGCAAGCGGACCTGAGATGTCACTATGGCCTGCCAAGCAAACAATTGCTGCATGATTTGGAAGCGAGCCTCCTCAATCGATGGATACAAGTACATCTGCTGATTGGTTATGCGGATCTCATGGATCGCATTTTGGATCTAAAAACAATAATTAAGCATCACTTAACCAGGGGCTTAAGCTTAAAAACTTACCTGTGGTTCACCACCAAGCTTATGTGTTGGTTGAACTGGCGCGTCAGTATCCATAGACAAGTCGACCTCCTTCTTATTACCAGTCAACGCTTCAGTCCATGCATTGATGCCAGCTTGCAGACGATGAGCCAACTTCTTTTCAACCTCCTCATCTAACCGTGTAACCCAAACATTCAAATTGGAATACTGGCGCAATGATAGGTCATCAACCGCATGCTGAATCTTAGCCAGGATATCAGCAAATGTTGCAGCACTGTATGGGCAAGTCTCCAGAGATCGTACATCCACATCGAGTTGTTCTTCAACAACAAGTAAATCTTCCACCTATAATCAATTTCCCCATGTGAAACACATCAGGATCAATCAATCGGACTGTACCCACCTTCTCCTGGAATTGTGTAACACACTCAGACAATCGCTGAACATATGGATCCAACTTGTAGCTCTCCCAAACCAATGCTATACCTTCAGAGATTAGTGCCAGAACATCTTTACGCAGTCCAGCCACAAGTGGGACTATACTGGCTCGATCCTCGATCTAAACAAAAGAAATTCAATTACAAATCTCAACTTAACGACCAACTATCAGAACATTTAGAGCCATTGGTTATTTCGATGCAAAGAAGAGAAGATAATCAAATTTTTCTAAAAGGGAAATGAAAATGCATGCATGTTTTCTTTTTGATACTACTAGCGATTGGCTAATTAAGAAAATCAACTTAACGGAAGCGGAAGGGTTTTAAGAAAATATTTAAATATTTTTCTTTTTTTTTTAATTGTTTATAAATCTACCTTGAATACAGAATTTTGTGCTAAACTCCTATTATTTAGCTGCATGGAAAAAATATTTTTAAAAGTAGTTTTCTCTTTTTTCTTCTTTTTTTTGATTTCTTGCTTTATTAATAAAAAACAAAAAACAAACAAATATCGACTCAAAGTGGGTGTGGTGGGGTGGAATGTGTTCTACATGTGTTGGCAATGATCACGTAGTTGCTATAACGTATTGGTTCTGTAATTAAATTGGGTTTAGGAGTGGATGTAGTTGCACATATATGGTCGCAAAAGACTACAATTAATATGCGCTACATTTTACAATATTTAGGTTTAAAAATATCCAGTACTTAGAAAAACAGCGTAAGTGAAATTAAAATACGTTGTAGGCGCTAGTTTGACGAACGATTAATAAAGGCCTGAGAGAAATAGCATCTCCCAACAATCGTAGCAAATATCCTAAACTTTTTTATTTAAGATTTTCTCTTGCTCTTTTCACACTATTCGGTTTTGAACGGACGGCAAAAAATCGAACGGCGACATTATTTTAGTGGCGTGAATAAGAGCATGGCTCCTTTAACATTACACGGTAACGGCATTTTGCCGTTTAGCAGCCGTCCACTGCCACTGCAATCCACGGCACCCGGACGGCGGTGGTGTCGTATGATCAGCTGTCGATCAGATCGAGCCATTTGTTTACGATTCACAACAGTACACCACTCAATTACAAACTGAGCTTGTGAAGGAAAAAAGTCGTGCATAAACCGTATAGTGTGAACGTGTTGCTAATTCGGATTTTCGCCGTTCGATTTAACCGAATGGTGTGAAAAGAGTCTAACCAAAGCAAACAAAAAGTCCTAGTAAACATATTGGCAGTCCACCTTTTTCGAAAGAAGTACACTGTACTTATTGTTTATGCATGAAGTTAAATTATTAGCTTGTACCACATGGAATATCTGATTTTATAGAAATCTTCTATGGCTTTTATGAGATCTGCTCGGTTTCGGAATACTTTCTGCCGGCAAAATGACTCCAGACTGCGGAAAAGGTAACATCAGGAGAGCATTGCGGATGGGGAAGCATTTTAAATCCCAATTGTAACAGTTTTTGCACCTTTAAGCGTGAGGTATGGGGTCTAGCATTGCCATGCAATAGAACTGGACCATGCCTATAGACCAACGCAGGCTGCTTTATAGCCAATTTTGCATCCAGTATGTCGGTTTCCTCACATTATTTGATAGCGTTTATCGTTGAAGAAATTTAAAGTGGATTGGTCCTTTCTATGTCCACCAGATATCATAGAAGGAGATGCAGCTATGTGTTTTACTTTTTCGTCTGCCCAGGTCTTTTACGATTGTCACACAGAAACCATTTTTCATCAAAGATGATTATCCGGCCCAAAAAAGGTTCATTTTGATGTCTTAAGCTATGCGATTTACAAATTTTTAGGCGCTCTAGTTTTTGGAACTCGTTCAATTCATGTGGTACCCACTTGTCGAGTTTCTTTACTTTTCCTATGCGAGCAAGGTGTCGAATTATTACCTGGGGGATACTCCCATGATTTGTATAATATCCCGCATCGATTTCGTTCAGTCTGCATCTACCGCTGCTCTTAAAACATTGTCGTGCCCCGGTTTCCCACGTGGTTCATTTTCGACGCTAAAATCTCCCGACGAGAACTGTTCAAACCAACTTCGAATGGTGCGTTCGTTTACCGCTTCATCCTCAAATAAAAAAAAAGAAAATTGAACCTTCTGGCAATGTAAATGTTCACCAAGAGCTTCCTATTTCGGAATGACTGAAAATCGGACAATTTATGTGGTACAACCTAACATATCGAAAACTTGTTTTGTTTTTATATTTATTTTGACTTTACAGGAGAATTGCAATAAACGTGTATATTACCAATAATACTACTTTGGCCACACTTTTTTCCTATTTGCTACACTTTTTGGCTCCAGACTTCTTTCTTTTTATGGGTGACAGCACTGCTTTGCTACCAACGAAGAAGAGCCTATGCCTTGTAGCTCAGTGCGGATGAAAACGCGATGCATGAAATTTTGTCTTTACTTCTGAACCGCTTCTCCTCAAAAACAAAAAATGTCTCGCATCTTTGGTTTCCATTAACTTTTTACTCTAAGTCCTAATCCCTCCACGTAAATCCGCCTGGAAGGTCCCATAAGCGGACACTCACGGTTCCATTTTTGTTGTCCGGTTGAAGGAGAGAATTAAATACAATAAACTGTATTTTGAAAAAAATAATACAAGGAAGGTTTTTGATGTAAATAAAAACACGTGGGCGCGTCCGTTTATGGAATTTTTTTTTTCCGCACAGAATGTGTAGAAATGTAGTGTCCGCGTCCAATTATGAGACAGAATGTTTTATGAATGAAAGAGATGTTTTGGATAGCCACGGCGTAGTAGGTAGTTTGTTTGCTTGTGTGTGACCCGAACTGTGTAGGTTCGAGACCAAATGGAGAACAGCAAATGGAAGAAAAACGAATAAAATCTAAGTTTCTCCAAATCGCTACACCAAAATGGACCTAAATCGAATCGAGTGCTCTGGGATTTGGAAATATCATTTTATTAAAAGAAAAAAGATGTCCTCAAGGAGTTTTCCGAAAGAAAACTTTAATCTACAGTTTAATAGTAAAATAATACGTGACTTAATCACCAGACTTCGTTCCAAAACGAGGGGCAGAATCGATCTCTCAGACTATCGACAGCTACTTTCCTTTTTGAATAAACATAGTGTCATATGATTTTTTAAGGTCCTCCCCTTAATTCACTAAAATATAAAGTTCATCCGTGAACATGAGTTCACCCCAATATCACCCAAAAAGTTCCACACCCAAACAGCTTTATAGTAACATAGTGCGCATAGCTTGCATGTGCACAAAAAATGTGTGCCCAAGGTATAATTCCATTAACAGAATTCAATTGAAGAGAGATTGGGAAATCGCAGTGCATTTTTAATTTTCGCTAAATTCAAGGGATTTTGCTGTAGTGTCGTATTGAAATACAGAATGATTTGTGACGTGTGTTTCCATTGCAATAAATGGAAAGCGTTTTTGAGTGCAAATATCTCGAAAACGTCCCACTTTCTCGAAACTTTTCTTTTTTTTCGTAATTTCTACGGAATCCTTTACAATTTACGACATTACCTCGAAGTGAATGGAAATCGTTTTTGAATGCGAATATCTCGAAAACGTTACCTCATACCAAAAATATTTTAACGGTCAAAATGTTGGGTTTTGAAATTCTCTACATGGTAAATGACAAGTTCTTCAAAATTTTCAAATATTGCATGAAAATCTTTCAAAATATCCGAAGTGAATGCCGTTCTGAGTACAAATATTTCGAAAGCGATGCGTTCTACAAAAAAAAAATGATTACTTTCGAAACTTAAGTTTCTGAAAATATCCCATGAATGGTGTTCAAAATATTCGACTTAACCCCGAATTAAATAGAAATCGTATTTGAGTGCGAACACCTCGCAAACCAAACAAAATATTATACTTTAGGCCGAAATTTAAGTTTTTGGAATTCTCTACATAAAAACTAGTAACTGGTCTTACTAAACAATTTTTAAGTAAATACTTGATTTTCATATACATAAAATTTAAGTAAATGCTGGAGAACAAGCATTTACTAGTACATACTATGTACTAGATGCGGATGAATTTCACTAGTAAATACTTTATATCGTATGCACAAAAACTAGTAAGTATTTATTTTTTGTAGCATTTATTTGACTTTTTTCAAGTATAGCAACTTGTAAATTTGCTAGGTTGCTATATTTACCGAAATGGCTGCATTTCTACGTATTAATTCCGAAAAAGTTTACAAGAAGCGAAAGGTTACCGAGTCTAATTTTAAAATGCTTTACCGTTTCGAAAAGGAAAACGTAGAGTGGCTAAGTGAATAATTTATTGGCAAGCATATGATTTTACTCGAACGAAAGAATTGTTTCATAAATTCATATATTTACGGCACTCAAACTGAAACAAGAGGAGGGGCAGTTTCACCTCAAGAAAAGATGAGGATCTTTTTATGATACGTTGGAGATCCTGGATTACATCAGAGTACTCTTTCTAGAACAATAATTCTGTTGCAAAACTCATAACCATACGACGACGAAAGTGGCAGTGGATCGGTCACACTCTCCGAAAGGGTGACAGGTCCATAGCTAACCAAGCGATGCAATGGAACCCGCTTACCCAGGATGGCAGGATACGCGGCGGTCCTAGGAGTACGTGGCGCAGAACAGTTGAGAAGGAAGCACGGCAACTGGGAAAGAGTTGGGGAGAGCTGAGGCACATTTCCAGAAATCGCACACGATGGCGCGTAGGCGTTGTAGAGGCCCTAGGACCCACAAGGGGATACAGGACATAAGTAAGTAAAACTCATAACAGATAAAGTTTCTCTTTGGATAAAGTTTCCTTCCAATAATGAAGAACACTTGAAAGCAAAACATGATTGGCTTAGCAAATACAGCTTCCCATCATGTATAGGAGCCTTGGACTGCACTCATGTAGAAATAATGAAGTCACTTTTATTCAGAAGAATATATTAATCGAAAGGCATATGCTTCCATCAATATTCAAACAACATGTGATGCAGTGGAATGTTTTACAAGTGTGTATTGCCAATGGCCAGCTTCAGTTCACGACTCCAGAATTTGGAGAAACAGTTTTCTTCAACCTATAATGAGAAATTCCAGTAACAGCGTTTTATTGGGAGACGAAGGGTATATTATTGCACCTTGGTTAGTGACGCCTTTTAAGAATCCAACAAGTAATCAATAAATTGCATTCAAAAGAGAGAGTAATAATTGAAAGATGTTTTGGCAACTGAAGAGGATATTTCCAATTCTACAAATCTGCATACGTCTTAATTTAGAAAATATTTCAAATATAATTCTGGCATGTTTCGTTTTGCACAATATTGCAAAAGCATTTAAAAGATAACATCGATTTCCAATTGCCAGAAGAATTAATGGCCAGTGTAGTTCAAATCCGACGATTGGGGCAGATAAAGGCAACGCAATTGTTTTGCAATAACGATTGAGAAATAATACAAAATAAGTATATATTACCAATTTTGAATGAACTTATAGTATTTACTTGAATGAATCCAGTATTTACTGGAAGTATTTGCTAGCGAATTAAAACTTATTTTTATGCATACCAAATCTAGTAAATACTTAAAATATTAGCTTCTACTAGTAGTACTAATATTTACTTAGACCTTTTATTACTAGTATGTACTTAAGTTTTATGCATACGGCCTATAGTGTTCGAATTTACCCCGATTTCGAATGGAAATTGTTTATGAACTCAGATTCGAACTCAGATCAACCGATCAAAATGTGAATTCACCACAGAGTTGTGAGCCAACATAAAGAAAACTTTTAACTGCAAACCTCGCTTCACACTAAAAAATGCTAAAAGAATATGTTTTGTCGAGGAGCTGCTTCTTTTTATTTTCAAAGCTTTAAATACTTAGCTCTTAACATAAACACGGTCAAGTAAATATTGTTTATCACCTTTGACAATATGTAAGTACAAAGACACTTTACCTTTGTTATAAAGTTGTTTCAATTTCCATTGTGGATACATCCTTCTTGTACATCAATTTAATTAAATAAAATGACTTCAACTTCTCACGACTAAAAAGCATTGCTTACCTCACTTATGTCAGCCAATTAAAAAAGAAATTTCGAAAATCTTATTCTAATTTATTCTAAATTTGAAATCTCCAAAAGTTAGACCATGTCTTAACTCTCGAGACGAATGCTAGTAAGGCATGCCAAACAGACACATTGTATTCCACAGACAAAACATTTAGCAACTCATGATCATTACACCGAGTTAGAGAAAATAAAATTCTTCATTGTGTTGTTAAGAAAAGAAATCAAATCTCAAAAAAGAAAAATAAAACCAAGCACTTGGGTGCAGGTAATGGCAAATGACCAATCTAAATGATTCAAAATAATAAGTGTTATGTGGTCGAGTACGTGTAACAGTAGTAAAAATGTAAAAATCCTTTAAAAAAAAAAATATAATTCAAAATCTACGGGACACTTAACAACATATCGACTCTGTGACACTCACCTTTTCCAAAGTACGTTCATATGTGCGGACACTTTCGATCAACGAAATGGCATATGGGTAGATTTGATTTGCCTGATGGGCCTTATTCACGATCGTCAGTGGAACTCTGCAAGAAATATTTTTAATTTCTACTCTGTGAGTTGCATAAACAGTACCTGAATCCGAGGTTCTTGATATTCCTAACTTCCTTGGAGAGTGTGATAATTTCGGGAAGGAAATTCACCCGCAATTTCAAGACATTACCACGACCGGTACGAGATCGAGCCGATTCAATGGTGAAAATGCGTCCATTGATGCCAAAATTACGTTCCTGTACCTTCCTTGCCCAGTCTTGGAATACCTCCGAGATGGATAGCTTGGCGCGGAAACTGTCACCATCTGCCTTTAACTTTTGACCATCGATGTGAGATTCCCAGCCTTTGCCGAGAACATCCTCGACACGCTTGAGATACATGGTAAGTTGGTTGTCGATTTGACGAGCCCAAATGATGGAACCAGCCACGGGCGGTAGATCTCGAACCACGGATAATCGGCAGGACTTGCTTTGCGGATATTGGACCTGAAAGGGGAAATTGTATTAAACTTCTAGAAAAATCGTCCGTCTCCACCTTAAATTTCTCATGCAACGCCTCAATATCATCCTTCACTCGCTGAATCAACTGAGTCTGGTATTCTCGGATAGCCCCACGGATGTGGGGACGCACAAACAACGCATTGAAACGAGAGAAAATCCTGAACATTTCGTTTGCGTTCTTTGCTGTTCCTAGCTGATCGCGAAGGTGGGCAGTAATCCTAGTCTCTACACGATCTGGAAGGGGAACATCAAATTTACCAACTCTCTCCAAAAACAAGAACAAAACCACCTACCAATTCTTTCCTCATATCGCTTAACTGCAGCCTCCCAAGCTTCAGAACCCTCCTTGGTAATGTCCAAGCAATCCACCTCCTTAACGTTCTCATAAGCAAGATTCACTTCCTCGATGGCATTAGCATCGGCAGCCTCTAAGCTGTATGGTTGCTTAACCTCTGGTGGAGCGTCACCAGCGGCAGCATTCTGCTGTTGCTTTGTGGGACGTAACACCCGCAATATCACAGTCCTCAACTGTTCATGCTGCCTGCGGAACTTTCTCATATGCTCCATGCGAGCTTGTAGCTTCTTATGAGCTGGGGATACACGCCACACCATCTTCAAGTGTTCATCGCGCTTCTTCTTGACAATATCACGCAAAAGACCCTGCAACTTGTCATATTCATCATCCCAGCAGCTAAAGATCTCAAAGCATTGATTCATAACCCGTTCGAACTCATCGAACGGAATGTGCATCAGGCGTCGTGTACCCAGCACCTTCAACAGCTGCTGACTGAGATCACGCGAAATCGCTTCGATTAGCTTCAAGCAACGCTGGATTGGATACTTGGTGTTGCGGACCTTTCGCAGATGGGAGAATATCTGCTGCACAGCTGGTCGAATCTTCTCCAACTCCGTGGCAGACAGTAGATCATTGATGGGAAAATCTTTCATCAGGGGATTGTAATCAGCGACCATGGCCAAGGCCTGCTTGAGACCAGTGTCAGTGTCAAACGACACAGTTGCATGGAAGCGCTTGCCATGTTTCAGAATGTCCAGGGTGAGGGCAACTTCTGGCGACTCTCGCTTCTCTTGAATTCGATAGAGAGCCCTTTCCAAATTCAACCAGAATGAAATCTCCTGAAGGGCTGTGCCCGACGATGGATCCCTATCCAGCTTGGTGACCTTCTTAATCTCCTTAATCCAACGATTCACTCCGTTCTGCAGTTGATTGAGGAACGTGGAGTCGTCCACTTTGTCGCCAAAGTCAGCTACCTTTGCCTTACGGTTCTCCTCTGCACATTTGCGGATGACCTGTCCTACAGCACTGTGTGCTGCGAGGGTAATCTCCGGAATGTCGATGTTCTGCTGTAGATGCAGCAAACCCATCTCAAGCTCGGCCAGTTTCTTCTCAACAGATGGTGCCATCTTGTCGCCATCACGATCAGCACGACCAGACTCCTTGACGTAACTCTTAAAGAAGGGAGCCAAAGACTTGCTAATGAAGGCGTGCAGAGTCTCATATGGTGATCCTTCGGAAAAGTTAATAAGACGTAATTGCGAATGAATAGACTTATCCGCTTCGATGACTGTGCCACGTTTGATGCACGCCAGAGAAGCCATACGGCTGTTGCTGAAGTGCACCTCATTGCTGATGTAGTAAGTCACAGATTCTTTCTCTTCTTCACCCTCTGCAGGTTGTTCATTTTCATCTTCTGGCAGAAAGAGAAAAATACATGAAATCATTGAAACACCAATTAGCATTGCTATATAATCTGAATTATTTTATTCTCCAAGATATTGAGGTATCTCTCAGATGGCAGATATGAGGAGTCCTCCCACTTTCTACCCATTTCCAAGATTTCAGGAATTGATACAAGCTTTGCTCAGTTGCATGAAATGCATTACATGCGTGATAATTGTAAACTAAATTATTTGATTTAATAACAAAATGTTTTGAACAAGAGAAATGTGATTCATGTCATCAAAGTCAAATAAAATGCATTTGTCGCGAACCACTATTCATTGTGGAAACCAAAATGATTTGTTTAGAAGCATACCTAAGTGTAACTCCAATACCCAATTAGACTTATTAACTTCTACTGAATATAACTTTAGAAGTGTGTGTCCAGTAGAATCTGCTAAAACTTTGATTCATTTTCAAAAAATATGAAAAACCACGAGCGCATTATTTGGTTTCCCAATTCGACTGCACAGCTTCCAATTTGGTATCAACGATGTTCAAAACAATACTACGCTCGATCTATTGTCGGATACCACTGCAAATCTCCTATTCCCCTGACAGCCTACTTAATTTCTTGCAGATACCTCTCCCTTGTAAGGCCACTATGGAAATCCCATTCGAATGGAAAGAAGAGCAAATATAGCGGACAAAATGATGACACCCCCACAAATTGTGAAAAAAAAAAAATGTGCGCAACATTTTCTAAATCTGATTGATTCATTAAGAAACAGGATATAAAGGGTGTCCCAAAATTCACGCACTGTAAATGTTTTATTGATTCATAAAGTATACAGTATAGGGTTATCTATGGAATAGCATATCGGGTAAATGGTCTCCACAGCTTTGCTGGCACATACGCACTCTTTTGTAGAATTTTTCCGTGACCGTTTTGCATAAATGTGGCTGAATTTCATTGATACAGCGATCAATTTGCTCCTTCAAGGCGTGGGTGGTTGTGGGCTTGTTGGCATAAACTTTAAAAACCCGAAAGAAAAAAGTCCAACGGCGTTAAATCGCATGATCTGAGCGGTAATTCTGGTCACCAAAACGGAAAAGTACACGACTAGGAAATGACCCATGCAGTAATTGAACTGTTTCTCAGGCTGTATGGCATGTGGTACCGTCTTGTTAAAACCACATGTCGTCTACATTCGTATCTTGCAATTTAGCCACAAAAAACTGAATTATCATGTCGCGATAGCGAGCAATACTAACTGTTATTGCCTGACCAGCCGCATTTTCAAAGAATGGTCCGATGATGCCTTCAGTCCCAAATCCACACCAAACAGTGACACGTTGTGGATGGATTTATTTCTCAAAAATCAATCGTGGATTTTCTGAATCCCAAATTCGACAATTTAGACGATCAACAAAGCCATCAAGTTGAAAATGAGCCTCATCGCTGAAGATGATTTTGTTTAAAAAATCAGCATCCACTTGTTGTTCCATAATACATTCAACGAATTCTCTTCGCTGCGCGTGGTCAGTAGGCTTCAGTTCTTAAGTCAATTGCACTTTGTATGCATGAAGATGCAAATCTTTCGTGAGAATACGCTGTAAGGAGCTTCTCGAAACATTGCCGAATTGATGTTCCTGGGCTCTCGATAACTCTCTAATGAACCGCTTCGATGTTTTGTGTTGAACGACTTATTGAAGGACGGCCAGAGTGTCTATGACCACTCATTGATCGAGTGATCCTGTGTTTTTGAATTAATCTCCTCACAGTTCATGAAGTTAAATCACCATCACAGCTCCGACTACATTTTGTACGAAAATTGCGAACTGTAGCTGCCAGACCTTCATTATTTTTAAAATATTGCTCAACAAGAAAAACGTAGCACCATTTTTAATAACCCTGAACTGTTACGCTACACTTTACCGCACAAATGGCGCAAAATCAAATCTTGTGTGAATTTTGGGACACCCTTTATTTAGACCGCAATGGCATAAAATTTCTCTAAAAAAAAACCTTAATTCTTCTTGTTTTAAGGGGAAAAACCGAAAACTGGGTAGGACAAACAGTTTCGTTGAAACAGGGTCCTGTGAAAAAGTGCCTACGCACACAGCAAATTACGAAACCAATTTGTAGTGTATTAGGGTGAGACAAATCGTGTGCTACCCTACACACTTCCAATTTTTGCACACAATCGTTATCTTTTCCAACATTCATTACCACAATCTGTCGCATACTTTCTACTGATATCTAAAATAAATAAATATTTGGCGCAACAGCTCTTTAAGTGCCAGGGCCTAGCTTCTCGCAACCACTCGTGTTGTGTGCGTTATATTTTTTCACACGAATGGAAGGGACCTACAGTTTTAGTGCCGTATCCGGAAGGGGCAATTTGTTTTGAGAAGCTTTTTCGTGACAACAATACTCTCGGATGTTTGTCAGACGTTCGCGACAGGTGGGATCGTGAAAAAAAATTTTTGGTGTTTTCTGGGATTCGGACTTGGAACCTCTTGCGTAATGATCCGACACACGATCAAAAAAAAAAAAAAAAAAAAAAGGAGGCACCGTGCCTCCCTACATGCCAATTTCAAGTCTGTAAAAATGTTTCCCTATAAATTGCTGTGTGTGTAAGCAAGATATTGAACTGACAAGTTATGAGATCCAGAAAAAATGCTATAACAACACTGACATCGATAACAGATAACCACGGTCAAGGCTACGAAGTGTAAACATAAACAAAACCAGCTGTTGGCTGTTTGTTTACACCAGATTGGCGGTGCATCAACCCGCCGACAAATGTTGGCGAAAATAAAAACAAAAACTGACGTCACTTTTTCCAGCAGTTTACAAGAACGCATGTCGTTAAGTAAACGTCAAAATTGGACCGGTTGCCAAACGGTGTGTCATCGGAAGAGCGATGACATCATCAAGGTGGACAAGAGAAGAAATAAATGGCCAAGTGGAATTCCAATTGGAAAAAAAGCCAAATTGAAGTAATTTTTTTGAAAACCTCAGCTCATGACTCATTTTCAAAAGTAAAATTCTGGAAAAAACACACCAGAAGCCCCAAATATCCGACCGAAGAGTAACAGACGGAAAAAAATCGATAGCATCCGACCAGTGTCGGCCATCTTGGGCGTATTGCAGTGAAAATTTTCAACTCCCCTACTATTCAGAAAAAATCCATTTTTACCTTTCAAGCAATTCCGTTGGATGTACAATGCCTGAACCTGAGGATCACTTAGAAACTTTTTAATGCAATCCTGGTTGTTGGTATCCTCCAGAGCCACATTCAAAGCTGGTGGAACTACATCTTCCTCGGGCAATAGAATGGTAACTGCTTTCCGGATGTAATTGGAGAAAGCTCCATAATCCACGATGGTTACACTCACTGTGTCCACGGGAGCCTCTGTATTCTCCAGAGAATCTCCCATGATGGGTTTTGATTGGTAAAATCACTAGAACTTAGCTTGTGAAAATTGCCTATCTACAGATTATTGATTTTTAGCACAAATTGAAATTAATTTTCGCGAATTCCTATCACACACGTCCACACTCGGTTGGACAAAAAATTAGAATGACGGAAGAATTGCAACTGCAGAGGAATTTCTCACAATAGAGATGGTCTGTCAGATGAGCAAAAGGGTAAAATTGTAGTAGTTGAACTAGTACAATGTGATAATAATAGGCGTGTTTCACTTAAGATTCGTCTCCTCATTTTCTATGAAAAATGCAGAGAGCGTTATTTTGACGTTTAAAAATGACAAATGAGATTTGGTGGAAAAGATTTTTGGAATTACACACAATTCAGAAATGGTTTTCATTTCTAATTTATATTGCAATTATTTTAATATAAAATTGTTACAAAAAATACACAGCACACAAATACTGCTTTTCTTTTCTTAAAAAAAAATTAGAAGACAATCAGAGAGTGAGATCATATGCGTTTGACGGTTAATTTTCTCCTCAGCGGAGAATTCGTGTTCCATTTAACAAATATTCTCCGCTGAGTAATCAGAGGAATATCTCGGAGGGCTCCGTAAGTGGAACACGCTTTGTTTGTAATTATTCAAGCGCACAGACTCTTTTTTTATTATTTGCAACTGGTGGCCTTTTGTTGGGATGTTTTATTTTATAATTTTGAATTCTGCTCATCTGCATTTGAATTAGAGCGTGTATTTTTTGATTCTTTCGGAATATTATCTTCCTGTTATATGTTTCTTTATTACCGAATCTTCGGAATGTATTCCTTTTATTCACAGAAGAAAGACGGAATAATCAGATCGAAATATTTTTGACGCCGGAATAGATGAATGAAATTAACGAAGATTAATTTTCTTCCCGTTAAAAAATTGATGGTGAGGCTATGCATTTTGCAGTAAAAAAAAATTTATGTGCAGCTCTGAATATTTACCCCCTCTTTTACCAGATGGAACTAAAGCTATCCTCCCCTCTCCAGTTGCTTTTAACGATTCTATTTCTTTGTTGTAAAGCAACGTTTACATTCCGATCTTTATCTTAAGCTGTGTTTTTTTTTTTTTTTTCATTTTCTATTGAATTGAAATCATGAAATCTCAAAACAAATCTTGTTAAAGCGCCCTTATTGCTTTCATTATTGAATTCAGATTTCTTTCTTAAGAATAAAAAGGTATTTAGTTATAAAATACATTTTTAGTCGATAAAATCGATTCTCAAAAATAATTAAAAAACTTGTAGTCTGTTTGAGAAACATTACACAACTCAAAGCATTATACCAAAATATTGATCCCGCTTAACTCACTGATCGCAATTAGAAAGTGAGTCTGTCACATATGACTTGGCTCCAAATGAGACGAGCGTGTTGTGGAACTAAATTAAGCTTAAGCCGGCTCGCAGATCGAGCTCAACTTTTTTTTTGTCGGTAGAGCTGCCACTTTTGGAAAATGAGACTTGATCAAATTCGGAAAAATATGAGTAATTTTGTTTTACTGTCCTAGTGAATATTGCAGATTCTTTCACTATTTTGAAAAATACTGATTAATACATTGTTTTAGAAAACTTCTTGCTAAACTCTAACTCTTGTTTTTCTCCTATTTTTAGTAATGGCTTTAAGTACAAATTAATGGAACAAAATAACATGGCTGAAGCAGTGGACGCCCAATTACCATCAAAATAAACCTCCTAGTATGACAAAAGTGAAAACAGATTTAAGCTCAGAGTTGTGTTATCACCGAACTAATTCTCTTGGCTGCTGAAGACGCTGAACGAACTGAAATTCTTTCGCATGTGGCATTACTGTGCGGCGACAAGAAGGTTTATCCGCTCCACATTTTTGTAAACCGAATGAATGTTCTTATAGGAAATGAGAACACCAATATTTTCTTTTTTTTTATTTTCATATTTTTGATTGCAATTTATTAAAGTATTGAAAAAGTAATTGCTGTTTCTCTTCTATATAAAGATGATTGCCCTTTGGTTTTACCTAAAGTTCGTTGTTGTTTGTCTTATTGAAAACGTATCTACATATGTATATACGTATGTACATACATATGTATGCACTATTTATGCTTCGAAATAGGGTAGCATAATTAATTTTCGAGCAGAATAGTAGCATGGGCCTGCAAGACTAGCAAAATGCTACTAACAGCAACTATGGCAGCTATGGGTCACTATAAAAAAAAATTACAACTACATGAAAATGTTTGAAGACATTTTTGTTTGCAAATACCTGGTCCATCATATCAAAAAAAAAAACAACAACAAATGATGCTGTCGCAGATAATTTGCGACTTGGAAGTGATAGTTCCACTTCTTAACTTTGAGAGTTAACTCAGAAGTCTTATGTCTTAAGAGCACTCATAAATCTACACTGTTATAGGTTGATGAATAGGTTTATGATGCAAATAGTTTAAGATTCTTCGGTGAATATCGGCCTTAAATTTAAATCGTATTCCAAATGGTTTTCATCATTTATGTGCTTCGACATCAAATTTTTAGCTAAAAAGTAAATTTTGATAATTTCACTTGTCCATTATGTGACAGAAAAAATAATTCGTTCTGTTTATTCTGTTTTCTTGGAACAAAAAAGAGTAAAAAACTACTTCGTCATTGGACTTTTATAATCTTGACAGTTCCTAGAATTTCCTGTTTCTTGTGTTGACACTTATTTGACTTTGTATCCAAGAAATTGTTGTTTTCTCATTCTCTTATGACTTCTATGACGATAATAGAAATCTTTTGAATCTTAAAAAGTCCTATGCTTTCCCGTACAGGAAATTCTCTGTGGTATCTGGGTGTGTTCCGACTATCAGATTTACGATTTTTGGCATTTTATAATAGAAATCATGGGACTTCTGTGATGGTTGAAAGGGGCTTTAAGTTCGGAATATTTCGACGTGAATAAAGAAGCACCAAATGTGCTATTCCATACTGGTATTCTTGAATCAATTGTCGAACCTGTTTCTTAGGCAAGTCGTGAGAATGGCAAGGGGAATCTCTACAAGAGTGATCCATTTTGGATAGATATTTGAAGCAGAAATGAGACGTGCTTTCACGAACTATCTTATAATGAAATGGATTGAGATATACACATTTGTATGTCAGTATTCATCTAATAGAGGCGATGACTGATGCGAGAATATCAGTGTGGAAGAGCAATGCTAGAGAAGAAGAAGGAGGAAGAGCTATGGCAGAGGAAGAACTATGTGTAGAACGGTCCAATGAGAAGAAGAGAATATTCTGGATGAGTAAAAAAAAGAAACTGTCGTTCAGACTATCCCGAGCGAATAAGGATATACACCATTTATACCTGTAATAATATCTGATGTTTATTAGAAAAAGTTGTTGAAAATTATTACACTTCTCTAGCTAAAAAATAATCCCCATTGTACAAGAATTCTGCACTTCCCTAGGTGCTAGAAACCAGAGAAATGCATAATGTTTACGTACACTTCTGTCCAAAAGTCTGGCCGGCTGATAGAAAATGACGGTACCAACTGTCACTTTTGACATTTCTTCATTAGTTTTTTTATCCATAGAACGTGCCTAATTTTTTATTTTGTTAAAAATTAACTAAAAACCCATCAATTATACTAAGCAAAATGCAAATCCTCTTAAAGTACAAACATTTAAGTAAAATTAATTTCAACTTGCATAGCATATATCGCTTGGTGTCACAAAGTTGCACAGGTTTCGATGTTAGCACCAAGTGCCTGCTTAACCCCCACTCGGACTCGATGTAATGAGGTAATTTTCTCTCTTCCAGATCACTCAACTATCGAATTCCGTGAAGCGTGACATTGAATCCCATTGGCGAGATAAAATCAACCGGGGGGAGTTCAATAAGAGCGCCGCTTCGAACAAATTCTATGTCCTTTCGATGTTTCCCTATCCCTCGGGGAATCTACACATGGGACATGTCAGGGTCTACGCTATAAGTGACACAGTCGCCCGATTCCATCGCATGAATGGTAAAAATGTCTTCCACCCTATAGGGTGGGATGCGTTTGGCCTGCCTGCCGAGAACGCTGCCATACAGAGGGGAATTGAGCCAGCTGCTTGGACAAATCAAAACATCGCACAGATGAGGGAGCAGCTCCAGAGTTTGGGGTGTTCTTTCGATTGGGAACATGAGCTGTCCACATGCAGTGCAGATTATTACAAATGGACGCAGAAATTGTTCCTAATGCTGCACAAGGAGGGTCTTGCTTACCAGAATGAGGTAGGAAGGGCGGGATTCTCTTTGGTTAACTGACCTCTTTTCTGTTGCAGGCGCTTGTTAATTGGGACCCAGTGGATAAAACAGTCCTTGCTGATGAACAGGTCGACGCTAATGGTTGTTCGTGGCGGTCTGGAGCAAAAGTTGAGAAGAAACTACTCAAACAGTGGTTCATTCGGACGACAAAGTTTGCAAAGAATCTCATGGAAGGATTGAATGACCCCATGCTTCAGGATTGGAGAGATATCATCAATCTGCAGCGTCATTGGATCGGAGAGTGCGATGGGTATGCATTTCAATTGGGCAGCCTTCGTGTTTGGACACAGTTCCCTGAGCATCTGATGGATCCTAATGCATTCCTGGTCCTCAAAACCACCCACCACTTGAAGAAGTCTACAAGCCCACCGAATTCGGTAGAGAATCCCTTTACAGGGGGAAAGATTCCGATTATTTACAGCGATGATGTGGAATTCGCGGACAAATGCGACGTTTACCTAGCAGCACCAAGCTTTATTGAAGCGGAGAAGGAGTTCTTCGCTGATTTTGGTTTGCAGGTCGATGTTCCTAGAGAGATGGTGTCGAGCACCTCTCGTGAGTCTGTGCTGGAGAAGGCCAAAAGTCTTCGAATTGGCGGGTATCGGGTAAGTTCCAAGCTGCAAGATTGGCTGATCTCCCGTCAGCGGTACTGGGGTACTCCCATTCCAATTATTCACTGTAGCAAGTGTGGAGTGGTTACAGTGCCAGAGAAGGACCTTCCAGTCCAGTTGCCTTTGAAGAAAACTGAGGAAACACTCCGGGTCGATTGTCCCAAGTGTGGTAGCCCAAATGCTCGAAGAGAATCTGATACCATGGACACATTTGTGGACAGTTCTTGGTATTACCTTCGCTACCTGGATCCCAAGAATACTGAGCAAATCTTCGACAAGAATTTGGTTGGAAGGTGTATGCCTGTGGATCTGTACATCGGTGGCAAGGAGCACGCTGTGTTGCATCTGTACTACGCGAGATTCATGAACCATTTCCTGCACTCTCAGGGATTGGTGCCGTGTTCAGAGCCCTTTAGTCGTTTGTTGGTTCAGGGTATGGTCATGGGGCGTTCGTATAGGGTGAAGGGCAGTGGGAAGTATTTGACGGAACATGAGGTGGGTTTGTAGCTGGTTTTAGGGGAACACTGGTATATGTCTCTCTTCTAGGTGGATGTTGTGGATGAAAAGAAAAACAAGGCGCTGACAAAGGACACTAAAGAGCCGGTGGTAATGTCGTGGGAGAAGATGTCAAAATCAAAGTTCAACGGAGTGGATCCATCGGATATGATTGGAGAGTTCGGTACCGACACAACACGACTCATCATTTTGGCTGATGTAGCGCCCACATCGCATAGAAATTGGTCTACAGCGAGTAAGACGGATGATTCTTAGATTCTTTTTCGCCTCAGCATACCATTCTGACTATTTTCAGCATTCCCTGGTGTTCTCAACTGGCAGAAGCGCCTTTGGCTTACTCTGGATCAATTCTACAAACTCCGTACAGACGACTCACCCTCGGACTTCAAGCCATCAGATGAAAAGTTCCAAAAAGAAGATGCAAAGCTTTTCGATGCTCGAAATTACTATGTAGCTGGAACCACCTTCAACTATCGTCACACTCATCAACTTAGCGTTGCTGTATCCAAGATGCAAGGGCTTACAAATTCCATAAGAGTAATTTTCCTTAAAATTTCTCCTAAAAGATGTTCTTTCATTGAAATCCGCCTCTAGCGTGCCCCCAAGGACGTGATTAAGCATGGCAAACACTTTGAACGTGCCTTGGCTACTCAAATCATTATGCTAGCTCCAATGGCTCCACATTTTGCCTCTGAACTATGGTCAAAGTTCACTTCGGCACCAAATCGACTAAATGCCAGTTCTGAGTATATCCAGTGGGAGAAGGATGTCCTGCAGCAGCGTTGGCCAGATGTGGACAATGAATATCAATTAGATTTAACCATCAAGGTGAGGTTTGTCGAAAAGATATTTAAAGGAAGTAACATGAGATTCGATTTCAGGTGAACGGCTTTGAGAATGCAGTGATAAAGATTTTACGCAGCAACATAGACAGAATCACACATAGCGATGCCATGGACATTGCCTTCAATACGGAATCGGTGACTTCATATTTAATAGACAAAAAGATTCGAACAACAAACTTCGTACTCTATCCGGGCATAGAGGCGTTATTGAATATATACGTTGACAAAGCGACGCAACCGAAAGACGAGGGACCAGTAGATAAGGAAACTATTGTTAGTAAATAGACAAGCGAATGTAAGACTAGTCAAGGACACATGTAGTTTTAGATTTAGTTAAATAGTGAACAAAAGTTATTCTTAAGCAAAGCTTATACTAGTGGTTTATACTGAGTTCTAGGAAATGATGGCATCGAGTATTGTTTGTATAAAAAGTGAGAGCAATCGGTGTGAAAAGTTGTGGTTATTCTTAATTATTTTCAGTTGATTTTGAGTTGCTTGGAAATGATCACATCAAAGGGTTTGATAACGTAGAAAAGTGGGTCAAATTAGGTAGTAGAATACGAATAGATCACACGTTATTCCGAACATAAATCGAGAGTATTTTGTCAGCGGTTATAGAAAGCAGTGATTCGGATTACTTTGGTGGAATGTGTCGGCAATGTAAACTGAATGAGGGATATCAAGATGAGAGAAACATTCTTTGTGAAGCCTTCAAAAGCTTATTGTAAAGCAAGAAATAAAGATGTAAACAAATTTGAATGCACATGGAGTTATTGGTTATGTCAAGATACAGGCGATGGAAAAACAATTAAAGGTATTTATCGTAATGTAGTAAGCAACAAAAAACAAGCAATATTATTTACAAAGCCTCTTATTGACACAAAAACTACTTAGCAGCTCAACCGTGTTCTTAGTAGAGATTCAAAAACATAAAGGGTTATTCATTTCGAGGTTGGAATTTCACATCCCTGCCATATGGCATCTGTCAAATCTATCTGTCATCCATAGTGACAGGTAGTTAGTACTAGTCTTGCCATTTTACAATATGGATCGTTTAACCACCGCATAACGCATTACTGCTGACCATAGAATGCGCAGAACATACACGGATTGAATGCTGGAAAATCAACAAGTTGACACCGTGTTTTAGAACAAAATCTTCTTCAGCGATGAGGTCCATTTCTCGTTCGGCGGCTACGTAAACAAATAAAATTGCAGAATTTGGAGGTCTGAGAATCGAAATGTGATAGTTGAGAGGCCATTGCATCCACTTGCGGTGACAGTTCGGTGCGCGTTGTAGACCGGGTGGCGTGATCGGGCCGTATTTTTTTTTTAAAACGACTGACGCCACGGTTATAGTGAATTCTCTGCGCTATGGTCAAATGATAACCTGAGATTGAAGACATTGATGTGAACGATATGTGGTTCCAATAGGACGGTGCCATACAACATGTGGCTCTATTGGAAGAAAAGTTCCCCGACCGTTTAATTTCGAGATTTGGCGATATCAATTGGCCACTAAGATCGTGTGATTTGACCCCGCTGGATTTGTTTTGGTGGGGCTATGTTAAAGATCGTGCTTATGCAGAGAATTCCCAAACTTTGAAACACTTAAAAACCAACATCCGTGAAGTTATGGCCGCAATACAGCCACAAATAATGGAACATCATGCTCCGTTATAGACAATTGTTTTACGTCTGGAAATTGGAACTCAATTGTCAACGACTTCTCATTAGCCGCTCAAACATTTTCTGACCATATGCCATTGGAAATTTTGGCAGGGTCTACGGCAAACTCAAAGCTGTTAGCTATTCCATAGAAGTTGGCTTAGAGGGACAGTTTTCGTTCCTCTTATAAAAATAATTTTAACACCGAGCTTTTGAATCTGATGGAGCATAATACAGCTTCATACATTGATGTTCTAACCTTATCGTTAATGCAAGACCTATTGTAGCTAGTAAGTAGAAGTGGTTCTATATTGACTGTCTGAAAGCGAGAAATAGATTATTTGCACCACTAAGGTGCCTAAGGAGCCCAAATACTAACTGTTCCAAAGAACTCTATGCAGAAGCAAACAAATATTTCAAACGCCTTTGTATAGAAAAAAGGAACATTTTATCCAGCAAATGATAACAGCTTTTAACACTTAAAGATCTTCAGTAGACTTCTGGAAAATGGCTAAAATTTTAACTGGAATATGAATTCTTTACAAGCGTCACTCCTCAGTTCTCTCTGTTACCGCAATATGCAGCCCCATTCTTCGCGGACAAAATCCTAGATATGCCATTTACTCCTTACGAAGTGGAACGTGACTCTTCTAAAACAAGGAAAGGTCAAGGTGACAATCGGATCCCTTTCGAATTTTACAAGAACAGTTCTACAGAATTTCTCACCGATGTTCAATTGAACCGCAAAAACTTGTGTTAAAATTTAAACAAAAAGGAAAATCATTACGGGACATAGCAAAAATAGTTGGCAGAGGCCATAACACAAACAAATTTAAAAAATTTTTTTGAGAGGTTCAAAGAAGCTAAAGATCGACTTCGTCCTGTAGGTCAAAAAGATTGCCCGAAGGTGAAGTACGGCCTATTGTTAGGGAAGTGCTAACAAATCCAACAGCAAGTGCAGTGAAAATTAAGTGAGACAAGCCGAGCTTCTGATGTTGTCGTTAGCACAAGTACTGTTCGCTGGACGCCGAATAGTAATGGATTACATGGCAGAGTGTCTCGAAATAAGCCTTATATTTCCAGAAAGAACCAAAACCAACGACTGCTTTACGCCCAAAAGTATGTACAAATGAGGGATTGTCATTCTGGGAAAATGTTCTTTTTTGGTGACGAGATCAAATTTGAAATATTTGGATCGAAAAAACCGGCCGGTAAATATGGAGAAGCAAAAACAAGGAATGTAAAGAAAAAAAAATATAAATTGTATGTATGGCAGAATAGGGCGTTGAAAATCTAGTCTCTATTGACAGCACAATGAACAAAACCGACTTACCTCAACATTTTAAGGGAAAATTTACCATCAAGTGTTGCAAAATTGAGGTTAGATCAATTATGGGTCTTCCAGTCGACCACAATGGTAAAAGCAGCAAACCTTAACCCGATAGAGCATTTGTGGGAGTACCTCGATAAGCAGATTCGAAAACATGTCATAACCAGCAAACTCGTTAAAGTGTGTTTTATTGGAAGAATGACAAAAAATTCTAACAGAATACAAAAAAAGTTGGTTGGGTCAGTGCCTAGAAGCTGTTTTGAAGTCGAAAGGGAAGCAGACAAAATACTAATTTAAAGTTTTTAACTTTTTATTGTTAATCTTTTTGTTAAGTTTTGTTTGCCAAATTTTTGAGAAAAAAAAACAAAATATTTCATAAGAGAATACAAACCATTCGTTGAAATAAAATATTAAAAATACAAAGTGGAAGTGTACACTTTTTTATGACGCTCACAGTATATGTAGGGCATACACTACCGTTCAAAAGTTTCGAGACCACCAATAAGTTCTATAAAAAGAAGGTGTTATCAGAAACATCCGGTAAACTATTTTGTACCATTATTTTTATTTATTGTAGTACACTATATAGATAAAGATAGATTTAACTTTGTCGAAGTATCCTCCTCTAGCTTTTATAACAGCTTTAACAAGTCTAGGCATCTTCTTTATCAATTCTGATATTGTTTCGGTTGGGGTGCCCATAAAAGTTCAACTGGGCTTAAATCTGGCGACTATGGTGGCCAAACCATGTTGATTAATACTCCTTATACTACTTTCTGTTGCAGAAAGCTTGAACACAACTTTGAAATGTGTTTAGGGTCGTTATCTTGTTGAAAGATAGAATGGTTCTGTAGACTTCTTTGTTAAAAATGCCCTCGAAGCGAATGAGCTCACTGGTTCCGCTGAAAGAAAAGGATCTCCACACCAAAATTGAATCACCTCCATGCTCTACGGTGGGCATACGAGGGTGGTCCAATAAGTCCCTGAAAAATGAAATAAGGAACACTCTTATCGGTATAAAAATATTTTATTTTTCAACATAGTCTCCTTTTAGCTCTATACACTTCATCCAACGTTTCTTTTGATGCCCTCCAAATAATACGATTTCTCGAGCCCCTCAAAATAAGCGTTTGTTTCAGCGATGACCTCTTCATTCGACCCAAATCTCTTACCTCCGAGCCATTTTTTCATGTTTGGAAACAAGAAATAGTCGCTTTACCCGTTTCTAGGTAATCGATTTGAACCGCGCGCATCCCAAAAAACTGTCGACAAACCCGCCTTGGCCTTCTTCGGCTTCGATTCACCAGGAGAAGTCCATTGTTTTGACTGTTGGCCTGGTTTCTGGTGTGTTGTGGTGAATCTAGGTTTCATCCACGGTTACGAAACGGCGCAAAAACTCAGCCGAATTTTTCTGGAACATCGCCAAACACACCTTTGAAGTTGTCAATCGAATGCGTTTGTTGTCGATTGTGAGCAAACGCGGCACCCATCTTGTGGAAAGCCTTTTCATGTCCAAATATTTATGTAAAATCGAAATCACTGAGCCATGTGATAAGCCTGTGGCCTCTTCAAGCTCGCACACTTTCACTCGCCGATCGTCCATTATCAAACCATGAATTTAGTCGACCATTTCTGGTGTGGTAACCTCAATTGGGCGACCAGAACGTTAAGCGTCACTTGTGCTTGAACGACCGCACCGAAATTGAGTAAACCAGTGGTGAATGGTTCCAATCGATGATGAAGAGTCCCCATAATATTTGATAATTTTTTCTCACAAAAAATAGTGTTTAATGAGCACTCGAAATTCACTTTTTTCCATTTTAACGAAAATGCTAGTAGGCGTCTATATAAAATGACTGCCACAACAAAACTATTTGACAGACCTGTCTGAAAATTTGGGTGCGTTCTTTTGAACGATGATTCTTGACAAAAAAAAAAATAAATTCAAGGTGACGACTCAATTTGTGTTAATTTTCAGGGGCTTATTGACCCACCCTCGTAATACATCGTGGGCAAGGCGGTTTGTTCTGCGGAACGTTGAACGAAAACTCCTCTCTTTGTGCCAACCAGTTTGAACTTAGATTCATTAGTCCGAAGAACTCTTCTTCAGTCCTCAATGTTTCAATTTTGGTGAGCTTTAGCCTAATATGGTCTTCTTATATTGCGCTCGAAGTAACGGCACCGGAACGGAAATAAATTTGGCACCCGTCTCGTAGAAAATTTCAAAACCTTTGAACTCACCGTTCTTGAAATATTTGCTCTTTGAAATGATTTTCATTAATTGCGGGCAAAAGTTGGACATGTTGGAAAATTTAAAAAAATTCCTCGTCCCAGTTTTCGTAGGACGCAAAGTTGCTTTTATATATTTGAACTTAAAAATGGTGCCTATTAACTGTGGGCCAAAGTTGAAGATTTTGGAATATCTTGGAAAACTCTGAAGAGAATTTCAAAGTTTAAAATTTCTGTTTTCGTGATATTCACACTCAAAACGATTTCCAATAACTTTGAGTAAAGTTTGAAGATTTTAGAGAATTCCATCTAATTTTTGAAAAATTTTGAAAAAAGTTTTAAAGATATTTGCATTCGAAAATTATTTCTGTGCAAAGTTACGACAAACAATGTTTGAATTACTCGCCATCGAAAATGGCAGCTTGAAATTTTGGTCGAAACCATTTCTTATGCAGGATGCACCGTTTTCGAGATATTCTCACTCAGAAATGATTTCCATTATCCGAAGTATTTTAAATTTTTACTCACAAACGAGGCATGAATTTACCTACGACAGGGAAATAACCAATCTAAATCTAAAAGTCATTATTTCTCACCTTTGTTGGCCATGACATGACACGAACGTTACTTTTTCAATGTTTCCTCATACCATACTGAAACTGTAAATAGCCTACTAACCTAAATATAATTCAAAACCAAACAACTACTTTGTATAACCTACATATTGCATTTTATTTCCGCTTCCCTTTCCCCGTCTAACATAAAAAACCAAAAACACGACTCACTTCATAATCTCCGCCATCAGATTCTTCAGATACACATCCAGCTGTGAGTAGTCCAACAACGTGTTCCTAACAATGTCCAACAGCAGGCTCGGCCACAACTCCTCCAGTAGGTGTAGTTTTTCGACCGCATTACACGTATTCTCAATCATCATTGAAAAGTGCATTCGGCCGCGTTCCCTTGTGCTGGTATGCTCAAAGTCCCCACTAGGCGCCTTCTTCCACTGAAGCGCCTCCTTACCAACGACCACTTTCAAAGCATTATCGGCCTTCAACAGCCATTCCTTCGGTGTCAGTTTGCTCGATGAGCAGTTCTCTTCCAGCCTCAGCCGTGCCAACAATGGCTGTAGCATCGCATCCGGCATTGACCACAGGACCAGGTCAGACAGACCTGCATACACCTGCTGAGCGACACCTATTTCATCCTCATTAACCTCCTGTCCGTTGAGAGTTTTCAGGCCCCAGTGTGACAATCGATAGATGGCGTACAACCGCCAATCCTTCCCGCAAATAGGATTCCCCTCTGGATCAATGGTCAGCGAGGTGATGCCCTGCAATTCGGCAAGCGCATTCAATTGACCCATGCACGAGATATTTGTCTCGCGGAACACAAAGTGCTCCGCGTGTGGGAATCGCACTTTTACCCTTCCCAGGACCGCTGTGATACTATTAAAGTTTATGTAGCTAAAGTTAAGCGTATGCACATCGCCCGCCTTTTGTGCGCTCCACTGTTTGTCGATGAAGCGTAACGCTCCCGTGCCGTACACGTTCAGATAGCGGCCGCAGATCTCTATCAGGTAATCTCCGCCTTGTTCGCGTTCCCGCTCCACCATCTGCCTAGCGGTGGTGGCAGCTGCAGCAGCGGTGGCAGAACCAGTTGTCGTGGCGGTAGATGTTTTATTTGCGGCCAACGTTGTTCCATTGTTGCAGGATGACAAGGACAAAGTCACGCCACCAGCTGTGCAGTTCGAGTTGTTATTTGAGGAGGAACCGCTTCCAACACCACTACCACCGCCACCACCAGCTGTGCTATTACCGGGGCCATTACCCGTACCAGAGGTTGCAACTCCATTATTTGCGGTGGAATTGTGGTGGCTTAGTTGCGCTGATGCTCGTGTGGCAGCAGCGACGGTGACGGTGGCAGCAGGCTTCGTTGTTTGGGATCTCATTAGGCTGCCATGCATGTAACGTTTTGTTGTGACATTTGCATTCGATGTGCTGCTGCCGGGATTATTGTTGCCATTAATCGCTAGGCTCATCGATGGATTCCGCTGTTGTTGTTGTTGTTGTTGTTGTTGTGACTTGAATGACACTATTGCTCCTGTTCCTGATGATTTCTCTAGATTCGTTGCGCTTCCATTGTTAACCGTGGTTGTAGTCGATTGCGTTACAATGGTGACAGAAGGATTTTGAATAATCGCGGTGAGGGTGGTGGGAGCGGAACAAGGTATCATCGCTGGATCCATTGTTACCGCCTCTAGTTGGGTCTCTTCATTTGCGGGCTTTTCGTCCTCATTAGTCTCATTGTTCGGCGGAGTTGGTTTTTCTAAACTTTCATCTGTTGCCAGTTTATCGTTCTCAGGAAGGCCACCGCGTTTGCCTTTGGGACGCGTTACAACATCCCGGTCTTCGTTGTCTGAACTGAAGCAACTGGACGAGGAGTCGACATTGGGGCCCAAGCTCGAAGCAGACGAATGTGTTTTCTCCGATGGAGGGTTTGATCCAAAGAGATTTTGATTGGAATTAGAACTGTGATTCTGATTTGGGTTTTGGCCCTGAATGGGTGGCAGTTTGACAGCCTCGTGTTGGTGTTCCTCCGCGATTGATGGTGAACTGGCATCTGTTGGTAGCTGTACCACTTCAGTGGTGGGACTTGCATCTGTTACACGATTGTGTAGGGTTTGTTGTGACCGAAGTAACTCCCAGTTCGTGCGTGCATTCGAGATGACCTCCTCGCGTCGTATACTGCTAAATACATCCGATGAAAGGGTTGAGTAGCTGCTATCGGAGAGCTCCTTGTTGCGACGCCATGCCATGGCGGCACGACGAACCTGCTCCGTAATCGGCATTTGGCTTAGCATCTGCAGCTTGGGTAGGTAACTGACCAAGAAGGAGACACAGTCGCCTGCCAAAGACACTGGATTGTTCTCGATTGTGACCTCAAGCAAGTTGATAGCCTTTGCAATGGATGACATGTCCTCGACCTTGTGCAGGTCATTGTGGCACAGCCATAGGCGCTCTAAGCTTGTCAAATGGTTGAAACCGTTTACACGTTTGATTTTATTCCGTTTTAGATTCAACTCCCTGAGGTTCATTAGACCGGCGAAATCATTCTGATTGATCTGGCGGATTTGATTGCCAGCCAGGTTTAGTGACTTGAGCTCCTGCAGGCAGTTTATCTTGTTGCCAATAGCGGTGATTCGATTACCATGTAAATCGAGCACACGGAGGGTACCCTTAAGAGATGACAAGCCAGCAATGTCACTGATGCGATTCTTACCCAAAAGCAGAACCGTTAGATTTGACAGACCATCCAGGTTGGAAATCTTTTCAATCTGATTGTCGTAGAGGTCGAGGAATACCAGGTTCTGAAAAGTTTCTCCATACGAAGTCAGTAACTGGTTGTTTTTGACATTTAGGATATCTACGGGACTTTCTGCAGCACCAGCGTCTAACGATCCGGGTGTTGGTCGAACAGCGCCATCTATCGCCTTCACCATGGAACACTTTGTGTGGAGATTTCTCTTCAAACTCGACAAATGCTTCGAGTAGTTCGATATGAAACTCTTTGACTTTTTCATACCGCAGGTGGTGGTCGGGCTTGTGGAGTTCAAAATGATGGAATTCTTGACGAGTAGCCTGCTTGGATTGGTCCCAGTTTGTTGCTGTTGTGATGGACTAAATTTATTTAGGAACGCATTTGGTCCGACATTGCTATTAACTAGCGGCGATGTGGACATCTTGTGGTGTATTGCCATTGGACCGCTTCGTGGATTATTCAATAATTTGGCTTTTGAGGTATTTGTGGTGATGTTGGTGCTTGAATCCTTCTCCGGCTTTGAATCATCGGCGAGTGGTGGTGGTGGTGGTGGTAGTGGTTGTTTATCATCACCGAATTGCTGTGGAATATGAAATACATTGATTAGATTATGCTGTAGTGAGAGTAACCTAAGATTCGGTTCGTTTTCAAAGACAGGAATCGCTCCGAGTCCACGACGGTCGTAGTTGATACGATCTGGTAGTTTCTCCTGCTCCTTGGGACTGCGTATGATATGACACACTCCATTCGGTTGCTGGGTGACAACAGCTGCCGTCGCTTGATTGGCTGCCGACGATGATGAACCCGATGATTTGGATCGTTGTCTCTGAACAGAGGTGCGGTCCTTCTGTCGTCCTTTTAGCACTACTCCAGGTGGTTGTGGTGCGTCTGGATTTGGTCCATTTAATCGGTGATTGGTGAGTTTCTTAAAATAACTAGAACTTAGTGTGCTATAGGATCGATGAATTGGTCGTCGAAGTCTTGTGGTAAAACTAGGAACAAACGGTTCGATTTTCAGCAGTGACGTCTGAGGTATGTAAGAGGATTTTGTTAGTTTGTTGTTGCCACTATTGGCTGCTGCAGTCGTATTGTGGCTAGTTGTGGTATTCTCGCAGGTACGTCCAATGGCCGATTTGCCACGTAGCTTCGAAATAGACATTGACGTGTTTCGAACATTTAGGTTTGTTTCATAACACTTTTACCATGATTACACTTTGGTGGGATCTTGTGATACACTGCACTTGAAGGGGTGCTTGTTATAAATTTTAGAACAAAAAAAAAAATATTTAAATGGAGAGAATTGCAAGGATTTACTAGTTTTACTTTATTTGATTCGAAAGAAGGACTCTCCTAACACAATTTTACATTTTCTCTCGTTTTTATTGGTTTGTTTATTGAGGTTATGAGCGGTTGCTATAGTCATTGTTCCAAGTTCGTGTATGGTGGTGGTTGTAGAATACATTCCAGAGCTCACAAAAAAGTCGATACACCTTGCACGAGGGCTCTTGAATGGATATGTTCAGTACAAAATATTCACAGGTGCACGTGAGAGTTAAGTTAGTTAACCCCTTTGAATCTGATGCAGTGAGTAACGAGCTTGATGGTAGGACTGTGAAGATTGTTTTTCTCAAATATCCGAAGATATAATTTAGGTTAGTATTCGCTTTGTCGCTGTGACATATGAAAGTATTGGAGCCGTTCGCATGAATGAAAAGTTGTATTGAAACTATCTCAAAGGAATAATTGGAATAAAATGAGTTAGTCGATGAATGTTCACTCATTATTTACCACATCCTTGGCTGTTATTTCAAAACGTGAATTTTTACAAAACTTACTTGTACCCAAGGAGGACAGATGTGATATGAAAACTCAACCAATGGGGTCTTTATTGTAGTTTATGTTAAAAAGTACCACTAACCGGTGTATTGCATGGCTAAGTTTTATTCTATTGAAACCTTTCGTCTTGTCAATACTCATTCGGTGTTTAATGCTTGCTCAGACCTCGTCCAGTCAACGCAATTGGTCGGCAGCCATGCAAATACACATTACATATTATCCTTTGAACTATGATTTTTAATGCGATGTATGTTTGCTACTAAGAAAAACTATTAAACCGACTTTGATAAAAGAAAAACGAATGTATTCTTGAGGTTTTATGGTGCTTTTGAGTAGCATTCATGAAAATCTTGCGACATACCACAACCACCACCAAAATATACCTATGAGTATGCAATAATAACGAGCTTGCCTAACTTATTCAGATGGCTATTGAACGAGCAATGGGAGGTGAGCTGCCACAATGTGAGAAAATCTTGGTTTCTACTTATTTCTGAGATATAAATAAATTGTTTGGCTTGATGTACCCGTTGTGTTTAGACTAATTTTGAAAGTTTTTCTTGTAATTATCAAGAGTTAAGCTGCAGTTTTAGATTACTGTTACGACTGGGTAATATTGCGAACTTTTTCTTGCCGCTTATATCTGGGAACCCAGGTGAGGGTAATTTTGTGACCAGCTAACTGCTTTGGGGTATTCAGTAATTCCAACAAGCTTTGACTGAAAGTGATACCAGTTTAGGCCTTTGAACTCTGCCTAGTTAACAAAAAGTTCATATGGACTCTGTTTAAGTTAAATATGAAGCACTGCTGCTGGCCACTACGGTATCAGATTTTGTGAGATAAAGGCATATCTGCAGAAGCTGAATGTTTTAGGGCGTTAGAACTTGGAAGTTGTGATAAATCTCTTGAGAAAAACTATTTTTCAATTAATCGCGCTTATACATGTGTATACCACATGAAAGAAACGGTGGCTAATAGCCGTTCCTGGTGATTTGCCACTTTCCCTCCAGCTCCGCACTATCTGCTAAAATTAGTCTTCAACCATTTTGCGTCAAGTTTTTGGATGTCGAATTGTTGAAGTTGTGTTGCTGATTCGCGAAATGTCATTTCTCACAGTACTCTTCTAAAATAAGAAGAGAATCTTTCAAGGCTTCTATCGTATATTGTTTTGAGCTATGATCGCATACTTCGGTGTTCTGTATAACATTCTGCTGCTTGTTTGCTGCTTCCTTCCAGCTTTGGCTTTTTGTGGGTGGTCCCAGTACTTAGTTAAATATAAGGCACTATATTCTCGCGCATCCCTCACATTTCTAGAACTAATCAATCTCTGGGAATGTTAATTTTATATATAATCTCAGTCAACAAGATCAAAACCATGTCTTAGTAACTTTTCAAACCGAGGAAATCGATTTTATCAGGCGGATTCATGCATGTATCGTAGGCCGCTTGGAAAATATACCATTCAGTAGGCAGTAAAACCCATGCCAGGCTAGTGGCATGGCGGCGAATGTGAGCACTAACCCAATTCGCATAGTTAAGGGCTGTAACGTTTTGCAAAGCCCAGTGCCCAAATATTCTTATATGCGTTTGGGTTACTACCTGCCTGCAAAATTTCAGATTCCTAACTGGACAGGAGAAGCGATAATAATTATGTCGTTGATTAGTTTTTGTGGATTGTATCTGCAATAGTTATGTCGACATTGGTCACAACATCATTTTTTTTATCTTTATTATATTCTGCTAATGGATCGACAACGACTCATGCATTCATCTAATTTCAAACAAATAATTCTGTTACTCACTGTACAGATGAAATTCCCTTTATGGAAGTAAAAGTGTTCTTAAAACCTATTCAGGTATTCATAATTTATTTCCAGCAAATTTTTAAGATGCCCAGCTCTCCTTCGTGTTTTGAGATTTTTCTTTGGTCTTCTATAACCTCCTGGATTGCGGATATCGAATATTTTTTATACCAATCGGATTAAGGATTTCCTGCTCATTCATCGAACACCTACACTTCATATTGACTGGGTGTATTCATAACTACATAAACAAGTTATCGGCTTTCAACTCTATCCAATCCTTCTACACTTTGCATGTGGTGCCGATGAATGAGATGACCAGATCGTGTATCCTCAGATCGTAAATTTGTACGGATTTAACAAGTCCTGGTGAGAAGTGTATGCGTTGTTCTGCAGTTAACTTTGGAAGCCAGACTAACTCCCTGATGTAGCGTACCACCATATATATATAAGTCATAGCTTTGCAACAAGTGGACCTGATAGTGGTGTGGTATCTTGTCGATTGTTTCAGATGTGCTCACACGTTGCATTCCCAATATATTTACATTTAGTAGGATGCTGGAGGTGTATTTGAAAATGTTACTACAGCAACTACTCGTATGCAGATGTTCACTTTATTGGTGGGTTATACCCTGTATGTGAGTGGGGGGGTATCCTCTCGTGTTTTGTGAGGCAGCAACATCCCTTTTTGTCGAGCTCCCTCCACTGCAAGCGTACTTCTGTTGTTGATTTTGCTTATAATTTGAGAGATTTAATTAAATTCCATGCGTAGGCTTTTAATTAGGAAATGCACAGTGTATCGTTTGCACAAATAACCTGGAGTAGTGGCGAGGCAGGGATGTGTCTTGTGTGTGTGTCGATATGGAACAGAAGTTATTGAGCTCTGGCATGAACGCTATTCCAGATATGTTGTATTCAGGGTATTCAGACGCATTCAGACGATTGATAAAAAAGAATTTCTATGTAAAAGAGAAGTCGCAATAGCTCTTTGAGGAGCTTAACGTTAAAATTGGCTTTGACTTGTTCTATGGGTGAAACATGGTAGTGGGTAATATTTTTAAACTCAGTATTAATCACTCAGGGTATGACCGTTTTTATTTTTACTAAAAGATAGATAGGTAGAGTCAGCATCATTTGACAATATTTGATTCAAGTTTTGCACCAATAATCCATTTTTTATAAGTGTCAGCTGAGATTCACACGTATTTAGGTACTCAAACATTCTGTGCCAAGATTTGAAGAAACAAAAAACCAACCGTTTGGTAAGCTTCGAGACATGAATGATTTAAAAAAAAAAAAAAAAAAAAAATAGAATAATCAGGTTGCGGTGACCCTGAAGATGAGGAGGACACCTAACATTTTGCCACTGCCCAAGCATCAGCAATCTCCGTCGGAACCTCCTTGGAAGACCCTTTTTGAGAACCTGAGAGAATTGGTGGACATACCTATCTCGGCGATCGTCAGATTTTGCAAAAGGTTGGGATGGACGAAATTTTTTGTTCACCACATCAAACAATCAAGTCTACGTATCACCCTGTATTGAATTATTTTCCTTTTGTAAGTGCCCCAGTAAGCCTATGCGAGCCGGAAATGAAAATGAGTGATTTACTGGAAGTTTAAAGTCTTTGCCGTGAGAGAAGCGAGCCACCCACCCGGGTAGGAAAATTATACGGTTAAGTTGATTTCGAAAACTTTGTGGGCCGGTTACGCCTCTTGGTAAATTTTTTCAAATGGCATTGTAATCTGTTGCTGAAAATATTTTGATTACAAAACTTTGTCAACGATTTTTAATTCATTATCAGGCTTGGCTTTAGACGATGAATAACTACGTTGATACTTATGTATGTATTATTATTGAGTGGATTTCAGTTTCTTCGGGCTCTAGCACTCCTCCCACCTGTGTCCATTTGGTAGCTGGTGGAGGTGCTGTCTAGGTTTCTAGATTTCTCTCACAATTTCGAAAAGACTGAGCTTCAGGCTCAAGACCAGCTATCAGTTGATTTTGTGTCATAATGTAGGGGAACAAATTTGGTTCGAGTCTCCCTCACAGTGTAAAGTCTACACCAGTTGGGGAGAAATGACTATACCCTGTTTTGTCAGAAAAAAGACTTAAAATAATAACATTTGATTAAAATTAATCAAGTGGTTCTTGATCAAAGGAGGTAGGCAAAGAATTAATTCACAACCATTATATTTGACATCTTTAAGCTGTCAACTTTGTTCGATTTTGATGCGTTTTAGGTAGGACTATCTACAAACTAGAATGGACTTAGATCTGTGGTTTGCTCTTGAATTAGAAGCCAGTGAATCAAGTCTCCCCACAGGTTCTTGGCAAATATGTTCAATTAAGCAAAATGCATTTCAATATCAACACATAGATATTCTAAAATTACGATAAACTTAGATATTATACAAATGAAATGAGCTAGTTCTGCTTCATCGTTGATTGGTCTACATAGCCAGATATCCAGGTGACGTTTAAGAAGGAGAAGCAGACAAGCCAAGACAGAAATTTCCACCATGAGTTCTCAGTCATCAATACACTCAAATATAGCTGATCTCTGGAATTGAGATGGCTTTATATTTTTGACAGCTTGCGTTACTTATTTAGAATTACTTCGTGCTCAGAATAATTTTGCTTTTCTTTATACTTTTATCTACAAAAATCTGTTTTTTCTAAACGAAATTTCGCAAAAAGTGACAGGTGAAAGAGTTTGGCGTTTACCTTACCATACAGTCTAGATTTTGCGTTCAGCGTAATCTGACATAACTGAGCAGTCAGGGAATGGTAACCAGAACATGTCCAATGTTTATACTAACTTAATCACAAATAATTGTACAAGCAAAACAAGAAATTTTATTTTCTAACTTTTCGAACTGAAAAACACGTTAACATCTCTGAAGGCCATAGCTGCCTGACTGCCAAGACATCGTTTAGTATCATCATAGTTTGACAGTGTCCACACTTCATGCAGCAATAATCATCATTCAGGTCTCCCCTATGGTGAACACTCTCGTATTTCCCCTACCCGATCATTCAGGTCTCCCCTATGGTGAACACTCTCGTATTTCCCCTACCCCATCATGCGATATATCAAATTAAAGCTAGAGTTCTACGAAATTAAATGATTGTTGTACAAAAAAGCTCAAAAACCAAGGCAAAGGCGAGGTGCAGCCCGAACTGGGTAGACAGCAACTTCATTTGTTGAGCTCTGATTGGAGCTGTAATGAATAAATTGACAAACTCGTAGTCTCACCTATCTGAACGTCCAATAGGTTGGATGCTTGCTTTGCATCATTCTCTATTTGATTAGAGATAACCAGGTTACGGTGTGAATACAATTGTAAAGAAACCGTATGCTACTGATTGTTGTAAGTCTATTTATTGCATTGTGGAAACTGTCCTTTGTGATTTTATCAACCAAAATACTGTTATTACCAATTTTGACTTTGAAGTTCCTGGAAAAATTTTGAATAAAACATGCAAAGGCTTCATATTGTCGAAGCCTTCTAGCCACTTGTTATTGATGACCAAGTTTAGGATAATAAATAAGAACGTTACTATCACCTAGTGTTACTGCCCGAATACAATGGTGAAGCTGAAGCTGCAGTACGCAGTGAGTCAAAGTTGAAATACACGTACTCCACAGCACGCACACAGCTGAAGTACGAAAAGTAGCTGCAGCACAAGTTGAGTCAACTTCAACTTCCGAACGAGCTGCACTACTTTTTGACAGCTAAAAACAAAAACAAAAAAACCAAAATGGCAGAGCCGTCTACGGATAAATTCATAGCATGCCATTTTTTTTCCACAGTCATTATTATAAAAATTATAATTATAAAATCCACCACAAAAAATATTTTCACGAAACACAGCGCAATTAACTTTCCGTTTTGACAGCTTGACCAATCCAGCTGCGCTTCACCATTGCTACTTCAGTGAGCGACTTATTTGACAGCGCTTCTCCAATGTGTTCGGGCAGTTATGCTCGATTTCTATAAATAGGTGAAATAAAATCAAAAGAGTGACGATAGATCAAATTAACAATATGACAGAAATTGTGGAGTTAAATCAATTTGAAGTCGATGCTGTCGATGCGGAAAGTCAATAAGAAATATTTTGCGGATACTCTGGTGGAATCGTATTTCGAACGAAAACGCGCAAGGAAGCAATGTTTTGGTCACGCTATACGAAAAGAAAATACAATGCGACCAACTAATCTCGCAGTTACACGAATGGTAGGGATCTACAGTTTTCTGAAGTATCCGAAAATGTTGTTTGTCATAATTTTACTCTCAGAGGTTTATTGGATAACAGGAAAAGAGGGCGAGAACCTGGGTGAATAAAAGAGGTTTGAGGCAAGCTAAGGAACTTCTGGGACACTACAACTGGAAGACATTCGAAACGTGCATCTGCCTTAACAAGAATAACTTACGTATCCAAACAGGCTTCCTAACTAGGTATACAAACGAAGGCCTTTGCAGATTCTGCAATGAGTCCAGTGAGACTACAGAACATCTTCTGGAGTCTTGTGGGGCACTGACGCACAAAAGGTTGAAATGCTTGGGCAAGTACCAACTATCAGATAAGGATATGCTAACCATAGACCCACTTCTCATTCTCCGATTCCTAAGAGAAACCGGATTAGAGAGGGTGCTTTAGGGTGAACTATCCTTGCTAAGGCAAAGAAATAGTGTTTCACCCTCGATAACAATTTTGAAGGAATTATATTCTGAGAGGGAATAAACCTAGGAGAGGTATTCACAGGCACAATAGACCATTAGGTCGCAGTGCAAGATAACCCTACACAAATAATAATTTATTGGATATTTACGAGAGATGGGCCGTGAAAAAACTTTCTGGATTGTTTTTTTTTTAAATTTTTTTCTGGAACTCAAATTTTAACCTCCCGTCTGTCTTTATAGCCCTGTACATATTTTGTACAGTGTGTATAACCTTTATTTTCATTTGTACAAGCACCGGTTTTGAAATAAGTTAAACAAAATTAATGGAGTCTAACTTCAGACTCGTTCAAAACGATTCCAATAATAAAAAAAAAGTGTGAAGTCAGCCCCCATCCCTATTCTCAGGGTTCCGGGAATAGACCAAGGAACTCAATTGCACTAGCTAGCCTAAAACTATAAAAGCTATCATATATATAGGTATGCATGAATTTCATATCAGTCATACAGAAAATTAACCCAAACACAATGATGACCATGTTTAAAAAACCGTTATATTGGAAGTGGCTCCGATACAAGCAAAGGTCGCAATAACAAATTGTGTTGTTCGTATATACCTATGTATATACATATGTACATGTGACATATTGCTGAAAACAGCGTTTTGAGTAGAATCCAAAAATATTTCTTTTTAATTTGCGCTCAAATTGCGTAACCCAAAAGACTTGAAAAATTCATGGTAATAGAGCATTCCCGCATCTATGCGTAACAATAAATAAGACTGATAAGTTTTATTAATTTGCGAGATATTATATTTTTCATGTAAGATTTATTTAAAATATGGTGCTTGTACAAGCGTGTACGAACGATTCCAATAACAAAAGTTGAGAAAGTTTTGAAATTTGAGACTCGGGCGAAACATTTAAAAAAAACCCTAATTTGTTTGTTTAAATGTTGATTTATTTCTGACCTGGTGCTTGTACAAAAAAGTAAAGGCATTAAAAAATGATTCCAATACACACAAAAAGGAATCAAATTTCGAAACTTGTTAGTTAGCCCCCAATTAATTTTTTTAAGTTATTTTAAACCATTGCTTATAAAGGGTGTCCCAAAATTCATAAAATATACAGTATAGGGTTATGAATAGAATAGCATAACGGGTAAATGGTCTCCACTGCTTTGCTGGTACATACGCACTCTTTTGTTTGTTTTTTTTTTTTTTTTTTATAATTTGCGCGCGCCAAATGGGATATGAATACCATTAAATTATCTCAGGGCACGGGCGTTTGTAGAAATTAAGAGAGAGAGAAAGAAAGATTGGTGTAGTGGGTTTGAAACTTAGGTGGTATTAAGTTTCAGTAAACTCCAAGGGTGGCGTCCAGATAACTGGGGAGCTTGATTGTTTTGCTTTTTGTCGTTGCTCATGATTCACTGTATTTTTTCTCCTCCACCTGATGTCATCATCAGGATCAAGTTGCATTTAAACCATATGACCACCCTACTGCCAGTGTTATCCTTCGCAGTAGAGTTGACTAAGCTTTCGCAATTGATCGACTTTTTTATTTATTTCAGACGAAATAAATAGAAGATTGTTGAGATCAGGATTTGAACCGTGAACCAAGAGCGTGACAAGCGTTGATGTTACCACTACACCATGGCCACCCTCAATACAATATTTCCACGACCGTTTTGCATAAATGTGGTTGAATTTCATTGATACAGCGCTCAATTTGCTCCTTCAAGGCGTGGGTGATCGTGGGCTTATTGGCATAAACCTTAGACTTCAAAAAAACCCAAAGAAAAAAGTTCAACGGCGTTAACTCGCATGATCTGGGCGGCCAATTCTGATCACCAAAACGGAAAACTACAAGACCAGGAAATGACTCATGCAGTAATTGAATTGTTTCTCGAGCTGTATGGCATGTAGCGCCGTCTTGTTGAAACCACATGTCGTCCACATCCATATCTTGCAATTTAGGCACAAAAAAATGGATTATCATTTCGCGATAGCGAGCACCTTTTACTGTTATTGCCAGATCAGCCACATTTTCAAAGAAGAATGGTCCGATGATGTCTCCAGCCCAAAATCCACACCAAACAGTGACAGGTTGTGAACAGATTTATTTCCCAACAATCATTCGTGGATTTTCTGAACCCCAAATTCGACACTTTTGACGATTAACAAAGCCATCAAGATGAAAATTAGCCTCATCACTGAAGATGATTTTGTTTGAAAAATCAGCATCCACTTGTTGTTATTCCATAACCCATTCAACGAACTCTGTTCGCTGTGCGTGGTCAGTAAGCTTCAGTTCCTGAGTCAATTGCACTTTGTATGCATGAAGATGCAAATCTTTCGTAAGAATACGCTGTAAGGAGCTTCTCGAAATATCCAATTCTTGACCACGGGGTGCCGAATTGATGTTCCTGGGCTCTCAACAACACTCTCACGAACTGCTTCTATGTTTTGTATTAAACGACTTGTTAAAGAACGGCCAGAGTGTCTAAAATCACTAATTGATCGAGTCTCCCTGAATTTTTGAATTAATCTCTTCACAGTTGATAAAGATAAATCACTATTCCGACCATATTTTGTACGAAAATTACGAACTGTAGCTGTCATACCTTCATTATTTTTAAAATATTGTTCAACAATGAAAACGCGTTGTTCTTTCGTATAGTACTCCATTTTTAATAACCCTAAACTGTCAGCTGTCACACTGTCTTTTTTTTTTATTGGCAACCGCACAAATGGCGCAAAATTCAAATCTTGCGTGAATTTTGGGACACCCTTTACAATATAAGTTATAATAACGTGTTTAAACGACGTACAAACGATCAAACGTTTGCAATAAAATAAAACCAAAACAATTTAAACTTGGGCAGCCAACTTTACACAAGTCTTAGATATTCATTTGAACTCCAGACTCCTTATTTCTTGAGTTCCATGACCTCTCTCTTTGCCACGCAAGATAAATATTTACAATTCCCATATCACAAAAATGCCACAGTCATGCAAAATTAATGTCTACTGACGATAATAGAACTCGATGCAGAAATGGAAGACCTTTTCGTAATCATGTTTGTAAGGCTGAAACAAATGTTGTAAACATACTCGTGTACTGTGACTTGAATCAATTAAGGTCTTGAACTTTTTCTTTATTCAGCTTATCGTCTTTGAAGACACTGCATTACTCTGTTTATACCTACATCAATACCTTATCAGTTGCCTTGAAAAAAAGACAGCTGAAAGCAGACCTAATCAAAATGACCCAATTCTGTATTACGCTGTAATCCCCCAATTCATACTGAAATCCGATTCATTGCCATACAATAAAATTCACTTCCAAGAAAGTTCATCAATCCAAATAAATTAACCACATCAATAACAACATCTTCTGCAGTATGTCTCCATTTGTCAGTCGCAATTATCTTAGTTTAATATCAATGACCGCAATACAAGTGACATCGAGATGAATGTATCCATAGTAAGCAATTGCACATCGCAAAACCACAAGAAAATCTATGATCGTGGGTAGAACGCACAATTTGTTGCTGCAATACATCTGGCTCTAATGAATTCCTGCGAAAGTGGAATGCACGCAAAGTGTATCATGATGAAAAACAAATTCAGTAATTCAATCACCGAATGCAGACGAAGAAAACCGCATTTTCAGAGTGAGACTGAGTGTTGCTGTTCTTAAGCAACTACCCCTCCTCCACAGGGGATGATGCAAGTCAATTAAAAACGAACTGCAATACTCGTACATATGCTTTATCACTTTTCTTATTTCTAACAATTTAAATTAAAGTGGAAAAAAAAATCAATCTTAGAATGTATAGTTAGTAATGAGTATAATGGCTAGGAATACGTGTGTGTATATGTGTGTATTTTTGAAATAATCTCCTGGGTGTATCAAGTCTTGAGATCTTCAGATGATGGTAAAAGACTTAACATCGATGACGATAGGGAAGTTTGTGCAATATCTGCTTCATCGATGCTGGCATTTGTTAGTAATGGATATGGCCACTCGTAGCATATCGTTGGCCCATTGTAGTCTCGCAGTGTGGAGATCAGTTTATCCAGCCGGTCGACTTCAGAGAGATCAGCGTTAAACTCTTTCACTTCATCGATCAGTTGGTTGACGTTTGATTCGAGAACCTGTCAAAGAAAGGCAAAAAAAGTGATTGATTAGATTTGATTGAAATCACTTGGTTAAGTTGAACTTTGATGGGGGGTATGTGCAGGCGAAATTCCGCGAGTATTTATTTCTTATAAAATTATAGCTGATAACACTGCTAAGGTTCACAGCAAATTCCAACGACAAATCATAAAAAAAAACATTTCTTAGGAATTGAATTTCACAATATTTCTCATACGTAATAGTGACATTTGACAATGCTGTATCTTTAGGCCAATAAAGTGAAGGGTTGTTAACGTTTTATGAGTATGACCTGCAAAGTAAATTATGTCTCTCTGACGTTTTTATGCCCGAAACAAGGCCACGCACAGTGTCAACAAATGGTACGTTTTCGGACTAAATTCGGATTCACTTGTAATATTTTGCTAAATTTTGTTTTTAGTGAAAGGTAAATAATGTAAGAAAATGTACCTATACAGTTCAATAAATTTGGTGTTTATTACACATAGGATTTCTATCTAAATATTTGTTTCAACACTGTTTTTAAACACTTCAATATACTTAGATACAATTTTGTAGGCAGGTAGATCTACGATTGGAACAGCATCGCCATCAAGGTGCCAATGTCTTTTACTTGTCTAACATCGACGCCGATGGGAGACAGGGCATCGACAATAGACAGTGAACCGTAGATGGAAGGATCTAGATCACTGTAAGGTCGAATTGGCTTCTGAAACACAAAAGAGGAACCCGCTCAAAACTAACAAACGTAATAACGGGGTACCGTACGGTTGGGAATCCCCTAGGAGTTGTAGAGATGAAGAGCAAGAAGAACGAGACACACTTCTTGTGTATATGCTCAGCACTCGCCAACATTAAAAACGCTCAATAACGCCTACATGGCTAAAGTTAAAAATTTCATAAAGAAAAGTATTACTTTACTCATTGGCAACACAATGGAACTGCTTTTGGTCTAAATGTACCTCATCAAGGGCCACTCCAAACTAACCAAGCAGGAAGATATACTAAAGGGTGGTTAAGTTTTAAGGGCCGATGTTGATTTTGAATAAAACACAAATTATTTAGGAAATTACTGTCATTTCTTTTTATTATGATAATATTGGTATGGTTCAATTATGTATGGAACAAAATATCGACCAAATGGCCGCCGCGACCTCGGCGGCACACCTCCATCCGAAGGTCCAAATTTTCGATGACGCTAAGGCATAATTGAGGTTCTATGCCGTTAATGTGCCGAATTATCTCATCCTTTAGCTCTTGAATTGTTGTACACCTTTTCTTTCAAATAACCCCAAAGAAAGAAGTCCAACGATGTCAAATCACATGATCTTGGCGGCCAATTGACATCGCCACCACGTGAGATAACACGGCCATTGAATTTGTCGCGCAAAAGAGCCATTGTTTCGTTAGCTGTGTGGCAAGTGGCACCATCCTGTTGAAACCACATATCGTCCACATCCATATCTTCCAATTCGGGCCATAAAAAGTTCGTTATCATCTCACGATAGCGAACACCATTCACAGTAACTGCCTGACCGGCCTCATTTTGGAAAAAATACGGCCCGAAGATGCCGCCAGCCCATAAACCACACCAAACAGTCACTCTTTGTGGGTGCATGGGTTTTTCGACAATCACTCTTGGATTATCATTCGCCCAAATGCGGCAATTCTGCTTATTGACGAATCCACTGAGGTGAAAATGTGCCTCATCACTGAAGATGATTTTCTTCGAAAATTGATCATCCACTGTTGCCACTTCTTGCCACCATTGTGACCATTGACGACGCTTGAAATGATCAAGAGGCTTTAGTTCTTGAGTCAATTGCACCTTGTAAGCGCGTAAATGCAAGTCTTTATGCATAATGTTCATCAACGACGAGCGTGAGAGGTGCAATTGTTGGGCACGATGACGAGTTGAGGTGGACGGCTCTTCAGCCACACTATCGCGAACAGCAGCAATATTTTCTGCAGTACGAGCTGTACGAGCATGCACTGGTGTTTTCACATCTCCTACAGACCCGGTTTGCACAAATTTTTGCACGATTTTTCCGATTGTACGCACATTTGGACGATTAAATTGACCGAAAAAATCACGAAATGCACGATATGCATTTTGATTTGAACGCCCATTTTGATAATAAGCCTGAATAACTTTAACGCGTTGCTCGATTGTGTATCTTTCCATGGTTCAAATTGAGTTAGTCTGAAATTGAGAAATGTCAAATGAAATGCAGAAAAAGACTTGACGTTTAGGTGTGGTTTACATTCAACATCGGCCCTTAAAATTAAACCACCCTTTATATTTCTAACTTAGAAAGTACCACTCTTTACATTGGGCTCCGCCTACGTTTGAGTATAGCTCCCATAGAAGTTCCTGCGGAGCCGATATTTTTTTCCCCTCGCTAATGGGTCGGGTTGAATACAATTTTGAAGGGCGTTATCTGTTAATTTCAAATAGATGTACTACTTTCATATAGTTCAAGCAAGACTCCTCATTCAAAGGTATGCTTAAAATACGAGGCGTAGTAAATGGTTTGTCAGTCATCATTTGAATAAATGCGTTGAGTATATTTCTGTGTGAATGTTTGTTTCAGCAGTTTTTAAGAACCTCAACATACTCGTACAAATGTATGATGTACAAATTTATTTGGATACATTTTTGAACATACATATGTAAGTAGAAATAACTTGAAAGTATCACCCTCTATATTCTGCTGGAGTAGTACTTTAGGGCATAGGTCCATAGAGATCCGTGGAGAGCCAACTTTTTTTTTTGCCCGCAAATGAGTTGGATTGGGAATCGTTTTAAAGGGTATGACTTACTGATTTTAAATATCGTGTATATGTACGTATATAATGTACGAGTGACTTACAGAGCAATCTGATGTCTACATATTTTTTTTTTATATTTCTGTTAAAAAAGTTAAAGAGATGACTGTTTTAAGGCTGAACTATAATAGTCGGAAGCAATCGGAAGCTAATGTCATAATTCTACGTAAAGTTTCCTTGAGTTCTGTCAATTGCTCAAGTAGCTCATAATAGGCGTATGTATTCGGAAGTAAAGGTTCTCGTTCGATAACCGAAATTAAGCACCATCGGGCGCTGTTGGTACTTAGATGAGGGACCGCTTGTCAAGTACACTTGCGGAAGAGCGAATCCATTCGCTCTTTCGTAAGTGAGCAAAAGTGAACGAAACTTAACGAATCGAAGCAAAAAGCTATTATGGTCACACAATACAAATCCTGTGTATTCGCTGTGTTTCGGAAGTGGTCGTACGAAAGCATTCTACTATTATAGTTCAGCCTTTAAACAGATTTCTGTCGTCGTGTGACAGGGAAATTGTGAGCTCATTCTCGAGTCTAATGTAGATTGGTATTTGTGAGCTCCAGTGAGAGCTTCTCACATGAGTCTTGCGACTCTGACCACACCCGAGCAACCATTACTATCTTCACAGCACATTGGTTTGACGTTTCGCTGATACTCGTAATCCTCTTTTGGAAATAAATTTTGCTGCTAATCGTTAATTAAACAATAATAAGAGTTTAAATTGTTTATTAAATAACAAAATTAACAGTAATTTAGCAGTAGCAATGAATCCGAAAATGAGGAATTTATTGCACAAATTGAATGCAATCAGCATTTGATCTTTCACAATGCGATTGTATTTGTAAGATTTGGAAGGAAATAGCACGAGCCTAAAAAGTGCAAACCATTCAATACCTTAAGCTTAAATTATTATATTTTGAATTCTTTCTGCAACTTCCCGTCGATTTGCTTTAAAGTAGATTTTAATGAGAAATTAAATAAGATTTCTCTGTGCCTTATTGATGTAACATTAAGCCTGATAAATGAAAAAAATTCAAAATTCTAAAATAAGACCATATTTAATAACGGCGTATCATTATTCACACGTTATGTACCAATTCTGCCTCTTTTCTTATTTAAGTCGAATAACTTTGAACTCTCCCTCGAATTCATAAATGCGAAAATTTAGTGGATTGTGTTCACAAATACCACTTTCCTGTTGTCATGTGAAAATACGCTTTACTTGAGTTCGCAAATGGGTCCCCAGTTTTGCCCCTTTAATGCAATTTGATCTACTTCAACAGTTGATTACAAACAATTTCAATTTGTTTGTTTATTTGCACTTATAAACAATTAAGCACCAGCTCGCTGAACATTTAAATATTTTTTTTTTGAAAAAAAGAAACAATTTGTGGATTTGTAAACACCACGGGCTTCGCCTCCTTATCTGGTCAACTACATTTCATTATTGTATAGGTTAAATCTCGGCAGTTAAATTTGTTTTGATTCTCTCCGTTAGAGTTCGTTTAATGTCAAGTAACAGTCCTTGTGGCATACTTAGCCCCATAGATCATTTTTACCAAATAACATAACACATGTAAATTCTTAGGAATTATACGACTACAACGGTATTCCTGACATCTTAAATGATAGCTAAACTGTCATTCTGAATTGACGAAAGTATAACAAAAGAAATTTCTTGTCATTATTTTGAAAGATCTTTGTTCTTCAATTGTTGCCAACAGAATTATCGTCTTAATGCATAAATAGAGACCAATGTTGATTGCACTAGAAAGTAGGGATGCCAGAAATACAATCAAAAATCGCAAAATCGATAAGAAAGTTACTAAAAAGATATTTCAGGTTGTATTAAACACAAATACAGCAGAAATTAAGAGAATTACAATTTTTGACCGATACTGTACAATAATGTACCTAATGTTGACATATGAAAGTACATGAATGTCAAATTGTGCTGCTTGTCAGCGGGTGAAACAGATGATTTGTAATGCACCTGTAATCTACTACACAATTCAACAACCATATTGAAATGTTGTTTTTTTTAAATATGGAACACAAATGAAAACTGTATATTTAAATATCGGTGTCCTGAGTGGTCAAGGTTCCGTTTCCCAATTTGTCTCAAATAAAATCTGACAGAAAGGCATCACAGAAAAGCTCCGTCATAGCATACTCGTATTATATACGATTAGACATGCTTCGTAAAAACACTTTTTCCTCACATTAGACACTGTGCGACGATGTGGTGACGATACATGCGAGTAATATGTGCTATAGATTACTAAATAAATAAAAGTATCTTGAACAAAATCCAACTTTCGTTAAATGCATTTCTTTTTTATAATCAGTGAAATCCCAGTTACCGTAGTTGTTTGAAAGGATTTTGAAATAGTCCGTCGAAAAACAAAATGATAAGTTTAATTTCCTAATATCTATTATTTGGTATATATGTATGTACCATAGCCCGTCTTAAAAGTTTTATAGGTTTTTATGAGAGCATTTATTTCATTGATAAGAACTTAAAAATATATACTGTTAGTGAGATTCGGAGAATAGCACACCTAATTGCTATGTAATCACAAGGTTTTGTGCTATCAAAAAATGTAGATAACCATTATTTGTATACGTAAGTAGTGCATTAGACGAAATAGGCATGTGATGTGTTATAGGTACGTGACTATATGATATGCGCTATGAATCGATCACAATTGGCTGTGGTAGTGACAATATAATGCGGGAAATTGACTTTGATCATAATTACAGTCGTACGCGGAAGTCTTATCAAATACGGTATCAGTTGGACGCACTATCGTACACGTGCTAACAGCTTCGATTATAACAATATTATGAAGAAAAATTCTTTAGACCTCCTGATACTGTCAGAAAAATCCTGGAAGACGTCCTTCGAACAATTATTTATATCTCAAAAGTGAAAATATAAAAACGGTAGAACGAAATATATAGACTGCAACTATTTCTGCTATTCTTACATATTCGTGTTATATGATGGGTTATTCATTTCGAGGTTAGAATTTCATATCCCTGCCATATGCTATCTGTCAACCAAAGTGACAGGTAGTTAGTTTCACCTGTCATGCACGTTGATGCCGATTTTTCTTCTTAAACGACGAAGGCGCCACTGTTACTGTGAATTCTTTGCACTATGGTCAAAAAATAATCAACCTTTTTTGGCCTGAGATTCAAAACATTGTTGTGAGTGACATGTGACACATTTGGCTCTATTACACGAAAAGTTAGGTCAGATCTTACGATTTTGGTGGCCAATTGATGTCGTCAAATCTCGAAATTAAACGGCCGGGGAACTTTTCGTGTTGATTTTCTAGCACCCAATTGACGTATGTTCTGAGCACTCTATGGTCAGCAGGCTTTAGTTGTTGTGTAAGCTGGACCTTAAAGGGATAAAGATGCAAATCCAAGCGCAAAATACGCTAAACTAGGCTGTAAGAAATGCCGAATTGCTGAGTGCAGCCTTACGACATAACAAACAATATCGATATGTTTGAATTTGGTGATTGAGTTTCAAATTGTTTGGTCAGTTGGGCGATTACGACGACCAAAATTTGTCTTTAAATCGCAGAATTGCAGAATTTGCGGAACTGTTATTTTTGTAGTAAGATGTAACAATTTTAATGCGTTGAGCTTTGGTTAAACGATCCATATTTTAAAATGACAGAATTAACAACCTGTCACTATGGAAGACAGATGGATTTGACAGGTGTCATATGGCAGAGATGCGAAATCCCAACCTTGAAATGAATAACCCTTTTCTTATATACTTATGATAAGAAATTCTTATCCAGTAACTAAGCCAATTAATGCCCTGAGTGTATATGCATATTTTCATACAAAAGATAAGGCATTAATTGGATTAAATTTAATTTAATAAATTTCCGTGAAATGTCAAAAATTGTGTGATGAATGTTGTCTATACCATGCATGAAAGCTAATCAAGGACAAAAGAAAGTTGATGTCTTGTCATTAGAAAGCATACAAGAGATTAGTAAAGTAACAATGAGAGTGAATAAGCAACAAAAAGAAAATCAGTCTAAAGCGTTTGAATTGTTGACTAAAGATAATTCAAGGGTAATGTGTTTACTTTTGTAATTATGTACGAGTATTATTGAGTGAGTCATTCTATGTATCTGTGGATTCGAAACGTTAAATTCAACACAAAGGTATCAGTTATTGTAGGTTTTTATTATGGAATAATTGTATTCTTATAGTTTAATGTAGCCGTTGTAAATAGAATGTCAGAAGTCGCAAGTGCGTCTAAAATTATACCATAAAACTGTAGAACTTGGAGCAAATGGACAAGTTATCTTGGATCACCTAGAAGGTAGCGTAACCTCTATAGGACCTAGCGCAGCATATTGTTATGATGTTAAATCCAACGAGTTCAGATCTGAAGGGTACTCGAAAACTCAGGCAAGTTAAGCTGGTTCTCGGGAATTTTAACCGAAAATATCCTAAATCAAAAATAGGTCACGAATGTTACAGCAAGCTCAATAAAGTGGCGGAGAATATTGTGGAATCTCTTCCAGGAAATTACAGGGCACTAGTTTTAAATAGAATAAGCTGTCTGGGGTCATATCAAATATACGATGCCATTTGCGGTCCCAATTTATAAAAAAGCAACAAGACTGGAAAGAGGTGCTCTGGTGTAACATCAATTGAACGAGTACGCTGATCTAATCTAGATCACGTCCATAGTTGGGACATACATATGTATAGACGACAAATTAAGGCAGTGCGGGAAGAACAAGCTGTGCATTTCGCACTTCCTAAAACGATGCACTGTGCCAAGCATGCCCCGAATAGGAACTTAAAAAAGATGAGAATGTCAACAAAGCTCTAGAGCTGTTTTACACACACCGGTTTCTGCCGGGCAGGCGTAGAACAAGCCGACAAAAAACCGACCATAGTTCCCTTTTACACACACCGGTTTTTTGCCAGTGAAATTACTTCAGTCATGTGCCTCATAAATATTTCCTTCATTCATTGCTTCACACACACAACAATTGTTACGCATGAATGAACACCACTCGAAGCATACTGAGCCAACAGCCGGCTAAATGACAGCGTGTGTGAAAGCACTCACTACTCCGGTCCGCCGACCGGCCACAACGTAGGTACATTTGGAATCTACTCGGCGGTCGTGCCGGGACCGGGTTGTGTGAAAGCATGATTGCATGTTCCACTACGAAGAACTTGCAGGCTGGCTGATACTGGTGTGTGTGAAAGGGCTTTTAGTGTATCCGACAAAGCCGGTGAATGTAATGGCAATACCACAGCTGGATATACTCTAAACGACCTCGGACCTTATGGCCAAGTTTCTCTGTTTTGGCAGGAGGTTTGAGATAGACATCTCGACTATGAAACGTGAAAAGTCGCTTTATTCTAACGGAAACGTGTGCTACAGTGTTGGTTCAAAGATATATGCGAAAGTCCGTTTGATTTTATATTCACCTGGTGTCTCTAGACTCAACTTCATAGTATCCAAATCTTTAGTAATACATACAGGGTCTTCCAATAGGGACTTCCGAACTTCAGTTAATAGCGGCCATATTGTTGAAGCTACATCTGTCAAATTGGTTGTCATTTATTCAGTCTGTTTTGGCAAATCACCATGGACGGATATAGCGTTCAACAACACGTGCAAATAATAAAATTGTTTTATCAAAATAGGTGTTCTATTCGAGCAGCGTTCCGCGCGCTTCGCCCATTTTACGGTCGCCATAATCGTCCTTCCGAGAGGATTATTCGCAGTGTGGTGGATAAATTTGAGCTCACTGGTTCAGTACCAACACCCGTACGTCGACGAAACGCAAGATCTGCCGAAAACATCGCCGCTGTCCGTGAGAGTGTGCAGGAGAATCCGAGGCAGTCGATTTCGCGTCGCTCACAAGAACTCGGCCTTTCGCAGACTACAACTTGGCGAATTTTGCATCGTGACTTGGGCCTGCACCCGTACAAAATTCAACTGGCCCAGGAGCTGAAGGTAAACGACCGTAGACAACGACGTGTGTTCGCTGAATGGGCTCTGGAGCAGTTGGAAACTGACCCTAACTTTCATCGAAAAATCATCTTCAGCGATGAGGCCCATTTCTGGATGAATGGGTACGTCAACAAAACAAATTGTCGAATTTGGGACGATACCAATCCACATGAGATCCAAGAGCATCCAATGTATCCCGAAAAAGTCACTGTTTGGTGTGGATTTTGAGCTGGCGGCGTCATCGATCTATATTTCTTTGAGAACGACGTTGACCAGGCCATCACCGTCAACGGCGAGCGCTATAGGTCGATGATTACCAACTTCTTTTGGCCTGAATTGGATCATATGGACACCAACGACATGTGGTTGTAACAGGACGGCGCTATGTGTCACACAGCTCACGCCACATTGTAAATTCTGCACGAGCGATTCGCGGGGTCATGTTCATCTCACGTGGAGGTGATGTGAACTGGCCACCGAGATCGTGCGATTTGATCCCGTTAGACTTGTGGGATTTTCTGAAGTCACAGGTCTATGCGAATAAGCCACAAACCACAGCGGCCCTCAAAGTCAACATAACCCATGCCATCGGTCAAATTCAGCCTGACTTATGCGCCAGAGTCATGGAAAATTGGACATTTCGGATGCGCGCCACCCAGAGAAGAGAGGTGGACCGTGAAAAAGCTTTTTTTTGTATTTTTCAGGACTGAACCTTGGGTCCACTGCTCAGTGTAAGGTCAGGAATTACTAACAGATGAGAGAGCATCTGCGTAAATCTCACTGGCTTACAGATGGTCTAAAAGAGCATTCCTACCTTTCAATGGTAAATCTAAGTATTACTGCTGCTCCAATCCAAGTAGTACGGTAGTGCCACTGTTAGGTTCTCCAACAACTTGTGCACTACCAACTGATTCACATGAAACAACTTAGGGTATTCTTACCCCCACTACAAGAATATAATAGAACAGGCACGGCATATCGGGGTTAGCCATATTTGGAATGTTACTAAATTTTAAGTTCCTAACTTAAGTGGCTGCTGAAATCGAAGGCTTTTTGGGACTGATCATGATACTTCCCGTATATGTATATAGAGCCTTGAAAATTGGTACAGAGATACTGCTAGAATGAGTAGAACTAGCTTTTAAATATGGTTTCAAAAAAATTAGCGAAAGGGAGGTGTATCAGTTTACTGTAAGGTCACCAAAACTTATAGAGTATGTCCAGTCAACGTAGAATCCTGAAACTTGGTATAGAGGTAGTACTTGGTATCCAAACAAAAGATAAAAACAGGGTGGCTATGGTGTAGTGAATAGTGCGTTTGCTTATGAACCGAGCTGTGCAGGTTCAAGTCCGAACGGGGAACAGCAACCAAAAGCCATAGAGAATAAACAAATAAAATCGAATATCCTCCAACGACTGGACCAAAAAGGGATTTCTGCGTGGTAGTACAATGGACTAAAATACGAGTCTGAATGCTCCGGTAATTAGAAATATCCTTTCATATAAAAAAAGGATAACAGCTGAAAATTTTACTCTGAATGAAAAGGGGCGGGGGGCGGGGCCATATATTAACTATTGTAGGATATCATTTTAAAGGTACTGCTAAGTAGATCCCTTTTGTTAATTTCAATTAGACTCATATTTCAAGGGTATTGGTAGGAAAACCAAGACCTTTTGTGATATATAGACAGGTTTGTAGTAAAAATTACTCAAGAACCTGAGTCAAAATACAACAAAACCGTCCAAGGTGTCTAGCATAAAAATCCTGCATCTATTCAATCACGAAAAGGAGTGAAATCTAAAAGTGTGACAAGTTCAACTTGTCGCCTTTCTAAATAAAATTTGCCACTTGTTGAAGGTCTAGTTATGTGCGTAAATAAACTTAGACTGGATAGAGAGCGCATAACCAAAACTATGTGATTGGAGGCTACACACCTAGCCTCTCGATTCTTAAGATTTAAATGATGCCTTCACACGATTTATCCCCATTCCCGCTGTTATTGGGAAGGTAGGTAATCTTTTGGAATAAAATTACTCTAATGGCAGTACCCTACCCTGGTGACGACTACCAACCTTGACGGGGTGATAGAGTATATCGGCGAGAGTGGCACTCCACTCCCATTTGAGACTTTGGAAACTAAGAGGTTAGTTAACCTAATTCCAGTGGTGTTGTGAGCAAGTAGTAAACCGTGCCCAAGGATAATTGGTTGCGGCACTACTCATATGAAAACTTAAGAACACAACATTAGTTCGATCTGATGGGAACTGTAGACGTTTATCTTCGATTCCAGCTGCCTCCAGAATCAAAGGAAACATGCGTTGATAGAAACACACTCCGCCTCTTCTCTCGCTACCTGCTACCAAGGAGATTTCAAAGGAATGGAAACTAATCCCCAGTGAAGTACCACCACATAAAAGTGAAAACAGGATGTATTAAAGGTGGATGGAGGTAGTGTGAAAACACTTGTGTCTTCTGCGAATATCTACCTTCCGAATCCCAATTGAGAACAGATTCCCAACCTTAAATACCTTTGAAGTGTCTCATACCTTATTAATCATCAAAGCATCTCATGTTCCATAATTAATCCCCCAACTATTTTATTTGTATATGCAAATGCGTTCCCCAGGCTATTTGCTTGGATTAGACATATTAATATATCATACTTCCCCTTATGAATCACTGCTTATTAAGAATCTTTAATCCATGTATCTGCTTTTACAGTCATTGACTTTGCATTAATTTCACTTCAAGGTTATTGCCATTAAAATGATTTTTTCTAAAAAATCTAACATCATCCAGTCTACAGATACTTTCATTTGCTTATGGATTTGTTTCATAATCACTTACGTAGTGCCATTCACATGTCTTTCGAGATAATAATTCCAAAATTTCCACAAAAAAAAAAAAAAAATAAAAAAAATTTCTTATCGAGCAGTTTCACTTTACACTCTCCTCTCGTTTTTATTTTACGAAATATAAATGCCCACATTATAGCGTAAACAAACAGAGAAATAAAAAAAAAATGTACAAATTTCTCAAAATATAAACAAATTGAATTTCAAAGGAAAAAAAAAAAAAGAACAGAAGCTTTAAGTTCCGTAAGAAGTTTCACCAGATTTGTACTCGTACTCGTATACTGAATTAAAATTTTTTCCTAATGAGATACATTTTTAATTCGTGAGATTCGTGAAACTCGTGGGTGTTGGTTGGGTTATTCTAAAATATTTACCAAAATATCGATGTGCAAATTTATAACACATTTCAACACTTGACGTACGCGTTCGCGTAACTTTTCCACTGTCATTATATTCTGTCTAATGAGACTAATTGACATTTGCGGTGATGGGGATTTTTTCACTCTACTCGAGTCACTAGTATTCGTACTCGTACCGTCTAGAGGCAAAACACCGAAGAGACTCATTAGATCGAGCGTCGTTGTAGAAGGTGGAGCGGTTGGTTGTATAGCTTTCCAGGGAACCAGTGAAGCAGCACTAAATTAAGTTCAGATTAACATGCCCAGCGTACTAAGAGTCTATGCAGTCGTTGTATAGTCGTCGTAACGCTGTGGTATAATAGTGTGGTGGTAGGGGGTTGTTAGTATGGAACAGTGCTTTTTGGTTTGTTTATCTAGACAGAGGGGGTATTGGAAGTAATGAACAGACAGACAGTGGCCGGAGTAGTGTTAGAAAATGATGAGACCGACCATGACTACATGCAAATCTTCTAATGTGGGTGGGGCAGGGTAAAGCATTTGAATGCATGCATGAATTATTGGTGTGATGCCTAACATGACGGGGGTACACTCATAAATGGAATAGTGGAGCACGAAAACTGTTGGGCATTAAATTTGTATGAGATATGTGTGCATGTTGAAATCGTTCCCGGTTCTAAGTACTTTAAGTTGATTTGGATTTGTAGATACTCGTATGTACGTCATGGTTGAGAATGGAAGGGAAATTGAAACGAAATGAGAACAAGAGAAGCAGTTTAGAGAATGCTTCAATTACGGAAATACGTAAGTATTTTAAAGGGTGCCACTGACTGTTGATGATTTATGCGTAGACTTTATGGCCATGTAATGCAACTGAGCGATTATTATAATGAGGAACTTTGATATATATACACTCATCATTGTTTAACAAAATATAGTTAATCAAACCAATGATGAGCTACTCATACCAGAAAAATGCCTTCTAAATAACAAATTTTATGAAAATCGGTTAAGATGCCCTTTTTCTACATAACTACAGAACTTTGCTGCTTATTTCTGAATTAAATCGAGTACCGATAGAAGCAATGTACCTGTGTATGTGTATTTATTTGTCAGCCGAAATCGGAAATTCTTGCAATTTTGAGCACCGCGCCGTGATAAACGGAAAATCCCCAAAAGAAATTTTCGAAAACATGTCTTAGACTCTGCAGGATTCTGGACCTTCTTATACGATGGTCAAAGAATGGAATCGCTTATTTCAACAAGTGCGAGAGAGCTGTGAAGACGACCCCCGCCCAGGGCGTCCTGTGTCAGTGGTCACTGAAGAAAACGTCGGAAAAGTTGAAAAATCTGTTCTGGCCGACCGAAATGTGGCAGATAGCGGACGAGTTACACATCAGCAAAGAATAGATTGGAGAAATTTTGCACGAGCATTTAAACATGGAAACAATTTGTGCCGCTGGGTACCAAAAACGCTCACGCCGTTCGACAAGCAACGACGACTCGAGTGCTGTTAAGATTTCTTGGAGTTAGCCGAGGACAATCTCGACGAAATTTACAACCGAATCGTAAATGCAGATGAGTTTTGGGTTCGCCAATACAATCCGGAGGGAGTCCAAACAAGAGTCTTTGCAGTGGAATGAAAAAGGGGAAAGGATGCCGAAGTAATTCAAGGTGGCGACTGTTTTTTGGGACAGCGAAGATGTTTTGCTGATTGATTACCTACCAAAGTGGACTACGATGAATGGTCAATATTACGCAAATTTATTGACTCAGGCACGTTAAGCTGTCATACGGAATCGACGTTGGAAACACAGGCACGGAGTGTTGTTTTTGCAGGATAACGCGGATTTCGAGACAGGCCTTAAAAGACACAGGTGTTTCAGCAATAGACCACCCACTCCACAGCCCAGACTTGGCCCCGAGCGACAATTTCCAATTTGAAGAAGGAGTTACGACGCCGGATATTTGCAGATGAGAACGAGATCAACGCGGCCGTAGAAAGTAATTTTGAAAGCAAAGAAAAATAATATTTTTTCGGTGGTATTAAGGCACTGTATGCCCGATGTGAGAAATGCATTTCACTCGAGGGAGAAATACAATTTTTTCTTTCACTTAATGCCTTAGGCCGCGAACTTATCAGTCGTCCCTCGAGTGTTTGTTAAATTTCTTCAAACAGATGCAACACGAATGTTGAACTCGCGCTTGTTTAGGGCTACTTCTAAGGCGCGGCCTGATGGTCAATTGGTCAACTTGGTTGAATGTTGTCTGCATATCGTTTGGGACCTTAATAATTTTTTGGCGGGTCTTATTCCCAAACAAGCTTAACCCCAGTATTGTAGTTGCCTACATTAACATTTAAGTCCCGTACGACAACTATGAGGCATAATTGCTTCCATTTATTTAAAAGTATATTTTGTTTGACTTTGTACATAAATATAGTAAATAATGAAAGTATAAAGCAACAAAGTTGTGAACAATAAGTGCTTTTGTTGAGTATTTTGCCGCCCAAAAGCTTATAAAGGGAGTTTTTTAGAGGTTTGTTTTTGAATTGGCAATACTTTTCCAGCGACAGTTAATTTGACAGCTGACAGCTGATTTGGGCTCAGTTTGGTTTGCCATTTCACCATGAATAGAGTTACGCTAGAACAAGGCAACAAATTGTGCAAATTTATTTCGAAAATCGTGGTTCGCGGAACTTACCGTGCACTACGTCTATTTTACGGTCGACATAAACTATCCGAGCAAGTAATTCAAATAACCATGGATTGTTTTCGAACCATGCTCTAATTGATAATACGCATCTGCAAAGACATCGTACAGTGCGCACCGAAGCTATTCCTGCTGTGAAGCGTTGAAGAAGCACCCGAACGATTCGATTCGCCATCGTGCACACCAATTGGAGCTGTGATTTTGGTTTATGAGCTTACAAGATCCAGCTCGTGCAAGAATTGAAGCCGCTTGACCATCGTGTGCGTCGTACGTTCGATGAATGGGCCGAAAACGAGATTGCTTTTGTTCCTCATTTTCACCACAAAATTTTGTTCAGCGATGAGGCTCATTTTTGGTTGAATAGCTAATTCAGCAAGCAAAAATACCGCATTTGAGACCCAGTCACATCGATAAAATCACTGTTTTGTATGTTTTATAGGCTGGTGGAATCATTGGTCCATATATCTTCAGAAGTGGTGTCGACCAGAATGTTACAGTCAATGAAAAGCGCTATAGATCAATAGTTACAGACTTTTTCTTTCCGCAATTGAATGGCATTAATGTGGAATAGCTGTGTTTTCAACAAGATGGCGCAACATGCCAAACAGCGCGCCACGAGCAATTTATTGAACGAAACATTCGATGAGCGCATTATTTCGCGTAATGGACCTGTGGACACCTTCGGATTATTTATGTGGGGATATATGAAGTCGCTAGTCTACGCCGATAAACCAGGGACGCTGGACGACTTGGAAGCCGATATACGGCCCCAACTGTTCGAAATAGTGGTCGAAAATTGGACTTCCAGATAGCGCTTTATTCGAGCCAGCTGCCGCGACCACTAATGGCATAAAATTGTCATTCCAATAAAGTCAATATCATGATATTCCCTAAAAAAAAACCCTCTTTACTACCGCTAAGTACCAAAATTTCAATACATTCAAATTCGAATGCATTAAAGGTTCATGGTGAATATTAAAGAGGATTTACTCCCCTAAATTACATATCCAAAAGCTCAAGTCAAATTATTTGCTATTCTCTACGAGTATTATCCTTTCAATGCAACCCCAATGCGCACTTCCGGATACGTCGTGCCATCCCCCATAAGGCTTGAATGGGAGCTGAGCAGCATCCCCCTCAATTTTCCTGGAAATATGCAATAACAGAGTGACTTCTCGTTATTTAATGTTCCCTTTCCGTTTCTAGCCATTGCACCGTTTGCTGAGTTTGTTATACAATGTGGGTGCATATTCATCTTCGCATCCGTGAAATGGTTACCCATTGTCCTGCTGTCGGAAGTCAAAAAAATTCTCGACAAAAAACCGAAAACAACGTTTGATGAAAGGAACACAAAATGTGAGTAACTCTCGAGGAATGTTGTCATGATAAATGGTTTCGGTCCACAAGAGTCAAGAGGATTCGTCCAACTACGCGAACAATAAGGATTTACATGGCAAATACGAGTACAATGTTAGAAATCAAAAAATTGTGGTGATAGTTGGCCGAGATACAAACGTATTTTTCTTTCTATTGGTTTGGGATGCTGTGACCAATATTAAGTTCGTCAGTTCGAATTATTGTGGGGAAATAATGGTGCTCCTTAAAGTGAGGACATTTATATAAAAAGATCATTTCCTGTTGTGAGCATTGTATAATGCCTGGAAGAGTTTTTGGATAAGCCCCTTAGAAGCTATTCTGTAGATTCTGAGCCGCAGGGTGGCAGTAGAAAGTTAAATCAAGAGACACAAAGGATGAAGGATATAGAACGTACGGTGAATAGCTTTATCTTTCTCACAAATAACGTTGAGGAGCTCCATTAATCTCCAAAGTTAGCCATTTCGACGGGGAATTCGATTAGACAGTATGTTGCGACTAATTTGCTGTGGGATGCATTGCCGACCACCATCCCCGTCAGTAAACCTTGTGCACATGTGGCCTGCTCAACTAAACAGCATTATTTCTTGCTACAATGTGCTTACCGAGTTAGACAATGCATCAGTGGAGAATACCAATCGACCTAGATACAGTTTCGTAACAAGGTCCAGGAGCCTAAGGAAAGCGTGGCCGAATAACTGCCGGAACTCAATGGAGAAGTGCTGCAGCAGATGAAGTCGTAGTGTAGTACAAACTGTCAAATAAGTCGCTCACCGAAGTAGCAATGCACGTCCACAATGGTGAAGCGCAGTTCGATTGCTCAAGCTGTCAAAACAGAAAGATAATCGCGGTGTGTTTCGTGAAAAAGTTTTCTTGTGGCGGATTTATTTTATAATAATGACTGAGGAAGAAGAAATGGCATGCTACGAGTTTTTCCGTAGTCGGTTCTGCCATTTTTTTTTTTTTTTTTGTTTTTGTTTTTAACTGCCAAAAAGTAGTGCAGCTCGTTCGGAAGTTGAAGTTGTGCTGCAGCTACTTTTCGTACTTCAGCTGCAGCTTCACATTATGTGCGTGCTATAGGGAGTACGTGCGTACTGCAGCTTTAGCTTCACCATTGGGTTTGGGCAGTTAGCTTTGGAACACTAGCGATTGGCAGTCAGCCCAGAGTTCGGAATTGTTGTCTTTGAATGTGAGTTAGAATTAGAGAGAATGGGGTAGCTAGATGGGAAACTTGTGGTGTAGATTTCAAATTTGAGTAAAGTTGATCTTCTACTTAGTTTACAGGGATGTCAGAAGCTTCCTTGACTAATCAGAATTCAGAACTGATAACCTCCATGTTATGCATAAAATGAAAAAAACCCAAATTGCAATTTTTATTTTGATCTTTGACGAGGATCACAGAGAACTAGTTCACGTTTTGGTTAAAACTTGTCAAAAGGAAACAAACATCTATATTTTGAGTTACCCGGGGCTAGATACAAGAGTTTTTAGAAATTTAAGTGAAGGTCAGATCTAAAATAGTGTCTAGGTGAGGTAATGAGCCAGACAGAAGGTAAATCCGTTCACCGATAGATTTAGAAAGGATACAGAACCTAACCTCAGTGGGTAAGCCGTATACCTGTCTGTTACCGTCAGTCCTGCTAGAAAACTGTCTTCTTAAAAAAACACGCTGAAACCGATGAGTATGTCCGACACTATTAAACTCTGCTTACAAAACAACAAGCGCAATAGACAATACGGGCTGGTTGTCAAATGCCTTCTGTCGACGCTACATCATCCAACAGCAACCACCAGTTCAACAGATGTCCTGGAAAAAATTAAATCTTCAGGGAATTTAATATCTCCTTTATGAACCTCAGTCGAAGTCAAATTGGTATTTTTGAATTTCACATAGTCTCAAATTTGTAAGTTTTTTAATGGTTTGGCACACAGCTTGACAAAGGATTCTGAGGCGCTTGGTGGTACAAGCCATCCAATTATGGTGAAACGGGAAATACACAGCAGTCAGCAGTCAGTAAGAGGAATAAAGCTGGGAAATGCGCTGAATGAAAGATCTGGATTTAAATCTAACAAAAACGAGGAAAAAGTAGTGCTCTGGAAGTTTATGCTGTGCTATCCACCATTGGAGACAACTCGAAGTTCCCCAAATGTGAAATGGGTGGTGTAACTGGTGCTTAGACGAAGTGTGTAAATTATGCAACACAACAATCAACAAAACAAATACTTCCGCCGGACTGATTCTAGATCAGATATAAACAGCTGAAGCGTAGAAGAACTACTTTCGGTTTTGGTATGACAGAGCTGTCCGATGAGGGGAAGTTGATGGTGCAAACGTGGCCACTTGAAATGCAATCAAACAAAAATCAGTGAATGATGGGTCCCCTTATGAGGCAGAAAGCAGCTTAAATTATCAACCATAATCGAGCCCGTTGGCGTTCTTGTAAAGAAACATGGCAGATCGACGCAGTTTGCATTCACTAACGCGTTTGATTTATTCTCTAGAAAGGATTCTTCCCTTAATCTAGGATTGACAAGTTCCTTCCGTAGTAGGATCCAAATGGATTTTGACTATGGACTTACAGAAATGAGGGATCGACCCGCTTTGCATTCACTATCCACGTTTGATTTACTCTCTAAGAAGGATTCTATGGTTGACGAGTTCCTTGCGTAGGAGGATCCAAATGAATTTCGACAATGGACTTACAGAGCGGATACTAACAGGTGAATTCGGATCACAAGATAGAGAAAAGATGATTTCTCGGAATATCAGGGACTCTGGCAGTTTAATATTTTGCCATTCTGCTGCTACAATCCAGGTTAGGGCTAGTGACTTCATTTGGAGGCAATTTTCGAAGATCTTCTGAAGATCTCCACAATTTCGATGCGTGAATGTCCTCACTCAAAGCACAAATGTAAGGTTCGGTCTCTGTAAAGCTCATACTACCTTTAGTTCTTTCCAGGATTTAGTATAATATTTTAGCCATAACCACTGACAATCTTCAGGGTGAAGGGTTAAGAAGTCATTCTGCAATACTACATGGCAAACACAGCACAAAGCAGACTGCAGCTATTGTAGTAGAAGGCGATAGTTGTTGACTGTGGCATATTCTCTCTGCTTCCTTAACAGGTTGGAATTCACTCCCAAAAAATTATAGACTCCAGCTATTCAATAGCAGAGTCAACAAGCATCTGCCGATCTCTCCTGAGATAAGACAAAAAACAAATAAAATGACGAAATAGTTAGAGAGGCCAGCGGTATGATTTTGGAATCCAGTATCGGTCAAGGCTCAAACACGAAAGTACAGGCGTGTTTTCAAGAACTTCATGTATGCACTAACAGCACTGTGAACGGAAGGAGGCGTTAAGACCAATTGAGGGGAATATTCCGCCAAACTAGAGGACGACAAGGTGAGGTTGTAAATACGGAAGACCAAGACACCGTGTCAAGAAGTGATCATGGGTAAAAGTCCTGTTTTAAAGGCTCAAAGGCTTGACGAATGGTGAGGATTTGGATCTAGCCTTATTCCCTCGATCTCTCGTTTAAAAAATATTGACCGTTTCGCCAGTTTACATGGGCTGCTGTACGAGGGTGGGTCAATAAGTCCCTGAAAGATTAAATAAGGAACACTCTTTCGGTATAAAAACATTTTATTTTTCAACATAGTCTCCTTTTAGCTCTATACACTTCATCCAACGTTTCTTTTGATGCCCTCCAAATAATACGATTTCTCGAGCCCCTCAAAATAAGCGTTTGTTTCAGCGATGACCTCTTCATTCGACCCAAATCTCTTACCTCCGAGCCATTTCTTCATGTTTGGAAACAAGAAATAGTCGCAGGGGGTTAGATCTGGGGAATATGCTGGATGAGGGAGGAGTTCGTAGCCTAACTCATGTAATTTTACCATTGCGACTGTGGACTTGTGCGTCGGTGCGTTGTCCTGGTGAAAAAGAACTTTTTTCTTCGCCAAATGCGGCCGTTCTTGCTTCAAATCGGCTTGGAATCGATCCATCAGCTCTGCGTAATATGCGCCGGTGATCGTTTTACCCTTTTCAAGGTAATCGATGTGAATAACACCGCGCGCATCCCAAAAAACTGTCGCCATGACCTTGTTTGCTGACAAACCCGGGGCCTTCTTCGGCTTCGATTCACCAGGAGAAGTCCATTCTTTTGACTGTTCCTTGGTTTCTGATATGTTGTGGTGAATCCAGATTTCACCCACGGTTACGAAACGGTGCAAAAACTTTTTCTGGAACATCGCCAAACACACCTTTGAAGTTGTCAAACGAATGCGTTTGTTGTCGATTGTGAGCAAACGCGGCACCCATATTGCGGAAAGCTTTTTCATGTCCAAATTTTTATGTAAAATCGAAATCACTGAGCCATGTGATAAGCCTGTGGCCTCTTCAAGCTCGCGCACTTTCACTCGCCGATCGTCCATTATCAAACCATGGATTTTGTCGACCATTTCTGGTGTGGTAACCTCAATTGGGCGACCAGAACGTTTGGCGTCACTTGTGCTTGAACGACCGCACCGAAATTGAGTACACCAGTGGTGTATGGTTCCAATCGATGGTGAAGAGTCCCCATAATATTTGTCAAGCTTTTGTTTGGTTTGTCTGATAGTTTTTTCTCGCAAAAAATAGTGTTTAATGAGCACTAGAAATTCAGTTTCTTCCATTTTAAAGAAAATGCTAGTAGGCGTCTATATAAAATGGCTGCCACAACAAAACTATTTGACAGATATGTCTGAAAATTTGGGTGCGTTCTTTTGAACGATGATTCTTGACAAAAAAAAAAATTAAATTTAAGGTGACGACACAATTTGTGTTAATTTTCAGGGACTTATTGACCCACCCTCGTACAACTTTAAATAATATTTAAGCACGTTTTTTGATTAGAAACTCCGAGCCGGAGACGTCAAAAGGTGGCATCTTCTTAAGAAAAAGACCAAACTTCGAAGAAGTATGAATCATTTACCCCTGAGAGCGCCTCCAACCATAACGTCAAGAGGAGAACATAAATCAGGTATAATCTGCGACACAGTTTACCGTCGTTGCTCAGCGAAATTGTTGAGGTTGTTAAGGCCGAATAAGAGCTAGAAAAGTGAGGAAAATATCCAATTTTAACCGAACAAACTCGGACAATATGTACTTTAATTTCTTAGTAAAAATATTTAACAACAAACAAATAATAATTACAATCTATAATTAATTGGATAAACAACATTATTAGCCTGCTGCCATAATGCTGCCCTCAACTGTGTAGAGAGTATTTTCAAGTCCTTCCGCTTTCTATCCAAATCTCTTTTGTCCTGAATAATACTTTTTTGTTTAATTTATATTCGAAGCATGCATGGAAATATTATTATAAATTATAAACAATTTTATGAAAAATTCTTGAAAGATTCTAAAAAGAAATTGTTTAAGAGAAATACTATTAAATGTAAAACGAGACAAAGGACAATTGAAATTGGGATTTTACTATTGTTCCTTCTCGGCTGGGACTTCCCAGTAGATTTCATCAAGATGATGGTGCTCCTTATCTAGTTTTCTCATGTTGACTACCTTCAGGAAGAGTCCTGTAAGGAGAAACCATTATAAACGTAAAATACGTGACAGTGACAACGTGCACTTACCTGCAAGTATTCCGCCAACTATAGCCATTAGCACGGTGAGAACGATTCCAAGTAACTGATAACCACCTTGCCCGAGTGCAGTCCTTCCGTAACCCTAGGAAAACCATTCGCTAATTTACACAAATGTCCCTTTGATTAGAGGTATATTTGTAGTACTTACCCCAAGTATTTGAGTGGAATTTCCACTCATTTCACTTGCATCCGCCATCGCAGGGAATATCTTCACCATTGAGTCCTTGTAAGCATCCTGTGTGACTAGGCAAGCATAGATGGCGGAAGCAATCGCCGATATAAGCGCTGGCATACCGTGCAAATTGTGCACTCCACACGTATCGTGTATACGTAACTTTGCAGTGATTGCTGGCTGCAAAGAAAAAGGATAACACTAATTACATATGGAAGAAGATTTATTTTACAATCTGTATTTAACGAGAACGCCCCGCACATTCAATAGGGTCATTAACTTTCAATTCATTGGCTCGTAATAGCGAACAGCTAGGACTGTCATACATATGGTGTCCTTAAATAAGATTGAATGAGCTCACTTTATCTTTTATACCCTCACGTTCAAGGTTTTTTTCCCATCCCAATCTCACTTTGAAAAAAAAAAAAAAAGATAGATAAGAAATCCCCCTAGCAGCACTCAGCTCAGTCATATCCTTGAAAGTCCTTTGAGGTATAACCAACCAGGCAGGCAGGCAGGCAAGCACAGTATGTGTTCATTTGGGGAGCAATTTGGAATCTCAAATTAAATAAATGTTTCATGTAATTTCTATTTGAATCGGTTGTGTCGAGCCCGGCTGAGTGAGTGGGTGGATGTGTACACAAACATCCTTGTTGTAGGTGATTCCAATACGGGCGCGGCTGCCAGTCTGAAAACTACAGTGTGTGGGCTTATAAGCTCATATATAATTCAAAATTTATGACTGTATATGTACAAGTAGATGGCAGCAAGGTTGGCTGCGTAGTCGTTGTAGTTAAAGGATCTGCTTCATCCTTCTCCTCATGAGCGAACGGCGATAATTCTGAATAATATATAAATCTTGATATTTTAAAATGCAAATTTGTCTCACAGGATGCGTCTTGGGTAGAGCAAGCATATGTGTGTGCGGCACAGTATAAGAAGGACGATGGTTGTAGACGACAGTTCGTACACTATACTACTCCGATTACGAGCACTTTACAAGCTCATTTCTTTTATATGGCTGAGTGAATTGTATAATATGGCAGATATTCTGTGTAAAGCAAGGGAAATTAATTCGAGATTTGCATATGTATTCCAAAGTATAAATTGTCAATATTTCAGGCGTATTACTAATGTTATGCATATTGATGTTGAAGGGATTTCATCTCTTTGAATGCGTAATGCGGGATGGGGCTGCTTGAAAGCGTATCCATATTGGGTAATTTATTTGAGGAATACTGAAATTTTTGAAGGCCATATTTTGAAACCCGAAACTCAAGTTAAGTTCTATAGATGCCTACTTGTAGGTAAGAGAAGTGGGTTTCTTTTTTGACGAATTATGGGAGTGCCATGGTCCTGACATCTATGGAAATGCCTGCTAACATTGTGACATGATAAGATCTTTTGTTTTACATCTTGAAGGTCACTTGAGCCTCTTGGTTGCCTGATATGGGGAAACGCATTGGGATGAGCATTGCATTCAGGTGACCTACTAGCTGAGATAGCTTTTTTTTTTCTCAAGAAGTGATGAAGCACCCTAACAGACACGTCAGAGATCTATCGAAAGCCGATAGTGAAAAATAATCTAAAGAGCGGCATAGTAACAATAAGCTCCACATAATAGGACTTATTCCAATATTGACGAGTCCAGCTAACGTACTGAGAGCAACGATGTATAGAACAACTCTGAATAGACCGCATTCAACTGATCAATTAGCGGAAATCCTCAACTGTTATGAAGCAGATAAAGCCACGATCCAGGAAATGTAATTGAATTTACCGGGTTTCAGAAAAGGCAGATTGTGACACATCTCCTAGGTATATGGAGACTGCTACTATGAACAGAAGCAGCATTTCCGGTTTTAGGTTTGTTGTTAGGAGCATACTTAGGCAAAAGGTATTAAGCTTTCGTCATATATGCGATCGAGTGATGATGAGCCACATCAAGGACGAATGCTACAACATCAGCCTCATTTCCGTTCACGGCCACACACAAGTGAAGGACTATGCCGTCAAAGATTCTACCATGTCAATGTAGCCTGTATAAATTTAGGCTGACCAATTTTTCTGTGGGACGAAGTGAGGTAAGTATCTTTCTGGCTCTTCTGAACTGACGATAGATTTCTGGAAGAGTTTCCACATTATTATCCGCAAAGACACGCACTAAAATAGAAAGTGCCCTAAGCTGGAATATTACGCTAGGGCTGGCATATAACGCCCACATCTGGTCAGGTGCACCCAAGACCGTTCTGCACATTCTTGATAGGGTACAGAATAGCGCGTTAAAACTTATAGGCGATAGAGACATTGTGAATTCCATTCATTCACTAGAACATCGGAGAAATGTCTCCTGTCTCTCCCTGTTTTATCGTTTTTTTTTATAAAAAATGCTCCAGCGAAATAGCCCCAGTTGCATTCCTCCCCTACAAAACTTCACCCGCAATACGCGACATGCTTCGAATGCATATCAGTTTACCCTAAAGCCAAACTTCGGTCCTACTGTCAAATATAGGGATTCATTTATAAGCCGAACAACACGAATGTGGAATGATCTACCAGGCCTTGTATTTCCCCATTACTACAACCTTCAAACATTCAAAGCTCCTCCTTTGTTCCTCTTCCCCTTTTCCCTAACGCCCGTGCCCTGAAACAGTTGAAGGGTATTCATATCCCCTTCGGCGCGTGCAGATTATAAAAAAAAAAAGTGTTTCGCGGTTTCGACTTTCTCTAGACAAAGTCACTGTTCAGCTTTCTAAATAAGGTTGAGATGATATCTGAATCGACAGGGACAGAAAAGATATCCCTTCTAGCCTTCGGAGATCCTATCTGTTAATTGGTTTTAACGCTTATGCTAGTATATTTAAGATATGCAGCTCATGCTTTTCCATGCATTTATGATAGCTGTAGTTGCATAGGTAGGCTCTGAAATTTCATAAAAAGGGTCCTGGACCTATGAATCTTGTCATAAATCCTTTTCTTGCCAGTTCGCTTTGATTCCTTCAATATCTCCGTGCCCTGACATCCATAGACATAACCAGAGATTGAGTTTATTGCCCGGATAAGGCTTGAAGGTTATTCAAGCATCAATAAGTATTTTTTGAGTTTAAATATTCTAAGATACCAATGTCCAGTTTGATACTGGCGTATATCTCAATAGCATAGAACTCTGCTTGAAAACCATGTGGACACATTCTAAACAGTCCCAGGACCCAGTCCTCCATTACCCCAGGTACTATGATATGGGAACTCTATATCAAACCATCCGCCAAAACAGAGAAACTTTACTATTAAATCGTAGACCGTGCTGCTCAGGCAACTTTGTGAGTACCGTCAGATGATCTCTTTAATTGCAAAAAGTAAGATTTTTGCAGATTAACTGTGTTACGGGTTACTGATTTTTCAACGAAGATATGCAGTGGGTGTCAATCGTGTGATTTCAAGGCGTCCGCGGACGCTTAGTGGTTTTTTTATTTCCATCTATAAGATAAGGCCCAAGTTCACCCGTAAGTATAGCTACAGATCCGCAAGGCTTTTGTAGCACTGCCGATTGCTTTGATGCAAGCGTTCCAATTCAGTCTTTAAAGTTACCCATAAATAACACTGTACTCAGGAGCCGCTTCAAAAAAATATATCTGCCTGAAAGTCAATATGGAAATCCGACTATGCCGTGATAAACAGTATCACTCTAAAGTATGTTATTCACAAGGCAACTCTGGGAAAGAATGGAAAGCATAATCAATAACAATGCTTCAAAAATCCCTAACCATATCGCACTGGCTAATAATAATTCTGTTGCTGACGATCCTACAATGATAGCCAATGTATTTAACGACTTTTTTTTCTTCAGTTGGTCAGATGTCAGCTTCTAGTGATTGTACTGCTTACTGCAAGCGATGTGCCGAAGGTAATCTGGAGGAAGATGAAGTTTACAGTGAAAGCTTCTTCTTTGATCCAATTACTGGTATTGAAATTCTATCACTGATTAATTCTCTTAATCGAATGAACTCTAGTGGAGACGATGGCACTTCTAACCCGACCTTAGCTATCTAGAGTACATTGTTATGATTTCTTAAGACAAACACGTTTCTTAACCCCTATGAAATATGGCTTTAGAGAAGAACTTTCTAGCGAAGATGCACTCCTAGTGTTCCGCTCATCTATAAACAAAGGGCTAGATGAGAAAAAAAAGTTGTACCGGTCAGTTCGTGGACATAACCAAGGCCTTTGACATGGTTAACCACGACATTCTCCTGAGCAAATTGCATCGGGCTCGTTTTCGGGGCCACCACATAGGTGGTTTGAGTCGTATCTCTGGGGACGCTATAGCAATGCTAGAAATATTAACCTAAGGGTACCCCAAAGATCTGTCCTTGGTCCTATTTGGTTTCTAGTTTATATAAACTCTATGTTTAACCAACCTTTTGCCGGAAAAACCGACTGTTTTTTCAGGGTTGATCGAGAGAACTTCCTTGACTCATCTGTCTACAATTACAAGATACTCGTATCTTTGGGTTTTACAATTACTTCAGGTAAAATTCGGGCATTTAGAAGGATTTACAATTCTTCAAAATTCGGCACCCATGTTATAGAAAATGTTTGACCCTAAAATTTCGGTTGAAAAATGTTGCTCCTACGATGCACTGTTTTCGAGATTTCGAGATATTAGCATTTAAAAACGATTAAGACATTTTGGAGGATTGCGTACTAAATTTGTTCGTATATTTAAAACAAAATTCTACATTGATCTTGTAGAGGATCAGAAAACCTAAAATTTCTGTCGAAATTATATTATTCATACGACATACCATTTTCAAGATATTCGCACTCAAAAACGATTTCCACCATCAGCCTCGGGATAAAGTCAAACATTTATCTGGCACCCATTTTATAGAGAATTTCAAACCCTAAAATTGCAGTTAAATTATATTTTTTCGTATGACATAACGTTTTCGAGATATTTGTCCTTAAAAATGGTTTTTGTTAATTTAGCAGTAAAGTCGGTCATTTTGGAAAATTAGGAACCTACACAGATCGTTCGGTGTACTACTGAATGAAATAAACTGACGAAATTTCTTTCAATTTAATGAATGAAAATAGTAACGAGCGGTCTTTCTTATTTCGTGTCCACATAACGGACAAGTATGACTTCTGACATTGCCAGACCAACACCAACATAGACGAGGTGGTCCAAGACGCGGCACCATTTAATTTTACATTTGAATCTCCTGCACATGTCTTCTTCTTCTTTTTCTTACGGCGAAGTTATGATCCGGAGTAGAAGGATCACAACCCACCCACTTTACTACATCCCTACTGGACCGCCTGTGAAGTTTGCCGGTTTGACCTTAGGAAGTGTTTGCTGGTGTTTTTGCTTTTGTGTGATCCAGTTGTTTTTTGGTCTGCCTTTTTTGCGCGATTGTGTAGGAACGTTGATTGATATTGCCTTTTTGACGGGGTTCGAAGGATCTCTCCTTTGAACATGACAATACCAACTGAGCTGGTCGTGCTCTATCTTGCTTGTGTTGGGTTCTTTTACATGAAGGTTTCCTCGAATTTTGGAACTTCTTATTCTATCAAGCTTTGTTACTCCTGCTGTCATTCGAAGCATCTTCATCTCAGCTGCCGTTAATTTGCAATCATACATTTTGTACATTGTCCAGCGTTGTGAACCGTATGTGAGGGCCGGACATACAACTGCGGTGTAGAGCCTTCATTTCAGCTTAGGGGACATTTTTCGATCACAGACGATTGCGGAGTTTTCCCGCCACTTCATCCACACTACGCTTACGCGATGATTGATGTCATCATCACAAGTTGCTTCCCTCCAAAACATCCACCCATACATCAAGTGCTCGTTGCAGTTACGTTTGATCTTCACTTATGATAGCTCCATCGTCAGCAAAGAATAACTGATGCACTTTGCGGTCCGTCACTTTTCCTTTCAAGCAGATAATCAAAGACTGCAGTAAATAGCAAAGGACTGAGGACGCTTCCCTGGTGCATGCCGACTTTGATTGGGAACTCTTCGGTGACTCCTGCGGGACATCTTATATTTGTCCCTACTCCCTCATACATGTCCATGATAATGCGTACTTAGGTTTCTGGAACTCCTCGTTGTCTTTGCGCCACCCATAAGAGATTTCTTGGATGTCTATCAAAGGCTTTTTCAAAATTAACCAGCACCATATGCAAGTCCTTTAAGGCATCACGATGTTTTCCCATTACGATCTTTATACATCTGGATCCGACGTCTCCCATCTTTTTCCAGAACTCAGAGGGTATCTCGTCTGGCCCAACCGCTTTTCTTTTTTTTGGGGGTATTTTGATTTTAATAGCGATATTAAATCTTCTCATGCGTCTGGCAGGGTGTTAGACCCGGGATTTTCATCTGGCAGTCGTGTATGTAGGGGATCTCAATTAACGATTAAAAAAAAAATTTTATGCGGGTTTGAGCCCGTCTGGCATCCTTTCGGACCCGACTAAAACATCTGGCATTGATAAATTATAAAGTCGAGTATAATAAAGTCGAGTATTCATAAAAAAAATTCATCTTTTGTCAAATGAGGTGACTGCATCGTTTTTTTCTGACGCCTTTAGGACTTCCCCCTCCCCAAAAGCACCAACAGAAAACTGCGAGATGTTGATTTTTGTGATCTTTGGCCTAAGACGCTGTTCACACTGGACTGACGGGCTTGATGAGTCCTATCTGTACACTGCCGCGGAATCATTTTGACATATTAATTGTCAATGTCTATCAAATTGATTTGTTTTATGTTCTTTTTTTTGCTTACCTCGCGAATTTGAAGAAATTTAATTAAACAATGAGTGGTAGCAGTAATACGGAATTATTTTTTCATTTTTACAATTTCCTTTTAAACACTTTTGTCGAGTGACAATCGACATTTTCAAACGTCAGAAAAAGTCCAAACATTTTAAAAAAACTAAAAATCCGGATTGACATAACATGACACCTTTCCACTTCCCCCAGTCCGTCAGTCCTGTGTATAAATTTTCCTTGCTGAAATGACATTGCAAAAACGTTCACCAGCAATTAGAGTATAAGATGACAGATGGATTTAACAGATGCCATGATGGCATGAATGTGAAATCCCAATTTCGAAATGAATAACCTTTTATTAAATCAACATATACCTAAATCAATTGCATACTCTTAGGCGTCTTGCAACTCACAACACAGTAGCAGCCCTAAAAATACTTCCTACAATTCAATTATAATATTCCACAATAATTTATTTATTGCAATTCCATTCAAAACATACCCCGAAGATTCATGCAACAAACCGAAAATTATTCAATACCATACAAAACCCCATATCAACTACAAACTGCAATTTGTGTTCTGTTTCCGGTCAAATAGAAAATTATTTGAAAAATTCCCTCAATTCATAACGTAGCCAGAGAAACTATTTTGCCAAAAATTCAATAGACCGCCCACCGGAACTTTTCATATTGAAATTGTCTAACATTGATATTATTCATTATTTTGCATATTGAAAACGGAAATGGAATATTGGCAAACAACATGGTTTTCGTTCTGTTGATGATGTAATGGAAAACTAAAAATCTCATCGAGCCCATAATTCAAATTTTGTAATAATAATATTGTAAATTGTAAATTTCAAAGGTGGTGAGCTGCACAAGGGCGATATAAATCCAATATTATTTATGTGTATTTAATCTGCTCCCCATTGAGGCATTGTTTACCATATTTCCGAGTAAAAAGAAGCTTATAAGGTGATTTTATTACTACATCAGTTCGGTATAGAGTTGACCACAGCAAGCTATAGGAACAGCATCAGTATCAGTATTAGCATTCGGAAACTATTTGGTTTCGGGCGAAATTAACTAAAAATTTGTAATTACATGAAAGAGGAGGCGAAGAGCTATGAGCCGCTTTGCCCGATCGAAATTCCATTCGATGGTATTTACTTGTGCGGAGCGAGGGATTTTCATAAATTGAAAATACTTCTCTGTTCTGGTACATGTATCTAAGTGGATATATAATTTTGAAACAAATACTTGGACTGCTTATGTATAATTTGAGAAATTCCATCCATATCAGGCTTATATATGTGCATACAGAGAGCTATCGAAAGGGTACGTACAAGCTATCGTGCGTAATGAATACGGATTGTAATTTACGCTTGAGGGCAGCTTGTTAAAAGTTTAATTCTCAAATAGCTTTTGAGGGTGGCTTAGCAACAGGTCTATACGAGTATGTGACTATAGGTAGTACCTACTACTTTAGTTAAAATTTTCAGATGATGTTTATTATCTAGAAATCAATTTGAGTAGTTGTACAACTCAAGTGTTATTGGAATTGTTGAGATAAGATAGTCACAAAATTGGAAAAATATTGGACATCTGTTATTTTTATTTTATTTTATTTTTTATTCTTTATTTCATGAAAAAAACTTATATATAAGTAAGCTACAATTCATAATATATAAAGAAGAGTGTATGTTATTTCAATGAAGTAGTTAGGGCATTCTGTTGTCAGAAGAACAAGAGGCGAATGCACCATTAGATGGGAAATTCATGTGAATAAATTTTAGATAGATATTTATATAAAAATACATAAGAGAAAAATTAATTACAAGAGAAAATAAATGGGTTATTACAATTACAATTACAATAGTGGACTAATTAAATGTTCAATAGTTTCATGGTTAAAAGAGAAAAGCCAAGGTTTAACATGCTTTAAAAATAATGATTTGTTCTTCTCGCATCTGAGACTCTCAGGAAATTTGTTAAATAATCGACAAGCAGTAGTAAAATAAAATTTTGATTTATTTATTGTGGATACATTCACGTAATTGAAGTTACAGACTCGCAGATTGTAGTTGCAATATAATCTGGTGGCAGTATAACCGGATTTCTGGGAGAAAATTTTTAAGACCTTATAAAAGTACAGGTGTCGTAGAGGAAGTATTTTAAGATTTTTAAATATTTCAAAGGTAGAAATCCTACGATTTACTTTGAGCATTAAACGTATTGTGTGTTTTTGTTTTAAAAGTAGAGGTTCAATTTTAACAAAGTGCGTACCACCCCAGCACGAAATTCCATACTGGAGCTTAGATTTGAATAAACCATTGTACACTAAAGTAAGTAATCTTGAACTACAGTAAAGGTTTAGATGATACATCTGTCTGACGACAACATTAAGATATTGCTTTAGATGGGTTGTATGATTTTTGCAGCTTAGATTGTGATTCAAAATTATACCTAAATATTTAAAACACGTTACATAATCAACAGTAAAACAATTATCAGAGCAACTTGCAACATTATTAAAGGAGACAAAACACATATCATGGTTGTAGTCATTGTAAAGAGGAGATTTTAAACAAGAAGGGACATGGTACATTAGAGGCATGTTTATGATAGTCTTATTCGAGATGTTAAATAACATAAACTTTGTCTTGTCACTGATAGACAGTTTGTGGGAACTGAACCATTTACGAAGAACTTCGAGGTCATGATTGACATCTACATACAAATCAAAATGGTTGTAATTTGAATAACGCATTGTCGTCAGCAAATGCGGTAATTTTGCCTTTGAAGGGTTGAACAAACAGGGAATTGACATATATTGAAAATAAAATAGGGCCTAGGACCGATCCTTAGGGTACACCTATGTTAGTGTAGCAGGTTGCACTCAAATGAGTACCAATTTTAACCTTTTGTTTACGATCACTGAATGTGCAGAACCTCTAAAACCTATATTATATAACTTATTAAGCAGGAGCACATGATCAACCGTATCAAAGGCTTTTGTAATGTCTATAAATAAAGGTGCAGGGGTTTTGTTTTCGTTAACACTTGTATAGATTTCACCACAAAGTTTTAGCAAAGCATCTTCCGTAGATTTACCACTTCTGAAACCATACTGAAAATTACTGAAAAAATTTGAATTATCTAAGTATGACAGCATCCTTCCTTTAAAACCTCTTTCAAAAATTTTTGAAAAAACTGACAAGAGTGAAATAGCTCGATAGTTGTTTAATATGGTAGTCTCACCCTTTTTATGTAATGGGATCACAATTGCCATCTTAAGTGAATCAGGAAAAATACCATCGTTATAACTAAAGTTAAAAATATATCTTAAAACGTCAGAAACAAGAAAGGATATTTTTTGAGGATTCTACTAGAAATGCAATCATATCTGTTATGTATTATTCGTGGATGTTATGACATAGTGATACATTGAAACCATGATGCCTTGACATAAAGGTCAAATGCATGGTGTTGTCTTGACATTGAACTTTCTAGAAAAGCTTTGGATTTTTACTTGAATTTTGAATTTTAGAAATACGACCAGATTCTAACGGTAATATACCTATTCAAAATATCAAAAAAGTGTTTTTTTTCGCATGCTGTACATGTGCCTGTGTGACCGTTTGTCTGTGGCATTGCCTTTCGCTTTTTACGTTCAAGATACTCGTAACTCCTTGGAAAATGCACCGATTTGAATGATTCTTTTTGCAAACGACTGTAGACGTTTTGAGAATACAATTAATTTTGTTCAATTTAACCATTTTCTTTAGTTCGCGATAACTTATGCAAAAATGCACCGATTTGAATGTTTCTTTTGCAAACTATTAAACTAAACAAGAACTCAAGACGGATTATTGGTTTTGTAAAAATTCGAGTATTACACTTTTTATTTATTTTATAATAACTGCTGTCAGAATGAACAGATTTTTAAGAAACTTTTTGTAGGTTTTAGAACGTAGAGACAATCGACCTAAAGCATGAAAAATTTCGTGCAATTGGCTGATGAGTTTTGAAACATATTTAATTCTGCAGATACATATTGTAATATGCGAGCTACGGCTCGATTAGATAAAACGTTATTCTGTGAGATTATTTCTTTATTTTCTAGTCGATAGAACAATTCAAGTTCACACTATACTATTCTTCGCAAATTCTTTCCTTACAAGGTCTCTTTCTTCTCAAATCACTTTATCTCCTTTCAATTACTTAATTCACAAATCCAAACTAATTACTTCTTCTTGTTAACTCTCTACTTTCAATTTATCACAAAATTACAACTTCGCCGTTTATCACTTTTCCAATCTCTTCGTGCGGTTCGAAAACCAACTGCCTTGCCTCGATCGCCATCTGTCCTTATATAGTCGCATTTCTGATAGCCAGAAACTTCTAGCAAATTCTTCGACCACTGAAACAAGAAAATTCTGATGTAATAATTCCAAGATGACAGTTGCAGCCAATAATCTCTTCTGGTTATAATTCTCTTTGCGGTTATAATTCTCTCTTAATTCTGCGACGTCGTATCCGTCTCTTACTGTGGACACGAACCTCGAATGAAAAGACACTTCGGAATGTGTTGCCTGTTTGTGGGCGTAGTTATTATGCTACATTATGTTACAATATGTATGCATATGTTTAGTACTTTCACGCATAGATATAACTACAAAAATGTTACCTGGGAAGCCAGTGAGTTCAAACCTTTTTATGAAAAATGATTGTGTAACATGAAAGTCATGAATGGTTCTCCATTCAGATACATATTTAAGGTTTCAAAAGTACCTATTCTGCCCGTGCCTGCGACTTGTAGTTTGTCCCAAATATTTCAATGAATAAGAAAATACTTTCTCAAAAAGTTTGGGCCGCCATATTGTATTCACCATCTTTAATTTTGTATAAGTTAAGGTCAGGTTGCACTGTGTGTTGGTCTATAAGCCTTGTAGTCTGTTACATTATACAAGCACGACCGGTATTTGTAATTTATTAAGAGTCGATAGTTACGAGTATTGTAGTTTTCTCAAAAATCATGTTGAATTGTTCTCGTCAACCATTCGGTTTTCGCCCGTACTGTCTGGTTGAAAATATAGGCCAAAAACCATAGCGCAGAGAATTCACTATAACCGTGGCGTCATTGTCGTTTTAAAAAAAAAAATGCGACCCGATCACGCGCCAGGTCCACAATGCGCACCGAACTGTCACCCGAGGTGGATGTAATGGCCTCTCAACGATCACATTTGGATTCCCAGAACTCCAAATTCTTCAATTTAGTTAGTTTACGTAGCTTCCGAACGTGAAATGTGCCGCATCGCTGAAGAAGATTTTCTTTGAAAAATCGGCATCAACTTGTTGATTTTCCAGCTTCCAATCGGAGTACGAGTATGTTGTGCGCATTCTATGGTCAGCAGATAACAATTTTAATGCGTCGAGCGGTGGTTAAGCGATGCATTTTGTAAAATGGTAAAGCAAAAACTATCTATCTGCCACTATGGATGACAGATGGATTTGACAGATTATGTGAAATCCCAACCTCGAAATTAATAACTCTTTGTATTTATTTAACGATCTCTACGATGACCAGTAACTAACATAAATTAGGATAAAACAGAAATTAATCCGGTGCTCTTCCTCCACAAAATTAATTAACTGGCACACAAAGGAAAATTGAAATTCGATAAAAACAAGATGCAAATTGAAAATATCAAAAGCAGAGTAAATTTATTTTACTGCACTATAGGAGATTTGTATTTCGACAAGTGTGTGGTAGATCTGTTGCTATTGGTCACAGATCAACTACAAAAAGATACCCAATTCATCCAATTCACCCAATTCGTGAATACATTGAAAAATGAGCTGTCAAAAACTGTGGGAAGTTGCCATTTTCTATTTTCTTGGCAAATTCGGTATAAAAATGTTGAAAAAACTGTTGAAAAAAAAAATCGTTGCTCTTCTTTTAAATACAAAAAAAAAAGATGGAATAGTAATAATATTTGCAAGAAGAAAGGTACTTAAAGCAGGATAAGACAGGGAAAAATTTGCTGCCAACGAATATGGACGCCATTCTTTAGGCAGGAAGCACAATTTTGCAAAGTGTGCCCACAATTTATAGAAAACACAATTTTCAGTATGATTTGGTATCTCACTCTCACTCCGTGTGCATATTTTTCAACTATTTAATTCTATTAATACTTGATTTACCTTAAAGCAATTTGAGCCCTTGGGTACGCAAGCTACGAGTTCATATATTCTGTCGACTCTTTGTCGTTTGGCCTATGGCCGTGTGGGAGACAACACACAGGAAGACGGCAACTGTTTGACGCGCGATCTACTGGATGACAATTTTCCAGTCGGTGATTCCCGCAGGCTACACGACAAAAAGTTGACAACTGTTGAAGTTTAAATTTTATTAAAACAGCTATTACCCTCTTCCTCGTTGGTAGTGGTCAGCTTGCAAAATATTGAAGCAATAACAAAGTATGCTTCATTACATTGAAGCCGCTGCAGCGATGAGGGTCAACTGAATGAAACAATTGTCAATATTTTGCAAAAGAACGACAGTTAGTCGCTCGTGGGTTGAGGTATAAAATGACTTCTGATCGATCGACAAAAATGTCGTGCGACAATAATTCTCTTGTGAAGGGCCACAAGTACGCCGAATTATAATGAAAATAAAAAAAAAAGAAATAATAGAAAATGGCAGCTTCCCACTGTTTTTGACAGCTTATTTCACTTCTAACAGCGAATTTTCCAATCTGACTTATGTATGTTTATAGCTTCAAATAACTTTTGCTACACATTTTGACAGCTTGCTACTTTTTTTCTGCTACGAAATGTACATATATGGATTGTATGGGCAAGAACTAATTATGTGAAATTGACATAATGTAATTAGTACTAAAATATGTCTACTCTTATTTTTTTTTTAAATAATTTGTTATTTCTGTTTAGCGTTAGGGCTGATTGTGTGGGCCGAATGCTTTCTTAAATTTAACTAATTATGTATTACCAACAATTGTACGTCTTCATATGTCCTGTCTGGTCAACGAAAGGGGGAAAGTTGACAACCCTTGTATGTGTTGTGGTGCTTCCGAAATTTGATAGTTTTTCATTTCGAAGAACCCTTAAATAGTGGTTACCGTTTTAGTTTCTTAATAGTGGCAAATAACTATTGTCAAAGTCGTGTTGAGCAGGGAAATTTCTCCTGTTCAATATTGTACCCAAGCAGTAGAAGTAGTAATAACTGTAGTATTAGTAGTAATAGTAGTAGAAGTATCTGCTAATGGCAGCTCGACTCGTCGATTTGCTCACATGCAAGTTCGTCGCCAGGTTGAGCTTATTTTTTAATGTTCATATTTCAAAGTTATTCCTTATTTAGTGTAGTGTAGGTACCATATTATATGTCCAGACCTCGTTAGCCATGAATATATTTAACTTTATTTAATTAAAAATAAAAGTTAAAACCAAAAACCTTCCTGAAACCATAAAATACAATTATACCTACTTGCACGTTGGTATAGAAATATCCTACATACCATAATAGTTACCCACAGTTAATATTTAATATTCAACTTACCGTTAAAAACCGATATCCAAGGACCGATACAGCACCAGAAATGATTCCAATTAATATAGCACCATGTGGCCCAATAAGCAAATTGCAAACCGAACCGACAGCAACACCTCCGGCTAATGTCGAATTCTGTACATGCACCATGTCCAATTTGTTCTCATGGCTGACAAGTGCGGACAGGACGAACGTGGTGACTGCAACGATACAATGAGAGCGCATTTGTAGTATTATAGAATGCGCACAAACACACACACACATACATCCAGTCAGATTCTCAACGTAAAGCCGTAGTCCTGTAGTATAAGGATAACCAACAATTCTCACACATTGTGGCGATAAGGAGGTCGACTGAATGAAGTGTCCTTATTGTGCAAAACAATGAATTTCGTAGCGCAGAAAAAAAGGAGCAGAAAATAAACAATCCTCCCGTTTACAAGGTTTACAACATGACACCTGAAATACGACAGGGGAGCGTGTAAAAGGGGCAGATCCTGTGAGAGGGCGTTGAAGTCCTCAATTCTTGTGTTGTGTGTAATGTGTTATTCTAGTTGATGTTGTCATGTTCAATGGCATTCAGTAAGGATAATGGGGTGCTTTAGTGCGACAACCTCATTCTCATTGTGTTTTGTGTGAGAGGAATGCGCGCGCGAGTTGTTGTACGGATGCTGTTGGTCCGTTACAGCTGCTGCAGTGTCAATGCTTAACGATGTAATGCAAGGCAAATAACAAAATGTTTTACAACAAACAATGACTACTCAACTGGCACTAGAACAACAGGAGCAGCAGCAACAATAACAATGCCAATTGTTTATTAATTGTGCTCGTAATTAAAAGTGTCATGCAGTAAGTAGAGATAGAGGCGAGGCTTAATGCTTAATGCTTTAGGATTCAACACTTTGGTTGTTTATGGCTTAAACTGAAGCTTTAAATAGGTAAAGGGTTTCATCAGTAAATGCGCCTTAAATTTAATAATTTTTAGGGGCATTACTCCCAGTAACGAAGTCGAGTGGAGACATTAATTCTTTTTGGGGTCTACGACCGAGTGCTTTGACATTCTAAGTGTCCTTAGATCCAGTAAGGGAAAAGGCATGAGATAATAGTTGATTTTAGAGACTCCATCGTGAGGTCGTCACAATCTTTGGAATCATTTAAGGCTCCAGCTGGTTCAATCAATTAGTCTTTTAGGTATCGATAGATCCCGTGTTATCATAATGGACCTTATTTGGTCTAAGTGTGTCTGGACACAGATGCAGACAGCCACCCTAACCTAGTGGCTATGGTGTAGTGGATAGTGTGCTTACTTGTTAGCCTAGTTGTACAGATTAGAGCCCAAACGGGGTACAGTAACCAATAGCCACCCGACCAAAAAATAGAAACAAATATAATCGAAGTCTATTGTAGTGTTTTACAATAAAACGGAGTTTCTGCTTGGTAATACAATGGACCGAAATTCGGGCCTACGTTGGAAAGTTCGCTTAAAAAAAAAGAAAAGAAAAACCTAACCTAACCTAAGGCTGAATCTGTTGAGCCTTGAGAAACCTTGCCGCGATCTTCTTTCCTCGACCCATGGCAATAATCTCAGTCAAGAGAGTCCTGTCAAAAAGCTCAGGCATTAACACGGTATCTGAGTATTTGGCGCCATCTGGATAGGCCAATGCACACTGCACACATCGACTAGAAAAATAAAAATCATCAATTTCTATCCAAGCTTGGTGTCGGATCGTATGGACTTCGCAAGAAGGCAGGCCTCTTAGTTCGTTTTTGTATGACCTATTGAAATGCTAGTAGCAATGTCTTCGGTCAAAATAACGTCAAAAGTCGTGTAGAGTGTACATAAATTTTCGAAAATTTATGGTACTTAATCTTTCAAAAACGTTTTTGAGTGCGAATATCTCTTCTACGAAAAAAAATGATCGTAGTCAAAATTTTAGGCCTTGCAATAGTCTACAAGATGGATGCAGGTTTGTATGTGTATAAGCCGTTTTCTAAAATGTCTGACTTTGCCCGAAAGTTAATGAAAGTCGTTTTAAAAATATCTTACAAACGGTGCCAGTTTTTTCAAAATGTTTGAGGATATGTACGAAATCCTCCAAAAAATCGTTTTTCAGCGTGAATATCTCGAAATATATTATTGCGTTCAAAATCTTAGGCTGTCTAGTTGTCAACATGACGAATGCTGATTTTTCCAAATTATCAGAAATTGGAAGCCCAAAATCTTTCAAAATATTAGACTAGCTGAGAAAAATCGTTTTTCAGTGCGTATAACTAGAAAACGGCGCATCTTACGAAAAAAAATTATTCCACACGAAATTTTAGAGTTTTGAAATTCTCTTCAAGATAAATACTAAATTTTTCAAAAATTTCAACAATTTAGGACGAGTTAATGAAAAGCTTTCTTAAGTGAAAAGATTTAATACGAAAAATATTATTACGGTCGCAATTTTGGGCTTTGAAATTCTCCACAAAATGGATGCCGAACTTTTTAAATTTTCAAAAGGTACACAATCCTTCAAAATGTTCGACTTGAAATTCTGTACAAGACAGATGCCGAATTCATTTTAGGTTTCCAAAGAATTTTTACAAATTTTTCGAATATTTTAGGAACACATCTTAAATGTCAGATTTTACGCCAAAGTTATTGGAAATTGTTTCTGAGTCCGAGTATTTCGAAAATGGTGCGTCCTATGAAAAAAAATTGTATGATCCAAATTTTAGATTTTGGATTTTTTTTCCTAACCATTCTTTTCTGGTAATGTGTACCACCGATTCAAAGTCACTGGATTGAAAGCCCTTGAAATGTTCGTAGGACGCTTCTGCATTTTGTAGCATATATGTTTATCAAACATTGCAGGATCTTCAACAGAAAGGATGAGAGGCTTTATCGGCTTTAACAAATCGTTACGAGCGTACGTACGCTTTATAAAGGGTGACCAGATAGAAATTGTTATGTTTCAGCAGCTGTCAAAGTTACCAATGACATCCTGCTGTCAAAATATTTAGTAAGATCTGCCATTTTATCATACATCGTTTGACACTTCCCAAACGTGTGCAAATTATTGAAAAATATTATCGAAATTCCGGCTCAGTTGTAAATACGCAACGTGAATTTCGTCATGAGGTCGGTCATCATCATGGCTTCAGTGCGCAGGCAATTCGTCGCACCGTGGAAAAGTTTGAGCGCGAGAACACTCTTTTGGACCTTAAGCCACCAACCAGACGGAGATTGATGCGAAGTGAAGAAAACATAGCCGGCGTAGCGGCCAGTATCGCAGAAGACCCAGAAATGTCGACTCGCGCCGATCAGCTGAATTGGGCATAGCTAGAGAATCAAACGGGCTTATTTTGCGGTTGGATTTAGGCCTACATCCGCACAAGATTGTGCTAACGCAAGAATTGAAACCGGACGACCATAGACAATGCCGTGTGTTCGCTAATTGGACGCTGGAAATGTTGGCCGGAGATCCGGATTTTGGCCAAAAAATCATCTTCCCGGACGAGGCCCATTTTTGCCTCAGCTGCTATGTCAACAAGCAAACTTGCCATTATTGGAGCGACCACAATCTACAAGATTGACTGTTTGGTCCGGTTTATGACACGGCGGCATCATCGGACCTTATTTCTTTCGATATGAGGAAGGAGACACTGTAACCGTCAATGGTCCTCGGTATAGAGCGATGTTAAACGACTTTCTGTGGCCAGAGCTCAATAACATCGATATATCCGACCTGTGGTTCCAACAAGATGGCGCTACATGCCATACAAGGGACGCAACGCTCGAAGTGCTGAAGAAGAAATTTGGCGACTGGGTCATCTCACGGCGAGCGTTCATCAATTGGCCGATGCGATCATGTGACTTGACACTCCTCGGGCTACATCAAGTCCTTAGTCTACGCTAATAAGCCAACCACTTTGGACGAGCTTGAGGCTAACATTCGAGACGCTATTGCCGGAATAACGCCATAAATATTGGACCGAGTCATAACAAATTGGACCGACCGCTTGAAGCATTGCCAGCGAAGCCGAGGCGGCTATTTAAATGATGTGCCATTCAAAATAAAGCTGGAATCAATTTGATATCTCACACCGTTGTTATTTCATTTAAATTTCTTTTCCTATCGTTTTATCTGTTCACGCTATATGAAGCAAAGTATTTAATGTCTCACGTTAGACTATTATTTTGCTGAGCTTATCCACATTGACATCCGTCGTAGGATCCGCGATAAGTGAAATATCCTCTTGATACATTCGTGTAGCAAGGGAAGAGAGAATGCCCGCTTTAGGCGAGATACAAAAATTTATCCATGAGTTTTTCTTTTCAAATCTAATCTCTTCTGTTTGTAAGTGTACCGCTGGTCGCTTTCCGCCCGATCTACTGGCCGGGTAGAGTCCTCTTTTTGACTGTATCGCCAACTATTGCTTTGGATATGAGACCCCCTGCAGGATACAGCATAACGCAGTTTCTTAGATCCCCACAGAATATCCTCCAGCATGCTCGAGGCCGGTTTCGAAAAGTCCTCATACCCGCACTGCTCAGTTAGTATCCAGTAGATATTCACTGTGTTTCCACTTACTCCGGGTCGTTATCGTTACCAGAAATTCTAAACACAGTTTAAAGTAAATACACATTTTACCACACTCCGACCGCCTTTATGTGATTCTGAGATTGCAAACATTTCTGAGGTATTTACTTCAATCCTTGTTTGGCGCATTGCCTCCCATCTACCGTAGTAATGGAATCTCTAACTTAATCTAAGAACCCTGACTAAAGTTATAATTCTCCACGCAAACCGCAGATTTTGGCATACCTTCAAAATTTATGTACATACTGTCGTTGCGGAAAATGTAAAGCAATTAGGCAACTGCGTGCTTGTCGTTTACCACCGCTTAATTAATATTCCCAACACAGCACCTGGTCTATTGCGATTTAATTTGTTACCCATTATTTACATTTACACTTAGCACAAAGCACTGAAAGCTCAACAAGGAGAGGAAGAGAAAGTCCCCATTCGACTCATCTCCTACTTTTATAAATAAACACAACGCGACTAACAAACAAGCAAACAAACCAAACAAAACACCAACAAGAGAGCAGACACAGAATCACTAAGCGCGAACAAAACACTAACCAACGGATACAATATCTGACAGGGTATAGAGATGGATATTGTGCGCCTTACCTGTTGCAGCTGCTAATGACAGATACGTGTTCAGAATAGCACGCTCCTGGGCACCGGCACCATCGGCCAGGACGGAATTAAAGCTCGGCCAATACACCCACAGGAAGAGGGTACCAATCATGGCGAAAATATCTGACGTATAATTGGCCCCCTCATTTTTGCCGGCGTCATTTTGGTCCTTGCTGGGTCGCAACATCAGGCTGACGGCCAACCCAAAGTATGCACCGAAGGCATGAACTGTAATGGATCCGCCAACGTCGGCTATCTGCAATAGAGACAAAAAAAAAAGGGAAGAAAATTACAAAATAAACGATTACCTCTCGAAGTTGTGTTGTGGGTGGATAAGGATGGAAAGAAGGAGCACAGCTGAAGGAATGAAGGATCCACTCAAAAGGACTAATTATTTTCATCCTGTCGTAATGTGTTTTTTTTTTGTTTTCCTTTTTTATTTGTTCTTCTCTACTTTTGTAAGGATTCAGTTTGTAAAACTTTGCCTGACTCTTCACCTCCTCCAAACTCAGCGCTCTCTTCCTTTCTTTGATCAGTGTCCTTAAATAGAATTACTGTGCACATAGATAAGCTTTCCTTACGCTAAGGATATCCAACTGGATAAACTCGTTCACAGCAAAGAGTGCAACTTCAAACAGCGCCATAAAGAGCAACTGAACGGGTGTGGTGCGGCCCAGTAGTGCACCCATACTGATCAGCGGTACAGCAGCAGCGATGTCTGCATCAATTATACTCTCTAAGGATAAGCTGTAATATGGTAAAAAAAAGGATAAGCACACATACAAATGAGTATACATAGAGCGATGAAACTAGGACACCTAGCATGGATATGGATGATGTGGTATGGTGTTTCCTTCTCCATACACTGCAACTTCCAAGGATGCCCGGGATACAAATTAGTAATTAATTAACATAGGTAGATACAGTGTACGGGAAGTATGGTCCTACGTTGGGCGCCATGTTCTTTCGTCGTTTGTTTATATTATTTGTTGGTTTACCTTATGTGACCGGACTCCATGCGGAAGAAACCCTTAACCAGTATTGCCCACTGAACAATGAGTGCGGCCAGAAATAGTGTGTAACCAGTTGCACTGTAACCGTATTTGCGGAGGAACGTCATTAGGAAGGCAAATCCAATGAATATCATCACATGAATGTCCTGGAAATCTGTAAAGCAAACGAAAGGGATTAGACACGGGTGAGGATTAGAGTTTGCATATTTAAGAGGGAGATTTTGGCATGGTGATGTAGGCAGCAGCCAAAACAAATTGAATGGTTGTTTGGGGGCTTAGGGCGAGTGGCCTGACTACATGGATTCACACGATGGGGACAAGTTTATTAAGTTGGGTTGTTAAAATGGAGTGTTTTGGGGACTTCTTAATTAATATGTTTGTCCGTGTAGTAAGCTTAGTATGGAAAGGGGAAAGGTTTTCAAAGAAGTATTAAATTTAAGTCTTAAGGCGACTAGGTCGCGAAGTAAAAGTGTAATTAGTTCATGGTAATAGATTGCCCGTCAAAAGGAGTGGTATGCTGGCATTTATCTTCTAAAATATTTGATAAGCTACGTAGTGTAGATTAAAGTCGACTTTTATAGAGTCTACCTATACATTGATGGAGCTACGTAGTTTTAATTGATAGATATACGTTGGCATATATCGAAAGTCGTATATATATCTGAAACTGTGCTAAATATTTCAACACTAGTATAACTACATACCCTCAACTAAACTCATTCTTTATAATATCGTAAGCTATTTAATAAGAAGAAGACTTTTTTTTTTATCCGATGGAAATCTTCTAAAGATTGGTACCGATCGGTAATAATCGGTACCAAGTAGTGTGGGACTCTTACCGCATTAAAACCACCGGTGACTCAGGACCAATCTATGAAAGATCGACAAAAGATTTTTCTTTCTTAATTTATAAATCGCATTGGGGGAAGTTTAAAGTTACAACACTTTCTCATAGCTTTTAGACCATCAGCTCATGAGGCTTGGTTCTTCTTAATCTCCGAACATTGTTTCGTACATTTAAGACGGTCTCCATTTCAGAGTTGGTATGACTTTGCATTCGCTGCTTATATACCAAGGGGCATTAATTATTCCACGAAGGACTTTGCTTTGGAATTTTAGGATGGGTTCAGGATTTGTTTTCTTTGTACAGCCCCATAGTTGGATACCATATGTCCAAACGGGTTTCAGTACTTGCTTATAGGACAGAGTTCTTCTCTTTTCTTTTTGATGTGCTCTTTCCATTTAAGCTTTGCATCCAAGGTCATTCCAAGATATTTGGCGGTATTGGAGCAAGGTACTGCTGTACTGTTTATAAAAATTGGAACATTGTTTATGTTTTTGTTTGTAAAGTTTACTTGCATCGATTTTGTTTCGTTTAATTTGATACGCTATTTTTGCGTCCAATCACTAACTTTATCGACTGCATTTTGCAATTTTTGAGTAGCCTTCGTAACGGATTTATCTGGCACCAATATTGCAGTATCATCAGCAAAGGTGGCCATGATAGCGTTGATGTGCACTGAAATATCCCTTGTATATAACAGATACAGATAGCGTTGGTCCTAGGACACTACCTTGTGGTACACCGGCTTCAATTTTGTTTAGTTCCGAGTAATTTTGGTCGTACCGTACTCTAAAGAGTCGGTTCGTAACGTAGGATTTCAGTACTTCGTAATACTGCCTGGGGAGGTCCCTATGCAGTTTGTACTCAAGTCCCAAGTGCCAAACCTTGTCAAAGGCTTGAGCAACATCTAAGAATATAGCCGAGCAAACTTGTTTTTCTTCAAGTGCCTTTTCCACAACATCCGTAATTCGATGCAATTGGTCTATCGAGGGAAGGTTTATTTCTAAATCCAAACTGATGGTTCGGAATTAGTCTTCTTTCTTCTATTATTTTGCTATCCTGAAAAGAGCAGTTTTTTGAAAACTTTTTCTATGATTGGTATAAGCGATATTGGTCTGTAAGATGTTACTTCTGTTTTTGGCTTACCTTGTTTAGATATAACAATGACTTCTGCAATTTTCCAATGATGTGGCACATATCTTAGTTTAAGGCATGCGTTTATTATAAATTAGAGTTTCTTGCAGGCTATTGAAGGCATTTCCTTCAAAGCCTGAACAGTTATTAGATCGTACCCTGGTGATTTTTTGTTATACAACTTATGTTGACACATGCTTCTTACTTCTTTGAGCGTGACAAAAGATATTTCACATTCGTCGTTTCTATCAACAAACTGTAAGGGATCTGTAGCTGTGTTTGCTGGGAATGGCTTAAAAACATTCGCGAGATGTTTAGCGAAGAGATCAGTCTTTTGTTTCGGGTTTCCGATCCATTTACCATGTTGAGATTTTATTGGCGGGTTTTGTGCCTGAGGTCTTTTTAGGAGCTTAGCTGCTTTCCATAAGGAGTATTCGGTAGAAGAATCCGTCGACAGACTTTTCAGGAATCTACTAAGCGAATCATTTTTGAACTTACAGATTCTTCTCACAGGTTAAAACTGCCTTTTCACCTGGGAATTTCGTAGTTTGCCATTTTCTTCGAGCTCTTCTTTTTTCCAATATCAGCTCCTTTATTTCGACAGGATATTTTATTTCACACCCCCAGTGGGTGTGCTTAGCATTGAAGTCATTAACAAGGAAGTTATGTCCTAACAAATTTAGGAGTTCTGCAAAGTCTTCTTCAGTTGGAGAGCGCCTTGGAGGGTAGTATATAGCTGCTATTTTAAACTCTTTCTTTTTTATACCAATACTAATTATTGTTACTTGCATGTTTCAATTAGTAAACATTGGTTCTTCATAGTGGTTCAAGCACTTTTTTATAAGAATTGCTGATCCTCCCCTAGCTTTGTCAGCTGGGTGCGGAGCGTTATAACATGTGTAGTTTGGTAGTTTGTTATCAAGACTTTGTTCTATAGCGAGGTGAGTTTCGGACACCAAACAAATGTCTATATGCTCTATGTCTAAAAAGATGTTTAGTTCTGATACATGTTGTAAAAGATCGTTTACATTCCATGTTGCGATTTTAAGTGTTCCCTCCATCAATGTTTTTTAAGAGCGACTTCATCGCTTAGCTGTTTTATGTTTAAATCTTGTTTGTTAATCCTTTTTAGGATAAGTTCCAACATTTCTTTTATAGATGTTTCCTCGTTCTTCTGCACATTTTTTACAATCTGGGAATAGGATTATTTTCATCACATGAAGAGTGAGTTGCTACTACTTTTATCGATCTCGTAGCTTTATTTTCATATGAGAAGAAGACTATACAATTTTTATAAGCTTCTCTTCTTCTAGTCGTGATAGTAAGAACCAATTCCTAGCAGATGGCAGTCTTGATACCATATTTATTCTGCAAGTCAACCATAAAAAGTCCGAGGTCAAATCCTTATCAGAGCAATAAATCTACAGTCTTAACTGAGGATAGAGCAAATGGTGGACTTTCTAAAGGACTATTGAAGGAAGCAAATCCTAGCGAATACAGAGCAGAAAAGCTCAACAAAAAAGTCAGTAAGAAAACTCGTCCACTTAATAATGAAATATGATTTGCATGATGTAAGACTGCAAATCTGGGAGCACTCCTCTAATATTTTCCAGCCAAAATAAATATACGAGTATAGTTATTGTAATTTCTAAACACAGTTCGGGCGAATTTTTAAAATGGAAGTGGAGAAGATTTAGCAATTTTAGGAAAAATTTATATACGTGGACTCAAAAATTTGATTTGATTTGAATTACTTTCGAATTGGGGCTTCTTTTAGACTCTGATGCCTGGCCTAGTTAGTGAACGAAGATGCTTAGAAATGCTAACCTTTTTCCTTGCGAAAAAAAAGACAGGCCCACAGCCTTCTTGTACACCTTTTGAATTTTTGAACCAATTTTGACGATCTTTCTTGTTCCTTAAAGAACTATCTTAGGAGGTCTAGATGTTTAGGAGTAATCCTTAATAAAACGTTCCTTTGGTGAAAACATATCGAGTCGAAGACAGCCAAGGTGCTCTCAGCTTTCTGGCAGTGTAAGGGTGCTTTCGGCAAGACATGAGGCTAATCACCGAAAAAGGTTCTCTGGATTTATACGCTATGATAAGGGGCTTTCGCGTAAATATGTGACTGTCTTTTGCACTAAACTCCAAAGAACAGCTTGCCTCGGCTGCACGGGAGATTTCCCGAGCACGCTTGGCTCTGCTCTAGATGCACTGTACAATCTTTTGATACTTATATCATAGGCAGTACTATTCTCGTCTTAGGCGAGGTGGCTTTTGGTACAGCCCACACTGGAGTTTTGATAACCTTGGGCGACACTTATCCTACGACCACTGTCTTATAGATATGTCGTCTGACGCAATGACACCATAACTTCGGTTGTTGCGCAAATTTAAAATCGATTTCTATTGTGTTTAGGACTGACTTCGGCCAGAATCTAAACCAGTAAGTAATTGTAGCCGAATCTTCACGGATGGCTCCTGGTATTGGAGCCATCAGGGGTCCGGTGGTGGTATTTTCTTGGAGGGCGACAATATCAGGCTTCATTTACTGTTAAGCAAATATATGACTGTTTTCCAAACGGAGACTTATGCAATCCTAATGGCCATGAACTATTGTATATTGTAAGGAGAAGCATTTGTGTTTTTAGTGACAGACAGACTGCGCTTAAGGCCTTGCTGAACCCTTTAAACACTTCCAATGAAGTTCTAGAATTCAAGAACTCTCTGAATTCGGTCGCAAGGCTGAGCTCTGTGTGGCAGGCTTAAGTAATACAACAGTCTGCTATTCGAAAGAGCGACGACTTCCTCTGTGATTGTCCTGCTGTTGCTCCTATCAGGTGGCCGATTTTTGGCGTTTTTGTATAATAAGCCCCTCATCACTGAAGCCTTTATTCGATTTTTTCCAGAAAACGAGGAAATTCCATTAAAATGGGTAAAATAGGTTCTGCTTCTTGGTAGTACAATAGACCAGTTGTGTCTGAGTGACCCGGTCACTCCTCTAGGACACGTGGAGAAAATAAACAAAATAGTACATTAGACATTACTCTCCTTTGAGGGAACATTTTTAATTCAAAGAAAGTATGTCTCGATTGCGCTCAAAGAGTTATTTTTAAGGATATATCACATGCTTATATACAATATTGAAAAACCTGTCAAAATATCCTGCTAAATCGCGAATAAGAAACTGCTAAAAATTCTGCCGGCAGGAGTTGACAAAGTAAAAACCCCGCCATTTACTGCGTTGTACTGAGCACAAATAACCGCACAAAATCATCCACTGCTCTACCCTGCATCGCTGTTGGCAATAATTTTCGAATCTTAATTCATACTCAAAATTGACCTAAAATGGAAAGATTAAGTGGTAATATTGGGATTGAAGCTCAGACTTTCAAATAATCTCCGAATGACGAAAATATTGGATATTTTTGAAAAAAATAAAACGAGAAACTTCTTGAGCACCGAGCCTAACTTCGCTAAAAGCGTTGCCTTAGTCGGATATACCTGCAGGGTTAAAATCTTCCAATAAGTCAAGTTAAGTGGAGCTATGTTAAAGAGTCCCTTAGAGACAGATTTTGTTGGTCGAGGGTCGTAAGCAAGATTTGTTTATGAATTTTTATTTCAATACCACCCTTTATGCATATAAATTGTGGTCCATCTGTTGGTTTACTTTTAAAAATTTCTATAAAACAATGCAACAATTTTCAAAGTTTTTTGGTTTATTAAAGAGAGTAGACTTTCTGATTATTTATGGAAAATAAATTCATTTAAATGGCTGCCGCGCCTGGATTGGCAGTAACCCATCCTGTTTTTGAAATATATAGGGTGACCAGAACGATAGGAAAAGAAGTTTAAATAAAACAACAACGGTGTGAGATATCAAATTGATTCTAAATTGACATCATTTAATGGGCTGCGTCGGTTTCGCTGGCAGTGTTTCAAGCGGTCGGTCCAATTGGCGTGCGGCGTTATTCCGGCAATAGCGTATCGAATGTTGGTCTCGAGCTCGTCCAAAGCTTGTTAGCGTAGACTAAGGACTTGACGTAGCCCCAGAGAAAATAATCGAGGGGTGTCAAGTCGTATGATCACGGTCGCTGTGAGATGACTCAGTCGCCATATTTCTCCTTCACCACTTCCAGCGTTGCGTCACTTGTATAGCATGTAGCGCCATCTTGTTGGAACCACAGGTCAGATATATCGATAATTTCGAGCTCTGGCCACAGAAAGCCGGTTAACATCGCTCTATACCTAGGACCATTGACGGTAACGGTGTCTCCTTCCTCATTTCGAAAGAAATAAGGTCCGATGATGCCGCCGTGCCATAAACCGTACCAAACAGTCAATCTTTGTGGATGCATTGATGCTTTGTCGAACACTTGTGGATTGTGGTCGCTCCACTAATGGCAATTTTGTTTGTTGATATAGCAGCTGAGCCAAAACTTGGCCTGATTTTTTGGCCAAAATTCGGATCTCCGGCCAACATTTCCAGCGCCCAATTACCGACTGGTCGTCCGGCTTCAATTCTTGCGTCAGTGCAATCTTATACGGATGTAGGCCCAAATCCAACCGCAAAATAAGCCTGGTTGACTCTTTGACGATGCCTAATTCAGCTGATCGGCGTTTAATCGCCGCTACGGCGGCTATGTTTTCTTCACTTCGCACCTATCTCTATCTGGGTAATGGCTTAAGGTCCAAAGGAGTTTACTCGTGCTCAAACTTTTTCATGGTGCGACGAATTCCCTGCGCACTGAAGCCATGATGACGACCAACCTCACGACAAAATTCACGCTGCGTATTTACAACTGAGCCGGAAATTCGATAATACTTTTTAATAATTTCCACACGTTCGGGAAGCGTCAAACCTTACTAAATATTTTGACAGCTGGATGTCATTGGTGGCTTTGACAGCTGCTGAAACTTAACAATTGGAAAAACTATCATTGCTATCTTGGTCACCCTTTATTTTCGATGGTTCGGGGTGTTATTATAAATAAGTTTTTCCTATTTTCCAACGTTGTTCAAGCGTAAATCGATTTATTTCGTACCGCGGAGATATGATACTGTGTTTCTGGCAGCGAATGAGCTGTCAGTGTCAAAATAAAAAGCTCAGTAGTATTCTACTTTACTTCATGATTCGCTTGAAAACCAGGATGGCTATTTCAGAAAACTCTTAACTGATATGAATATCCTGGACCCCTCCCACTCCCAACAATATGTATATTAGAGATACCTATCTGTACGGTCCGCAACTGTTCAATGGAACGCTCTAGTTGTCACAATCAAACATATATAGGTATGATACATATCTACACGAGTCTTGTTTACGAGTTGACTTGTTCTGGTTTACGAATATATTTCAAAAGCCCAGCTTAAGTGTGAATAATTTTGTTTTTATTAAGATTAGATACTGCGCTTTAAAGGACATGCAGATTGCTTAATTTATCGTTAATCGACGGAGGGTTCTTCAGTTAGAACTTTTTGCTAGTAGAATCGTTTTGTAAAATTTCATTGTGCGTTGAAAGAATTTTGGTAGGTGGAATTTTGGTACATACGTCAACAACTTAATTCCATTAATTCCAAATGACATTATAGCCAAATATATTACTGTGCTTACCATCCATCCTGTTTGAATTTTTAAAATTTAAAATCTACTTCACTATTTTGAATCAAAGGGTTATTCATTTCATCTGTCAAATCCATCTGTCATCTGTTAAATCCATCTGTCATCTGTCAAATCCATCTGTCATCTGTCAAATCCATCTGTCATCTGTCAAATCCATATGTCATCTGTCATAAATTGTCGCCATTTTACAATATGGATCATTTAACCACAGCTCAACACATTAAATTTGTTGCATTTAACCATAGAATGCGCAGAATATACGCCGATTGAGTGCTGGAAAATTAACAAGTTGACGCCGATTTTTCTAACAGAAACTTCTTCAGCGATGGGGACCATTTTTCGCTCGGCGGCTATGTAAACAAACCAAATTGCAGAATTTGGTATTCTGAGAATCTAAACGTGACCATTGAGGGGCCATTACATCCACAACAGGTGAAAGTTTGGCGGCGGCCGGCGTGGTCAGGCCATATTTTTTATTTTTTTTTTAAAACGACGAAGGCGCCACTTTTACGCCGAATTCTTTGCGCTATGGTGAAATGATAATCAACTTTTTTTTGGCCTGAGATTGAAGACATTGGTGACATCTATTGGCCACCAAGATTTGATGATATGACCCCGTTGGTTATATTTTTGTAGGACTATGCTAAAGATCGTATCTATGCAGATAGTCCCCGAACTTGAAACACTTGGAAGCTAACACCCCTAAAGTTATGATCGCCATAGAGCCAGAAATGTGCCGAAATGTCATCGAAAATTACCTGACAACAATCGAAGTTTATAAAAACTCCCGTGGCGGTCATTTAACCGTGATTGTGTTCCAACATTTAAAACAGTAAAAAAAATTGAATAGTTTATTTAAATTTGAAATCCTACAGCACAATATGAGTAACCTTGTGCATCCAAATCTACTTCACCATTTTTCGTTTCAAAAGTAACAGCACTGGTACAAGGCGATTTAAAATTATTCAAACGAAAAACAAATCGAAATTATTACCCCTATCGGGCAACTCCATACAAAGATGATTGTCTTGGCTTGATCGGCTAAAAATATTGTTAATTCTATTTAAATTGATGCGGTAAACAGAAAAGGAACCCTTAGGGTTCGAGCCCATCTTACTCCTCGTCAAGTGCACAAATTTAAAGATTTTAGATCTACGGATTCAGAGATACGATGTTGAGTGAGTCAGTCAGTGGATTTTGAATCATATGTTAATTAGGATTCATCATCATTTCGAAGAAACCATGCCTTTTAGTATTTAAAGTAACATTTCACTGAAACTGAGGTATTAATTCAATGCACTTTAAAGTTGAGCACAGTTCAACCAAATCACAGGCATACTCGTATCTCAAAGAGATTGTTAATCTGTTGGTCATCGAAACAAGTTCATTAATTAAAACCGAATTATCCATAACATATCATCCCTTAAATACCCCACTAATCTTGATAAAATACCTACACACGTCTCCTGACACATTGCAAATAACGTGATTTACTTAAAAATTACGAGTACACCACCACTTCGTAACAATTTGGATCACGCATCATTTACACATACTTTTCGATTCCAGGGCCAATTAATCCCAACGTGGCAAAGCGAACAATTGCGAAATTAATTGTTTCAATTAGCATCGGTCTGGTTCTCCAGGCACACAGATGATTAACTATTCAAAGTCAAAATTTAATTAAAATATGCGGATGGGTCGTGTACACCCATGTTTTGAGGAGATTAATTTACAACCAACCAAACGTGCATACGAGTATACGTACTTAGAAATATATTTTCCGTATCTCTTTCCTATATTGACAAGGATGTTGGGTGTCTTCGTTGTCAAATTATGGTCGCATAAAGAATTCTTAATGACTCCTCTATTCATTCACAGCATTCGGTGTGAAAACACATTTCAATTTGTTTGGCAGTCACTTAATAATTTCAGGGATTAACGAGATGCAAACAGTTGACAGTTTGCAATTTGTGTGCGAACATACAGATAAATTCAAATTAATATTAATTACACTCTGTTCGAAGGGATACTCGTATTTCTTATAGATTCTAGTACAGAGTTGGAGAGTGAAGGGAATGGTATGTTTAGTGGAAGATTAATTGAGAGTAGTTGTGAGAAATAATTACAATTTCTTCAAGGACACAATTTAACTGACCCCAGCTAACCCAAACTAAATTAGAGTGACTCATACCTGGTTCACACTGGTACAAATTGATTCAGACTGAACCAGATAGATCAATATTTTAGGATCGAAAAATCTTGATGGTCACATGACGCACCATTTCCACTTGTTCTTTCAACTTTAATTGTCACTTTAAACATCTTAGTATTCCAACCGATGGAATAGTAGTAGCCTTGATTTGTATGTATATATCCAGAATATTTGAAGAAAGCAGGACCCAATATCCGTTGGTGTTCGTACGGTGAAACTTGAGACGGAACAGAGGTACTGACCTCAGAATACGCGGATTGGTGCTGAGTGAGGTGGTTTGGAGCAGCATAAGACAATCAATGTTGCCTGCTAATAACTGATGTATAAATAGTATATCGGCAACTTTTCTATGCTTATCAAGCGATTGCATGTTCAGCAAGTTCAAGCGATGCTCGCAAAACGGATGAACCTCCTTTGGACACACTCAATTCGATACGAATGTGTATCGAGATAGGGAGACCAAACTTGGCAGGCATATTCTAGTATTGGTTTTACAAATGTGAAGTACAGAGATTTCGTGACGTAAGGATTTGAGAATTCCTTGGACCAACGTTTCACATAACCTAGCGCAGAATTTGCTCTGCTAATAATATTGTCAATATGACTACGAAAATTAAACTCACTTTCGCAAATGACACCCAAATCACGCAGAAAGGTGACAGTGGGAACAGGCTTATCGCAAATCACGTACGTTCTAGGAGCTGTCGGAAGACGCTTCCTGGAATAAGTAAGTGATTTGAGGGTGGCCGTGGTGTAGTGGTAACATCATCGCTTGTCACGCTGTTGATTCACGGTTCGAACCCTGATCTCAAGAATCATTTCATGCGAAATAAATAAAAAACTCGATCACTTGCGAAAGCTAAGACAACTCTACTGTGAAGGCATAACACTGGCAGTATGGCCAAAATACAACTTGATCGTGATGATGACATAAGGAGGACGGAAAAAAATACTGTGAATCATAAGCAACGACAATAATAGCGAAAATAAAACAAAATACTCCCCAGTTATCTGGACAGCCACCCTTGGAGTTTACAGAAATTTAATACCACCTGAGTTTCAAACCACACCACTCTGTCTTTCTCTCTGTCTCTTCCCTTTCCACAAAAACGCACGTGTTCTAAAAATTAGTATAAGGGTATTCATATCCCCTTTAACACGTGCAAATTATAAAAAAAAAATAAAAGTTAATAGCTTGGCATTTATTGACATTCAATTCAAGAAAGCTTTTATTACACCAAGTAGAAAAGCTGTTCAAGTCAGATTGAACTGCACGGGAGTCAGTAGGAGTGGAGATGTGCAAAAATTTTCATGTCGTGCGCATAAGCAGACAGACGGGAATATTTAATAATGCCATCAACATCATTAATTGACAAAATGAAAATCAGGGGACAAAGATGGCTACCTTGAGGGACACCAGAGGGGGCCATAAAGAGATCAGATATAAAGGATCTAAACAGGACTTCATATTGACGTTCATGAAGGTAGGATTTGATCCACGCAATAGACCCAGACTGAAAACCGAGAGCTTTCAGTTTCAAAAAAACAATTGCGTGCGAAATTTTATCGAAGGCTTTGCTGAAATCGGTACCAACAACATTGACTTCCTTGCCTTCCTCCAATGCGCACAGGGTACTGGATACGAATTCGATTAGGTTTGTGGTTGTTGACCTTCCCTTTAAGAAACTGTGTTGATGAGGGGAAAATATAAACTTACAATGGAAAAACGTTGCATCGTAAACAATACTTTCGAATAGCTTAGGTATGCAAGAGAGTTTAGCTCGGGCATTTTTCCACAGAACGGCAGAACATGCACTAAATATTGTACTCACACGAGCGGGGGAGTGAGATCACCACAATGTTTCTTCAAAAATTTTGATTATTCTTGGAAGTAAACTCTCGGCAATTTAATGCGGGTAATAGAGAACCACTCAATAAGTTCTTCTGTTATTAAATCAGAAACTTTTAATTATGTTTAAATATGTATATGTACATATATATGTATGAATTTAGTTTTATTTTTATTTTGAAATTAAATAATTTAGAGCTAAAAACACAACTCGCGCTAATGACAATACAAAGAAGTAATTCTTAATTTATCGAGCACGACATAAGTTTAAATTTTTAGGCAAAGGCTTAACAAATAAAATTGATAATAAAAGAGAGCAAGGCTAAACGCGACTTTTACTCAAGTAAATCAAGTAAATCACTCAACGTATACGGCTATACTAAGAACTATACTAACTTACGATAGTCTTGTTTGGTGGCAGGCAGCCAGCAAAACTACTTACTAACTAGCGTGCATTGGAACCACCAGTGTAATGAGAACAGCACCTACAGCAGGACTAGAGGCCTTCCTCAATCTGGTTTCGCTAGATACGAGTATCTTCATGCGAGTATCGGCAGTTATTAGTGCCCTAGAAATGAGTCAATCAGACAGCTGATCCTGCAGAAATATCTAGGCAATGTATACTGATTACACCACATCATACCTAGCCTTTATAAGACCTTTCCCAAGCATCTACCCAAGTACTCAATACACAATCTACAGTAGTAGATGAATCCAGGAAACAGGTGTAGGTGCGTACCCGAATCGCTGGGTATATCAAACTCAGCCCGACTTCCGAACCGCAGCAGGTCCTAGCAATAACAATATCTGCCCGTGATGTCACCCTTTTCATCGACAGCCAGGCAGCAATAAAAGCGATTACTGCTGCAGAAATAAAATCAAAACCTGTGAAGTGCCGTCAAGAAGAGTTCAAGGTTCTTCGAACACAGCACAAGGTAAAACTCTGCTGGGTCCCTGGACACGAAGACATACCAGGGAATGAGAAAGCAGATGAATAGGTTCGATATTAAGCCCTGACCAATCTGACCCATCGGTGAACATCCCGCGTTGCACACTAAAGCTTGAAGCAGGAAATATAGCTCTAACAGAGACAAACAATAGGTGGACCTCTCTAGACACTTATGTAACCACTAGGAAGCTATGGCCTATATACGACAAAGCCAAGACCGACTGAATTATGCAAATGAATAGAAAATCCTTCTCTACCCTTAGAGGAGTGATTACGGGGCATAATACTCTGCGTATCATATGAATACTGCCCGGGCTTCTATCATAAAGAAATAAATTCCTCGGACGATACTTCTTTTAGGATCTAGAGGAACTATCTGGCAAGTCGGTGAATGACATCTTGAACTTGATCAAATCCACAGGATGGTTTGTACCATGAGAATAGTAAGTAAGGTTAAGCATTCCTTTATAGTAATCTTACGGCAAGGTTCTTTACTTTTTCCCGCAATCGGTATCATAATGGGCCTGTAGTGACCCGAGTATTACGGGGAGGTTTAATAATAGCTTATGACACGGTATGAAGATGCTGCCTACTCCATAAGCTCCTAAAGATTAATGTCAGTCTCAAAATAACTCAACTGATAAAAGTACCAAGCCTTCATGAATGATGCTAAAAGTTATATAAAAAAATTTAGCAAACGACTACCGCAAGGTTCGGTATTGGTACTAACCCTATTCAACTTGTATTTCTATGGCATACCACCAACCTTGTCATGAAAGTTTTCATATGCCGATGATATCATTATAGCCACGCAACACCAAAATATCCCAGTAACAGAAAGTATTTCGAACGACGACCTTGAAGTGTTAAGTACATAAATGGCATCTGTGTCCAAGCATGGCCAAGACTAAGGTTTGCTGTTTCCATTTGAACCATAAATTTCAACGGCACCCTTCTGATTCACAACCCACACTCAAAGTACCTTGGAGTGACGCTAGATAGAGCGTTATGATACCAATCTCATCTCACAAAATCATCTGAAAAACTAAGGACAAGAAATAACATCATCCAAGAACTCGCTGGGACGTCATAAGGAGCCAGTTCTTAATCACCACAGTCGGACGTGTGTATTCGGCAGCTGAGCTGAATACTATTCCCCGGTGTGGATGAATAGCTCACATACCTCAAAAGTAGTGACACCAACACATTGCCTTCCAGTGCTAAGTCACATAGCAACACCAAATATGCATCGATCTCATGCACTATTCCGAGATCATGCCAAAATAGCAACCAACGACCTGCTGCCGATTCATAATGGCATCTCCATTCTAGATCACCCTTCGAGACTCAAATCTAGAAGACCAACCCTAGGTACTGCCGCCATTTTATTCTCAGCCGAGTTTGACGTAAGCATCAAATAGCTAACTCAATGAACGAATAGTGATCCAAATTGTGAACCCTACGGCACCTCTCTCTGACTTTAATCTACTTAGAATCGGATTGGTGCGACTCAACCGCATACAATGTCTGTGGAGCTGAACGTCAAACAATCAGACATATTGTAACAGAATGCCCACTAATGTCGTATCCCGAAAAAATCTCTCATTTCGCAGATGCAACACCTAGCTCAGTAGACCTTGCTCAAAGAACTTGACACAAGGTTTCGTAGAATTGTTTTAGTAAATCTTTATTGCATGATCCCTCATGTAACTTGCCAACACTTTGTATCTCTATTGTTACTGTAAACTCGATACGATAAATAAATAGTTACTTTAATTCCATTACTAAATTATGCCCTTAGTTAATCGGCATTCATTGAAAAACTGCTTCATGCATTCAATTGGGCTACTTACGTATGCTTTAACCAATTTGTTCATCCATTACCCATTCACCATGTACTCGTAACCATTTAGAGTCCTTAGAAAACAAGCTATTACCAATTTTGTAATTAATTAACCTAATTTCGTTGAATAAAACAACAACTATTGCCAGTTCAATTTAAGTATCATACTCGTATGCTAGGCTTTCAATTTCGGATGCAATTCGTGTCACCAATGGAAATATTTGTTTTTAATTTAGTGGAATGAATCCCAAAGCTAATTTCTTTTGTCAAAGCCTTTATAATTTAGTTTGCATTCGAAACACTAAACACATTTTAGGTAACCGCAAAACGTAATTATAATTGAAATACGAGGCCATTATCTGTTTTATTTATTTAGTTTTGTTCGTTTAATTTTGTTGCTTTTATATAAATTTTTATAGTGTATTCAACAATTGATATGTTATGTGTAATGAAAACGAAGGTAAAGGGTTATTCATTTCGAGGTTGGGATTTCACATCCCTGGCATACAGTGTATCAAAGTAAAAGTCGTACAGGATCATTTGTTAAGTTTCGCAATAAAAATGGGCGAAATATTAACAAAAAAAATTCATTATATTTAACTCATTTTCTCTGACTTATTATGTATTTATTGTAGCAAAATACAATTGTTGGGAAAATAAATGATTTAACTGATAAACAGAACACTAATATGCGGGGTTAAAAGAAAAGACCTCAAAGTAAAACTCGTACAATGCTTTTATGCCACACTGTTTATCGAACCGAATAACGGTACTTCTTATATTTGCACTCTTCTGGCGTTTTGTAAGTTTTTGGTCATCAGTAGCAGTTTTTCCTTCAGAGTGATCATTTGTAAAGCAGTTAATTTAATCAAAATGGGACGACAACGTGGCCAGACCTCTATAGACGTCAGAAATTTAATAATTCTGCATTATAATAACAACAAAACAATGCGTGAGATTGGAAAAATTGTTGATCGCAGCCATTCAACGGTTCAATATGTCATCAAACGCTACAAAGAAGAAAAAATTATAAAAAACAAATGTAAACAAAGCGGTCGAATCTGCATGGCGATTGATCGGGAAACTACTGACTGTCCAAAACATGGATTGGACCAGTAGCGCAACAATCAAGTTCGTAATGTAGTGCTTGCTTTACCTCCTCGTGGTGGTCCCCGGGCAACTGCATGTATAAATCCTTATACATATAGGCCAAAATTGCAAGTGCGAGATTGTCTAGGGTCTTATGCCTAGGCTAGGTAACCTGGGCCAGCAACCCGCGTTACCGAAACTACAATAGCTATGGAAACCGACACAATACCTTTGGCTATCGTACCCGGACTAAGATTGGTTTCTGGAATGTGAAGACGCTCCTTGACTCTCAGAGTGAAGGACCTCAGAACGCCAGATTCCTTCAATTGGAGCATGAGTTCATGCGATATAGGCTGGACATAATGGGAGTAAGCGAGATAAGATGGTTAGATGCGGGTGAGTACCAATCCCCAACGCGTAATACTGTATTACTCTACTCCGGAAGACCAACCGGAAACCCCCGTGGATATGGAGTTGGACTGCTGCTAACGCCAACAGCGCGCAGAGGCCTAATTACCTGGCAACCGCACGGTGATAGGATTTTAACGGCCAGATTCCGGACGAGAGTACGTCGCGTCACCATCATACAGTGTTACGCCCCCACGGATGGTTCGTCTGAGGAAGAAAAGGAGAACTTCTACAACCAGTTGGGAGCTGTTCATAATGCAACACCCAACGGCGACATTGTCATTGTGATGGGGGACCTGAATGCCAAGGTAGGCTGCGACAACGAAGGGCTCAAACATGTTATGGGACGTCACGGACTAGGCAATCGCAATGACAACGGCGAAAGATTTGTTGACTTTTGTAACGCAAATCGTCTTGTCATAGGTGGCACCATGTTTGAGCACAAAGCTTGCCATAAAATCACTGACAGGCAAGCAACCTCGAACCAAATTGACCATTTTGCCATCAGTCGCCGTTTTAAAAGTAGTCTCCTAGACGTCCGAAACAGACGAGGTGCCGACATGCGGTTGGTATGAGATCACCATCTTATGATAGCTACTCTCCGATTACGCACTGCTGCCGTTCGTAGATCTAACGACACAAGAATACCTAGGTTCAACGTAGACCGACTGAGAGTTCCCACAGTGCGCCAAGAATTAAGGGACCATCTCTCACGTGGAGTGGAAACAATCAGCAGCTCCCTGCCCGCCACCATCCAAGACCATTGGTGCGCTGTGAAAACTGTTTTTACATCAGGTGCTGAAAGGATTGTCGGTCGATCACAGGGAAACCATAGGGCGTGGGTTTCCGAGGATACCTGGAGAAGGATCAACGAACGAAAACAGCTAAGAGCTCAAATTGCAGCAACTCCAGCAGCAGGGAGAATCGAGGTTGAGTCCCTATATCGCATGAAGATGAGAGAAGTACAGCGTAGCGTGAGACGTGACAAGCGCAATTACATCAATGCGCTGGCTACGGAAGCAGAAGAAGCAGCAGCGAGGTGCGACAGCAGAACCGTTTATAGAATCACTAAAGAGCTTATAGGTGGCCGAAGCTCTACTCAACACCCAGTGAAAGGCTTAGACGGTTCGTTGCTAATATCGGATGAGGATCAACTGAAGAGATGGAAGGAGCATTTTGCTTCGGTTCTAAACCGAGTATTCGCCAGCAATATGCACCCAAGTCAGACTGAAGTGTCCGTAGAAAGAAGTTCCCGAATTCGCACCACAACCCCCAGTAAAGAGGAGATTATTACCGCAATCAAAGCACTGAAAACTAATACGGCGGTAGGACTTGACGGCATACCCGCGGAGCTTTTTCAAGCTGCGCCAACAGCATCGGCAGAGCTACTGTTCCCACTTGTCGGGAGAACATGGGAAGCCGAGAGTTTTCCAGATGAGTGGAAAAAGGGAATGATTGTCAAGCCCCCTAAAAAAGGCAACCTAATGCAGTGTGAAAACTGGAGAGGTATCTGCGTGCTGCCTGCTGTGGAGCGAATCAAAGAACACCTTGAAGACACACTTGACGCCGAACAAGCAGGTTTCCGCTCTGGATCCTCCTGTGTTGACCACATAAACACCCTGCGGATCATCATCGAGCAATGTGTTGAATATCGATCACCACTTCACCTGTTGTTCATCGATTTTGAAAAGGCGTTTGATAGTGTCAATCGGGAATTTATTTGGCGTGCCTTGCGCAGGAGAGGCATTCCGGATAAATTAATAGCAATTATCAAAGCTACATATGATGGGTCCACATGTCACGTTTTGCACAGAGGAAGGCTGTCTGAGGAATTCGAAGTCCAAAGTGGGGTTCGGCAAGGCTGCATACTTTCACCAATATTGTTTTTATTGGTGATTAGCGATGTGCTGAATGCGGCCTTATCAACAGGAAATGGAGGAATTCGATGGACTCTTACATCTGAACTCAAACACCTCGACTACGCCGACGATGTATGCCTACTGTCTCACAGAATAATGGACCTTCACCAAATGACAGCAAATGTGGAGAGGGAAGCAGACGTCGTTGGGCTGAAAATTAACTCGGCAAAAACAAAAATGATCAGCCTAGGACCAAACTCATCAACTCATATATGCATTGCTGGACAAACGGTTGAGAGAGTAGAGAGTTTCCAATACCTTGGGAGTATTGTCTCAACCGATGGCGGAACCGAACTGGATATAGCCAGCCGAATAGGTAAAGCAAAATCTGCGTTTGGGATGCTATCCATAGTTTGGCGAAGTAATGCAATTAGCTTAAACACCAAGCTACGACTGTTCCGTTCCAATGTTGAATCCGTGTTGCTATATGGATGTGGTACCTGGAGAGTGACCGTCACTATCACGAGGAAGCTGCAAACGTTTGTCAATAGGTGTCTACGTTACATCTTAAGGATATTGTGGCCAAACCGTATCTCTAACGAACAGCTTTACCAGAGAACGGGCCATGAACCTATAGGCACAACCATACGATGACGAAAGTGGCAGTGGATCGGTCACACTCTCCGAAAGGGTGACAGGTCCATAGCTAACCAAGCGATGCAATGGAACCCGCTTACCCAGGATGGCAGGATACGCGGCGGTCCTAGGAGTACGTGGCGCAGAACAGTTGAGAAGAAAGCACGGCAACTGGGAAAGAGTTGGGGAGAGCTGAGGCACATTTCCAGAAATCGCACACGATGGCGCGTAGAGGCCCTAGGACCCACAAGGGGATACAGGACATAAGTAAGTAAGTAAGTAAAGCGGTCGAAAATTTTTTACTGAAGCTGACGAGCGATGCATTATACGTAAAGTAAAGGAGAATTCAAAAATAAGTGCGCCTAAACTTGCTCAAGAAACTGAGAAATATTTAAACAAAACAGCTTGTCCAGAAACAATAAGGATTATTTTAAGAAAACACCACTGCAATGGCCGAACAGCTAGGCACAAGTCATTTGTAAGGAAACAAAACAAAGGCAAACGAAAAGTGTTCGCAAAAAATTACCTTGCCAAAGATTTCGAGTACTGGAGAACTGTTAATTTTACGGATGAAAGTAAATTTAACATTTTCGAGTCAAATGGAAAGGTTAATGTGTGGCGAGAAATTAAAAGAAAAAAACTTACAATCTTCAGTTAAACACGGTGGAGGATCGGTCATGGTATGGGGGTGCATGTCAGCAGCTGGAGTGGGTAATCTGCACTTTATTGATGGGGATTATGGACCAGGATCAATATTTAAGTATATGAAAAACAAATTTAGCAGCTAGTGCGAACAAGCTTGGTATCCGGGATCAATGTAAATTTTATCAAGATAATGATCCCAAACAGAAGGCAATGAAAATGCGCTTCTGGCTGCATGTGATTGAAACGCCACCACAGTCACCTGACTTGAATGTAACTGAAAACCTGTGGAGTTACTTGGCACAACATCTCTAACAAAAATGATCTTAAAAACGCCCTTTTAGAAGAGTGACAAAATATACCACCATCTTATTGCGAAAAATTGGTGAAATCTATGCCAAACAGATTAAAGCCAGTCGTGGTCTACCAATCTAGTATTAATACATACAAAATTCAATAATAATTTAACTGTAATAGCTTTATAATTACTTTTTTTGTTAATGTACGAATTTTACTTTGAGGTTTTGTTATTAACCTTCCTTTTTTTTAAATTTAGTTTTCTGTCAATTGAATTAAATAATGAATCCTTGAAATAAAATGAATTCAAGTCAATATTAAGTTTTGTTCATACGTTTTTTGTTCATAAATAAAATATTTTTTACTTGCACGAGTTATACTTTGATACACTGTATGACATCTGTCAAATCCATCTGTCATCCATAGTGACAGATAGTTCTTGCCTTGTCATTTTACAATATGGATCGTTTAAAAAACGGCTCAACGCATTAAATTCGTTGCATTTTATCATAGAATGCGCAGAAAATACAATGATTGGGTGAAGATCAGCGATGAGGCCCAGGGGTTCTTAAAATCCAAATATGTTCGCTGACAGTTTGGTATGCTCTGTGGAGCAGCAGCATGATCGGGTCCTATTTTTTTTGAAAACAACAAAGGCGCCACTGTTACTGTGAATTCTCTGCGCTATGGTCCAATGGTAACTAACTTTTTTTTGGCCTGAGATTGAAGATACGAGTATTGATGTGGTTTCAACAGAACAGAGCTACGTTCTACACAATACAGGCAAATTCAACTCTATTGTGCGAAAAGATTCTCGGTCATTCAATTTCGAGATTTGGCGACATAAATTGGGGCGTGCTCCTGTGCCACCCCTTGGATCCGCCCTTGCGCACATACATAATTAATATTTTTCAGGAAATGTCTAGCTAGCATACGAGTATCTGGTCTCCGATTTCCAAATGTCCACGTTGCTAAAACAAGCCATTTTTTTTGTCTGTTTCTCCCTTACATCAATTTCCAAAGAAGGATATGAAAAACGCCAGATCGAGTCAATGGAGAACGACGTTCAAATGAAGGTAAAAAGAGCATGTCAAGGCTACAAAGCCTGAACAGTAGTCTGTAGGGATGTAGAAGGAAACCTAGTAGTACAGTCTGTGCTGAGAAATTGGAAAGATCACTTCCGCAGACTATTAAATGGCGGTGACGATCAAAACTCCGCTGTCAGGCAGAATGCTTCATTCAACTCGAGCGATGGTCGATCAATAATCCCGTCTACTCAGCCAAAGTGACGATAGCAATATTTAAGTTTAAATCCAACAAGGCTGCTGGAGCCGACGGTCTAATTGCCGAGCTATTTAAAACAGCTGTAGATGATTTGGTACGGAGAATACATCAACTGATCAGAGTATGTCCGACGAATGCAGCCTAAGCATCGTTAGCCCGATCCTCAAGAAAGGAGAACTTCTGAACTGCGCCAGCTACATACGGATTAGTCTCCTATAGATCCTACTTTCTATATTATGTGAACGCTTAAACCTTTGGCCAGAAATATTATTATTCGTTTCAGTGTGCGAAAAATCCATAGATCAGATATTCACATTGCGACAGATCTAGGAAAAAATTCAGGAACTCCAAATCGATACTCACGACATTTTCATCGATTTTAAAGTCGCCAATGATAGCGTCTATACAGGCGATGCAGAGTCATGATTAGTTTCGGCATCCCTGCCAACCTCCTTCGTCTGTGCGGGACGACGATGGTGAATGCACGTTGCTCCATCAACGTCGATAACAACATCACCGCGGCCTTTGATGTACGATAAGGTGACAAGCTGCCATGTGGATTCTTTAACATAATACCGGAACGGGAACGGATTGTACAGCGGGCTATCAGTGTTACTTTCGGGAGTATTGAAACATAAGCAGCGAAAATGGGTTTATGTTGGCCAGCCTACATCAGCGACTTGAGCAGAACGTCACAATAAACAGCTAAGAATTTTCAGATATTTAAGGACCTTGTCTACCTAGGCTCTACTGTAAATTCAAAAAAACGATACAAGCGCAGAGATCAGTGAAGAATAACTCTCGCCAACCGCCGTTTCTTTGGGCTCTCACGGACAACTAAGGTGACTTTATATATGACCCTCATCATACCAGTCCTGCTATACGGCACAAAAGCATGGACGTTATCAAAGGCGGAATGAAGGTGAAGATACAACAACGAAGTATACCAGCTGTATAGCGACAGCGACCTAGTCAGAACTGAATGGATACCGACACTGCAGCCTAGAAAGTCTTCGAATTCATTCCGGTGGGACGATGTGGTAAAGAAGAAGTTCGAGCTGGCTTGATACGCTTATTGGTTGAGGCCCAAGGTTCATCCTGGTCTGTAGCGCCATATAACCTAAAGCAAGTATCTTCTCTCAATTTTGCTCATTCAAGACAAGAATCACTGAACGGATTTCTATGAAATTTTGTTTGTAATTTTGGTTTAACGTGTAGATCTGAAGATCACCAAAAGTGAATAGGGGGCCGCGTTGAATTCATAACTTAGCTCCATGTCTTCATAGAGCCTTTTTTTATTTACAACTATAAGGTCAAGTATTGGTTTCCTGAAAATTTTCGATTTCGGGATTTTGATCAAATTTGACATCGCAAAATAAGTGGGTCTCTCAATTCTGTCTGTCTGTATGTATGGGCTAAATTATATCTGAAATTAGTGGGCTCACAATTCAAGGCGATATCCGAATTTTCATTCTAAATCCAAAATTAATGGTACTTTACTAATGACAGATTTTGTAAAAAAAAAAATTGATTTTCTTGTAAAAGGCTCTTACGATTCTAGATTCAATTCAAGGCTAAAATTTAAATCTGATACTACTGTGGTTCTGTCAAAGGTAAACAGCTGATATTTGACAGTTGCTATTATCGAGCGGTATACGAGAGAACAATGTACATCTCGTGCCGCGATTAAGAAATGAGTTGATAAATTCAATCGAACCAGGTCAGTGTTGGATGTGCTAAATACCAGTGCGTCTTCGTATAGGCCGGCCATGAGAAAATATCACCGCAGTGAGTGACATTGTTTGTGACAATCCGTCAAAATCCATTCGCCAACATTTCCATCAATTGAACCTTTTCTATAGCTGCACGCAGACCAATTGAGTCAGCAATTAAAGCCAGCAGGCCATGAATAGCGTCGTGACTGGGTGTTAAAGAACTATTAAGTTGATGACAATTTTCCGAACAAAATCATCTTCAGCGATGAGGCTCACTTTCAACTGAATGGCTATGCAAACAGACAAGATTGTCGCATTTTGGGTCATAAAAATCGATTAACGAAAGGCCAATACATCCACAAAAAGTCACTGTTTGTTGCGGATGTTGGTCAGGCGGTGTGTTTGGGCCGTACTTTTTCGAAAATGATCGTGGTGCTGCTGTAATACGGGATCTTTCAATATGGACTTCCGAATTTTGACAGTTGATAGCGGCCATATTGTTGAAGCTACATCTGTCAAATTGACTGTCATTTATTCAATTTGTTCTGCCAAATCACCATGGATGGATATAGCGTTCAACAACACATGCAAATAATAAAATTGTTTTATCAAAATGGGTGTTCTGTTCGGGCAACATTCCGCGCGTTTCGCCCATTTTACGGCAGTGATTTATACTCCAGAGTCATATAAAATTGGACATTTCTTCTTTTTTTTTTTATAATTTGCACGTGTTAAAGGGAAGACGAATACCCTTATACTAATTTTTAGAACGCGTGTGTTTTTGTGGAAAGGGGAAGAGACAGAGAGAAAGACAGAGTTTCTGTAAACTCCAAGGGTGGTTGTCCAGACAATTGGGGAGTATTTTGTTAGTTTTCACTATTATTGTCGTTGCTTATAATTCACAGTATTTTTTTCCTCCTGATGTCATCATCACGATCAAGTTGCATTTTAGCCATATGACCACCCTACTGCCAGTGTTATGCCACAGTAGAGTTGACTTTTTTATTTATTTCATGCGAAATAAATAGATGATTCTTGACATCAGGATTCGAACCGTGAATCCACAGCGTGACAAGCGATGATGTTACCATTACACCACGGCCACCCATATCAAGAAAGGCTAAACATTTTGGATGCGCGCCACCCAGAGAAGCCGCGGCGGACATTTGAACGATGTTATATTCCATACATAATGGCATCGATAGGCCTTTCAAACGAATAAAAAATTTCGATGATATCTCACAAACACTTTGTTTTATTTAAATTTAAAGATAGGTAGCGCTTAATGAAAGACCCTTTAGCTGATGGTGAACGTTATCGAGACATGATATACAAATTTTGGACGATTTCGATGTGGAAAATATGTGATTTCAACTAGACGTTGCCACTTGCCACACAGCGCGGGAAAAAATGCAGTTATTGCAGTCAAAGTTTCCTCTCAGTGTCGTCTCGTTTCGGTGGCAAAAATTGGCCACCAACATTGTGCGATATCACGTCTTTGGTTTTTTTTTTTCTTTAGGGTTATGTGAAGCAAAACGTGTATGCTAATGATCCCCAAACCATTCCACAGCTGGGTTCGTTTTCGGTGCAAAAAGTTGCCCCGGCTGCTTCTTTAATAATCTTGTGATACGAGTATTGGCCCATTGAACTCTTTCGTTTGTCGCTGGCAATGGCATACTTAAAAGTCTTTCGCGCATGCACACCTAATTCAATCCTCTCTGACCATGAGACCATGCAAAAATGTGCCATTTCCATTAGCAAAAAGTCAGTCTAGCGGTCACTAGAAGCGGAAAATACCATCATGCAACCACATAATATATTCACTAGACATTCTAAGCAAATTGACACTATCTAAAATGATTAGCAGCTTTGTGTGATTTCATGATCAACAAGTATTATTAACAACTATTTCTCTCGATTGATTTTAGCACTTACATTCGGACTATAAAAATTGCTTAGCATTAGTTTAACTTGGGTTAAATGATTGTCTGACAAAAATGGCAAAGTATCACATTTTTCTAGATCATTAACGACTACTTGTTGAATTATATTACTCCTCGGACCTTAATGGGATAAATATGTAAACAAGTAAGTAAAGTAAATTTATTATTAGCTCAAGCATTTCCGTTCAATTTTAAGACGGTGACGAAAAGCTTTCATCCTAAAAGAAGCTAAAATTGGGATTTTCTGAACTTTCTGCGCATCACAAACAGTGCTGACATCGTGACATAATTATTTCGATGGTGACATAATTTTAAAATTATGCTGACATATTTTAGCATTCTCAGCATAAGTGACATAATTTTAACCAAAAATGTCAAATTATGAAAGGTAAGAGTGACGGTTCTGTAAGGAAGAACCCAATTAGCACTAGGTATCGTTTTTTACCACAACTCATGTAACTTGGGTGTTACGGTGTGTTGGTGAGGAGTCTCTAGATCCAACCTGTGGAATTCAGGAAAGTATTAAGCTCTTTGATGTTTTTTCTCTGAGACTTCCTATAGGGAATTCAAGAAGGGTTTTCCTAATGCCCTTTGTCTAGCCCTAGCTAGTGCCGGACAGGCGCATAAATACTGGATAAGGGTTTCTCTTTCAGTTGTGACATTGCAACTGTGACAGTGTGTGTTTTGTGAGATACCTAGTTTTACTGTGTGGTCTCCTATAGGCCAGTGGCACTTAGTGATCGCTGTTAATCTGGTAACGTCTTTACGCGTTCCATTTAGGTTGCTTTAATTTTGTTGTAGCTTGACCACATCCTTCTGGATATGACACAGTTTGTTAGCCTAGTCCATTTGAGGTTGGCTTTTATAAAGAATATTGAGGAGATTTCTGCCTTGGCCGCTCCAAGTGGAACGTGGACTGATTCCGAAAGTGAGCGGTGGAGGTCTGAGCCTTGCCTGGCCAGTTCATCAGCAAGGTCATTTCCACAAACGTTACTATGCCCTGGAACCCATATCAGGGTTACTTTGAATTGTTCATCTAGCGAGGTTAGCTATAACTATATCCTCTACGACTAGTTAGAGGATATAGTGACCGAGGCGATGGCTTTGGTAGCAGCTTGGCTATCAATGAGTATGGCAATCTTTTACCTTGGCGTTTTATTTGTGTGTAATTTGATCTGGCGACAGGCTTCGCGGATAGTTAGTAGTTCCGCCTGGAAAATACTGGCATTATCTGGAGATCGATACGATCTTGAAGGATTCTGAAAACATACCTGCATCGACTCCGCAATTCATCCTTGAACCGTCTGTTTAGATTGTTACGTCAAAGTCCTTAGTCACCTGCCTATCTTGCCATTCTGATCTTGTGGGGAATTATACGTCGAAACGCTTTAGGGAATTAATTTTGGGGATAATATAATCTGTTGAGGGCGATACGAGTTCTCTCGGTAGAGAGTCCAGTATATACACGCTATGTGCTGTAATGTTTGTTATGTGTAGGTCTAGAGGTAAAAGATGCAGGAGGACTGTTAGAGCATCTGGCGGGGTAGACCGTAAAGCACCTGTAGTGCCTATGCATGCTGTTCTTTGTACCTTGTTAAGTCTAGTTAGATTATAGGTCTTTCTTAGAGATGAAATATCTACCGGGAACCCTTGGGTTTGATTGGAATAAGATAGGAAGTAGTGACATAATTTTGTCAACAAGGTGACATAATATTATTCTAGTCGATAGACACACTGACCACACTGATTACAAATCCTTAACATTTTATATGTAGCTCAAAGGAGATAATGTAAACATCCGCAATAAATATATACATTTTAGGTAAAACTGACTTAGTATAATCTACTTCTGCTGCAACACGGCTACATCACCCTTAACATAACCCACCTACGGGCTCATTTGGACATTCGTACGAGTAACCCAAATTAGTTAGATAACCTCTCATCTGACTAGTCAGGAACAGCAGCATTGCATCGAAAAAATGTTGGACTTACAAAAATATCAGAAGTGTCAAGATCATTAAGAATTTCGAAATGTGCCTCTAAAATGGTCTATGTTTTTGCAATGCATGTAAAGTGGTTAACTTATGGAAGCAAGGTACGATTTATTTCAACTACATGGAGCTCATAATTAACAGGTAACTGCTACTCGGTGTTCTTACAATTCAGTTGGGTAATCAACGAAATCGACTGTTCTCTTGCAAAAGGGTATTGTGTTCTATTTCCGACATCCATAACCAATATGCATATCAGAACTTGGTGTTGAGGAATCTAATGGCTAATCAGTGCTTGGCTTGCATATTAGCTAAGACCTTCGCTGGAATCTGCAGATTACAGATGCCTTTATAGATGTAAACAATATAGCTTGCCTTCCTTAATATTTTCAGAAACCTATAACCTAATCACATCACTCTCTTTCCTTTTCTCTCAAATCTTTAACCCTCCCTTAATCACTCACTGCTTGGACCTCGAGAAGGGCAAGAAAATGATTTTGGAACGCTAATATACCTGATCTGATTATACAGATTAAATATGAATATTGAATGTCTTTCTACTTTGTTGTGGTCAGGAGGTGAAGCTCAGATGACGGCATTGTAGACTCGTAGTCGATAATACGAACATTTTCCGTACTCAGCGCTCACAAATTTTTTTCATGTTTAAATGCTCGTGCAAAATCGAATATTAGTTTGAAATTGTTGCCTTGTACATTATCTCCATATCTCGAAAACGGTGCTTCGTACTAAAATGTTATGTTCTGGAAATCTCCACAAGATGGATGCCGAGTTTTTCAAAATTATATACACGCAATCCTCTAAAATGTTGTACTTTACCCCAAAGCCAATGGAAATCTACTACGAATATAATGTGAACACCCTGCCTCATAACTTACTAGTCTGCGTCGGAGTGATTGTGTAAGCCTCACTTGCATCTCCATTTGTCCATTGTGTTCCCCGTTGTGTGTGCACCTGAAATAAATGAATAAGGAAGAAAAGCAAATTTAAAGGTCTTCGGCGTCCCTAAATCAATTTGAGTTCAAAATGAAATTTAGAATGGTTTTCGGTGGCTTTGTTGACAGTTCACTCAAAGGGTTGAAAAAGTATTCGCTGAAGGCTGTCCTGTTGGTTCGGTTGAGGCTTGGGCATTGCCCTCTTCCGCACCTACGTCGCTGCATTCTTTGCATAGTTCAGTGGTACTTAGGCGTATCCTTTTTAGGTGGGCCGCCAATGTATTGTGGCCAGTCAATATACCTATAAGAAGTTTTAAGTGCGGTTTCTTTTTTTCTTATTATGCTGTGTCCATAACTTTCTTGAGGTACGGAATGATGGAAGTGTGTACCTCCTTTCATCTGTCATCTTTAGGAAGTTTATTCTTTTGTTAGATTTGATAAGTTCCATTGAAGCTAGGACTGATTGATTTGGTCCAGTTCCGAACCTTTTCTTGCCAGTTCGTCGGCCTTCTCATTTCCAAAGGATGTTTCTTTGACCCACGACCCATGACCCAACACAGTGTGACATTGTGTTGTGCGCTAAGAGTCCTCAACTCCTTCTGACATCATTTTATTTGTCTTAATTTGATCATCGTGGATGAGATGGCTTTGTAAATATCTATATTTTTTCGATGAGGTGAGGATAGATCTCGAGAGGCCTCGGAGATAGCTAACAAGTCTGCTTAGAACGCACTGCAGTGGTTTGGAAACTTTATTGTACCCATATATACTTTTCGTTTCCTCGTTGAATGATTCCATTCAATCGATAGTTGAAATCATTCAGTTACTTACTATCGATAGTCGAATTCATTCGACAGTGCCCAACAATAAGAGCCGTTTTACACACACCGGTTTTCGCCAGCCAGCAGAAATCCGACCATTGTTTCCTTTCACATACACCGTTTTATTGCCGGTGAAGTTACCTTAGCCGTGTCTTTATCAATATTTCCTTTACACAGCCCATAATTGTCATACATGAACGAACACCCTTCGAAGCAAACTGAAAAAAACTAAGGCAAGAGCCGGCTAAATGTTGTCGTATGTGAAAGCGCTCATAAAGTCACATGCATTACTACCCTAACAACACCGGCCGGGCTACCGGAAACTGTGGCAGATACACAACGATCGTCCCAGGACCCATTTAATTGTATGTTCCACTATGAAGAATTCACCGGAAAGCAGTATGTGTGAAACGGCTCTAACTGATACATCCGTCCTACCAATCACGAAATTAAATCCCAACCCAGGTTCAATTTGTTAAGACCGACCATCGTTTCAGGTCAGCATACAAGTTTGATTGTATTGCATCAAGCAGTACATCTCGAAGTGCATCTAAACTTATACCTGCCAAACCCACTCTTAATAGATGTACTGTTGACCAAAAAGCGTCAGAATTACAGGAGATCCAGTTGCGTATTATAATCTTTATTACTGTTCTGAATGCATCCCTGATGGGGACTGTATACATTAGTACGAGGGCAAGGTTAAAAGTTCTCGGCCTGACAATGAAAGACTGCGATTTTCAGTTAAAAAATGATTTTATTTTTCTACAAAATCTCCCTTGACTTCAACACACTGGGTCCAGTGTTTCTCCAACATCAGTATTCCTTCTCGGAAGTGAGACTCTGGAAGGCTGTGAAAATATTCATCTACGAAACAAATTTCTGCAAGTTTGGGAACAGATGGAAGTCTGAGGGTGCCAAATCAGGTGAATAGGGGGGATGGAAGCCGGTCGGATCCCTATTGAATCTATCCAAAGATTGCCGTGAAAATCGTGTGCGCATTTTCTTTTGATCGGCATTCAGCAAATGCGGCACCCATCTTGTGCAGAGCTTCGCATCCCTAAGTTTTTGTGCAAGATGTTTCGCACCCTCGCCTCAGCTATCTCACTCACTTTCACTCGCCTATCGTCCAACACGATGTCATGCACTTTTTCGATGGTTTCGGGTGTGGTTGCGGTTTATGGCCCTCCTTAACGTGGGTCATCTTCGAGGGACGTGCGAGCACGTTTAAATTCAGCTGCCCACTTTTTAATGATTGACATGGAAGGAGCAGAGTCCCCGTAAACTTTTGTCAACTTTGGATGAATTTCCTTAGGGGTTAATCCATCCAAAACGAAGAATTTTATCATCGCACGATATTCAAGTTTATCCATTTTAACGTAAAACACGCAAGACGTCTACCTACTGCAAAAATTCGTGTAAAGAAACTACTAGACGTCTACTGCAGAAATTCGTATAAACTACTTGAGAGAATAAGTTGAAACTTGTCATACGAACTAATGAGAAGTTCACCCAGGCAGGAAACATAAATTTTTGCTGATTGGAACGCCATTTCTGCGTTAGGCCGAGAACTTTTCACCCTGCCCTCGTACGTAAAGTGGAACTGAAGGTTCGTTATGCTTCAGACAAAAATCATTAGCCTTACAAACTTCGTCTTACTTTTATGTTGGAAAAGAGGTGGTTAAAATAATTAAAATACTCAAAAATTTGAAAACATACACCCAGAAAACATCGAACAAAAACACAAGTATGACCTCATATTGAACATCAGTAGGATTAGGAAAGCAGGCGGATCTATCGATAACCACCCCCACTTCACAAAAAATCAACTAAAAAGAAATGCCAATACATTTTCTATTGTTTTCCCCCCTCAACTAAATTATTGATGAGTTAATTTCTTTTTTTTTTGATCATTTTGCGAAAAACATTTCCCTCTAATAAAAGTCGACTGTGCGCGGAGAGAAAACCTGTGCTTTTCAATTTCCAACAATGCTAAGCACTGCACTTAGAAACATTTATTCGGAATGCAAACTTGAATATTCTATTTGAACTGGAAAAAGTGTGTATAATTGAAATCATGTTTTATGGTCCCATACACACCGAAAACCGTACAATATACACGTACACTGAATAGATGCATTAACCCACCCCGTCATGAATTTAACAATTTTCCCCCAGATGGAAATTTCAATGTTTTACGAGTATGTTCGCCGAAATGCGCGCATTTTCCATTCATTCATAATGAATTCATGAATCCAATTAGAATTAGAATGAAGCGAATAATAATAAAAAACAAAAATACGAATAGTAAAACTTTGGGGATGTTGTACGAGTATGCTAACGAACTATTTAGCAACAAAAACTGTGTGCATACAAACAATTATGAACTCATACGAGTGTGTGTTGTGTAGCATGGGAAATGTGGGAACGGTTTCGGGAATCCCGAGAGCTGACACACCACTCTCTGTTGCTCTACTCCATCCCAAATCGAGCCGCTGAAATAACACCGAACATGAAAATGAAATCAGTTGACGAGCACTGAATGAATTAGAAAATCAACATAATTTCTGTTAATTAATTTGTAATTAGTTTTGCCAAATGTGTTGATTTCACTGTTAAATTCGGTTGCTATTTTTGGTTTTTCTCTCTAACTTTGTTTGCAAATTATTTAAGGGTTGTCGTCCGAGTTGAAGTATTTTAATATTTAATCAGGTTCTCGTAGTTGTGTTCGTTTTTCTCAGAATTTTAAAATTATAGAAACTGTGCAATTTTTCCTTATCCGCATCCATAGGATGTATTCGTTTTGACTTAAAGGGTGTCCCACAATTCACGCAATAAGTAATTTTGATAGAAAACACAGGGTTATGTATGGATTAGCATATCGGGAAAATGGCCTCCACGGCTTTGCTGGCACATACGCACTCTTTTGTTGAAATTTTCCATACCGTTTTGCATAAATGTGGCTGAATTTCGTTAATCAGGCACTCGATTTGGTACTTCAAAGCTTAGACTTCAAAAAAACTCCAAAGAAAATAGTTCAACGGTGTTAAATCGCATGATCTGGGAGGCCAATTCTGATTACAAAAACGGGCAATTACACCACTAGGAAATGACTCATGCAGTAATTGAATTGTTTCTCGTGTTGTGTGGCATGTGGCACCGTCTTGTTGAAACCAAAAAACTGAATTATCATTTCGTGATTGCGAGCACCATTAACTGTTATTACCTGTTATTAGTCGCATTTTCAAAAAAGAATGGTCCAATGATGCCTTCAGCCCAAAATTCGCACCAAACAGTGACACGTTGTGAATGCATTTGTTTCTCAATAACCACTTGTAGATTTTCCGATCCCTAAATTTGACGATGAACAAAGCCATCAAGATGAAAATGAGCCTCATCGCTGAAGATGATTTTGTTTGAAAAATCAGCATCCACTAGTTGTTGTCCCATAATCCATTCAACGAACTGTCTTCGCTGTACATGGTCAGTAGTCATGGTCAGTGCACGAAAATGCAAATCTTTCCTGAGAATACGCTGTAAAGAGCTTCTCGAAATGTGCAATTCTCGACGACCACGGTGCCGAATTGATGTTTCTGGACTCTCAACAACACTCTCACGAACTGCTTCAATGTTTTGTGTTGAACGACTTCTTGAAGGACGACCAGAGTGTCTAAGATCACTAATTTTTGAATTAATCTCTTCAGAGTTGATAAAGTTAAATCACTATTCCGACCATATTTTGTACAAAAATTGCGAACTGTAGCTGCCAAACCTTCATTATTTTTAAAATATTGCTCAACAATGAAAACACGTTGTTCTTTCGTGTGGCATTCCATTCTTAATAATCCTGAACTGTCAGCTGTCACTCTGTCTTTTATTTTTTGTTGGCAACACTTTACCGCACGAATGGTGCACAATTCATATCTTGCGTGAATTTTGGGAAACCCTTTATATGTAGTTTGTATTATTGAAAAAATTATAGAGATGGCACACAAAAGTATTTAAAAAAATAAAAATAAATATTTTGCTATGGCACCTACCTAGTCATGTCATAAATACTGGTACACGTTTAAACGCAATCATCGCTGAACTAGCATTGAACACATCCATTCTATGTTGACAGGTATTAAATGAGTGACATTTATACTAAGTCAAGGCGCAAAAACGTTTACACAAAAGTCGTTTGTAAAAATGGAGTGGGGCGGTATTGAAAGCCAAACTTTTTTCCTCGCTAAATCTGAACTGGAAATGAGACAAATCATCGTGTTTGTGAGTAATCACAAGGATAATGGAAACATTTAACAGCTTTTGGAACTAAAAAGTACAGCTAACTTTTGCCTGAAGTGAATGAGAGAAAAACTGACTACTTTTGAAATCTTTAGAAGGTGTTAACTTTTATCTGGCCACTACTATGTACGACTACGTTCCCTGTTAAACCTCAATTTATGTCATTTTACAGGAGGTTCATGAGCAAATATCGGTAATTTCGGTCTACGAGTATTATTACTGAACACAAACATAAAACATTGTGACATGAAATAAAATCACGTAACGTGAACAAAATGTGTAGACAAATGTGAAAACGTAAAAATAAATAAAAGATATTTGAAAAAGTAAAGGGCATGACTGGTGGCCAGTACTTGCTTATGTATGGCAATCACTCAGATTTCAAATTTAGTCGAAATTGACGATAAGAAGCAAATCTTTTGGATAATATGTCAAACATTTTAAAGCTATATTCTTACGTATGTATGTCAAAAATGATTTAGGTATTAATTTTGAATGAAACAGTTCAGGCCATGTCCAAGAGTAACCAATTTTCGTAAGCAAGTTATTAAGTAAAGACCACCATACATTTTTTTATGAAAAACCAACCACGTAGTCTTGTTGCAAACATCCACACTACTCCAGATATGAATTTATCTCGAAATCGTTATAGCAATTTCTGAGAAAATTCCGATTAAACTTCTGGACATTAGCCCACATACCGCAGATATGAAGTTTCAAAAAAAATCTGTTCAACTGTTTAGGCTACAGTCCGAGGTAAGCAAGTAAAATAAAGGGCCCGACTGCGTCGCACGTACATACATGCTTGCTCCATATGTGCTGTTCAGATCTAAAATTCATGCGATATTGAAAAGAGGTGACAAAATTTTAATTTTCAAAGAATGTATTAAAAGGCTAAACAACTTGTTTGACCATATGTCCAAAATTTGATTGCTATTGCCTCACATATAAATGTCTAAAATGAATACTAAAATGAGCTGCAAATTTCATCAAGATACATATACAAGACTTATACTTATTCAAGAGGTACAAAATCAAAGTAAAATTCAGTCTTTTACAAGATCCCGAAGAAGCCTCTGAAACACCCTGTGTGTAAAAACTGAAATTTGTTCAGAGTACCTACTTAAAATCTGGAGGAGGTTACGAAAAGGCTGAAGGAAATCTTTTTTGAAAAAACTCTGAATAAATATTTTCTCTTTTCAAATAAAAGTATCAATACGTATGCGCTAAGTCGTTCTTGAGTTTGGCACGTGAGATTTGTTAAATTTCTGGCCTCCACTTTCTCTGATTCCAATAATACTCAAGCCAAAAAATATATTTAATAAAATTCAGTTCCCATATCTTATCTACAAACCAACAGATTTCCAAAATCTCTAGACGAACCTGCCTTCACACCAGGCGCCAAATAATCTCATCCGTGAACGTGTTACTCGACTCACGAAAACTATCATAGAATTTCATCAAAATCCGTTCAGTGGTGTATCAAAATAAACACACAGGCATACACGGAATAAGAAGTTTTTAAAGTGAAGGCCACGTGTCTATGGGGGATATGATGAAATTATAATTTCTTTAGGTACTCTAGTTTTCTCAAGTGTGTCGGAGGTCGCCAATTGTCCAAATAATTTTTTGAATTGTTACTTTTTTTAAAAGTGATATTTTTAAGGATTTATCGAAATTTCAAATCTGAGCTACTTGTAAATGAACGGCATAGGGAAACGAGTTGAGCCGGCACTACACCAGGTTGTATCCACAAAAGAAGATGCTTTTGAAACCAAGGAATCAGTCGCAGGCGTTTTTCTGGATATCGAAGGGGCATTTAACAATGTGAAAACTCAAAAATTTGTGGAGGCACTCTCGATATACTGTAATAACCAAATAATAAACAATTGGCTAGAACACATGCTTACAAACCGCATTATCACAGCTTCACTGGGAGACGAAACAAGAAGGGGAACAGTCCGTACGGGAACACCACAGAGGGGGATAATATCTCATTTTCTGTGGGTGCTCACAATGGAAAACCTTTGAAAAGCATTGGATGGAACCTGTGCGAAATGTGTAGCGCACGCAGATGACCTAGCCGTTCTGATAAGAGGTAAGCACCTGAACATTATAGGAGAGCTTATGCAAAACACCCTTCGAATCATAAAAGTATGGGCGGAGGAGAGTGGATTAGAAATAAATCCAAATAAAATGGAAATGGTTCTCTTTACGAAGAAAACCAAAACTAGTGACTTTCACATTCCACAACTCGGAGGAGTATCACTACAACTTCGCGACAGCGTCAAGTATCTGGGCATTATATTGGACAGGAAACTGACCTGGAGAAAGAACCTGGAAGAAAGAGTCACCGAAGCAAAGAGAGCATATTGGATATGCAGGAGGGCCATCGAAACAGGTCCACCCATCATCTTCTACGGTGTAGTTGTATGGTGGCCAGTGATGAGCAAAAAGTATGCAAGAGACTTGCTAACTAAGGTGCAGCGTATGATCTGCCTGGGTATTACAGGAGCACAATCCTCAACACCAACCGCGGCCATGGAAGCGATACTTAACATTCTACCAGTGCACCTCGAAGCGAAGAAGATTGCCGGCATTTCAGCCTCACGGCTTAGAATTATCGGCCATTTCATCGGTGGTGTAAATACGGGACATCGACAAATCACCAAAACGATAAGAGTAATGACACCACTCATCGATTGCCCCAGTGATGTTGTTGGAAACTAGTATACGTTCTCCAACAACTTCGACATCTGCTCGGACAGCAATTAGCGCGATTACAAACCCCATGTCGAAATCACGACTAGTAAGGGAGTGCAAAACTAAATTGAACTTACTTGCCAGACGCAATAGAGTCCGTCTCACATGGGTACCGGGGCACGAAGGTGTACCTGGTAACGAAAAGGCAGATGAACTAGCAAGGAAAGGAGCAGGCAACACAGAACTGAACCCGGATAATACAATAGGGGTCCCTCTGACAACTATTAAAACAACAATCAATGAAAAGATACGACAGGAGTTCAATAACTACTGGACGAATCTAGGCACGTGCAAAGTGGCTAGATCTGTAATAACTAAACCGAGTAACAACACAGCAAAAAGATTGATGGTGGGACTTTTAACAGGGCACAACAATCTCAACAAACATTTGTTCAGACTCGGGAAAGCTGATGCAACAATCTGTGCCAACTGTGAGGAGGAGGAGGAGGAGGAGGAGGAGGAAGATATAGAACACTTCCTCTGCCACTGCCAAGGATTCAAGTGTGGATCTAACACACCTCAGTAAGAAAGGAATCGGGGATATATTGGAGTTCGCCAGACGAACAATACGATTCCCCGATCACTATACGATATAGTTTCCCGTTGATACTACCCATGATCCCTAGACCTAAATCCTCTCAACACATAATTCCCAAAGCACAGCACTATTCCCTACAGTTACATAGATGAGGGGAACACAACCGGCCCAATGGAGACCTAAGTGAAGAGCATAAGCTCACCCTCTTAATCCAACCAACAAACCACCAAATGAACGGCATATACAAGTACGTAGTGATTTTATTTTTTTAAGTTTTGTATACCCTATCCCATAGGGTATATTAATTTTAATGCATAGTTTGTAACAAAAAGAAATAATAGCAATACTAACCCAAAAGAATATCAGCATCAGCATCGAAATTTATGTCGAATTAGACCATGTCTGTCTCTCTGTCCGACCGTCCCTCTTTCTGTATGTCATCACCTTTTGGACCCTAAATTTTAAACTAGGTACTTAACTTTATAGAATCCGAAGCAGTACAAGTATATAGGTAGAAATGTTTGAATCCCGCATACACCACATGCCCATTTTAAAAAAAATTGAGTTTTTCAATATGTTTACTCGAAATTGGAAAATATTGCCTTAACAAAAATATATAGACGTTGACTATCTCTAATTTTCATTCATAAATTATACATGGTCACGCCCACTTTTTGGGGGCGTTTTCTTAAAAAACTAATTACTAATTTTCTTAAAAAACTAATTGTGAATATCTCATCAGAATTTGTGAACTTTGGTTACAAATATTTCATAGCCACGCCCACTTTTTTCTCAGAAAAAGCATTAACAACAAATTTGCTGATAAAATCTCATAAAAATAGAGGAAATATCCTCTGAGTAGAAAGATGATTGCATTTGAATTACGAATTTCTCAATTCCATGCCCGCTTTACTAGAGATGAGTTAGAATTAGGGTATCTTACTATCCATTCCAGATGGACTGTTAATTATCTGTATGCTGTTTTTTTTTGTTCTTGATTTTACAACTGTATCTCCTTATAGGAATATACGAGTGTATTCTGATTTGTTAAATTGCCTACTTAACGCTGACGGATCCTACTTCCATCGGTTCTACGATGTTAGTATAGCTGTGTACCATTGATGGTTGTAGCTAATCCTTATTATGCTGATTATTTAAGTTGATTTGATTTAGCCTAATCACGCCTGATTTGTTTTCGTAGAATTAGAGTATATAATGTCTACTCCGAGCGTCGTTTCGTCCCTGCGTGTTTCTCTAGCCTTGACGTTGTATTGTAGTTGTTGCTGGTTTCCATGGTTATGACGACTTTGTAATATAAGTGATGAATTATGCTAATAAAAACGCTAGTCAATTGCTCTACATATCTTGGTCTTGTTGATTAGATGTCTCAATATTACTTTTAGATCATGCAAGATTCCTGACAACGAGTGTCCTTCTTGAACTACTTAGGACCTACAATGAGAGAATAGTACCTACCTATGAGCCATTTTGACTTGTTCAGTATTAAGAACTCAGAGTAACCTGTCGTCAAAACTATCACTGTACATGTTAAGTCGATAATTTCGCCTCTTTTTGATAATAGTTACATTTGATCAGGTCTAGTTGAAGTGGAGAGTCTTGGGAAAACTCAATGCACTTCAATATTTCGCACCTACAATTATTTAAAATGTTTTTTTTTTTTTTTATCATAATCAAAGATATTGTCAGCAACGCTTTCACCAATAAAAAAACTATTCCATTGCTTCTTGCTTGCATAAGCGGCATAAGCGGTAGGGACCTACTTACAATTGACATAAAAACTTTTTTTTTCAAACAGTTCCTGTACAAAAAAAAATAGCCATTCAAAAGAAAAGTATCGACCATGTCTGCCCAACACTCATCCTCTTCTTTCAACTACGAGTATAAACAGGAAAAATCCCATACCATCATGAGAAGATAAAATGTCAAACCATTCACTTTATAAGTGCAAAAGGTGAAACCATTCAAAGTGGCGGAAGTATCTGACATATCCCTCTAAATACATGGCTCACAAAAAAAAAATAAAAAAAAAAATATAATCTTTCAACGTCAAGGATTTAAAACCGCCACATGTGGCATGAGTAATGGTTCAAGGATCGTAAGGAAGAGTAGAAAACCAAAATCCTTGCGGTTGCTTTGCAAGCCATAAAGCAGTGCCACTCCATGTAGTGCACATAAAAGCTGAAATCCCGTCCGGTTGTAAAACCCTGGATTCTTCGTCATTTTCGCATTCTCATTGTCAGCAGATTTATTCGCTGCTAACGCGTTATATGCATGAGATACTCTACTGGAGCTGGAGATACTTGCAGTGTTGGAGTACTTAAACGAAAACAAATCCCAAAAGTCCCATTTCCAGCACAGACTAAGCAACAGACTACATGCATGCACACCTCTAGATCTAAAGATTCATGAGACCTTAATTGAGTTGCAGCACTGGAATCAACCGAAAAACCTCAAGCACAAGATGTGCATGTGAAACTGAAGGAGGTGAAGATGGTTTTTGTTTAAACTTTGAACGTCCCTGAACATTCTTGGGTTGCTAAATACACTCGTTACACATACATACACACACTGAAACCACCATCCGTCGTCGTTGCAGTAAACGCAATGGGAAAACAAGGAATTTCCAATTCGACCCGACTACGACAAGTACGAGCAGACGCATTTTAAAGCGCAAAATTAAACATAAAAGCACTCACGGGGATACTTGGAAACGTGTCCTTCAGCTAATCCATCGTCTTCTGTTGTTCCTGCAGTTCCATTGGGGGCATCTTTCACCGATGGTAGAGCTCCTTCAGCGTAGCGCACATAAATCCAAAATAAAACCAACAAAGCTATTTGCACAACGAACAGGCTGATAAAACCCGACACCTTGGAAACGGGTGTATGCATTTCGATTTTGTTGTCCTCGTGCGTGATAGAGATTTCAACACTCTTCTGGTATCGTGTCGGAAAACTTTTGAAGAACCAATTCCAACGAACGTTCGTATAAGACAAAGGAAATCTTATTAAACAGAACAAACACCAGAGCCTTTTAGTAGATACTCATCCGCACTCGACCGATTACGGAAACCGATTGAGATTTAGTGCTTGACTGGGGGTTTTGTTGAGAACTCGCGTTACCCCCTTCGTGATTACAGTGTATCGTATACTGACGTCGCATCGAGTACAGCGATGATTGCTGGATAATTGAAAACTTGAAGATACCATGGGTGTTCAATGTTGTTGTGGTCAGTTAGTAGGGGGTAGGGTAATTGAGACTGATTTGGGGGTGGGGGTGCCCTTTTTTTTACTATGTGCTGCTCTACATTTTACTATACGTTTATAAGAGTTCTACATAAATTAAATAACGAAAAGTAAATATTATTTATTTGACATTTGTAATTAAAATTTTTGTTTATCTCATTGCGTCAACATGAATGATATGAAAAGCACCATACCTAACCCCTGCGTTCTGATATGTCAATCAAACCACATGAAAGGGAGACCCATCATCAAAGTATTATTTTTGCAGTTCAATGTCATGATATTAAATTTAAATTTATACTGGTAACATGTAAATAAAGGGGAAAGTTTGACGCGCAAATTGAAGAGGGAGCTGTAACGACCTTATTAGGATGTGATGTTCTATTTTTAACCAAGTTCATGTTTTATTTTTTCTTTTTAAAAAGCGAAGTTTGTTGATCTGACAAACAAGTTTTTTTTTTAATTAACGAAATGAAACAAATATGTATGAATGACTTATTATTATTATTTTTTTTAAGAACTTAAGTAATCTACTACTGAATCCAGTGGGCCATCTACTGGTTTCTTTTTAAATTACAAATTCTTTTGACACTGACAAGTCTTTCGCGCTCAAAAAATTGACAGATACACAGTATCATACCTCCGCGGTACGAAATTAATCTAGTTCCGCTTGAACAACGTAAGTTCATGTTTTTTTTCTTTTTAAAAAGCGAAGTTTGTTGATCTGGGAAACAAGTTTTTTCTAATTAACAAAATGAAACAAACACTTTTTTGCTGGTTACGGATGGAGATACTCGTAAGATATTAAATTTCTGAGCACTGCAGTGGTTTGTATGAATGGCTTATTATTACTTTTTTTTTAAGAACTTAAGTAATCTACTACTGAATCCAGTGGGCCATCTACTGGTTTCTTTTTAAATTACAAATTCTTTTGACACTGACAAGTCTTTCGCGCTCAAAAAATTGACAGATACACAGTATCATACCTCCGCGGTACGAAATGAATCTACTTCCGCTTGAACAACGTTGGGAAATATTGAAAACTTATTTCCAAAGTGCTGTGTTGTCGAAACAGTGTGAATTTCGAAAATACATTTTGGCCGAAATAATGCACCAACTGTGCCTGTTGTGCGCAAGTTTGTGAAAAGTGTCAGATTTTTACTCGCTAAGCAACATCTCCCTTCTACTGGTTTACTACGACTAAGTTTCATTATCAAGTAAGAGTAGTTTTAGTTTAAAAAATGTTCGCGTTGGGCAGGTAGCTTTCCAGCAAAAGCACCTGCTAAAACCTGCCATTACATGCGGCTGGTCCTTATTGCGCTAGAGAGAATGGTTTCGTTCTTTGTGGTCGGCGCACAAGTTTTGTCTCGTCCAGAATTTGGAGTATAATATTGTTGCAATGACGATGAAGATGAATACGGAGTTTTCGAGCAAAGTTCGTTATTGCGTCATCGACGGTAGTTACTCCTAAGTCTCTGTGGATATCATTGCTTCTGATATACTATGGGGCTTCGTTTGGTACAAACCCAAAGTTCTATACTGGCGTGCCTTGCGCAGGAGAGGCATTCCGGATAAATTAATAGCGATTATCAAAGCTACATATGATGGGTCCACATGTCACGTTTTGCACAGAGGAAGGATGTTTGAGGAATTCGAAGTCCAAAGTGGGGTTCGGCAAGGCTGCATACTTTCACCAATATTGTTTTTATTGGTGATTAGCGATGTGCTGAATGCGGCCTTATCAACAGGAAATGGAGGAATTCGATGGACTCTTACATCTGAACTCAAACACCTCGACTACGCCGACGATGTATGCCTACTGTCTCACAGAATAATGGACCTTCACCAAATGACAGCAAATGTGGAGAGGGAAGCAGACGTCGTTGGGCTGAAAATTAACTCGGCAAAAACAAAAATGATCAGCCTAGGACCAAACTCATCAACTCATATATGCATTGCTGGACAAACGGTTGAGAGAGTAGAGAGTTTCCAATACCTTGGGAGTATTGTCTCAACCGATGGCGGAACCGAAATGGATATAGCCAGCCGAATAGGTAAAGCAAAATCTGCGTTTGGGATGCTATCCACAGTTTGACGAAGTAATGCAATTAGCTTAAACACCAATCCGTGCTGCTATATGGATGTGGTACCTGGAGAGTGACCGTCACTATCACGAGGAAGCTGCAAACGTTTGTCAATAGGTGTCTACGTTACATCTTAAGGATATTCTGGCCAAACCGTATCTCTAACGAACAGCTTTACCAGAGAACGGGCCATGAACCTATAGGCACAACCATACGACGACGAAAGTGGCAGTGGATCGGTCACACTCTCCGAAAGGGTGACAGGTCCATAGCTAACCAAGCGATGCAATGGAACCCGCTTACCCAGGATGGCAGGATACGCGGCGGTCCTAGGAGTACGTGGAGCAGAACAGTTGAGAAGAAAGCACGGCAACTGGGAAAGAGTTGGGGAGAGCTGAGGTACATTTCCAGAAATCGCACACGATGGCGCGTAGGCATTGTAGAGGCCCTAGGACCCACAAGGGGATACAGGACATAAGAAGAAGAAGAAGAAAGTTCTATACCATACGTCCAAATGGGTTTAAGCACTTGCTTCTATAAAACCAGTTTCTTATACTGGAGGCAAAAGTCATAATGTGAATTGGCTGCCTTTTTGTTAGAAATAGAAAAAATTGTGCTCTGTTTTCACGAAAAGTTTACTTGAAGGTATAAAATTGATGACATCATGGTGAAAAAATCATATCGGTCAAATGACCACCTCTTGATTAGATGCACAATTATGCTCGTTTTACGGTACAAGATGTGGCGAACTGGCCGGCCGGGTCAAATCCCCAAAACGGGAGATCACACGGCCCGGAAATTGGTGATTCAAAATCTCCATCGTTGCCCGAACTATGTGAGCGGTTGCTCCATCCTGCTGGAACCAACAACGCTCGAGAACTAATTCAGCAACTTGCGGCAACAAAAAATCTCGTTTAACATCTGCCTGTAGTGCTCACCAATTACGGTTACGGTGGTGCCGTCGGCGACCTCAAAAAAATAAGAGCCAATCACTTTTTCATTGCAAATGTTGCACCAAACAGTCACTTTGAGGGGATGCAATGGCTCTTCGTGCATTTCATGTGGATTCTCCGTGCCCCAGAAAAGCAAATTTTGTTTATTCACATAACCACTTAAGTGGAAATGTGTTTCGTCGCTCATTATGATTTTGGATACGAATTCATCCTCTTCTTGCACCAGGTTTAACATTGGAGTAAGTTAACCTCACTTGACGGTCAGCAGGCAGCAATTGGTGAACCGTTTGCACTTTATAAGGGAACATCTTCAGGTCTTTCACCAAAATTCGACGCAACGAACGTCTGCAGATGCCAAATTGTGTGCATCATTGTCTCGTCGATGTTTGTGAACTCTCTCGGATGTCCTCGGCCACAGCAGTGATATTCTTGGCCGAACGAGCAACTCGGTGCCGGCCACTTCTTGTGACAGATGGTGCAGAACGACGAGGAAAACGACGATGAAATTCACGCGTTAAAACAACAGACTGGAAATTGATCAAATAAGCAGTAACAATAATTCTGCGTTCTTCAAGTGTGTATCGCTCCATTGCTCGTTGTCAACTAATTCTCTATCTGTCTACAACATAAATGTCAAAGCGCAATGATTTTTGATACAATTTGCAAAAAATATGGCACATTCACATTGAGACATTACTTTTACCCCACCTAGTATATACTCATTTACACCTCACACTGTTCCACCATCCATAACTCGTGGATCTGTCCGGCAGCTTGCGGCTCGTCTTCCATAGAATTCCAAATATGGTATATTCCGTACACAAGAGATTTGATTACTCAGCAAACAATGCTGCCACTGAGTACAGTTCTGCCAACTTTGCCGTAACATTAATTCACAGAATGCTTGGACATTACCGCACTTTTATCTTCTGCAAGGGCTGCTGTAATTCCAGCACTGCTATGGCGTCTTAGTGATTTTCGAACTATACTTTCTGTTTTGGATACAAGTACAGAGAAGAGTTCCTACAATAGTCGCTGTCGTCTCTTGTCTTGCGGTTGGTAGATCGATTTAACAAAGGAAAGAGTGCCAAGTTGAGGAAAATGGCTAGGTTGTTAATTTTTTTGTAAGTAAAGTTAACATTAGTTGATTTGGTCTCATTGAGAGCAATGCGCCAAATCTTTGTCCACTCGCAAATTTTGCCCAAAGCTCGTTGGAGCTTTACAGTTGCTGACTCGACTGATTTATGCTCTCGCTCTCACGCTGCATTGTGAATGGGGCATTATCTGTTGTTAAAATAGCCGTTTCGTCTGCGAAAGTAGCTACGACAGTGCCATTTTCTTGAGTTATATCCCGAGTGTACAGTAAGAACAAGACTGGACATTGCGGTACTCTAGCAACGATTTACTTCAATTGGTACTCCCAATCTATCCGTGTTTAACACGAAATAGTCTGTTCGCAAGGTAGTTTTCTAAAATCTCGTATAATTGTTCCGGAGGAACCTGTCTTAACCTAAACTTCAAGCGTTCATGCCATACCTTGTCGAAGGCAACAAACAATATTTAAAAGTAAGGAAAAACATACAGAAAAGTTACAATCCATCGGAAACGCATTGTTTCGTATCATATCTCCTATCTTCTAACCCATCCCTAATGAAGTGAGCGTGGCGTTACGAAATTCTTAAAACCGAAGCAAAGATACCTTCCTACACAAAGGATATTTCCACGATTTTTAAGAAATTCTATCACAAAACTATTGTTACTTCTTTTTCCAAGCAGAAAAAGGGTGAGGGTGGCCGTGATGTAGTGGTAACATCATCGCTTGTCACGCTGTTGATTCACGGTTCGAATCCTGAAGTCAAGAATATAGATGATTCTTGACTTCAGGATTCGAAGTCTACTGTGAAGGCATAACACTCGTAGTAGGGTGGTCATATGGCTATAATGCAACTTGATCGTGATGATGACATCAGGTGGTCGGAAAAAAATACTGTGAATCATAAGTAACGACAATGATAGCGAAAACAAACAAAATACTCCCCAGTTATCTGGACAGCCACCCTTGGAGTTTACAGAAACTTAATACCACCTGAGTTTCAAACCACACCACTCTGTCTTTCTCTCTGTCTCTTCCCCTTTCCGCAAAAAACGCACATGTTATAAAAAAATTAGTATAAGGGTATTCATATCCCCTTTAACACGTGCAAATTATAAAAAAAAAAAAAACTAAATATGACGAAATATTCGCAATGATACTTAATCTTTACCGTAAATGGGTTTGACAAAGCAATACATGTTTTTTTAAAGAAAATGCCCCCAAAAAGTGGGCGTGGCCATGTGTAAAGTTGGACGAAATGTAGAGAAAGTAAGAATCTATTGTACATATTTTGTTTAAAGAAAACTCCCCCGAAAAGTTGTAGAGATGTGGATGTCTATACATCTTGTTAAGACATTGCTTTTCAGTTTCTAGTAAAAATATTGGAATAACAATTTGTTTTGAAAAGTGGGCGTATTTGTAGGCGGAATTTAAAAATGTTTACTCACTGCTTCGGAAGAAATATCAGCTTCCTAGCTCAAAATTTAATACAATTGGTGATATGCGGACGAACGGACGGACGGACATGGGTATATCTACATAAATTTTCATGTTGATTTTATTATGAACATATCTACATACGAGGATACTGTATATGTATGTATGATATTTTGGGTGTCTATGGTTATTGTTTCCTTATATTGCAAACTATGTGTCCAAATTATTATACGATTTGGAACAGTGTGTAAAAAGTAAACAGAGCAAAAAATAACGATTACACTTCGTTGCCCTGTCTACATTCTTCTTTTGCCATCGAATTCGATACATCGCTGTGTACATAAAACTCATATACTCGTAAACATACTCATTCAAGGCAGCAGAAATAAAAATTTAAAAGCATAGTAATACATCCGTCATTATTTCTATCTATTTTCGTTACCCATGTCTTTGCCAAATGAACGTATCTGTTCCAAAAATTCCGCTAACGTTACCACTAGAATAGTTTTTTGTTTTCATACTCATTAATAGACATCAACAATATCATATTTCACATCCAGTTCTGATCATAAATTGCGCTATTCGTGTCACTAGTTCTTGGAACACGAAAGCATTTGAGCTAAGATAGAAGGAAATATCATATTTCACAATTCTTAACTTTACTTAACACTTCCACAACAAGTTTCCATTTTTATATAAACAATATTTATTATTTATATTGTAAACAATATACATACATCCTTCTCTTCCCAACAAGTTTGAAGTTAGTTATAATACAGCTTTCGGATATTATACCCTTCAATTTCTATCACTGGCGCTTTTTTGACAATTTTTTGAAAGGAAATGACCATTTTGTTTTCAAGATTTTTCATACCTTTGTTTGGCAGCACTGCGCCTATCCCACATTAAGTTCTTAAGAGAGCATGGTTCTTACTCTGTAAAAAATAAAGAGGCAAAGTTGATTTTTCTTTTATCTTTTTCCTATGGAAAACACTGACATAGGGTAGCCACCACTGTTTCCATTTTGACTTCTCTCTTTTGACTTAAAAATGTGTCTGACTTGAAAAGAAATTGAATTGGAGTAATTTTTTTTTTTGAGATTTTAATTTTGCGTTTAATTAAAAAGAAAGTTGTAAAGTTGGATGTCAACATTTGATTAATACAGAAACACTGATTCAATTCCGTTCCAATCTAGGAGTAAACCTTTCCATGAGTCGAATGCAAAGAAAACACTTTCCCACTCGAAAAAGAAAGTAAAATAACGAAAGGAATTTAAATCTCATTAAAATTTCTTCAAAGAATTACAGAAAATTTGAGGATTTTGAGCCACATGAAATGTTTATTACACCCTATCCCATAGGGTTCATATTCTCTACGTTATATAATGCCACGCCCACTTCTAGGAGGCGTTTTGTTAAAAAAAAAAACATATTTTGCTTTCTGAAAGCTATTTACTTTAATGATTAAATCTTATTGTGAATATTTCTTCAGAATCCTTGACCTTCAGTTACAAATGGGGACTCCCACGCCCACTTTCTTCTAAAAAAAAGCCGTAGTCACAAATTACGAGTATGTGGTAAAGTCTGTTAAAACACGAGAGTATGTCCTCTGAGTAGAAAGATTTTATTGCATTTGAAGCAAAAGGTTCACAATGCCACGCCCATTTTATTAGTGATGGTTAGAAGATGAGGATAGGGTATCATATGATCTGTTCCGGACGGAATGTAACTTTTTTTTGTATGTTTTATTGACGCTTTCATGAACTTTCTCGTTTTGCAATCTATGTTTTGATTTTGAACGAATCTTTACCTACGAGTAAGTAGCGCTTTCCTAATAACTTGGAATCAGCTCCGGTTTCCCAAAGATTCACACAGTTCGCAGTGCCACTTGGAGTAGCAAGTGAAATTGCAGTCAATGCTATGCACGGATGTATACCAGAATATAGAGAGTAGGACGAAAGTGACTTTGAAGATTTTTCTGAGTTAACTATCGATTTGATTTCATTATTAAACTAACACATTGGGAATTACTCGTTACATACGATCAATTTTAATTACAGTTTTAAGCAGACGATATCAATATAAATTTCGGAACAACTAGAATTTGTGAGGCATTGAATCGATGTTCAATTTATTCTGTGATTGTTTTTTTTTGTAAATAAATCTGTGTTACCCGCTTTTTTTTTTTATAAATTTGACCTAATTTCTTTTTTTTATTGTTGAAAAATATTTGACCCAGTTTCATGACTGAATTCAAACATTTAAAATTAGGTCAACAATTTCTAGACTTGATTGGGGATTTTTGATTGGCAACCCTGGTAGCTACTTTCATTACTGTCACTTCACTTTTTCACCTTCAGAAAAAAGCAAATCTTTACATGGTGGCATAATGTCATTATAGCTCAACTTCAAAGGAATTAGAATATTCGAATATGTAAAAAAAAATTGAGGGTCTGCAAAGTCATGAGAAGGCTACGCGGAAAATATAATAGGTTTCCTGGCACAAGCCGTTTTTGAAAATAATTGGAAGTCGTGGGGTTAAAATTACACCACTATATACCTCTGCTTTGTTCGATTTTGCTATTTTTAAAGCATCCACAAGGCTTAGCTTAAGGTCCAAATTCCATCAAAATCTGTTGAGCGGTTTTAGAGTTAGATGTGTGAGAAAGATGATTCGAAGATTTTTAAAACTCCTCCCCATATTTTATCCCTGCCATATAGCATCTGTCAAATCCATCTGTCATCCATAGTAACAGGTCGTTAGTTCCTGCCTTCTTGTTTGGTGCACGCTATGGACCGGCGCGGCGTGATTTTTAAAAATAGATGAAACGAAAAATTTCCCCGGCAGTTTCATTTCGAGATTTGGCGACATCAATTGGCCACCAAGATCGTGTGATCGTGCTATGCTAAAGAGCGTGCCTATGCAGACAATTTCCCAAATTTTGGAGCATTTAAAACCAATATTAGTGAACTTATGGCCGCAATATAGCAAGAAATGTGCCGAAATGTCATCGAAAATTAAAGTAGCCCCTAACTCCAAATAATAATAAACACGAATGTCAACCCTCAAAGCGTAAATAGTTTGGGCATGGCTTATCCGCTTCTAAGTCGGTTTTAAACTGTCAATAGCATTTCAAGTGAAAATGGGGGATAAACAATCGTGATTTTGGTGTTATTTTTGATAAAACGAATAACGCACGGACAAATTATAAAAGAACAAAAGGACCACTGTTCTTTAAAGTTACTTTCTAATGCTTTTAAATAGTTTCACTTCAATTTTTTTTTTGGATTGTACTTGGTTTTTTATTTCACTTTTTGAAACACATGACAGTTTTCAAATCATGTGGTTATTTAGTTTTATTTGAGCAAGAAAATATTTATTTTTATATTTTAGATTAAATAAGTGGCAAGGCCTGATGGCATTCAAGCGAAGCTCCAGCAACAACATTGATAGACCTTCTTCATCCACCTATAGAATAAACTTGAAAGACCGAGATTTCCCAAGACGTCTTGAAGAAGCATTCTTAGCGATGAGGAAGTAGGTTTTCGGAAACACTTTAGGGACCATCATCGAACAATGCGTCGAGTATAAATCTCCGATACAGTTGCTTTTATTCGGGAAAAACTGGTGCACATTACTCGTATTCAGGCAAGTTACGTAGTGGCCACGGTGTAGTGGGTAGCGTGTTTCTTTGCGACCCGAACTGTGCAGATTCGAGTCCGAAAGGGGAACAGTAACCTACAGCTGCAGAACATAAAAGAGAAGCTTCTCAAACTGAAGCGAGGTTTCTGCCTGGCAGTACATTGGACCGCAAATCGCTTTTGAGTGCTCTGGGATTTGGAAATTTCCTTTAAAATATAAGCAAGTTACGAAGGCGCACAATGTCACGGACTGCATAGAAGAATCCTGTCAAAGAATTTTAAGTTTCGTAACGATGTCCGACAAGGTTGTATGGTTGGTTGGTTGGTTTGAGAGGGTGAGCTTATGCTCTTCACTTAGGCCTCCATTGGGCCCGTTGTGTTCCCCTCATCTGCGTAACTGTAAGGAATAGTGATGTGTTTTGGGAATTATGTATTGAGAGGATTTAGGTCTAGGGATCATGGGTAGTATCAATTATATCGTATAGTGATCGGGGAATCGTAGTGTTCGTCTGGCGAACTCCAGTATATCCCCGATTCCTTTCTTATTGAGGTGTGTAATATCCGGAATCCTTGGAGATCCCAGAATTTTCAGCCTTAGCCTCGCTGTTGCGGGGCAGTGACAGAGGAAGTGTTCTATATCTTCCTCCTCCTCTTCACAGTTGGCACAGATTGCTGTATCAGCTATCCCGAGTCTGAACGAATGTTTGTTGAGATTGATGTGCCCTGTTAAAAGTCCCACCATCAATCTCAATTGTGTTCTGCTTGAGTTAAGAGCTCTTTTTGCTGTGTTGTTACTCGGTTTGGTTATTACAGATCTAGCCACTTTACACGTGTCTAGATTCGTCCAGTAGTTATTGAACTCCTGTCGTATCTTATCATTGATTATTGTTTTAATAGTTGTCAGAGCTGAACTATCCGAGTTCAGTTCTGTATTGCCTGCTCCTTTCCTTGCTAGTTCGTCTGCCTTTTCGTTGCCCGGTACACCCTCGTGCCCCGGTACCCATGTGAGACGGACTCTATTGCGTCTGGCAAGTAAGTTCAATTTAGTTTTGCACTCCCTTACTAGTCGTGATTTCGACATGGGGTTTGTGATCGCGCTAATTGCTGCTTTGCTGTCCGAGCAGATGTCAATTTGCCTTTCTTCGCTGGTGTCTTCTGCGAGTATTTCGGTTGCCTTCATAATTGCATAGACTTCTGCTTGGAACACCGATACAAATGGTTCTAGGTGAATAGCAAGTTCAATCGGTGGGTTAGCACTAAAGATGCCAGCCCCTGATTCCCCTGATATGTTAGAGCCATCTGTATAAACTGATATCCCATTGGAGTTTCTTGTCGTTCTTTCATACGTCCAATATTCTCTTGCGGGAAAAATTGTTTCGAAGTTATTGGAGAATGTGTACGATTTCCCAACAACATCACAGGGGCAATCGATGAGTGGTGTCATTACTCTTATCATTTCGGTGATTTTTCGATGTCCCGTATTTACACCACCGGTGAAATGGCCGATAGTTTTAAGCCGTGAGGCTGAAATACCGGCAATCATTTTCGCTTCGAGGTGCACTGGTAGAATGTTAAGTATCGCTTCCATGGCCGCGGTTGGTGTTGAGGATTGTGCTCCTGTAATACCCAGGCAGATCATACGCTGCACCTTAGTTAGCAAGTCTCTTGCATACTTTTTGCTCATCACTGGCCACCATACAACTACACCGTAGAAGATGATGGGTTTTATTACGCATTCGTATATCCAGTGGACCTGTTTCGGTTTCAAGCCCCATGACTTCCCGATGGCCCTCCTGCATATCCAATATGCTCTCTTTGCTTTGGTGACTCTTTCTTCCAGGTTCTTTCTCCAGGTCAGTTTCCTGTCTAATATAATGCCCAGATACTTGACGCTGTCGCGGAGTTGTAGTGATACTCCTCCGAGTTGTGGAATGTGAAAGTCACTAGTTTTGGTTTTCTTTGTAAAGAGAACCATTTCCGTTTTATTTGGATTTATTTCTAATCTACTCTCCTCCGCCCATTCTTTTATGATTCGAAGGGTGTTTTGCATAAGCTCTCCTATGATGTTCAGGTGCTTACCTCTTATCAGAACGGCTAGGTCATCTGCGTACGCTACACATTTCGCACAGGTTCCATCCAGTGCTTTTAAAAGGTTGTCCATTGTGAGCACCCACAGAAAAGGAGATATTATCCCCCCCTGTGGTGTTCCCGTACGGACTGTTCCCCTTCTTGTGTCGTCTCCCAGTGAAGCTGTGATAATGCGGTTTGTAAGCATGTGTTCTAGCCAATTCTTTATTATTTGGTTATTACAGTATATCGAGAGTGCCTCCACAATTTTTTGAGTTTTCACATTGTTAAATGCCCCTTCGATATCTAGAAGACAAGGTTGTATACTATCGCCACAACTTTTTGTGGTGTTCAATAACGTTCTTCAGAGTACTTTGTTGATACGAGATGGTGGAATGGAGTCTTACAACTTATCTTAAACACATCGACTACCCCGACGATGTTGGCATACATGCTCATAGATTTATGGTTTTGCTCCAAATGTCCACCAGTTTTGTGACAGACGAGGTGGTCCTGAAGATAAATTTCGCCAATGAAGGTGTGGAAACTACAAAATCTCCTTTATCTTGGAGCCATTGTCTCGGTTGACAGTGGTACCAAATCCTGACAGTGGCACAAATCAGTGTTGTTATATGGACGGAGCACATGAAGGCGACCATCGGTGCCACAAGAAAGCTGCAAACTTTGGTCAATCGCTGTCCCGGAAACTTATTGAAGGTGCTATAGTCAAACTGTACTCGTATCTCGAACGAACAGCTTTATAAGTGAACGGGCCAGGAACATGTAGTTGCGTTAAGTAATGAGGAATCGAAAGTGGCACTGAATTGATTAAAACCAGACCATGCAAACTTGGTGAGAGTCAGTCGGAGGAAATCTCATATTGCCTCCGTAAATATTTTTGAAATGGTCAGTTGACCATTCAACAAGCTGAAGACAGTTGGGTGCTATGTGGGTTCGATTATGCGAAGATTTGTGACAACTCCGTTCTTATTAAGAGTTCATGTATTGTGCACACATACAAAAGATCGTGTGGGTACCTGTGGCCTTAGTTTGACAATAGATTTGCTCCTCAAATCGAATTCCACTCCGAATTACGTAATACATTGCACTTTCTCCCTTCGAACTATTTATGTCAATTGTCTTCCTGAACGCAATCGATTGAAGAAAATTGCACCAAATTGCCTAGCTCCAAGTCAAGTGCCTTAAATCAATTTCACCATCAATAATTAAATTGGGGCACCTCTAATCACATAAAAGGTATCATGCCCCGTGGTATTATTCACCTCCAATGCCACTTTTAAATCAATTTATTTGCATTTGCTGCACGGAATTGAATATGCACACACACCCACCCATCCATCCATCGACCCAACTGCATCAAATCCTTACCCAACCGAACAAGAAGACGCATAGTTTGAAGTCTCTTTGCTTAAACGAAGCTTATCCGAACAATAAAGACGGAAAAGAATGCTATCCGCTTGTACTGTCAACAGCTATGGCCAATAGAGATCGGCATTGTCCTCATGACGGTAATCCGATTTTAAGCTGACAGCAACTATGGGCTTTTAGGGACGATGCCACTTTTGTGACAAATTTGTGCATATCCTTGGAATAACGACAACGACGAGGACGAGAAGGATGATGATGATGATGATAATGATGATGATGATGATGAAGTTGCCTCTGCATGCGAATTGGCTATTAAAGGTCCGGTCGCTTGCACTATACAGGTACACAGTAGGGCTGTGGATGGACCAGCACTTGTCCTCCGCCAGTTATTGCTGGCTGCACTTGACTTAAACTCGAGAGAAAAGAATGGAAAATTCATTCTTCGTAAATAATAAAGGGCGATACTGACTGTGTGTGTGTTTGCGTAGAGAAAAAAACAATACAAAAACCCGAAGGATACCCAGTAAATGCAAGAGAAATTGAGAAAAATGATGAACGTCCAGGAAGTCGGTTTTTTTTTCTCCTTTTTGGTAAGGACTGCATTTGGAAACGTGCACTTGTTCGTTTCTGTGAAACTTTTAAGGGCTCCATACAATAACTACTCGTAGATCTGCGGGTAGTGAAGAGAATCCTTAGAAGTTCTTCGATAGAAGAATACAATATTTAATTTCCGGCAAAATGTCATACAACTTCTGCGTTTCGTTGTGGTCAGTTGATGTGAAAATAATGAAAAAGTTTTTTTTTTTTTTGACGAGAACACAACTTGAAATTAAATTAAGTGGAAAATAGTTAAATGAATCATTTAAACGGTTTTATGTTCGGCATTAATAGATACACATCGGGCAGTGAAACAAGCTTAGAGGTGCGTAAATGGGGCTATTGCCACTTGGCAATGTCAAGGTCGGTAAATGTCGGATTTAAGTTGCATAAAAGGCTTTTAAATTTCGACTTCGAATGATTGTGATCGCTATAAATTGAAGTTTGTTGGTCGTATAGGTAATTCTATTACCGACACCCTCAATACATCAAAATCATACTGGCTACCGGATTCATGTAGCGTCTTCCAGGCGGATGTTCTTGCTGTACTTGAAACTTGCCGTCTATTAAATATCAGTACACCCTTCGAACCATCGCTGTCCGCTATCAAGGCAATTGTATCCTCTAGGTCTTTCTCCAAGCTGGTGGAACAATGTAAAGATGAACTCGTCTCGTTGGGTCATCGGTTCAAGATCAGTCTCCACAACGGATACAGCAACATTGACGGGAACGAGCGAACTGACGAGCTAGTGAGGCGAGGATATCTGCTCTTGACAGATCCCTTGTGGAAGCGTTTCACGTATCGCTGGGCAGTATCCTCGAACATTTCCTTTCAAAGGCGAATAACCGATGGCATGGGTTGTGGAATTGCATTATTTGTAGATAGATGTGGCCCAACTATAACTGGCGGAGATACAAGATCTGCAAAACAGAAACCGGAAAGATATTGCTAGGACTGTGGCGACTAGTATAGGCCACTGGCTCATTGGAGTTCACGCGGTCAGACTTAGCATTATATCCAAAGCACATTGTCGCAGCTGCAATACTATAGGCGAGACAGAAACTATCTACCATTTCCGCTACAAGTGTCCAGCTCTAGGTAGAGCCAGGCAGCGTGCACTAGGCAAACATATCTTTGGCAACTTAAAGGAGATTGTGGAGAAAAGCATATCAGCTTTCTTAGTGTCACAGGGTGGATTTAAGGAAGAATTACGTTAACCCCCTCATCGCTATAGTTTATCATGCGAATAGCACCCGATAGGTCACGTGAGTTGTGGAATTATAACGGCGCTAAAGAACTAATTAGGTTTCAGCATGGGATGTTGTTACAGCCATTACTACCTACCTACCTATGGGTATTTCAGGTTGTCTTGGGCTTAGGAGACTAACTAGTTAGGTTAGAGAGTCTCCTATAAAGGTTCTCGAGTCAGGGTGCTTAAAACGGGAGCTTAAATTGGAAATGAAGACACAAGTAGCAATTCACAAGTTTTAATGGCATTCCCATTAAGTCGAAGATCTATGGGTCACGTAGGCTAGGTTAAGTTGCTGGATTGATGAGGGGAGAAAAGACTCGAGTCATTCCACTTAGGTCCTTGCGGACCCATTGTAATGCCCAATGCGTGTTGGCCGTGGTTTAGTTGTAACATCATCACTTGTTACGCTGTTGGTTCACGGTTCAAATCCTGATGTCAAGAATCATCTATTTATATCGCATGAAATAAATAAAAAATTCGATCAATTGCGAAAGCTAAGTCAACTCTACTGCGAAGGTATAACACTGGAAGTAGAGTGGTCATATGGCTGAAAATGCAACTTGATCGTAATGATGACATCAGGAGGACCGAAAAAAAAATACTGTGAATCATGAGCCACGACAAAAAACAAACAAACTCCCCAGTTATCTGGACGCTACTCTTGGAGTTTACAGAAACTTACTACCATCTGAGTTTCACACCACTACTCGTACACTAAATCTTACTTTCTCTCACTCTATCTTCTTCACAACGCCCGTATCCTGTAATAGTATGAGAGTATTCATATCCTCTTTGGCGTGCGCAAATTATAAAAAAAGCGTGTTGGTCCCAGTTACCGAACCTTACTGCACGTTGGTGATTAGGGTCTCCGACCATCGTGACGTCCTCAGAAACCTGGAAAGTTTGTTTAGTGAAGTGACAGATAGTTCTTATATGTAAGTGGAAGTAGTGTTTTCCTAAAGTTTTGTTTCTCAAGTGACATAGGCTTGGGCCTATTCTTCATCGCAGCCTCTACATATATTGTCATCATTGAGTTCAACTTGTGTGGTTTCTTAGAAGATAATGGCCAGTGAGTGCAATCAATATTGACAGCCATTTTCTTTAATTTTTTAGAAGTTTTTTTTTTTTTAGCTTTGTCATATTTTGGCCAAAGCATGTTCCACCAATTGTAGGCCGTCATTAGGATCTTGCACCTCAACTAGATCTCTGAGGTTACGGAGTGGAGGTTTAATCCATTGGAGTGCTCGTTTGTGGTCTATTGCAGAACTTTTTGTTACAAGTTCGACATCTATCTCATTTCCAGTTATATGTGACCAGGGACCCAACAGAGAGTACTATTGTGCTGCGAGCTAAAAAGCTTAAGTTCTTCGCGACAGTGTCGAACTAGCTTGTACTTGATTTCAGTAGCTCGCTTGATTGTCAATAAAAATGGTGATATCATCTCGTGGTATTGCCATCATTGATGCTGCTTCTATCACTGCCAGGACCTTCGCTGATTGAGCTGTGTATGTTTAGTTATTCGGAGAAAATACCGACACCCGTTCCAATATCCATCTTTGACCCATCCGCATAGATATAGACTGTCTTTTGTTGGTTCATTGGTTTCCCATTCTTCTCTACTTGAGAGAGTGCAGGAGAATGGTTTTCAAAGTCGAGGTCTTACGTCTTCACCTACAAGCTTCTTTAGAATTTATGCATGTTCTTCGAGATTTGAGTTCCAGCTGTTTGATTGACTGATCCTCCAGGCACTCTTGGCGGCAGGTTTCTGCTTGTGCAGATCTTGGGGTAGCATGTTGAGAATTATTTCCAGCCCAACTGTGGGCGTTGTCCTCATTGCGCTGGATGTGATTATGCATGCTAGTCTCTGTATTTTTGTCATTACCTTAAGATTGGTTGCCGAACTGCCTACTGCCGAAGATTCGGTTGTACAAGTATGTATAGGAAAGCAGTTTCTGCCTTTTTTACTCTTTCATTAGGCTTCCAGTTAAGTATCTTGACGAGTATGATTCCTAAGTATTTCGCATTATCTTAAGGCATGAAGGATCTTATATACTGTGACTGACACTACACAGAAAGCAAAAGAAGGCATATAAAGAGAACTATATACTAAGATACTCCTTGATGTATAGAAGAATTTTTGTAACAATATGAAATTCATCAAAATGCAGCAAATGCCAGAAGCACTCATCACTTTTCATGAAGTTTCAATACAAACATTTCTACATCTTCACATACTCGTAGTAAAAAATACATAGTTAGAGATTTTCATATTCCAAGCAGGTAAACCGTCTAGTCCGGAAGGACTAGACAAAAATGGTTCTCATATCCTTTGTCTTATAAAACACTTGAGAGATACACATTAGTTTCAAATTGGGTGCAAGGGATATCTCCCAGAGACATCGTTGCACCATCCAAAATATATCCATTAAAATATGAAAGAGATTTCAGAGCCATCAGACAAGCTCTGGACAACTTCTTTGTCCAGCTTCCTCGTTAGCTTCAAATTGGGTGCAAGAGATATCTCCCAGAGACATCGTTGCACCATCCAAAGCATATTTGTTCAAATTTGAAAGAGTTTTCAGAGCTACTCGTATCAGACAAGCTCTGGACAACTTCCTTGTCAATATTTCTAGAATTGACACATTAGCTCCAAATTGGGTATAAGGGATATCTCCCAGAGACATCGTTGCACCATCCAAAGCACATTCCTTCAAATTTGAAAGAGTTTTCAGAGTTATCAGACAAGCTCTGGACAACTTCCTTGTCAATATTTTTTGAATCGATATACATTAGCTTTAAATTGGATGTAAGGGATATCTCCCAGAGACATCGATGCGCCATCTAAAATATATTACGAGTATTTAAAATTTAAAGGAGTTTTTAGAGCCATCAGAAAGCTCTGGATAGTGCCCTTGTCAATATTTCTAGAATCGATACACATTAGTTTCAAATTGGGTGTAAAGGATATCTTCCAGAGACATCCAAATATATCCGTTTAAATTTGAAGTTCGGGACAACTTTCTTGTCAAAATTCCTATATTGCATTGAGGGAAGACCAAATGAATGAACTCTCAACTAGGAAATTACAAAAAGAGCACACTGACCAGTAGGGAAACATGCCATTTTAATTGGCACCGGAAAATTCTTGCCCACCATTATCTTACTGTTGCAAGCAATTCTCAACCGTTGGAGACCTTAACCTCAACTTGTACCTAATCTTTTGAGCTCAAAATAAAAGTCGAAGTCATAAAACTAAAGGAAATAATCTTTTCTGGTGACGGTTCAAAAAGGAAAAGGGGTGTGGGATCAATTGCCGATGGAGTCTACTCTCATAAAGCCGCATATCAAAAGACGTGAAGCGACCACACTTATCACTCTTAATAAACATCCTAACTAAAGCTTCTAGCACTCTATCTGAGAAGAGTGCGAATAGGAAAGGATATCCCTCCGATAATGCTATACTTTTTTTTTTACCGAACTGGACAAATTGTCATTGAGGTCATCGAAGGCCAGACTAAAGAACGGCAGAGTCAGTGGTTCCTGAAATCATCATATAAGATTGTCCAGGATGGCAATCAGTTGTGGTGGTATTGGCCTAAAATATGTACTAGCCATACTTAACCTTCTTTTTTTCATGATTAATGAACGGAATAACTTTGTTATTGTTAACTAATTGTCGGATGAGATTTAAAAATCAGACGTTCAATTAAATCACACACTGTTACTCGTATCTAGATCAAAACTTCCCGAAAACTAGATTTATACAGTAGTTCCATTTTGTGTGAGGATGAACATCTTTAAACTTCCACACATTACCCACATCTACATATGTAATTTCAGGTTTTAATCGTTCTGCCATTTGCCATCATTAGACAATTTTACTTCCACCACGCTCAACCATATAAAACGCAAATCTACTCGTAACCCCGGAAAACTAAACTTGAAAAAGCTACCGAGTTCTTCACCAAAAAATTCAAACCCACTGCCTCAATTATACGGTTGAAGTGAACCTTTTTCAACGATGCCGCAGATACATTACAAAGTGCTTACCTTTGCGCCAGGTGCGGTTGGGTGGCACCAGAAGAGATCACAACTTTAGACAGATACCTTAATGGCATGTTTCAACTTCAAAGATTGCTGTGCGGCAACAATGAGATGTTAATTGGATTATAAAATTCAATTCGTTCCATTTGCGCGAAGGAAGTCGCGTATCTTGTGCCATCTTGTGAGGCGTATCTCTGTACAGGTAAAATACCACACCACAGCACAGCATACTGTGTCGCCGTGTGTACTCTCGGAATATTTGTATCTAAAGGTGCTTGTTTTTCACTTGGAGATACTTATTTTCATAGTGATTATCTCCAAGGTTGCGGTGCGAATCATTTTAAGCCATTTGGGAGTCAACACTGAGAATCTTGTGATTTTCTTACGATAACCAAGAGGGCGCGGCGGGGTTAAATGGATGGAGGATGGAGATACACAAAATGTGTTAATTATTACGAAGGGTTCATTTAGGTGGGTAAACAAAAACAAGTGGAGCGTAAAAATAAGTCGGAGAAAAGGTACGGCACTATTGAGCTTTATAGAGATGAATGTTAAATAATATGTATGAGGTCGATGAAGGTGTATTATTATCATCACAGTCGTCGGTTTGGAGGTTCTGTTGTTTCATGGGAGAGTAAATCTCTAGCACGCGCACGAATTTTTCCGTATTTTCTTTGCGGTGTGGTTCAATGACTTTGCAAGAGTTTTGGGTAAAGGTCCATTAACCTTAACAGTTTTTCATCGTCTACATAGATTGGAGTATACAGTCTTGGGGCATTTAAATTTGTTGGTAGCTTTTTGCCACTGTCACTCAAATTGGTGCTACTATTGACAGAAGCAATATACGAAACTATTGACAACTTTTCTAACTTTTCCACAAATCTGTTTAAAAATTGTTTGAATTGTTTCTATGGTTTTTAAATTATGTTCCATAGACAGAGTCTTGGCTTTGGTCCTGCCTTGTACAAGGCGAACTGGTGCCTCAGTGGCAAGAGGGTGGACATTGGAATGACACACTCAGGTTCTAGTCCCTCAGAAACAGCAATAAACTGTAGGTCCTTCCCATTCGTGTGAAGGATATGTTAACGCGCACAGCTCGAATGGCTGCGAGAAGCATATGGCATATAGGCTGTTAGCGCCAATGTATTTGTCTATTTATATATTTTTGTTTGTAGAGATTTACATCATCAAAGAATTCAAAAATCAGCTTGGCAATCACCTGATCGAAAACGTGGAGTCCTACTGCGGCCGACGAAACAGCATTGGGAATTTTCTAACCTAAAGATAGAGCAACATTAACTCAAGCCACTATATTATGTCAGCAAGCTCACCACGATAAGGTAGATATCATATTTCTAATACTAATATTTGGCTGCCTATACACTTTCCCGTGAGCTACTGAGTGGGTATTTGTCCTTTGGCGCTTATTACTTTCGGTAATTAGCGTATAGAGAGGATTTCAAGTGAATCAGTTAGTCCAAGAACTCTACTTCAATTCAACCCACATTTCGGTCTGAAAAAGGAACAAGCTTTTCGCTTATTGGGCAGAATATATTTTAAAGAAAATTGAAGTCTCTACATACGAGCTGAAAATAACAGAATGTCACCTTGTGAGATAAGAAATATCTGACTTATTGTGCTTCATCCGTGTATTTTGCGTGTGAATATTTCTGTCGAACATCAGCAATGCCCCACATTTGCGAAATGTGGGTTAGAGTAAATTTTTTTTATTCGTATTTCACTCACATTCAATTCGGCCATCATAGAATTTCACGGCTGTTGGCCTGAGGTTATGCCTATATTCTTTCGATACATTTGAGCAACCAGCTTCCTGCAAAAACACAGTTCCTCATTGTCAGTTCGCGTTACTTTATTGGGACGCAACAATAGTTTACCACACTTTGGTGTTTTATAAAGGAGTTATGCTCTGCTCAACATTTCGTGTCTAGTAATAATTTTAATGGATAACTTTGCTTTTATCGAAATCTTTTTTAGCCCTAAATTTAAACATTAGGTTTTAAAAAAAAAAAAAAAAATACCACTGGCAATACCACAATATTAGTCGTGTAAATATAATTATCTTAATTACGATCTATAAAATATCGTAAAAGCTAAACATGTGTAATACGACTTTCCATATTTTTAGGCGTTTTCTGAAACTGTAATAAATCGTGTATACTTTTAGGCTTACACGAAATTTTTGGGAATCGACTTCAATTGAAAAAGATGTTTTGAGGGTGGCCGTGGTGTAGTGGTAACATCATCGTTTGTCACGCTGTTGATTCACGGTTCGAATCCTGATGTCAAGAATCATGTATTTATTTCGCATGAAATAAATAAAAAGTCGATCACTTGCGAAAGCTAAGTCAACTCTACTGTGAAGGCATAACATTTTTTTTTCATTTAATTTTTAATGCATTTTTATTATGTAATTCATTAAACTTATAGCTAGACAAAAAACGTTTAAAACTAGCTTAACTAACTTAACTATTCTTATTCTAACTTACTGACCCTGTGCGGGCGCTCTAAGTTAAACCTAACACTTAAAACTATGTCTTTCGACGTAACGAACTTGAAAATTGTTTATTTATTTAGTTTTTTTTAATTTTAATTTTTACTAAGAAAATTATTAGAGAAAAACTTAGTAAATGAACTTTTTTTTTTTTTTTATTCTTATATATATAACTTAACAAACTACCTTATAATAAATCTTAAACTATCTTATTCTACCTTAATCTATCTTACTCTACCTTACGTAATTATATACATACTTTTTTTTATTTTTTTTTTATCAAGTGCTGTTTTTTTTCTATTTTTTTTGTGCTTTTTTTTCTATCGAAGTGCTGTGACAAAAACTAATATTTTTTTTATTTTTTTTTTTTTATTTTTGCCTATACACTATATATAAAATACCTAAACCTAAAACTATGTAAGTCGGCCATGGGCAAGAACAGCCAACTTTAAAACTCGAACAGGCTACCCTGGATTAGGGGGAAACGACGAAGGAGTTTCCTCTCTTTCGGCTAGCTACCAGAAATGACCGTACTGACGTTGTACTTCCTCAACATCGCGACCCGATACTGCCCTACTAAACCGGAGACGCTCCACACTGCCGTGTGCAACGTCTCTGTCGTAGTTGAGTCGCCTATCCACAACTGTCCGAGCAACGTGGAGGATTAGCGGCACTGCCAATCTGTCCTGGATCAGACCCTTCTCATCAAAGCCGTTAAGGCGCACTCTCTCATGATACTCGTAATTGGGGTAATAAGCCCCGGAGATCAGGTTGTTCGTCGAGTTCATTGCTCTTGCAATGTGCCTTCGAATCAGCTTGATAACGAAATTATTCACTCTTATTAGGTTAGCCCTTTTGTATAGGACCTCATTGGGATAGAATTTTATGTACTGGGACTCTGGTGTTCTGTATAAATGAAGGCAGGCCCGAAGGAAAGCCCTCTCAAACACCCGAATCTTTACCAACAAGCTTGCTCCCACGTTGAACCACACGGGGCATCCATATACGGGCATGGGCCGGATGAGGGCCATTTAGCAGATTACCTTTACCCTTGCATCGAGTTGCTTGCTATAAAAATGTCTCTTTGTAAGGGCAAAAGCACCTTTGACTCTGGCCAGAGCAGCATCTATATGTTTATTAAAATATAGATATTGGTCTAACCAGAGCCCCAGGTATCTGACTACACTTCGACTCGCAAGTGGCTGTCTGTGCGCCGTGCGCCAATTCTTTCCGGTATTCCTAGAGGCACCAGACAACGGCGTCCTAAAAAGAATGGTTTCCGATTTCAGGAAGTTGATCTTCAACTTCCAGTCATCGCAATATCGCTGAATTTTATCGAAGTCACGTTGCAAGAGAATTGCAATGACTTCAATTTTTGGTCCTGATCTGTACGCGATTAAGTCGTTTGCGTATGCTATGGCATGGTGAAGTCGCCTATGAGATCGCTCGTGTAAATGTTGAAAAGGATCGGTGAATTAACCGCACCTTGTTGCAGACCGTTTTTAATTAGAAATGTTCCAGCAGAAGTCACATTGCCATTTTTGACAATGAACTGTCTACTGGTGAGCATGTTATGAAGTATGTACAGTAGTGGTTTGCTTATGCCCAGCCTGCTCAGCTTGTAGAAGAGTCCCTCTAGCCATACGGTGTCGAAGGCCTTCTCCAAGTCAATCAGGCAGGCACCCGTGCATTGATTCTTGCATTTGTTCCATTGTATATCCGATACCAGTTTAGACGCGGCATGTATTATATCATGCCCCGCCTTAAAACCGAATTGGTTATCCGGAATTATATCACTGTTCTCAGTCCACTTGAGCAGGGCCCTATTGATCACTTTCTCGAATACCTTGCTTATGTTCGGAAGGAGACTTATCGACCGGAGATTTGCCGGATTGGAAGTGTCTTTACCCCTTTTGGGGATGGATTGTATCACTGCTGTTTTCTAATGCGCTGGATAATGTGAAGGCATAACACTTTCAGTAGGGTGGTCATGTGGCTAAAATGCAACTTGATCGTGATGATGATATCAGGAGGATGGAAAAAAATACTGTGAATCATAAGCAACGACAATAATAGCGAAACAAACAAAAATACTCCCCAGTTATCTGGACAACCACCCTTGGAGTTTACATAAACTTAATACCACCTGAGTTTCGAACTACATCACTCTGTCTTTCTCTCTGTCTCTTCCTCTTTCCACAAAACGCACGTGTTCTAAAAAAAAAAAAAAATTAGTATAAGGGTATGCTGAATTTCGTGGACGCTAAAACACGTTCCCCGGAGCGATTTCTTAAGTCGATCGAACGGGAAGAAATCTCAGGAAGCCAAATCAGGCTTATTCGGTGGCTGTTGGAGGATATTTGTACTGTTCTTCTGGTGCAAAACCCATGATTTGTTTGGCCACAAATCTTTACAGAATTGCTTCACGCAAACATCTCATAACGCCCAAATAATAAACCTTGTTGACTGATCTTGTGGCAAGAATCCATGAAAACCGTGAGCATTGCCTTTTTTTTCGACTGAAAACGACATGGTTTTTTCGGTCTTGGCTCATGATGCCTGGATTGCGTTTCGTACTCATAAACCCACGTCTCGTCTCCAGTAATTATGCGTTTGATGAATGTTGGGTCGGATTCAGCCGCTAAAATCATGTCTTTCGCGATGTCAAGAATAAGTGGGCGAGAATTGGACTTCTAGACTCGAGCCAGCCGAGGAGCCCATATTCCCGAAATTATATTCAAACACCAATAGCATACAATTATCTTTTCCATAAAGTCAATACCATGGCTATTACTAGGATTTTTATGTGTTTTATTTCATTTTAAAGTTCTATGCCTCTACAAAAATACACTTTACATCCACTGCTTTCCTTGATGTCAATTCTTTTCTAGATTTTTAACAGAACTGGATTGTGGTCTGAATCTAGGTCCATGCCTTTTTCTATACTTGTCGAATTAGAGGATATATTCTTCGTTACGAAAAAGCAACCAGATCAGTTGAAGGTTTAAAGAGTTAGAGGGGCATTACTCGTATACTTACTTACTTTAGGTGGCGCTACAGTTCGGGGTGGACCTGGGCCTCAACCAATACGCCTTTCCAGTTAGCGCGATCTTTGGCTAACTGCCTCCAGTTGCGCACTCCAAGTAGGTTGAGGTCCCCTTCCACTTGTGCGCGCCACCTAAGGCTAGGTCTTCCTCTACTGCGTTGTCCCTCCGGGTTGGAATCGAAGACTTGGAAAATTATGCCCCTGATGTTGGCTTCACAAGAATGATGTTGAAGAAGTCACATGACAGCGCGTCACCTTATCTAAATCCTTTTTTGACATTAAAGGTCTCGGTGAGATTGTTTCCAACCTATATGGAGCAGCGAGCGTTCTCCATCGTCATTCTGCACAATCTGACAAGTTTGGCAGGGATGCCAAAACTAGACATGGCTCTGTATAGCTCGTCTCAATAAATGCTGTCATATGCGGCCTTAAAATCGATAAAAAGATGATGAGTATCGATCTGGACTTCTTGGATTTTCTCCAGGATCTGCTGTAGTGTGAATATTTGATCGGTCGTGGACTTACCGGGCCTAAAACCGTACTGATAGGGACCTATCAGATCGTTGACGAATGGTTTCAAGCATTCATACAGTACAGCAGACATGATCTTATACTCAATATTCAGGAGACTGATGCCTCTATAGTTGACGCAGTTTAGAGGGTCTCATTTCTTGTGGATCGGGCAAACGATGCTGAGGTTCCATTCATCAGGCATACTTTCTTCTGACCAAATCTTGGAGACGAGTTGGTGTATGCTCTCCACCAGGTCAGCTCCCGCCGCCTTAAACAGCTCGGCAGTTAAGCCGTCCGGTCCAGCAGCCTTGTTGGGTTTAAGCTTAGATATTGCTATCCTCACTTCATTTTGGTCAGGTGGACGGAAATCTTGGCTTTCATCGTCCAGGTTGAATGGTTCATTCTGCCTGGCAGCGGCATTTGTGTCCTCTTCGCCGTTTAGCAGTCTGCAGAAATGGTTTTTCCATGTCCTCAGCACCGACTGTGACTCTACTACAAGGTTTCCTTGTTCGTCTCTACAGATCTCTGTTCGGGTCTTTTTGGCACGACACGTTCTTTTTACCTTGTGGTAAAACTTCCGAACATTAATCCTGGAGTAGCACCTCTCTATATCCTCGATCGCGCGCTTCTCATGCTCTCTCTTTTTTCTCCGGAGGAGCCGATGTTCTTCCCTCCTTTCTTGCTTGTAGAGCTGACGAGCTGCTCTCGTCCTTCTATGCAGTGACGCTTCGTAGGCACTTTGTTTTGCTGCATATGCTTGCCGACAATCTTCGTCAAACCAGGGGTTTCGTGGGGGTGGACTGGTGAAACTGAGCACATCAGTTGCGGCGTTTTTGATGTCTTCTTGGCATCGATGCCACTGGTCTTCGACATTTGATGCTGGCAGCATAGGACTTCTCGAGAGGTTTAAGGATACGCGATCGGCAAAGGTTCTGGCGGTTTGTTGCGTTTGTAGCCGTCCAACGTTAAATCTCCTCACAGTATTTTCTCGTTGTTTTGGCGTCCGGGATATCCGCATCCGTGCCTTGGCTACAACAAGGTAGTGGTCCGAGTCAGTGTTGGCCGCTCGGTAAGTTCGGACATCTAGAATACTGGAGGAGTGCCTCGCGTCGTTTGATAATCTGGTGACCGCCATGTTCCTTTGTGGATATTAGGGTGAGGAAACCGTGAACTAGCTATGGTAACATTACGTCCCGCAGCAAAATCAATCAGCCTAAGTCCGTTTCCAGACGTGGTGTCGTGTAGGCTGTGCTTTCCGATTGTGCTACCAAAGAGGTCCTCCTTTCCTATTTTGGCGTTGAAATCACCTAAGACGATTTTAACGTCATATTTAGGGCATTGCTCATATGCTTTATCGAGCAGCTGATAGGAACAATCTTTGGTAGCATCGTCTTTATCTTCTGTGGGGGCGTGACCGCATATAAGGCTGATGTTGGCGAATTTAGCCTTTATACGGATAGTTGCAAGGCGTTCACTTACGTGTCGAAAGCTCAAGACTTCTTGCCTAAGTCTGCCGCTTACAACGAATCCGCATCCAAATAGACGTTGCTTCTGCTCCCTGTAGTAATCACCGTAGTAGATATCACAGTTTTTTATCTTCCTTTTGCCCGGCCTATCTGCTTTGTAGCAGTCTAGGGCCTCCGCTAGTTGTTCGGCTGCACGCGGTCTATTCAGGGTTCGAACATTCCACGTGCAAATCTGAACGTCATTGTACTTATTTCGTTTAGCCGGGTCGTCAACAGTAAATTCATCCTTATCCGAGGCTATTGGTCGCTTCGTAACAAAAATTGTTTCCGCGGTAGGGTTGTTAGCCCCACGCACAACCCCCAACCTGGAGGACCAGGCCCTTTCTGCGACCCCCTGGACAAAAGGAGCCGGAATATTCCGGAGTCAGTAACCCGCTGCGGGTATGTGAGAGCTGTCGTTGGCCCATTAAGGGCTCTTCCGCCACCATCTCTATTTCAACACCCTGACTAGTGTTGAAAATCCTCAATGACCTCAGCTCCAAATACGTCGAAGTAGCTTATTGAGGTATCTGCCATGTTGACTGTTGACGCCACCGTTGATTCAACCATGTGAATTCATCCACCGTACGTCCTCTTTCTGAGGGGCTCATGTTAGACTTCTGAGACTCGAGCAGACAGTCAACTCCGACAGAGCCTTATAGTGTTGCTTTATTTTCTACTTTATCAACACTCGCACTTATAAGTTCAGCAAGTCAAGTCTGGATGGACATAGACCAGTACCCGGTGGTGACCACGGGGAGGTAAAATAAGCACAATTGATGAGTGTGAGATAGTTGATGCCAATCAGATGCCCATCCCTATTCACACAACATCCAACCACCCACTACTCGTATAAGAATATCTTATTCTAATAATATCTTAGGTTTATTGAATTCTTATTTAAAACTTTTATTTTTTCAGGCTCTGTATTATGCAGTGTAAGAAGCAAAGCATGTAATTTAATAATTTCTAGGTCAACAAATAGAAGAGTACTCGTATACATTTTTATCTTATGACTAATCTTTGCACAATCGAAACAGAGTTTATCTTTACCTACCACTCCACCCTTACAAGTTTACTCGACGCTTATCTTATCAAACTGATAAAATGTTCTATCTGTTATGGTTGGTGGTATACCAGAGTGTACAACGCTTGCCAGTTAGTATTTCGCGACAGGTGTATCTAACACACAATAATCGAGAACCGAATAATTTAAAGAATTTAAAGTTAATTTTAAAAATTAAGAAACGACTTCAAAATGAAGCTGATGAAAAATAGCACATATTACCTGACAGTTCTTCTGAGTACGTATTCAAAAAAAAAAATTGTCAGAAACTATTTAATTGAATGAATGGAAGTTTGTTTTGTTTCGAAGAATTAAAAAAAGGATAAAATGTTCTGTGGGACAAAATCATTCAACCATTTGTATTGAAAACACTATTTTGTGGAACCAAGATTCTATTTCAAAATCAATAAAAAGAGTGTGAGTGTGAGTGACGGAATATGACGAAAGAAAATTCCATGAAATGCCCGAAATTCTCCACATTTGGCTTATCTTATCGCTATCAGTTTTGTGTAGACTCTCATTTCCTAACTATGAGTAATGTTGGATTTGTTGTGAATAAGAAAACGTAATTCAAATGGAAGTGAACGCCCTTTTATTTGATTTACAAAAGTGAAAGATGATTTTTGAAGAAAACAATGAACATTCATAGGAATTTCTTCATATCCCCGTTATCGTTATTTACTACCCTATTTGCATTGCACCCATCAGTAGATTAGTTTTCGAAAATGAAAACACTGGTTATCAGATTGAGGTGGCCAACTATTTTTAGTAACTCTTTTTCGGTGGAGTGAGGGTTGAAGCTACCTATGTTTACGTGTTCATATACCATCAGAAGGAATACACGTTTGCAGGAGTGCTTTATTGCTATATTGCTTTATTTCTTTATCATTTCGATACAATCAAACGACCAAGTCTCTAAAAGTTAAAACATTTTCCTCACATAGTTCCTTGTTTCAGATACGGTAGATAGGTAAGTGAACACCAACGATGCAACCAAGATTACGAAATCAATGTTGTTTTACCAGATTTCTCACCCAGAAAAATATTTCAACATTTATTCTTTAACTATCTTTTGAACTCATACAAAGAGGCCCTCAAAATATACAAACTGGAACTGAGGAGAGCACAAAGGAAATCTTTCAAAGGCTTCAAATATAAAAATATATAAATAAATATAAATTTGGGCACTAACAGCGCAATGCAGGGCCTGCGCTAGCTTCTCGCAGCTACTCGTGCTGTGCATCCCACGAATGGTTGGGACCTACAGTTTTATGTCGTTTTCGAAGGTCAATTTTGTTCGATTGAGAGAAGCTTTTCATGGCAATTTTACTAACGGATCTTTGTCAGATGTTCGTTTTCTTCGATTCGAACCTTGAACCTCTCGCTCAATGTTCGCGCACTTAACCACTGAGCCACAGTTCCCAGAGGTTTCAAGGGTTCGGAAGTCCAACCATCCCCAGCTATCTGAAGAAATCGGATGGTTTTTGGACTTCCTCTAGTGAAGAATCCCTCAAACTGTTGCTGGATACTCACTATCTCCGTTGTGCAGAAGTTGCACCCAATCCATCACACACTACAACTGTACCATTCCCATGCAACTCAAATTGTCTTATATCAGAGACGAAACTTCTTTGGGCAATACGCAGTTGCAAACCTTTCAAGTCAGCTGGAACTGATGGTATCATACCCGCTATCATCCTCCCCTGGCTGACAGCTACCTTTAAAAGCTGTCTGGATTTAGTCCACATCCCCATGTTGTGGACAGACGTCAAAGCTGTATTTATACCTAAAGCGGGAAAAAGCACTCATGTCTGTTCCAAAGACCTCAGACCCATAAGTCTATCATCTTTCCTTCTTAAAACCTTGGATAGATTGTCCGATAGTCATCTCCGTTGCACTATATCTCCTAACTTTGTGTCAGCGTCCCAGCATGCCTATACCAAGGGCAGATCGGTAGTAACTGCTCTACACTCGCTGGTACACACCATTGAAAAATCATTAGAGTGCAAGGAGTATATCATGGTTGACGTCCTAATAGGGGTAATTTCAAGTCCTTTGACACACTCTAAGATAGAGGCTTCACTTGGCGTACTGATAAATCAATTGTAAAAGCAATCGAACTATCAGTACAAAACTGGGCGCAGCCACCGCTCGACTGTTTGTCAATAGAGGAACACCGCAAGGCGGTGTCTTGTCCTCCATTCTCTGGAATCTTGTACTTATCCTGAAAAGGGACGGCTGCAGGGTGATTGCTTATGCAGACAACGTTTCTATAGCTGTCTCGGGGAGTACCTGACTACTCTAAAGGAGTTGCTGCAGAATGCCCTTGCTAAACTCTCCAAATGGGTTAATAAATGTAGACTGGGGGTAAACCTCGAAAAACTGAATTGGTCCTCTTCACCAGGAAACATAAAATTAATTACTTAATCCCTCCTAAACTGAATGGAACCAGCCTAGTTTTTAAAGACTTAACAAAATACCTGGGTCTTATTTTGGATAGGAAACTTAGCTGGAAGCCCAATATCCCTGAATACATTAAGAAGGCTACATTAGCTTTATACTCGTCCAAAAAGGCAAGAAGTGGGGAATGCAACCTCGGCAAACTTACTGGTTTCTGGTATCTGTTAACAGGCCCATACTTATGTACGGCGTGTTCGTTTGGTGGCCAGCTCCCTCCAAAGCTGTACAGCGCAATCAACTAGTGAAAATACAGAGATCAGCTTGTCTGTGCATTAGTGGTTTATTTAGAACCACTCCTACGGTTGTACTAGATATTCTGTTTCATCTGATACCACTAGACCTCTTTAGCAAGCAAATGGCAGCTAGTGTAGCCATTCGACTCAATATCACCTCACAGTGGTCCAGTATATACACAGGTCATTTCACAACTCTTCAGAACTTAGAATTCATTCCAGAAAACACAACTACACCCTCTCCAGGTTCTCTTTCAAGAAAAACTTCCGGGCCCCGGCAGGGGTTTGCTCCGACAGGCTAAACGTTAGCATCGCCTTCCGCCTCCCAGATCACTGTAGCGTTTTCTAGGCGGAGATAATGGTGATCAAAGAAGCCCTGTTTTGGCTGGAATGAAATGTAATAACTGCTAAGGATATTGCAACTTCACTAACAGTCAAGCAGCTGTAAAATCTCTGGAATCGATCTCTTCTGCCGCTCGTCTCTTAACGAGATGGCAGAGCAATTCAACTACCTGTGTTGGGTGCCGGGGCATAGGGATATTCCAGGAAACTGTTGGGCTGATGATCTTGCCAGGCAGGGCACAAATTTGCAGATTTTACCGGAAAAGGAGAATCTCGACATGCCTCTCGCTACATGTAAGCAATTGCTCAAGCTAAATACTATCATGGAGACCAACTTCAGGTGGAAGACTGGCACTAGACAGATTTGGCCTCAGCTGGATCAGAAACGCTCGAAGACGTTGGTCTCCCTTAGTAGGAGGTATTTTAGCGCAACAATTGGTGTCATTACGGGAGACCGTCATATTGGTAGGCCTGCCAAAAGGCTTGGTCTTTTCTCTCACGACTTTTGTAGAAGCTGTAGGGCCGACGAGGAGGAGTAGACAACTCTCCATCTCCTTTGCTCTTGTTCGGCTTTCTCTGTTAGAAGAAGGCTTCACTTGGGAACTTACTTCTACGACAGCCTCGGTGAACTGGCTAACTAGAATGTTAGGAACCTCCAACTGATTCTAAGATGACGGGAATAATACTCTGATTAGGTGGTATCACAATGGGCCTACTCTGGGCTAGGTGTGTCTGTGCTAACCTATTCTCTGAAGAAAAATACAGATTTGTTTAAAAAACGGTTATTAATTTCGAGAGATTGAGATTTCACATCAATGCCATATGACATCTGTCAAATCCACCTGTCATCCATAGTGACAGGTAGTTAGATGTTGCCTTGCATCTTACTACAAAAGTAAAAGTTCTGTGATATCTCTGTATCTGTAAGCTGACGCATATTTTTCGAACAAAATCTTCTTCAGAGATGAAGTCCATTTCTAGCGAATTTGGGGTCTTGAGATCCCATGTGATCGTTGAGTGACAGTTTGGTGCGCGCTCTGAACTGGCGGCGTGATCGAGAAGTATTTCTTTTGAAAATCACAAAAGCTATGGTCAAATGATAATCAAATTTTTTTGGCCTGAGATTGAAGTCATTAACAGACAGCTTTGTTTATATTAGTCTCAGATTGTTTTACAAAAATGTTATCAAATTATACGTCCATCAATGAAAGGTACCTAAAAAACGTATCTAAAGCTTTAGAGAACACCAACAGTTGATCGTGTACAAACGCTACCACAGAGAAGGCGTTTCAACCCCCTTTTTCTATAATTAATACGCACATGGTCGGTGTATCTTAATGAGAGATTTACACCCAGTCATTAGCGCAGTCGACTACGCCGAGACATAATTCGTGTCGAAAAAGCTGTTTGTGTTTCGTACGAGAGGAAAGCATTTCAGACCTCTTCCGTGTTAAATCTTCCTCCCCTGCGCTGGCTGGGTAATCCACGTGAATGTTGGATGTCGATATCTTATTAATGTGTTGATTGGCAGAGTCTTACTATTCTTGATCTAGTTGTCGCTATCCCCAGAGTACTAACGGGCCTGACGATGTTGCTATCTATGATATATTGACAGATCCATGGTATGCGATCATCGATTTTCGCCTTCCAGCTTACAAAGTCCAGGTATCTTACCGCCGGGTGATCTTTCTGCAAAGTTTTTTTACCTTTAGACACGTAAAGAGCCTTTGCCTGAGATACCGAAGCCTTCTATTCTCACTTATCCTGAACAACTGCGATCATTTCGACTTTAGAACTGAGGTTCTCGATCGTCCAACTTTCGGCACCGTATGACAGAACTGGAAAGATCTTCTACCTATAGAGTCACTTTTGTTCTCCAAGTTGGGAGTCTTGAAGCCAGTTGTTGAAGTATCAGCGATCTCTTAGGGTCAGTTTTCGATAAATCTCCATGAGGGTGTTATTTATAGAATTTTTTATTTAGATCGTCTGTTTTCGACTCGCTACTACAGGCTTGTCGACTATCCGCATAGTGCCCTCCGTGATGGTGTTGAAGTCGCATGACAGTCGCCTTGCCAAAATCACGTTTGGACACATCATGAGCTTCCAGCGTCACGTGCATAACTGGATTAATTTCACGAAATCAACCATCGTCTTGTAGAGTACAAGTACGAAACAATACGGTTTTAAAATTGATGAATAGATTGTGGATTTCCTCTTGAAATTCGGTCGTCTATTCGAGGATCTATGGTCGATCTATTGCCGATCTGAGATATGCCCTGGTTGTTCATACAAAACATAGAAGCTAATGTTACAGTCATCGGGTGTAGTTTGGTCCAGACATACTTAATTAAGGTCAGGACCTCTATGGGCTGTTAACGCCAACATATTTATTTTGAGTGAGTGAGTGAGTCAGTTAGTTCCAAAATAACCGTTTTTAAGTATTTTTAGCAACCAATTAAGGCAGAAATTTGATCGGATCCCTCATATGACTGGTCTCAACATTATTGAGAGCCGAGTTAGAGGAGGGTAAAAGCGTCTAAGTTGTTTCATGTAAATGATGTGGCATCCAAAGCAATGTCTCTGTATCTGCAGTTACTTGTTTCCAGAGTAAAAATGTGCTGTGACCTGCACTACCTTCCGGGATGTCAAGTGCTTAGCTATCTTATAAAACCTCAAATATTGTTTTCATCGCGAGACTCTTAGTCGATCATCTTCTCTCTAAGCAGTATTTTCTTTATTCTCATTATTCTTCCCTTGCTGAGCAGGCCCTGATTGAAGTCATTCTTTCCGTTGTTCGCACTCTTTCTAATACTAAGGATAACCTTTAGGTAGATTAGTAGTTGAGGCAAACAAAAGTAGGGCTTAAAATAAACACAGCCAAAACAAAAGCACCGAGCACTTCTAATATCCGCGCTCAACTCAACATTGCCGGACAGGAAGTCGAAAAAGCAGATAACTTTCTATATCTAGGAAGTGTGGACTTACTGTAGTTGCACCGAACTGGATGTGTGCAGCAGAATCTTTAAGGCAAACGCAGCGTACTTAATGCTATCCAAAGTCTGGAGAAGCAATGCTCTCAGTACAAGAACCAAGCTGCGACTGTTCCGTTTCAACGTAGAGTTAGTGCTGCTGTATGGGTGCAGAATTTGGCAAACGAATACCACTAACATACGCAAGCTGCAATCCTTTGTCTAAGAATCATTTTGATGATTTGTTCGTTCATCTCCAACGAACAACTTTATCAGGGAACGAGCCAAGAACGAAGGATAAAGTGGCAGTGGATTGGACAGACCCTACGCTACGAAGACAAATCCATTGAAAAATATGTCATGCAGTGAAAAATATGCAAAAGTGCGCAGAATACGAGTAGTTGAGCAGGAATCAAGCTGTTTGGGAATGATTTGATGGTACCTCCAATACGAGTACGTTGCACAATCCCAAACAAGATGGCGCGTAGGCATTGATGATGCATTATGCCCTTATTCGAGAGATTCAGGTTTGAATCATTGTAAAACACCGACAAGTTTTTTCTCAGCTCCACCATTCGCGAATGTCTGACAAGCCGAGTATAAAATTGTTTGAAGAAGAATTTCAATCTCACCATTTAGGTCAGGCAAATACTCGTAAGCTGTACGAAGAGTTCCGACTTTTCGCCCTTTTGGGCAAAATTATTTCTGAAAAATTAAAAAGTCCCATCACTAGCCCTGTAGCTTCCATCTTCAGTACAAAATCTGAACTTTTCATCGGAGTTCCTCGTCAAGGCTTCAAAATAATCAAATCAATAATCAGCTTTTAAATTTTGATTAGTCAAGGACCTTTGTGATGACACAGTCAGTTCAAATTGGCAAATTAGGCGAAGAACTTTATTCAAATCTAAGAACTTTACAGATTTAGATATCCTGCGACTAAGCGAATAAGTTATGGGGCACCTCATACTGTCTAGGCAATGATTTTAACAAAACCCATGCATGTTTGGACTACTGTGCTGAGGGTAAAATCCTCAACCACTGCAAACTAATCTAATGTATAATGTAAACTGATTTCCTAATTAGGCTCAACTTAAATTATGCAGCCATTTCCAGCACTTGGTTCAGTTTTCCACCGCCTAGTAGCACTTATAAAATATTAATTTATTCAAAGTGTACGAGTGCACCTCGTGGAAACGTCCTACAACAATCTAAATATGTACTTACATTCGGGAACCTTTCCACTTGCATCTAAGTGCAGCCAGTAGCATTTTATAAAATTATAGCTTCCAGTACAGACTCACAGAATAACCTAAAAACAAACAAACAACATCTCACACATCCTCCAAAAGTTTTTGTACAAAATCCTTGCACAAAACTAAACAGGAAGACAAAACTCTTGTGCAACAAATTACAAACTAATTAGATAATAATAAACTAATATTCCCTTGCAGTTCTGTTTGCTTGTTGCGCCCAGGAAACGGATGCCCTTCGTCGTGTCCTACGTGGTCGTAGGACTTTCACTCGACAATACTACAGTAAGTTCTCTTTAAAAAGTCAAAGGAGATTTTTCTTAATCAAATTAAACGAAACAAACTTAATTCGTATCTTTTATTTTTTTTTTTCAGCTGGTCTGCCTATACCCGGTTGGGCGTTGATTCTAATTTTGGGCATTGTTGAACTTCTGTTGGGCGCCATTTTATACTTTGCTATGCGAAAAATGATTCTATCTTCATCAGTCGAACATACGAATACGTACGCCCCAGCAATGACGGATGAAGCTTAAATAAAATACTACGACTAGACAAGTGAAATAGAAAAAAAAGAAATCAAATTAAAATTGAAAAAAAAAAAGTTTAAAAAACTTTTCACTTGTTTCCAAGAGAGCTGTGCTCATTTTTGAAAACATTTTTTATTTATTTTTTTTTTTTTGCTACTATGGGGGTGTGCCATTTGTTAAAAGAGCAAACTTCATTTGTTTTACGTTCGTTGTGTAGATCCATCACATTAGATATATAGAAATAGCAAAGAAGGGATAGCTGAAGGAGGTAGGTAAAGCAACTCATTCGAAGTTGGAAAACAAAAGATTGCCTTTTCCGGTGTATATCCCATTTCGAGAGACTCTTCCGTTTGTAGTTTTCCCTTTCTTTTTTATTCTTTGCTCCTGTATTTAATTTAAAGATATTTAATTTACAAAAAAAAAAAAAGAAGAACCAAGCACTTTCATGTCTGAGAGTGAGTTTCTTTGTTTCACGCTGGTGTAGAATTTTTGCTTTTCTCGTTCTCGGTGCTTGGTTAAGAGATTAAGTTTGCATTTTTCACCCGCTTTCTGTTATTTCAATTAGAGTTTAGTTATGTTTTTGTAAAAAAAAAAATAAATAAATAAAAAAATTGGTTGTGTTGTGCTACCGATGATAAAAGGATTTTTTCTTTTTGGATGGAGAATCGAGGTAGTGTAATTGTTTGTGACCTAGGTTTGAGGCCGAACAGGACCAACAATCAACAGCCACCCAGAATAAAAGAGATATGAACAAAATCCAATTTTGTACAACCACTACACAAGAAGGGAATCTCTGCCTGGTAGTACAATGGACCTAAAATCGAGTCTGAGTGCTCAGGGATTTGGAAAAAAAATCATTTGTTATGAGAAGTTGTTGAGCAAAGTCACCCGAAATTTATGGAAGACCGCTATATAGCTAGCAAATCTTAAAATTATTATTCAGAAACCTCCGTCTCAGTATCATGGACTAACCCCTGTAACTTAAAGATGAAATCAGCTGCTAAGTCCCCGAATCTCAATATTAAAATATGAAGACTAACCGATTACGGATGATGAGATCGTTAGGAGAGAGATTTCCTCACGTTTATAAACTCCTGCGACGTACTTCGGAGGTACGAGTAATAGACAAGCTGTCTCTGGCAAGGCCAACAATGTCAAACAAATTGAAGGTGTATAAGCCAGTTGCTGCCAAGTTTGAAGAGGATCAAAAAAGATGATAAAGTGTTTTAGGTGAACGGTTGTGGTTCTTCTTTGCTCCTAAACTTTAATTAAATTGTGGTTCTTAAGTCAGTAAAAAGTGTAAAGCACAGATTCTTTAATTTTTATTAGCATCATATAGTGTTTTTTTTTACACATTTAATCAATTACATGAATAACTCAACCTCTACATGCACTAAATCAATGGATGTTTTGCGTATTAAATTTAAGACATTGGAACAAAAGCAGAGTGTTATTAATAAAAAAAAAGAAGATCGAAACTAAATGCTAGTCTTTTCGGTGAAAAATTTGGGGATAAATCATTTTTTATAAATGAAAGTATTAATAATAGAGCTAAACAAATTAAAATAGAGAAAAACTTTTCTTACTTGTGGATTAATAGAGGAGTCATTTTAATGAGAAAACAAGAAGGGGAGAAAGTACTAAAAATTTGTTGTTTTGAGGACTTAGAAATTTTATCTTAACTTCTTTATTAATCTATGATTAATAAAAATAATAATGTACTCCATGTTTCTCAAGGTTGTCTTCCAAATGTCACTCTATTTTGTAAATTTGAAAATGAGATGTTAAAAAGTGTTTTTCATTCTAATAAATTACGGTTTTCACGTAAATATTCGGAGCATGAGAAAAAATTTTGATTTATTTCTAACTCATCTTGAATCTTTTATTAAGAAGCCTAATTTAATTTTCCTCTCTGAGACTTGGATATTTGAATATGAAAAAGAATTGTATAGTATAACCGGTTTTAATTTACATGCCAAGTGTAATGATACATATGCGTCAGGAGGAGTTGCTGTGTTTGTTAATAATTGCTTAGATTATGAGTACTACAGCTGCAATCTAGTAACTGCGGATGTGATTAAAATTTCTTGCACAATTGACAAAAAAAAGTTTATTTTTATGTGTTTCTATAGGTTGCACGAAAAGAGTAAAGTCGTTTTTGTTGAGGAACTGAGTTGTTTATTGAGAGTTATATAAGTAAAAAACGTATTTATCCCGGGTGATATTAATTTAGATATTTTAAGTGAAGCTCGGATAGTGCATGACTATCTATCGGTACTGTCGGCAAATGAGATCTATTCGTGCCTTGATAAACCAACTTGAATTACACACTATTGTCAGACGTGCATTGATCATATTGTAGCATAATAATAACAACGCTCCCTAAAAGTATGATGCAACAAATTCCGAAGTGTCTTTTCATTCTGGCAGAATTTTGGTCCGAACTGTCCTTTCATTCGGGGTTCGTGTCTGGGACGAAGTCTCCACAGCTCATGTCAACGAAAGAGACGGATAATATCAGGGATAAAAGGGAATTATAACTGCAAGAATTATTACATCAGAATTTCTCTTGTTCCAGTGGTCGAAGAATTTGCTAGAAGTTTCTGGCTATCAGAAACTTCTGCTATATAAGGACAGATGGCGATTGAGAAGGAAGCAGTAGTTTCTAAACTGTGGCGAAGAGATTAGAAAAGTGATAATGGGCGAAGTTGTAATCTTGTGATAAATTGAAAGTTGAGATTTAACAAGAAGAAGTAATTAGTTTGGATTTGTGAATTAAGTAGAAGAAAGGAGATAAGTGATTTGAGAGGAAAGAGAAATTGTAAGAAAAGAATTGCGAAGAATAGTATAGTGTGAACCTGAATTGTTCTATAGACTAGAAAATAAAGAAATAATTTCACAGAATATTGTTTTATCTACTCGAGCCGTAGCTCGCATATTACAATATTTTACTTAAGGAGTGGATATTCATTGAATCGTAATCCCACTGTTTACGGGCTTCGAAGCAACGAATAATTCCTGGCGATTGTTCCACCGCATAACACCCACCACTTCTTAAATTTTTATAATTCAGTTGCACCTAGAATTTTTAACTCACTACCGCTGGATATACGTTGTAGTAACAATGTTCGTTCATTTTATCGAGAACTAAAAAAATGGCTTTTTAATTTTGATTTCAATGAAGTAAACGATTTAATCAAAGTAATGCTTTAAGAACTGTGATATTCAATTTAATTACATTAACGTTTAACATAATACATATTCTCTATGCTTTTGTTTTTCAAAAATCACCCTCTTCACCTCACCTCTTTTTGAATTATATTTTTTTTTTATTAAATTTTAACTATATAACAAATTTAACTTAATCGATACATTCGACACTAGTTGCCTTAACTATAGAATGTATCTAAATATTATTCAATACAAAATGAAAAACACTTATAGTTATCTATTTAGGAACGTTATATTAATGGATTTAGAGTATATAAAATAATTTTTTAAACTATGTACATATAATTTACTTTGACTTATTATAATGAATTGTATTGAATATGAACAAATAATAAAAAAAAAATGTGCACTGCTGTCTTCCTGGCACTGGTATACGAGTACCTACTGCAATATCCATTGTGAAGCAACGAATAGCATGAACCAAATTTGTGTGAATGCCAAAGTTTTTAGAACTGCCAAGTGCGGGTATGAATACGACGAGACAAGGCACAGATTTGTATTGACGATGGAAAGTTAAAGTGAATTTGTGGAAGAAGATATTTTATATTTCGAATCAGAGCTGGAATATTACAATACCAACACCCTGGCGTGTAGTTATAGTGGCTTATATACAAAAAATTGGTAGCGATGACTATTCAGTCGATCTTATTCTTTCTGAAAAGACTAGTGTAACTTACCTATCAACGCAGAATATCCTGAGAGATCGCGCTGTTAAAACCAGTTGGTTGGAAATGAATGCGCACTTGATAGGAAAGAGTACGACTTTTGGCAGAAAATGCAATAAAATGCTGCTGAATATAACTTTAATTGCAGTGGCGGCTTATGGCCATTATGAAATGACAGGAATTTACACGGGCTGTGCGGTAGCGTTTTCTGTCTCCATTACTATGGTGGCTCTCTATTAAAAACTCTTAACAGCTCTAAGGTTCATGCTCAGGCATACGCGAATGATGTCGATATACAATAATTTCTGTTCGAATCATGCCTAGAAACCGTGTGCTCTAATGTTCAGATTGTCCACATGAAGGGGGCTTCCGGTTAATTCTCTCAAAATGGAGAGAGTTTTCTTTAAGGTAAAGTGAAAGATAATGGGTCTGACACAGCCAGAGTTTAAAAAAGTCACCATCCGAATCTCAAATGAAGCTTAGTATTTAGAATTCACCCTGGATAGTAAACTTCTTTGGGCAAAACATGATGAGTTGAATACTGTCAGTACAAGGGTGCCTATCATCGAAGAATATCCCATGGATTTTCATGGCATTTATAGGACATAGCTTAGCATATGCGTCGGTTGTTTGCTGGAAAAGCTTCATGTAAATATGCCACTACTTCTATCACTAGGATGGTGTAGTGGTAAATCGCTTGTCACGCTGCAGATTCACGGTTCAAATCCTGATGTCAAGAATCATCTATATATTTCGCATGAAATAAATAAAAAAGTCGATCAATTGCGAAGCTCATGTCAACTCATAACACTGGCAGTGGGGTGGTATATGGCTGGAAATGCAACTTGACCGTGATGATGACATTAGGACTGAAAAAAAAAAAAAAAAAAAAATACTGTGAATCATAAGCAACGACAATAACAGCAAAACAAAAATACTCCCCTTACTTAATACCACCTGAGTTTCAAATCAACTACACCAATCTTTCTTTCTCTCTCATTTTCTACAAACGCCCGTGCCCTGAAATAGTTTAAGGGTTCATATCCCCTTTGGCACGCGCAAATAAAAAAAAAAAAATCCTAGCACGCCTAGCTCTGCTCTAGATCCATTATTGAACCTCCAACTTCTTGATTTTCATATGACTCGCAGCACTATAAAAGCAACATGTTAGTGTAAGGGTACGAGTAGACCATGCCTAAGGATGTGTGAATGACCTCCGTATGGTTTCTGACAAAGAAACAAACCAGAGGGATCAAAAAATCGAAAGCAGCAAAGTCTATAATACTACCAGATGCACAAATCCCTACACAACAGACAGAATGCCCAGAGGTGCTAGCGTCATAACTATGCAAAATGTAGCACCACATCATTTACAAAGATTCTGCAAAAAGGATTAGTTAAGGATGGATCGAATCACATGAACTGAAGCTAATAAATCATCTCACAGTAAGATACTCCACAAAAAAGCGTTCAAATGAGAAACTCCACACTAGTAACTGAGTTGAGGTAACTGCCGAAGGTCGAATGAGAATGCATCTCACAACTCAAGGTAGGTAGGTAGCTAGGTATGATTGTGACAGCATACTATGCTGAAACATAATTAGCACAAAGGCGCCGTTTTAATACCACAACCCAAGTGACCTAAATTGTTGTAAAAACTGACGTTGGACTTATGGGAAATGAGGGAAAAGATTATTTAAATCCACCCCGTGGCATTGAGGAAACTGATAACGTCCCCGATGCTTGTCTCCGCTAACTCACTAATACTATTCAAAAGGTGTCTGCCAAGTATACGGTGTCTGACCCTACTAAGGGCCGGACACTTACAAAGGAAGTGAAGGATTGTTTCAGGCTCGTTGGCCATATTGCAGCTACGACTATGTGCATTAAAAGTAATGCCCAGTCTGGCTGCGTGGACCCCTATGGGCCAATGGCCAGTGCTAATTGCCAGAACTCTAACAATGTCTGCCCGGTTTCTGTTTAATAGCTCTTATGTTCTGCGCCAGTTATACTTGGGTCATATCTGCCTAGATATGACACAGTTCTGCAACCCTCGCCATCTATAACCAGCCTAGCATCTGCAAGGAAATGAGCAAAGATTCTACCCTTAAGGGCCCCTAATGGAATGTTGACATCCTCCGCACGGGCAGTCAAGGGCAGATCCCTGCCTCGCCAATTCATCAGGCCTTTCGTTTCCGTCAATGTTACTATGACCAGGCACCCAGATGAGGCTGATCTTAGACCTATGACCGAGTGCGGCAAGCTCCTCCTTGCATTGTTCAACAAGTTTGGAGGAGGAAGCCGCAGATACGATGGCTTTGATAGCGGCTTGGCTATCAATGAAAATGGCTATGGTGTTAAGTGTTTGAGGAGACGGCACGCCCCTCGCACAGCGAGAACTTCCGCCTGGAATACGCTACATGAATTAGGAAGACGGAATGAACTAGAGATATTGAGGGATTCAGAAAAGATTCCCGCCCCTACCCCGCAGTCCATTTTCGACCCGTCAGTGAAAAAGGTTGTTTTGAACTCGTTAGTCACCGCGCCTCATTTCCATTCCGCCCTGGAAGGGAATCTCACAGTGACATCATTGCGAAAGTTCACCCTGGTAATTATGTAGTCGGTCGGATTTGCCGCCAACTCCCGAGGTAGCTGATTAAGGATGTTGTTGTGGCCGTAAAGACTATCACACTAGCTACCTGTTTCTCTTAATCTGACCGCACTACATGCTGATATGTACTTTATATGAAGGTCGACTGGTACAAGGTGAAGGATTACGTTCAGTTGGATATGTTCTCATCGCTCCTGTAGCACCTAGAGCCGCAGTCCTTTGTACTTTGTTGATGAGTTTGGTAATGTATGCTTTCTTAACCGCCGGCCACAAGACTAGCGATCCATAGGAAAGAATAGGGCGCACCATCACAGTATACATCCAAATGAACATCTTCGGACGGAGTCCCCATTTCTTACCGAATATTTTGCTACAAGCATAAAAAGCCACACGGGCTTTCTGTACCCGCTGTTCAATGTTAAGATTCCAGCTTAATTTAGGGTCGAGTACCATACCTAGGTACCTAGCACTAGATGATAACGAGAGTAATTGGTTATTAAGCCGTGGAGGCGTGAAAGCCGGTATTTTGGTTTTTGTGGTAACGAGCATCAGTTCAGTTTTGCTAGGATTGACGCTAAGTCCATATCCAGTGGCCCATGTGCTAATCTTATCCAAGGCACCTTCCATAATCTCACTGATCACAGAAGGAAACATCCCCGATACCAACACTACCACATCATCCGCATACGCGACAACCTTGACTCCGTCTCGGTCAAGTCTACACAGAATTGTGTTGATTACCATAAGCCAAAGAAGAGGAGAGATAACCCCACCCTGAGGAGTTCCCCTTACAACGGATATGGTGGAAACACTATTACCGAGTGTCGATTGAATGATTCTGGTTTTTAGCATAGTCACTATCCACTCGCTAATAAACTCCCCTACACCCAGTTGGGACAGAGCTTCCTGAATCGATTCAGTACTAACGTTATTGAAAGCACCTTCAACATCTAAAAAGGTGGCAAGAGTAAATTGTTTGTAGTGTATTGTCTTTTCTATCGCACGCACAACTTCATGGAGCGCCGTCTCAGTCGATCGCCCCTTAGTGTACGCATGCTGAGATTTTGATAGAAGGGATGTATCTATTGTATTACGGATGTGCGTGTCTAATATACGTTCCAACGTCTTAAGGAGGAAAGATGACAAGCTGATCTGGGTCTGAAATCCTTTGCATATTCATGCCCCCGCTTCCCTGCTCTCGGAATAAACTCAACACGAACTCGCCTCCAACTCAGGGGGACGTGGTTTAGAAGAAAACAGCTTCTATAGATCGGAACTAGCCAAGGGACCACCTGATCCAGTGATTTTTGCAGAATTACCGGGAGTATGCCGTCAAGTCCGGCCGATTTATAGGGAGAGGAGCTGGAAATGGCCCAAGAGGTATTAGCCTCTGTAATTGTTGTCTTAATGTCGTTCCAAGATGAGGATTGCACATCTTGAGGACGAATTGAGTGAGCAATCTCCTTTGTTGCGCCCTGGAAAGTGAGTTTTCAAAACACAACTCAAAGAAGGCATAAGTATTCTGAATCAGGCTAAACCCCATGAACGAGGAAGGCCTCAATTTACACGTGAAATAACTCGACCATGGCACCAAGGCGGTAACAAGCTAACGGCTAGATGAATCAAGATGCATGTGCGACTTGTGTACTAAAAAAATTCTCAAATCGAATCAAATTTTCCCAGTGTAATGCATCTCTTCTGCATGAACCAAAGGATGCGTCTAATTATTCTAAAAACATCCTTAAGTTGTACCGGAGGATGCTTTCTGCCGCCAATAAATTGGATGGTTTGAAACCCTTGCTTACTTCAGCCTCCATTCATAATAGATATGATTTGCGATGTTCTTCAGAAACAGGTAAACAGCCAGCAGACTATGCATAAGAACATGCTGGAGAGGACATTGTGTTTTCAATACACTTACAGGAGCTATATCATAAGCTCTGTTGCACCTTCCTGAGTATTAGGTTGGTCTGGTTTCACTCAAAATCTAAAACTATCCTTCTGCATTTACCTCCATCAATGTTTTTTTTTTTTTTGGTTTTCCAGCGAAGGATATAGAGTTCTGCACTCAAACAGGTGGCAAGTGGTCGTGGTATAGCATGTTCACTTATGGATCTGAATATTGCTGGTTCAAATATAAATTTTCCTTCATTTCCTCCATTCCCTACCTACTAAACCGAATACCTACATACGAGTACATCCATATATGTACTCGTAGATCATCCTAAAATATGAGCTTAGCACTCGTGTGGCTATACAGTGCAAAAGTAGACAGCTTCGCTGTAATTAAATTATGCGTCGGTTGAATCATGAACGCGTCAATTATGTGTCCAATTAATATGGAAATATGTTTGAACAATAATTTAAAATAAATTATTGCTTTGCGTTGAGCTTAACAGGGATTGACAGATGTAGAGAGTGGGGACTTAAGCAGTTAGGTTGTAATTACCTATGAACTTGTAAATATAAAACTTTGTAGTACTCTTAACCGATATTGACATCATGGCTCTTTTGAAGTTGCCTACTTAATTTCCGGATTACAGTCATAACAGTCATAGGTCAACACACATCGTTGCACTTGCAAACGCACAAAAGTTCGAAGCTGATTGTAATAATTTGCCATGTTTGTGTGATGAATTCAAATCTGTATTCGAACTTGAATTTCGATATACTCGGGCTTTTGATCAAAAATCGGGATTTTCGAATTAAAGCCGAATCTTATTTCGATTTTCAGAAAGTAGTTTTCGAAAAACAGCGTTTGTTCGATGGATGGTCAACGAATAGTTAGGCCGAAAGTTCGAATGAATTTTCGTACTGACATCGAAGATTATACCCTGTCGCAAAGTAACGCAACTGGTGACCAATATGCTGTCAAACCAGAAGTGCCAAGTCTTCCTGAATAATGTTGAAAGTTATTTGAAAAAATTTAGCAAAGGACTACCACAAGGTTCGCTATTGGTACCAACCCTATTGAACTTGCATTTCTATGGCAAGAAAGTTTTCATGTGCCGATGACATCGCTATAGCCACCCAACACCAAAATGTCACAGTAATTGAAAGTATTTCAAATGACGACCTTGAAGTGTTATTAGGGAATGGCATCTGTGTCCATGGCGAAGGCTTTGTTTCGATTTGAACACTAATTTTTAATGACACCCTTCCGATTCACAACTCACGCTCAAAGTAGCTTGGAGTGACGCTAGATAGAGCATTACTCGTATGTTACCGATCCCATCTCACAAAATCAACTGGAAACTAAAGACAAGAAATAAAATCGTCCAATAACTCTCTGCGAAGTCATAGGGAGCCAGTTCTTAATCACCACAATCGGAGTGTTTTTTCGGCAGCTGAATACTGTTCCCAGGTGTGGATGAATAGCTCATATACTTCAAAAGTAGATACACATCTTATCAATCACATAGCAGAACCAAATATCCGTCGGTATCATGCACTATTCCGAGAACATGTCAAAATAGCCGGTTCACAATGACATCTCCATTCTAGATCACCCTTCGGGACTCACATCTAGAAGACCAACCCCCAGCCAAATTTGACGTAAGCAGCGAATGGCTAGCCCAGTGGACGAATAGTCATACTAGATTGGTCCAAATTGTGAACCCTATGGCACCTAACGCTGGTTTTAACTTATCCCGAAACGTACTGGTGCGACTGAACCGCATACAATCCAACCGCGTCGTATGTGCTGATACACTGCATAAGTGGGGTATTTCAACTTCACCAAGCTGTGTGTATGTCGTATCCCGGAAACCTCTCTGATATTGCAAATGCAACACCTAGCTCAACAGACTGGGTGAAAGAACTTGCCATCAATTTGTGAAATTGTTGTAGTAAAATTGTGTTGTATAACCTCTCACGTAACGTGTCAACACTTCCTGTATCTCTATATTTTTGTTAATGTAAATTCCAAACGATAAATAAAATAAATAAAAAAATATCAATAATTGCGTCACCCCCCGGCAAATAGTTTTAGACTGCTATCAAGCCGTTGAAGTTCGCAAATTCCCTTCTCAAATATTTGGAATTCTATGCATGTACTCTTCGACTGTGTGTTAAGGAGCTCAATATGGTCTTTATATCCGCGCATACCACTGCTGAAATAGAAACCTAACAATACCAAGTAATCTGTGCACTTGTCCTTGCCGCTGATGGAGACTCATGAACTTCAAGTCTTGTTCTTTAAATTTATCTAATCTAAACTACTAACGCTTCTCTTCAAAATGTATGAATGAGGCTTGTTGTTACTCGTTTTTTGAAGCAGCTACTTCCGAAAAAGGACTCCATATGAGAGGCGGCCTTTGTTGAATCCCATTACAGCACCTCTACTCTATTAAAAATGATCTAAGCTAAATCTTTCCCAGAAATTAGGTAAGCACCTTCAAAAAAGTTACATTCGTAACTCCTCTTCCAAATCTGTCGCCACTTGGTAAGCTCATCACACAACAATATCATCTATTTGCTTAAACATATTTACATATTAATTAGACACATAATTGACGCGTTTATGATTTCATCTACACTCTATTTAATTATAGGTACAGCGAAGCTCTTTACTTTCGCACCGCAATGGCGAGTGTAGATACTTTTCGAGTTCAATTACTTGGCTGCGTTAATTAAACCGGTTAGCTCATTTAATACGATGATCTACATATAAATAGGTGTTCAAGTTCCCACAATTACCATTCAATTGAACTCATCCCAGTGCAGAGTATCCAAGAATAGAAGGATGGTAAGTGAATAAACAGAACAATTCGAATCAGGACTAAACGAGTGTTGTTCTTTCAGAAACTTCTTGTCGTAGCTTTTGCTGTGATAGCTGTTGCAGCAGCAGCTGTCCTTCCAGCTGATTATCTACCACCCGTAGAAGAGGCATCCGACGTCGCAGCTGAGGAGTCTTCACCTCTTGCTGATGATGGATATCGATACAAGACCGTCAGGAAGTTGCGTCTCCGACACCGTCGTGATGTTAGTGATCTCCCACTGAACGAATATCTACCACCAATTGAGGACTTGAACATTTCACTTGCTCCAGAACTAGCTACTGTTCTTGCTCAGGATGGATACCGCTACAAGACCGTGAGGAGGCTACGCCGCAGACGTCGTCGTGATGTTAACGATCTCCCATCGGACGAATACTTGCCACCAGTTGAGGAAGGAGAAGCTGTTGCTGTCGCTGAGGAAGCTACTCCTCTTGCCGCTGATGGATATCGCTACAGGACTGTCAAGAGGTACCGCTTGAGACGCCGTCGTCGTGATGTTGACGAACTCCCATCAAACGAATACTTGCCACCAGTTGAGGAAGGAGAAGCTGTTGCTGTCGCTGAGGAAGCTACTCCTCTTGCCGCTGATGGATATCGCTACAGGACCGTCAAGAGGTACCGCTTGAGGCGCCGTCGTCGTGATGTTGACGAACTCCCATCAAACGAATACTTGCCACCAGTTGAAGAAGGAGAAGCTGTTGCTGTCGCTGAGGAAGCTACTCCTCTTGCCGCTGATGGATATCGCTACAGGACCGTCAAGAGGTACCGCTTGAGGCGCCGTCGTCGTGATGTTAACGAACTCCCATTGAATGAATACTTGCCACCAGTTGATGAAGGAGAAGCTGTTGCTGTCGCTGAGGAGGCTACTCCTCTTGCCGCTGATGGATATCGCTACAGGACCGTCAAGAGGTACCGCTTGAGACGCCGTCGTCGTGACGTTAACGAACTCCCATCGGACAAATAAAAAAAGCTCAAAGTGCTAGTTTGGCTGATGATGGATACAGGTACAAGACCGTCCGTAGGTTAAGATACCGTCATCGTCATTAAACACTGGAGTAAATGAAAACGACTCTAATTGCAACGAACTTGGTTATGTTCTTAGATAATAAAAATAGCATGCTTTGAAATTATATTGTTTTGATAGATACTCACAGCAGGCATGATCTCCTTAAGGTGTCATTTTTCCCAGTTCTCGAATCAAGAGCTTGCATTTTGTTTAGGTTAGGGTCGTTACTTAAACATTGGTGAGTCTCTGAACTCGGATATTGTCCCATTTAGTTTTGGTGTGTTCTATTCGTTCAAACATTCACCGAATTCCAGCACAGATACCCTCCAACACTAGCTCATAATTCATGGTAAGATCTTGAAGGGAATTTCATAGGTATACGAGTATTGAATTCCATAACTCTCGTCAATGCTCATGTCCAAGTAGTTGGCACCATGGTACTAACTACTCTGTTAAAAGGCTTTTTTTTTCAATTGCCTATAACGATCAAACTACCATGGTACCACTAGTGTCAAAAGTTGATCGTTGTCCTATCGTATAGCCGGTGATGTTGGTCACATTGACAGTAGTACCCAGGTCTACTTTATCGAACTTCAAAATATGCCGTCATTTTGCCTCTATCAGTGCATTTCGGACGCCTTGGTTCTGGCAGAATGTACCTTACATTGTCTTATGTCTTATCTTTGTTCATAGCTCGACCAGATTCGCCCGTCACTTCTTCGGTAATAGCAGATGTTTCGCGTCATTTTGGTCAAAGATACTCGTACAGATGTCGCCATGCACATATGTGAGGGTGAGTACTTGATTGGGTTTTTAAATTATAGTTCTAGAGTTGCATGGTCTTCGAGGTTGTATAAGAAGAATAACTCTTGCCAATCACTGTTTCTTTGGGCTGAGAAGGCAACTGAGTAGTGGGGCGATATCCCGAATTTCTAAGGAGACTCTATATAAGACCATGATAATCCCGCTTCTGCTCTATGGCGCTGAAGCATAGACTCTATCGAAAGCAGACAAATTCTCCATAAAATATTCCGTCACATTTGCGTTGAAGGGATTTGAAGGAAGAGATTCAACGACGAATTGTACGAGCTGTACAGCGACATCGAAGTAATCAAAAAATACTGCGCATTGGTCGTTTGAGATACATAGCTAGCACATGTAGAGCAAATGGACATCAACGCTCCGACGTGGAGAGTCTTCAAATCTAACCGTGCACAAGTAGAAGGGGACCTCAACCAACTTGGAATGCGCAACTGGGGGCAGTTGGCTAAGGACTCTGCTAACTGGTGAGGTTTGTTGGTTGAGGCCCAGCGTGGTATAATCTTTCAACATTAAAGCCTTATGGTCAAAAAATAGCTGATACTAGTAGCTGATAGTTTCTCATGGGCTTTCTAAAGTTAATATCTGGTCGATTGTAGTGTTTTCAGTTTTAAGCCGCACCTGACCTAAAATTCGTTCAATGATTTCGGAGTTGGGCGTGTGATTTTAAATTAGACCATCTTCATATGTCAACAAAGTAATAAACTTAATTTGATGAAATTGCATTCAAAATGGTTCTTCAATTAGAGCCGTCCCAGCAACTTTCAAACTCTAAAAATGTCTACATATCTAAAAGGTATGTCACTTTTATTCATTCATTAAACGCTAATAGAGCTGGTCATGCGACAGGGACTTCTTAGACTTCATTTTGGAGCTAACAAACCATTTATAAGGCGCAAACAGAAGCCTGCAGAGACGAACAAGGAAACGTCGTAGTGGAGCAGCAGTCGGTGCTGAGAATCTGGAAAGAGCATTTCTTTAGGCTGTTATACAGCATAGATGATCAACAGTCCCCTATCAAACAGAACGAGCCACTGCCCGCCTGATAGCAATATAAGCTCAAATCAAGTGGAGCATCCATCATTTGAGAAATCTGTTCTGTTGAAAGTATGCCCGATGAATGGAATCTCAGCATCGTATGCCCGATCTATAAATAAGGAGATACTCCGAACTATACGGGCTTTACAGCGACGTCGACCTGGTCATAAAGTTGCAAATCCAGCGCGTAAGATGGGTAGGATATGTATGATAGAAAGACCCCACCCTACCGGCCCGCAGAGTCTTAACAGTTCATCCAGTTGGGACAACGCAAAAGAGGAAGACCTCAGTTGGAAAGGCATATCAGTTAATTTGCCGTACAAAACTGGAAACGTTTCGTTATTGACGTTTCAGAAGGGAGTGTTGCCATTTTAGTTTTTTTTTTTTTTTTTTTTTTTAGATTTGGGACACAAAACTTGGGAGAAAATCTGGGTGCTTTTTCATCGATATTTTATATAGAATTACTTACACAATGTACGAGTATGTTTAATGTAAAAAAAAATTTAATATGACGTGTGGTTTTTTTAAGGGCTTCAACCTTTTGTGGCATGGAATCGTAAAGGTTGGTGATGTAGCAGATGTTTATTTCTTCATACCAAATTTTTATCCTATATGGCTTCTTAATTTCTGCAAATTTCTTAGCATTTTGTTCTTTAATTTTGCACCCATTCGATGCCAAACGTGCTCATATCTGGACTGTTTTCTTTTTCGTAACATTGAACCTAGAAAAAGAATTAAATAGAATCGAATAAGAACACCATTAAGATTGATAAGATTATCAAAATAACAGTGGAAAGTTCATGGTTTACTTACGGTCTAATCACGATGGCGAGATTCGAAATCGTCCTGGAATGGGAAACACTCCATTTTCTATGACCTCTTTGTATTTTACAGCATTTATTGATCCATTCACTATCAAAAGAGTGCCAACTGCACCTGCAATTATGATTCTCTAAACAATGACACATTTGGACCTTTTCGGACTAGCTGTTACACATTCTTCCTTCAAACGTTCTCCAGGTCGACGTCGAACTGTGGTTTTTCCGTCTGAAAATTCCAATTTAAATTTGGGCTCATCTGAGATTATAAGCTTTAGCTCGGGTCCAATTCTGCCTTTCACGTGGCCATTCTAGACAACTTTTTGTTTATCTTTACCGTAAGAAGTGTTTTTTTTCCGTCTGGTAGTCAAACAAACTTGCTTAAGCCGTCTTTGAACTGTTGTCACAAGGATGTTTATTCCGGTGGTTTCCACAATATCTCTTCTTACTTGTAGTGGATTAATGAAGTGGTTGCTTAGCTTTGTCCTCTTCATATGGTAGTCGATTCTAAGAGTAGTGCATCTTTTATAACCACTTTAACTTTTTCGCTTTAAAACACCACTTTCTTGGTATTTTTTTAAAAATCTTGCTATGGTCGACCAATCGACAAGAAATTTTTCTCATCGATACATCTTCCTCCTTGATAGCCAAGATTTGCCCTTTTCAAATTATGTTAACCGCCTCCTGCTCATTGCGCACTTCATGATCAAAAAACGATTAAAAAACCTAGGTGACTTCAAAAACAATGAAACCTTGGATAAAAAAAAAAACTACGAAGGATCCTAGTTACTCAATAATGAAAGGGTTGTCCCCGGAAGCAGAGCATGTCTCAGTTAAAATTTCCTATTTTACTTGAGTGCTGTTTTTTTTTTTAAGGTTAGTGTACATACATACGTCGTACTAGAAACACTACGCAGTTCCGCACATTCGAACAATTCTTTGAGGAACAAACAGACCCTGACAGGAAAACAAATCAGAAATCCCCGGTTTCAATTCACTGCACAATGTAAAGCAAGAGATAAAATGAAGCGACTAATGCTAAACGTATTTCATTTCTCCTAAAAGGACAAGAGTATTGTTTGCGTTGAAATTTTTGGTCCCGAGATTTTGATTAGTCTTTGTATTGCTACTACAGGGAACTCGATAAGACATGTCTCTCGATTCCGTCCTCAATGTCCGTCTGTTCGTACCTCGGACTGCAGCATACGATCGTAAAATAGATTTTCTTAAAACCTCATATCTGGGTGATCATAATTCGATGGAAATGCACATTGTATCCCCAAATTTAATGTTACTCCACTTAAATTTCATAAATTTAGATTTCTCTCAAATTAACGCTCTGTTGGGAGGCTTTTTTCAAAAATTTACCAATGTAGACGGACATTTTTTTAAACATCTGGCAACACTGCCGAAAGTCATTATTTAGAAGTTTTTTCATAACAGTATTATTGTCGAATGTTTGTGAGGCGTCCCTTAGAGGTGGGACGTCAGAAAACTTGTTGGTACTCTCCAGGACTAGAACCTAAATCTCCCCCTCCTCAGTGGTCTATTCAGTTAACCACTGAGGCACGGCATCCACACAGGAACTTATTTTTTGAAGACTTTTCGCATGCAACACGTAAATAGAAGGATAATACAATCACTCCTTGCGATTTTATTGGTTCTTTGTTGTGACTATTCAGCTATGTTGCACACGAAATCCAAATTTTATTAAAAACTGATCGGTGGTACTTGAATAATGAGTGTGAGATGGACAAAGGGGACAGACAAACAAACAAGCCATGGAATTTACTAATTGTTTTGAGTTGAAATGGAAAGTTTAAGTGAAAAGTTGATAACGGGAAAGTTTTTTGAGGAATAGTGTCCAATTCATCATTCGAGATACCTTACCCATATTTTTACAAAAACTGCACCTGGACATAAAAACTTTTCAAAATGTATACCGTTCACCAGCAAGTCCCAACATCACTAAATATAAACGAAAGCTATTGTTTTCTAAATCATGCATATTTTATTTTCCAAAAGCATAACCAAATTCGTTGCGGATAAGGTCGGTTCCAATTAATCGAGTGTTTAATGAAGATGACAGTATCTCAACCTACGACCGGTCTTGTACCTGTATCCTTCATCAGACAAACCAGCACTTTGAGCTTTTTTATTGGTCCAATGGGAGTTCGTTAACATCACGACGGCGGCGTCTCAAGCGGTACCTCTTGACGGTCCTGTAGCGATATCCATCAGCGGCAAGAGGAGTAGCTTCCTCAGCGACAGCAACAGCTTCTCCTTCCTCAACTGGTGGCAAGTATTCGTTTGATGGGAGTTCGTCAACATCACGACGACGGCGTCTCAAGCGGTACCTCTTGACAGTCCTGTAGCGATATCCATCAGCGGCAAGAGGAGTAGCTTCCTCAGCGACAGCAACAGCTTCTCCTTCCTCAACTGGTGGCAAGTATTCGTTTGATGGGAGTTCGTCAACATCACGACGACGGCGCCTCAAGCGGTACCTCTTGACAGTCCTGTAGCGATATCCATCAGCGGCAAGAGGAGTAGCTTCCTCAGCGACAGCAACAGCTTCTCCTTCTTCAACTGGTGGCAAGTATTCGTCCGATGGGAGTTCGTTAACATCACGACGACGTCTGCGGCGTAGCCTCTTCACGGTCTTGTAACGGTATCCATCCTGAGCCAGAACAGTAGCTAGTTCTGGAGCAAGTGAAATGTTCAAGTCCTCAATTGGTGGTAGATATTCGTTCAATGGGAGATCACTAACATCACGACGGTGTCGGAGACGCAACTTCCTGACGGTCTTGTATCGATATCCATCATCAGCAAGAGGTGAAGACTCCTCAGCTGCGACGTCGGATGCCTCTTCTACGGGTGGTAGATAATCAGCTGGAAGGACAGCTGCTGCTGCGACAGCTATCACAGCAAAAGCTACGACAAGAAGTTTCTGAAAGAACAGCACTAGTTTAGTCCTGATTCGAATTGTTCTGTTTATTCACTTACCATCCTTCTATTCTTGGATACTCTGCACTGGGATGAGTTCAATTGAATGATAATTGTGGGAACTTGAACACCTATTTATATGTAGATCATCGTATTAAATGAGCTAACCGGTTTAATTAACGCAGCCAAGTAATTAAAAAAGAGCGAAAGTAAAGAGCTTCGCTGTAATTAAATTATGTGTCGATGGAATCATAAACGCGTCAATTATGTGTCCAATTAATATGCAAATATGTTGGAACAATAATTTAGAATAGATTATATCGCTGTGTGTTGAACTTAACAGGCGATGACAGATTTGGAGAGTGAGGAGGGGTTTAAGAGCTTGTACGCAAGTATAACTGACAACCGATATTATTAATTGAATTTTTTTTTAGGTTGCCTATTTCCATAACTTCCGGGCAACAGTACCTATAACCTTTGATTGAAGTTCTTTATCATACTTGTACATAGACAAATCGGTTCGAAATCTTTTATGGCGGAGTCTTGAGTGTTACTCAGTTAGATTTGTCTGTCTTTATTGTTCGGAGCGCCTAGGATTTGGGAAGTAATTCACCGTCATTCTAAACAACTTTCCGATGGCGAATATCTACACTATTTCTTAAATTTCCATTTGGTTGATTCGAATCAGGGCTTTCTGTATCTCGTCTAAATGTAAGATTGTCAAGCAGTAGCCACGCTGTTTGTTTGTTATCTAAAGATACACAGAAAGGACGCCAGTATCTTGAACCCGTCGGTATACATGGCCAGTTCTTCCTTTAGTCGTTTCTGTCAGAAATTCTAGAAGAAGAGCTATCCCATCAAAGACTAGTCACGATAGGTTTATAAGCGGTTTCTATCGGCTGGCCCGAGCTATGTTTTTGACCGCCCTAGTAATGAAGTAGAAATATAAAGGGGTGACACTCAATTTAGGGTCCAATGCTGCTACAACCTTATGAGTAGAATCTCGATACAGTGTGCCCTTGAACCAAAGGGATAGTCGCGGGGTCTGAGTTCTTGCAAACTGAAAAAGTTCCACGATATAGTGGTAAGTAAAGATCAACGCCAAAGGAGCACACAACAAAACTATTACTCCGGTCCGAATTTTTAGTTAGAGATGGAAAAGGGAACTAGAGCCTATAAGCCTTCGCTTCAAGTGCTTGGACTAAATTTCGTATCACCCTCACCTTTAATCGGACTTGAGATTCTCACCTCCAGAAACTTTAGCCACAGTCGATTGTTTACCAGCACTCTCTTGGTTATCAGACAAAACTTGACTTCCAAGACTAGTTGCACTCACCATTCAGATTGTTGAAACGACTTGACGGATGCAGATTTTCAATAGTCGCTAGTGTAGTCACCATCCTTCGATATTAAGCTACTATTAGATACTAAAGGCAATGAAGACAGAACACGCCTTTTCTCTACATGTTTCCTACACTTACCTTGTACACGAGGTCCCCTTTAATAATCACAACCAGTGCATTAGGTGCTATGCAACGTATACCCAAGCAACCTTCGAGATATGTTTCTATCACTAGTAGTCACACAACGTCAGGCTAAAATCTGGTAATGGTCTTAAAAGTTCACCTTTAAGAGAGTATGTCTGCCATTACATCCTCTCTCCTTTTTATATTTTTCTGTTTGTAAAATTGTTCAGAGCACAACAGTCTTCAGATGGTTGTAGAAGTACTGCTTATTAAATTATTAGCTTCGATTTGTGTGCCCCAATCTGAAGATACATAAATGAAGACATCGCTGTACAGGTGCATCACATTGCTATTCACGAATGACAGCTGAGTTTTATCTTTCCTCCATCATTTATTTGTCCGGGGGAAAATACTTTTTACAGGTATCTTCGTCCCTGGCAAAGACAAAATACTTACATTTGACGACAGATTGCCAGAGAAAAATTAAGGTTTTTCAGGGGACATTTTGTGAATGCAACTTGTGAATTCCTTCGCGCACGACAGCACTTTTGACTTCGTTAATTCCTTAACGACTCCACGACATGGGCCAAAAGTTGTTGAGTTCGAGCGACAGCGAATGCCAACCGAACTCAACTTTGACATTGATGCAATCATTAAATGTGGTGTGGAAAATCGAGTTCAGTTCAATACGTCAGTGCGCTCTCTTCTGTATCTGAAAGGTAGCCAAACTCGAAATTAATGGAATTGATGTTAACGAATCGAATGGGCTGTCAATGTTTGACTTTCTCATTTGACTAGACATTTGCTGGAATAAGTAAATTATTATGATGCCCCTACACACTTTGCTACGATCTATAAAGCCTACATTCGTCTGAGACTTGAATATAGCTTTTATATTGGGGCGGGAGCTCTCGCCACATGATTGAATTTACTTGATCATGTTCAGCGTCAGGCATGTAGATAGATTTGCAATCTGATTCTCTTGCTTAAAAACCGCTGGAATTTTGGGCACTCCTATATCCATTTTGTCTTACGAATGTGATATCTTCCGCAAACCCTTATATCTTAAGCCCTCCTTTCAAGAGCACCGTAAAATTCATGAAATAATTGTTTAACCACTTAATACGAATATAGAATAACTTGCCTTCCTAAATATTTCCAGAAGCCTGTTAGTATAATCTGTAAAGATTCAAAACCAACACGCATCGTCACCTCACTCTCATTCCTTTTCTCTCCAATTTTTAATTCTCTTCTATACAATTTCCTCTCTCTCAACTTTTAAAGGTAACGTTACCCTATTCATTCATATAGACACTTCTTTTTTTTTTAATTTTCTTAAACTTATTTTTTTAAATTCTTTGCACGCCACACGATTGTATTTCGCGTCGCACGATTTTATATCGCGTCACGTAGTAAAGTAGACGTAATAGTTGACATAAATTGTCAATCTTTGTAGACGAATGTTCTGAAAACTACCATAAAAGGGGTTGTCCTGTATTTAAGACTGTTGTGGGCAAGGTAGTGGGCGTGGTAGTGGGTGTTTTTCATAGAATTCCAAAACTCTACTAAAACTAGGACACAAGGAATTTTTTTTTTATGTATTTAAAGCTTAATACAAGCATTGAAGTACTTAAAGCTTAATAGTTCTATAATTAAACTAAACTAAGTGAAAAAGAGGGTTGATTGGGGTCAAGCATGATTACAGAGGAGTAGGGCATGACATACAAATCGCATATTGACGCGACTGAGGGTACAGTCGTCGAATGAAGTAAACCCTAGGAGCTAGTGTGAGACGTTTGCGGAAGTAGGTAATGGAATGACATTTATTGACATTAAGCTCTGAGAAATTTTTATTACATCAGATGGAGAAAATATTTAGATCATCCTTCAGAAGGCGGAAATCAGCGGGAGTTGATATACGTCTAAAGATTTTTCATACCATCGGCGTAGACCAGAAGATCGGAGTTCCGGATGATACGTTCGGCATACGTTCGGCAAAAAGATGTCTACCTTGAGGTCTCCCTTCAGGTATGATATACTGAAGATCTAAAACGAACTTTGTATTGGCGGTCCATTAGGTATGATGTGATCCATGAGATGAGCAAGGGTTGGCGTGAAAAGAATAACTTGGTGAAAAATTTTGTGAAAAGACTTGCTGGAATCTGTGACTGCGACATCAACTTCATTACCCTCTTCCAAAGTTGAACAGTATACTAGATACAAATTTGGTTAACTGTTGATGGCGGAATTAGATTGCAGTGAAAAATGTCTTGAGAAGTTGAAGAAGGGCAGTGAAGAGCTGTGTCAGATGATTCACACATTTTGTTGATGCTATGACGGGAATACCGTCAGGACCAAGGGAGTAGTTATCCATGAGTTGATTAATCTTATTACCAACCATTGACGGGGTTATATCCACCGAGGCAAAGGAGGTTCGTGCAGAGTTGTTCAAAGCTTGTTCATCTAAGCATACGTAGTCAAGGTTAGATTCAAGGACGTGGTCAGCAAACGACTGGCCGAAGAAATGAGCGAATAGGTTGGCAATTTTATATACGAGTATGTCCCTAGTTTGAATCGACTATCTCATTTAAGGCCACGAGATCTGTTACAAATGGTGGAGTTGATGAACATTCGGGCTCGTTCCATCGCATTTTTCATGACTTTTCCCAAAATGTCTGGCGGTGAATTCTACACTTCTTGTCACTTCTCCTTTGAGGCAGCCAAGATCTGCGGCTTATTGATATAGACCCGTGACTTCAAAAAATCTCAAAGAAAGAAGTCTGGGAAAGGTTAAATCGGGCGAACTTACGGGCCAGTACAAATCGCCAAAACGAGAGATTAAGCGGTAGTTAAATACTTGCTGTAGAATGTCCACTGTCGCTCTTGCTGTTTTCATATTCTCCAAACCCATTTCGACAATTTGCGGTAGCAAGAAGTGGTTGATCATGGTTCTGTACGAGTAGCCCCTAATTCCGCGGCCCGTCGTTTGGTTAATGTTTAAGTTTCCTCTTGGACATCTACAGCCAAAGCAGCGATATTCTCGACCGAACGGCTGCTCCGGGGCCTCCGATCTCTGATACTGCCCTGTGTTGAGCCAGTTCCTCTAGGCGAGCGGCTATACATTGCAGTGTTTGCCTAATTGGTGCTACACGACCAGGCAATCGATGACGAAATTCACGTTGAGCCAAAACCACCGACTGATTATTTGTCAAAAACATTGACACAAATATTCCGCGTTCTTGAAGAGTATAGCAATCCATGCTTTGTCTACGTGTATTCTGCGTCTGCTTACTTCACAAACGTCAAAGTCTGCGTACGCCACCTTAGGTAAGATCCTTACTCTACCGCGATTTCCCTTCGGAGTGGATTCAAAAATTTACGCTGTATATGTCCTGCTGATTGATGCCATCAATCGTAGAGCATACAGCAAAAAAAGCCATCGAAAGAAGACGATGGAAGGGCGGAAGCAAACACTACTGCGCAATCATAACGCTGAATGTTAAAAACGGCTTCAACACCGCAAACTGGAGTAACATTCTGTGGCGACTTACCGCCAAGAGAGTACCGGACTATCTGCAGAAAATAATGGCTGACTATTTTAGAAATAGAATACTGCACTATTGTACCGAAGACGGAATGAGGCAGTATAACGTCACAGGCGGTGTCCACCAAGGCACTGTACTATGTCCACTACTGTGGAATCTAATGTACGATGACGTCCTCAGACTTCGAATCCTGAGGTCCTCAAAAATAATTGGCTTCGCCGATGACATAGCGATCCTTGTAGTGACCAAATTCCTTGAGGAGTTGGAGCATGACTGTAGTGAAGCTATCGGGATGGTACAGGACTGGCTAGTAAGCATGAACCGAAAACTAGCAGAGGAAAAGACCGAAGTAGTGCTCATAAGCAGCAGACGAATTGTGGAGACTGCAAGAGTAATCGTGGGCGATCGCGTTGTAGTTTCCAAACCAGAGTTGAAGTACCTTGGCGTTACTATAGATGCAAGGTTGACTTTTAAACAACACCTGCAACACGCAACTGAGAAGGCAGCAAGAATAACGGCGGCCCTGGCAAGGACCATGCCAAATATTGGAGGACCTAAACAGAAGACGAGACTGCTCTTAGCAAGAGTTGTGACGTCGATGATGCTTTATGGCTCCCAAATATGGGCAAGTGCTATGAAGACGTCTAGTCTACAGAATCAATGCCTTGAGAGTATGCAGCGCCTTCCGAACAACCTTATACGACGTGGCATGCCTAGTTGCTGGAATGGTGCCAATAGACCTCCATTGTTAAAGAAGCCGAAGGGAAATATCGTGCCAACAGGACAGTGGTGTCAACAGCGACGAGTCGAAGTGACACCGAAGTACCGCCAAGAACAAACCTGACAAAGGCAGATGGACGCAGAGTTTGATTCTCAATATAGACCCTTGGATCAATAGTAACCATGCAGAGCTGAACTTCTATCTGACGCAAATGATTACTAGTCATGGATGTTTGAAAGCCTACCTCCACAGATTTGGACACGAAGACAACCCTTATTTCCCAAAGTGCACGGAAGCAGTCGAGGATGCAGAACACATCATGTTCCACTGTGAACAATATCACGAACACCGTAACTTGTTCTCTGGTCTTAGATGACGAGCACGCAAGAAGCTTGGGAAGCAGTAAGCGAAATTGTGGCTACCATTATGAAAGAACAACGAAGACAGGAACGACAGCGAAGTCGCGCAGACGACAGCCAACACGAACGAGCAGAGTATGTAAGGCTGAAGCCCCCCTCGCGATGATATTGTAATATGCGAGCTACGGCTCGAGTAGATAAAACGATATTCTGTGAAATTATTTCTTTATTTTCTAGTCTATAGAACAATTCAGGTTCACACTATACTATTCTTCGCAAATTCCTTCCTTACAAGGTCTCTTTCTTCTCAAATCACTTTATCTCATTTCAATTACTTAATTCACAAATCCAAACTAATTACTTCTTCTTGTTAACTCTCAACTTTCAATTTGTCACAAAATTACAACTTCGGCTGTTATCACTTTTCCAATCTCCTCGTGCGGTTCAAAACCAACTGCCTTGCCTCGATCGCCATCTGTCCTTATATAGCAGCATTTCTGATAGCCAGAAACTTCTAGCAAATTCTTCGACCACTGGAACAAGGAAATTCTGATGTAATAATTCCAAGATGACAATAATTTCTTGCGGTTATAATTCTCTCTTAATTCCATGACGTTGTCTTAGATATTATCCGTCTCTTATCGTGGACACGAACTGTGGACACGAACTGCGGACACGAACTGCGGACACGAACCTCGAATGAAAAGACACTTCGGAAGAAAATTATTCTCGAATGAAAAGACACTTCGGAATGTGTTGCATAGTTGTAGGAGCGTAGTTATTATGCTACATTATGTTACAATATGCTTCACGTCAGTACCGCGGGACCTGGGGTATTAGGGGAGGTGGGTTTAGTGGGTGCAAATCCTGTTACTGTTACTGAGTACGGGCTCAGTTTCGTCTTTGAAAGATCCCCACCTTCAAACGCAAAAAAGGCGTTGAGTGTCCCTTCCCACTGACGTCCCGCTGGTCTGTGGATAGGGTATACAAAGCTGGATCAAATATTCGCTCCATCTTAGAGTACCTCCCGACTCCAAGAGGCTACTCAACTTGTTAATATGAATGGAAATATCTATAAAAGCCAGAAAGTTTTTTCGACGGAATCGTAACTTTTTCGACAGAGCCATTCCTCCCGTTCGCCTATTAATGTAGAACTCTCCGAAGCGCAAAAACTCTTCCAATTATTAGAAAAAAGTTACAAAAAGTATTTTATTTCCAATCATAAGAATTTTCCAAAAGAAATATATATGTAAAACAAATCGCAAAGAAAATATAATATGTACTCCCAATCGTACTCCTTCAATGTCCATTAAAGATACTTTATCCATTGACCATTTCACAGCCAATTAGTCGTCCAGTTGACACAAACTGGCAGTGCCACGATTTATCCAGTGCGTAGGACTAGCTCGACTATTCAACTGGATGTACATAACAAAGTTTGTCGAATGTCCTGTTGTCGACAATACGCCTCGGCGCTCACTTGTCTTGTATATGGGACAATCGTATGTCACAGTGGTGGTGTCCGACGTCTCACCGCTAGCCTCAGCCTTGAGCATTGGCATCATCAAGATAATTGGCAGACTATCAAACAGTATTTTCGAAAATGATTCATCCAAGCATTTAAGTTCTCGATTCCAGCGGGCGCCCTCCAGAAATAGGCCCTGTGAATTGAAGCGAAATAATGGCAAATAAATACTCTGTGAAGAAGGAAGAAGTCAGCATGCCAGGTCGGCAGGAAGTACAGAATAAAATGGATGATGGGTGGGTGGGTGAGTGGGTTTGGTAAAATAGAAATTATGCTGGACATAAATAGGATGATGATGTTTTCGTTTCATTATGCTTGCCTTACGTTAAAGAAAATTGTGTCCTCGTTATTGGCCTTTTGTTCCTTTTATCGAAATGATGTGTGCGTATGCATGCGTGTAATGTAAACAAAGTCATATAAATATTTATTTCTTTGTTATGATGAGAGAAACTATTTTCTATGTACGAGTAAATTTTGGACGAATTCGAAATTATAGTTACCTTTACGTAGGCACCCAGTTCGGGTGGATTATCTTGATCTGTTTCGAATGCAGTTACTTCGAATACAACTTCGACTAAATCGATTTGGAAACGATGTTTTCGTGAGTAGTTCTGCAGGACTCCCGTAATGAAGGACTGTGTGAAATAAAAGCCCGACAGCCAATAGACACTGGGCTCTCCATTGTCAATCCAATTTTGAAAGAACTCTAATCTGTGGAGTGAAATATGAAAAAAAATTCCAGAGCTAGGGATTAATGTGCATAAAATTGAAGATAGTATTGGCCCTAAGTATCAAAAGTCTGATTACGCAGGAGAAACTTCTTTGGGCGCTACATAGCTTCAAAGCATACTAATCCACTGCACCAAATGGCGTAACACCTGAGAAATTACAAATGACATCAGACGTTATTCTGCCGGGAATTGCATATACTAGCTGGAGAGAAGTTAATGTGGTTTTCATACCCAAACCTGGTATATGTTTACGTGCAAGTCCAAAAGACCTCAGACCTCAGATAAGTCTACCATAGTTATTAGAATGACTAATTGATATCCATTTAGGTGACAGTATTGGCACACAACTACGAGTACTGCCCGGGGCTCAACTTGCATACTGCAAGGGTAAATCAGTAGAAATTGCATTACATACGTCAGTATCCTGTATCTTTCGTGGACATAGAAGGCGCTTTTGACAACGTCTATTCATCTATGATAACAAATGTACTGTCTAATCTGAAGGTGGATAGCTGACTTGGCGAGTTGATCAATTTACTGCTTATCAACTCAAAGCTGGGCAGGATATCTGTTAGAAGATTTGTTAGTATCCCCACTTCTTTAGAATTTGGTAGTTAATGAACTTCTGTTAATTCCGCAGGTTGTGGGTGCGAGGTATTTGCCTATGCGGATGACAATGCTATAGCAGTCTCTGGTAAACACCTCATTATTTATTTATTTATATATTAAGATTAATTTAAACTAGAGAAATATGAAAACACGCCGATTGAAACTGTCTGTATTCGACTTTAGACCTTCCAAAGATTCACAGCATGAATGAAGAACTGTCTTTGTGAAGTCAAACATGTATACATAGCAGTGGCGTGGCGTCCATACAAGCCGATTCCTTCCGGCTTCCCTTTTCAAATATCAAACATTTTTATTTTGCCACTTGCCAACCACTCCATTCAATTATTTGTTCATCAAACCAGTTCGGTTGTTTATTCATTTTTACTCATACACAAACTCGCACACATAGGCGAGACAAGTATGAACTTCTCTAACGAGAGAGCGTGCAATGAATTTTTTTGAAAAGCCGTTCATTTTCCGGCTTAGGCATTCATTTCTTCACAGCACGAACTTTCAACTCTGTTCCTTTCTGGCATATAGTAGAAGTTTATTTGCGATTTCTTTGTCTAACCTACAGGGTGGCTGATGAAAGCCACTACCAAAAAAAAATTTAATAACTTTTTTTCTATTTAATGATTTTTAGATTTAACAAAAATGGATAACTGGGACACTGGAACAAAAATTTGGATTGTCCGCCGCTATCACGAACTGGAGTCCGTAGTTTCGGTTCAAAGAGAGTATAGGCGCACGTTTGGCGGCAATCCTCCGAGCAGATGGACCATAATGAGACTTGTTAACAATTTTGCCGAGCATGGGACAGTCGAAAGAAGACCTTACCATCGAAACCCTTCAGTTCGGACGGAGGAAACAATCGCTGCTGTAGCTGCTGCCATACAAAACAATCCAAGAGTTTCGACAATAAGCTTATCTGCTCAAATGTGTATAAGCAGACAGTCATTGCAGTCAATTATGCACAATGATTTGGACTTATTCCCATATAAAATTCAAATGGCCAACAAACTGAACGCAGCAGACTTACCGATTCGCTTGGAATTTTGCCAGAAGATGCTTCAAATGGTGGAAGAGGACGGAAACATGTTGAACTGTTTTTTTATGTCTGACGAGGCCCATTTCGATTTAAACGGCAACATAAACAAACAAAATTGTCGAATATGGAGTGCTTCCAACCCACAGATACTCCATGAGATGGAATTGCATCCAATTTGTGTCACAGTGTGGTGTGCAGTTTTATCACGCTGCATTGTCGGGCCTTACTTCTTCGAAGAAAACGGTCACACCGTTACGGTTACTGCAGACCATTACGCCGAATGAGAATTTCTTTCAACTCTGTGTGGTTTCAGCAAGATGGTGCAACTCCTCACATAGCCCGGCCTGTTATGACAGAATTGCGACGAAAATTTCCCAATAAGCTGATATCCAGAAACTCCACATTCCGTTGGCCCCCCAGGTCGCCTGACCTTACTGCACCTGACTTTTTCTTGTGTAGTTATTGCAAACAGGAAGTCTACAAAGCAAAACCAACAAATTTGAATGAACTAAAGCAATCCATTCGAGAAACAATGGAATCTCCAAGCAGTAATGAACAACTTTTTGTTAAGATGCCGCACATGCATCAACGAGCAGGGGGGGCATTTAAATTCCATTATTTTTAAAACTAATTAAGCTATATTTAATAAAATTGAATGAGCTTTAACATGAATAAAAGAAAAATGAATTCCATACACTGAAAAAAAAAGTTATTTAAGTTTGTAGCAATATTCATCAGCCACCCTGTACATTCGCTTATGAGGAAAATAACCCGGGATTTCTCGGCTTTTGTGTATGAACATTGGTGGAAGAGAAAGGTTTTAGTTCGAGGGAGTTAAAATAAGCCGACGAAAATCGGGTTATTGGGTGAAGTAGTAGTTCGAACGGCATTTGAGGTTTTTCTTACTTGTTGGGTATTTTTTTTTTTTGTAAAATTTGAAATGACAGTTGCAAATCGGTTGTGTAATTGTGCGTGATTTATTGAAAATTTGGATGCAAATTTTTGTGATTTTTGTGACTGCTAATTGTTAGAAAATTTTAAAAATTTTAGCAATTACATATTGGCAGTTAAGTTAGTGTTTTAAATTATTAAATTATTATAAAATAGTGAGTGAGCTAAATGAATAATTATTAGTTATATACCAAGTAAGTTATTGCAAATCTACTCAAGAGGTGCCCCATTGAACATTCTTATTATACTTAGACAAGGTGTCTCTAGTTAATTTTGAGTGTTGTTTAACTGATTTCCTTCTAAAAGAAACCCACGAGTTCAGTAAGCTTTCTTTTTTAGGTCGCTCGACACCATCAATGAAAATTGATTATACGCGAAAGGATGGGTATCAGAAACATTTTCATGAGTTTTGTTTTCCTTGTCCTTTCCTTTTTCTAATTCCCCTAGTGTTTGGAGTCACACAGGTTTCTTTTTTATAAACAATTTTATTAATTCTTTCAAAAAACATATTCAAACGGAAAAGCATATACGCAGCTGCTTGCATTTGCATGAATTTGGCGAATATCGCATAGAGACTTCTTTAGGGAATTCGAGACGAGGCTCATAATAGAAAAGTTGATCGCAATCGTGACTTAATGAAGCGTTTCGTAGACACTGTAGTTCTTCTAGGAAAACAAGAGCTGGCATTCCGTAGTCACGACGAAAAATCTAGATCAGATAATCGCGGTAATTATATTGAAACCCTTTCATACTTGGCTAAGTACGACCATTTAATGGATTCCCATTTAGAACAAAGTTCAAGTTCCTAAAACTCATTTTTTCCCGGCCTCTCCAATGACATTCAAAATGACTTGATACATAGTATCCCTGCAGTCAACAAATCCGAAATTAAGGATCAAATCAGTTCAATAAAATTTGTATCTGTGATGGTCGATGAAACACCAGATGTGAGCCACAGAGAACAGCTTAGTATTGTAGTACGTTATTTAGTAGAAAATAGAATACAAGAAAGATTTCTAGGTTTCTTTGATGCGAGTGTCGGTCGAAACGCGGTTATTTTGTGCGATAAAATTATAAATGTCTTAGATAGTTTTAACTGTAAAGAAAAGTTAATAGGTCAGTCCTACGGTGGTGCGGCCGTAATGTCCGGTGACCATGGTGGAGTCCAAATAAGAATCCGGAATATATGCCCAATGGCTATTTTTATTCCCTGTTATGCCCATGTTCTGAATCTAGTGTTATCTAAATCGTTAGAAAGCATTCCTGAGTTGAAATTGTTTTTTGGCTTTGTTAGTAGTATCGTAAGGTTTTTTTAATAAATCATCTAAAAGAACCAATCTGCTAAAGACAATTGCTGATCGACGAATGCCCGTGAACCTCTTATTCAATTGCAGAGAAGATATTCTAAAAACTTTTGAACAGATTTTATGTGAACCAGGAGAATGGGATAACGATACTCTGGTTATGTCCGAAAGTTTGTTGTACAAACTGCAGAACAAATAATTCTGTTTTTTATTGCATGTTACTTCTGTCATATTTGCAAAAACAGATATTCTTTTTAGTTTAGTTCAAAATAAACAAACTGACATTGAGCTTGCGAAGGAAGAGATCGAGGGTTTTGAGTCATTGATTCTTTCGGAATTTTTAAACTCATTTGACTCAATCTATGAGAGCGTAAGTGACTGCTCAGAACCTCCACGCAAACGCCGACTACTTAATATTGATTCAAATACAAATTGTAGCCGAATTTTTGTAGCAATTATAGATAATGTTACAAGTCAGAATAAGAATAGATATAGTTCATTTAGTTCATATATTTTACAAATCAAAATATGAATATTTTTCTAATTCAATTCCGGATGACAAAATATTTTCTTTAATTACCCTATTTCCTGGCATTTACTACTTTAAAAAATTACTTACTACTTTAAAAAATTAACACAAAGTTATATACACTACCCCTTCACTTAAACAGCTTGAGGTTTTTCAACTTTATAAGCATTTTAATACGGAAATGCTTAGAGATACTTTTTTCCAAACCTAACATTGTGTGAAATCTTTTTAACCCTGCCTTTGACTGTGGCCTCTGTCGAAAGATCTTTTTCGACTTTAAAAAGAGTCCACACTTACTTAAGAAATTCCCAAAAAGAAGAAAGACTCAGACCTGGCACTTTTATCTATCGAAAAGCACCTTGTTTTAGAAATTAAAAATATCAAAAATTTTTATGAAAGAGTTTTAGCAGAATTCGTAAAAAAGAATCGTAGGATAGCTTTAGAGTACAAACAGGTAGTACATAATTGTAATTGCTAAATTTTTTATATTTAACAACGCTCCGAGTTATCAATAACTTATATAGATTATTCTGCCCAGAACGGCTTCTTTCGAAGCCACTACGTAAATTTCAATGACTTAAAGTATAACAAAGGTGGCTTAGATTGCATATCTTAAGTCTGTGTTTCGAATAAGCACTAAAATGGTAAGTCTTGAATAAAACATTTTACTTAAAATTTGTTCGGCTTCCCTCTCTTGAAATTTCACCCCACGCCACTGATACATAGACGGTCTTAAAGTTATATAGCGACTAGATCTTGAGAGGACAAGCTTACTGTATAGGTATGCAGGTTGTTTCTTGTGAATAACTTTGAAGAGTAGAACGCAGGATCGATATTTAAAAAAAAAGGTTCCAAATCGCAACCAAGAAGTTTGCGGCGTTCCGCTGAAACATGATCGTACCTACCAAGATTATACACATACCTAGCAGCCGAATGTAGCGCCTTATTTAATTTTAGTAAAGAAGTGCTGTCACACTCAGCAAAAAGCTAACAGCCATAAGTGCCTTTACAAATTTTAACTTAGTGTCAATAGGTAATATTGATTTACTAATAGAAAGACCTCTGAGGGATGAATATATTTTAGACACTACACTGTTTATGTGGTCGTTCCAAGTAAACTCACTATCAAAAAATATTCCAAGATTCTTAACATTCTTTACTGACGTATTCAATACACGTAGAGAGAAGTTCTACTTTGGAAAAATCAAGAAGATTAGTTTTGTTTTTTGAGAAAGGGATGACTTTGGTTTTGTCGGGATTAATCGTAAGTGCATTCTGAGTCGACCACCTAATCACAGAGCGGAGATCCTCATTCAATCTTGCGACTGAATCTTCCAACCATTCCAATTGGAAAGCTTAAATAGAGCTGAACATGGTCCGCGTATATAGGAAAACTACAATGGCATAATACAGTTGGGAGATCATTAATGAACATAGAAAAGAGCAATGGGCCAAGTATAGACCCTTGCGGGACACCACTATTAACAGAACGAAGAGAAATTAAATTGGGTTAACAGCTTATTACAAAGAATTGACGGATTTACGCAGTCGAAAGTACTTAGAGAAGTCAAGTAATGCCAACAATGTCGATTTATTTTCATCAAAAGCTTGACGAATATCATCAGATACTTTTAATACTGCTGTTATGCAGCTGTGTCCTGATCGAAAACCCGATTGCATAGGGGTTAATAGGTTTTTGTTTTCGACATATTCCTTTATTTCACGACTTACTAGAAATTCGAAGACCTTAGATGGAAGAATAGCGATGGGTCTGTATTCCGGAGTATTAGCTTTTTTTTGGAATCGGAATAATTTTTGCTTTTTTCAACTCAAGCTGGGTATGTATCCTTCAAACGAGGGATATTCAAGATTTTTTTTTTTCTTCATATGTATGTTAAAATCTAAGGATGTGTAGACGGTAGATGCAGATGGATGGTGGATATGCTCCGATCTAATCGAATCTAGCTTACGTAACCTACGAGTATAGGGAGACAGCTTGTAGTAAACTGAATTGCCTTACACTGCCAAGCAGATCACAGTTGAGGAATATAACTCACTCCCCTCTGAAAACCACTGTCCTAAAGAAGCCCTAAGCGAATCGAATATGACGACTCTGCGGGACTATAATGGTTTCGTGGAAATCTTACACAGCCTTTGCACTTCTAATAAATTTTGGGATTCTCTTGACTAAACAAGAATTCTTTAAATATCATCACCACTACTAGTTGTATCGATATTTTTAAATTACAAAGTATTTGACAATGAATACAAATTTTGTCCGGATCTCCCTTTGTACAGGGTCTTCCGAACTTTGACAGTTGATAGCGGCCATATTGTTGAAGATACATCTGTCAAATTGGCTGTCATTTATTCAGTCTGTTCTGCCAAATCACCATGGACGAAGCGTTTAACAACTCGTGCAAATAATAAAATTGATTTTTCAAAATGGGTGTTCTGTTCGGGCAACGTTCCGCACGCTTCGCCCATTTTACGGTCGCCATAATCGTCCTTCCGAGAGGACAATTCGCAGTGTGGTGGATAAATTTGAGTCCACTGGTTCAGTAAACGATCAACCAACACCCGTACGTCAACGAAACGCAAGATCTGCCGAAAACATCGCCGCTGTTCATTAGAGTGTGCAGGAGAATCCGAGGCAGTCGGCCTTTCGCAGACCACAACTTGGCGAATTTTGCATCGTGACTTGGGCCTGCACCGGTACAAAATTCAACTGACCCAGGAGCTGAAGGGAAACGACCATAGGCAACGACGTGTGTTAGCTGAATGGGTTCTAGAGCTTTATTTAAATTTAAAGATAGGAAGCGCTTAATGAAAGACCCTTTACTTAAGTTATTCAAATCCTTCAGCAATGACAATGAAATTTTCCTCCGAATGGAACAATGCTTTAAATTTTCGAAACTACATTGACATACAAACAATTTCAAACTTCCAACCTACTCGTATCTGTAGCTTAAAAATTATATGAAAAGGTTTTCTATTTTTTTTCAGATTGCATACTCGTAAGGGCTAGGACGAGGAGAGTATTTAAAGAAACAGAAATCAATTATTTCTCTCTCGCGATCAACTTACCTTGCTAGAAAATCAGTGATATAGCTTCCGAGTGGTTTTAATGACGGATAACTCTTTGACAGCCATGCACCGGGAAGTTTTCCAATTACCATCGATGCATGAACTCGCTCCAGTTCCGGTATCATAGCGATTTGTCCTTGCACTGCCTTCTGTATATTAATGAGACTCTTCCTTAGATAATCCAAAAGTCGATTGAATCTATCCTCAGTTATCAGAAAAACAAAAACACAATAAAATCCCGATAAAGTAAATGAAATAAAAATTTTCGAATATCCCGTCAACCACGAAAAACTACTTTTGAAATACACACAGGATAAGCCCCGACACGATTTTGTCGTCATTCGTCGGGGATTATCCTGGGTCGCATTTATAGTTTTCCATCTTCGAGTAGCGGAAACTATGTATAAGGACACGTTTTCAATGTCTGCTTCTACTTTATTGAAAAAGGAAGACGTACTGCAAACAAAATATGGAAACCGACAAAAAAACAAGAAACAGCAAAATGTCTTTATTTACCTTATGAGCTCCTGCCGCAGAACCGTGTTCATGGAATTCGTATAAACAACAGGATATTTTTGGGAAACTTCGCCGATATTGAAGGTTTGCGGAAAACGGCTTAGGATCTCTTTACATACATGGTATGCTGGATCCTCAGCCTTGTCTGTGGCCGACGATGCTTTTGTTGCTGCCAACAGTTCAGTTTGTGTTAGAAGGACTCCCTGAAGGAGCTGTGTTTTGTTCCAAATTTTTTATTTTTTTTTTGGTTACAACATCCATGTCAAGATTGAAATTCAGGATACACGTGTTTGTTATTGGATGTGGGGGGGAGCAGCAGTACACAGAACCGACAAAACAAAATAAATTGAAAATTGTATTTTTCCTCATCCGTTTGACGTGGAATCGACAACGGTAAAGGGATTTTCTTTTACAAAAAAATCGAGAAAAACAACAACAACAGCAACAAAAACAGTCATGTTGTGTGAAAATTTGCTTACACTATTCGTTTCCTTATTATTGCGATTTATATCAGCGTTTTCGTGTAAACCGAAAACTTCCGGATTTGGGCTAAGTGGAAAGCTGGCAATGTAGTCCATGTTGACGACACGGGTTGGATTTTCAGGGATGCAGTAGTCACCGGATTGTGATAGGGGATAACTGTTTGGAAAGAAATGAAACTATTAGTATTGTGGTGGCTCATGTTTTTTTTCCTTTCGAGGTATTCCTTTGAGAGGACAAATTGGCGGATTTACTTGTCAATATAGATGGCATCAGGATTGTAACTTTTATGCAATAGGGAAAGGATTAGACGGCGATCTTTGTCATCGGTGACACGACCGCCATAGTTGCATTCTCCGGTTAAGTAGATGTGTCCCTGGAACGGTATGGTATCACCTTGCTTTAGAAACATTTTCAATTGCAGTAAGGATATCCTGAAAATAAAAATAAAGGATATTAGTTGTGTGTGTGTGTTGGATGGAGGGAGATTGATTTATGTGCTGGAATAAGCCTCGGAAATGACAAAGATTTGGAAGCAAAACCGATTAAGACTAAAGCCGGAATCAGAATCTGATGATTCTGATTTTTATAGCGAAAAGCTGGAAGAAGGCAGAAGACAGAAGAAGTGAAAGGGCAATGTGGCCCACAACTGATAGTTCACTGTACCATGGTATAAGACGTCAAATCGAATATAGGACCGCATGAATGAATAGATGCTGCAATATAGGCAAATCTGAAGCAAATTTAAAGTGCGCTGATGGCCAGTAGTTTTAAATTGTAGGTCAAAAGAGTTTCAACACAAAGTTGGTCGTGTACTGGTGACAGCTGGCACAATCTCTCAAAATGGTCAGAGAGGACCCCGAATCTCAAAGGACACCTGTTGAGAAATATTGCAAGCGCGTACGGATGGAAGATACGAACTCACCACTGAGTGCGAACAACAAAAGAACAAGTGAGGAACACATTCAATTAGCCATGGCTAACAGTGCTAATCCAAAGCTAATATGCGTAATGAGTGCTTATCCAGAACTAGATGATGTTGTGTATTAGAATTACACTCCTGAGGGTGAACTGGTCGCCCAGAGTTCAGAGGTTGTCGACACTATAGGGGCTGCTTCCTATTAAAAAGATGGGGTGTCTATCTTAAGGTTAAGTAAATTAATTTTTTCCCCCGAAGGTTGGTGAAAACCTTCCAAATGCACAAATACCAACGACTTAACGTAACCCCATAAAAAGAAATCCATCGGCGTTAAATCGCATGAGCGAGATGGCCATTCAACCAGACCATTTCTCGAGATTACCGAACTTCCCCTTCAATATACCAATTGTTTGACCAGCTATGTGGCATGTGGTACCATCTTATTGGAACCACATATCACTGATGTCAAGTCCATCCAATTCTGGCCAAAAATTCTACATTCAATACTGAATATGTTGACTCGAATTTATCCACTATATGAGTAGAGCGCACAGCCTGCCTGGTGGGAAGATTATTACTACCGAAAATTGGAGCAAGCGCTCTTAAAGTTGCGACCACCGACTCAGAATTTCGGTAGGAATTTTCAATAATTTCGAAACGTTGCTTGTTTGTAAACTTCACCATGATAAAAACGTAAACCTTGGCTGAGGTTATGACATTGATAGATCGTAAAAAAAGTTTAAGCATGCGTTTGAATTGAAATACAAAATTGTTATGTCCCTATTGAAAAACCCTTTACAACTTACTCGTAGTTTTGACTTCTAGAGCAGTTTTTCTGTCACAACGTTGGTAGCTAACTTTCCATTGAAAGTTCCTACTTTTTCGCAATTTAGATGCAGTTACACTATTATCTTGTGGGCCATAAGTCACTGAGCCACGGAAGGCCTCAGTGGTTAAGTCCGAAGTATACCAACAAGTTTTTTCCCAGGTCTCGCGAACGTCTGACAAACATAAAACAGTCAAATTGTCATGAGAAGCTTTTCTCAATGCCCTTCGGAAACGGCATTAAACTGTGGGTCTCTCCCATTCGTGTGTCGCATAGCATGAATGGCAGCGAAAAGTTAGGCCAGGCCTATTTAAGTGCTAAGTCAAAAAGTCTGATCCTCTGTAGACACGGCAATCAAGGACTGTATTGCTGATGTATCCTTGCAATTGATTTTTAAGCTGCCACGCAAAGTTCTTGATTTCATCTTCGATTGTAGAAATGCCGAGATCGCTGTGGATATCGTGGCTTCTTAGGTACCACGATACATTGACTATTTCTCTTAGCACTTTATTTTCAAAAGTTTGTAAAGGGTTTTATTCCATATGTCCAAGCAGCACTTGCTTGGAATATTTACCAAGTAACTAGTACACTTTTTCGTCAAGTGTCATTCTTGAGATATTTAACCTCGTTTGCAAATGGAATTCGGACCAAATTTGTTTTCATTAAGTGCGACTGGCCAAATCTCCGTCCACTCATTTACGCTATTAAATGCTTCTTGCAATTTGTCAGTAGTCTCTTCGATCGTTTTACATATTGCCAAGATGACAGGGTCGTTGGAAAATATTGTTAATATGGTGCCTTCTTCTTTTATAATAACGGGTGGGCCATCTGCTGGTTTCCTTCTGCATTATATGTTATTTTGACACTGATAGCTCTTTCGCGCTCAAAAAATTGCCAGAAATACCATATCTTTCTCCGCGGTACGAAAGGAATCGACTTACGCTTGAACAACGTTACAGGGCGTTTTTGCCCAGAAACTGAGGAAATTAACTTGGACGATCTCTGGTTCTAGAAACTCGGCGCTACGTACTATACTCGTACAAGCTACGTGCCAAACCGTATAATCAGCCGTTTTAGTGATGGTGCTTCGCCTCCGCGAAGTTGCGATTTGACGCCGCTGGACTTTCTTTCGATATTGTGCTGACGATCAAGATTTAGGCACTTAAGCACAATATTGATCGAGCTATTCGTAAAATAGAGCCCCGAACCGTCGAAAAGGTACTGCAAAATTGGGTCGACAGGATGGGCTAATGCCAAGCCATCTGCGGCATCCATTTAAATGAAATTATTTTCCATAAAAAATCGGAAAGTGTACTCTCTTCAATAAAGCGAGAAACTTCGAAAAATATTGAATGGATTTTTTTGGATAGCAATTTTAAAAATGAACCAACAGATGGCCCCCTCTTTAGATACAAAAGCGGACCAAGAACGCTTCCTTGCGGTATCCCAGCAGTTGTTTTTTTTAAATCTATTTTTCCAGGTAAGTACCTACATATGTATGTCTTCAAAATATTATATAAATGTTCAGGAAAAACTTGTCCTAGTTTAAACTTCAAGGCTTCGTGCCATGCATTGTAAGATACGTCATTGAATACACTGGAGCAAATTTTTTTTCTTCAAGAGCTTTCTGAATTATATAGGTTACTCTATGTACTCGTATTCGGTCAATTGTAGAATGCTTGCTTCTGAGTTCTGCCCGACCCCTAAAAAAGCCGTCACGGTTTAAGGATTCCACCTCTCGCGAACGTCTTACAAATTTTGAGAGTAAAATTGTCATGAAAAGCTTTTCTCAGTCAAGAAAAATAGACCTTCGGAAACGGCATAAAACTGTAGGTCCCTACTAGCACGAATGGCTGCGAGAAGATAGTCCAGGAACTTTTATGGGCTATTAGCCACAAAACTTATTTATTTACGAGTATTACAGTCAGAGTGGCATAAAAACCTCAAGGAATTTCTATTAGATGCTGGTCACAGGGACTACCGAATGTGTGATGGGACAGAGGATCATTAGAGCTAAGGGAGCATGAGGATATTATCAGTACAAATTTCAGGCGACACTTAAAGGACTTAAAATCAAGAGGGAATGGTATCTTTGGATTAAAAGTCAATCAATCAAAAAATCGTTCAGCAATGGGAAGCGAAATATCTAGGAGTAATCAGCGAACTCCGAGAGCAAACTCGCCTGCAACAAGCATAGCAAGCTTTCGCATTACTTCAGAGTGGTGTCGTTTTCTTTCCCCTCCGGGGACCGGCTTTTTCATTTATCTCCTGTTGCGAGTTTATTCATTCTTGCCGGTGTGGCTTTCATAATTTTTTACATAAATCTTATAAGGGTGCGTTTTCGTCTTCCTCTCTCTTCTTTGTTTTGAGTACCTTTTCTATGAATGAGTGTACTCGATTCCAGTTTTGGTCACTGGTTGACATTTTTGACGCTATGTTGTCCGGGCTGATAACTCCGATTTGCGATTCCAACGCACTCCTTTCGGTCTCCCATCTGCTGCATTCAAAGAACGTATGGTTTGCGTCGTCCACCTGTGAGTCATCGTAGTGGCAAGCTGAGCTCCTTGTTTTTCCTATCTTGTGGAGGTAGGCGTTGAAATACACATGTCCGGTAAGAAACTGGGTGACGTAGTAATTTACTTCGCCGTGTTTCCGTTACTTCTATTCGGCAACGTTCTTGATGATCTTCGCGGTCCATCTTTCTCTGCTTTCTATGCTCCATCTCTCCTGCCACTGCTGTTTGATGAGCTCCTTCGCTTCCTCGGTTGCCGCTTCCATTCCAATTTCCTCCTTTTTGTCCTAGACGTACTTCCTCTCTGATCCAGAAGAGCAATTGGGGTCACTCCCACGACTACGAGGACGGCTGGTTCCGACACCGTTCGATACGAACTTACAACCCGTAGTGCTGCGCGCCTCTGTACTGCGGTCATTTGCATTCTGTATTTCTCCTGTTTGAGTGCGTCGGCCCAGATCTCACATCCATACAGGAGAATGGCGTGTGTAATCGACATAAGCAGTCTCCGTTTGTTTGCCGTTGGGCCGCCTATGTTCGCCATCAGCCTACTTAATAGTGCTGTTGTCTTTGCAGCTCTATCGGCCGCCGACTTGGTATGCTGCCAAAACGTCAGTTTCGTGTCGAGTGTTATTCCGAGGTACTTCATTGATTTCCTTGTTGTTACCATCTGCAACCCCATTTGAAAATCAATTATCGTGGGGATCTGTCTTCTGGTTAGCAGAACTATTTCCGTTGTTTCCGTCACTAGGCTAAGTCCATGGTCTTCCATCCAAGAGTACACGCGTCTCATAACTTGATTCAGTAGTCTCTGGGCGTCCTCGGTGTCCCGTGCGGTAATTACTGCTGCAATGTCGTCTGCATAGCCGACCAAGAAAGTATTTTCAGGCAACTCCATACGGAGGATGCCATCATAGGATATGTTCCATAGATCAGGACCAAGTATTGATCCCTGCGCTACTCCAGAACTTATTTGCTTAATAGGTGGTCATTCCGGAGTGTCATAGGTGAGTTCTCTACTCTTTTATCATACGCAGTAAATACTGCGGTATTCTGAAAGTATCTTTTAACGCCTCCAGCATGTTGGACCATCGGGCAGAGTTAAAAGCATTTCTTACGTCCAACGAAAGCATTTCTTACGAACCTTGAAGTATAGTAAGCATCTACAAGTATCTTTAAGCATCTTGTGGCGCTGACCCAGAGTTAGCAAGACATTTCACTTGTATTACATGGCCATGATCGCCTTGAAGTACTGCGGCATTATAAAATAAGCTCAACAATGCTTTCAGTATTTAAGCAGGATCGACTATGTCACTTTCGGGTACTAAGTCGTTCATTCATTCGCAAAATGCTATGGAAATAGAAAAAAACTCAAAACACTCCAAAAACTAAGGCAAACCAATACACTTGGTGAAAACTTTAACCCGGAAACTCCTATCAAAGACAGCTTACGTAAATGCAGACTAAAATGCTGATTAGACTCTTTAGGGGAATTTTAAAATCAAGAAAAATAATTTGTAAACTATTTTCTGGTGAGTAATACAAAATATCTTTGGCCTGACACTCGATAGTGAACTGAACAGTAGCCATTAAGCTACTGTCAGCGGTATGTAGACAGAACAATTTTCAGATTATCTGGGTAACGAAAAGTCATTCCAAATTCACTCAGCAAACATTTTAATATTCGTTTTGTTAACCTCAGGCATGCCAACTCATGATCACTGTCCCTTCCAAATGCTAACCCTTAACTACTTAATAATTAAGGGCTTCAGACTAAGTCACCTTTGGTATCGTCTTGTTGAAAGGTATGGACTGATGCAAGGGTTAAGGACTCCTTTCATCTACCGAAACATGCTGTTGCTGCAGTCTTTATTTGTAAAATCGCATGAATTACTACTTGGCTTGAACCAGGCAGCGAAGTACCTAAAACAGACTCAACCTAACCTTCCAATAAGAAACACTTTGACAAAAATCGATAGAAATTCAGCAGCTTTAAAGCTCCCCACATACGAGTAAACAACCAGTTCTCGTAGTTAATGTAAAAAGTTTTATATAATTTAAATATTAACTGCAATACTCACTTTAAGTCAGATTCATTAAATTCATATGCTATATTCCATCCCAGTGGTCCAAATTCTCGTCGCTCCTGAACAATGGCATGGAAGAACACCAACGAGAATACACCTCTGAGCCAACATTTTCTCGCCAGTGGTCTATTGATAAAAGCCTTCGAGAAGAACTTATCCCGAACTAAAGGATCCGAACCAAAGGACCTCATCATATTCATCTTTAGTCCCTTGGGCGGCTCATTAGTCATCTTAACCGAATTCTGTAGCACAGATACTGGAAATACTTCACTCGGGTACGAGGTACACCACAAACGATAATCTATATGTGCCGACTCAGCAAGGGATCCATCATTGCATATCCTTTCAAGTTCACCCATCCAACTGACAGCTACGTGACAATTTTGCAAAACAACCCAATATCCATGGCGGTTGGCTTCCAAAATCATTTTCTCTGCCCTGGGTCCTTGGCCTTGACCCAGTGAAATGGTTTTCGTTCTAGGAAGAGGACACCATAACCACAAAGAAAAAAAAAAAAGGATAAAATAATGAAATTTAGTAAACTCCCTGCTGGATTGGTCAGTCATGCCATTGCACATTATGACATACAATTAACTTACTTGTCATACATGTTCCGTTGTTTCGCATACATAAACAAGCTGGCCATGGGATCCGAACCGGGAGACAATAAAAATACCAACGGTATCGTGGGCGAACTGTCAGTAAATGATGAATGCAAGTCAAATGGTGGTGGCTCGACAAATGATTGATCCATATTTCGAGTAATGAAAGCCTGCAAAGCATATTATTGCAGGACGATTGAACAAAAAGTGACATTTTACACAAAAAAAATATTAAAACAATGGGGAGTGTGGCGGGACATATTGTCATGGGATTCATTACTCACTCGGGCGGCGGGTACAATTTTATCCGGCCTTATACACTTCAATATAATTAAACTAATCAATTCTTCGGCATTATGGAAGGGCGCAGGGAAAGAAGCCAGCTCTGGTGATGATAAATCGTAGAAGTCCTTCCATTCATCGATGTTTTTGCTGAATTCCTGATGAAGTTTAGTTAGCCTGTTGAGAAGAAAATATCATACAATAAGACAAAGGCTGGATAGGTAAGTCTTAAAATATGTTTGGGATTTATAGAGGAAGAGCAGTATAATTGATGCCGCCTGGTGGCTACCAGATTAGCAACTTTACCGAAATCAAAAGACTTAAACAGAATTTTGTCATCGTTAATAGTTTTAGAAGATTTTTCCTTTTAAAATACTTAATACAGGGTGTCGCTAAACGACTTTCTTGGTTTAAATTCGTTATAACTTTTCTATTTCAATTTGTTTCCAGAATTTTGAAAACAAGACTGGGGATTTTAATATGTACAACATGTACCATAAGTCTGCAAGGTTTAATCTTTCTAGATAGTCCGAATGGTCCTGGAAGAAGTGGAAAGGCACAAACACACATTGAGAATTTGCATTAAAGATACAAACAATTTTCTTTGTAACAGCCTGTGTTTTGAAAATTCAAAATTGTTCTACATGTGTGAGAAAATTTGTCTATTAGGTAACAAGACATGTCAATTGTGAGATTGTATTAAATAAATCTGTAGCCGTATGACCGAGTAGATTATGTCTATTTTTACCTTATGTGGTAATTGTATGAAATATTGGATTTATGGTGTTCTTCTTTTGTCCCATAACCCGGCAACCGTTAAAGATATTAAACTAATCAATTTACAGAAGAAACCTTATATAATTGGGAACATCATGGTATCATTGACTCAAATTTTAAATTTTGACTTAAGCTACTCTGTCTTACGACCACAAAAAATATTAAAATATTTGTTGTATGTAACACCCTGTGTTTAGAAAATCGAAAACTCGCATCCGCTGAGTTTTGCCCTGTGAGCCATGTTATATCTATACAGCCTAGACCCAACAATAATATTTCTTGAAGCGTGTATTTCGAAAATCGAAAATCTGTCCCCATTATGTTTAATCCCTTATCCTATGCTAGCTATAAGTGTGCAAAGTTCCATATTTCTAGGTCTCTGTCAAGTTGAATTAAAGTGATTTTTAAAGTATTATATGTGACACCCTGTGTTTTGGAAATCTAAAATCCATCTCTGTAAAGTTATTCCTCGTAATCTGTACAGTAAAAGTGTATAAGACTGTGACCTTTTGCAATTTTGAAAAACATTTCCTGAAACACTCTGCATTTCGAAAATTAAATAATCGGCTCCGTTGCATTTTGCTCAGTTGTCTGTGACATACCTTCTGATCAAAAAGTACCAGGAATTTCCCATTCAAACAAACAGCGCTTGAGATATTGTCAAAAGCTTTTTTTTTTTTAGGTTGGTACATCTGTCATCTGACGCGGAAATAATTGTTTCAGCACCATTTGTCGGGAGTTTGTGCGTGACAGCTTTGTAAACAAGTCAGTGTTTGTTGTGTTCTGCGAATTTGTTGAATTTATTGCAAAAATAGTATCGCATTGATGTCGCTAAAGAAATGCTTTTTTTTGGGCCAAAATGTTATCGATGGCATCACTACCGGTGACGAGACATGGGTCTATAAATATGACATCGAAACTAATCAACAACCATCGGAATGGCGCTTCTCAGATGGCCTTGCCGACCGTTTCCTTTGATTGTCGTGGTGTGGTTCACTCCGAATTTCTTCCGCTAGGCCAGACTGTAAATAAAGAATATTACGTGAGCGTATTAAAGCGTTTGAGGGTAAATGTTCGTCGCAAGAGGCCAGAATTATGGAGAAACAACTCGTGGTTTCTTCACCACGACAACGCACCGGCACACACATCTCATCTTGTACGCGACTATTTGATTAAAAACAAGGTTTATACCGTTCCGCAAGCTCCGTATTCACCTCATATGGCTCCTTGTGACTTTTTCTTATTCCCACGACTCAAGATACCACATCGCGGAAACCGTTTTGAGACGACTGAGGCGATAAAGGAGAATTCACAGAAGGAGCTGGAAGCGATTCCATAGTCGGCCTATGAAAAGTCCTTTGAAGATTGGAGGAAACGTTGGAATAAAATGAATATCGATGAATAATTGAACCGTTTTCGTTTTATTGAAGAATTCCGGGTACTTTTTGATCAGAAGGTAAGTGTGCAAAGTTTCAACTTTCTAGGTCACGTAGTGGCTTCCGGATGCGACAAATCAGACAAATTATAAGGACAACAATTTTAGGTAATTTTATACGAAATAATTCTTGTCTGGACATTTTTTTTGTAAAGTGGTTGGTTTTCAAGAAAATAGCAATTTTCTAAGATGGCGGCTTGAGCACAACTTTTTGCTTGCGCAAGTTGACGTTATTATAGATCTGCCACAGTTGTAAATACTGGCAGCCTTATAAAGACTGTCTTAGATTATACAAACAATCTGTTAGAGTGGCTAAGAAACAGTCATGGACAGAATACTGCCAATCTATTGAGACCCTCAAGGACTCAGCAAGACTCAGTAAAATTTTATCGAAAGAACACTTCAATCCATCCCACCTGAGGAAGGCAGATGATGGGAATGGAATGTGTCAACTGTAGAATCTTTAGAACTTCTACTAAACACCCATTTTCCCGGGTGCAAATATAACAGAACAGATCCTATCGGGAAATTATCGAGGAAAAGATTTTCTGGGCTTTGCATAGCTTTGCTCCTTATAAATGGCCAGGCTTGGATGGAATTTTACCCATTATGCCCCAATCATGGAGATGAGGGAGAGTGGTTTTCATTGCAAAAGCAAGTAGATGCGGTCACGAAAACTCGACAGATTTTAGACCAATCAGTCTAACTTCCTTTGTACTGAAGACTCTCGAGCGACTACCATCTGCGGAATATAATAGAAGAACGATTCCTCTCTAGATCGCAGCACGCACACCTCAAAGGAAGATCGAAGATCATTGGAAAATGCTCTGAGTACACTGAACTGATGCTCTTCACCGCTAAAACCTGATTTCGCACTTCCTTGGCTAAATGGTCAAACATTCTCCCTATCGTCCAGTGTTAGGTATTTACGAGTTATCCTAGATTCTAAACTCAACTGGAAGTTAACCATAGAACAACGGTTAAAGAAGGTATGTACAGCCTTCTACGTCTGTAACAAAACATTCGGCAAAAAATGGGGCCTTTAAGCCGTGGCATGACTGCGTCTTACATATGGGTCAGGCCTAACAATGTAAAATGAACAGCACGCATAGGTACTACAGGTGCTCTACCTGTAGACCTACACATAACAATCATTACAGCACATAGCGCTATCAGGCTCAGAGAGTCTGGGTGCTGGAGTGCGGCCTACGGCCATAGTAATACACTGGACTCTCTACCGAGAGAACTCGTATCGCCCTCAATAAATTACATTACCCCCAAAATGAATTTCACAAAGCGTTTCAAATTACAATTCCCCACAAGATCAGAATGGCAAGATGAGCAAGTGATTAAGGACTTTGACGTAACACTCTACACAGACGGTTCAAAGATTTACTGCAGAGTCGGTATGTTTTCCGAATCCTTAAGTATCTCTAAATCTTCCAGATAATGCCAGTGTTTTCCAGGAGGAACTACTCGCTATCCGCGAAGCCTGTCACCGAAGCAAAAGATTGCCATACTCATTGATAGCCAAGCTGCTATCAGAGCCATCGCCGCGGTCACTACGTACTCGTATATATCCTTTAAACTAGTCGAAATGAGCTAGCCTCGCTAGATGTATAATTCAAGGTTACCCTGATCTGGGTTTCAGGGCATTGTAACGTTTGTGGAAGCGAACTTGCTGATGAACTGGTCAGGCAAGACTCAGCCCTCTACCGTCCCCTTGCTGAATCAGTGCACGTTCCACTTGGAGCGGTCAAGGCAGAAATCTCCTCAATATTCTTTATAAAAGCCAACCTCAGATGGACTAGGCTAACAAACTGTGTCATATGCAGAAGGATGTGGTCAAGCTACAACTAAATTAAAGCAACTTAAATAGAACGCGTAAAGACGTCACCAGATTAACAGCGATCACTAAGGGCCACTGGCCTTTAGGAGACCACGCAGTCAAACTAGGTATCCCACAAAACACACACTGTTGCAGTTGCAAGGTCCCAACTGAAAGAGAAACCCTTAGCCACTAATTATGCGCCTGTCCAGCACTAGCTAGGGTCAGACAACGAGCATTTGGAAAACCCTTCAAACATCAAAGAGCTTAATACTTTCTTGAATTCCACAGGTTAGATCTAGTGACACACAGGTTAGATGAGTTGTGGTAACAAAACGGCACCTAGTACTAAGTGGGTTCCTCCTTACCTACCTACCTACCTGACATAAAAAAGTGGGTCTCTCATTTCTGTCCCTCTGCTTGTGTGTATCTATGGTCGACTGCAGCCTAAGCGGTTGGACGGATTTCCTTCAAACTTCATATCCGGGATCGATAGGATCAGAATTCGAGGGGAAATTGGAATTTTGTTTCTAAAAACCGATTTTCTCGAAAACGATTTCAGCATATGCTATGAGATGCCGTACCAGGTATTTTTTTCTTCTTGCAAAAAATTCGTATAAAGGATCTTTAGTAAGCAAAATTATTTAACTAATTTAGGCCTGAAGTCTGTAGTGTGAACTGTTATGGTCATCGAGGATGTAGCTGTGTACATTTCACTGAGAGCAGATTCCTTCCTTTGTCCTTAACAATACAACATTATGGAACCAGAATCTCATTGCAACGTAGATGGGTTCATACAAGCATTTAGTCCTTGAACGTACTAGCATTTTCTACTTATCAGTTTTTTTTTCGAAGTCCCTCAACGACGCAAGATATTAAATTATTATCAAAGGATATATGGCTTACTGTTCATATTTATCATAAACATACTCGTAACTTATTCCTTGGACTAACCATTAATAACTCCTTTCCTGCCCATCTCTCAGATTGAAAATCTCTCTCAAGGGAAATAAAATCAAAATAAAAGTTATTTATGATTCGCTCCAACAAGCCTCCTTCTATGCACTCTTAGGTTGTTTAAAGCAAAACAAACGATTACACGTAATCCTTGTGTAGAAAAATAAGAAATTTCCACTTGTATTCTCCCATAGAAACCCTCTATCGAACGCAAAGAGCTTCGAGGACTCTATATTCATTCGCGTGGAAAAAAATCCCATCAACTTTTCCTGGTATTTTCTTTCTGGTTTTTTTTTTTTTCGCAGTCCTCCCTAAGTATACAATTGAAGCATGCCTAATAAGCTTACCCGGTTAAGTCACTGGCTCGAAAAATCTGCGTCCAAGCCTTATCGGGAAGCCATCCGGATGCAGGATTAGGTGGAACAGTCTTTAGACCAACGCCTCCAGTCAGGAAGAACACCAAATGCGATTTATCTATTTTATTCTGAAAATATTTCCATAGCGCAAGGCACAGATTAAAATTATGATTAATAAGCTTATTATTACAGCTTGTATAGTACTCGTAGTTCTGTCAGATGCACTAACAGAGCCCAAAGGATCGCCCTCTTTGCGCTTCATTATAATTCACCCAGGTTGTTGCACAACAAATCACTACCCCGACCGAACCGGGGGGAAATTATGAAGCGAAGGAGTAAAGCAATCAGACAAGCTGACTTTTTTACACTTACCCGTGAAACAAGGATACCAAGGCACATAACCATCGAGATTACAAGTTTATCCTTTTCGAAGAGCGACCGGCATACGTTCACATAGATCGACTTGGTGAAGAAATCATTCAAATGCCCTAACCGCTCGAGGAGCACTTTGGACTTGGGCGCCTTCAGGATGGCATTTATGAAGAGGTTAAGGAACCATCCCAAGGAGTACTGGTACATTGGGTCGATGTTGGCCAATTCGCTGATGCAGAAGAATAGAATGGCAGAGTGTTTGGCCACCGGGATATATTGTTGGCGGGCTGCGTCGATTTCCGTTTCCGTTGCGACCGCAATAATCTGCTTCTCTTGGATTTCCTCCGAAAGGATTTTACTAGACGAGAGTATATTGATGGCATTCTCATCTTCCAGAACATTGCCTTCAGAGGTGGAAAGGACCTGTGTGCGGAGTATACAAATGCATTGCTAAGTTTTTCGTTTATTTTTATTTTTTTTACCTCGAGGATTTTCGACTCGATGTTGTATAGGGCGTCACGATTCCTTGCCGATTCAATTATAAGTTGCTCCTTCTTCTCTTGCAAATCGGGACGTTCGTTGGCAACGACATTCGCTAGCAGCTGTTCACGGAGTCCTTGTTCGGTAATCATAAAGTTGAGGATGGTTACCTGGGTGTTTGTTTTAATTTTCGTGAAATTCGAGGGAATAAAGAGAGAAAAAGAAAAGGATTTTCAATTGGTTGTAGATGATTGCTTTGTCGTTTGAAGTTGGTAGTTACCATGACCATTGTTTCGGGAGGATAATGGGGATTCCGCAAGCAGGTGGTTATGTACAAACGAAAATTAGAATTATAATCAATCATTTGATCACCGCATTTGATGACATAACCGCCCTTGTAACGAATGACGTTCTTTTCCAATATAGGAGTGAGGTTGGAGTCAAGCTTTTCACCTGAAAATAAACGAAAGGAAAATTCAGTAAAAGAAGTTGGTTACAGATAGATGATTAGGTTTTCTGGGCATGGCCGTGAATCAGAACATTTAGAGGAATCTTTTTTGGTCGAAGTCGATTGTAATAGTTCACGGAAGTCGGCATCATTTCTGAAGAGATTACCGATGACAGATCCAGCAAAGAAAATAAAAACAGCGACGGATCATTTTGTACCAGATCCCCGTGCTGGAGCTGAAACATTCACAAATGATCTCCTACAGATGCCCAGGAAAGGTCTATCGGATATAATGCCTTATATGTAGGTACATCGGATTTTCCACGATCGCATTACACTCATGCGACCAGATAGCATCGAAATTATAGGTCCTTTTCATATACAGAACTCTATAGCTACGTAGCCCTTCTCATTTTCGGAAGCCTGCAAGTGTTTAGTATTTTTTCCCCGAAATTATCAACTCAACATTGGCACTAAGACAAGGATCTGAGTCACTATATCTATTACTTTTCTGTTGGATTGATTGGCACAATTGAAACTTTTCAGTACAATTTGTGAGATATTGTGGGGTTCTAATTTCCACGAACTTCGTTTTTGACCCGTTGATTAACAGACCATTGCCATGGCACCATTTTCCTGCTTTTTCAAATTCGGCCTGCATCATCCTTGTTGTTTCTTCTATAGACTTGTGGCTTACAATAATCGCATAAGCGAACGCGTAACTCTTCTTAAAACATTTGAGCAATTCATTTGCGTATAATTTAAAAAGTAAAGGGCCAAGTTTTGACTCCTGAGGAACTCCATACTGTACTTGGTGTTCACTGCTACAGGAATCTTCTATCTTTACACGGAAGATCTTTTCTCTGAGATAGTCTATCAGCCAATCTTCGCCCTGTTTCTCATTCTTTGTATGGCGTCGATGAGTCTATTGTGATCAAGAGTATGGAAAGCTTTCTTGGTTGGTGTTGATTAAATTCGCAAAGACGCCAAGTAGTTGGTTAGTGTTTCTCTCCTTTTGGAACCCGGAATAGGTTTTACTTATCAGTTTATCCTTTTCGACGAATTCCCCTATTCGTTCCGCTACTATTTGTTCCGTAATTTTTTCAATTGCTGGCAATATTGCTATGGGACGATAGTTTGCCCTCTTCTTCTTAGTTCCTCTGTTATGGATTGGTCGAACAACTGCCTACTACATTTAGAAGTGAGGAGGTAAGTTGCGATGAGAGTTTCTAAGGATAGATTTGCTACTGTGCATGTCAAAGGTATTAGGGAACTTATCTGCATTACTTAGCATTCTGGTCAGAGGTTCATATTGGCATTATTAAGTTCGGTGATAGGCAAGGCGGAAAATGGGTGATGATGTCGAGGGTTTGTGTTAAAAGAAATCAGTTCTAGCAGGTGGAGGGCAGACAATAATTCCTTTTCCATGTTTCTAAGGCTTGTAAATCAGGCAATTATAGTAGGTTCTCATAGGGAGAATGCATTGCAAATCACAACGGATGAATCTACGCTGATTAGTTTCAATTCTCTGAATGTGGACTGTGACCAGGCTTGGTTGACATATTCAAGAAGTGGTCTGACGAATGTCATGTAAAGGGATTTGGTTACGTAGGGGTTGGAAAATTCCCTCGACCAACGTTTTATAAAGCCTAGAGTTGAGTTGGCTCTGCTAATTATGCTATCGATGTGTGAACGAATATTAAGTTCAGTGTCACAAATGATGACGAGGGAACTAATTACGGGAACAGGTTCACTGTAAGTACTTCGAGCTAGGGGAGGTCATCTGCGATAGATTAGCATTTTGAAACGTTGAGCTCTAAGAGGTTTTGTCGGCACCAGGTGAGGAAAAGGTTTAAGTCAGCCTACAGCAAGTGAGAATCAGTAATGCAAGGAATTTGTTTTGAGATCCTCATATCGTCTGCGTAGATCACCAGATCAGATCACGTAATGACAAGCTCGACATCGTTTATGGTCAAAACGAAGATCAGAGGTCCTAAATAACTACCCTGAGGTACGCCTGAGGTCGCAATGATTGGATTTGTAATGGAAGATCTGAAATGGACACTTTATTGGCGATCTTCTAAATATGACTAAACGACGGCAGAAAACCAACAGGTGAAAGTTTGAGGAGTATGATTTTGTGAGAGATTTTGTCCAACGCTTTACTGAAGTCAGTAGCTATAGCTACGATGTCTACTTCTTTACCTCTTTCTATTGCGCATAATGTGGAAGAAACAAATTCGGTGAGGTTGGTGATTATAGATCTAACCTTTAGGAATCCATGCTGCTTAGGGGAGAAATTCGATTTGCAGTGGAAGAAGATCGAGTCATAAGCGATACGCTGAAAAAGCTTGGTCTATAGTTTGAAATTTAGCTCTTGCAGCCCTTTTTGTGGATGGGTATGACAAATAAGTCTTCCTACAGTTTGGGGAAGATATCGTGTGAAATTGATACTTGGAAAAGAGCAGTATGTGGTCGAGCCAACTTGAAAACACTTTTTTTCAAAATTATGGCCGGAAGTTCGTCTAGGAGGTCGTCCTTGAGAAGATTGATCTTGTCAATCACTGTTGACGTGCTTATATTTAAAGATGCTAGGGAAGTTTGAGCGCAGCCGTTCAAGTAAGTAAAGTACGGGCGTCATAAAGTAAAGTAAAATGACGTCCGTGCCCTGAAACAGTTTAAGGGTATTCATATCCCCTTTGGCGCGCGCAGATTATAAAAAAAAAGTAGTTACGGTCAGGTTCAGCAGTGACATATGAAAACGCCTGGCTGAAGAAATCACCAAAAAGTTTGGTGATTACTTAATGATCCGCGGATGGGTCTAAATTTTAACGTAGAAGGATTACCGTCAGATTTCGTTCTAGGGTTAATAAACTGAAAACTTAATTTGTACCGTCGACGCATCAAAGGATCCTGTGTATCAATTTTATTAATATCGGAGCAAAGATATCGGGATTTGCTTTCAAATGCTTACTCTAATACTATCTGCCCCAAACGCTTTTGGATATCTAAGCAATATACCAAGTTTTTTTTTTTACCTCCGTACAGTCTACAATTCCCAAGTAAAAAAAAGCCTCGTACTACTGCCTTATGATGACTGGATGTTATTGTATTACATGTATGCATGATGAATGTTGCTTGTCGTGAAAATAGGTTTCGAAATTCATTTACCAGTGCGTGTATCGTACTTGATGAAAAGTTTTTTTCTAATTGTTTCATCAAAGGAGGGTTTCCTTCGTCGTAGCAGTTCATTAATTAAAGCCCACGTCTTTTGGGATCATCTTTTATTTGTTTGAACTTTCCTTTCCTTCAGCTATATTTTTGTTGACATAAATATTTGGTTTCATATGTTAGATTGCTGCTGTTATTTATCCACCTACGATAAAGTGTGTCTTTGTCTCTGCAGCTCTGTATGATGTTCTTAGTAATCCTTGGCATACTTTCCAGGGAGTTGACTTTTTATATATTTCTTCCATTTTTTCAAACAGAGAGGTGAGGAATGCTGTTTACGTAATTTCATCATCGTGATAAACAATTTAAAGCATTTTATAGCAAGTAGTTATCTTTAATAACTCGATACAGGAGAAATGTAATTTTTAAGTATCTTTGTGTAAGAGATTCGTATATTTCTTGATGTAAAGGGTTATTAATTTCGAGGTTAGGATTTCACATCTCTGCTATCTAACATCTGCCAAATCCAAGAACAAATTTTATTATTAAAGGGTGTCCCAAAATTCACGCAAGATTTGAATTTTGCGCCATTTGTGCAGTAAAGTGTTGCCAACGAAAAAAAAAAAAAAAAAAAAGACAGCATGACAGCTGACAGTTCAGCGTTATTCAAAATGGAGTACTACACGAAAGAACAACGCGTTTTCATTGTTAAGCAATATTTTAAAAATAATGAAGGTTTGTCAGCTACAGTTCGCAATTTTCGTATAAAATATGGTCGGAAGTAGTGATTTAACTTTATTAACTGTGAAGAGATTAATTCAAAAATTAGTGATCTTAGACACTCTGGTCGTCCTTCAACAAGTCGTTCAACACAAAACATTGAAGCAGTTCGTGAGGGTGTTGTTGAGAGTCCAGAAACATCAATTCGGCACCGTGGTCGAGAATTGGACATTTCGAGAAGCTCTCTACAGCGTATTCTCACGAAAGATTTGCATCTTCGTGCACACAAAGTGCAATTGACTCAAGAACTGAAGCCTACTGATCACCATCTTATGATAGCAACTCTCCGATTACGCACTGCTGCCGTTCGTAGATCTAACGACACAAGAATACCTAGGTTCAACGTAGACCGACTAAGAGTTCCCTCAGTGCGCCAAGAATTAAGGGACCATCTCTCACGTAGAGTGGAAACAATCAGCAGCTCATCCAAGACCATTGGTACGCTGTGAAAACTGTTTTCACATCAGGTGCTGAAAGGATTGTCGGTCGATCGCAGGGAAACCATAGGGCGTGGCTTTCCTAGCATACCTGGAGAAGGATCAACGAACGAAAACAGCTAAGAGCTCGAATTGCAGCAACTCCAGCAGCAGGGATGATCGAGCTTGAGTCCCTATATCGAATGAAGACGAGAGAAGTACAGCGTAGCGTGAGACGTGACAAGCGCAATTACATCAATGCTTTTTCAAGCTGCGCCAACAGCATCGGCAGAGCTACTGTTCCCACTTGTCGGGAGAACATGGGAAGCCGAAAGTTTTCCGGATGAGTGAAAAAAGGGAATGGTCGTCAAGCTCCCTAAAAAGGGTAACCTAATGCAGTGCGAAAACTGGAGAGGTATCTGCGTGCTGCCTGCTGTGGCCAAGATAATAGCTAGAATCATCCTGGAGCGAATTAAAGAACACCTTGAAGATACACTCGACGCCGAACGAGCAGATTTCTGCTCTGGATCCTTCTGTGTCGACCACATCAACCACCTGCGGATCATCATCGAGCAATGTGTTGAATATCGATCACCACTTCACCTGTTGCTCATCGATTTTGAAAAGGCGTTTGATAGTGTCAATCGGGAATTTATTTGACGTGCCTTGCGCAGGAGAGGCATTCCTGATAAATTAATAGAAATTATCAAGACTACATATGATGGGTCCACATGTCACGTGTTGCACAGAGGAAGGCTGTCTGACGAATTCGAAGTCAAAAGTGGGGTTCGGCAAGGCTGCATACTTTCACCAATACTGTTTTTATTAGTGATTAGCGATGTGCTGAATGCGGCCTTATCAACAGGAAATGCAGGAATTTGATGGACTCTCACATCTGAACTCAAGCACCTCGACTACGCCGACGTTGTATGCCTACTGTCTCACAGAATAATGGACCTTCACCAAATGACAGCGAATGTGGAGAGGGAAGCAGATGTCATTGGGCTTAAAATTAACTCGGTAAAAACAAAAATGATCAACCTAGGACCAAACTCATCAACTCATATATGCATTGCTGGACAAACGGTTGAGAGAGTAGAGAGTTTCCAATACCTTGATAGTATTGTCTCAACCGATGGCGGAACCGAACTGGATATAGCCAGCCGAATAGGTAAAGCAAAATCTGCGTTTGGGATGCTATCCACAGTTTGACGAAGTAATGCAATTAGCTTAAACACCAATCCGTGCTGCTATATGGATGTGGTACCTGGAGAGTGACCGTCACTATCACGAGGAAGCTGCAAACGTTTGTCAATAGGTGTCTACGCTGCATCTTAAGGATATTCTGTCCAAACCGAACGGGCCATGAACCTATAGGCACAACCATACGACGACAAAAGTGGCAGTGGATCGGTCACACTCTCCGAAAGGGTGACAGGTCCATAGCTAACTAAGCGATGCAATGGAACCCGCTTACCCAGGATGGCAGGATACGCGGCGATCCTAGGAGTACGTGGCGCAGAACAGTTGAGAAGGAAGCACGGCAACTGGGAAAGAGTTGGGGAGAGCTGAGGCACATTTCCAGAAATTGCACACGATGGCGCGTAGGCGTTGTAGAGGCCCTAGGACCCACAAGGGGATACAGGACATAAGGAATGAAGCCTACTGACCATGTACAGCGAAGACAGTTCGTTGAATGGATTATGGAACAACAATAAGTGGATGCTGATTTTTCAAACAAAATCATCTTCAGTGATGAGGCTCATTTACATCTTGATAGCTTTGTTAGAAAATCTACGACTGACTGTTGAGAAACAAATGCATCCACAATGTGTCACTGTTTGGTGCGGATTTTGGGCTAGAGGCATCATCGGACCATTTTTCTTTGAAAATGCGGCTGGTCAGGCAATAAAAGTTAATGTTGCTCGCTATCGCGACATGATAGTCCAGTTTTTTGTACCTAAATTGCAAGATATGGATGTTGGCGACATGTGGTTTCAACAAGACGGTCCCACATGCCATACAGCCCAAGAAGCAGTTCAATTACTGCATGAGCCATTTCCTGATCGTGTAATTTCCTGTTTTGGTGATCACAATTGGCCGCCCACATAATGCGATTTAACGCAGTTGGACTTTTTTCTTTGGGGTTTTTTGAAGTCTTTTATGACAACAACCACGCACGTCTTGAAGGAACAAATTGAGCGCTGTATTGACGAAATTCAGCCACATTTATACAAAACAGTGTGGAAAATTTCGACAAAAGAGTGCTTATGTACCAATAAAGCCGTGGAGGACATTTAGCCTCCACGTTAGGGGAATGCAAATTGAAATTTTGGCCATAACTCGGAATGCGGTCCAAATAAGAACAATAATTTATCATCATATTTTCTTTAGCCCCGAATGGGGCATAGGGCGGCAACAAATCTCTTCTATCTTTCTCGGTCTGTAGCTAGATATTTCAACTGTGGCTACGGTTTTCTCTAGGTCTCTGCTTCTGCTAAGACTGTTGATCTCCACGTTCTTTTTGGTCTTCCCACATGCCATGCACCTTGAAGGTGCTGCTTCGCGATGTTGTCATTTTTCTTCCTCAGTGAATAATCCACCGCCATTTTCGCTGCCTTATCTCTACATTCAAAAGCTTGTGTATCGCAGACAGCGATTAACGAAAGCCTGTAACTTTCTCACCATATTTGCCGAGACTTTCCAGGTTTCACAGGCATACAATACGTTGAATTCGAAGAGTCTCAACTTAGTACGTAAGGAGATTTGACTGAATTTCCAGACATTTGTTCCCTATTGCTACTGGAGAGTTTCTTCCAAGCAGCCAGTGGAGTTTTCTTAACTGTAGCCCCAGTGCCTTTCGTTTGGTGAATATGTGTTTTTTCCAAATGAGACGTTTATCGAGGTATAAGCCAAAGTACTTCGCTCTTTCTGATTGAGGAATTGGAACGCCATTCAATGTGACTGGTTGCAGGTTTTTTTGTTGTTCTTGTAAAAGTAACTTGGACTTATTTTGTCTCGCTGGCTTTTATTCGCCAATCCAACCAGTTTGTTATTTTATTTAGGTTTTTTTTGTAATGTAGTAGCAGCTATGCCTGAGTCTTTGCTACTGTGTAGCAAATGTACCAACTATAGCTCCTGTCGCCGTGTATACATTAAGTATAAAATTGGATCAAACACACTGCCCTGTGGTACTCCAGCATTTGCCGGATGTAGCTCTGTCATTGCTTCACCCTGTTTTACATAATAAAAAACGTTCTACGAGGTAGGACTTAGCAAATGTATAGAAGTTGATGGGAACAAGCTTCTTCATTTTACAAATCAATCCTGCATCCCATACCTTGACAAATGCTTACGAAATATCTAAAAAAGGCAGCTGTGCAGTAGCTTGTGAAGCAACTTGTGATGATGACATCAATCATCGTGTAAGCGTAGGGTGGATGAAGTGGGGGAAAATGTCCCCTAAGGTGAAAGGAAGGTTCTACACCGCTGTTGTACGTCCGGCGCTCACATAAGGTACACAATGTATAAAAAGTATTATGGCAAATTAACAGCAGCTGAGATGAAGATGCTTCGCATGACGGCAGGAGTAACAAAGTTTGATAGAATAAGAAGTTCGAAGATTCGAGGAAGCCTTCATGTAAAATAACCCATCACAAGCAAGATAGAGCACGACCGGCTCAGTTCATAGGAGAGATCCTTCGTACCCCGTCAAAAAGGCAATATCAATCAACGTTCCTACACAATCGCGCAAAAAAGGCAGACCAAAAAACAACTGGATCACACAAATGCAAAAACACCAGCATTTAATTGGCCTCACTGACGAAGTGATCCAGTAGGGCTGCAGTAAAGTGGGAGGGTTGTGATAATTCTATTCTTCTATCATAACTTCGCCGTAAACAAAAAAAGAAGAAGAAGGCTCTAAGAAAGATGAATGTTTTTCCAAATAACCTTAAAAGATCTTTCAACTTGTGGCTCGTATGAGTAGAATTCTGTTTCTTTTGCCTCGAGCACTTTAACTGTGCTTTAATTACTGTCTAGGTCCGTTCCGCTATGAGATGATACAAAACTTCTCATGTAGTTTACCTCCTCAATTGGTTTCTGATCCAGAATTATACGCTGATGTGTGGAACGGCCTGTGGGCATTAAGGGTACTTGCCAGGAAACAGATATCATCGGCTTAGTCCAAATGACTTATCCTTTCAAATGGATGCCATGTCTCTCAGATACATCTACAGTGGCAGTCAGTACATCATCAATCGCCAGTAGAAAGAGGATTGGCGACAGAATATCCCATTGTCCCACGCCCTGTTGCACTTCGAAAGAGTCAGAGAGCAGTTCATTGTGCAGAACGAAATACTAAGCTATACTCACTCTATCAACTTGGAATACAATTTTTTCGGCAGGGTCAAGGAAGGTTCCCATATTATGTTATTACTAATGGCGCCCAATTTGCATAAATAAAGCTACCGGAAGATAACAAAACTTTAACCCAAGATCAAAATAAGCAAAAATGTATAATTAATGCGCTTACATTTCTAGAAGCCAACGAACTTTGGCTAATTGAATTAAACAATCTATATCATAGCCTTCACGTTTACATTTCTTGACGATGTAATTAGCCAATTAAAAACCGGTCCCGATCCATGCATGGTATGACTCAGAAAATGCCTAAACATCAGGCTTAACCAGCTACCAGTCTCTAATGCTAAACTAGTATATTTTCCTTATTAAAGCTGTAGGTACCTTCAAAATTAAAACATTTTTCACACACGTTATCTAATTATAATATCAGAATGGGCATTCAAAAACGCCCATATTTACGGAAATACACCACCTGGAATGGTATGCCCATTAAAGTGACGTCAATTATATTTAACTCACTTTTTATTATATCAATAAAGATTTGAAATTCATAAAAGAATCCGCACTCAATGTCGACTAGAATGCCTAAAAGCCTCAATTAGAATAAAATGCCGATCTCCCACAGAACGCAGACGTTGATGGAGCAGTACATCAGCATACCCGAATTAATTTGAATCTATTCACATCGATCTAATTCATATTATTTAATTAATTTATTCAGAATACACAAATCTAAATAATAGACATGTGGCATAGCGATAGTTAAAATGTAACAACGTTTCCGTGTAAATTTTACCAAAAAAAAATTCCAAAGAATTTAATTCAAATTGGCACCCGCCTGCCTTCGCCAATCTCACTCAAGTACAACGCGCGATGATGGAATACAACGTGCTTCCTTATTCAATTAAAAGTGAAACTTAAACTTAACAAAACAGTTCCTGTTCTCGAAACTCAAGCCACTAGAGACACCAAAGATTCCATATAATTACTCTGTCTTCTGTTTGCCTGTGTGGTGGGTATTCTATTTTTTTTTTGGCCAAACGCAAAAATCGCGTCGTCGCAACTCAACAGTTATGACCTTAACAATCATCGAATTAATTACACGACAAAACGATTATTATTCTCTTCTGGAAACCTACAACAATCTACACGAGAGTTCCCAGAATGTACACATAAATTGGAAGGGGAGAAGGAAGAGTATTTTGAATGGACCATTGAAGCGGATCCAAAAGTATCTGTGATTGAAGTTGAACTTCATAAGAAGCCCCACAACGTATAACGTGAACGTGAACGTTAACACCGGTCATGCTGTAAAGATAATAACAAAAACCGGCATAGAGTCGCCCCAAAATGCGATGAGTCAAATTTAATCGACGATATAATTATGGAAATCATCATCAATGGGTGAATGCGATTAAAATTAATTACCCACGCAGGTGGACTTGTGTACGACTACGGTGAGAACAACTTGACAACACGGGCAATCGACTTGAGCCCACATCAATTTGGATTAGTTTTCTAAGTGGACTGTGGAATTTTAAGTACGAGTATCTGTACGAGTAAGTTGTGGTTCGATTGGGATAGATCTTAGTATAGAAAGAAAATTTAAGTTCAGTTAACGAGTGAGCGAGCTCATGGATATGTAACATTTTAGAACAACCTTTCGCTTTTAGTTTCCATGTTTATTTATGGTTAGTTATCAGAATTTTAAATTTTATTTTAATGGGATGGGTACTCGTATAAACAGCCTACTAATAGGCGCCAGCAAAATCTATTTCTAATAAACTGAGTCCTCTGCTCTGCGAGCACACACTTTCAGCACACACCACTTTCAGTTCCTTACTGATCTGTCGTCTTCGGCCTTGATGGGCCTAATAATTATTTGCATTTTTTAGTCGCCTTTAGAGGAGTCAGATACATGTGTATGCATATGTGACCAAACAATTCGATTAGCTGAACAAGTTTTTTAGATGAGTTTTGAAAGTTTTCGAATTTAGAAAACCTTTCGCTGAATGTACACTTTACCTTATCGAAGGTACTTACGTACGAGTACGATGTTTGTATTGTATAGGGTGACCAGATAAGAACTATAGGAAACAAATTTAAATAAAACAACAATAGTGTGAGATATCAAATTGGTTCTGACATTATTTTGAAGCCACATTCATGCTATTATGTATGGAATAGCACATCATTTAAATGACCGCCTCGGCTTCGGTGGCAGTGTTTCAAGCGGTCGGTTCAATTTTGGATGACTCTCCAATATGTGTGGCGTTATTCCGGCAATAGCGTCTCGAATGTTAGCCTCGAGCTCGTCCAAAGTGTTTGGCTTTTTAGCGTAGACTAAGGACTTGACGTAGCCCCAGAGAAAATAATCGAGGGGTGTCAAGTCGCATGATTGCGGCGGCCAAATGGTGAACGCTCGCCTTGAGATGACCCAGTTGCCAAATTTCTCCTTAACCACTTCGAGCGTTGCGTCACTTGTATGGCATGTAGCGCCATCTTGTTGGAACCACAGGTCGGATATATCGGTGATGTCGAGCTCTGGCCACAGAAAGTCGGTTAACATCGCTCTATACCGAGGACCATTGACGGTAACGATGTCTCCTTCCTCATTTCGAAAGAAATAAGGTCCGATGATGCCGCCGTGCCATAAATCGCACCAACAACAGTCAATCTTTGTGGATGCATTGATACTTGGTGGAACACTTGTGGATTGTGGTCGCCCCAATAATGACAATTTTGCTTGTTGACATAGCCGCTGAGCCAAAAATGGGCCTCGTCTGAGAAAATGATTTTTTGGCCAAAATCCAGATCTCCAGCCAACATTTCCAGCGACCAATTAGCGAACTCACAGCATTGTCTATGGTCGTCTTATACGGATGTAGGCCCAAATCCAATCGCAAAATAAGCCTGGCTGACTTTCTGGCGATGCCCAATTCAGCTGATCGGCGCCGAATCGACATTTCTGGGTCTTCTTCGATACTGGCCACTATGGCGGCTATGTTTTCTTCACTTCACACCGATCTCAGTCTGGTTGGTGGCTTAAGGTCCAAAAGAGTGTACTCATGCTCAAACTTTTCCATAGTGCGACGAATTGCCTGCGCACTGAAGCCATGATGACGACCGACTTCACGACGAAATTCACGTTGCGTATTTACAACTGAGCCGGAATTTCGATAATATTTTTGAATAAATTCCACACATTCGGGAAGCGTCAAACGATGCATGATGAAATGGCAAACCTTACTGAATATTTTGATAGCTGGATGTCACTGGTAACATGCTGAAGCATAACAATTGGAAAAACTATCATTGCTATCTGGTCACCCTTTACAATGTCTCCAAGAAGTTAATTCCTTACCGCCAGCATATCTCCGTGATGTTTGTAGAGAGGGTTGAATTTATGTCTTAGAAATTCCTGCACCGTATCTTTAAATTTCTTTAACCAATCATCGTCCCATTGCTATGCCAGAGGTAGCCTGCAGGTCAACATATACCTTAAACAGACGCCGTTTATAAAGGTGTTCTTAGAGTAGCCAGTTTCAGTAAAATGGGTATAAACCTGGGCGTTTCAGTCTGATTTGCAGTCTGGGAAATGCTTGGCAACATTTTTAGACGATAGTTGATTGAACAGTAAATGCTGTGGGAGTCCATTATGATCTTTGTTTCAAGATTGTTCAATTTGGAGCCATTAGCGGAGCTTGAGTGTCTTGCATGCCTTATGGTTCTGCTTTGTAAGTTAGATGATGAGCAACCAAAAGGGGCTGCTAGATGGTTGGGTGGTTACAGAGGGTAAGCTTATGCTCTTCACTTAGGCCTCAACTGGGCCCGTTGTGTTCCCCTCGTCTGTCGAGCTGTAGGAAAACTATTCTAATATGGGAATTAAATGATGAGAGAGGATGTAGATATTGGGATCATGGGGAGTATCAAAATGGAGATTATGTCATATAGTGATCGGGAAATCGTCTTGTTCGTCTAGCGAACTCCAATATATCACCGATTCCTTTCTTACTGAGGTGTGTTAGATCCAGTATCTTCAGTCTTAACCTCGCTGTTGAAGGGCAGTGGCAGAGGAACTGTTCTATATCTTCCACTTCCTCCTCAGTTTGTTGTATCAGCTAGCCCAAGCTTGAACGAATATTTATTCAGATTGATGTGCCCTGTTAAGAGTCCCACCATCACTCTGAACTATGTTCTGCTTGAGTTGGAAGCACTTTTTGCTGTATTGATCTGGCCAATTTACACGTGTCTAGATTCATCCAGTAGTTATTGAACTCCTGTCGTATCTTCTCATTGATTACCATTTTAATAGTTGTCAGAGGGACCCCTATTTTCTTTTCAGGATTCAGTTCTATGTTACTCGCTCCTTTCCTTGCCAGTTCATCTGCCTTTTCGTTTCCCGGTACACCTTCATTCCCCGGTACCAATGTAAGGCGGCCTCTATTGCGTCTGGTAAGTAAGGCAAGTAGTCGTGACTTTGACATGGGGTCTGTGATCGCGCTAATTGCTGCTTTACTGTCCGAGCAGTTGTTGATTTGCCTCTCTTTGCTGGTATTTCAGTTGTCTTCATAATTGCAAGGACTTCTGCATGGAACACAGTTACAAATGGTTCTAGGTGAATAGCAAGTTCAATCGGTGGATTAGCACAAAAGATGTCAGCCCCTAATATTTTAGAGCCGTCTGTATATACCGATGACCCGTTGGAGTTTCTTTTCGTCCTTCCGTTCGTCCAACATTCTCTTGTGGGGAAAATTGTTTCGAAGTTGTTGGTGAACGTATAAGATTTTTCAACAACATCACTAGGACAATCGATGAGTGGTGTCATTTCTCTTATCATTTTGGTGTCTCGTGTTAGCGCCTTCGTTGGAAAGACCGGTGATTCTAAGCCTTGCGGCTGAAAGACCGGCAATTTTCTTCGCACTGGTGAAGAATTTCGTCATCGATTCCCTGGTTGTGTGGTACCAACTGGATAAATCCTGCGGCGTTTAGCAGGTCACCTCAGGGAGACTGGCTTAACATGGGACAATATCGGACTTGGCCCCGGAGCAGCCGTTCGGTCGAGAATATCGCTGCTGTGGCTGCAGAAGTCCAAGAGAACACTGAAATATCAACCAAATGACGGGCCACGCAATTGGGCATCAATAGACGAATTTTGATGAAAGACTTGAAGATGTACCCATACAAAGTTCAAACAGTGCAGCTATTGACTGCAGACCGCCAATCGCGTGTAAATTATAGCCAAGCCCTGCTAAACCTGGACCGCGATGAGGTTGATTTTCCATTGGAAATCATCATGAGCGACGAGGTGCATTTCCACTTATGCGGAGACGTGAATAAGCAAAATTATCGCTTCTAAGGCACTGAAAATCCGCATCTAATGCTGTTTGGTGCGGAATTTACGGTGGCCGATATACTGTTACTGTGACTAGTGAGAGCTACGGAACCATGATCAACGACAGCTTGCTGCCGCAAATTGGCCAATTAGGTTTGGAGAGCATGTGGTTCCATCAGGACGGTGCAACCGCATACACAGCACGAGCGACAGTGGACATTCTGCAGCAAGCATTTCCTGGCGCTTAATCTCTCGTTTTGGTGCCAAAATCACCTGATTTGACCGTTCCAGACTTATTTCTTTCGGGTTTGTTGTAGTCATGAGTCTATACGAACAAGCCACAGACCTTGGCAGCCCTAAAGGAGAACATCCGATAAGAAGTGGGGAATTTATCACCAAAAGTTTTGAAAAAAGTCATGGAAAATGCGGTGGAACGAGTCCGAATGTGCATCAATTCTGGCAGCGGTCACTTGACCGATCTTCGCGACTTGGTGGAAAAAATAAACGTAATCAACAAACAAAATCAATTCTTTTTATTTAGAAACGAAGTTACTACCTTAGAAAACCGAGTGATGACTTTTGCGCCACCTTGTATCTATATTTTGACGCTAACAGTCCAATGTTTCTGGCAGCCACTAGGTTGGGTTTTTCGATTGAAAGAAGTCTCTAATGATAGTGTTATGGGCAAAACACAATCTGTCGCACGTTTACAGGCATTCTGCCGACTTACTGCCTTTCTGCCTTTCTTTTGCAACACCAAATGTGGCTTCAAGACGGATCGGGTATTGGGAGGTTAGGCATGTTCTGTTCCCTCAAAATTTCCCATACTTGATTTCGCGGCAGAACCAAAAGTAGAAATGTACTTTTTTTACTTTTATAATTTGATTAGGAAACACAAATATAAGAAATAACTTCGCAAACAAATGTGTGTGAATAGAAAATAAAAAAATAAGAACCTCTGCATACTCAAACATAATTAATTTGTGTTCAAAAAACTATGCTAAATGCTAACAATTCGGAGTACATACACGACACAATGACTTACCTTGTTGCTAAAATCAGAACAAGTCATAGCATAATGTCAATTCAAAACAGCTGTGAGCTGTCAAAACGCGCGACAATAGTAGATAGTAGCTTTACTCTGACGTTGAGGTGGCGATTACGATATTTACGATCAAAAACCGACCAAATGGTCACATTTGGTGTTACCCCATATGATCCCATTGTTTCTATTCAAATCTGTCAAAGCACCACATTGTGTTTCTACTTTTATTCTCGGATGTTAGAAAATTTTTTATTTTTTTTATTTTTATGTTTTCATAGATTCGAATCTTGAACCTCTCGCTCAGCGCCCACTTGTGTATACTAATTTGTTTCTCCAAAACTATAATCGCCATAAATGGCTTTTATCTATGACTTAATATTTCAGTAAATAAAACAAGTTGAAGAGTTTGATGTGACACATTTCATCAGCCATTTTGAATTTTCCGATTTGACCAGAAATGTTGTCAACCTGCCTTTCTAGACGGGGAAAATCGCTTGTGTCTACGACTTGTAGTTTTGTCTTAAACATATAAGTTGGTTAACATATAACTTTGTGCCCGCCATCTTGAATTTTTGTGGTTTCAGAATTTTTCTACTATATTCCAAAATTGCTTACAAGTAGAGGAAGACCACTTTCACTGCGGTCTGTAGCTTTTCCGTGGGCGTGCATATAATGGTCGCCATATTGGATTTCTTATGGTTTCCGATTTCTCATATAATATTGTAGCATAATAATAACTACGCTCCCTAAAAGTATGACGCAACAAATTCCGAAGTGACTTTTCATTCTGGCAGAATTTTGGTTCGAACTGTCCTTTCATTCGAGGTTCGTGTCTGGGACGAAGTCTCCACAGCCCATGTCAACGAAAGAGACGGATAATATCAGGGATAAAAGGGAATTATAACTGCAAGAATTATTACATCAGAATTTCTCTTGTTCAAGTGGTCGAAGAATTTGCTAGAAGTTTCTGGCTATCAGAAACTTCTGCTATATAAGGACAGATGGCGATTGAGAAGGAAGCAGTAGTTTCTAAACTGTGGCGAAGAGATTAGAAAAGTGATAATGGGCGAAGTTGTAATTTTGTGATAAATTGAAAGTTGAGATTTAACAAGAAGAAGTAATTAGTTTGGATTTGTGAATTAAGTAATCGAAAGGAGATAAAGTGATTTGAGAGGACAGAGACCATTGTAAGAAAAGAATTGCGAAGAATAATATAGTGTGAACCTGAATTGTTCTATAGACTAGAAAATAAAGAAATAAATTTCACAGAATATTGTTTTATCTACTCGAGCCGTAGCTCGCATATTACAATATTTATATTGGTCTATAAGAAGTGGAAACCAGTTGTGCCTCTAATTTGAGGTTGTTGCAAACATTTGAACTTGCATCTAGAATCTTCACTTAGCCGGCTTATACCCAGGATTACACCTAATGCACAACACGCACTAGGGGTAACACTTAATACGAGTACATATATCATTTACAGACTTATATAAGAACTACATATTTACATTAAGACCGTTTATAGATTTCTGAAAACTATTTCATAATTGCAGCATTTTTTCTTATTCCTTTAGCTCAATTGACTCAATTGAGCTCTTTAGCACAACGCTGCTATCAATCTGTTAAATAATAACGTTGCTTTACACTATGTCGTCTTAATAGCATGAAACGATATCTAATATTGTGAGCGGTATTTTAAAACTTTCTTTGCATTTTATTATGCAAAGCTCGCGTATAAAACTACATTGTGGATATACAGATCCAATAATCTACTGGCGCCAGTGATTGATGGCACACCCGTAGAGATAAAATGAATGTGTACACTGTTACTGGCGTGCCATTTCATTTCTTTGGGTGTATGAATCAAAAATCGGAATCAGTAAATACAAAAAGGAAATATTTCTAACAAAAAAAATAATAATAAAAATCTTCAGAAGCTTGATTGGCGAGCAATTGTGTGATTATTCTGTGTAAACTCTTACTGGCGCCAGTAACTTAATTTAAAATAAAAGCTACTTGCTATATAAATAATATCTCACATATTTCTCTTACAAAATCTTCCAACACTTTGACATTTCAGCCTGTCATTCTACTTTAAATATTGACAAATGATCGCCTACATCGTTTGACATATTGACGAATTTATAACTCGATTGCTAATCCTGATTTATGTAATCAATTGTGTTTGCTGGACAATAAAACTCCAAGGTCGCTCTGTTGAACAGCAGGGCCCACGACTTAACGCCTCCATCCCTGTAAAAATGACAAACGCTATTCGCAACATTGTTCCGGAAACATAAATCACACAAGCAAAACAATAGCGCGACCTCTTCAACGCTTTCAATGTCTGACTGATATCTTTTGACAATTTTCTAAAAAAAAAAAAAAAAATTATTAAAATTACCTAATCGACTACAATTTGCATTTTTATTTCGCATATTTATTTTCTCCATCTCAATTTATTGCAAACGACAACATTCGCGTGAATAAATTTCGCTCTCCAATCAATTCATCGCAGCATCGTTTTATTATACTGTAATAATTATTATTCAATAAATGTTAATTGCAAGCAATTAATTCATGAATGAATGCATGAATATCGAACAAGGAATCTCATAAATATTCTTTGCCACTCTAATGGGTCTATTATAATTATTATTACCTATATTATAGGCCATCAAAACGCTACGTAAACACAACTAGCTGAATAAAAAAAAAAAAAAATCAACACAGAAAAAGTATTTATAGAATAAACTAAACAAAGAGCCACTAAAAGTATCTTACCAACATTCTCAATCAGCACCGGATTACCATAATTGATGGCCAACTCAATAACGCGCATGTAATTGTCGTCGCTCTGCTTAATCACTTTTAGATCGTTATCCTTTTCCATATTTTTTATCCACTTGTTGGCTTGAACTGTAAGGGAGAGAGAGCGAAATGAGGGGGATGAGTGGGCTAAAAGGACACGTGGATGACAGATAAATTAAGTCGCGAGTATTACGAGTAAGCGATAAATAAATTAAAATTGAAATGAGGGAGGCTTGACTAAGAGTTGTAGGCAATATTTTTAGGGGATTGGAATTATTTGTATAATATGATGCTACATCGTGGTGACAGTTAAATATTGATTCGGTATCAGTACATAGATTCGATGTGCAGTGGCGATACTCGCAGTGTTTTGAAGGAGGCAAATGTATGTAAAGTTTGGGTACGTATTCGGTTTCAATGATATCCCTGTCGTCAGCCACTCGGTAATAATGCAAAAAATTACAGACAGGGTCAATGACTTTTCCATCGAATAGTTATGAATATATTTTCCGTTTTTGTGTCGTGTTGACCTGCGTGCTAAGCTGAGTTTGAATTTTATCATTACCAAGGTGGGTGTATCCTTACATACTGTGTGGATTGCTTCAAATCATTCAAACTTGTGGATTTTGTTTTGTAGACTTCCTGTTTCCAATGACTGAACAAAAATCAGGTGCAGTCAAGTCAGGAGTCCTTGACAGCCAAAGAAATGTGAAATTTGGAAAATTTCGCTGCAGTTCTGCCATAACAGGCCTAGTTATGTGTGAGGTTGAACCATCTTGCTGAAACCATACAGAGTTGAAAGCGATTCTCGTTCGGCGTAATTCTGGGAAGAAAAACTCCTACAACATCTTTAAATAGGTAACGGTCTCCATTGACCGTTACAGTGCGACTGTTTTCTTTAAAAAATATTGGCCCGAGAATGCAGCTTGATGAAACAGCACCCCACCCTGTTACTCGAGCTGGATGTAGTTCCGTCTCGTGGAGTATCTCCGGATTAGCGTCACTCCATATTCGACAATACTTCTTGTTTACATTGTCGTTTAAATCAAATTGGGTCTCGGCAGACATAAAAAAAGAAGTCTAACATATTGTTGTCCTCTCCCTCCATTCGAATGATTTTCTGGCAGAATTCCAAGCGAATTGGCAAGACTGCTGCGTTCAATTTGCTTGTTATTTGAACTTTATAGGAAAATGAGCTCAAATCTTTCTGCAAAATTGTCTGTTTATTTGCATTTGAGGAGATAAGTTCAGGGTCGAAACACTAGAATTGATTTGTATGCAGAAATCGTATCCATCCCAAGCTCGGCAAAAGATTTGACCAGCCCCATAATAGTCCATCTGCTCGGAGCAATGCCGCCATGAGTCCGCCTAAACTTTCTTTGGACTAAAATTATATATTCCAAGTTATTGCGTTTTTTTTTGGTGGCGCGTTTCATCAACCACTATGTACCTATAATTTCAAGCAAAAGTATGTAAGATTTTGATCAAAAAATGCAGGCGCAGCTTTTTTTTAAAACTTCTGTCAGGAAAGGTGACAGCGCCCCTGGATGCATGTAGTACCGGCCCATCAACCAAGCTCCAAAAAGCTATCAGGACTACTTCACGGAGCCTGCAGCAAGATGTGGGGTGGTATCTCATCGGTTAACAAGGCAGTGGGTTCTCGTCTACCACTCTACCAGATTGACAGTGATAATACTAAAGGGTGTCAGAAAATTCACGCAGGAAACAATTTTGATAGAAAACACAGGTTTTTAGTTAAAAATTGTAAATGTTTTATTGATCCATATAGTATACAGTATAGGGTTATGTATGGAATAGCATATCGGCTAAATGTCCTCCACTGCTTTACTGGTACATACGCACTCTTTTGTCGAAATTTTCCACACCGTTATGCATAAATGTGGTTGAATTTCGTTGATACAGCGCTCAATTTGCTCCTTCAAACCGTGGGCGGTTGTTATCATAAACCTTAGACTTCAAAAAACCCCAAAGGAAAAAATCCAACGGCATTAAATCGCATGATCTGAGCGGCCAATTCTGATCACTAAAACGGGGAATTACCCGACCAGGAAATGACTCAGTCAGGAATTGAATGGTTTCTCGGGCTGTAACACCGTCTTGTTGAAACCAAATGTCGCCGCATTTTCAAAGAAGAATTGTCCGATGATGGCTCCAGCCCAAAATCCGCGCCAAGCAGTGACACGTTATGAATGCATTTGTTTCTCAACAGTCACTCGTGGATTTTCTAACAAAGCCATCAAGTTGAAAATGAGCCTCATCGCTGAAAATGATTTTGTTGAAAAATCAGCATCCACTTGTTGCTCCATAATCCATTCAACGAACTCTTTTCGCAGTGCTTGGTCAGTTAGCTTCAGTTCTTGAGTCAATTGCACTTTGTATGCATGAAGATGCAAAGCTTTCGTGAGAATACGTTGTAGAGAGCTTCTCGAAATGTTCAATTCTTTACCAGAGTGTCGAACTAATGTTCCTGGACTTTTTGATTTAATCTCTTCACAGTTGATGAAGTTAAATCACTATTCCGACCATATTTTGTACGAACATTTGAGAACTGTAGCTGCCAAACTTTATTATTTTTAAAATATTGCTCAACAATGAAAACGCGTTGTTCTTTCGTGTAGCACTCCATTTTTAATAATCCTGAACTGTCAGCTGTCATGCTGTCTTTTTTTTTTGTTTCGTTGGCAACACTTTACCACACAAATGGCGCAAAATTCAAATCTTGCGTGAATTTTGTGACACCTTTACTTAACCCCAAAATCTTACTTTACATGTGTAAATAATACTTTATTTCCGTTAAGTATTCCAATAGTTTGCTGAACGTCGAAAATACCTGATGCAAAAATCTTTAAGTATTGGGCATTTTCCGATGAAATGGTGTACATCCTCTCATTCGCAAAGACTACGAGTACATAGGATTGGCAGATCCGGATGATGTGGCACGTAGTTCAAACAGATCAGTTTACCTCTTAATTTAAATATAGACAGGACCATCTTTGGTAGTCTTTCTGTTTCTGCGCCATAACTTTTTCAAGGAGTCTAAAAACAAAGGTGCAGTAACTGCCTTCAGATGTAACATGTAGTTGGGTGTGTTGGTCGGCAGTCGAAAAACTCGTCGAAAGTATCGGGAAAACTTTTCTACTGCTTCATTTGAAGAGTGTCCTCATACTTGGAGGCTGAGGTAGTATGGAATATGTGTGACGTGGGTTATGTACCTATCCCCAGTCGACTACCAACTTGGTTTCAATACTTGTTCATACTGAGATTGGCAGAGGTCAAAACTCCCAAGTACTTATATTCATGGACTATTTCGACTTGTTTTCCTTCAAATCCACTTCTCCACTCGGAAAAATCTCCCTCCATCACTTCCAAATACCATTATCATCGACTTCTCTAGGTTGATGAACAGATTTCACGTCCTGCAGTACACATTAACTGTATCATTAACTGCATACTATTCACAGTATCGGCAAAGAAAACCATATCATCTGCGAAGATGGAATGAATGAAATCATCTTTTGGTGTACAGTGCAAAAGCATTGTCGAATTATCCCAGAAAAGCATGAAAGATGCATCCCAGAGAAGCCTTCTAGATAAATTACACAGAAGGTCAAGACTACTTACATCGTTAAAAAAATTGTGAAGAATCATAGGAAATGAAATGGAAGGGAAGCGTTCTTTACCAAAGAATACTTCCATCATTTCGATGTTGAGATTCCACATCCCTGCCATATGGCATCTGTCAAATCCATCTGTCATTCATAGTGACAGGTAGTTAGTTCTTGGTCTGTCATTTATGGATGTTTAACCACCGCTCAACGCATTAACATTGTTGCCCCTTACACTACAAAAATAATAGTTCTGTAATATTTGCTTATGTGTAAGTTTAAGCCGATTTTTTAAACCAAATCTTTTTCAGCAATGAGGCCTATTTTTCGCTCGACGGTTAGATAAAGAAACAAAATTGCAGATCCAAATGTGGTCGTCGAGAGGCCATTGCGTCCACTACGGGTGACAGTTTGGTACACGCTGTGGAACGGTGGTGTGATCGGAACGATTTTTTTTTTTTTTTGAAAATAACAAAGGTGCCACTGTTGCGGCAATTCTTTGCACTATTGTCAAACAAAAACCATTTTTTTTTGGCCTGAGATAAAAGACATTGATGTGAGCGACATGTGGTTCCAGACGGTGCTACATGCCACGCAACCCAGGAAAACTTGGTTCTTTTGCACGAAAAGTTCCCCGGCCATTTAATTAAATTTCAATTTAGTAAAGAACGTGTGATCTGACCCCGTTGGATTTCTTATTGGGGAGCTATTCTAAAGTTTGTGTCTATGCAGACAATCCCCAAACTCTGGACCACTTACAAACGAATAGCCGTGAAGTTATGGCCGCAATACAGTCAGAAATGTGCCGAAAAGTCATCGAAAATTACATCACAAAAATCGAAGTTTGCAAAAACTCTCGTAGCGGTCATTTACCAGGTATAGTCCAGAACTTAAAACTGTGAATAAATCTTAAATATTTTTAATTTTATTTAAATCAAAATTTTAAAATACAAAATGGATTAGTGGAGGGCTTATGTTCCCTGCTGGGAAGGTAAAGGGTGGGCCATCTGTTGGTTCTTATAAAAAAAAAAAAAAAAACATTTAATATTTTCAAAGTTTTGTGCTTTATTGAAGAGAGTACACTTTCTGATTATTTATGGAAAATAATTTGCTTGGTAGTAGCCTATCCTCTCAACTCAATTTTGCAGTATATTGCCGATGGTTCGGGGCTCTATTTCACAAATAGCTCTATCAATATTGTGCTTAAGTGTCTGAGTCGTTTCTGAATTGTCAGCATAATATCGGTCTTTAACGGCAACCCGCAAATACAAACAGCGTCAAATCGCAGCTCCGCGAAGGACAAGCAGCATCACCAAAACGGCTGATTACACGATTATTGAACTTATTGGGCAAAAGATCGATTGTTGGACGGCTTATATGGCACCTTGTTGGAACTAGAGATCATCCAAGTTCATTTCCTCAGTTTCTGGCTAAACAAAATCGGTTATCATGCTTTTGTAGCGCTCTCCGTTGCTCGTAACATTGTTGCCATCTTCATCTTGGCTAATAATGCCGTCATTTCACAAACCACACCAAAAGTCACCCCCAGAGGATGCATTTGTTTCTCTAAGACTACGTGTGGGTTTTCAGAACCACGAACTTTCTTCATAAAATTGCGTACAGCAGGCACGGTTGGTGCCTTATTTCGACCGAAATTTCTTTCCAAAATTCACACAGTTTCGGCAACACAGCACTCACTTTGGAGGTTGTTTACACAGAACTGATAGACTGAATTTTTTTTTTGACATTTACAGGTAAAGGGGGAAATGTAGAGGTGACATGATACGCCAATCCGGTTTTTTAGATTTTTTCTGACGTTTGAAAATGTCAATCAATTGTCACTCGACAAAAGTGTATAAAAAGTAATTGTGACAAATAAATCCGCGGAGGTGTTCAGACAGGAACTGATAGTCCTGAACACGAAACGTCAAAAAAATCCAGTCCGCCAGTCCAGTGTGAACACCGTCTTGGAAATAAGTTTTCAACATTTCCCAACTTTGTTCAAGCGTAAATCGATTTGTGTCATACCGCGGTGTTTCTGTCAATTTTTTGAGCGCGAAAGACCTGTCAGTGTCAAAATAACGTGTAATTCAAAAAGCAACTACCAGATGGCTCACCCGTTATATTATAACTAGAGATGTAACGATTCCGATTCCGATTCCGATACCGATATATCGTCTGGTATATCGGCATGGCCGATATATCGGTATAGCCGATTATTTTCCAGCCGATATCAGACAGTTTAAAAAGCGGACGAAGCGACAGCAACATGAGAGTTTTTGCTGAGCAATGTATTTTTTCGCGCCTGGTTCACCTCCGCCGCGCATGACGTTTCGCCATCTCACTCTCACTCGTTCCTAAAAAAAAATTCTATCCGATATCAAACAGTTCGAAAAACGCGCGAAGCAACGTGGCAACACGGCAGTGTTTGCTGAGCATTCTATTTTTTCGCGCCTGGTTCCCTCGCCTGTCGGTTTTGTCAGTCTAAGTAGAAAACCGTTGCTAGATTGACAATATAAATTCGCGCGTGCTTTAATAAAAAGTGATTTGAGGAGTATCAAATTGTTTTAAATACTTTAAGTAAAATGGCGACGCCTTTAAAAGGTACAAGTTTCATCTGGAATCATTTTGAAATAAAACAGGATGGTGACTTGTTTGTACTGCAATGTCAGCGTTTCTCGTGGTTTCATCCAAGGGCTACACGACAACAGACATGTGGACACACGTAAAGCGCTATCATGAGTTGGAAAACTACGCCCATCTACCTTAAAGATCGACAGTGGTCCACCACTTAAAAAACAAGCAACTTTAGAACACATTTTGGAAAAAAGTGTTATGTACGATACTGAAGACTCTAGAGCAAAAGCGGTCACACAAGCAATTGCTGAACAAATATGTATAGACATGGAGCCGTTTGATTTAGTTAATAAACAGGTGTTTCAACGCACTATTAAACAGTTGTGCCCAAAATACAAAATGGTTTCCCGTCCCCATATTTCAGAAAATGTGATACCAGACATGTACTGCCGTGTAAAAAACAAAATAACAGATCTATTGCAAGAACTTCCCCACATAATTGTCACGACTGATTTATGGACGAGCGACGCTGCTTCATCCGTTAATGATTTTATAAGTCTGACAGCTCACGGACTAGATAAGAATTTCGAACTGAAGACCTACTGCCTAGAGGTATTCCCTTTTGAGGGCGAAAAGCATAGCGGTGAAAACATAGCTCAAAACTTACGTCAATTGTTTCAAGATTGGAGAATCAACGAACAGGTTCGAGCTGTAGTGACAGATAATGCACCGAACATGGGCCTTGCTGTAACACTAGTGGGTATATAACGTATCAGATGTATGGCGCACTCTATACAATTAGTGCTGAAGAATGCGATAAATCGAGGAAGAGAAAATAGATGACATAATTAAAAAGGCGAGATCTATAATTGGCCACTTCAGTCACTCAACATCAGGTCGCAAAATCCTCACAGAAATGCAAAAAACTCACAACGTTCCTTATCACGTGCTTATCCAGGATGTCAGTACTCGCTGGGATTCTACACTTCAGGCTCTTAGAAGACTTAAAGAGCAGCGCGTTGCAGTTCAAGCTTCTTTACATCATGTGAAATGTAGAACAGAATTGGCTACAAAAGAGTGGGTATTGCTGGAACAAATTGTGTCGACCTTAACATATTTTGAAGAAGCTACAAAATCTATAAGTGAAGAGTCTGCTTGCTTGTCTGACGCTATATCTCTAATTAACAGTTTGCTAAAAGTTGTAGAACAGATCAAGGATCAACAGATTGCGATGGCAGTGACAATTATAGCCCAGGATATTCTACTTTTGTGGGAAATTTGATAGCCGGAATCAATGACAGATTTCGTTATTTGGAGAGTGAGGAGTCATTTATTTTAGTAACAACATTAGATCCACGCTACAAATTGCGTACATTCGCTCTACAATCTACATGCATTCTGGCGAAAACAAAACTTATCTCGTTAATTACAAATACAAACAGGGATAATGTACCTGTAGAGTCACAAAGAGATCAAGATCAAGACAAGATTTTTACAGGTATCTGGAGTGCTTGTGACATTTTGATTAAAGATGCAGAAGAAGAGGAGCCTTTATCAAACATGTCTACTCATCCTGAGCAAGAAGAGGTGGAATCTTATTTAAAATGTCCAAATATTCCAAAAAAAATCAGATCCAAACAACTATTGACGCTATGAAGAGAAATTCCCAAATTTAAAAAAGCTTGCGCAAAAGTACCTTTCTTACCAACTAAGCTCAGTTGCATCAGAATGTCTTTTTTCAACCGCAGGCCTCATACAAAATGATTTGCGTAACAGATTATCTGCAAATAATTTGAAAAAACTTTGCTTTCTGAACAAAAATCTGCCAAAAGTGGACTTTAATTATTAACTTTATCTACCGGTTTATTACTTTGTGTATGTAATGACAATTACTTGCTTAATAACTTAGCTTACTTGACAATAATTCTTATCTTAATAAATAATATCTTTGAATTTTTTAATTTTTATTAATTTATTGTTACACTCAGGGTTATACAATATATACAAACGCCCTCTTTATTATATACTTGATTTATTATCTAACGGGTGGTTAAATTTTAAGGGCCGATGTTGAATGTGAACCACACCTAAACGTCAAGTTTTTTTCTGCATTTCATTTGACATTTCTCAATTTCAGACTAACTCAATTTGAACCATGGAAAGATACACAATCGAGCAACGCGTTAAAGTTATTCAGGCTTATTATGAAAATGGGCGTTCAAATCAAAATGCATATCGAAGAAAATCATCTTCAGTGATGAAGCACATTTTCACCTCAGTGGATTCGTCAATAAGAAGAATTGCCGCATTTGGGCGAATGATAATCCAAGAGTGATTGTCGAAAAACCAATGCACCCACAAAGAGTGACTGTTTGGTGCGGTTTATGGGCTGGCGGCATCATCGGGTCGTATTTTTTCCAAAATGAGGCCGGTCAGGCAGTTACTGTGAATGGTGTTCGCTATCGTGAGATGATAACGAACTTTTTATGGCCCGAATTGAAAGATATGGATGTGGACGATATGTGGTTTCAACAGGATGGTGCCACTTGCCACACAGCTAACGAAACAATGGCTCTTTTGCGCGACAAATTCAATGGCCGTGTTATCTCACGTGGTGGCGATGTCAATTGGCCGCCAAGATCATGTGATTTGACACCGTTTGACTTCTTTCTTTGGGGTTATTTGAAAGAAAAGGTGTACGTCGATAAGCCAGCAACAATTCAAGAGCTAAAGGATGAGATAATTCGGCACATTAACGGCATAGAACCTCAATTATGCCTCAGCGTCATTGAAAATTTGGACCATCGGATGGAGGTGTGCCGCCGAGGTCGCGGCGGCCATTTGGCCGATATTTTGTTCCATACATAACTGAACCATACCAATATTATCATAATAAAAAGAAATGACAGTAATTTCCTAAATAATTTGAGTTTTATTCAAAATCAACATCGGCCCTTTAAACTTAACCACCCTTTACTAAGCTATCGATATCGGTATCGGTATTGGTATCGCCGATTTTTTACTACAGTAATCGGTATCGGTATCGTATCGGCCAAACTATGTATCGTTACATCCCTAATTATAACATTAAAAGTGAAGACACGACTTCGTATCTGCAATACAATTTTTTTCCCGCAACTGACCTAAAGAATCATTCCCATGCGGATTGATTTTTAATACGAAACACCCTGTAGGTACACAAGTGCAAGTGCGATGCAATCGTATCCTGCATGTTTTTTTTTTGTATGTAAAAAAAAAAGTCTATAAACGCTGTGCGAATATTCATCGATTCAATAAACAATTAAAATAGAAATAAAATAAATTTAAAAACTCACCTTGAGGATCGATCATCAATGGATAACGATTTGCATTCGCCACTATAATGCCATTCTCCACGGAAAAATTATCCGATGGTAGGCCAGCCAATGACCATGCACGAATCTGCATTGGATTTCCCAAAGTAGTGGCCAACGAGAATTTCTCTGTGCACGGTATTTTCTTTTCGATACACAATGCATTCCAATCAGAGAGAATGTTTACACGGTACTGCGAATGATGAAATGATTGCATATAGTTAGACAGGACTATAATTTGCTTTTTTTTTTTTTTTTTTTTTATCTAATTATCCTGCCTCGTGTAGTGAAGTTCTATTGTATTCTTTCGCGAGGACGATGATGGTGAGAGGATGATGTATGATTCTCTGGGAACTGTGGTGCGTTCCTACAGACTAATTAGATCATTTGCGGAACGTTTGTTTTTCCTTAGTAAATGTTTGCATGAACCAGGAACGATACACACTTCTATGAATGCATAGCGTATAGGTAGATATCGTTGTAGCGGAATCCTTCTGTGGAATTAATTTACTCTTTGGGAAAATTGGTTGGATGAACAGGAAACCGGGCAAACCAATGGGAATGTTCTCTAGTTGAGTTATTGGCTAAGAACAGTGGGATTTATTGGATAATTAGTGCGGGGATTTGTTTCCTTTCGTTTTTTTTTTTTTTTTTTTTCTACGATGTGTAGTCATCGTATGGAGCGCGTTAATATTTGAGCACAGATCCTTTTTTGATGCCATAATGCAATTGAAATGTTGAGAACGTGTGCTCATTATGGAGTAGGCAATTGAGGTAATTACTTAGGCATGTAGCAGAGGATGGTAGTAATTAGAATGTGGTTATAGAGCGTACAAGAGCTTCGTATCGAAACTCTAGGGGAATTCTGTAAAAGCGAATATGTAGGCTTCTAGGATTTTTTTTTAAAGCAACAATTAAATGTGTAAATGAAGTACTATTGCATTGGAAATACCTAATTGATTTCAATCAATTTAACTATCACCATTGTTTGAACGCAACAATATTCCAATTTTCAATAAATAAAACTGACTGTTAATCTATTTACCCCAAACGTGATGGTATCCACATCAAAGAGATGAAAAAAAATCCATGAAATACACAATATTCGAAATATTTAGCCACAATACTGATTATTTACAGAGTTAAAAACAGGAAAAAAAAACTGCTAACCAATATTGTAATTACAGTGCAACATGTCCGCAGTAACACGTGTGGCTATAATTTTATAATTGCCACTGTCCTCCTATTACTTTAATTTTTTGTTTAATAAAAATTAATATCCGCGGGGGTTTCCGCGGGTAATTGTCGGAAAAATTCCGATACAAAAAATTGATTAATAAATTCGATACAGAAAAACCCATGGTACTATTGTGCTTCGATTAATAGGGTATACTCTGCAGAGACCGATAGTTGAAAAGGGAAATAATTTATAGTTTAATACGAGCATTGTAAAAACTAAACAATAGAAGATGCTTTTGAAATCAAGGAATCAGTCGCAGGCATTTTTCTAGATATCGAAGGGGCATTTAACAATGTTAAAACTCAAAAAATTGTGGAGGCACACCGTCGCACATTGCTTTCGGCAGACACTTGGAGACGGATCGATGAGCGTACAGCAATAAAGGCTCGGATTGCAGCGGCCTCAGCAGTAGAGAGAACCGAGTTAGAAACCCAGTACCGTATGAAGAAGAAAGAAGTGCAGCGTAGTGTGAGACGTGACAAACGTCAATATATCGACAAATTGGCTTCTAGGGCTGAAGAAGCAGCGAGCAGGTGCGATAGTAGGACTGTTTACAGCATCACCAAGGAGCTCATTGGTGGTCGAAACTCCAAACAACACCCGGTGAAGAGTCTGGACGGTAACCTCCTAATTTCGGATGAGGATCAGCTCAATAGATGGAGAGAACATTTTGCTTCAGTGCTAAATCACTTAGACGATGGCGATATGATCTCAAATTCGAATGAGTATTTATACGCACGGCACCTCCCAGCAAAACAGAAATTAAGGCAGCAATCAAGTCCCTCAAGAAAAACAAAGCGGTGGGTATTGATGGCAACCCTGCCGAACTGTTTCAAGCGGCGCCAAACACATCAGCAGATCTGCTGTATCCGCTAATACAGAGAGCTTGGGATAGCGAACAATTTCCACAGGAATGGAAAAAGGGGATGATCATTAAGCTTCCGAAAAAGGGAAACTTGATGGAATTCGGAAACTGGAGAGGTAGCCAATATAATAGCAAAAATAATTCTGGACCGAATTAAAGAGCATTTAGATTCAACTCTCGACGTCGAACAGGCAGGCTTTCGCGCTGGATCCTCCTGCATCGACCACATAAACACCTTACGGATCATAATTGAACAATGCGTTGAGTTCAGATCTCCGCTACATCTGTTGTTTATTGACTTCGAGAAGGCTTTCGACAGCTTGAATCGAGATGCTATTTGGCTGGCCTTGCGCAGGAGAGGCATCCCGGAAAAACTTATTGCTATTATCAAGGCTACAAACGAGGGCGGTAAATGTCACGTCTTACACAACGGTAAGGTGTAAGAGGAATTTGGTGTCCAAAGTGGAGTACGCCAAGGATGCATACTGTCACCACTATGGCTCTTGGTGGTTATCAGCGATGTACTCCGTGCATCATTGACGGAAGGAATTCGTTGAACTATGACATTTTACCTTAAACACCTAGACTACGCTGACGAAATTTGTCTACTTTCACATCGGATAAGGGACCTTCATCTAATGGCCCATAATCTAGAAACTGAGGCAAACTAAGTGGGGCTCAAAATAAACACGGCCAAAACAAAAGCCCTCAGCACTGCCAACACTAACGCTCAACTTAACATTGCCGGACAGTAAGTCGAAAAAGGAAATGTGGTCTCGGCTAATCGCGGTGGCACCCAACTGGACGAATGCAGTAGAATCGGGAAGGCTAAAGCTGCGTTCGGTATGCTATCCACAATCTGGAAAAGTAATGTTATCAGCTTAAGAACCAAGCTGCGACTGTTCCGCTCTAACGTAGAATCGGTACTGCTGTATGGGTGCAGTACCTGGAAGGTGGACACCACTAACACATGCAGGCAGAAGTAGAAAGTGGCAGTGGATTGGACACACCCTACGGCGCAAAGACAACTCCATTGCGAAATACGCCATGCAGTGGAATCCGCTCACCCAACCAGGCAGAATAGCGGGTCGCCCTAGGCAAACATGGCGCAGAACAGTTGAGGAGGAATCGAGCTCTATAGGAATGAGTTGGAGGCAGCTCAAACGCGTTGCAGAAGTACGAATAATATGGCGCGCATGTGTGGTTGACGCCCTATGCCCCCCGAGGGGTTAAACGACCTAACTAAAACTCAAAAAATTGTGGACGCACTCTCGATATACTGTATTAAACCAAATAATAAACAATTGGCTAGAACACACGCTAGCAAATCGCATCATCACAGCTTCACTGGGAGACGAAACAAGAAGGTATCCCCCCCTGTGATGTATCTCCTTTTCTGTGGGTGCTCACAATGGACAACCATTTAAAGGCACTATATGGAACCTGTGCGAAATGCGTAAGCACCTGAGAGCTTATGCAAAACACTCTACGAATCATTAGAAAATGGGCGGATTACTTCTTTACAAAGAAAACGAAAACTAGTGACTCTCGCATTCCACAACTCAGAGGAGCACATCACTGCAACTCTGTAACAGCGTCAAGTACCTGGGCATAATATTGGACAGGAAACTGACCTGGAGAAAGAACCTGGATACCGAAGCTAAAAGTGCATATTGGATATGCAGGAGGACAATCAGGAAGTCATGGGGCTTGAAACCGAAACAGGTCCACTGGATATACGAATGCGTAATAAAACCTAACATGTTCTACGGAGTAGTTGTATGGTTGCCAGTGACTAGCAAAAAGTATGCAAGAGACTTGATAACAAAGGTGCCACGTATGGTCGCTTGGGTATCACAGGAACACAATCCTCAACATCAACCGCGGCCATGGAAGCGATCCTAAGCATCCTACCAGTGCATCTCGAAGCGAAGAAGATTGCTGGTCTGTCAGCCGCAAGGCTTAGAATCACCGCCCTTTTCAATGAAGTCGCTAACACGGGACATCGAAAATCACCAAAATGATAAGAGAAATGACACCACTCATCGACTGTTCCAGTGATGTCGTTGTTGAAAAATCTTCTACGTTTACCAACAGCTTCGAAACAATTTTCCTCACAAGAGAATCCTGGACGAACAGAAGTACGACAAGAAACTCCAACGGGTCATCGGTATACACAGACGGCTCTAACATATCAGGGGAATTAGGGGCTGGCAACTTTTGTGCTAATCCGCCGATTTAACTTGCTATTCACCTAAAACCAGTTGTAATGGTTTGGAGTCCTTGCAATTATGAAAGCAACAGAAATACTCGCATAAGATACCAGCGAAAAGAGGCAAACAGACATCTGCTCGGACAGCAAAGCAGCATTTAGCGCGATCATAAACCCCATGTCGAAATCACGACTAGTAAGGGAGTGCAAAACTAAATTGAACGTACTTGCCAGACGCAATAGAGTCCGTCTTACATGGGTACCGGGGCATGAAGGGTTACCGGGTAACGAAAAGACAGATGAACTGGCAAGAAAAGGAGCGAATGACACAGACTATAGGGGTCCCTCTGGCAACTATTAAAACGATAATCAATGAGAAGATACGACAGAAGTTCAATAACTACTGGACGAATCTAGATACTTGCAAAGTGGTAACAGATCCGTGGTAACAGAACCGAGTAACAACACAGCAAAAAGAGCTTTCAACTCAAGCAGAACACAGTTAAGAGCGATAGTGGGAATTTAGAACAGGGTACATCAATCTGAATAAACGTTCGTTCAGACTAGGACTAACTGATACAACAATCTGAGGAGGAGGAGGAGGAGGGAGAAGATATAGAACACTTCCTCTGCCACTGCCCTGCAACAACGAGGTTAAGACTGAAGATACTGGGAATCCCCAAGGATAGTCGATCCAACACACTTCAGTATGGAAGGGATCGGTGATATATTGGAGTTCGCTGACGAACAAGACGATTTCCCGATCACTATATGACATAGTCTCCTTTTGATACTCCCCATGATCCTAATACCTACTCGTACATCCCCTCTCAACACATAATTCCCACATCACAGTAATATTCCTACAGTTCGACAGATGAGGGGAACACAACGGGCCCAATGGAGGACTAAGTTAAGAGCATAAGCTCACCCTCTTAAACCAACCAACCAAACTAGACTCTAGTATAATCAGAGAGATGAGTGAAAGTTAGGCATGTTCATGAGGAAGGGGTGCTGTGGAGTAGGACATCTCGGAGTACGCATTGTTTGAGTTGCGCAACATTCTTGACAAAAGTTCCTGGTGACCATAATTAGTACGATGAGGGGATAGACCAAATACGGGGACAGACCCAAGGTTCCAGTGGTGCGGGACAATCAATATTACCAGCTAACAGCTGATGGATACAAAGTATGTCGGCAACATCACGACGTTGTTTCAATGACTGTAAGTTAATCAGTCTAAGATGATGGAAGGTTACGGACGTCAGCCAATGATACGAGTAGACCGGGTATGGCGAAGTGACTGAACTTGTGCTAGACAATTTCGGGTCTCAGTGTAGAGGGATTTTGTAACGTATGGGTTCCAGACATCATTTGACTTGACAGTATTTCTAAAAGTCAAGTGCTAAGTTAGCTTTGGTTATGATATTGTCGATGTGCGAACGAAAGTTGAGTTGACTATCGTAGATGACACCCAAATCACGTGCTAACGTGACAACAAGTTTGTCGCGTATGAAGTGGAAGGAGTCACTTGCGAGAGTAGGTAAGAGAGTGGCATATGTTGACAGTACCATATTCAGGTCATTCTGCAGAAGGCGAAAGTCAGCAGTAGACGATATACGTTTAAAGATTTTCATGTCATTAGCGTGGACTAGAAGATCGGAGCTCCTAATCATACGTTAGGCATCATATATTGTAAGGATAAAGATCATTGGTACAATATGGCTGCCCTGAGGGACCCCCAAGGTTGCTTTAATTGGATCCGAGACTGAATATTTAACACGGACTTTGTACTGGCGGTCTACTAGGTAGGATGCTAATTAGATACTTCGTTCTTGCACCCTTTTCTTGTGGATAGAGGTTATGGAAGCGTCCTTCCATAGTTTAGGAAAACCTCTTTGGGAGATTGCAAGGTGAGGTAGGACAGTCAGGGGCATATCAGATGATTCACACATTTTTTTTTTTAAACTATGGCTGGGTATCGTTCTTGATTTCTTTTTTTTCTAATTAACAACCATTGATTGTATTCACGGAGTTAAGGTCACCTTCTTCCTCTCTCACTGCCTTTCTCTGTTAGGGCCACACAAGTCGGTTAGATCACAAGTTTTGTCAAAGTAAAGAAAGCTATTTATTTCAAGGCTGGCTGGTATCTAATAAGAGTAGTGAACTTTCCAGAGCAATCAGAGTTAATACTGGTCAACTGTAGGTATTAACAGATGGCAACCCATTTTCAAGTTTTTCGTAGAAAACTACTTGTCAGTTCAGTGTTGACGAGCTTAGGTGATCGGCTGCCATACATTAGACCCAAAAATCTGCCACCTATAGTGTGGTCATCGTCTCTACAGGTGCCGCAGGTGGTTTTTTCACTTAAGCTTACTACACTGAGGTGCTTGGCAACATTTTGTTTCTGCTAAGAGACATCAAGGATTATCCTGCTTTTTAACAGGCGTTTTGTTCATAGAAAACCCAACCGAGGCCGAAGGACGACCCAATGTGGGTTTAGTTCGTCGAAGAGGCACTAAACAAGACTCGGTTTCGGTTTTTTTCACAGAGTTTAAAGTGTTTAGCAGTGCTTTAAGCGCTACCTAGCTGTCGGTACAGACGCAGATACTCCGCTACTTTCACCAGTTCTTGACCATATTTATAGTTCGGATGAACAACACAAGTTCTTGCTTGGAAGACAGATGATGCTTGCTTAATGAAAAGTTAAAGCCTAATGCTGTCCCCTTCGACGAAGGCAGACAAAGCACTATGCCCTTCTTATCCCTCTTTAAACAACCGATTACTGTCATTTCCGCAGCAGGAATGCCGACAAAAGCTAGTAGTTCTAGATTTCTCAAAAATCTACATGAGAATTAAGGATTCACTAGCAACTATTCAGAGCAATAATTATGGGATTAACCTGCCAGAACAACGCGTGGAATATATAAAAATATATGCAAAACCCATGAAAAACTTCCGTCGAAGTCGAATTGTAAATAGCGCTAGAGTCCAGACAATTATCTTTAAGCAACACAATATACAGTTCGAATAGACGTGTGATTACGTAAAAATTGCTCTACGTAATGCTAAAACCCACCAGCGCGCGGTCGCAGTGATATATCTCACAAAGGTCAAACAATCTAGGATGCTAGGAAGTTAGACCGGAATCCAAAAAAAACTGTTCACTCTAACGACAAACTACGAGTAATATCGCCCTAAAAATGCTGCAAATATACAAATATAATCGAGAATGGCACCATCCACCCTGCATATTTTTTTTTTCCATTCAAAATGTTTATACAACTTCAATACCTCAATATTGGCTCAGATCAAAGGCAGTGCCACCCCCATAATCACCATCATCATCATCATCATAGCCAACTCCGTCATTCCGATAGCAATTGACATTCATCAGGACAATGTCATGGTATTCAACTAGCACAGGCGGGGAATCCTTCCCCACTCATCTCCACTCCTAACAACAAAGCTGGAGTAAAAAAAAAAACAAAAAAAAAAAAAAAAACCAACAAATGTATCTCACTGTGTTGATTTATGTTATATCGAAATTAATTTCCAGTCGATTGAAGCAAATGAAAAATACAACATCAACATTCAGCTTTATACCCTTGTGCCCTCTCATTCATTCTAAGGTGACGTGTTGCGGGAGACTATTCAAAGCCTCAAGGCCTCATATCTCCCGCCCTCGCCCACATAGCAATGGGATAAAAAAGCGCGACGCAAAAATCCAATCAATTTCGCGGATTTTATTTGCTTACCTCAGTTGGGAAAAATCCCAAATACGCAATGCAGCCGGCGGCTAAGAGCACATCACCGACAATATTGTGAATTGATTCATGCAAACGATTTGCCGTTTCCGACCAGCGAGTCTTCTCGCCGCCCAGTCCGCCCAGTAGCTTTTCCGCTCTGAAAAATATCATTTTAAAATGAAAAAAAAAAGACGAAAAATATGTGTCTGCACGAAAAATGGCATAATAATAAATTATACATTCTGCATCACAGGAACACGACTCAGATTCAGAATACGAGTAAAAGTATCTGCTGTGCCTGCCACTTGCCTGTTCAATCTCTTTTCACAATTATCAATGTCATCTTCGAGTCGTTTTTTCTCGCGTGACTTCTCCGCAAAGTAATCGTTTAGTTTTTGCAATTTGTCCAGAACTTCTTGCAGCTCTGCTCGTTTAGCGTTGAGCTTTTCCATTTGCGAACTCAATTCATCTTCAGCTTCGGCTAAGGCGAGTTTCTTGGGTGCAACGATTTTTGCCACCTTGTCGTAGACATCCATGGCTCGCACCCAGTGGCAAAGACCCTCACAGGCTGTCGATGCACTTTTGATTTTCTCCGGAATGAAATCACGATCACAAATGTATCTGAAAGAGAGAATGAAAAACAAATATAGAAAGCCTTATAGATAGTCTTTGTAGGGAAAATTGTATCGGGATCTACATATAATCTGTCAGAGACTTCCTTAAGATACATTTTCCAAATTTTCTGTTAACTTAAAAATAGCCAAGAACTCACTCACTCACTCTTATACTTAATCCCTTAGGGTATATTCATTTTGACACATCCCTATAGTTTTAGACCCCCAAAAGTATAAATACAAGGTGGCGCAAAAGTAATGACTCAAACTGATTTAGCTATAGCTTTTTTTCTAAATTGAAAAAACGATGATTTTATTTTTTATTATTTTTATCTGGATCTTGGATTAAGGACTAAAGATGATATCGTTCAAATGTTCGCCTCCACCGTTTATACAAATTTGAGCCCTTCTTATGGCATTTCCCATCACACTTCTCAATTGTTCCGCCGGTATGTGTCTTTCAGTGCTGTGAGAGTCTCTGGTTTGTTCACATAGACCAATGACTTCAAATAGCCCCAAAGAGAGAATCTTGGAATGGTTAGATCGGTTGATCTTGTGGGCTGATGTAAGTAGGCAAAATGGGATATAACACGGCCTGGAAAAAGGTCTTCACTTTTTTTGTTTTTTTTATAATTTGCGCGCGCCAAAGAGGATATAAATACTCTTATACTATTACAGGACACGGGCGTTGTGAAGAGAGAAAGAGTGAAAGAAAGATTTGGTGTAGTGGTTTGAAACTCAGATGGGATTAAGTTTCTGCAAACTCCAAGGCAAGCGCCCAGATAACTGGGGAGCTTGTTCGTTTTGCTTTTGTCGTTGCTAATGATTCACAGTATTTTTTTTCCATCATCTTGATGTCATCATCACGATGAAGTTGCATTTTCAGCCATATGACCACCTTACTGCCAGTGTTATGCCTTCGCAGTAGAGTTGACTTAGCTTTCGCAATTGATCGACTTTTTTATTTATTTCATGCGAAATAAATAGATGATTATTGACATCAGGATTTGAACCGTGAACCAACAGCGTGACAAGCGATGATGTTACGACTACACCACATCCACCATTGTGTCGCACGCTGTGTGCATCTTATTGAAATACAATACATATGCTCCAACCCCAATGCATTCAATTCGGGTATCAAAAAGTCACGTAACATGGTTCTGTTACCACGTTGCCAGCAGGGTCTTCGAAAAAGTTGGGTCCAATCACCCTTTCAGTACAGAGCCGCACCACATAGCAACTTTCAGTGGATATAAAGGGAATGCTTGAATAACACGCGGGTTTTCAGTTCCCCTAAAGGGGCTATTCCCCTTGTTGACATGTGCGAAGAGGTGGAAATGTGTTTCGTCACTCGTGTTTAATTTTGAAGGAAAATCGTCCTCTTCATAGTGAAGACGTATGGTGCCCTGGCTGTATTCCAGACGAGCTTGGTTTTCTGCGAGCAGCAGCTAATGCTCCATCTGGGAATTATCTTCACGTCTTTTACCAAAATATGCTGCAGAGACCGCTTAGGAATGTCAAATTGCGTAACCTGTTGTCTCGTTGATGTTTCCAAATACTTCTCCACATCCTCGCGCACAACGTCAATATTCTTAACCGAACGGCGAGGAAATCTTCAATGAAATTCACGTTGTGTTCTTATCACTGATGAATTTATCCCCAAAGAAAGCATACCGTTTCATATATAAGCATACCGTTTCAAAGCATATCGTCTTTCGTTTTGCATCTGTTTACAACGCAACTGTCAATATGACGATGACAGGAGACGCCATTTCCAAAAATCAATAAATCAATTCATATAGGGTCATTAGCCATGTCAGTCTGTCTGTCTGTAAGTCATCAGTTCTTGGGCTTTAAATTTTCAGCTAGGAATATATAATTTTATACATAAGCTTTTTAGAATCCGAAGTAGTACAAATGACAAACACATCGACTTTTCACAAAAATTTGAAAAATATATTGTACATATGTGCATGCATTAAACAGAGTCACGCCTACCTTTTTGGGGGCGTTTTCTTAGAATAAATAAATAAGTTGTACTTTCTTAAAGCTATTTACTCGTACGGTGATGGCCAAGTCTTATAATGAATATTTAGTCAGAAGGCGTGAATTTTGGTTACATATGGTTGCAGCCACGCCAACTTTCTTTTTAACAAAAATATCTACAAAATGAATGACGAAAATGTCCTCTGAGCAGAAAGATATCTTGGTATTTTAATTAAAACGTTTACGTCCATTTTATTAGGAATGAGTTTGAAGATGAGAGATAGGATATCCTACGAACCGTTCCAGGTGGACTACATCTTCTCTGCTCGTCTTTTTTTTATTTTTCAATATTTAGAAAGTAGTAGATTTTCGGAAAGTTTAAGCACCACTGTAACCGAAATGTACGCGAACACTATACTCGTTTTTTTTTTTAAAGTGATGTGAATATTTGTATGCAACAATTATATTCAAATAATTCTACACTCCTCGACAACTAGTTGAGTCACCTCCCTTATTTAATTACCCGCGACAAGTGGTTGAGACAGGGTTGGGTTTTTTGAAATAAAAACAAAATTTGGAATACTATTACAACGGTTTTATTTTTTTTTTTAGTAATGAGTACTTCCTCCCTCATTACTTATCATACTCGTACAACCTCTAACATTCTTGATGGAAGATATTTAAAAAGTTTTTTAATTAATTTTCGTGGGATTTTGTCCCATTGTGATACGACAGCTCTGGAGAGATGCTGACCAATGAAGAACAGAAACGCTGTTACGCTCGAAGTACTCTTTTACCTTCCGGGCTATGTGGTTTGCTGTATTATCTTGTGACAGGATGAAATTTTCGCCGAATTTGTGTTGGTTATGGTGCACGATCTCTTTGTCTAAGATCTTAAGGTAGTCGTCACTTTTCATCCTGCCGTTTACAAAGCGGATATTGGTCTTATTTTGGTATGATATTCCTGCCCAAATCATGACTCCACCTCCGTCTTGTTGTCGTCATCTTAAAAACAGCTCGTCCTTCGTCGAATCATGAAAATAATGACGAAATTCGTCAGGTCTGTCAAGGCAAAAGCGTTTCTCATCGGTGAAGATGACAGCACTCCAATCCCTGCTGATATCGTGATTTCCCTTGTTGTTGCTGTATAATTTATCGCTTCTTTTAGTAGGGACCGCCGATCTACTGGTGTATTTTCGTCCAGATACGTATCTTTCCAGTAATTTTTTGGATCCTTTAAATAGTTTGAAACAACTGTACGACCGCGGCTTAAAAATGTTGCAATTTTATTGACGAAATATCCCTCTTGGCGCATTTTTTTAATGTTCTGGAGATCTTTCGAGATCCCATTGTTTAAATACTTTCATTTAAATCAAATCCGGAAAACTGACTAACAACTCACACTGCGAATGGAATCCGCAACTGAAATTTCAAAGAATTTATACCCTGTCTCAACAACTTGTCGCGGGTAATTAGGGACAAATTGCAAATTCCAAGAAAATTAAGGGAACAAAGGGATTTGTGATGATTAGAATCTTCTTAGAAATGGGCAATGATTACCTAACAGCAAGATTTGCAGCACAAATAGAACAAATTTATCGAGAAACGCTGAAATCAGGGGGGCGTCTCAACCAGTTGTCGAGGAGTGCATATCCTAAATTTTGTTTTCATTTATGCATGGGATTTTGGGGGATTTTGGATTTCGAAAAAAAAAAAAAAAAAATTAAATAAAAATTTCGCCCCACAATCTAACACCTTAAGTGACTTCAGCTCGGAAGGACGAGGCCATAAGGGATTAAATACTTAGACTCTGAATAGGGTGCCCAAGTCGAAAGTAGTTAGGAAAGTACGAGTATAAAGATGGTTGAACAAGCATATCTGTAATAGCACCGAACTGCGATGACAACAATGAAATCTAGAACCAAGGCACAGATACTCAAGAAGCAGCACAGGACCAAGTTCCAGCAGCTAGTGAATGGGCCTCAGAAAGAGAGGAAGAGGATGAGTGATGAAAAGACCGAAGAATTTAAAGTCAAAACCCACCACGTAGAATTAAACAATGATCGTAGGCTCTCTGCCAGATTGATGTAAAAGATTTTTTAGCTAGCTTGTTCAGCTGTTGAGTGGATGCCTTTAAGTTTAGATAGCTACAACTTTAAAATCGGTTAGTTTTGCAATCGTCTATGTATCAATTAAGCGAACCAAGCCTTGTGGAGTTTCCTTAATTTCGTGTAACCGAAAATCAATTAATCTAATGCAGCGTACAAACTTACTGCCCGAACACAATGGTGAAGCTAAAGATGCAGTACGCAGCGTTGTCAAAGTTGAAATACACGTACTCCCTATAGCACGGACACAATGCGAAGTTGCAGCTGAAGAACGAAAAGTAGCTGCAGCACAAGTTGAGTCAACTTCAACTTCCGAACGAGCTGCACAACTTTTTGACAGTTACAAAAAAAAAAAAAAAAAAATGGCAGAGCCGTCACGGAAAAATTCATAGCATGCGATTTCTTCTTCCTCAGTCATTATTATAAGAATTATAATTATGAAATCCACAAAAAAAAACATTTCCACGAAATACAGAGCGATTAGCTTTCCTTTTTGATAGCTTGAGCAATCGAGCTGCGCTTCACCATTGTGTACGTCATTGCTACTTCAGTGAGCGTTTTATTTGACAGTTTGTACTACAGTGATTTCAACTGCTGCAGCGCTTCTCCAGTTAACTGCCTGAACACAATGCACGGTAGCTGTGGCGTAGTAGTAGCACTAGTATGCGCTGTCAAATGGTGTGGCGGTGCACTCATAAAACTAGGCCACAATGGTGTAGCGCGTTATGTCAAATTAATTGTCACTTGAAACGCAGCTGATATCTTTAATATTTTTTCTTGTATTAAAAAGTAAATTATATCTGAAATAAAATGGATGAAGAAGAAGTTGTATTTTTACTGATTGTAGTTTAGATGTGCTATCTTGCATACAAGCTACTGAAATAGAAAAAGCGGAGATGGTGGGTGCGCGCTTTGTATCAGGAAAGGAGTTCCAAAGGTTTCTTCGAGACCACGTTTACTTTTAGGAAAAAACATATCTCCCTTTCCCACAATATTTCCCTTTTTTCACAGATTCAATTTTTCATCGTCGCCTTCTTCCATTTTTTTCTATTTTTAGCGAGCTGTCAAACTTGTAGCGCTACAAAAGTTAAAAGTAAACCAACTCGTACAACCGCTACAACTACTCATTGTGGACGCATTGAGTTTAAATATATTTCTACTTTTGACACCTCTTACTACCATGACGCGCTACGCCACAGCTACCTCATTGTGTTCGAGCAGTAAGACTTGCTTGGACAGGTCTAGGCCCACGAGCAAATTCAGTTCTCAAGCTTTGCTCGACTGAAAACTGACGGAGTTTAATTTGTTGAGCAAGTGCGAAGGTAAGTATGAATGTATGGATGAACGTGACTCATGGACTTAACAAGAGATCTTCATTTTAAGTCGGGCGATTTTCAGAGTTATTTAAGGACGGATGCAAATGCTGTCTAAGAATGTGGACTACTGAGCGAGAAACTCAGATTTGAGTCCCGAAAACACCAAAAGGTTTTCTCACAGTCCCATGTCTTGCGAACCTCTGGCAAACATCCGAGAATAAAACTGGTACAAGTATGCTCATCCTCATCGGAGACAACAATAAATTTAAGGTCCTTTCCATAGAGCGCAGCATACAGCTCTGAGCTTTGCTGGGCATTTTAAGGGGAGCCTACCTTTGTCAAGTTCTAGATTTCAAACAAGAAAAGTAAGCAGATATTAAGCTTGTTCGAAATTAAAATCTTTTCCCGGATACCTATTTGGTCCTGTCCGCGAGAAGTTCAAATGATCTCTCTGAGCTATGTTTTCAAAAAAGCTGGGAATCGATTACTAGAGTATCGCTCGGGTTTGAAAGGACGAGTATGGCCGAAAGTGAATCACGGTTTTAAAGAGTAAGTGATCGCGTGTCTCAGGCAGAAACACTACATACCTCGTCATCCCGATAATTAAGTAGAACCGAGAATTGCGATGGATTGAAGAATGTTGGGTTAAGTTGCGTTATTTCGAGTAGGTGTCTGTATTTGGACACAGATACATTTAAACCAAAGACCAGTTCAAAGAGTTGGAGCTTTTTATGAAGCGAAAGATATTCCTGACGGTAATGTTCACCAGTTTATCGAGGTCCCTGGTGACAGTGACATAGTGGGTAATGGGCGAGTTGAGCCAGGTGGGTATTATTCCTGAATATTGCAATCAACAACACTTACTTCTCTCGAATCCTTTTTATAATCGGTGGCGGAATATTATCCTTATCGAAGGTCTTCAATCCTTCCAAGAATTTCATATCTCCCAGCATTTTCTGAGATGGGCCCCAATAGTCCTCAACCATGCGACCAGCTAGAAGGGTAAAGAAAAATATATCGAACATCATTTATAGAAATCTATTTCAAAAGTTACATGGATCGGGTTTCCTATCGGGCTTAATTCCTCTTATCACGCATACTGCTTCCAGCACCAGTTTCACACCATACGGTGGATTTTTCATCGATTTTACAACAACAATATCAGCTGGTTTCAATGTATTCAGTGCTTCTAAAGCTGCTTCCATTGCTGGTATAGCCTCTTGCAGATCACTCTCACAATCGTCCTTAATCGCTTGTGCTGCAGCAGCAGCTTCATTTGCTGCGGCCTCATCTGCACCCACAACTTCTTTCTTTTTCTCAGCTTCAGCCGTTTCACGTTCAATGTTCACCATGATCTTCTCTGTTTCTTCGGAGAGTACTTTCAATTTCGGTTGCAGATCGTACAAGTTGGCTTGCATTTCACCGACTTGACCCGCAGCGAAATCTAATTTTTCCAAACCAGTTGTGTATCTAGGAGGAGCAGAGATACAGTCTATGTTTGAAGACTCTCTGACAGCTTACCTGTCCCGCAGTTGTGTTATTTCATTTAATTTTCGGCTGTAGAAGATCTTAAAAGCTTTCAACATTTCTAGATATGACGTTGGTGTCACATAGTTCCTTCGTCCTAGTTCCCTGAAACATCTGCGCAAGGGATTGGAAATTAAAGAGCATAACTTGTTTTGTTTTCAACAACTTACTTCTCACTGGCATCCACAATTGAAACATTGAAAACCATCACCATTTCGACAAGACTATGATCCTGTTCTGATAGGACAACTTCGTTTTCTACAGCAGCAGTTTGACTGCCGCGGGGCGATTGATGTATATCATCGGAAGATACATCGTCTTCTTCGGTTTTATTTAAATTCATGGAACTGATAAAATACTCGGCAACACGTACCAAAGCGTCCACTGGCCATGCCACGTACCTGAAGAAGATGCACCCCCATGAGAATATTTTGGGATCTGATTGTGTTTCAATGTAAATACGAGTATTTGTGTTCGTGTACATGTAGAGAGATTTCACTTTAAGGATAACACCCTTGTTTACATGAGGTAAGGACACGTAACAACGTTCATCACACACTCAGGCGATGATGATGTTAATCGAAGGAAGTGCAAGGATTTACTTACCAGTCAATGGTGCAACAGTTGATCAGAGATGGATACATCCTGAGACGTTCCTTGAAGGATTCACCGATGGGTGAGAAGGCCAATGCCACATGCAGTTGTTCACGTACCCTTTCAATGAAGTATCCGTACATTTCAATTGGCGATGGATCTATATCTCGAGCCTTTCAAAGGACATCACATCGATAGTGGTTGGTATAATGATGGTGTTGGCCACAGGAAGAGATTGAATAAGAATTTATGATTATTATCATTGTTGCCGGTGGTTTGGTAGTATGTGAAGAAATATTATTATCCTTCGTCCCTACCATTTGCTTGGCGATATTTGTCATATTTTCCATAATTGTTGCCTTCTCCTCGGACTGATAGAGATTGGGTAGGTCACCGGTGTTTAATATTCCATTGATGTCCTCAACGTAACCTTCGTCCACCGCCTGTATTCAATGAGGATAAATTCATTAGAAAGGACATGAGCATGAGTGTGTTATGTTGTGTGTACGTATGTATAGGTAGAATCGATTTAATTTAGTTTCAAGTAATCGACCGGATATATCGAATTGAAATAAGTGCAAGAGCGAGAGAGGTGTTAAGACTTAAGTACGATTTAATTAAATTACAGGCTGTACAGTGGCATGGGACGAAGAGTAAATGTGTTGTGCTTTGTCTACATACACATACTCGTACGCAACGTAACCCACCCACTCTTTGGGGAAAAGGTGAATGTGGCAACAATTTCGATTACCACTTGTAAATTTAATACAACAAACATGGGATGCGATGATGAAGGATAATTGAGATTAAAAGATACTTGCTGGGGACACACGAGAAGCAGTGCTATCCGAATCAATTTGGGAGGTTCTTTCGACCGACAACACTCATACACAGTACATAGTCCATTGAGATTGAAGCAAAAGCGATAAACTTTGATGAGGTTTGATGAAAGTACACTCTCGTGGCGATTTGATTAGATTTAAGAGGGTTGTGTGAGAATAAGCTGGTTTGAGGACTTAATGCGTTTATGTAGATGAGTGAATTTTGATGAATAATTATGGGACGTAGAGTACACATATCCTTCTATTCTATGCCGGGGGTAATGGCTCCCTTTTATTCCAAATTGTATTTATTGGAAATTCTATTTTGATGTCAGATGATGTTTAGCATGTTTTCGGGTGGTCCCTGCCCATTGTCAGCAGAATTTTAGTATCAGTTATCAGAAGAAATTCGATTCTGTGTATAGAGTATACGCATAAACCTACATTTTGTATGGTTTCTACATCGGATCACAGGTGGTGTAATTCGATTTGATGACACCACTGTAGAAAGAATCCGACTGCCAATAGTTAGAAACTGAATCATTTCAACTATTGGATGATTGTGTTCATACATTTTTTGAGTAAAGCTCCGTACTCGAATCAGTTTTTGGGATATTCACATTCCAGAACAATTTCCTTTTTTTTTTTTGTCGGGGCGGGTACACCCTACTGGAACACTCAGACTCAAAAACAGGTCCATTGTACAACCAGGCTTTTGTAAAAAGACGAGTAGACGCTTCAGTGATGAAGAGCTTAGGTCATTGGCACTCACCACATCCAGCACCGAAGATCCCCTACCTGATCCATGACATAGGAAGTGTTCCGCAGTATCATCGCCCTATCCACAGGAGTCGTAGGCAGGGGTAGCGCTCAAACCTAGCACATGGAAGTGATTGGCAAAGGCGAAGTGGCCCGTAAGAACGACAGTAAGATGTCTGCAGTCTTTTCTGCTAAGGGATAGCAGGAAAGCCGCGGATTTCTTGCAGACGACGGGGACCATTCGTTTAATCTGCCTGCATCCTGGAGAGTCATGCCAACTTCGATTGTGTTCACTGAAAACCCAGTTGTCAATGGAAGCCCTAACCGAGGACGCTGGCAAACCTGGTTCAGGTCCAGAGAAATTCTCTTCTGAGCCTTGTCTAGCAAGCTCGTCAGAGATCCGATTTCCTGTTATCCCTTTGTGTCCAGGGACCCAAACAAGATTCAGTGATTTCAGCCTTCCGACCGAAATCAAGAATGGTTTGTATTCTCGAACTATTTTGAAAGTGGTTAAAGGATTGAGCAAGGCATTAAGCGCAACCTGACTTTGCCGCTTCTACCTGATTTTCACAGTATAGCCCGCAGCTATTAGGATAGCATATATGTCTGCCTGGAAGACAGGTGTGTATTTTCCCAATGAGAAGTGAAGGCTAATGTTGTCGCATTCCACGAATACACCAAGCACCAGACCCTTTTTCAGTTTTAGAGCCGTCCGTGAAAATGCGACTACATTCCTTTCCTGGCTCAGACTCTGGCAAAAGTCAATCCTGAGCATGGGGAAAATTGACTTCAAATTTGCACCGTAGCCGTATTTCAGGTATCATTGCATCCAACGGCATATCCATGAAACAGGGGTCGTAGGATAATCGTCGCGCAACGTCATCAAAACTCCAGTGCGAATCGTGCCAGAAATCACTTCTTTTTAAACGGAAGATGGCTCTGAGTATACACCTCATGCGGGGAGGTTCATCAAAGCGTCCAGATTAGAGCCAGACAGACCGTTCTTTTGAGTTTGACGAAAGCAGCAGTAACGCATATGAGAGGAAGGGTCTTATCATTGCCACGTAGATCCAAAGGACTTCCCTTGACGACAAGCCCTATGTCTTGCCGAAATTACATTTGCATTGTCGAAAGACTGACAAAGCTTTCGAAGTTTTCAGCTCGACGTGTTTCGCCCAAAGAAGTTTGCTATCTAAGATTACTCCTAAATATTTGGCTTCCTTAGAGAGTTGAATAGTGTCACTTTTTAGCACTGCCTGAGTAACACCAGTCAATTTTCTCCTTATCGTAAAGAGAACCACCTCGATTTGGAAAGCGTAGACATTAGAACTATTGAGTGTGTTCAACAGGGAGTTAACCAGCATGCACCAAAGTAGTGGTGCCTTGTGGGCAGCCCCTACTTACATCTGCCATAACACACCAGCCACAAACTGCATCTACAGTCAATATTCTGTTCACCAGCATTGCTCTGATCCACAACACTAGTGATCCTTCTACGCCGTGATCTCTGGCGGAGCTACACATGTTGTCAAAAGTCGCATTGTCAAAGGCACCCTCAATGTCTATGAAAACGCCTATCGCGTATTCTTTCCTGTCAAGCGCACATTCTATTCTGCTGACTAGATTTTGAAGAGCAGTCTCGCAGGATTTCCCGCGTTGATAGGCATGCTCCATCTCTGACAGAGGATGTACCCTCAAACCAACTTTACGCGCATGTAGCTCAACCAGTCTTTCCATGCTTTTCAGCAGGAAGGACGCCAAACTAATAGGAGAGAGTAGTCATCTCTGCCGATTTTCGGTATAAAAGATACTCTAACTGTTCGCCAAGGTGTTAGTATATATGCCACTGCCAAGACAGCAGTGAAAATTCTGTTCAGTGTTGGCAGCACCTGACTAATACCTTGTTTCAGCATAGTTCAGTATATTCCGTCAGTGCCAGGTGACTTGAAGCTGTCAAATGACAATTTCCATTAACTTCGCGGTAAAGTTGCATATTTTGAATGACACACCATTTTCGAAATATTTTCAAAGATTCGTTATTCACGTTATAGGGAATTTTAAAATTTAAAATTTCGATGGTAATACTTTTTCTCGTAGGATGCACCGTTTTCGAGATATTCGCATTCAAAAGCGATTTGTAATAACTTCGGGGTAGAGTCGAGCTTTTTGGAGGATTGTTCGTAGAGCCGGCCCACCGCTTTCGAGATATTCGCACTCAAAAGCGATTTGTAATAACTTCGGGGTAGAGTCGAGCTTTTTGGAGGATTGTTCGTAGAGCCGGCCCACCGCTTTCGAGATATTCGCACTCAAAAGCGATTCGTATTAACTTCGGGGTAGAGTCGGGCATTTTGGAGGATTGCGTACCTACAATTTTGGAAAATTTGAAAAGTGTTGCATTCGCCTTGTAGAGAATTTAAAAATCTCAAATTTTAGTTGCAATATTTTTATTTGTAGGATCCACCGTTTTCGAGATATTCGCAGTCAAAAGCGATTTGTATTGACTTTGAGGTAGCATCGGGCATTTTGGAGGATTGCGTACCTACAATTTTGGAAAATTTGAAAAGAGCGGTATTCACCTTGTAGAGTATTTCAAAATCTGAAATTTCAACTGCAATAATTTTTCTCGTAGGATGCACCGCTTTCGAGATATTCGCACTCAAAAGCGATTCGTATTAACTTCGGGGTAAAGTCGGGCATTTTGGAGGATTGCGTACTTACAATTTTGGAAAATGTTAATCCTAATAATTTGTTCGTAGAGCCGGCCCACCGCTTTCGAGATATTCACACTTCTAACCGATTTCCAAAGTTAAATTCGGGGTAAAGTCGGGAGTTTCAGAAAATTGCGTTCCTATAATTTTCAAAATTCGGAATCTGTCTTGTAGGGAATTCCAAAGCCTACCATTCGAACTGTATTCATTTTTTTTTTCGTAGGGCGCATCGTTTTCTAGATATTGACACTCAAAAACGATTTTCAGTAATTCCGGGGTAAGGTCAGATATTTTGAAGGATTGCGTTCCTAGAATTTTTGAAAATTTTAAAAATTTCGGCATCCATCTTGTAGAGAATTTCAAAAACTTAAAATTTCGGTCATTACACCGTTTTCGAGATATTCACACGCCAAACGAGTTAGACCATTAGCGTCAGGGTTAAACAATGATAAGGGTTATTGAAAACGGCCACATAAAGCGTTTTTCAATAAGGACATAACAATTTTGTATTTATAGGTAAATAAAACACAGAATAATTGAGATATCGGGCTTAAATATATTCCAGGTACGAGTATAGCACATATGTTAAATTTAAGAATGGAATTCAATCTCGTTCATATGACCACCACGAGCGCGTTTGCAGCGATCGATTCTTTCGAACCAATTTTCCACCACCCTTCCACACATATCGACCGGAACGTTGGCAATTTCACGTTCGATATCGTTCCTAATCTCCTCTAACGTTGTTGGCTTGTTGGCATAAACTAAAGACTTAACGTAACCCCATAAAAATAAATCCATCGGCGTTAAATCGCATCATCGAGCTGGCCATTCGACGAACGATCAATAGATCAATTGTTTGACTAGCTGAGTGGCATGTGGCACCATCTTGTTGGAACCACATATCACTGATGTGAAGTCCATTCAAATAATCTTCTAACATGGAACGATAGCGAACTCCATTGACCGTACCATGGCGATCATTTTCATTGACGAAAAAATACGGTCCTATCACACCTCCGGCATGTAAACCTTAACTGACGCTTTGGCATTAACAGATCATAAAAAAAAGTTTAAGGTTGCATTGGTATTAAAATAAGAAATTGTTATGTTCCTATTGAAAAACCCTTTATAAACGAATCTATCGAATGAATGAATATTTAGATAAAATCGATAGTTTTTATCCGATAGTCTGTACTATGGTATAGGTATAGCACTGCTCGAGACAAGCTGAATGATGTTGCCACTTTGATGGGTGTCGAGAAATTTAAGTTGCTGTCAGGTCATCTGCGCGTATAAAAATCGAGTACACTTACAAGCTGAACTGCTAGTAAGCAGTAATTTAACAAGAATAGGTAATTTACATCCAAACATGCACTAAAAGTGATGTCAGAAACCATAACACTTTACCACCTCGTCCCCCATACGTCAGTTTATCTAAATCTTGCCTGCGAATCAGAAAACAGGAACACCGTTGCATTCAAATTAAAACCGGCTGTCATCAATATTTTTCGTATATCATCCCTCCAGTCAGACATCGAATAAGTCTTTGTTATTTGAACCGTCATCAGTCTGGCATCGGCAATATTTGCAGCCAATTTAGCTGCACTTCGGCGACCAGAACCTCCCATTCCCACCATTAAAATGTTACCTCGTGGCATTTGTAGAATTCGCGAAACCCTGTGTTCACAAAATATATAATTAAGACTTGAAATTCAGCGACCTCCCTTCCCATTACCTGGATATATGCTCGATGGCAAACCGGAAGAGTACCAAGTCCATCGGTGAATTCGAGAACGTATTGTAATCCTGCAGATAGTAATTCATGATTTTTTCCAATTTCTCATAGCTCTCGATCTCATCGTATATTTTTGGTTCCGCATCCGGTTCCATATAGTTGCCGTAAAATAAGTTTCGTAAATCATTGTCTGTCAATTTGGCTTTCTGCTCGATGCGCTCCTCCATGGCCTGTTCGAGAGTGAAACGCAAATGGGACTTGCATGCATTACGTGTCATATCCAGGAGTAGTTCGCGGTCCTGCTGTTCGATCAAACTATGCAAATGATAAACAAAAAAGCCACAACCAATCATATCAAAGATTCCCGATGGTCTACATACTACCCATTACCGGTCATAAAAAACTCGATAGGTTTCATGCGCCCATAGACGGGCTAATTTCTCCGGATCGGGCAGTCGTTTGGGCGGCACCAAAACAATTCCCGTAAACACACGAGTTATGTCACGTAACGAGAATGTGTAATGCGATTTAGCCGGAGTTGGCAGGAAAACCGAAATTGCTTGACGATAAATGTTGACCATAGCCTCTGCCAGACCCTGTTGTTGGTAGATTGGATGGGTGAGATGATTTATTCGTGTAAAACGAAATGAGCTTACTTTTGAGAGGAGTACCACTTTATCTGCATAGTTTTTGGCAAAGTGCCAATCTCCAATTGATGTGAATATTTTTACGATTGTCGAATCTTCAAAAGCATCCACAGCCACCACGAATGTGTGGCGATAGAAGCGTGGGAATATGAAATTGCTTCCACCAACCAGACCCATTGCACCTATAAAGCCCTGAAATGAAATGAAAAGCATTAGGGATGTTGTTGATGATAAAATTCAATTGAATCGGAAGTGCGGTCCTATTGTCTGGCGCGAAGGTTAACTTTTGGGTATACTCGTATCTTTGCATAAGGTTAGCGGATTGAATATTCATCGCGACAAGGTGGTTAATTAAACGCGACTCAATGAATTCCATGAATACACGAGTGACACGAGTGCCGGCGCTGCTTCCTCTTACCATATCAATCAGTTCCAGTTTTGTAGTGTCAACCAAGTCTGACCAGTAACCGTGGTCAAGCCATTGACGTACAAGCTCCAGGGGCGGCTGCGAGCCGTAAGTATCTTTCGATGGCATTCCAACATCATCGCAGAATACAAGGCACTGTAATAGATCTGGAATTTAGTAGTAACATGAATAAGAGTATGATTGCAAAGATTACCTTCTTTCCAAGTGGTGGCCCATAAACGCCTTTGCGTCTTCTGTCTAGTTTAGACATGATTGTATCTTGAACCTAGGGGTTAAGGTTTCGTTTTGTTAGAGCGAGTTTTTGTTTCTTAAACTTTACCCACATACGGGAGGTAAGTCTTCTGTACTTGAAAATACTCGTATGAACTAAAAAGGCATTTAGTCGCTGTTATGAAACGTGTCATGAACTAAAGACAGCTTAAAAAAAAAATCCGAGACAAACGTAGTCTTGTATCAGTTCTCCTGGTCTTGGTATAGTCGTGTTGCCCGTATCAAATAAATAAATTAAATATTTCGGCCTAGCTTCTCAGAGCCACTCGTGCAGTGCCTAACGAATAGTTGGGACCTACAATTTTATACCGTTTTGAAGGTAAATTTTTTCGATTGAGAGAGATAGCTTTTCATGACAATTTTTACTCTCTTTTTTGTTTTCTTTGGTTCGAACCTTGACCTCCCGCGTGCACAGTGATCGTGTACTTAACCACCGAACAACGGCGCCCTTATCAGGTGACAGATTTTGGGGCTGATGTTTTGAGTGGTGATCCCTTAAGATCCTCATCACTGCCTAGCAGTAAAATGAACCAGCATTAAATGAACAGCTCCAACTAAAAAATCTTTCTCTTGATCTACAGATACTCGGTCATTCTCAAATAAAGTGGATGACTTGGACGCACATGCTACTGGCGTGTATGCCATTTTAGAGCCCATAGATGATCAAATTGGCCTTTGCGGCCGTCGGATGAGATCTTAGACTGAGAAAGAACACTCCCATGATTCGGTTTACACTCCCACGATTTACGGATTACTTTTTCCATTTAAACTGTTGAAATTCGAACAGACGTCAGCCTCTGTATATGATCATATCCATCTTCCGGTCGTATCTGTGATTTCGGCCGTACTTTCAGATGTAAATGAAAATCTTTCTGATCGCAGTGCTAAATGATCATTTGTCGCGCTGACCATGTACACTGATTCATTTTAGATGGAAAGGAGTTCTCATGAATGGTAGTTCAAAAATTTCAAAGCCTTTTCATATATCCGGTGCTGTGCAGATGCCTTGGGAAAAAAAAAACGAATTAGATCTTGTGCCCAAGTCAGTCTAATCTTTAAAATGAAACGTTCGGAGCAACAGCAACAGAAATCTTACGAGTACTTGCTTAAAACCCTAATGGCACAGTGTAAGCAAGATTTGTTTGCTATTGTTGTTGGTAATTAGTGATTAGGTCTTGAAATACTTCATGAAAGCGGCAATCTAGAGAAGAGAAACTAGATTTAGGTAGAATGAATTTTTCCGTATAACTTATGGCTTGAAACTTAGGTAGCTATTTAATTGGGGGTAAATTGTATACGGCAAGGCTCCCTGCCAGCTCAATGTGGTTGAGATGCACTTCATCACACCGTTGAAGTCAAGCAGTTCCTGCTGTGGAATGAATTTGAAGACTGTCTAAGGTAGAGGGATGGAGCTTATGTATTCAACATGACCTAGCCAAAGTTACCGCTGAATACGTATCTTTGTTTACTGTGTATACTACACTGAACAGTAATCCGTCATCAAAGCCCATTCAAACATTATGACTACTTTCAGAATCGTGACAATGTAGCCATTCCATACTTGGAATGACTGACAACTAAACGTATATTTGCATAAGTTAAGCTTAGACACGCAGATTTGCCTAACGCCAAAAGAGAATATCTATTGCTACATTTAAAAAGAAACTACTTAACACAAGTATGGAGTCTTTTGTGAGATGTGCCTCATAATACAGAATGTCTGAGCTCTTCATACGAAAACACCCATGTTTCGCACGAATCGGAAACATAACTTCAGCCTACGAGAACAGGATGAACAACTGATACAGTTTTGAGCTAAAACACAAATAGAGAGGCTCACATCCGAAGGAATTTCTCTCAAAGCCTCGGTGTTGCTGAGCAGTGGCAGAGAGAGTGACTCATGTCTTAAGTCTCGTCTGACAGTTGGTACAGACTATTTGTATTATGGCGAGACTATTTAACCAAGAAGGCAGTGAAAATACAGGGAGCTCTCGCGCATACTTCCCAACATTGGGGGCCCTCGATACGCAAAAAGGATACTGCTCTCTACAGTTATTACATTAGTCCTGCAATATGCCGCCCCGGTTTGGGCGCAGGCATTAAGGACGAAGGAGACCAAAAGAAGACTATTGTCAACATACAGACTCTGCGCGCTACGGACAATCAGCGGCTTCCGAATCATCTCAGACGAGGCCGCGTTTGTTATAGCTGGGATGATCCCTATCGATATCCTTGCAGATGAAAGGTTGAGGATGTATAAAAATAGAGTCTTGAACCAACACGATGCCAATGGTACCAAGATAATAAAAACTGAAGAAAAGGCAGCATTAGCAGCAATGTGGCAAGCTCGCTGGGACAATGCAACGAAAGGCATACCGACAATCCAAGACTGGATAAGTCGTAAACATGGAAACTGCAACTACAACCTTTCCTGTCTGGTCACGGTGGCTACCGCAAGTATCTCCACCGATTTGGACACGACAGTTCACCATCTTGCCCCGAATGCCCTAATGAAGACGAAGATATGGAACACGCAGTGTTTTACTGTAGACGCTTTACGGCATGGAGAAGTACTTTACCCAGACCGACGTTACTCCTCGACCATATGTTGCAGTCAGAAGAGAACTGGACGGTAATATGCGACTGCATAACAAATATACAAAATGAGCTGCGGAGATTTGAAAGGCTGAGAAAAGCTACAGAAGCAGGAGAAGCCTCAGTAGCAGGTAACACAAGACGAATAGCTTGATTTGCTAACCAACCCCGCGAAGTAATACCTAACGGCAGTCCCGCGGGGGGAATGGTTGAAGTCTGTGTGCGGGGGCGAGGTTTAGTACGTAGTCATATATCGGCTGGCAACTCATTGTCAGGAGCAGGTATATGAATCGTGCATGCCATTAGCACGGGCTAATGATATCTTTAGAATGTTCCTCACCTCCCTAGCGCAACCAGAAAAAAAAAGTGCTCCAAAGTTTGGGAATTCTTTTCACAAAAATAAATTCAAAGGAGTCAGATCGCACGATCTTGCTGGCCAATTGATGTCGCCAAATCTCGACATTAAACGGTCGTGTAATAGAGCCAAAACTCTTATCATTCGACCATAGCGCAGAGAATTAAAAAAAAAAAATACGGCCCCATCAAGCCGTGGTGGATGCAATCACATTTGGATTCTCAGGATCTAAAATTCTACAATTTTGTTTGTTTCGTCATCGGCATTAACTTGTTGATTTTCCAGGATATAATCGGCTTATGTTTTGCGTATTCTATGGTTAAACGGTGGTTAAATGATTCATATTGTAAAATGGGACGGCAAGAACTAACTACCTGTCACTATGGTTTGACAGATAGATTTGACAGATGCTATATAACAGGGATGTGAAATCCCAATCTCGGAATGAATAACGCTTTATTTTCAAAAATATATTTCAAATTGAAAAATATATATTATACACGCCCACATTTTCGGGGCAGTTTTGGGAATTTAAAAAAGCAATGATGGTCTTCTTAATAGTTCTAATGTTAATCTATGAGTCTGAATTTTATTTAGTGTTCCCTACAAGATTCGTATAAAATGGAACATTAATGGATTCAACATGATGTCTGTCTCTCTGTTCGTCAGCATGTCACACGCTTGTAACTCTTGACCTAGAAAACCAAAATTGTGCATAAAAATAGTAAGCAGTGAACGAAAATAAGTAGGAAAAAAAAAATTGTTAACTCAAGCTTCCTATTTTTCCACCACAACGTGAGATATTTCAAATTAAAGACAGACTTCCAATGGATAAAGTTAATTAAATAAAAATTTCTTAAAAACTAAGGCAAAAGCGATGCAGTTTCGTTAAAACCCGGTAAATAGTAGTCAGAAGGATGATTCGAAGAAAACTCCTCACTATATAAGAGTATTACAACCACTTCATTCGATTTAAATCATTTTCAGGTGAAACTACACTGCCAGTCAGCAGTGTCCAGATATTCTTGAGGTAGGCGGCCAATAAATATTTGACGAAACTAGAGGGTGGGCCATCTGCTGGCTTCTTTTTAAATTACATGCTATTTTGACATTGACAGCTCTTTCGCCCTCAAAAAATTGACAGAAACACGGTATCATACGAGTACCTCCGCGGTATGAAACGAATCGCTTTACGCTTGAACAACGTTAGGAAATATTGAAAACTTATTTCCAAAGTGAGAGTGCTGTGTGGCCGAAACAGTACGAATTTTGAAAATAATACTAATGCACCAATCGTGCTTGCTGTACGCAAGTTTGTGAAGAAAGTTCGTGGTTCAGAAAATCCACACGTAGTTGTGGAGTAGCGAATGCATCGTCAGCGGGTGACTGTTTGGTGTGATTTGGAGAATAGCGGCATTATTGGACCATTTTTCTTCAAAAATGAAGATGGCAATAACATTATGGTCAACGGAGTGCGCTACAGAGGCATGATAACCAATTTTTTTTTGTCTAATAATCAGTCTTTTGCGCACTAAGTTCAATCAACCGTTCTGGTGATGTGGTTGGACTTTTTCTGGTGGGGTGCCGTTAAAGATTGCTGACAATGTTATGCTGACAATACAGAAACGATTCAGACACTTAAGCACAATATTGGTTGAGCTATAAAGCTGAAATAAAGCCCCGAACCATCAAAAACATTTTGCAAAATTGAGAGGATGGGCTGCTGCCAAGCCAGCCGCAGCAGGCATTTAAATGAAATTATTTTCCACAAATAATCGGAAAGAATACTCTCTTCAATAAATCAAACAACTTTGAAAAAAAAAAAAAATTAAATTAATTTTTTTATAGCAATTTTAAGGAGAAACCAACAGATGCCCCATACCTATATACAAATTTGGACAAACATGCTATGAACAAACAGACACGTACAAATGTTACAAAGAGTGTTTTTTTTGTTCTGATCGTTACAAATACCATTCATGCTTTTTCCTCCAGATTAACGAGGCAAACTAGGATACATCTTTAGAGATATGTGGTTCCTAAAGTGTTTGTAGACCTATACACTATTTAGATAACTGCCGACTTATCTAATAAATATTTTGTTGTCGTTAATTTTGATATAAAAATATTAAAAAAAAAAAAACCATGTGTGACACAATTCATTTCCGACGTATTTTGCTATACTTTACCCGTATTTTTTTTTTTTAAATATTGTTTATACCCTACCCAGGTCCAGGGTATGCTAATTTTGATACATAGTTTGTATATACAGAAAAATAATAACGATAGACTCTCAAGACTATATATATTTGTGATCAATATCGAATGTCCGTCCGTCCGTTCGTATGTCATAACTTTTAGGCCCTCTCACTTTGAGGAAGGAAACTTCACATACATATAGGTTTTTTAGAATCCGAATCAGCAGCGAAGCGCAAAATTGTTTGAAATTCGTACACAGACACGCCCACTTTTCAAAAAATGTCCTTTTTCTCAAGATTTTTTCTGGAAACTGAAAAATATTGTCAGGATCAATGTAGACGTTGAGTTTTTCTACATTTAGTCCATAAGTTGTTGCCACGCCCACTTTTCTCGAGGATATGAATACTCTTATACTATTACAGGACACGGGCGTTTGTGAAGGAGAGAGAGAGAAAGAAAGATTTAGTGTAGTGGTTTGAAACTTTGATGGTATTAAGTTTCTCTAAACTTCAAGGGTAGCGTCCAGATAACTGGGGAGCATTTTTGTTTTTATTGTTGTTGCTTATGATTCACAGTATTTTTTTCAATCCTCGAGTCATCATCACGATCAAGTTGCATTTTAGCCATATGACCTCCCTACTCCCAGTGTTATGCCTTCGCAGTAGAGTTGACTTAGCTTTTGCAATTGATCGACTTTTTTATTTATTTCAGTCGAAATAAATAGATGGTTGTTGACATCAGGAATTGAACCGTGAACCAAGAGCGTGACAAGCGTTAATATTACCACTACCCCACGGTCATCCATAGTGACAATTAGTTAGTTCTTGCCTTGCCATTTTACAATATGGATTGTTCAACCACACCCCAACGTATTAAAATTCTTCGTTTTGAATGGGTTAACCACTAAGGAAATTCATCCAAAGTTGACAAAAGTTTTAAAAGGGACTCTGCTCCTTCTATGCCAACCGTTAAAAAGTGGGCATCTGAATTTAAACGCACGTCGCACGTCCCTCGAAGATGACCCACGTGAAGGACAGCCAAAAACCCCAACCACACTCGAAACCATCGAAAAAGTGCATGATATCGTGTTGGACGATTGGCGAGTGAAGGTGAGTGAGATAGCTGAGGCTGTGTGTATATCGGAAGAGAGAGTGCGAAACATCTTGCACAAAGACTTAGGGATGCGAAAACTCTGCGCAGGATGGGTGCCGCATTTGCTGAATGCCGATCAAAAGCAAATGCGCAAACGATTTTCGCCGCAATCTTTGGACCGATTCAATAGGGATCTGACCGATTTTGTGCGATGATTTGTCACGATGGATGAGACATGGGTCCACTACTACACGCCAGAAATGAAACAGCAGTCGAAGCAGTGGATGGAAGCTCGCGGTTCAGCGCCAAAGAAAACGAAGTCGATCGCATCTGCCGGAAAGGTCATGGCCAGTGTGTTTTTGGATGCGAAAGGGATCCTGTTAATTGATTAACTTGAGAAAGGCAGAACAATTACAGGCGAATATTACTCCAACCTTCTTGACCAGCTGGATGCCAAAATTTGCGAGTAGAAGCCTGGCTTGAAGAAGAAAAAAATTATCTTTCACCAGGACAATGCACCTGTACATAAGTGTGCGTTGGCGATGGGAAAACTGCGAGATTTGGGGTACGATTTGCTCGGCCATCTCCCCTATTCACCTGATTTGGCACCCTCAGACTTCCATCTGTTCCCAAACTTGAAGAAATTTGATTCTGGGAAGCGCTTCGCATCCAATGCAGAAGTTGAGTGGCCAGTGGATGAATATTTTCACAGCCTTCCAGACTCTCACTTCCGAGAAGGAATACTCGTGTTGGAGAAACGCTGAACCAAGTGTGTTGAAGTCAAGAGAGTATATGTAGAAAAATAAAATCATTTCTTAACTGAAAATCGCAGTCTTTCATTGTCAGGCCGAGAACTTTTCTCCTTAGATACCCTCGTATTACCTGCTGGCCATAGAATGCAGAAAAACAACAATTTAACGCCGATTTTTCAAGCAAAATCTTCTTCAGCGATGAGGTTCATTTCTCGGTCGCGGCTACTCATTGTACTCGTATCTGTTTTAAAAATTTCGCAACGCCACACTCGCTTTATTAGACGTGGGTTAGAAGATGTGGGGTAAGGTATCATACGATACGTTCCAGACGGATTGTAACTTTTCTGTATGTTGACGTCACGTCATTTTATTTTTCTTTCGCGTAGAAAAATGAGCCTTACGATCTAAATTATGGATATTTGCACAGGAGTCTCCTGAAAACTGACATAAAAGATAGGTTATGGGCGTGGCAGTGGGTGTTTTTCAAAAATTCCAAACTCTATTAAATCCAAGACCAGTGGAACGCATTTACCAAGTTTTGATTCGTCTAGCACAATATTTACTGCCTTAAAATCTGTCACATAAACTTTACGAGTACTGGGTTTATCTCCATTATTTCTTCACTATATTCGTACAAATCATACAAACAGTTTTGCATACTCGTATTTCCATTGGAAATTACAGAAAGACAAGTAAAAAAGTATTATTCGAAAGGTATAGTGCTGCAAATCAATTATTCTAAATATTTCAAACACCAATAATTTGAATTTGGGGTTTCAAGTTCAACAATCAAATAAAAGAAACAAATGCGAATCTATGAATGATTTTATCTTAAATAAAATATGTATGTGCCTCTATAAGCGAAATAAAATAAATGCCGAGTTGTTGACCTCTCGCAATTAATTTGAAATACAACCTCAATACATTGAAGGTATATTAATTTTAACAAAATCAAGATTCTTAAGTCATTTCTACAAAAAAAATTGTAAAAAAATAGAGAAACTCATAAGATACAGATTAATTAGGTTTCGGCAGATGAAAATGATTTGGATTCGTATCCTATTACACTTTCTAATTTGTCAGAAGTATTACTGAGGAGCACCATCTGTCGACTGTTGCCAAGTTGATTTGACTTACTTTACGGTGTCTTTGCACCATCGATATTCAAATTAATTCAAGACACGCGTCCGCAATGCCAAAAGGTTCGATGAATTCGTAGCCAACAAGTCGCCAAAATTTCGAATATCTTCAGCCATCTGCATACCACCTACGATGTGTTTTATTACTGCTATCTCTAATCAGATTGACCTAATTAGTTCCAAGAATCTCTCGTAAACCATCATCCAACCAATTCTAGATATTGCGTCATTTTTCGGAATCATCCTCAATTTTTTTTTTTTTTTTGTCTTTCAAACTTTCACAACATTGTACTGCAGTGGCCGCATTGTACGATTAGTGATTTTGATCCTCTTAATCACTACGACCATTAAACATAATTAATCATCATTTAAATGTCAATCAACCTCTCCAAACTAATAAAATACCAGATGCTGCAAAAAAGCAGATATAAAATCTTTTTTGCTCATCCATCCGCATCCACAAGAGCATTTGTCAAAATCAATAAACCTTTCGATTCATCTCTAGCTAGCCAGCACGTAGACAAAAAAAAAAACCTCAATCCATCTGTTTAGCTTAGAACACGACATGACAGCGGGGAAAAAAAACACAGAAAAACTAATTAATTTAACCATTTCGAATCGAATTGTCTTCACATCTAATTAAAAACGAATAAAGCGAGAGGATAACAATTCACCACCATTTATGCTAATTCGATGATCTAATCACAGCCGTGTGAGTGTGGTAATTAGAAGTGCGGGACGATTCTTAAGCGTGCCAAGCGGACTTATTCTTTTAAAAATAAATCTCTATTTTTTATTTTTTTTATTTTCGAATGGAATTGAGTAAATTGATATAAAATTCAGTAGGTGACGTCTGAACATAGAAATAGATTACGAGTACATTTAACGAAGTACTCGCAGTTAGCTACAAAATGTGTTGAGTGGATTGCATAACATTCGACTTTATGTTTACTTTAATCGAGAGTTGAATGAATTGTTGTACTGTCAGTGTTTAATTACCTTCGAGATGGTGGGAGTGTTTGAAGAAGAATTATTTTTATTACGATACTCTTAATGTCTTAACTACTTGCACACTTTCGGCGGCTTTAGGCAAGTTCTGAAAGAAAGTGCTTTGGACGAGCATTGCTTCCGGAACTGAGTTTTGGGAAATCTCTTCAAAGAATGCTAAAACAGCTGCCTGTTGTGCTACTACATAGCAAATATAATCATCAAATCCTAAGCTTTCAAGTTTTGGTAGATACTCGTAGAATGACGTCTTTATAATCTTAGTCCTGGAACCACATGGTGATCTGGTATCTGTGTATTTAAAAACAATCAAAACTTAATGAACATGAGTTTTTCTCAGGACAACTATAGAGTGACCAGATAAGAACGATAGGAAAATACATTTAAGTGAAACAACAACGGTGTGAGATATCAAATTCTGGCTTTATTTTGAAGCTACATTCATTCAGAGCATTGCGTTGCTTGTATGGCATGAAGCGCCGTCTTGTTGGAACCACAGCTCAGATATATCGATGTTGTCCAGCTCTGGCAACAGAAAGTCAGTTAACATCGCTCTATACCGAGGACCATTGACGGTAACGGACTCTCTTTCCTCATTTCGAAAGAAATAAGGTCTGATGATGATGACGCCGAACCATAAACCGCACTAAACAGTCAATCTTTGTGGATACATTGATGCTTGGTCGAACACTTGTGGATTGTGGTCGCTTCAATAATGGCAATTTTGCTTGTTGACATAGCCGCTGAACCAAAATCCGGATCTCCGGCCAATATTTCCAGCGCCCAATTAGCGAACTCACAGTATTGTCTATGGTCATCCGACTTCAATTCTTGCGTCAGCACAATCTTGTGCGGATGTAGGCCTAAATCCAACCGCAAAATAAGCCCGTTTGACTCTCTGGCGATGCCCAATTCAGCTGATCGGCGCCGAATCGACATTTCTGGGTCTTCTTCGATACTGGCCACTATGGCGGCTGTGTTTTATTCACTTCGCACCGATCTCTGTCTGGTTGGTGGCTTAAGGCCCAAAAGAGTGTACTGAAGCTCAAATTTTTTCACGGTGCGACGAATTGCCTGCGCACTGAAGCCATGAAACCACCGAAATTCACGTTGCGTATTTTCAACTGACAGTTGCTGAAACCTGACAATTGGAAAAACTATCACTGCTATCTGGTCACCCTTTACAAGCGAGAACTTAAAGCTAAACTTAAAACTAAAAATAACCAAACTAAAACTGGACTTAATTAAAGGAATGAAGGGCGTTTCTCAGGCAGGCTCTAATATTGTGCTCTGCATGCAGCAGCGCGGGGGAATCAATGTTACCAGCTAATAACTGATGAACAAACAAGATGTCAGCAACTTCGCGACGTTTATCGGGGGTCTGTAAATTGATTAGTTTCAAACGGTCAGCGTATGGGGGCAAATTGTAACTATCAGTCCAAGCAAGACCATATAAAGCAAAGCGGATGAACCTACGTTGGACAGCTTCGATTCACAAGATATGGATTTCGTAGTACGGTGACCATACCTGGCAAGCATACTCAAGGAGGAGTCTGACGAATGTAATATATGAGGATTTTGTAACATAGGGGTTTGAGAATTGCTTAGATAGCTCCGTTGATAATGTTATCAATATGAGAACGGAAGTTGAGTTCCTTATCACAGATAAAACCCAAATCGCTCAGTGAAGTGACAGAGGGTATAGGCTCACCGCTAATGGAATAGACTCTAGGTGATGGTCGGATACGCTCACGAGAATATGCAATAGTTTGGCACTTGCTGACGTTAAGCTCTAAAAAAGAGAGTCGGCACGAGATGTTATGGTTCTGAAGATTTTCATATCATCCACACGTAAGTATAGAACGGTGGGAGTCATTGATGATACAATCGACATTATTAATTGTCAAAATGAAGATCATTGGACCAAGATGGCTACCTTGAGGGACTCCTGATGTGGCTTCAATAGGATCAGAAATTGGAGATCTGAAACGGACTTGAAAACCAAGAGCTTTAAGTTTGAGGAGAATGATTGTATGCGAAATTTTGTCAAAGGCTTTGCGGAAGTCGGTGGCAACTACACCGACTTCATTACCATCTTCCAAAACGCACAGAGTACTAAAGGGTTGTTAAATTTTAAGGGCCGATGTTGAATGTGAACCACACCTAAACGTCAAGTTTTTTTCTGCATTTTATTTGACATTTCTCAATTTCAGACTAACTCAATTTGAACCATGGAAAGATACACAATCGAGCAACGCGTTAAAGTTATTCAGGCTTATTATGAAAATGGGCGTTCAAATCAAAATGCATATCGTGCATTTCGTGATTTTTTCGGTCAATTTAATCGTCCAAATGTGCGTACAATCGGAAAAATCGTGCAAAAATTTGTGCAAACCGGGTCTGTAGGAGATGTGAAAACACCAGTGCATGCTCGTACAGCTCGTAGTGCAGAAAATATTGCTGCTGTTCGCGATAGTGTGGCTGAAGAGCCTGTCCACCTCAACTCGTCGTCGTGCCCAACAATTACACCTCTCACGCTCGTCGTTGATGAACATTATGCATAAAGACTTGCATTTACGCGCTTACAAGGTGCAATTGACTCAAGAACTAAAGCCTCTTGACCTTTTCAAGCGTCGTCAATGGTCACAATGGTGGCAAGAAATGGCAACAGTGGACGATCAATTTTCGAAGAAAATCATCTTCAGTGATGAGGCACATTTTCACCTCAGTGGATTCGTCAATAAGCAGAATTGCAGCATTTGGGCGAATGATAATCCGAGAGTGATTGTCGAAAAACCAATGCACCCACAAAGAGTGACTGTTTGGTGCGGTTTATGGGCTGGCGGCATCATCGGGCCGTATTTTTTCCAAAATGAGGCCGGTCAGGCAGTTACTGTGAATGGTGTTCGCTATCGTGAGATGATAACGAACTTTTTATGTCCCGAATTGGAAGATATGGATGTGGACGATATATGGTTTCAACAGGATGGTGCCACTTGCCACACAGCTAACGAAACAATGGCTCTTTTGCGCGACAAATTCGAATGGCCGTGTTATCTCACGTGGTGGCGATGTCAATTGGCCGCCAAGATCATGTGATTTGACACCGTTGGACTTCTTTCTTTGGGGTTATTTGAAAGAAAAGGTGTACGTCGATAAGCCAGCAACAATTCAAGAGCTAAAGGATGAGATAATTCGGCACATTAACGGCATAGAACCTCAATTATGCCTCAGCGTCATTGAAAATTTGGACCATCGGATGGAGGTGTGCCGCCGAGATCGCGTCGGCCATTTGGCCGATATTTTGTTCCATACATAATTGAACCATACCAATATTATCATAATAAAAAGAAATGACAGTAATTTCCTAAATAATTTGAGTTTTATTCAAAATCAACATCGGCCCTTTAAACTTAACCACCCTTTAGATACAAACTCGGTAAGGTTGGTGGTTGTTGATCTGCCCTTAAGGAATCCATGCTGGTTCGGTGAAAGGATAGTCTTGCTGTGAAAAAACATTGTGCTTGGTGGTTGGATATTTTACTTTTACAACCTTTTTTTTTAATTGGGGATAATATATGAATTTTTCCAGATTTCGGGGAAAACTCCCTGCGAAATAGGTAGTTGGAATAGAGTAGTAAGAGGTTGGACTTAGTAGTTCACGCATTTTTGCAGAACTATAACGGGTAGGCCATCAGGGCCGGGGGAGTATTCGCCCTTTAGTTTGTTGATCTTATCTACTAACGACGCCGAAGTTATATCAATCAATTGTGACTAAGGGGGTTTGGGGACAGTTGTCTAAGTAGCGGAAGTAGCTATGATCAGGTTGAGTAACGTGACCCGTAAGTGATTAGTTGAAAAAGTGAGCGAACAGATTTGCTATTGTTTTAGGGTCTGCCGAGGATTTATTAACAAATTTCAAACCCTGGATGGATAGCTATCAGGTTTCCGTTTAGCATTAATGAAGTGATAGGGACGTTTGGGGTCATTCATTACTGTGGATTGCATTCTGTCAAGATATTCACAGAGTTCAGAGAATTGAGAGTGGACGTGTTGGTAATGGAAAAAAAGCCGAGTCAGATCGAAATTTGAGGAATACTTGCCATATTTTGTTTAAGTGAGCGTAGCTCTTCAGTGGGGCTGCCTCTTCTGAGGCACAAAAGTGACTGATTGAATAGGCAGGTGAAAGTTTGATCGTAAAAATAAACTAGAGCATTGTCGATGCTGTCAACTTGGATAGGACTAAAGTTAATGTTACTGAGAGGATTATTAAGTTTAGCTAAATCTGCCTTGCGAAAATTAAAGCTATATGAGTTCTCACAGTGAGGAATTGTATTTAAGTTGTCGTACGAAAATGTTAGGAATAGAGCTTTGTGGACACGAACTTATGTGGAGAGAAGATGTTTTCTGGCAGTTACTATGCAAATATGCGCCATCGATTTTGAAGATTAGGTCTAGTTGTCTACCTAAGTTGATCGTAATGCCACTAATTTGGAAAAGGCCAGAATCAGAGAGACAGTCAGTGAAAAGGACTTCCTTTTCAGAAGTAGGGTTTGCAGCAACTAAATGGGACTCATCTACCGACTGGGCTCATTGAAGATTAAAGCCTCCCAGAATCAAGACGTCGTCGCAGGGGTCTACAATGTCACATAGATCGATAGCATCTACGGCAAGCTGATACCCCTGGATTGTTTTTTTTTTTTTTTTTTTTTTTATAATTTGCACGTGCTAAAGGGGATATGAAAGACAGAGTGGTGTAGTTTGAAACTCAGGTGGTATTACGTTTCTGTAAACTCCAAGGGTGGCTGTCCAGATAACTGGGACTTATTGTCGTTGCTTATGATTCACAGCATTTTTTTCCATTCTCCTGATGTCATCATCACGATCAAGTTGCATTTTAGACATATGACCACCCTGCTCCCAGTGTTATGCCTTCACAGTAGAGTTCACTTAGCTTTCGCAAGTGATCGACTTTTTTATTTATTTCATGCGAAATAAATAGATGATTCTCATGATCATCGTGACAAGCGATGATGTTACCACGACACCACGGCCACGGTTGAGAAGGGCGAATGTAGCAACACAGTATGTTCGAAGTCAGCTATAGGCGAGGATTTAACAAAAGTTGAGTAAAAGCTCTTATGTACCGCCAGCTGTACCGTTATGTATGCTGCTATTTTCTACCTTTTCAAGATAGCCTGACTTCTGTATTCTCTAAGTCCTGGAACTACATGGTGATCCGGAATCTGTGTATTTAAAAACAATCATGGTACACCCTAGTTCAATGAACCTGAGTTTTTCTCAGGACAACTATAGGGTTTCCAGATAAGACTGATAGGAAAATAAATTAAAATAAAACAACAACGGTATGAGATATCAAACTGATTCTGGCTTTATCTTGCGTCAGCACAATCTTACACTGATTTAGGCCCAAATTCAACCGTAAAATAAGCCTGGTTGACTCTCTGGTGATGCACAATTCAGCTGATCGGCGATGAATCGACATTTCTGGGTCTTCTTTGATACTGGCCACTACGGCGGCTATGTTTTCTTCACTTTGCACCCATCTCTGTCTGGTTGGTTTAAGGTCCAAAGGGGTATACTTAAGCTCAAACTTTCCCACGGTGCGACGAATTGCCTCACGACGAAATTCACTTTGCGTATTTACAACTGAACCGGAACTTCGATAATATTTTTTAATAATTTCCACACATTCCTGAATATTTTGATCGCTGGATGTCATTGGATGACATCTGCTGAAACATAACAATTGGTAAAGCTATCATTGCTATCTGGTCACCCTTTATTTGGTGTGGAGGGAAGTCAATGTCATCAGATCTACTAGTCTCTCTTCACTACTATTCAAAAAAAAAACCTCTTGACACTCACATCAGAAATGAATATACCAGCGATCCGCTCCACAGATCACAGCATGCATCGTGACGTATACATAAAAGATCGGTAGAAACACATTTTTAAGACGTAGCAGGTCAAATAGAATTCTCTTCGCGGCCTTTCTAGATGTAGAAAGAGCATTCAATAAAGTATCTAAAACGCTGAAGTTGAGTAAGGAATAACCAATTGGCTATGTAGCATGCTCGATACTAGAAGTATTAATTCAGTGGCAGGACATACCTCATTTAAAAAAATCATTAGCCAGAGGCACTCCTCAGAGTCCTTATCCCCACGATACGATGACATTCATAAACGGTTGTTAATTTAAGTATATGTCACAGTTAAGAATAGTAATAGGAATAGTACCTTGGGATAAAGCATGTTGAGAGACAGAGACCGGGGAGTACATATGCAGATACCGCAACGTCATACGTAACTTAGACAAACCAGGCTACATCAACTATAAATAAGTTATCAACAATTTTGAAGTGAGATGAAATGTTTCGAAGAATGTTTCTTCACCTTTATGGAAGTTCTCCAAGTATCGAGCGAGAGGGGTGAGTAGTGTTTTATGATAGCATAACTTTATAATCCTATTTAGTCTAACCTGGGGCAAAGATTTCTATTTCATTATACGAGTACTTGTCGGACTAACGAGCCATGAAGGGTTTCTACCAGAGACTTCAATCTTTTTTCAAACTGCTTCCGATTTTGTATGCCAAGTTTCCTGGCATGAGCGATCACTTGGTCTTTCTGCTACCAACGATGTTTTGACTGTGAAGTACTAAAATAGTCGGCTAGGTAGAAATTAAATATCTGCAAGTGGAAAAGTTGGACCAATAAACTGTTCACAGAAACATTGTGGTCCAAATATTCACCGGAACTTTGCTATTGCTTGTTTGCAGAATGAACAAGTATACGTACAAACTGCCGTGATAGCGACACATAAATCTTAGCTGCATCGTTGTTGACCATTAGCTCAATCTGACCGAGACAGTGTAGTAACCGGTGTTTCATTCAACTCATAGAGTTCACGATCATTGATCTGCAGAGCATCATTTTAGTTATCTGGTTCTCCGGACTCGATTACAGATCAGCCGATCAAAGAATTTGTCGTTTGCGCATCCTGCCGGCCATCTCGGACACAGAGATGATATCGTTGGAGAGGTCAAGAGCATTACTTATTCTATGCATACGTATGCAATAACTCATCATACTTTTATAATTATGACTTTAGATGGCAAAAGACTTCGTCCGAATATTTGTCACAAAACCGACGTGGTTGGCTGAAAGTCATGCTACATGTCGGCGTTCAAAAGTATCTGACGGACTTTTAACGTTTTTCTTGAACGTGCATGCAAAAAATCTACGATCTTTTTAGTGCATATAAAGGGTTATTCATTTCAAAGCAAAATAACAAAATTCTTTTACATAACCAGGTGCCAAAACCAGTGTGGAATTATGGCGCTCAACTCTGGGGATGTCAAACCAATATTGCAGTCATCCAACGCTTCCATAGAAGTATTGTGAATGCTCCATGGTACATTAGAAACAGCGACCTCCGTCGGGACCTAAGGATTCCTACTATTCCTGAAGAGATCAACTCTAGGACCAAAGCACACGAGAAAAGACTCCCTCAGTTAATGAGGAAGCAACAAGTCTTCTTAACGTATATGGCGTGAGACGATTGCAATGTACAAGACCGTCAGACCTTGCCAGGCAACCGGAGATCACTTTTTCGTGCCTCTGCTCGTATTGCGGCCTTTTTTCGCGCAGTGCTCGGCTCAATCGCATCAACTGAAGTCGATACCGTTCCCCATTGATGGTTTCTTTGGGTTTCAACAGTTCATAATAAATGACACCGACCTGGTCCCATCAAATACACAGCATAATCTTCGCAGCATGAATTTTCAACCGAGCCGACGACGTAGAAGCATGACCGGCAGTCCCCATGACTTTCTTTTCATTGGGTTGCTGTAATGAATCCATTTTTCATCATCCTTCACGATGCGATAAAGAAAACCCTTCCTTTTTTGCCGCTTGAGCAGTTGTTCCTTGGCTTCAAATCATAAGGAACCCAAGTTCCTTGTTTTCGAGTCATTCCAAACGCATTCCAAACGTATGCCATTGGAATTGGCTTGACGGGTAACTCCTAATGCTGAAGCAAGCTGTTCTTGCGTTTGGCACGGATCCTCATCGAGTAATGCCTCCAATCCAGCGTCTTCGAAAGATTTTGGCCTTCCTTCACGCGGACGGTCATCAACATCGAAATCATCGTCTTTGAAGTGACGGAACCAATCACGGCACGTTGTTTCACTTAGAGCAGCATCTCCGTAAACTTTTTGGAGCTCTCGATGCGCTTCAGCCGCCATTTGCACAAAATCAGACTATTTAACACAACCAAAAGTATATGACGTCAAAACAAAATCACTAATGTGTCAAAACAGTTTGTTTACCATATGTCTAAGCTCGGTTCATGACGTTTTGGATATGTCAAAATCGACCAACACTTACTGCTGGAGCCATCTATTGACAAACAGCGAAAACTTAGTTGCGCACCTAATATATAACTAGTCGCAGTGTTAATAAACATTTGTAATAACTGTTATTGTTTGAAATAAAAAAGAAAATAAAAATTTCAAAGCTGCAATTTTACATTCCCGTCATGTGGCATCTGTCAAATCCATCTGTCATTCAAAGTGACAGGTAGTTAGTACTTGCCCCGCCATTTTATAATATGGGTCGTTTTGTTTAACCCCGCTCAACGCAACATAGAATGCGCAGAAAATACGCCGATTGGGTGCTGGAAAATCAACAATTTGACTTCGAATTTTTGGAATAAAATCTTCTTCAGCGTTGAGGCCCATTACTCGCTCGGCGGCTATGTAAACAAACAAAATTGCAGAATTTCGGGTTCTGAGAATCCAAATGTGATCGTTGAGATTGCACCCATCACGGGTGACAGTTTGATGTGCGCTGTGGACCGGTGGCGTCATCGCTTTTTTTTTTTAAACGACGATGGCGCCACTCTTTCGGTGAATTCTCTGCGCTATGGTCAAATGATGATCAACTTTTTTTGGCTTGAGATTGAAGACATTGATATGAACGACATATGGTTCCAACATGACGGGGCTATATGCCGCATAAAGTCCTAAGTTCCGAGACCATTAAATAAACTCGATACTATGAATATGCCCTCTCCAACTTTGCATAGACCATCATGAAATGCTTACCATAATTGAATTGCGCTTTCCGCCATTTTATCTATAAAGTATCTTTTGGTCTTTGTTTTTCCTGTGATGTCAGTGTTAATTGTCCAATGGGCACACGTACTCGTATTGCCTGTGTTGCCGCCGCAACATTATTTTGCTACATTGTTTACCAATTAACAAAATTACGAACTCATACCTTCAGCATGAAAATGGGATGCATAAAACTATAGGTACGTATGGCTGTGACGTTCATCCCGACAACAATCATTAATGGAAGTTTGCGAGTAATAAAAGGATTAACATTATTGCATTACCGGCGCGATGGTTAAATTCCATTGCCTCCATCATCAAGTACCTGGCAAATTCTATCTGCCTCTGCATTGTGGCGGTAACAAGAACAACAGCTCGATAACAATACTCGTATGTGTATCCTAAAAATAATGAGGCGGCTTAACAGGATAATTGCATTAAAATCTGCGGTCACAATGAGAACGCAAATTGGGGGTAAATTAATAGATTTCCACATGTGCGTTATAGTCGATATCGCTTGGATACACCATAATAATACACACGATGGCGGATACTGGATTAAGCTGCTTTTGAAAATGTTTAACAATTCTCTGAGGGTCAAATAGATTTGAACAGATTGCTAAAAGTTGCTATGAGCGCATTAATTTTTCATTTCAAAAGGAACCTAAGCGATTAGATGAGATTTTCAGATATCGAGTGTTTTATCAAATGAATTTCGCATCGCTTCAGGTCAGGTCTCTATTTCACACTTTTCAAGATACATATTGCTTTTAGTGAATGTTGTGATCTATTCTTTACACATCGAACATTATTCAAAGCCTCTGGTCTGAATATCTTCCAGTCTGCATCAACAAACAATGCACGTATTTAATTAAAGAAAAATACCACTAAACTCCGACTACCCTCCATCTTCTAGTCTACTCGTATTTCGGTAACAGAAAAATCGATGGAATTTATCCAAAATTATTTCCCAATTAGTGTCAAAACCATTCCAACAATTTCAAGTACAGAAAACAACCTATTCACCGCAATAGATACATTAAGATACTTACCAATTGCGCACTGGTCCTTGCGGAAAAATTCACAATATTCACCAAATTAGCATGTTTAGGCAGCGATAACAAATTATGACTAATAATGGCACTTTTACCAGTTCCAGTTGGTCCAATCGTCATAAACGGCATCGGTTTGCGGCCAATACAGAAATCCAACCAATAGTTAATGTAGCCCGTCTCTTTCGTTGGGACAATAATCTCACTGATTTGTACACCGTCTGGAAGTGCTACGTCTTCGTTTTTTTGCCATGGCCACCAGTTCTCTCCGCCATCGAAGCGATAATCCATTAGCGAAAGTTTCTCCGGGAACATTTGACCACGATTCAAGGAGAAGTGCTTTGGCCTCGGGTAGTCCTCATTGGAGCCGTATAAAACTTTTCTGATTAAACTGTCGAAACGTTTCTGGCCTTGAACTGTGTTCATCGTGTCGTTGTATCGTTAAAATTGATAGAGATAAAGTGAGAGATTGTGAGTGGTAGAGTGTACGTATGGAGTGGACACATAACTATTAGAAACTTAAATAAAAAAAACCAACAACAAAACGAACAAGGATGTGTGTGTGCTTGCCCGAAGTGTCGAATGTTATTGGCAAGAAAATAAAGAGATATCTTTCGTGCAAAGCAATTCCATCGATTGTACAGTGTGTCATACAAGATGGGTTGCAACGAAGCGAAGAGAAGTAACTCAACGGGGACTTCCTGTTTCCTGTATTAAATCGAAAGAGAACTACGAGTATCAACCAGAATCACAGTAGCAATAATTGAAGTCCTATTTATTAAGAGAGCTTTTTTTTTAAATAATTAAGCAATTCATTTTGGATTGGAAGAGGTGGTGCTAACTATCGTAAAGAAATATTCATTCATTCGGCAGTTACTAAATTAATTCATTGCTATTTTCGTCCATTAAAGTTTAATTCATTCATTAATTCGCTGAATAAGCTGAGTAGGTGAGCAATCTTCCAAAATAACCGACTTTACTCCTAGGCTAATGGTGGAAATCGTTTTTGAGTGCGAATATCTCGAAAACGATGCGTCGTATGTAAAAAATTATTTCGACCAAAATTTTAGGTCTTGAAATTCTCTACAGGATGGATGCCAATTTTTTTTAAAAAATTGTAAGTAAGCAATACTCTAGAATACAATACATTTTTTGCCAAAAACAACGGAAAACTACGCGGCGGGAGGTGTTGGTTGTTTTGTTAGGCAAGAATGTGATTGTGTTATTTCAGATTTAGATTTCCTGAGCGCCGATATCTTGAAACTTTCATTCAAGAATAATAACGATGTCTTTGTTGTATTATGCGTCTATAGACTTCATAAATACAGTATTTCTGCATTTATGGAAGAATTTTCTAATCTTCTAGATAAAGAAAGATCTAAAAAATTTATTATTTTCGGTGATTTCAGCGTAGATATTTTAGAAAATACTGATTTTAGTTCGACTTATTTATCCTTGCTGTCTTCTCATGGCTTGGCCTCTTTAATTAACGAGCCTACTAGACTGATTTCAGGTAAATGTTTAGACCATATTTATTGCCGTTTTACTAATGTTTTCGTGTTTTCGACTTGAATATTACTGACCACACTATGATAGGCTTATTGGTGACTCTAGTTCGAGTGAAATGGTAACCACAATTTACTTCGCTAAGCTCAAATCAAATCTTTGTTTTGAGTTATGGCTACAAGTTTATTCTGAAAGCTGAGCCTCTAAGTCTTATGATATGCTCATTGAAACTCTATCTAATCATATTAATAATTGGAGTTACAAGGTTAACTTAGAAAAACGTTCAAAAAGGCTAAAACCCTGGATTACTTGCTGTTTATTAAAGAAAATACAAATAAAGAATAGGCTTAGAGTTAAATGTGCAGTACATCCATAGAATCGTAACTTAAAAACAAGATATAAGAAATTGTGTTCGCAATTAAAAAGGGAAATTCCATTATGCCGTGATAGTTACTACAGCAATCAATTTCGTCTTATCAAAGGAAATCTTAGGGGTGAATGGAAGGTAGTAAATAACATCCTTAATAAATCCACTCTCTCGAAAAGGACCACAAATAATTGTCTAGATGATACTGTAGTCCCCGATAAAAATGTTATAGCCGACAAATTTAATATCTACTTTGCTACGGTAGCTGAATTACTACAACCACTTTCTAATTTACAGAATTGTAGTCATTTGGGTATTAGCGATGTATCTTTTCATGAAAGTTCTTTCTTCTTCGAGCCAATAACTGCTTTTGAGCTCCTGAAAAGTATTGGTACTTTAAAAAACTAGAACTCTAAAGGTATTGATGGCGTATCAAATCGAATGCTAAAGAATATTGCATGTTTTATAGTCTATGTCCTGGCGCATATTTTCAATACAAGTATTCTCTCTGGGGTTTTTCCTGAAGCGCTCAAGTGTGCGGATATCGTGCCATTTTGTATATAAGTAATTATAGACCGATCTCTCTTCTTCCATCTATAAGCAAATTTTTTGAAAAAGCTCTCAAAAATAGAATTATTAATTTTTTAAATAATACAAACTTTTTCAGTACTGCCCAATTTGATTTTCAAAAGTAGAAGAGCTTCTACACTTTTGCTCTCAAATATTTACTAACCTAGACAGTAAAAAGTTGAGTGCGGGTTTATTTGTCGACATTACGAAAGCCTTCGATATGGTGAACCATAATATTTTGCTGACAAAGATTAAAAAAGCTGGTTTTCAAGGCTTCATGTTGGATTGGTTCAGCTTTTACCTGAATAATAGATCACAAAGAGTTAAGATTGATGAGATCAGGAGTGGAATAAAGTATATGAATCTGGGGGTACCCCAAGGCTCTGTTTTGGGACCCACACTTTTCTTAAACTATATAAATTCTCTTTTTTGGTTAAAATTGAGGGGCGTTCTCACTGCGTTTGCAGATGATGTGGGTTATGCCTATGCATCGGATTGTCCCTTAAATCTAGTTTGTGATATAAATTTTGACTTAAACTTACTACGAAACTGGTTTGCAGAACATAATCTGGTAATAAGTTCCAAAACAAAAATTATGTTTTTTAATTTGTCAGGACTAAATAACTTTGAGGCTGATTTTGTCTACCACGCTCCTGAGTGCCAACAATTTAAACTATGGCGCTGCTCTTGTTCCCCGCCTTACACTTTTTGTAGCAATCTCAACTGCAGCGATAAATGTTTCCAAATTAAGAAAGTCAATGAGTTTAAATATTTGGGGCTCATCATTGACTCTAAGATGTGTTTCTCTAACCCCACCGATACATTGAAACAATATTTCCGTTCCACACTCAGACATTTTTTTTATTTACGCAATGTTTGCTCTACAAATCTTTTAAAAACAATTTACTATGGTATCTTTGATTCGAAAGTATGGCAGTATGGCATTAGTTGCTGGGGAGGAGCTTATTTTAACAAAATCGAGCCTTTACTGATTTTACAAAAATATATCTTAAGAAAAATATGCAAAATACATAGGTTGTATCCTAGTCTTTCATTGTTTCGAGATTTGAAAATTCTACCTGTCCGACATTTATATTGTTTCAAAGTCCTAAAGATATTTTATTTAAGATCAGGAAATCTAAATTTTAGAGTACTTGATAATTATAATTTGCGTGCTAACTTTTTGAATATTGTGCCTGTGCCCAATTTTCGTACTACAGCTTTTCATCGGCATCCTGCCGTTTATTTAATAAACTTCCACAATCAATCAGGATACTAAGACAATCCGCTACGTTCACAAGACATCTAAAAACTTGGCTTTTAAGTATAGAAATGAGCAAATTGACCATGTAGTGGAACAATTCGTTGCTGATGTTCAACAGGCGGCCGAGGAAAGCACCAGCACCAGTTAATTTGAACGGAAGACAACCTGAAACAAAATATCCCGTCGAAATAAAAGGGTTGATATTAGAAGGAAGGGCTCGTAGAAAATGGTAAACCACGAGGTTCCCTGGTGATAAGGCTGTTTCCAACTGTCTCAATAATGAACTTAAAAAATGAATCCGTGAATTCAGAAATGATTTACTTAGTAGATTTCTACGAAGTTTAAATACGGATGCGTCCACCGACTATCCCTTGTCGAAAGCAGCTAAGTATCTAAAAAGAGCTCGGTTACAAAATTCACCCTAGAAAGCACCAGAATGGATCAGAAACCCGAAATAAAAGGCTGACCTCTTCGCAGAACATCTTTCAAACGTTTTTAAGCTATTCTTGTCAAGTGCAGCTACTGAAAACCTAGAATTTGGTGATAAAAGAGCCGAAGACGAAATTCCCTTTGTTACGCTCCGAGAAATAAGAAGCATGTATCAACAGAAGTTATCAAAAGCATCAGGGTACGATATAATAACTGCCCAGGTTGTAGAAGAAATTCCATTAATACCCTTAAAAAAAACGTGCCACCTCACAGTCTGTTCCCCATATGGAGGAGGCGACGGTTGTGGAGATTAGGGCAATCGCAGAGTAGGTGTTTGATGGTTTCTATTTATTCCTCATCTTGACAGCTCCTGCAGTAGTCCGGGGAGTTTATGTCCAGCGTTTTGGCCTTTGTGCCGATTGCACAATGTCCCGTCGGTATACCTATCAAGATGTGGATTTCCTTTTTTCCCATAGCTAGTAAGCATCTGGTTCTCCCCTCATTTAATTGTGGCCATAGGCTGCGGGATATAACACAATCCCCTCTTGATAACCAAGGCATGCATGCCTAAAGATGTTGATGAAGATGATGTTCCATATCAAGCAACGAAAGCCACCAATTATGGCAAAGGTTTTCGAAATATTGCTCCTGAAGAGGCTTAGCAAAATCATAGATTCCGAATCATCAGTTCGGATTTAGAATTATATATTCCACGATGGGCATAGTGCATCGAATTACGGATGCAGTGGAAAAAAACAATAAAAAAAAAACAAGTCTGTTTCGCACTATTTTTAGATGTTGCTCAAGCCTTTGACAAGGTTTGGCATAAGGGCCTTAAGTACAAACTCTATAGACAGTATTGTGAAATACTGAAATCCTATATTTCAGATCGACGCTTCCGATTAATTTCCGTTCCGTTTGATACAAACAAGAATATTCGGAACTAAAGAAAACTAAAGCAGGTGTCCCACAAGGAAGTGCACTAGGACCTGTATTTGTTATATGCCAGGTGTATACAGGTGGGTAACAATAAAATGATGGCTACTTTTGCAGATGACACTGCAATATTAGTACCTGATAAATGTATTGTGAAGGTAACAGAGAAACTGCAGAATGATAATGACGTACGCGTATCAAACTCAATGAGTGGAAATTAACCATCAAAATAAAAGGATAAATAATTTTCTGATATTCATTAACAACCAAGTTGTAACCCCATGCTAATACAGCCAAGTACTTTGGAATGACTTTGGATGCGAAGTTAAAATGGAAAAAAACACATCAAAAAGAAAAGAGAAAAACTAAACTTGGTACTGGTTACTGGGAAGAAACTCAGATATTCCTACCCTCCACAAAATCTTGCTATAGAAGGGAGTATTGAAGCCTGTTTGGACGTATGACATGCAATTATGGGGTTGCACAAAGAAAACAAATACCAAAACTTTACAGACATTCCAAAACAAAGTCCTTCGTGGAATAATAAATCCCCCTTGGTATGTAAGAAATACCGATTTGCACCGTGAACTGCAAATAGACATGGTGACAGAAATGGTTAGAAAGCTCGCTGTGACACATAATCAACGATTGAAAACCACACCCACTCCGAGATAGAAACCGTCTTAAATGTACGGACAATATCTGGAGATTGAGAAGAACCAAGCCTCATGAGCTAATGGTCTAAAAGCTATGGGAAAGAGCAACAACTTTAAACTTTTCTTAATGCGATTTTAAACATAAGAAAGAAAAATATTCTGACTATCTAAGGAGGTGCTTTTAGTGGCATTAGACTCCCACATTACTTGGTAACCGAAAATCAATCATTCGGCAGTTGAAATCATTTGCCCAACACGAATTACAAGAGCTGATAACTTAAACTTCAACGACTCAAAAAGTGACTGAAGCAGTTATCTCCTAACAGGACCACCCTTGTAAAACACAAACTGAATACTGAGAGTGAATGGAATAGAACCTTCTTCGTGTACATCAAAGAGCTACTAAATAATACCCATATAAGCGTATCTCCTTGAAGTGTAGAAGGCCATGTCAAGGTATGAGATGTCGATTGTGCTGAGAGGCCAAGAACATGTGAAGCCTCAACAACAGTGGCTCCCAGTGCACCAGCCTTGGATAGAGGACGATACAACGGACGAGAAGATCTTACCGCTACTCCCAACTACCATATATGTACAGGGTGCGCCATCTTTTATGTCGGTATGTAAACATTGAATAACTTTGACATTTATCAACCGATTGACTTGCGTAGACATGTTTTTGAAACGTCCATTCAGTACAATTTCAACAATGAATCGCTTCACATCGAAACAACGCGCCGAAATAGGGACGCTGTATATTGAAAATAGTCGTTCAGTTGTGTTAACTTAACGTGCATATCGTTGAAAATATCGTGGCCAACAAGCACCGTCTGACAACACTATTCGTCGTTTGGTGTCGAATTTTGTTGAGTACGGGACAGTGGGGGATCGTCGACATGCCGTTCATTAACGCCCAAGACGTTCCAATGAACTGGTTGAAGTTATAAGGGTAGTGTTGCCGAGAACCCACATGTGTTTTATCGTCACCGCGCTCAGCATTTTGGCGTCAGTGGAACCATCTTGCGGCGCATTTTGAAGAATGATTTGCATTTGTTTCCATATAAAGTGCAATTGACTCAAAGAATATTGCCAACAGACCGTCCACGTCACTTGGAATACGGCCAAACAGTTGCTCTGGTGGTTGACACTGAACCTGATTTTCGGAAGCAAATTTTTATGACCGACGAGGCTCATTTCGCACTCTCTGACGCTGTTGACAAGTAAAATGGCCGCATTTGGGGAACGGAGCATCCACACGAGATCCATGAAACACTGTTTGGGCCGGCGTTTGCGCCAAAACCACCATTCGGCCATTTTTCTTCAGAGAAGGCGAAACAATCGATGGGAATCGATATCGGTGAATGTTGGCTCATTATGTGTGCCCACAAATGTGTGAAAAAGATCTGGACTGTTACTGCTTTCAACAAGACGGTGCACCTTGCCACACTGCAAATCAAATAATGCAGTTTCTGCAACGAAAATTCCCTGGACGTGTGCTGTCAAAAAATGGAGACATTGACTGGCCACCCAGATCTCCAGATTTGGCCCCTCCGGCCTTTTTTTGTGGGTTATTTGAAAAGCAAAGTATACGCCAGCAAGCCTCAGACCATTGACGAGCTCAAGGCAAACATTCGTACCGAAATCATCGCTATACCTCCCGAAATGCTCAAAAAAGTGATGGAAAAGGTAGCAAAAAGGGCACATTTTGCTTTGGTTAATAGAGGCGGCCACTTAATTGATGTTGTATTCAAAAACTAGTCAAAGTAAATTGTAAAGGACCAAATTAAATAAAAATACCTCACATATGGAAATTGGTTATTTTTTTTAAAAGTTATTCAATATTCACATACCGACATAAAAAATGGGGCACCCTGTACATATAGAGAGTGCGTAAAGTCTAGATGACACACCGTGAAGGGCTTTCATTCGATCTAGTATTCGACATGCTCCTCGTCGGTAAAGTTTTGGAACATAAGGAAGCAAGAAGAGAGTTAAAATATACACAGGGGCAGAAAAGCAGCCAGCATTTCCGTATCTACACTCCACAAAAGAGAAGCGCAATATTGAAGGAAAATGGCGACAGCACCTGGTACTGGATTATTAAAACTAAAGTGGAGCAGTAAGTACTTTCAATGTGCCAATTATGCTTGTGGAGTTTCCAGCATTTAGTCGAAGCCGAAGATGTCACGGCACTCGTGGACATATTCCTGGAAGAAGTAACTGTGGAGAGTTGGAACCCCAAAATAAACTTTTGGTCTAATCTAGCCAACCGGTAGCCGATTGGATACACTTCCAAAAAGTGCTGAGTAGAAGCACAAAAAAATGGTTGAGACTTAAAAAAAGGGACTTATAACTCTCGTCATTTAAATCTTCAGGTGTAAAGAAAAAGATGTAGGACGGGTATTGATGCTAACAAAACGATGTTCCTTTATCTGAATTAAATCAGTCGTCGCTTATATCCTTACTGCTCACTGTGCCAGTGGTATTCGGGCAATGCATCTCGCGATAGTTCACAACGAATACAACTGCATTAGCTACATTGACGAAGAAAAAATATAGAAAGTGTTGGATGACTGTTTTATGAATGTCGTGCCCTACCAACAGAAGCTTGAAGATTTTTAGTGTTGCATTGAGCTGATCTCTTGGGATTTGTATTTATCTGCGTAGCTCAAGCCCAGGGGCTCTTTTTCAGGTACCTAAAATAAAATGGAGCCCAGTTCACTCAACTATTAGTCTGACTGACGTCACAGAGCACCTGTCCACCTAAGCTAACCTAACCTAAAGCGAGATTCGATTCGCATCACTTCTGGAAGAATCCCGATCCATGAACATCATAAAATATAGGGAAGCACAATATATATGAAGGTAAACGACCATAGACAATGGGCTCTGGAGCAGTTGGAAACTGACCCTAATTTTCATCGAAAAATCATCTTCAGCGATGAGGCCCATTTCTGGATGAATGGGTACGACAACAAACAAAATTGTCGAATTTGGGACGATACCAATCCACATGAGATCCAAGAGCGTCCAATGCATCCCGAAAAAGTCACTGTTTGGTGTGGATTTTGGGCTGGCGGCGTCATCGATCCATATTTCTTTGAGAACGACGTTGGCCAGGCCATCACCGTCAACGGCGAGTGCTATAGGTCGATGATTACCAACTTCTTTTGGCCTGAATTGGATCATATGGACACCAACGACATGTGGTTTCAACAGGACGGCGCCACGTGCCACACAGCTCACGCCACATTGGAAATTCTGCACGAGCGATTAGAGGGCATGGTCATCTCACGTGGAGGTGATGTGAACTGACCATCGAGATCGTGCGATTTGACCCCGTTAGACTTTTTCTTGTGGGGTTTTCTGAAGTCGCAGGTCTATGCGAATAAGCCACAAACCACAGCGGCCTTCAAAGCCAACATAACCCATGCCATCAGTCAAATTCAGCCTGATTTATGCGCCAGAGTCATGGAAAATTGGACATTTCGGATGCGCGCCACGCAGAGAAGCCGCGGAGGACATTTGAACAATGTTATATTCAATACATAATGGCATCGATAGGACTTTCAAACGAATAAAAAACGTCGATGATATCTCACACACACTTTGTTCTACTTAAATTTAAAGATAGGAAGCGCTTAATGAAAGACCCTTTAGATTGGTTGAAAATTTCACAGTTAAACTGAGAATTTAGAAGGACTGGATCAAAGAATTTGCTATAAAATTGGTATACTAGTGGATCAAGGACGGTTGGGATAGATTGAAGCTACAATGGGTACTTAAAAATAAAATACGAACGCTAACGCATCCACTCTAGCTTCAGTTCAGCTAACGTGTTTCCACCTATATTAACTTTTCATATAGTATGCTAGAACCGAAATTAAAAAAAAGTCCTTAATTCCTTTGTCTTTTATCCAATTTTTTTTTTGTTTTGTTCCCAGTACCCCACCTTGTATGACACACTGTATTTGATTATGTTTTGCACACTCTCACCTATGGCCACCCTGTCGAATTATTGAGTTTTCAAAAGAGGACACCACTAACATACGCTCCTCTACCTGCTTGAAACTCAATTATCGACAGGAAAACCGATGTAGGGTGAGCGTGTATCTGCTGCTTCAACACCTCCGCTCCAAGGAATATGATAGAAATTTTCATTTTTTTTTCATTTTGGGTTTTGTTCATACCTGTTAGTGCGGAACCATATGCCCAGGCGAAGCAGAATAGGAAAGTTTGCTGAAACCATATCTGGTTATATGCTTGGTGCTTCTCCTCCAGGAATTGCAGGAAAAATCTTGAAAGCATCTACACACCCACAAGCGCCGTCGTGCGCCAAAATAAGAGGAAATTTCCACCGTCAAATGCACGCACGCCAACATAGAACGTAGAATATCATCCAGCAAACAAGAGGAAACGGTAGAGAAAAAAATAAACACAAATGGAAAAGTTAAATAAATTAAGTTTTTCCACCCTCGGGGACACTCTAAACGTGCTTTGTGCAGGAAAATTGAAAATTGAACCATCCACCATGGTATATACTCACCGTGTATTGATATATCGGCGAGTTGTCCAGCATAGACTTGCAATCGCGCAACACCTCCAGTGCGGCCGGTACTAACCAATTAACAAGGTCCTCGTACAACGCCATATAGATTTCATTCAATCCTTGCTGATTTTCGAGGACATTCGTAAAGCTCTTGTGAAAGACTCGCCAGCCAAGCTGTGCTGGTTCCATGTAGATCATACCACAACGTGACACCGTTGCCGGTGAGGCCTGTTCCAGGTCGGCTGGCTCAAACATCATATTCATCATTTTGGTCATCTGAACTATTTCGCCAGACATGAGGCAGAGTTTTTTATTATCGTCCAGCACGGTGTTAAGATTTTCAATCCAGACCGCATCCACTGGACCATCAAAGAACACCCAGTGACGTTCCTTCTGCGAGGCATATGCCATTTCACGGAATGTTTTCGCCAACACTCCATCGGTCCATTCATGCGAGATCGGATCAAAACTGCCGTATAGTTGACCCATTGTGATGGCTTTAGGGTTAATTATACGATAATTAACTGGGTACTCCACAAGTGTGGCATCATGGTCGGTGCTAACGCATTTCATCGATTGTGCCAGTACCTGTTGATAAAATGAAAAAAAAAAAAAAAAACTAAGTGAATGTCTAGTGATATGAGAGAATTAATTGGCGACGAAGAAGGTCTTTTTTTCGCCAGAAAAGACAAAATAGATAGTTTACTCGTATCTGGGTGCGGTTTCTGTATCGCAAAAAGCAGATTTTGTATTTCAAGTCAAGTAGCTTGTTTCAATATTAAGACTTTCACTAAGATGGTTTAAACTTTTCGAGAGAGCGTGGGCAACTCATTCAGATAAATTATCAGGCATAAGCAATTAGAGTTTGAATATCCAGATCACCTCCGAAGGGGCTTACTATCACACATTTGTCTGCTCTTCAAAAACAATCACAATCCAAGCTTGGGTCAAATTATAATTCCGTCATATTAAAAACTGAGATACCTACTAGTTTTAACAAAATATTCTCAGCATTATGTGGTTCTGTATTCCGTCCGACAACCCGAGAACAACAGTGCAGCGATCAAACTCATCCAGCACGAATACCGATCATCTACCTACCCTTAGCGAAAACAAGGTGAATAACCAGTACTTCCACGGCTAATATCACATCCGGTAAAGATATTTTAAGTCAGTACTTCTGGCAGTAGCGGTAGATACTTTCATAGTTTGGTACCATTTGCTCTGACAGCTCAAGAACAGTTCAAACCAGGATAATTTAGCGTCGCGCCGAACGTCACGAATTGTTTCCATGAGGTAAAAGGAACATTTTAAGAGCCGAATGGTAGAAACTAAATTAAGCATTCGCATTCGAAACCATCCCAACTGGGCAATAAGTACCTCTTCACACTCAGTCGAATCGGCTATCCGAAGTTCATATCATAAAAAATAAATAAAAATAAAGTGCATGACTGGGCACGTAGATACATATTTGATATACAGTCCTGTGGAAAAAAAATGCATGAAAGGCTTGAAGCGAGAAGAAGGCTGGTAAATCCCGGACTGAGTGCACTTAAAAAAGTTCAGAACCCAGATTTCCCGCCACGAGTCAAACAAAGACGTTTGCTCAGAAGCATATTTCTTGGACACAGGAGATATGTCCCCTGCGGAGCTCCAGACAGCATGCGAGATCATCACTTCATCCGAGAAAGTTTATGGTAAATGTATTGTGAACTGGCGATGGGATAATTCACTAATCTTTCTTGCAACCCGGTGAAACCAGCAGTCTTATTGCAGAGAAATTAGGATTATGCATGAATAATTAAGCCAGTTACACATGTGTCGCAACGATCCGAAAAATGGGAAACCACCCCATGAACCATCATCCTATATACCACTGCTACTGCTTATAATGTCAAAACAGTTTGAAAGACTCAAAAGACTAACAACTTTTACAGAGCGAAAAGAAATTTTCCCAACCATCAATTTTGATTCCGTAAGAAACATTCAACAATTGATCAGGTTCACCGAATTAGTAATACCATTGAAAAAGCACGGAAAGTGAAAAAAGTCTGTTCTACAGTCTTCCTGGTTGTAACGCATGCATTCGATACAGTTCGGCACGAAGGACATACAAAGGAAACCTACATTGCAGACAGATACATTTGTATAAAAGAACAGAATGCGCATTTGGAACTTAGGCAAATTAAAGTAGGTGTGCCCCAAGGAAGTGTGCTTGGACCAGTACTCTACCTTACGATATTCCATCACTGAAAAGTAACACAATTGCTACATTTGTGAACGACACGGCCATAATGGCAGTTGCAGAAAGCAATATTCATTCATCGGAAAAATTGCAAGATCCAATCCAAAACTGGACAAGGAAATGGGGCATCAAATGAAGTCAGTCTAAATCTGTTCGTACAGATTTTACAAACAAAAAGATTGAGCACATACCAATATATATAAATATCTAAGCAATTCCATTCGCGAACACAGCTAAATATCTTGGTATGACTTTGGACGTCAAACTTCATTGGAAGGGTCATGTCAAGAAAAAAAAGAGAAGGGTTGCGATACATGCGATATAAAAAAGGAAGGCAAGTAATCAAACCCAAACAGAGCAACATGGACATCATCCAAAGATTCCAAAACAAAAAAAGTGAGTAATATTGCCACGGTGTACTCATAGTGGGTAGTGTGTTTGCTTGTGACCCGAACTGTGCAGGTTCGAGCTCGGACGGGGGACAACAATCACAGCCTCCCGAACATAAAAGAGCAATGCAAGCTTTACTCGTTGAAGTGTCCTTGTGTCCGATGGGTTGAGGATTTCGGCTAATTGCTTCGGTATGTTGTCTGATGATTCATTGATTTGGCACGATAAAGGACATTCAACAAAAATATGCCAGATGGATAGAACCATTCGACAACTTTCACATTCCTCAGGTGATTCGCCATTATAGAAGTGTCGGCTTGTAAAAAGCGTTTTCCCTATTCTGATCCGCAGTAACTTCACACAATCTTCTCTTGTGTATAGAATATTATAGGGGATCCGGGTGTATTGGGGATGGTGGGTGCGAAGAAAAGTGCTGCAGTTTTTCCATATCTCACCTAACTCCTCTATTTGTTGTAGTAAGAAAACTCTTTTCGTAAGCTGGTATAAGTTAGGGGATTCGACAATAAATGGATAATTTGTAGCTTCCTTTGCTGCTAAATCTGCTGTGTCATTTCCTTTGATGCCTACATGCCCAGGTATACATGCTAATGCAATATTGTTGTTAGATTGCAGCTTACCTCTTATGAGCTCTAAAGTAGGATATTTATTGGTCTCGCTTCTCAATCCCGTAAGAATACTTAGATTATCTGTTAGGATCAAAGTTTTGCCAGGCCGCGTTTGAGCAATATTTATTCCTTTATGAATTGCTGTTAGCTCTGCAATGTAGCTGCCAGCAGGTCCTGGGAGAAATCCTTGATGAATGGTGGTTATTTGCTGACTTTGGTCTAATTGTATTACAGCGTATGAAGACTTGTTATCCTTGTTCGACCCATCAGTGTAAAAAAATCTATCAGCATTTTTAGTGTTGATCATTTCTTGGTGTAGCATTTGAAACACTTTGTCCGGAGTATTATCTTTGTTGTATGTTGCGAGACCTGTGTCTATGGGAAGTAAATTCCTTTTCCAAGGCGGGAGGGTTCTTGTTATTATCGACGAAAAATCTGATAAGAAATGTAGTTGAATAGGTATGAGTGATACAATGTTACTGAGCGTGGAGACCTAGTTTTTTCGATTTCATTTATACCTGGGCGAAAGAAATAGGTGCGGTGATTCCTCCCTCAAAAACGGAGGCCCTTCACCTTTGCAGGAAAAGGATATGCTCATCGTCCCCAATTATACTTCGCGGTTCAACAATACCGCTTTTAAAAGAACTAAAAATTCTCGGAGTAATATTTAGCTGGAACTTGCACAAAGAAAAAAGGGCCACACCTAGAAACTGCACCTCGAATTGCCAAGACCTTGGTGGAGGGTATTCTTCAGCATGGTATGACTAATTTCATGTGGACTACAAAAGGTAATACTAACAGCATTGACACAGCTATCAACGAGTGCTATCGCACAGTATCTGGAGCATTAAAAAGTACCAGAATCGAAGCCCTACGATTAGAAACTAGCTACATCCCCTTTAATTTCTTAGGACAGAAAAGAGCAATGAATCTAGTAAGCAAGGCCTTAGCAGATGAGTCGCATCCGCTTTACAATGCTGCAAAAGAAGAATTTTTTTTACGAAAAAATAAAAATAAAAATATTATAATGGAATCGATAAAAGCTGAAACCAAAAGACTCGCCAACGTATATGAAGAGCGGCTTCCGTGGTCTAAAAACAAAAACCATAATGCAAAGGGATATATGTATATACGGGCGTTATGGAATGCCAACAACGAGCGTAGGGGCGCTCGGAGTTAATTTTTCCCCCACGTTTTGTGTTGATTAAATCCCACTTATGTTTCACTCGCTTACGAGTAGTTACATATGTATGTGTATAGCTCATTTTTTAAGAACTCATGTGCGTCGCCAGTGGGCGGAACACTAAATTTTATAAGTGAAAGGAAAACTCCTTATTAGTCCCAATGACTAGATCGTAATAACATCGAAGGATCTCAGCCCACGGGCGTAGAACTTGGTCCAGCTGGGATGTGCGATCTCTGGCATAAGCGGACGCGTGCTGAAATCGAAAAAAAAATACAGGTAATGTCGGAAATTTTAGAAGAGCGTGTAGTTACACTTTTCGAAAACTTAAAAGAAAAAATTCTGCATCTGCTCATTCTGCATAATGTCGAAACCAAAAATTCCGATTGGCATAATATTTTCACTGAACAACGATTCTTTAATTAACTTTCGGGTAAAGTCGGATAATTTGGCATCCGTCTTGTGGATAATATCAAAGCCTAAAATTTCGAACCCAATGTTTCTTTCACAGGACGCAACATTTACTATTTTTTTTTTAACTTCCGGATAAAGTCGAACTTTTTTAGAACCGATTTCCAGTAACGGCAATCCGAAGTACATTTTATTGTAGACGCATTTTAAATGTCAACTCACAAAATTGTCTGTCAACGCCATGCTCATCATAAGCGATTTTTGCTACGACAGTGGAAAAACCGTTCATGCAGCTAAACTTAAAAAAAAAACACTAAAATTTCGAAATTAAATGCTTACGTAGTTTTTTTTTTTCACCGAGATTAGAACTTCACGTGCTCATGCTCTTCTATAGACGATTGGCCACTGATTCTATACAATCCCAGATAGTATGAGCGGCTCCATATGTTCCGAAAGAGCATTCAACTCAATACCAGATAACCGTTACCACTTAGCCAAGTAAGCGTTCCTGGACCTTGTATGATCATTTAAATACTCGTATTAAGGAGTTATAACCAATTCATCTTAAAATTCCTGAACATAAGTACGAGGGTGGGTCAGTAAGTCCCTGAAAATTAACACAAATTGTGTCGTCACCTTAAATTCATTTTTTTTGTCAAGAATCATCTTTCAAAAGAACGCACCCAAATTTTCAGACAGATCTGTCAAATAGTTTTGTTATGGCAGCCATTTAATATAGACGCCTACTAGCATCTTCGTTAAAATGGAAAAAAAGTGAATTTCGAGTGCTCATTAAACACAATTTTTTGCGAGAAAAAACTATCACGCAAACCAAACAAAAGCTTGGCAAATATGATGGAGACTCTTCACTATCGATTGGAACTATTCACCACTGGTTTACTCAATTTCGGTGCGGTCGTTCAAGCACAAGTGACGCCGAACGTGTTGGTCGCCCAATTGAGGTCACCACACCACAAATGGTCGACAAAATCCATGGTTTGATAATGGACGATGTGCGGGGGAAAGTGCGCGAGCTTGAAGAGGCCACAGGCTTATCACATGGCTCAGTGATTTCGATTTTACATAAATATTTGGTCATGAAAAGCTTTCCGCAAGATGGGTGCCGCGTTTGCTCACAATCGACAACAAACGCATTCGTTTGACAACTTCAAAGGTGTGTTTGGCGATGTTTCAGAAAAATTCGGCTGAGTTTTTGCGCCGTTTCGTAACCGTGGATGAAACCTGGATTCACCACAACACACGAGAGACCAAGGAACAGTCAAAATAATGGACTTCTCCTGGTGAATCGAAGCCGAAGAAGGCCAAGGCGGCGGGTTTGTCAGCAAACAAGGTCATGGCGACAGTTTTTTGGGATGCGCGCGGTGTTATTCACATCGATTACCTTGAAAAGGGTAAAAAGATCACCGGCGCATATTACGCAGAGCTGCTGGATCAATTCCAAGCTGATTTGAAGCAAAAACGGCCGCATTTGGCGAAGAAAAAAAATATTTTTCACCAGGACAACGCATCGGCTCACAAGTCGGCAGTCGCAATGGCGAAATTGCGTGAGTTAGGCTACGAACTCCTCCCTCATCCACCATACTTCCCAGATTTAGCCCCGTGCGACTATTTCTTGTATCCAAACATGAAGAAATGTCTCGGAGGTAAAAGATTTGGGTCGAATGAAGAGGTCATCGCTGAAACAAACGCTTATTTTGAGGGGCTCGAGAAATCCTATTATTTGGAGGGCATCAAAAAATTGGAGAAACGTTGGATGAAGTGTATAAAGCTAAAAGGAGACTACTCGTATGTTGAAAAATAAAATGTTTTTATACCGAAAAGAGTGTTCCTTATTTCATTTTTCAGGGACTTATTGACCTATCCTCGTATGTACAATTGATGTCGCCAAATCTAGAAATTATACGTCCGGGGAACTTTTCGTGCAACAGAGCCAAATTTGCTTGTATTGTGTGGCACGTAGTCCCAACTTGTTGAAACCACATTTCGCTCAAATAAATGTCATCAATCTCAGGCAAAAAAAAAAATTGGTTATCATTTAACCATTGTGCAGAGAATGGAACCGTAACAGCGGCGTATTCATAGTTTTCATAAAAATACGCACACCAATCTGTCACCTGTGATGGATGCAAAGGCTCTCAACGATCACATTTCAATTCTCAACTTCAACTTCTGCGTCAACTTATTGATTTTCCAGCACCAAATAGGCGTACGTTCTGCGCTGGCTAGGGTCAGCGGGCAATGCATTTAATGCGTTGTGGTTAAGCTATCCATATTGCAAAATGGCAAGACAAGAACTAACTACCTGTCACTATGGATGACAGATTGATTTGACAGATGCCATATGGTAGGGCCTCGAATCTAGTGTATGCGCCCGATCAAACAAATCAGCTAAAAAAATGGGAGGCTGCCAAACAATGTTCAGCCTCAAGTGTGGCTACTCAATTAGAAGTGCTGCTCAACTTCTATTGATTTTTGCTGAAATTATGACATTGTGAAGTATCCGTAAGTGCAGTAGAATATGCCGACAACGCAGTCGTACTGGGAATGGGTAAATTTCTTGGACACCCATATGAACTCGGTTAATTTTAAGAAAGACCAAGCTAGGCCATTCAGAAACTTATTCTGAGCTCAAAACACAGTTAAATTAGTCCTCTTTGGGTTTTTTTTTTTTGTTTGATCGCAAGAATTGTAATTGGGATCCATTGAAATCCGGACACTCAGTCTGGGGTTGAATAGTTTGGTCTGCGTTGGAACTAGGTTGAGGTTCTGGTTTCCCTTACTGTGAATCTGAGTGCAGAACACTTTTGAGTTGGTAACCTACCGGGATTAGGATATCTTATGTCCTTGGAAATTTTCTAAGCAACTCCTGGTTGATTTTGTTACAGTTCCAGCATCAGTGTATGTTTTCTACCAACAATACGAGTATGATGTCAAATACCTTATTCATGCACACTTTTACGGGATGAGAAAATTTGTTGATAGAATACTAAAACAAGTATCTCATCTCCAATTCAGTCCCAATTCCTTTCGATGTTTCTATTTTATTATTATGAGGCTCTGACGAAAGGTCTAGAAACAAGAGAATGCGGTAATGATGTCCTTAGAACTAACAACTACTCGTAAAAGCACATACTATTCGTTCATGTAGAGATTTTTTTGTTTATTGTTTTAAAAGCGTAGTTTCATTGTTCAGGACCTACGAATGTTTCCAAGATCATGTAATACTGACAGCTTAATGGCGGTGGCGGTATTTCAACCTACGAACGGTCTTATAACGATATCCATCATCGGCGAGCTCCTGTGGGGCTGAGTTGAGTTGAGCTTCCTCAACTGGTGGCAAATACTCATTCAATGGGAGTTCGTTGACATCACGACGACGCCTGAGACGGTATCTCTTGACAGTCCTGTAGCGGTATCCATCAACGGCAAGAGGGCTAGCTTCCTCTGGAGCAGCAACTACTTCCCCTTCCTCTACTGGTGGCAAGTATTCGTTTGATGGGAGTTCGTTGACATCACGACGACGCCTGAGACGGTACCTCTTGACAGTTCTGTAGCGGTATCCATCAGCGGCAAGAGCGGTAGCTTCCTCTGGAGCAGCAACAACTTCTCCTTCCTCTACTGGTGGCAGATACTCATTCAATGGGAGTTCGCTAACATCACGACGACGCCTGAGACGATACCTCTTGACAGTCCTGTAGCGGTATCCATCAGCGGAAAGAGGGCTAGCTTCCTCTGGAGCAGCAACAACTTCTCCTTCTTCAACTGGTGGCAAGTATTCGTTAGATGGGAGTTCGCTAACATCACGACGATGCCTAAGACGCAATTTCCTCACAGTTTTATATCTGTATCCATCATCAGCTAGAACAGTTTCTTCCTCTGGAACAACTTCAACTTCAGCTACTGGAGCCAAATATTCGGCACTTGGTGCTGCTTCCCTTACCGGTGGCAGGTAATCAGCTGGAAGAGCAGTAGCTGCTGCTAAAACAGCAACAAATGCAAATACGAAGAATTTCTGAAATTTTCAATTAATTGTGAATCCTTTAAGCTACGGCTGTGTGTAAGGTTTGATTTACCATTTTCAGTTCTAGGCCCGTCTATCCACAAGAGAATGACTTAGTTGAGTGATACCATTTGAAGGTGTCCCTGCTATTTATACACGTACATCATCCAATTTTATTTGAAATTTATTTTCCATTACAAAAGAAACAATGCTTGACTTGAATTCATTTGATGATGAGATTGACGCACAAAAATCGAAAGCCGATACATCTCAAGTTGCTATCAAATGAATGTGATCTTAAGAGTACCAATTATGTTCTTTCAAATGAAATTGATTACTTCTGCGTAAATTAGTTCAAGATATTTCGGATTTTAATTAGCAAAATGCGATAATTGTGCGAAAATTAAACAGTGTTTCGATAGACTCTATGACAACAGGTACCCAACGTACATAAAACCATAAGGTGGGGCTGCTTCCGGCTCTAACCATATGGAAAGGTCTTATAACTTGGAAACTATTTAGTGACTGGAGGTGGATACTCTGGGCTAGATTTTTGAGCAGAGTACGTCAGTGTCAGGCTTCGACAGATGTCAACTAAGGACGAAAGGCACAAGTTTTAACGTCAGTATCAAAGAGAAAGAGACGTTGAAACATAAACGTCAAAAGACACGCGTGTGAAAAGTATGAAGCATGCTTTCCTTGCCTAAAGCCAGCTGCAATTGATTGGTATGTCCTATCGAAACTCTTGTATTTCCTTGAGCTGAAAAACTGTATCGGCCTTCTTCTTTCTACGCAGTATTTTCTTTTCGTAGAATGTTTTAGCGCTCGAATCTGCAATTTTGACTATAAGTACCCACGTCGATAGTCTTTCTTTGCTGCTCTTGTTTTGCGTTGTAGATCTTGTTTGTCTGCTTCCATCTGTTACCCTTTTGAATTATCAGTGGGTGAAAACCCAACACTGTTCCTACCTGTATTTATCGGCGCAGTATCTGTACCTTGTATATATAGGTACTTGCTTCAGTTATAGAGAAGTTACCGATACTATCTCACTATTCGATATATTTTCGACTAGAATCGTGCATTGGATATCGACCTTACAATGGAGAAAACAGCCATTGTGTATGCGGTAATTCCAGAAACGAAGCTGATCCCTACACTGATCGGCTGTGAACAAAAAATCTACCGACACGACACAGCGAGAGCGAGCAAAACCGACAAATGAGGGAAGGGCTTTAATAAAAGCTTTGTAACGAGTAGTTGACTTTAACTCATGGTTATCCACTGTTCGAGAGTTAATAATTGCTACTTTATAACCTATTCAGAGTAGATTAAGTTTTACACATAGTTTGCAGCACAGAGAATTTTTTTTTTTTATAATTTGAGCGCGCCGAAGGGGATATGGATGCCCTTATATGGTTTCAGAGCACGGGCGTTTAGGAAAAGGGGGAAGAAGAACAGAGGAGGAAATACAGAGCCTGGTAGGACGTGAGTTAAGGATCGAATATGAAAAACTGAGGGTACTGCCATCAGCGGAAGAATGGATTGGATTAGAAATTGCAGACAAGAGATCATTTATAAAAATAAGAAAGAGAGTCGGAGACAAAACAGAGCCATGGGGAATACCAGCATTTATTTGGTGAATTGCAGGCTTGTACTGAACGCCCCGAAAGGTAATTTCTAATCCATTGAAGATGAGACTCATCGACGCCATATGCGCGCATTTTCGACAAAAGAGCCTGATGCCAAACTCTGTCAAATGCCTTTGAAATACCAAGCGCAACCATTTTAGTTTCGCTGAAGTAGTGAAGCGATTGGTTTCACTGCTCGGTGAGATATGCCATCAAATCACCAGTGGACCTGCTGATACGAAAACCATACTGGCGGTCATCGAGATATTTCATAAGCTGACGATTTAAAAGCGTTTCCATGACTTTGGAAAGTCGATAATTAGACAGGGAGGTAGATTTGTTTTTTTTAGGGACAGGCTAAACAAATGCTGTTTGCCATCTACTCGGAAAGAACCCTGAAGATTAGGATGGACAGAAAAGCTTACACAGAGGTTTTGAAAGCGTGGAAGAACAAATGTAAAATGTTAACGTTAGACCCCCTAAAGGATTTATATTTGTGATCAAAAAGTTGTGTCAATCTAGCCATATCCGTCCATATGTCACCACTTTTTGGGCCTTAAATTTCGCGAACATGCTATTTAATATACAGGCTTTCTAGAATCCGAAGCAATACAATTGTAAAAATTGTTAAAATCCACCTACAGTCATACCCATTTTTCAATAAATATCGTTCTTCTCAATATTTTTGCTAGAAACTGAAAAATATTGTCTTGGTAATATACCCATGTATACGTTGACTTTCCTACACCTCATCCACATATTGTACATAAACACGCCCACTTTTTGGAGGCGTTTTCTTAAAAAAAAAATATATATTACTTTTTCAAAGCTTTTCACAGTGATGGTTAAGTCTTATTATGAATATCTCATCAGAATTCGTGAATTTCGGCTACAAATTTTCGGAGCCACGCCCACTTTTTGCCAAGAAAAGTTGCAATAATAGTTTTCTGATAAAATTTCTTAGAAACCACGGAAATATTCTCTGATTTAAACATTTCACAAGGATATGTTCAATTTATTAGGGGTGGGTTAAGAGATGGACCAAACGATCCATTCTAGGCGGATTGTAACTTTCCTGTATGTTTTGCGCCAAAGGAGATATGAATACCCTTATACTATTACAGGGCACTGGCGTTGTGAAAAAGAGAGAGAGAGAAAGAGAAAGAGTTGGTGTAGTGGTTTAAAACCCAGGTGGTATTAAGTTTCTGTAAACTCCAAGGGTAGCGTCCAGATAACTGGGAAGCATTTTTGTTTTTATTGTTGTTGCTTATGATTCACAGTATTTTTTTCAATCCTCCAGTCATCATCACGATCAAGTTGCATTTTAGCCATATGACCTCCCTACTCCCAGTGTTATGCCTTCGCAGTAGAGTTGCCATAAGCTTTCGCAATTGATCGACTTTTTTAATTATTTCAACAGCGTGACAAGCGATGTTACCACTACACCACTTTTTATTAACATTTTAATGCTTAGCAAATATTGCTAGATTACTCGTATCTAAGAGAAAAAATCTCGAAAAGTGAATGAAGCAGAATGAGAACTCAGCTCTAGTTAGTATCAGTGTCAGTTAATACCCACCTCGAAATCGATGAGTTCTACGGAAACAAATTATTATGGCTGAAATTTTCCGTTTTGAAAATCTTTGTAAAGTAGGTGCCAAGTTTAAAACAATTTTTAGAAATTTTTGCGAAATTTCCGAAACGATCAACTTTCCCTCGAAGTTAATGGAAATCGTGTTTGAGTGCGGTTATCCCGAAAATGGCTCGACTAACGGAAAAAAAATCTGTGAAGGGCCTATTGTAATTGCATGGTAAACCATATATTAAAAATTCTTAATACTTACGATCAAAATCTGGCGAATTTTTCAAAATTGTACAGATAATTTAAAAATGCCCAAATTCCTGTTTGCCTAAACGTAAGTAAAACAGTTTTTGAGTGCTACTATTTCAAAAATGGTGCACCTTCCGAATAAAACTATTGAAATCGACATTTTTGAATTTAATTCTTTACAGATGAACTCCAAATTTTATCAAATTTTCCAAAATTTTATGCATTTTTTCAAATTCTACAACATTTACGCGAAGGTAATAGAAATCATTTTTGAGTGCGAATGTATCAAAAACATTCTATGGAAATTTAATTGAGTTCCAAGTTTCAAGTTTTTGCGTTCTCTGAAAGGTGAGTTGCAAACTTTTTGCAATTTTCAAAATTTATGCGAAATTTTCCGAAATGCACAACTTTACCCCGAATACAATGGAAATAATTTTTGAGTGCAAATTTCTTGCAAATAGTAGGTTTTACTAAAGAAAAAAACTTCGTAGGTCTGATAGAAATTTAAGGCTTCAAAATACCTATTAAGTTTTAAAATTTTCCGAAATTTTACGGAATTTCGCAAAAAGTCCAACTGTTGTCCTAGGCTAATGAAAATCGTTTTTGAGTGCTAACAATCACGAAAATGGGGCGTTTTACAAGACAAAATTATTACAACCGAGATTGTTGATTTGAAATTCTCTAAACGGTGTGCCAAATTTTTCGAGATTTTTCAAAATTATATCAAAGGAATTTTTCAAAATGTATAGCTTTTACCAAAGTTAATGGTGATCGGTTTTTGAGTGTGTTTATTTCGAAAGCGATACGTTGTGCGAAGACAAATGATTCCCATCAACATTTTAGATTTTGAAATACTCTTAAAGATTTTATTGATATTTCTGAAATGTCAGACTTTCATTTTTGAGTGCAAGTTCTTCTTAAGGAACTAATTTTAGGCTTTGATTCTTTTTTTAATTTTCAAAATTGTATGAAATTTTCCACGATATTCAACTATTTGAGTGTAAACATCTCGAAAACACTGCGACATAGATTTAGAAATTTTAAGATTTGACTAAGTGGATGCCGAATCTGCTAAAGCTTCCAAAATGTTCAAATTTTATCCGAAGTAAATGGAAAACGTTTTTGAGCTAAAAATATGTCAAAAAAGTTTTTTTTTTCATATAACCATGAGCCGCGAATTATCTATCAGGTTGGTAACTAAGTAATCGCCGATTTCACACATAGATGTCTTTGGCGATACTTTTTAATTGCTTCTGTCAATGACATATTTTTTTTTTTTCCTTTTGACATTTGTTAGCTGTCAGTCCTACTTTGCTTTAGAAGCAAATTGCGCATATTTTTGTGAAAAAGGTAACAGTTTAGCATCAGTTTTAATATGGAGTGCAAAACGAGCATTTTCCTCATATTTTACTTTTTTATTTCCGTAAAGGAGTCAGATCGCCATGTAAGAGATAGCAAAAAAGTTAAATGTGTCACATACAGCGATTGAGAAGCATTTAAAAGGTATGAAACTCGTTAAAAAGCTTGATATTTCGGTTCCACATGATTTGAAAGAAATTCATTTAACGAAGCGCTTCAACGCTTGCGATTTCCATCATAGACGTAATAAATCCGACCCTTTTTTGAAACGAATCATCACTGGCGATACAAAATGAGTTGTTTACAGTAACGTCAATCGAAAACGATCTTGGTCCAGGCTTGACGAGCCAGCACAATCCACCTCGAAAGCTGATATCCACCAAAAGAAGATTTTGCCCTCAATTTGGTGGGATTGGAAAGGTGTGGTGTATTTTGAGCTGCTTCCAAGGAATTAAACGATTAATTCGGATGTGTACTGTCAACAATTGGACAGACTAAATACAGTGATCAACGAAAAACGGGACAACGCTAGGCTACATACATCTTTGGTCACTCGCCATTCATTGGTCACCCTTTGGATGATAAAACTTTCAATGATGATGACTCTGTGAAATCGCACTTGATTCAGTTTTTTGCCGATAAAGATCAGGAGTTCTATTAACGTGGAATTATGAAGTTTCCAGAAAGATGGCAAAAGGTCATCGAACAACATGGAAAATATATCATTGATTAAAGTTTATTCGTTGTATTTAAAAAAATGTGTTTTATTTATATGAAAAAATCGGCAATTACTTACTTGCCAACCTGAATAATCCAATAGGTTTGAGCCCGAGCAGGGGACAGCAACTACAGCCATCCTAGCATAAAAGAGAAATGAATAAAATCTAAGTTTCTCCTACCACTACACCTAAAAGTGGTTTCTGCCTGGTAGTACCAGTGGACCGAAAATCGAGTCTGAGTGCTCTGGGATTTGGAAATTTCGTTTTTTAAAAAAAATTAGATTCTGTAATCCAAAAACCAACCAAACAATTCTCAAAGTAGATCTTTACCTCCATGAAATTTGATGGTGGAGAAAACTTAAGCTACTAATCACCATATTGCTAGTTGCAGCAAAATCTGTTACTTGGAGAGGATTGTCCGTTATCACTTCGTCTAGGTTGTGCTTTCTAATTAGCAAACAAAATAAGTTTTGGATACCAATGTTGGCACGATTTTGGAAGATCAGACCCATCGATTAACATGAAATCAGTGCTGGCTTCTACATTACAAGTCAAATTGAATTATTGTCTTAGGTACTACTTACTTTTGCTTATCTTATTATCCATCGAAGGGCATACAAAGTCAACAAGGCTTGCGTTGCAGAACTCTGAATGTCGGCATTGTTGTCTGCCTATGTCCCAAAAGGGTTGAAACGATATATTTAATAAATTGTCCATTAAAAAAGCCATTAGATATTCAGTCCAGAAGAGGATGTTTAACATCTACATAACTCCCTTTCAAATTTTAAAACATTTTTAATATTGTTCTGCAAAGCATAAACCTTCAATACCACTCACCACTTCAAGCCAAAAATACCACATCAGTAAAGTATCTACTCATTGACAGTCTATTCCAACTACCACGTTGAACTTTAAATATCAATATTGGCACTCGTAAGTAATGCAAAAGTAGTTTCAAACTAATTCATCTCGAATTGAAAAACTTCTGAGTCACGCCTCCATCCAGCATACGAGTACCCTTTCCATCCCAATCGTTGTTTACATCGAGTATGTACAAAAGAATTGCAAACAAAAGAAAAAAAAAAGTTCCATCATCCACTTTCAACGCAGCACGTGTCCCCATTCGTACCCACGTTCACCTCAGTATTTCTGTGACAAACTTTAAATTTACGTCACACAGAAGCCTCAGCTCATAAATATTTCAAACAAAGGGCCCAGACATCTAAAACTGTCCCCGTGCATGTTCGTAAAATGTAAATCAACTTCCCCCCAACTACTGGATAATGAGAGAGTGAATAGAGAAAGGGGACGCAAATTTACAACTATCTCTTTGTACACCCTCTATCTACAACCATTTAGCACCACTATCACCGACCGTGCTGCCTCAAATTATGTCGAAAATTTAAGGCCATCATAAAAAAAGTAAACGAGTCCTACTCATCCTTGCGGACTATGACGATAGCGTGTATTTTTATAACGGCTATTTCGTTGGCATATTCTATTCAATTTAATGCCTCATTAAAGTGGAATAAAGCCAACAACAATGGCAACTTACTTCCTGTTAGTGTGTGTATGTAAGGCATTGTCCTTTTTTTGGCGAAAATCTCGCGTCATAATAAAAAATAAAAATAAAAAATCCCTTCTGGTTACAAAGGACATTCACCACTCACGGTCCACATCAAAGAAGGGATAAAATGTGTAACACAAAAGTAAACCGCTGTGAAAGTAATCACGTTTATCCTGACGACCAGCATACATATACTCACTTGATAGGCCGTAGTTTTGCCACCCATAGGACCACCCACAATCATTAGACCATGGCGCACCAGAAGCATTTCGTAAATTTGTAAAATCTTCTCCACATACCATGGCGTTGGTTGGAGATTTCGGTCTTCTAGATTTTTCTTCATCCATTTGAGGAGATCATCTCGGGATGGCTGGAAAGTTAAATGAATAAAAGTTAGAAGGAGCTATACTAAACCTAAATCATGCAACACCCGCGGTATGTTGTCACTTTCAACGTCGTCCATTAGAATGAGGTGTAGCAACTGCTTGGGGTAGAGATAACGTGTATCCACTGACAACAGATTAATTTGATGGTGGATGGCACAACAGAAAAAAAAAAAAAAAAAAAACACCTGAACAGTCTTTGGGTGTTGCATGTCCGGTTGGAATAAATGGCTGACTTACCTCGGGCAAATCTACACCTGGGAAGAGATCCGTGTAAATGCCGATAAACAGAGAGACATCTTGCTCGAGAAATTTTGGCAGGTTAACATCGACAATGGCTCGCAGGACAATTTGTGATTCGGGCAAATTGGGATGCATGCGACGCAACGAGGCAGATGCCAGAAGGACAGATTTAACAGCTCGCATACCTGAAAAGAATGTGAAACGAGTTAGTGTTGGATGTTATGGATGGTAGGCGGTCGACGTGTTCATTATGTTGGAATGGATGGTTTCGAGTTGTTTTTTTTTTTTTTGTTCATTGTAATCATTCTGAATGGAATTTTTCGCATCTTTTGTATCGGAAATGCATTTTTCAATTATCTCTGATTGTCGAACTGGGAAGTGACAACGACAAAACGAAAATTGTATCCACCAATCTATAAAAAGATAGCAAATGTATAGCTTACGCCAAAGAGACCTTTCAGGCTCCTACGAAAACTCGTACAGCGTAGTATATTTTTATACATCTGATCCTTTTTTTAAAAATGCTATAAGATAGTCAAAACCACATTAAATTTCTTTTCATTTGTTCTAAAGATTAACGCGATCATATAGACAAACAGATCTAGCAACTCTTTATATACATGGTGGACAAAAGTAATGTCATAATGTGAATGTGCCGTAATTTTTACAAATGGCGTCAAATGTCATTGTGCTTTGACATTTATGTTGTAAACAGATAGAGAATTATGCTCGATTCACAATGCAGCGTGAGAGCGAGACGAGTCTAGCGCGAGTTGTCAAACAAAGTTTTGATCTATGCAAATGTATGAAACAATACACAATGATGCGAGACTCGTTCTATCGCAACGCATTCTTTTCGGAAAATTGAAAAACTCTCGCGACGAGATAGCCTGTAAGCAGGCTGATGCGACTTTGTTATGTAACCAGAAAGAGAAAGGTGGTGTGTTGCCGTTGTTGCTTTTTCACTTTAACACACAGATAATACAGGCTCGGTGTCAAAAGTATCGCCTTCATTGTGAACTGGGAAACGATTTTATGAGGACGAAGATTTCTCGTCTCGCTCTGCTGCCTTGTGAATCGGGCATTAGTTGACAACAAGCAATGAAGCGATACACACCTGAAAAACGCGGAATTATTGTTACTGCTTCTCTGACCAATTTCTGGTCTGTTGTTTTAACGCAGCGTAAATTTCGTTGTCGTTTTCCTGGGCGACGAAGCCCATTTCCACTTTAGTGGTTATGTGTATAAACAAATTCTGGGGCAAGGAGAGTCCACGCGAAATGCACGAAGAGCCATTGCATCCCCTCAAAGTAACTGTTTGGTGCAGCATTTGCAGTGAAAAAGTGATTCATTTTTTTGAGGACGCCGACGGCACCACCGTAACCGTAATTGGTGAGCGCTACAGATAGATGTTAAACGAGTTTTCTTTGTCACAAGTTGCTGAATTGGGTCTAGAGCATTGTTGGGTCCAGCAGGACGGAGCAACCGCTCACACAGCTCGGGCAACGATGGAGATTTTGAATCACCAATTTCCGGGCCGTGTGATCTCCCGTTTTGGCGATTTGAACTGGCCGGCCAGATATGACGGGGGGCTTTTTGAAATCTCGCGTAAACCACAAACCTTGCAAGTCTCGAAAGCCAACATTGAAGAAAAAACCAATTTGGAGCCAGATGAAATGTGCATCACCTCAAGAGGTGATCATTTGACCGATATTATTTTTTTAACTTAATTTTACATCTTCAAGTAAACTTTTCGTGAAAACAGGGCCCACTTTGTTTCATTTCTAACAAAATAACAGCCAACATCATGACATTACTTTTGCCCCACCGTGTCTTACTATCTGGCCCACTCGGTTTTTATTAATTCATAGGTGGCTTTCTGTCGTCTTCGTCCATTAACAATTTTAATACAAAAAAAATAGTTTTCTGGTCAAAGAGACCTTTTCAAAGATATGTCACATGCACATATGCAAAGACAAAAATTAGTTTACAGCTACTTTTGCTTGTACTAGAACCACCTCCAATATAACGGTTTCTTCAAGAATGGCCGGCACTCTGTTTGAGTCATTATTCTGCATGGCTAGTGTGAAAGCTGTGCATAAAGCTTTTATAGTTTAGGAACTAAAAGGTGATAACAGATGGACGAATGTGCTAGCGAGAGCAGTATGGTGGTCTATTTATGGAACCCTGAAAGCCATCCACTGCCACGAAGTCAGTTGTAGTTGTACTCGCTGATTGGAAATTTATAATGATGATTTGATAATGAAATCAGTCTTATTTTGGTAATTACTTAGCTTCAAGATAACTTAGGAGGATGATTTATAGTTTTGAAGGTTTGTTATATAATAAGCGTATAACTTTAAAATTTTGTAAATTCGTTATATTTGGAACGTTATGTTTAGCTATCCATAAATACTCTGAGATAAATTATCTAATCAAAAAAGCAATGAGCATCGAAATCGATTCAGCGGTTCTTGATTTATACGCATACATCGTACACAACTCAGCAACATATCGGACAATGAGCGAAACCCTAATTAAAGAACAAGAACCATCGAGACTAACTGGCAGAAATACTAATTGGGAAGGCTTCAAGAAAGAAATTGAAGACAATATTGAACTGAGCCACTCAATACGCGCTATGAACTTGAAGTTGAAGTTGATCGCCTCGTTAAAATCATGCAGTACGCCACGTGGAAAAAAAAGAAAAAAGCCCACAAATTGCGGCCTAAAATATCAACCGACAATAAAAGAAATGATAAAGGAGAAAAGAAAAACGCGTAAGAAATGCCCACAGCTTAGAGCACACTTGAATCACTTGTGTAAACTGCTCAAACATGCTATTAGGAATTTTAAAAACCGTGCAATAGGTACTTACTTTGAAAGCTTGACAATGGAAAAAGAGTCCAATTATTCGCTTTGGAAAGCTGTAAAAGGCATGATGAATGAGCGAAGGGAGTCGGAAGTAGCAACTGACAATTACACAATAATTAGCGCAACGTTAATGGAACTCAAAACGAAATAAAGAAACTAACACCTAAGAAAGCTCCTGGTTACGACTTAATAATCGGAAAATTTGTAAAAATGTAGCTAGAAAAGCATTAACTAAACTTCCCTATATTATAAACGATGCGTTTAGATTGGAATACGTTCCGAGTAAAACGGAAAGTTGAGGTACTAAACCAAGAAAACCATCGAGTAACAAGAATTCGTATGGACCAATTTCGCTTCCCTCAATTATATCGAAAATGGTGGAGAGAATATTACTCAAGCGCTTACAGCCGGTTATTGAGAAACAAAATCTTATCCCTGATCACCAGTTTAGGCTCAGAAGCATGCATTCAACCATTGACCAGGTACATGGAATCTCTGACGTAATTGAGAAAGATCTTGAAGGAAAAAGCAAATTTCTTGATGACTCACAGGTCTTTGATAAGGTGTGGCATGAAGGCCTGAAGTTCAAATTAAAACACGTTCTACCTGTTCGCCTATTGACAACATATCTCGGGAATAAACTTGCAAATACTCGTTATTTAAAAAAGTTTCAGCTGGCGTACCACAAGGAAGCGTTCTTGGACCACTTCTGTGACTTCAGCAATATACCGCACCATCTACATTTGGCGATAACACTGCTATCCAATCAATAGGCAAATCGATGGAAGAAACAACTGTAAAACTGCAAAGCTCTTCTTAGTCCTAACTTAATTGCAGTAACCAGCGAACTTATATCGAAGGGAGTACTTGCCTGTGATCCTCATAGTGTCTATGGAAAACTTTCATCTACTCTCGAGATATTAGAGAGGTTAGACTTCAACATTCCGATCTGGAAAGCCTTCAAATACATCCTTACCTAAAGTGGGGCACTGGGTAAACTGGAGGCGGCTATTGCAAGATCGAGCTGGCTGGAGACGTTTGTCCAGGCACAGGTTAACTCCTGACTATATCGCCATCCAAATAGGGATGGCAATCAATTTCGTTCAAATTGGTATCGAAAATAGAATAAAATTTAAAACTTATCACATTCACCAAAGCGCCTTGGGGATTATGCATAATCTCCTGTAAATGTGAAGAATTCATGTAAGATTATGCATAATGAAATGTGTATCCGTAAGTGAAGAACTTCAACTGAAAACCACTGACTTCAGCTCTTCTAACATTCTCGGTGGTCTAAATTATATAAAGCTACATGCAGATGCACACACTTTGTACAACTTTAAGAAAATTCCTTTAAGATTGACAAAACTGTTAACCAACTATGTCAGGATACTCTCTGGACTAACAAATTGCATATGCTCTTAACCTACTCTCAAAAGTTCAGTAGTATTTACTGTCTGATCCCTGGTCAGGTGACATACTTACATCCCATTTATAAATTACTTACGAGTACAGCCAGTGTGGCACTCAACCGAATCAATCTACCAAAACCAAAATACAAAAGTCATCCAAATCATCTGGTACCTACCTAAACTAAAACTATATTCAACCAAATACAATTTCAGGAATCCAAAACGGAAGCCATCCTTAAAAAGTATCCAACCCAATTCCGAACACATTTGACTCACTATTGCTAAAAAAAAAAAAAAAAAAAAGTACACTCACCATAGTCGTAGTGCGATTGAGAGGATAACTGTTCCGAGCACAGCTTGTACGTGTGGACGATTTTCTGGGCCAGCGGACGTGCATCATCGAATCCATTCGAATATAAAGTGATTTCACCAATCATTGCATAGTCAGGTACCATCATAGCGACGGTCCGAAAGAGAACCTTCAAATTGTCCGGAAGTTCCGTGCGTCCAGCATACCTATGAATCGAATCACACAAATCTTTTTTAATTTTCCTTCCATCTAACAACGACTGTGCAAAGGACATTTTTTTTCTTTCCTGGTTACGTCTCTCGATTTACATTATGCGGAACTGCTGCTCTGGCCACTATCCGTATGAAAGTAAGTTTTTCAATTTTAATTCCATCCTAGACCGGGCTAGGTACGTATATCAACAACGTCTACAACGTAAGAGAAAGTTTCGCATACGTCGGTCGATCGAGCCATTATTATCATAGAGAGTATCCTTCAGAATGCTGTTGCAGATGCAGCATCAGTAGCAGCAGCAGTAGCAGCAGCAGTATGCAAAAATTACGTGACATAACCAACTAGCGGTGGTGCAGACTTACCCGGGATTCATTGTAATAAATATAGAGCAAGTTGGATCCAATTTCAGCATTGTGTCTTCAAAGAAGAACTTTACAACTCTCCTGGCGATGGCCCGTTGTATCGTAAGGATTTGCTGGGCAACAACAGACAACACTTCCAGTTCGATTCTATTGAATTCATCGAAGCATGCCCATGCTCCAGACTGTGCCAGACCCTGGAAAACAGTGCCAAGCATGAGAATGTAATTAATTTTCGGTTTCTTTTTGGCATTCTACAAAAGAAAGTAATAAAAAGAAGGACCTCTGCGTATTTTAAGTAACTTTTACTCCTGTTCTGTGGTTGCGCTGAGCTGAGAATTAAACTAGAAATGATTTATACTCCCCAACGGGCATTGTTTGGGCTTAGATGGAGCAGGAGCTCCAGGACTAGGAGTCCTATTCACTTTGACCGTTTTTGGAATAAAATCAATTGTACGCTGTGCAGGAGCATCTCTTTGGTTTTGACGTCCTGCATCCTCAGGAAAGATTTATTGACAATAAACAAAGAGAACCACAGTAAATCTTACGCGTAACATTTGTTCCTTCTCATTCTTGGTGTTGTGATAACAGCGTCAGGATTCAGGTGTACGAGTAGAATTAGGAAATTACTACACTTGTCGGTTTTGTTCGAAGGCATTTTTTTTTTTTTGAAAATGCCACAAGTTGAGGGAGGAAATTAATTAGTTTTTGGCTGGAGGACGAAAACGAATTTGAATTTCTAAAATTGTTTAGCGGATTGTTTGTGCGGTTTGCCATGAATTTAATTGTTTGCCATAAAAAGGAGAAACATTCAAATTGCCATAAAAGTTGTTGTTTTGATTGTTCTTGTTTTGGTTGTTCTTGTTTTGGATGAAAAGTTATAAATAAATGTAGTAAAGATGTTTAGTTTTAAGTGTTGAAGGTATTTCACGACTTTTTCGTAGTATCTAACGAAACGAGATTAATTACAATACGCTTCAGGAGGGGATGACAGAGCTTAAGAGTGGATCGTGAAAGACGAGGTAAACTGAGAAGATGTTGTTTTTTTTTATGATTGTGCCCTGGTACACTAACATACATATGATTAGCACCTTGAAGGTCAAACAATTTGTAGATATTGAATAAAATTTGATTGACAATTCTTGTGCTTCAGCAAATATTTTCTCAGAAGAACGTTCGAGCAGTTGTTCGATGCGTCAGCATCTTGTTCGGAGTTCTGCAACGCGTTTGACCTGCCTCTAACCGATTTCCAAAGATCTTGAAAGTGTTCTGCGCCACGATTGCCTAGGTCGTTTTGCACTTCTGACTGCCTAGGTGAGCAGATTCCACTGCAAGGCATATTTCGCAATGGAGTCGTCTTAGCAACGTACTCGTAGGGCGTATTCAAACCACAGCCACTTTCTCCTTCGTATAGTAATGTTTATAGGTTCTTAGCCCGTTTTCTGATAAAGTTGTTCCAAAAGATTTCTTAGACATCTATTTAAGAAGGTTTGCAGCTTGCATGTGACAGTGGTATCCACCTTCAACCCTTATACGGTGGGTCAATAAGTCCCTGAAAATGAAATAAGGAACACTCTCTTCGGTATAAAAATATTTTATTTTTCAACATAGTCTCCTTCTAGCTCTATACACTTCATCCAACGTTTCTTCAATTTGTTGATGCCCTCCAAATAATAGGATTTCTCGAGCCCCTCAAAATAAGCGTTTGTTTCAGCGATAACATCTTCATTCGACCCAAATCTTTTACCTCCGAGCCATTTCTTCATGTTTGGAAACGAGATATAGCCGCAGAGGGCTAAATCTTGGGAATATGCTGGATGAGGGAGGAGTTCGTACCCTAACTTATGCAATTTTCCCATTGCGACTGCGGACTTGTGCGCCGGTGCGTTGTCCTGGTGAAAAATAACTTTTTTCTTCGCCAAATGCGGCCGTTTTTGTTTCAAATCGGCTTGGAATCGATCCAGCAGCTCTGCGTAATATGCGCCGGTGACCGTTTTACCCTTTTCAAGGTAATCGATGTGAATAACACCGCGCGCAACCCAAAAAAACTGTCGCCATGACCTTGAAACCCGCCTTGGTTTCTGGTACGTTGTGGTGAATCCAGGTTTCATCCACGGTTACGAAACGGCGCAAAAACTCAGCCGAATTTTTCTGGAACATCGCCAAACACACCTTTGAAGTTGTCAAACGAATGCGTTTATTGTCGATTGTGAGCAAACGCGGTACCCATCTTGCGGAAAGGTTTTTCATGTCCAAATATTTATGTAAAATCGAAAACACTGAGCCATATGATAAGCCTGCGGCCTCTTCAAGCCCGCGCACTTTCACTCGCCGATCGTCCATTATCAAACCATGGATTTTGTCGACCATTTGTAGTGTGGTGACCTCAATTGGGCGACCAGAACGTTCGGCGTCACTTGTGCTTGAACGACTGCAGCGAAATGAAGTAAACCAGTGGTGAATAGTTCCAATCGATAGTGAAGAGTCCCCATCATATTTGCCAAGCTTTTGTTTGGTTTGCGTGATAGTTTTTTCTCGCAAAAAATTGTGTTTAATGAGCACTCGAAATTCACTTTTTTTCCATTTTAACGAAGATGCTAGTAGGCGTCTATATAAAATGGCTGCCACAACAAAACTATTTGACAGATCTGTCTGAACATTTGGGTGCGTTCTTTTGAAAGATGATTCTTAGCAAAAAAATAATAATTAAATTTAAGGTGACGACACAATTTGTGTTAATTTCCAGGGACTTATTGACCCACCGTAGCAGTACTGATTCTACGTTGGAGTGGAACAGTCGCTTTTGGATAGCATTCCGAATGCAGTCTTTGCCTTCCCGATTCTGCTGAACACATCCAGTTCGGTGCTACCGCAGTTAGCCGAGACCGCATTTTATATAGAAAGTTGTTTCCTTTTTTGAGCGGGGGTGTTAGAAGCACTCAGGGCTTCTAGGGAAAATGTCGTAGTCCATCCAATTCCATCGTTACCTTACCTGGTATATCAGTACTGCACAAAGTACATCGCTGATGAGTACCAAGAACAAAAGTGGTCACAGTATGTATCCCTGACGTACTCCACTTTGGACATCAAAATCATCCGACAAAATATGCCAAAACAGTATCAGCGACTTATTGACCCACCCTCGTAAGAGGGGGTTGCTTAAAACCGGGTTGTTATAAAGCGGATGCAATTGCATAGGATGGCGTTTGTAAATCTCAACTCTGAATAATTTGTTGCTATTAAAAGGGTTTTGCTATTAAGGGGGTTGCTTATATCCGGGGAGTACTGTACATATAAAAGTGTCCAAATGAGATACAAGACCTGAAAAATTTTCCCTCAAGCTTCTAACCTCATTTGCACTTCAAGGTTTATGCTTTCTTCAATTGTTGATGAGTTTTATTGTCAGTAGGTACCGGCTTCCTGCTTTTCGTTTCCGAAAAATAGTAGAATTTATGTCCGCATTTAAACTAGTAAATCTAATTCCGTATTTTTGCATTCATTCTGCCTTATCAGTGGTAGGAAACCTAAGTTAATCCCACTCTCATATAACTGCAGCAACAGGCACGTTACAGTCCTTTGTGAAATCCTTCGGATTGTTCTTTTACATATGCAATTTCTTCTCCTTAATAGAATACTAAAAATTCGACCTACTTTTTCACTCAAAATCAGCGCAACTATAAATCTTCATTCTGCAGATTTATAGTTCGAAATAAAAAGAAAATTTATTCTCCATTACATTATTTTTATTACTACCCTATCTATTAGCATCAATTGAAAATCATAAAATATGCAAAATGCATTCACTCAAACTTTAGCGGTCGTTAATTAGTTTTAACGACATTTCCCACAAAATAAATTTCTCCACATGGCCACGCTTATAGTGCGAATCGCTTAAAAGGATTGTTTATGACTGGGCGCACATGGACACGCGTATGGAAAGTTTTCAAATCAGAACACCCTAAAAAAAAAAGATACATTATGTATGCTATATGTCCCTCTAACAACTTAATTAAATTTTATTTAAATTTAAGACCCAACCACGTTTTTATGCAAAACGCCAAGCTGTCTACGAATCCAAAAATCATAAAATAGACAAACTAAAGATAATTACTTGCAATCGTCGCGCTCTTCGACTCTCTGCGCCCACTTTCCAGGCATTTCTAGACAAGCATTTTGGGGTAATCAATTAAGAGTCGGAAAGAAACCCAAAAAAAAAAAAAAAAAAAAACAAATTTCCACTTTGTTAACCTTTCTCGGCTCTACTCTAAATCCACACATCACTTAGCATTCGCTGATACCTCGCGGCCGATAATAATCGACGATACTTCATTAAGTGGTGAATGAACCCGATGAGTTGTTGAGATACTCGTAAACATATCGTCATGTAAAGTGGCCACACAACTGGTTGGGCGGTTATGGTAGCTCTTCCTACAGAGCAAAACAAAGTCATTACAAGAACTGCTTCCTCGATGACGAAACTTATGTAACTTTATTACATAATTTGGATTCGCTAGAATGGGCACGTGTTCAAAAACACTTTCACATACTCCGGCCAGACTTAGGCCGCCACTGTGAGCGCCTTCATTAATCAGCTCCCTCCATTGAATAAGAAAACGATAAAAAAAAAAATGTCCACGCATCTGCCGGCTTAAAAGAATTAAGAAGCTAAAAAAAAATTCGTGAGAAGATTCTTGACGTCTTCTGGACCAATGAGTATGCAAATAATCTGGATTAACTCAGCCTCAGCGGTGTGTTTACAAACACACCATCAATTGTGACCGCTTGAGTGAGTGTGAAAGACATTTAAAGCGGACAACCGGTTAACTGATTCACTAATTAATACTTTGTGAAAGAACCAACTATAGAACTCGCATATAAATAGGTGAGAAGGTTCTGAGGTATTATCATTCGCTGAACTCTCTTCCCAGGCTAGAGAATCAAAGTATAGAAGGATGGTAAGTTGAACTCTCCATCTAGGATCAGAGAAAAAAAAAAAACTTCCGAACTTCCCTTTAAGCCTGGCTTAACTAATTTCCAAACTTTTTCTTGTTCTAGAAATTCTTCGTTGTAGCATTCGCTGTGATTGCCACAGCTGCGGCAGCTTCAGTCTCCACTGAATACCTGCCACCAGTCCAGGAGGCTGCTATTCCAACCCAGGAATACTTGCCACCAGCATCTGCAGTTGCTGTTACCCCAGAGCAGCCCACCATTCTTGCCGATGATGGTTACCGCTACAAGACCGTCAAGAAGTACCGTCTGAGGCACCGTCGTGACGTGAACGAACTCCCATCCAACGAATACTTGCCACCAGTTGAGGAAGCCCAAGTCGTTGTTCCAGAGGAACAAACCGTCTTGGCTGATGATGGATACCGTTACAAGACCGTCAGGCGTTACCGTCTAAGGCGTCGTCGTGATGTCAACGAACTCCCATCCAATGAATACTTGCCACCAGTTGAGGAAGCTCAAGTCGCTGCCCCAGAGGAACAAACCGTCTTAGCTGATGATGGATACCGTTACAAGACCGTCAGGCGTTACCGTCTGAGGCGTCGTCGTGATGTCAACGAACTGCCATCCAACGAATACTTGCCACCAGTTGAGGAAGCCCAAGTCGTTGTTCCAGAGGAACAAACCGTCTTGGCTGATGATGGATATCGTTACAAGACCGTCAAGCGTTATCGTCTGAGACGTCGTCGTGATGTCAACGAACTTCCATCCAACGAATACTTGCCACCAGTTGAGGAAGCTCAAGTCGTTGTCCCAGAGGAACAAACCGTCTTGGCTGATGATGGATACCGTTACAAGACCGTCAAGCGTTACCGCCTGAGGCATCGTCGTGATGTCAGCGAACTCCCATCCAACGAATACTTGCCACCAGTTGTCGAGGATTTGAACATCTCGTTGGCTCCTGAATTGGCCACCGTTTTGGCTAACGATGGATACCGATACAAGACCGTCAAGAAGTACCGTTTGAGACGTCATTAAGCGCATGCTGCATGATAACAGCGTTAGCTTTAGTGAACTTTAAAAATGGTTGAACGAATAGATAAATTGAATGAAAAATAAAAGCAAATTGTAACTGAATTTATAAAAGGACTTTTTCATTTAGCAGCGCTCTTAGCAACAACTTCTTTTCGTGCAAACGTTTGCCAACAAGATAAAAGAAAATTTTATTACAAACCCTTATTGCATAGTGGCATCTATGCAGAACCTTTTAAAAATGTATAACTGCTAGGAATTTCTTTCTTATTTTTCCCAAACACTGTGCATGTACACATCCTCAGAGTTTTCGAAATTTACCTTCACCATTTACCATTTTCATGAGTTTAAATATTTAATGAAGTTTTTGTTCGTCCGTTCGGATTTAGCTTATAAAGGAAAAACTCGTTCTGAACACACGTTGGTTCCCGGTATACACAAAGCAAAATCTACTACGAGCAGTAAATTATTGAAATGTAAATGCGGCTAAATCAACTTTAATTTTGGAGAATTTTTTTTTCTTATGATTTAAAGCTACTGCTTGAGCATAATACTTTGAAGAAACATTCTCAAATGATGCAAATAATGAACAGTTACGACATTTTTCCACTTAAAGGTTCAATGGTAGTAGACCAAGTTATGATCGCCTTACAGGAAAGTTACTCAAAGAAGAACCAAATGTGGCCTTCGCAATCTATACAATACTATAATAAGACTTGAATTCCTTCCAAAAGTGTGGAAAATTACAGAAATAATTGCTATACCCAAACCAGGAAAAGATACAACAAAAATATCACCTTACGGACCAATTAATTTACTTCCCATTCTATCTAAAGTATTCGAGAAGATTCTATATGACTGACTAGAACCAATCTTGATGCGTTTCAATCTAATATTTGACCATTAATTCGGATTCAGAAGACAACACTCAACTATTCAATAATTTCACCGAGTGATAAATAAAATATCAACAGACTTGGTAGAGAAGCGTTTTTTGCGTAGCAGTATTTCTGTATGTGGCAAAGGCTTTTGACAAGGTTTGGCATCCTAGAATATTACATAAGCTCGCGAACTTACTCCCAGAAAACTTCTTCCTTTTCATTAAGAACTATCTGAGCAATCAAAATTTGTATGTGAGATACAATAACGAATCCTCCGACTTACAATCAACAAACGCCGGAGTCCCACAAGGCAACGTCTTAGGACCCATACCTTATGTCCCATTCACAGCTGACAACAGAGTGCCCTCTATGATTGCAACGTTTGCTGAAGACGCGATTCTCTTCAAATCGGACAAATGCCTTCACACTGCAACAAATCAACTTTAAAAATATTTTGGCGAACCAATTACGACAAGTCAGTGCAAGTAATATTCACAACTAAAATAAGGCTTACATCTGTATCGTTAAATATCCATTAACAATAAATCCATCCTTATGAGCCCAGTAGCCAAATACCTAAGCATACACTTGGACTCTAAACTGACATGGAAATAACACATTGAACAAAAACTTCTACGTTAAGCTTCCAAACTATCTTCAAGCAACAAACTATTACCCTTCAAGGCAATAATCAAACCCATATGGACCTATGGTTTACAAATATGGGGCACCGCCAAAAGAACAAACATTAATATAATCCAAACACAGCAATCTAAGATCCTACTAACAATAATAAACCTTAAGTAGTTAAGTTTGCAACAAACACATACTATACATCGCGACAGTCTACGAGGAAATGATCAAAACCAGCACGAGATACCTGACAAGAAATCTTTCGTATACTAACAACCAGCCATCAACACTTTATTCGATGAAGGAACTACAAGAAGATGCCGACCTATCAAAAGACAACAAAGTGACCTCATTAGCTAAATATTAAACCTTGCGGAACCCACGGGGGAAAGGGTAAAATCTGTAACAGACACAGATCATGGCTTATCAGATAGGTCAATTGTAAGGAACTTAAGGTATATGGTTTGCCCCCTATATTTATTGCATGGGTTAGTGCATACCTTAGTATGAGGTCCTATCAGGCACAATCACACATCTGGTGTTCCTTAGGGTAGTCACTTAAGTCCTATTCTCTTCATACTCGCTATCAACGATGTTTGGCATTATTGTATCTCCCGCATCATAGAACAAATTACGGCATGCATAAGCCAATTAGTTGAGCAACTTATATAATTCAAACTCAAACCTCGTGGACTTCAATCAATATTAATGAATGTGGAAAAAAGGATGATGTATTACCACTGTGTACGTTTTTTAACTTTTGATGATCACTGTGGTTATGGCTTTGGCAAAGAGATCCTGTCGATCAAGCTTTCTTAATTAACAGCCGTAATGAGAATGTAATTTTTCACAAAGCTAAACGAAATAAGCTAAATGCTGCTCAGATAAGGCACCAAACGGATCTTCTAGGCTTCGTTAGAAGACTTCAACAAGTTTTGAAAGGAAATCCTTATTTCCGATACACAAAAAGATAAAAAAGCTGCAATTGTAGCATCATAAGGAGGCTAGATTAAGGTTCATCAGGGACTACATGTCATGGAAAAAGAGTGTACAAATATTATTTTTAGCGATGAAAAAAAGTAGTACAGACAGGATTCCAATGAAGCCTGCAACGAGATCATCGCAGAAGTTGATGGATTCTATGGCGAATAGAATTTTTTTTAGAAGTTATCAAGATCAGGGGAGGCTATACAAAGTACTGAGCTCGAACTTTTGAACAAAATATTTTTGACTTCATTAACGATATCTTTCTGCATAAGTTTGTACGTTTTTGGATTTGTTGTAGAGTGTCTTTCTTCCAACAGATACATACTCGTATGTGTAGCGAACTTCATCTGATGTTTGTTTCTATGAGAGGTATGATCAAGTGAGTGTTTCGCGTTCCCTTCTGGATATTGATATCTTAGGATGTTTACCCAGAACTGAAACCAAAGATTTCGACAAATTGTTTTGTTCAATTGACGCTCTTTACTTAGAAAATATTTCTCACATGATCACCACTCACATGAGTGAGTCTCTGTTAGGTTTACAGGGCACTTCTTTATATAGCCCGAAAGGATCTTGAAAGTCTCAGTAGATCATATACGAGTACGAGTACTACTAAGAATGATTATTGGTGTATTGTCCATGCATCTGTTATACAATCTCAGTTCCTATGGCCTCAAGTATCTACAGCTATGGCCAAAATAATAGCAACACTTATTATTTTTCATCTGTGGTAAAGATAAGCGGCAAACCACACAGGCGGATCAGTAGGGATGCATCTTCTCCGTAAGGAGAAGAAGAAGAAGAATAAGTAGTAAAGATAGCTCATATTTCATTGGGATTTTTGAAACTTTTTTAGTTTCAACTTACTGACAAATATGTTTACAGCATATCCTATGTACAATTAGTTGTACAGTCGAAAGTATATTTGATCAGTCTTAACTATTGTGCTTCAGATAGCGTAATTGGCTGGACAAAAAATAGCAACACCAAGTAATAACAGAGAAAAACTTTCAGATAATGTATTTTGCTTAGTATATTTTTAAAAGAAAATTAGTGCGAGGGTGGGTCAATAAGTCCCTGGAAATTAACACAAATTGTGTCGCCACCTTAAATTTAATTATTATTTTTTTGCCAAGAATCATCTTTCAAAAGAACGCACCCAAAATTCCAGACAGATCTGTCAAATAGTTTTGTTGTGGCAGCCATTTTATATAGACGCCTACTAGCATTTTCGTTAAAATGGAAAACAGTGAATTTCGAGTGCTCATTAAACACTTTTTTTGCGAGAAAAAACTATCACGCAAACCAAACAAAAGCTTGACAAATATTATGGGGACTCTTCACTATCGATTGGAACCATTCACCACTGGTTTACTCAATTGCGGTGCGGTCGTTCAGGCACAAGTGGCGCCGAATGTTCTGGTCGCCCAATTGAGGTCACCACACCAGAAATAGTCGATAAAATCCATGGTTTGATAATGGACAATGGGCGAGTGAAAAAGGCCACAGGCTTATCACATGGCTCAGTGATTTCGATTTTACATAAATATTTGGACATGAAAAAGTTTTCCGCAAGATGGGTGCCGCGTTTGCTCACAATCGACAACAAACGCATTCGTTTGACAACTTCAAAGGTGTGTTTGGTTCGTAACCGTGGTTGAAACCTGGATTCACCACAACACACCAGAAACCAAGGAACAGTCAAAACAATAGACTTCTCCTGGTGAATCGAAGTCGAAGAAGGCCAAGGCGGGTTTGTCAGCAAACAAGGTCATGGAGACAGTTTTTTGGGATGCGCGCAGAGTGGTTCTTATTTCATTTTTCAGAGACTTATTGACCCACCCTCGTATTTAGTCATTAAACCCTTATTTTTAATAACAGGATCGACTCTGTTCTTCATAGAATCGATTAATTTGCGACAATTATCCAAAGGCATTAAAGACCAAACTTCCTGGACGATTCTGCAAAGATCTTGCTTGCTCCAGAGGTTCTCAATCGGACTTTAGTCCGGAGAGTGAGAAGGCCACTGCAAAACATCGGCACTATTTTGCTCAAACCAGAGTTTTGTAAGCTTTGCCGAATGCTTGGGGTCGTTGGGTTGCTGAAAGCGCTATTTTAGCGGCATATTTTCTTCTGCCCATGGAAGCATGACATTCTGTAGTATGTCTACATACTTTTCTTTGGACATTATGCCTTTGATGAGGTACCTTGAATTGCATTCTTCACCTGCTGGGCGACGAACAAAGTGCTTACCATCCATTCCAAAGGTGTTAATCTTAGTTACAACGCTCCAAAGCACGTTTCTGCAATGCTTGATATAGTGATATAGTTTGGCAAAGTGGCACTTTCCTCGGAGGTCAGCGTATAACTTCGCATCCACCAGAGTTCGGCGAATTGTCCTTGCACTCACTTCAAGTTCTGCTTCGCGTTTTATTTCTCTGAACTACATGAAAAGGGTTCGCTTTGGTTTTATTTATTAGCGCTGTTTTGTCTTTGGTGGACATTTTTGACGGACGTCCTCTGGTCTCGGAAATTTTCTGGCGTCTACAGCATTAAAAACTATTGTTGGGGAACATCGGAGTGATTTTGCGATACATCTGATCGATTGACTTCCGAGCAGTGTTTCCTCTTCCCATAATACTGTTTGCTAAATGCAGAACAATTATCTAAAATAGCATTAAATTATCAGGGCACTTTTTAATTACTAAATCCTTCCAATTTATTTCCTAGTTTTAGTTCAAAAGCGGTTCCTTTTAAATTTAAATTTGCGTCTCGCTATTTTTTTGACCAGCTAATACAGTACCTTGTTACAGAATCATTGCTACTGATTGTTTATGTAATGTGTTGACAACAAGTCTACCGTAACATTTATAAATCTCCTTGCTAGTGACAACTTCCAATTTAAAGATAGCTTAAACTCTTTACATCTCTTTCCGGTGAATTCCCTGAGCCACACACATTTCAGCGCCACTAACTCAACCCTCCTCGATGTCTTTCTGGTAAATAGATCAGACCGAATAAACTTCTACGGACAGATCGACATCCCTGGGTTCTCACATCATGACCTCATTACTCTCTTTTACGACATCTCTCTGGAACGGTCTACTGAAACGAAAACGATAAGCTTTAGGGACTTTAAGTCGATCGATCTGATTTCCCTCAAAAACGATGCAATGTCTTTGGATTGGAGTAGTCTCTACTGCATGCGCTCTATCGATAATCAGCTTGATTACTTTACATCCACAGTCAATAGTCTGTTTGAGTTTCATGTTCCGATAAAAACCTTCGTTCCTCGTAATAGAAGCTGTGAGTGGTTCACTCCTAAAATTGAATCACTCATTGAAAAGAGAGACAAGGCTTTTAAAAGGTGGAAAAGATTTAGAATTCCCGAACTAAGACAAGAATTCACATAGATCAGAAATTCTGTGAAGCATGAAATCCGACTATCTAAATCGAAGTCCTTTGCCTCTAAATTCAAGTCAGGGTTAAGCACAAAGAAAGCCTGGGAAAATGTCAAAGAGTTGGGTATAGGAAAAAATCTGTCTGCGAATGATAATGAAATTGACGTCAGAGACCTTAATGTTCTGCTGCTTCAACCTCGTGTAGCTTTCAAGATGTTATAGATGAAGGCTCAGTCATAAACCCATTGCTAACCCGCGAAACACCCACAAATTTTGGATTTAATAGAGTCTGCCTACCAGATGTCCTTAATGCGGTTTTTGCCGTTAAATCGGATGCAATTGGTTTGGACTGCGTGCACCCAAAATTTCTTAAGACCATTATCTTCGAAGTACTCTCTCCCCTGACGTACATTTGCTGTCCTACTCAGCTTACCCGAAATCCTGGAAGGTTTCGAAAATAACCAAATAACCCCGGGTTTAAAAAGCACGGTCGCCGAAGAAAAAGAATACCGTCCTATTTCCAAACTCCCCTTTATTTACAAGGTGTTCGAGAAGCTGATGAGCATGCAAATATATCTGGTTGACGATTTTCGCTCAGCGATGGATAAGGATCATATTACCTCACTATAGTATAGATATAGTTCCGCATGAGATACTCTTACTTAAACTTAAACATTACTTCAACTTTGATGAAATTGCGTTAAAACTGATAAGAAGTTATTTAGCAAATCGCACTCATGCTGTTTCATCCAATGGTAAGATGTCGGACTTTCTCGAATCCAAGGCTGGGGTACCACAGGGATCTATTATGGGACCGTTACTTTTCCCTATGTTTAATAACGACTTACCCTCAATCAGACATAGCTGTAAAGTACAGATATACGCCGATGATGTTCAATTGTACCTCAAGTACCCCCTCGGACTGATAGAAGAAGCTACTTTACGTATAAATGAGAATTTAAGATTAGTGGTTCGTTGGGCCCAAACAAACAGGCTTAAACTCAATTGTGACAAAAGCCAAGCTATCATTATAAGCCGTACCAGCTTAGATGTATCCTGTTTTCCCCGTAGATAGTGTCCACCTTGTGTATGCTGAGCGGGTAAAATCGACATCTAACCTGGGACGATCACGTGGCTACTACTGTGGGCAAGGTATACGGTGGTCTACGCACATTGTACCAATCTGGCTACTGCCTTCCAACTAGGGTGAAGGCGACACTGGCGAAGACCTTGATTTTGCCAATGGTGCTATATACACACCCAGTGTTTTGTGATTTGAGCAGACTTAGTTCACGAAAATTAAGGGTTGCATTCAACAGCGCTGTGAGATTTGTGTACAATGTTCGCCGTCATGATCATATTTCTGGATATGTTAAAGATTTTCTTGACATGGGATTCCAAGAATATTTGGATTTCAACGTTTTAGTCTTTCTTTTCAAAAAATAAAATTCCGGAGTACCTTTACCATAGAACTCAATATGCATCTTCCGAAAGAAGTCGGGTCTTTATTTTGCCAACCTTCAGGTACCGAAAATTATTTTTTGTATATGCTGTGCGACTATGGAACTCACTTCCAGCCGATTTACGGAAATACCAGGGAATCGGTGACTTCAGGAGAAGGCTCAAGCAGCATCTGAGTACATAAAAATCAATTGTTTACGTCGTGGTTCTTGTAAGGGAGTAAGCTTACATTAAGGCTAGGTTACTAGGGATTTTTTTTTCTACATTAATTTAAATGAAATTTGTATGTATGACTTTAGTTTTTAGATTTGTTTTCAACTTTCTTCACTTCCACTGTTTAACTCTACACAATAATGGATTTTTGTATCTAAGTGTATGATTGTTTTTAAAATAAATTGAATTGAAATTGAATTTTAGTGCGTTGCTTTCCTAGAATCCAACAAAAGAGTACCGCTTACCACAATACTAAAGAAAAGTTGTAGGTGTTGCTATTATTTTGGCCATAGCTGTATGTTCCGCGTACAACACCATGACTGTAAAAAATTGTGAAGACCTTGATTTGGCACGATTTGCAAACGTTTTCCTAATTTATTTAAATTTTTTTTTTTTTTCTGAAAACGACCATTAATCAAATTTTAATCACATCTATGAAAAAAAAAAATAGAGGTAAGCAGTACCAAGGCAATAAAGTGGGATAGATGTGGCACTACAAGGTTAACACTTCAATTGAGAAAATCTAGTAAAACAGGGATCTAATGTAAGTATATGTCGTTAGATACTTATTGGAGTGTCTATAAAGTATCTTGTTTCTAAGAAAATCATGCAATTTATAGACAAAATTTGTAAATATAATAGAAAAACCAGATTTTTTGATTTGAAACTAGAACCCAATTCATAGACATAGATACACGATATACTACAATAAAATATCAAGTTCTAGACAATAGAATATATATTTTTTTTTTGTACTTAAAGCCAATAAAAAAAAAAACCACGCAACAAGTTTTGAGGGAAGATTTTACGCGTGTCAATATCAATCCATTACGGATTAAATTAAATTTAATCCCAATTACAAATATCAAAAGGTTTAACATAAATTTACCATCAGCCATTGTGATGATGAATCCAAGCTATATTTGCATTTGAATATACGACCATAGACTTCAAGTTCCTTTTGATCACCTAGTACTGTCAGCGTTATGATTCATTCAGACTTTCGCATGTCGAAACAGAGCTCCCACCTTCGGAACTTGTGAATGGAAAAAAAAAAATATTTAGAGCTACCACAAGACCGGTTAAATGCGACTGCAAAAAGTAGTAAAAATGAAATGCATATAAATAAGGTCATAAATTTATTAGAGGCATCATTCAAGTTGGACCACTTCAAGTCATAGATACATAGGAATACGCAGAGATAGAAAGGACCAATCTAGTTATGGTGAGTTAAATGCATTTGTCTTTGCAAAGGATTAAAGGACTAATGGTTGGTTGGTAGAAAATCTTTGTTGTAGCATTTGCGGTGATGGCCGCAACAACAGTGGCTGCTATACCAGTTGACTATTTGCCACCGCTACAGGAGATTGCTGCACCAGTTGAGTATTTGGTGCAAGGAATTGAAGAGCAGCCTCTTATTTTGGCTGAGGATGGATATCGTTACAAGACCGTGAAGAAGCTCCGCCACAGGAATCGTCGTGATATCAGCGAGATCTCAAATGATTATCTGCCACCAGTTGAGGAGGCTTCATTTGAACTGGCACCACAAGAACCCTTTCTTCTAGCTGATGATGGATATCGTTATAAGACTGTTAAGAAGCTTCGTTTGAGGCATCGCCGTGATGTTGGTGAGGTATTGAGTGAATACCTGCCCCCAGTTGAAGAAGCCGCATTTGGAGTACTCCCATTGGAAGCCACTGTACTGGCTGATGATGGATATCGTTATAAGACTGTAAAAAAGCTAAGGCATCGTCGTGATATAAGTGAAATTTCCAACGATTATTTGCCACCAGTTGAGGAGGGCGCCATCTACGAAGGTATCCCTGAGGAACCAATACTCCTCGATGGATATCGTTACAAGACTGTCAGGAAACTAAAGTATCGTCATCGTCATTAGATGTTAAGTGACTACATATTTATGTTAGAGAATACATCAGTCATATTGTTATGTGAATTTAACAAATAAACATTTTTTTATATTCAAGTTTCTTCTGAAGTCACATTTTGTAATACAGCATGTGTTGCTTCTCTGACCTAGGAGCAGAACTTAAAGACTATTATCACTTTGAACAACTTTTGAGCTCATTCCATACATCCATCCGTACAGACATACTATGGTACTGGAGATGCATGATAAAGCAAGTGCCTCACTTTGTTTTTTTTTAGGATATGCTTCACCTCTTTGAATATTACCTCCCAAATGCAGAGCAAAATTCTCCAAGTAACAAATAAATATTTCATCAAAATCGGTTCAAATTGGACACCGAACTTTCAGTTCAATCCACCAAGAACAGGCAAAAATATATAAAAAAATCTGACAAATCTTTCGGGCCGATCATACACAACCGCACAGATCCATGCACTGCTATATCGCAGTTGTTGATCGCTGATTGGAAAGTGTTTCTCGATGAAGAAATCTAGATTTATACCTCAGGCTCAATTTGCTGAAAACAGTTTAAATATTATTTGAATCCGACAGCTGATATTAAGTTATGCAAATGATAGGGGCGTCTCAGTGTAAACGAAAAACTTTGAATTTTGGAAAACCCCGTCTTACCCCTCATAAAATTTTTTAAGTTTCTAGGTCCAGGCGTTCAGTGCCGTTTTAAAGACCTTCGTAGGCCCAAGGAACTCTCATTTCCAGAGGCAATCGAATTTGTTCGAAAAAGGGTAGAGAGATTTTTATAAAATTTTATATTTGAGTTGGTGTACCAGGTTTTTGACAAAAAAATACATATAACGGTAACTTATTGACTGGTTTTTGGAAATTCTCCGCTATTACTCGGTCAATATTGTTCAAAATTAACACCTAAACAATGTTTGGCATATGCAAAGTTAAAGCATACCAATTTTTGGAAAATTTACAAAACCGCCTGGTGGAATTCGAAAATAGCAGAGCGTTTGCGCACCTCAAGACATAGCTGGAACCTCGCTAAAGAGGGAGCTATTGAGTGGTCAACATATAAGGAAAACGTTAAGCTTCTCAAAAAGAAAATAAGATTCGCTAAGAAATATTCTTGGAGAAGAGAGGCGGTTCGAGGAAGGTTCTCACGAAAGTTCCATTACATGTGTCTATTTAGAACTGTGATGGCAGCTGAACAGACTCTTACGAGAATACGCTTGAAGCTCTCTTGAAATGTCACTTTCCTGGCTGTAAAGACGCAGGGACATACTGTCCGGCTATCACATCTATGCCAGCTAACTATCGACAATTTGATTGACGATCAGAAAATTGTGTGGGCAATCAAATCGTTTGCACCATATGAAGCACCCGGTATTGACGAAATACTCGTATACCTATAATATTACAAGAATCGGGGGAATGTATTATTCCATGGCTCCAAGTACATTTATGGTTGGTGTCTCAGATTGCGATATGTTCCAAAAGCTTGGCGAGAGATTAGAGTGCTTTTCATATCAAAGGCGGGTAAAATAAACGCGCAGAGTTCAAATACACTCGGGTATATGCGGGTGGATTGAACTAATGCTTAGTACCCACATAATCAACTCCATACTAGGGGGCATAAGGGGAAGAAAGCGAGTCATCCTGGGCACCCCACGAGGCGGAATCCTTTCACCACTCTTACGGCTTCTAGTAGTGGACGAGATGTTAGATATGCTAGAAAGGAATGGTTTCAACGTAGCGGCCTATGCCGATGATGTTGTCATCTTGGTATCCGGAAAGCTTCTTACGGTACCCAGCGAGCGACTCAATTATGCATTAAAACTGGTGAATAACTAGGTCAAAGGCAGGGATCTGGAAGTGAATACGGCGAAACCCAAGTTAGTGCTTTTTACGAGGAGAAGATCGATATCAGAATACAATAATTGAGTGGTGTCGCGCTGACACCTCAATTAACTGCAAAATATCTCGGCGTAATACTGGATTCCAAATTAAACTGGAAAGCTAACATTGACAATCGAATCAAGAAGGCATATGTTGCACTATATGTATGCAGGAGAGCCTTCGGGAAATCTAGGGGTTTTAAGCCTAAAGTGGTACACTGGCTATATACTGCGGTAGTAAGACCCATTTAGACCTATGGTTCGATTGTCTGGTGGAAAACGCTCGAGAAGAAATACCAACTTGAAAGCGTTACAAAAATTAAACGGGTAGGCTGTCTGGGAGTGACAGGATCGATGAGATCAACACCGACAGCAGCTCTGAAAACAATACTGAATCTTCTTCCACTTGACATAATACTGCAGAAACACGGCAGCCAAAACTGTACTAAAACGAAGGGAAGTCGGTCTATGTAAAGCTAAACCTGACCTGAGCTTCCCATGCTCCCCTGCATTGCCTCAATTCTCAATTCATGCATTGCCTCAATTCTAAACCGTTGGAATATACTGAAACTCCGGACGGAAACGGACTACATCATCCTCATGCCAAACTGCAACCGAAAGTTCTCTATTAGAATTCCTAGCAGGGAGGAATGGGATGAGGGAAGAGTCTGTTTCGAGAACGAACTGGCCATCTTTACCGACGGATCCAAAATGGCTGCCGGTACTGGTATCGGCTGCGAAATTGCTGCAATAAAACAAGCTGTGGATGTGATTATTGAGGAAGATATTTCAGGGCAAATAATCAGCATCTATGTTGATAGCCAAGCAGGCATTAAGGCGTTACAATCAACTACACTAAGATCCAAGCTCGTAAAATTTGTAGAAAACGACTGGATGTTATCTCAGCGGCCAACACGGTGAACCTGTTCTGGGTATCGGGCCACATGGATATCTCCGCTAACCGTTCATCATCTCCTTTATGATTGTCCAGCTCTTGCCAGCAAAAGAAGCCGTGCTTTTGGCAGATACTTCTATTCAGAGCTGGATGAACTAGGTAGCATTGAACTAAGAAAACTCCTGAGATTTATACATTTATCTGGGTGGTTTAGCCTAGCGGTCGAAGATTGAAATTTTTAGGTTCCCACGGTTCTAAATATTGGTCACAATGGACTCTTAGTGGTTTAAGTGAGCTGTTGACAAGCTTGTCAACAAGGGCAACCAGTTACCTAACCTAACCTAACACTCCTGAATGGTGGAGATCATTGAAAGGAAAAGGAAAGATTGTGCTCTCCGGACAAGCTTGTTTTTGGGCCTCAGGTTCAAATTTGTAAAGTAAGTAAGTAAATAGGAATGTATTGTAGTACATTACTTCAGAGTACAGGGTCTTCTAGAATCTCGTAATTCAAACAGAGCTTTGGGAAAAAAAGAGTTCCTGCAACAAACAAGGCCTAGTAATACTTTACCTACCAATGTGTTTCTAAATCGCTTTCATTTAAATTTTAACTAAACACAGAAAAATTGCAAGAAGCATTTTCTTAATAAAACATTCAGCAAAGTTACAACCCGTCTAGGACAGATCGTACGATACCCTATCCCTCATCTTCTAACCCATCCCTAATAAAATGGGCATGGCGTTGAAGCCTTTTTGTTCAAATACTGTGAAATCTTTCTACTCACGAGGATTTTCTTTGGATTTTTAAGAGATTTCACCACAAAATTTGCGGTTAAGACTTTTTCTAGGAAGAAAGTGGGCGTGGCGATCGCCATTTGTAACCGAAGGTGAAGAATTCTGGTGAACTATTCACAGGAAGACTATTACAGTTAATAGCTTTAAGAAAGCAAAATATTTTTTTTTTTTTTAAACGCCCACCAAAGATGGGCGTACGTTGTATATAATGTAAGGACTAATTGTAAAGAATGTGAACGTCTATATATTACGGTAAGGCAATATTTTTAATTTTCTAGTAAAAATATTCAATAAGAGGCCTTTTTTTTAAAAAAAAAAAAAGTGGGCGTGTCTGTGGACAGATTTCAACAATTTTAACATTTGTGCTTCTTCGGTCCTAAGAGGCTAAGGCTCCAAATTTAAGGACCAAAAGTGGTAACATACGGACAGATGGACAGACGGACGGACGGACATGGCTAGATCGATATAATTTTTGATGCTGATCACAAATATATGTACTTTTGGGGGTCTACTGCTTTATTTCTCTATGTTACAACCTATGTATCAAAACTAATATACCCTACGTAGCCTTCTGTCTAGCCTAACTCAGATATTCTGATTTGACCAAATCGTTAAGAGTTGTTTTCCAGAATCAGTCCGATAAAGTTATTTCAAGCAGAATTCTCTATACGCAGTTGCACTATCATGCAGAGGTATGATAGAAGTCGTAATAAAGCTGAACTTAAGTTGCTTCTACACCTTCGTTGTGGAGTTTTATGTTCGGTGAAGTTTTTACGCGCAGAAGAACGAACACTAAAAATATTGTATTTACGATTAGTTTTTGCATCAGTAGCAGCTACAATGGTTTGTTGCTCTACTAAAAACGGTTTTAGGGGTGGTTTTATTAGTAACAAATACTCCGCCACTGTGTAAAAAATGCTCCCTGAACAGCTTTGCCCTTTAACACTACGCAACGTTTGGTCTACGTGACCATGAAATATCAAACGAGTTTGATTTTTGTTCATGTTTGTGGTCCAGTACCATTCTTCTATCTGGGCTTCACAAAACACAACAACGAAGATGTAAATCCGGCTTTAGTTAGCAGAAAAGTAGGCACTCACGGAAGTACATGAGATGAGGTTCAGTAACAGGGATTGACCGCCCTAATCGGTTTAATACGATCCGGGGAATTACATAACATAAAGAGAGAAGGGAGGACAAACAAAACGATGTTTGCTTGCCTTCATATAGAATCATGGACATGTAACATTTTGATAAGTTAAATACGTCACTAATTCATTATGGAAAATTCCTATAATTAGTAGTTAGGTATAACCTATTTTGTTACATATGTACATATGTAGATACTCTGCTTACCTGTCAAAACTAAATTAACCATTTTAATGATGTATCACCTTCGGGCTATCAGAAATGCTGAATGAAGTTAACAAAAAATTAATTAAATTCGACTTTTTTTTAGCAGTTAATTGTTAGCTCAAAATACGTCAAGAAAGATCTGAGTGAGGGTAGGGAGAATGGTGAATACAGGAGGTAACTTAATTTCAAATCTTCTAACTTAGCTTCTTAATGACTTTCGAATCCGTAGACAACTTGGCATTTTGCATAAACTTGTTTAAGTTTTTATTATAATTTAGCATAATACATACATATGTCTATAATTAAATTGATTTAACCTTTTTTTTATTTTTAGATTAGCCTGGAGATAAAAAAAGGATCTGTGGAACTGGTTGGGTTGGTTTTTAATATGATTTTACGCACGCACGTTTTGAATATTTGAAACACTGACAACTGTATTTACTTTTAACTATCATGTGCTGTCTTTGTATCTAGTACTGTACGCGTGGCCATGTGGAGCGAGTTTTTTCTGTCTTCTTTTAGAACAAATTTGGACGATTCACATTAATTAATGGCTATTCAAATTTGAGTGAATGTATTAAGCATAAATAATGCTTTCCATTGATAATCATAGAGAAGTGTGTAGAATTGTAGGTTTATTTTTAATTCACTGCTTGGCTGGAAAAATAGGTCAGCGACGCCAAGTCTGCTCCTTAGTGAAACGCAAAGATATCTGTCATGAGGAAGAGATTAAGGATGCTATGCGAATGTTCAAGAAGCGTAGGAAGGAAGATTAGAAAAAAAATATTTGTAGAATTGATGGAACTTTTACAAAGTCGAAAGACTAAAAGGTTGATGTTGACGTTCACGTATTTTCGGAAAGAACAGTCCCATAAAATCCGTCGCATGCCTTCGTTGACAGATGACAGCCAATGACATTTTGTTATTGCTGAAAGTGCTCTTCAAACTGTCCGGTTGTCAACGGCGATGACAGTTTCGCTACATTCTCTCAATACTTCAACCATGAATGTGTGAATTTTAATGCGTGAATGTGTGAACTGTCAATGGAGCAACGGATTAAAAAAGTAGAAAGTAAAATACTTTATCTGTCGAAGTTCATATATCCGTTGTTTATGACCTACCTTCCATATAAATGCGTGTATTCTATCTAGCTGTCAGTTAAAATCGATGCAGCAACGGATGGATGGATTCTATGGGCCGGGGCCTAAAGCATTGAACATTTTAATGGAAACTAGTTCTCAGATAAAGAGGTGCTCAAGGGTTGACTAATAATCAGCACAGAATTACGCCTGCTAGAGAGAAATAAAAAAGTCTGTAGCGCATGTTGTGGCAAGAGGCAGAGTAACTTATCTTCTGGGTGCCAGGCCAAGTGGCAGAAGAGGGAAATGGAGCAGCTGATGAACTGCAATTGTTAGACCGAACCGATTCTGCTTTCTTGGACCGCACAAAATACGGGAAGACATAAGGGAGTAAATGGAGTGCAAAGGGCTAAGCATTGGGATGAACTCCCCAAGCTGAGATAGGTCAGATAGGAAGTAAGGCCTGCTTAAACATAAGTAAGAAGCGGCTTCACATTTAGATAGATTTTATAATGAGCCACTCTAGACTTAAAAAATATCTCACGAAACTGCGTATAGAGCAAAACAGACTTCCGATTTGGCGGGAATGTTGAGGAAACTACAGTGCACCCTCGTAAGGAATGTGGAGTACCAATCCACATAATAGTGAATTACCTGGAGGACTATCAGAAGGAGACCTACCACCGTCAGACCCACTTTAGATACTCCGGTTCATCAAAATACAAAGTACAGCAAATAGGTTAGAAATCGGGCAGTTTTGACTAAGAGGCGTACAGAACTATGTTTATAGTCTAATGCTCTCGGGTTTAGCTATTCACAAAACAGAACAGATAATGAGTCATATTAAAAGTGAATGGAGAAGAACTATCCTTCTTTTGCGTGTCGAATGTCATCGTGCGAGAAGACTGTACCAACGTTCAACAAAAATAACAATCATGAACAGTAAGTCAATCAAAACTCATGGGTGATGGCGTACCAGGTGGCAATTAAGAAACTGAATAGTTTTCGATCAAAAACTGCCACCTGCCTAAAACAACAGGAACACCACTGGAGGACCAGCTACCAACACCCAATTCCTGTAGTTACCTTAGAAGAAGTAGTCACAGCCACTAACAGATTCGGAAATAAAAAAAAGCACCTCTGCTAGATGGCATACCCAACACTGCCCTTAAAACTGCAATTAGAACTCGACCGGCTATGTTTGCGAATATCTATAACTTAAGTCTGATTGAAGCAATGAGCTTGGGGAATCATCAACCCCTGAGAACGGACTAGAATATATGACCCAACCGCAGGAGGTATGGAATGCTGTGTGTAATTATGCAAAACACAGCTACTCGTAAGTCACCTCGAACAAGAAAGGCGACAGAGTGAAGAAATTTCAATAAAATTGTGAGCATACTGTACTGTTCGCCTCCCCATGATACCAAGACGGCGATACGGTGAAGAAAAGAAAGCAAAAAAGGGGTGGTGGGTGGAAATTCGACGCTGTTCCTGGATAAGGGCTCAGTTTCGTCTTTGAAAGATTCTTACCTCCCAGTGCAAAAATTAGATACTCCGATTCATCAAGGCAGCTAGACTAAAGGAGCTGCTCTTTCATCGAATAAAGCTTCAAGTCAGGAGATCACAATAGATCTACAAGGGTCACAGTACACTTATACCAATGCAATATATGCCTACAATCTATAAGCTTCTCTCCCTACTAATCTTCTGAACCGGAAGGTATCCGATATCTGCTTCACCAAAGAAAAGAAAAATCATTATACTCTCACAAGAGCCTAGAGAACTAACCCTGCCATAAGCAATAATCTTTCTAGCTGGAAGGAATATTAAAGGCAAAGCAGCTTCTGTTCCCAAGCCGTGCTTTAGGCTCGACTGTTAAAAGGGGATGACTTAAAAGTAAGATTTCCCACCTTTTTGGATAACGAAAGAGCCTTTTGCAAAAGAAATTAATCTGCTCTAACATTCAAGAAAATTGAGATGGATGCTTCCGATACAGACTCAGTAATCCGTAAAAGACTTGCATATGGAAGGATTTTATCGACCACCTTATGGATCTTGTTCGTCGCCTCACTATTGAGTAAGTATGTTCAAGGGACTTTTTGGACTAAGCTCTAAGATGACCTCTCGAATCGTAACTTGGAACACGTAGACGGACAGTAAGTTAGTAGATAGCGAAACTAGAAATGTTTCAAAGAACTGATCGGATGATCATTCCGGAGGCCTTAAGGGGCTTTTCTTCTTCGATTCAGTGACGTTTATGAGATATGCTTCAAGAAAATTTCTTACAATCGAAATACTCGTACAATGAACAAACAGGGTATGCATACTTGTCCACCGACACTGTCAATCGGTTAGGACTCTCCACTAATAACTTGATTAACCTTTTAGAAGTCCAAATTGTCGTGTTGTCATTGCTTCCCTCGGTATTGAAATCCTCCATTAAGATGGTTATGCTTCCCTTTAGGCGTTCAGTTGACGGAACTCAGTTGATCATGGCTTGTGACTTCTCTGACCGCCAACATACGTTCACTTATAGGAGTCATAGCAGCCTTACGGAGATGATCTACCAACTCTGATTATTGTAAAATATTTCAACAGCGTACTCGTATTCAACTTCCAAACAAATCACGGATATACTCGTAAAATACTCGAAAATGTTGTCATAGAGTCTGTCAGAATTCATCTTAATTTAGAATCAATCAGCGGATTTGCTAATTAACATCCGAAATGTCTTGATCTGATTTACGCAGAAGTAATCAATTTAATTTGAAAGAACATACTCGTAATTGGTACTCTTAAGATCACCTTCATTTGATAGCAAGTTGAAATGTATCGGCTTTCGATTTCTGTGCGTCAATCTCGCCATCAAATGAATTCAAGTGAAGTATTGTTTCTTTTATAATTGAAAACAAATTCGAAATACAATTAGATGTGATCTGCATGTACGAGTATAAATAGCACAGAAACTTCTTCGAATGGTATCACTCAACTAAGTCATTCTTTTGTGGATAGACGGGCCTAGAACGGAAAATGGTAAATCAAACCTTACACACAGCTGTACTCGTAGCTTAAAGGATTCACAATTTATTGAAAATTTTCAGAAATTCTTCGTATTTGCATTTGTTGCTGTTTTAGCAGCAGCTGCTGCTCTTCCAGCTGATTACCTGCCACCGGTAAGGGAAGCAGTACCAAGTGCCGAATATTTGGCTCCAGTAGCTGAAGTTGTTCCAGAGGAAGAAACTGTTCTAGCTGATGATGGATATAGGTATAAAACTGTGAGGAAATTGCGTCTTAGGCATCGTCGCGATGTTAGCGAACTCCCATCTAACGAATACTTGCCACCAGTTGAAGAAGGAGAAGTTGTTGCTGCTCCAGAGGAAGCTAGCCCTCTTGCGGCTGATGGATACCGCTACAGGACTGTCAAGAGGTACCGTCTCAGGCGTCGTCGTGATGTCAATGAACTCCCATCAAACGAATACCTGCCACCAGTAGGGGAAGGAGAAGCAGTTGCTGCTCCAGAGGAAGTTACTCCTCTTGCCGCTGATGGATACCGCTACAGGACTGTCAAGAGATACCGTCTCAGGCGTCGTCGTGATGTCAATGAACTCCCATTGAATGAGTATCTACCGCCAGTTGAGGAAGCTCAACTCAATTCGGCTCCACAGGAGCTCGCGGATGATGGATATCGTTATAAGACCGTTCGTAGGTTGAAATACCGCCACCGCCATTAAGTCATTAGTATTTTATGATCTTGGAAACCTTCATTCATGCTTCAAAAAATGCAAATAAAAAACCCTACTTCTCAATGTTTTTGAGTTTTATTTGTTAGAGTCTAAAGTGGGCATACTTCAAGTTCTTGAAACTATATGTTGACGCTTTGGATATGTATCTCCAAATGAAGAATAGAAACAGAAGTTTAAGGTTGGATACTGAGATGTCCGCCTCGGAAGGGACTTTCCATTTTGAAATACCACCGAATTGTAAAAAAACGATTTCAGTGGTGTAACTGGTAAACAACTGGTAAGCAACTGGTAAGCAACTCCTAAAAAGCAGTTTACGAAGAGACTAGAACAGAATCTGCTTATGACATGATATAAGCGTAATAAGTGAAAAGTACCTTCACTTTCTGTATGAGATTCACGCAGCCTCTGTAGTTATATTCCCACATTAAATAAAAGTTTGTATCACTCTTTAACACTTGCACATGACTTTGGATACAGAAACCATTTTTGAAATTCTTTCAAGCTGCACGTGACAGATCCAACTATTCTCGTATTTTCTATTTGATCTTTGCCGGTGCCATTGACTTAATGACATCTTGGCTGACAAAGTAAATGAAGAGCCACCGAAGCATAAAAGGCAGACGAATATAATCTCCAATCAATCACTATACAAAAATGGGTTTCTTCTTGGTGGTACAACGGACCGTAAATGGAGTCTAAGTGATCCGGGATTTGTAAATATCTTTTCCTTTGATATTCTAACTAAACACTGTTGCTCTCTGTGCCAAAAAGCTATCACTTTCACAATGACTTTCTGTTTACGGATTGCAGCCTGTTAAATGAACACAAACATGCACACACTCATCCACTGGTGCGCTATTGATTGCAGTGATGCGCAGTTGCTTGTGATTTATCTTATTTCCCAAAAAATTTACACATTTGCTTACAATTCCGGTTCTAGCAACCATAGATTAATGATTAATGTATCAAACTGTTCATAAATTAACGCACGTGCGGCCATTTTCTAGACGACTGGAAAGTAAAACGAAAGCCCATATGGACAGAACATAAACCACAGAATCGTACAAACTACTCCACAGCGCAAATAGCAATCGGCATACCTACTATGAGTGATCACGATGAGCCCACAACTGATTTAAATGGCGACTGCAAATAGAGGACACCTTCACATCACAACAGCGTCAGCAATTAGCATACAGAGCTCATGATCGGCAAGCACTAAGCGCCCAGGAAACTTGAGTAATTGCTCGGTCAAGTCCTTAATTAAAATTTTTGTAAATTATGCAACTTGAGGATTAGTTCAATTGACGAACTGGACCTAAACACATTTTAAATTTACCAGCGGTATATCAAAAACCTTTTTAATTTCAGGTATGGCAGGTAGATAGGTAGAAGGGGTTGCTGCTGCGCACTGCCATGCTGCCCAATAAGCACGAAAGCGCTATTTTGAGAACCTTATTTGTTGGATGGTGTTGATAGGCTGTTGAAAGTAAACTGTTTCAAATCATCCATCCTGTGGCATTCAAGAGATCAACCCTGTTACACTTTTCTCTGAAATTCCCTTAAGGTTGTTAATAAAAGGTTTAGCTAAAGTTCGATGTCGGGGTCTGCTTAAAGCTGGAACCCGCAAAAGAAATGGGATAGGGTTTCACTCTCATTTACATTTTTCAATTGACACAGTATGTGTTAAATGGGATGCCTCGTCTAGACGCATGCGTCCCTACTGGACAGTGACCTGTGCTTATCGGACCAATCTTGGTCCGACAACCTAGCTCTTCCCTACACTATTCCACCAGCTGGGAAGGTGATGTTAAAATCAGGGCCTTGATAGCAGCTTGACTATCGATGATAATTTCAGGTATATCCTTCATATACAAGGAACCAGAATTGATTGGACAATTCTTGACAATCACTATGTACTCTTGAAGACTTTTGGCACTGGACTTAGTCGAGGATTTTGAAACACCCCCAAGCACATCTTACTTCATTTAAAAAAAAAATATTGTAATATGCGAGCTACGGCTCGAGTAGATAAAACGATATTCTGTGAAATTTATTTCTTTATTTTCTAGTCTATAGAACAATTCAAGTTCACACTATACTATTCTTCGCAAATTCTTTTCTTACAAGGTCTCTTTCCTCTCAAATCACTTTATCTCCTTTCAATTACTTAATTCACAAATCCAAACTAATTACTTTTTCTTGTTCACTCTCAACTTTCAATTCATCACCAAATTACAACTTCGCCCATTATCACTTTTCCAATCTCTTCGCCACGGTTCTAAACCAACTGTCTTTTTTTGATCGCCATCTGTCCTTATATAGCAGAAGTTTCTGATAGCCAGAAACTTCTAGCAAATTCTTCGACCACTGGAACAAGAGAAATAATTCTTGCAGTTATAATTCCCTTTTATCCCTGATATTATTCGTCTCTTTCGTTGACATGAGCTGTGGAGACTTCGTCCCAGACACGAACCTCGAATGAAAGGACAGTTCGAACCAAAATTCTGCCAGAATGGAAAGTCACTTCGGAATTTGTTGCGTCATATTTTTAAGGGGGGTAGTTATTATTATGCTACAATATAAATAAATATTTGGCGTAACAGCTCTTTAAGTGCCAGGGTCTAGCTTCTCGCAACCACTCGTGTTGTGTGCGTTATATTTTTCACACGAATGGAAGGGACCTATAGTTTAGTGCCGTATCCGAAAGGCAATTTGTTTTGATAAGCTTTTCGTGACAACAATACTCTCGGATGTTTGTCATACGTTCACGAGAGGTGGGATCGTGTAAAAACTTTTGGGTGTTTTCTGGGATTCGCCCCGACGCCCACTTACTCCAATTCATTCGATGATTAAAAATGGACCTTATCAACTTTGTACCAAATCAGAAAACAAGGATTTTTTGGGAACTTTTGGCATTCAGGTCCTCATATCGCCCCAAATCTATTTAATTACTCGTAAAATAATTTTTAAGTCGGACTGTCCAACCACTTTACCATTTATAGAGTCTGACCAGTTGCTCGTTCGATAAAGCACAATTACTTCAGTGACTTTGAACCACAGAGAAATTGTGTATCCTACATCGAGAATCACCTTACGGATGGATCGTTTACTTATACAGGGTGCGGCAACATAACTTTCTTTTTTTAAAGGCGCGCCATTGAGACGGTGGGGGGCGTAGTGGAGTGGAAATGGTCTTAACAGGCAGGCGTGGTTCTAAGGTTTGTTCCTTCTCTCGCCCAGTCGCTTTCATGCGTTGGAACCGTGTGGAGCGTGTGATTGCTCTCAAGGCGTACTTTTCTAACTGAAGTTCTGCGATCGCAACGCAGCGCGTCTTTCGAAATCACTTCAATGTAGCCACATTGGGCCCTGTCCCATGATCGGAAATCAATTGTTACATTGGTCGCTACGTTCAGACAAACCGCGAGTACCACAATGAACTGCAGTCCCTCGGCCAATTAGATCACCTGAGAACATTGAGGCAGTGAGAGCTTTAATCTTGCGATCCCCACGGCGTTCTGCGCGAATTTTTTTTTTTCCACGACTTGATGAATTGGACTTTGAGGACATTTGGTTCCAACAGGACGGAGTAACGGCTCACACTTCAAGGGCATCAATGGCTGTTTTGAGGGAATCCTTCCCGGCGATTTGGAGTGGCCAGCCCGGTCCCTCGATTTGACGCCTTGTGATTTTTTTCGTGGGGTTTTTTTGAAATCCCGCATTTATGTCAACCGTCCAAGGACCCTACAATACCTGAAGGCTAACATCCGGGCAGAAATTCCGCCAGAAATCGGTTTATTCAGTATGTGGGTAATGGGGAGCGTCACCTACCTGGTATGCTTTTCAAAACAGTGTAAAACAAAACTCTGGATATGTATCTATATTACAATAATAACGCTGTATATACTTCAGTGCCGGGCGTCATATACGTATAAAACTGGCTTAAGAATACAATAAGTCTATCACAGCAGCCAAGAAATAGGCTCAGAGGGACTACTAAAATTATCAAGGATTCCTAAAGTCTAGCCCATCGTTCCTGGACAGATTGCACGAGACCTGGGCAGAGTCTATTTTTTTGTCGGGGCGGGTACACCCTACTAGAGCACTCAGACTCAAAAACAGGTCCATTGTACAACCAGGCAGAGAACCCCATTTTAATGTGTTTTTTTTTTTTGTTGTCTTTTTTAAAAAGACGAGTAGACGCTTCAGTGATGAAGAGCTTAGGTCATCAGCACTCACCACATCCAGCACCGAAGATCCGCTACCTGCAAAGGCAGGACAATGACATAGGAAGTGTATAGGGGTAGCGCTCAAACCTAGCACATGGAGGTAATTGGCAAAGGCGAAGTGGCCCGTAAGAACGACAGTAAGTTGTCTGTAGTCTTTTCTGCTAAGAGATAGCAAGAACGACGGGGGCCATTCGTTTAGTCTGCCTGCACCCTGGAGAGTGATGCCACCTTCGATTGTGTTCACTGAAAACCCAGTTGTCAATGGAAGCCCTAACCGAGGACGCTGGCAAACCTGGTTCAGGTCCAGAGAAATTCTCTTCTGAGCCTTGTCTATCAAGCTCGTCAGAGATCCGATTTCCTGTTATCCCTTTGTGTCCAGGGACCCAAACAAGATTCAGTGATTTCAGCCTTCCGACCGAAATCAAGAATGGTTTGTATTCTCGAACTATTTTGAAAGTGGTTAAAGGATTGAGCAAGGCATTAAGCGCAACCTGACTTTGCCGCTTCTACCTGATTTTCACAGTATAGCCCGCAGCCATTAGGATAGCATATATGTCTGCCTGGAAGACAGGTGTGTATTTTCCCAATGAGAAGTGAAGGCTAATGTTGTCGCATTCCACGAATACACCAAGCACCAGACCCTTTTTCAGTTTTAGAGCCGTCCGTGAAAATGCGACTACATTCCTTTCCTGGCTCAGACTCTGGCAAAAGTCAATCCTGAGCATGGGGAAAATTGACTTCAAATTTGCACCGTAGCCGTATTTCAGGTATCATTGCATCAAACGGCATATCCATGAAACAGGGGTCGTAGAATAATCATCGCGCAACGTCATCAAAACCCCAGTGTGAATCGTGCCAGAAACCACTTCTTTTTAAACGGAAGATAGCTCTGAGTATACACCAGATGAGAGTCAGGCGTACTGGGGAAAGCTCCCAAGTAGCCGAGACAGACCGTTCTTTGGAGTTTGACGAAAGCAGCAGTAACGCATATGAGAGGAAGGGTCTTATCATTGCCACGTAGATCCAAAGGACTTTCCTTGGCGACAAGCCCCATGTCTTGCCGAAATTACCTTTGCATTGTCGAAAGACAAACAGAGCTTTGGAAGTTTTCAGCTCGACATGTTTCATCCAAAGAAGCTTGCTATCTAAGATTACTCCTAAATATTTGGCTTCCTTGGAGAATTCGATAACGACGCCTTTTAGCACTGGCTGAGTCAGACCAGTCAATTTCCTCCTTCTCGTAAAGAGAACCACTTCGGTTTTGAGAGGATTAACTGAAAGCCCATTCCTAGCGTACAAATCGTCGATTGCGTCTAGGGCCATCTGCACCTTAGAGCAAACAGTCGCTAGGCACGATCCGATAGACAGAACGGCGACATCATGTGCATATGCTTGAGCGTAGATGTTAGAACTATTGAGTGTGTTCAACAGGGAGTCAACCAGCATGCACCAAAGCAGTGGAGACAGAACACCGCCTTGTGGGCAGCCCCTACTTACACCTGCCATAACACACCGGCTACAATCTGCTCACCAGCATTGCTCTGATCCACAACACTAGTGATCCTTCTACGCCGTGATCTTTGGCGGAGCTACACATGTTGTCAAAAGTCGCATTGTCAAAGGCACCCTCAATGTCTATGAAAACGCCTATCGTGTATTCCTTCCTGTCAAGCGCACATTCTATTCTGCTGACCAGATTTTGAAGAGCAGTCTCGCAGAGTCTATTGCTGAGTCTTCGAATTACTTAATGAATTATACCCACATTTGTTGATGCGAGAGCTGTAGCGTGGAAACGTTCAGTTAACAGGGCGCACGATCCTGATTATGGGACAGCCTTATGCTGCAAAACATACCCACACCAATAACTGAATCCTACTAAGTAATGTTCAGAAAGTTCCTCTATTTATGAATCAAAATCTTCGTGTTTTAGCCATATTCTGGCAGAGCTGCCAATAACTTATCCAAAATCAACAGAAATTCCTCAAAGAATCCGGAAGCAGATACCATCCATGCGCCTCCAGCGTTCTATCAATCTTCACATCATACGAAAACAATATTCTAAACTAACACACTAAATTCAGTTAATTTGGAGGCCTAATTAAGGAATTATCTCACCCCAAAGATTCGCCGTCAACCCAAACAACGAAAACAACTATTTATCTCGCCCTTTATTGCCCTTTAAATGGTCAAAAAATCGAAATAATTTTCCAATACAAATGCCGAACAATTGGTGGCAGCTCGGAATTAATGTCTTAATGACACCAATTTCCATTCAATCAATTTTTATATTGTCCAAGAAAATGCCTACAAAATTAGCTTGTGATCTCTGTTCAAACTTTATCCGCACCATCATCAATATGTATACTCGTATAACACAAAACGCCAGACCAGAGATACAATCGCCAGAAACCAAGAGCAATCACTTCCGGAATAAATCAGCGCCTATCAACCCAAATATGGATAAGCGATAACAAATTAATTCCGCTCCATAAATATTTATGATTTTGCTATGAAAAAAAAAAAAAAATGATGACACCCCGGCAGCAGAAAAACGGTAACAATTAAGCAGTACAGATACAGGCCCCCTGTTAGTATAGTAATTATTCAAAGATATTCGATTTAGATTCTCAAGACATCGATGAGGGAGATAAAGAAACAATTTGCAGCAATTGGAGCTCTTCAGACTTTAACCCAGCCGCCGGGAAATGGCATCGAACTTTGGCAATTTTTTTTTTGTCTGTTTTTATAGTTTAGTACATAAATTAATCAACTCGTAGATGTTTGATTGAAGAGATACACGGGCGAAACCGGTTGAAAATAGTTTCTTCTGACTGATAATGCAAAAGTCTGTATAAATAGACAACCAATTGGGCAAGTAGTATCATTCACTTGACATCATCTTTGGATAGAGAACCAAGAAAACTTTGCAAGGATGGTGAGTTAGATATCTGTCGTCGTCTGAATCTAAAGGATTACGGGATAATCATATTATTCTGCATTTCTAGAGATTCTTCGTTGTAGGATTTGCTTTATTGGCACTAGCATCGGCTGGTGTTGTTCCAGTTGACTACTTGCCACCAGTACAGGAGGTAGCTGCACCAACCGCTGAGTACTTGCCACCAGTTCAGGCTGCTGTTGTTGAGGAGCCAACCATTTTGGCTGATGATGGATACCGCTACAAGACTGTGAAGAAACTTCGTTTGAGGCATCGTCGTGATGTCAGCGAGGTTGTCAATGAGTACTTGCCCCCAGTTCAAGAGGTAGTTCAAGAAGTTGTTGCCCCACTTGCCGCTCCAGTTGCTGAGGTTGCTCCAGTTGTTGAGAGCGCTGTTCTTGCTGATGATGGATACCGTTACAAGACTGTCAAGAAGTACCGTCTTAGGCGTCGTCGTGATGTCAACGAGATTGTCAACGAATACTTGCCCCCAGTTCAAGAATCTGTAGTCGAAATTGCTGAACCAATTGCTGAAGTTGCTCCAGTCGTTGAGAGCGCTGTCCTTGCTGATGATGGATACCGTTACAAGACTGTCAAGAAGTACCGCCTTAGACATCGTCGTGATGTCAACGAGATTGTCAACGAATATTTGCCCCCAGTTCAGGAATCCGTAGTCGAAATTGCCGAACCAGTTGCTGAAGTCGCTCCAGTTGTTGAGAGCGCTGTCCTTGCTGATGATGGTTATCGTTACAAGACCGTTAAGAAGCTCCGTCTGAGGCGTCGTCGTGATGTCAACGAGATTGTCAACGAATACTTGCCCCCAGTTCAAGAATCTGTAGTCGAAATTGCTGAACCAATTGCTGAAGTTGCTCCAGTCGTTGAGAGCGCTGTCCTTGCTGATGATGGATACCGTTACAAGACTGTCAAGAAGTACCGCCTTAGACGTCGTCGTGATGTTAACGAGATTGCCAATGAATACTTGCCCCCAGTTGAGGAGGTGGTTGAAGTTGCCGCTCCAGTAGCTGAAGTTGCTCCAGTCATCGAGACCGCAGCCCTTGCTGCCGATGGATACAGATATAAGACTGTCAAGAAATTGAGGTACCGTCATCGTCATTGAATAAGACCCGATTTTTCCTAAGGAATTTGATCACTAACATTCATGAAAATGAAAGACTTGAAAATATACACGAACACGATATGATATACATTCTGTTGTTTAACTTTTTTACAAAAAGTTGTACGTACTACCCATACCCATACCATCTAAGACTCACCTTAAAGAACTTTCCCAGAGCTTTATAATCCAATCCGTCAGAACAATTGAAAACAACACATTTCTTTGCCACAGATTTTGCCAAATCCTTGCAGGTTTCTGTTTTACCAGTACCAGCAGGTCCTTCAGGTGCACCACCCAAACACAATTTCAGTGCACCCATTAATGTCCTAAATAAAAATAATTTTATACGTCTATTAAAAAAAAAGTATAAATGCAACTATATACCTGAAGCAGCGATCCGTAAGTGGGGTTACAACCAAACGTGATATATTACCCAGATATTCCATACCGTATTTTACATCAGTTACAACCATACTGACGGCGACATATTCCATTCTATCTGTACGAAAGGATAATCAAATAAGTTTCATGTTTTTTTTTCACTTTGTTCAAATTGAATTGTCGAACGACGCAAAAAAGTGGTTTAAAAATAAAATCAAGTTAATCCGTTGTAGCACTTACTACTATCTGTTTTCCAATAGTAACGCAATTGTGAAATCCAATCAAACTCAGTGACCGTTGTGACATTTTGGTCAATCATGTATTTTACGACATCTCGGGCTGGAATAAATTTTGAAAAAAAAAAAAAAAATCGTTGGTGGATCAATAAAGAGGTAACATGTGGGAGAATTCAATCTGTTTACGATAAATCGTATTATACCCTACGCGTTTTGATTTACTGACTTTTTATTAGGCAGGGATGGTGTTAACGCCAAACCATCAACTTGCAACTCAGCAAGATGATGTGATTTGGCAGCACACGTTTTTCTCTTCGTTTCTTTTCTGTCTTTTTGACATTAGATTTTCCCGCTTTTTCTCGCTTGGGTGTAATTTTAATATTGGAAATGAAATATATATATAGTTCAGTCTAGTTTCACACTCGAACCAGCGCAGTTTTATTTTCGCAATAGATGGGAATCGACATTATATTTACTTAAATTCTTTCACCCCTCGAGGGGCATAGGGCGTCAACAACACCTGCGTGCCACCTTGTTCGGAGATTTGCAACGCGTTTCAGCTGCCTCGCAAAGAGCTTGATTCCTCTTCAACTGTTCTGCGCCATGTTTGCGTAGAGCGTCCCGCAGTTCTGCATGCCTGGTATATTTCACAATGGAGATGTCTTCGTGACAGTGGATTGGACAGACCCACTGTCACTTTCTCCCTTGTATAGTATAGGGTGACCAGATAAGAACGATAGGAAATTAAATTTAAATAAAACAACAACGGTGTGAGGAATCACATTGATTCTTGATTTATTTTGAAGCTACATTCATGCCATTATCGAATAGCACATCATTTAAATGACCGCCTCAGCTTCGCTGGCAGTGCTTCAAGCGGTTGGTCGAATAAGTGCTTCGTTATTCCGCCAATAGAGTCCCGAATGTTGGCCTCGAGCTCGTCCAAAGTAGTTGGCTTGTTACCGTAGACTAAGGACTTGACGTAGCCCCAGAGCAAATAATCGAGGGGTGTCCATTTGCATTATCGCGGCGCCCAATCGATGAACGCTCGCCTTGAGATGACCCAGTCGCCAAATTTCTCCTTCGCCACTTCGAGCGTTTCGTTGCTTGTATGGCGTCGTATTGTTAGAACCACAGCTCGGATATATCGATGTCGTTGAGCTCTAGTTACAGAAAGTCGGTTAACATCGATCTATACCGAGGACCATTGACGGTAACGGTGTCTCCTTCCTCATTTCGAAAGAAATAAGGTCAGATGATGCCGCCGTGCCATAAATCGCACCAAACAGTCAATCTTTGTGAATGCATTGATGCTTGGTCGAACACTTGTGGAAAGACATAAAGCCGTTTCTAAAGAGACTGTTCCTTGGTAGCATTGAATGGGGTCATTTACCAAAGGAATGGCAGGAAGTCAAGGTTGTTTTCATCTTCAAAGCAGGTAAAGCTAGTCATACCTGCGCTTGTGACTTTAGGCCAATAAGCCTGACATCCTTTATTCTGAAGATCTTTGAAAGGCTTATTGACATACACATTCGCAGCAGGCTGAGCCCCAGTATCATATCTCCGGCACAGCATGCATATACGAAAGTTAAAAGTGTTGTAATTGCACTACATAACGTCGTCAGTATGATTGAAAAATAATTGAATGATAAAGAGTACAACCTGGCGGCATTCTTAGACATTGAAATGGCTTTTAATGCAGTCGAAGGTGCCTTAAAAAACCTGAATATTGAGGACATTGTGATCAGATGGATAGTTTCCATGCTAAGAATCAGTATCAGCTGGTAGAGGTACTCCGCAAGGAGGTGTTCTCTCTCCTCTACTCTGGGTTATTGTGCTTATAAATAAAACTTCAAACTAAAAATGAAGTGCTAATAAAACTTAGATTAAGTGGGGTTAAGACCGTAGTATACGCAGACGATGTGGTGATACTGGCCACGGGTAAATTCCTTCCAACCCTAAGCGAGCAAATAGAAGGCACCCTTAAAATAGTCAGCAACTGGGCTAAAAGAAGTGGATTCGCAAAATACTAAACACAAGGGAGAGCAAGAAAAGCAATGATAGCTCTCTATATTTGTAGCAGAATATTTGGAAAAACTTGGGGGCCCAAACCAAGTCTTTTACTGGCTCTACACAGCAGTTGTGAGACCTGTATTGACATACGGCAGCCTAGTATGATGGCCAGCCGCAAGTAAGGGCACAAACCTCAAGATACTAACCAGCGTACAAAGAATGGCATGCATTGGTGACACAGGAGCTATGAGAACCACACCAACTGCAGGATTAGAGACCATACTCAATCTATTACCTTTAGATCTATTTGCGCAAAAATCTGCAGCTAGAAGTGCTCTAGGATTAAACCAATCTGAAGGTTGGAGGTCAAGCCTGACGGGGCATGCGCAGATTTTACGCAAATACAGAGGCGGAGATGTTAGCACAGACTACATTGTGCCCTATTTAGGCTTTCATAATCCGTTTTCCAGTTCATTTCCGAGTCGAGAGGAATGGGAAACTAATATCCCGCTAAATGACAACTCCATCTCCATCTACACTGATGGATCCAAGATGGACGTTGGAGTAGGTGCAGGGATTTTTTCTGGAAAACTCAATTTGAGCAAGTCAATTCGGCTTCCAGACTATAGCAGTGTTTTTCAAGCGAAGGTCTTGGCGGTGGCAACAGCTGACCGGGACGCTGCAATGAAAGCTGTACCACCAGATGATATAACATTTTTTATTGACAGCCAGGCAGCGATAAGAGCGATTTCCGCGATTGTCGCGAAGAGTTGAGGGTTCTTGGTAGGCAACACAATGTAAAGCTCTGCTGGATACCCGTACATAATGGCGTTTCAGGAAATGAGAAGGCTGACGAGCTGGCAAGGGAGGGTTCAGGTCTAAAACCTGAACGAGATACCACCCTACACGAAGATAATCCTCACTTTCTGTGCCATTGTCCAGGACTCTACCACCTTAGATTCAGAATACTAGGTAAATACTTCTTCCAAGACTTAGAAGAAGAATGCATCGGGTTGGTTTAATAATCCATAGCGTTCACGAGTGGGGAAGCTACATTCCTTGGGCTTCACAATGAATCTACATTGATCTAAGTGTGGCGTAGTAGGTCTTTCACCCTCTATGTCCACCTATCCTAACCTAACCTACCACGATTTTCAAAGTTATAAGTCCTAGAAAAGAAATTAGTCAAGGGCGACTGGAACATAGGGGGTCCGAAAAAATATGCCTTAAATAGAATTTTTCATTTTTCGCAGACATGACCCTTTGATTCAAAAAAGCCAGCTTTTACCCCTATCGTGCTAAAAACCAGCTATTTGACGATCTTAGGGTCACCATTTTGACAATTTTTAGTTAAGTTAAGCGCAAAAGGCTACACAATCTCAACCTCACCTCACTCATCCACAACAGCTTAGCAACAAAATCAATTCAAACTGAGCGGTTGGGACAGTCCGGTAAATCAAAAAAAAAAAACCTTACACTCACCATGTACGTCCAGGACGATTAAAGCTTCTATGGTTATTCGAGCACCTGATGCTAAATCCGTTCGCACTAATTTAACCAAATCACCAATCTGTGCATTGCATTTCTCCAAATATCCTGGAATATCGACAGCATCTATTGCTTCCTCTACCTGAAGTCATATAGAATAGAATCAGAAAATTGAGAAAAAATGTATCTTACCTCATAAGTCCATGCCATACAGGAAATACCCTGTACTATTTGACCTGGCCAGGCAGTGACCCAATACTTTCTATCGATCTGATAGTAATCCTCCCAAGCGGCTTTCATTTGTTCTTGAACACTGTCGAGCATTACTGTTTCCACTTCCTTTAACCAGATTTCGACTAGGCCCTGTATGGAAATGGAATTATTATCTGGCATAAACCTTTGTTTAAGGCGTCATTCTTACGTTTGCCGATTGAGGATTAATCTTTCGACTAAATTTAACAACTTCAGCTTCGGCTGATATCATGGCACCGATTTCCAAATTATCATCAAAAGTAAGACATTCAATCTGAAATGAAGAATAAAATTAGACTCCCCCCCCATCTCATCGCAACCACCCACTCACATCCTTAAATCTCTAAAAGTTTGCCAAACACTTACCCCTTCGAAGCATTTCTTAAGATGCGGTTGCACCCTCAACGGATCCTTGGTCTCCGATAGAATTTCCAACAGTTCATCGTTCGAAAGGAAGAAGAATCTCGCAAAGAACAATCGCTTCTGCTCCAAGTAAGTATTTAACCCCTTTTGCACACACTCAAGGTCTTCGAGTGCTTTCTTGAACACTGGCAGTAGATTTGGATAATCAGTCGCCTCAATGACACCACGATGTTGATAAGTATGCTTCATGACCTTGCGCCAGATTTTATCCACCTAGCGTGGCGAAACAAAACAGTTTTATATTCACCCACGCCAGCATTGCACCCTTACCGATTTAAAGTTTCTCCCTTCAACCGGCATTTGCCTCATTATATCCTCGGAACTGAAAATTGGCTCCAAGTACATCCACGTAGATTGGACCTGAGTCCATGAATCCATTATGTCCAACATTGTTACAAGCTTCGACTCCCAATCATCAGCTTTGGTGCCTAACGCAACAATATATGGTGATCGACGCATGGCCTGCGATTTCATCACTTGATCGTCCAGTATGGTCTGAATATCATCTAGAGACGATAGGATATGTGTATCTGAGTCGCGGTATTGTAACACTTCAAACTTGACATCCTCCCATTCGCGTTGCATCGCCACCAAATGACTGTTTAATTCAAATTCTTTACCGGCCGCATTCGCTACATCCTCCAGTATTGGTAGCATGCTCATGATGTTCGCATCAACCATGTCCTTCAACGATGGATACAATACTGGGTTGCATGGTTTGCCTAATTTTGTAGAAAAGATATCCCAATGTCGGCTCTCAAGTCCTTGGCGACAAATAGCGTCCAGAGCCGGAATGTAAACTTTGAATTTATCCAGTTTGGCGCGTATTTGTTCGGCAACTTTTTTTGCCACAGCATTATTCGCCAGTTGTCGTGCCAGCTTGTGCATTATCTTTAGAGGGATATACGTGATATTAAGATACAAATGTACTCGTATATAGCTACAATACATACTTTATGCATGTTTTCAACTTCCTCTCGAATTACATCCGCATTAAGAGACTCAAATGGACCGTACATCCTGGAAAGGTAGAAAAGCAAGAGTGCGTTCAAAAAATCATTTTCTAGCATCGAAAAAGTATCTGTAAAGTTCTTCAATAAAAAAAACGAAATCAAAATTACGAGTACACTTAACTACTCCCGATTGGAGGGAGAGTTTGTCCATGTGCGACGTAGGTAATCATTCTGTTTCATGATGGTTTACCTACAGATATCCACAGACATAAAGTTTGACATGAGCTGTGAAGAGTTGTCAGAGATTTCGTTTGTCATTTGGTTGATGGTTGTGGTCACTTTTGACCAGAATTTTGATGGTATGAATCGCTTAAAGAGATTGTATAGCCTTCACAGTACGAGTATTGTCAAATCAATTTCAGTGTTTGTATTTGAAATTATGCCCGCTCATATCAAGGAATATATTTTCGTAAGTAATCCTAAATGACTTTAAACTATGAGCGACTTAAAAAGATTGATTGATCGAAAACCACCACAGAGTCGGAGTAGGGTATGCCTGTAGTACAAGGCGGTAAAGTCCATCCAGAGGAAGTAACCATAATGATGCTAAAAGGGATGCCCTGAAAGGGACTCCCTTGGCAATGGGATCATAGTTAAAAAGGTGAAACCGAATGTTAGATTCAGGTGTGTACACACACACGTGATAGACAAGGAATCAACCCCTTGTCGACCGATTAGATACCACCACATCTCGCAAGATGCTTTGAAATAGTTATGGCTACGTTTTGGCAGTACTATAGACATCTCGGAGCGCTGTCACAGCATTATAGGTTCCCCTTTTCCTGACAAATATCTGAGAGTAGAATTGTCATGAGAAGCATACAACTGTAGGACCTCATCGATTCGTGAGACGCACAGCACGAGTGGCTACGAGAAGGTGGCTGCCACGTTCTGTGTCTGCTTTTAGCGCCAAAATATTTATTTATTTCGAATGTTCCATCGAAATGATAACGATTCCTTTAAAATGTTTATCTCACAAAAGAATTTTGAATATAAAAAGACAGAACGCCAGAAATGTTTGAGTTTTTTGAAGAGCTGCCGATGCTCCATAGAGCACGGCACCGAATCAAATTTTTCTTCTAACTTCTAGCCATGCATGTACGAGTAGGTATCTGACCACCCTATTAGATCTTTTGTGGTTTTGTATACGGTCCTATTGATAAAGCTATCTACTGATTCTTCAGTTTATAAGGGAAGGTAGGTGACGCGTATGTTTTTTTTTCTCAGCTTCTCCCTCTATAATCAGCCGATCTCGACGATATTCTGCCCATTATGCTGCAGAAAACTCAAGACCGAGTAGTCCCTTGGTTAGTATCGATTTTTAGAAGCTGTACATATGTATATCATTAAATTATGTCCCCTTGATCTGAAGAAAGTTGGAAAGCGAGGACATGAATCCGCAAAGGATTTCCGAGACATTAGCTTAACTTCTTTCTTACTTAAGACGCTAGAACGTACGAGTATCTTCGACGCTCACAACCTTTGGTAAGAAGTGGTGAATTTGACTGAAAATGGTCTTATGGATGTATACAGTGGTAATACGTACACTTACGTATAGGTGTCACTAGCTTGGTGGCCTGCAGACTACAACATTAAACTGATAAGCAAAGTGAAAGGAACGGCCGCCGTAGGCACTATGGGTGTCATGTGGACGAAAGCTCTGAATGTGCATCAGCATCTTCTACCACTTGAACTCCACATTAAATACATTTCAGCACGTAGCGCGGTCAATTAGGGTGCTGGTCTACTAGAGATTACGGACACAGTAAGATTCTAGATTCGTTACCAGAAGTACCGGGGAAAACTTTGACTGACTACACCATACCCAAACTGAATTTTCAACACAATTTTTACAGTCAATTTTCTGTCCAGAGCAGACTGGACGGTTCAAAGATGGACTGTGGAGTCGGTGCGGAAATGTTTTCGGAAACACTGAAAATATCAGTATCCTTTAGCCTTCCTGATTCATCCAGAGTCTTGCAGGTGTAAGGATTATGTGAAACTTGTCGGATAATAAGATACTCATTCATAATATCGCCATTTTCATTGATATTCAGGGTGCTATTAAGGCGGTGATTTCAACAAAATCATCTTCCCAGCTGGTGAAACAGTGTATGGAAGAGTTAGGTTCAGTCTTATCTGGGTACCAGGTCATAGCAAAATAGAGAGAAAGAACGGACTGACGAGCTGGCGAGGAAGGGATCTGCCCTTGATAGATCCCTTGCAGAGGTAGTCCTTGTCCCGATGGGAACTGCCAAGAGCGAAGTCTTTCCGCACTTTCTATCAGTGGCAAAGTAAAGGTGGAACAGTTCGCAGAATTGTGTCATTTTTAGGCAAATTTGGCCGAACTACAACTGGGTCAGAACACAAGAACTTGAGAAAAGGACTCGGGCAGATGCTGCAGGAATTGTAACGATAAAAGCAGGACACTGGCCAGTAGGAACGTCTAGACTAGGCATCCCTTTTAACACACACTGCCTCAGTTGAAAAAATGTAAATGAGAAGGAAACTCTATCCCACTTCCTCTGCAAGGTGTCCAGCTTTAAGCAGAGCCCGAAATCGAACTCTAGGCAAATTTGAGAGAAAAGTATCACAGTCCACACACAGGGTGATCAATTTACCACAGGATGGATTTGAAACCGTTTCCTTTCGACAACCTATCAACGTGACAGTTGTGGTACTCAAAATAGCGCTTAAGTGCTAATTGGGCTGTAGGACAGTGCGTAGAAGCAACTACTTCTACCTACCTACCTGATTAGCTCTAGTTTAGGTGTATATAATTCCTATTGCGTATACATGTGGCATATCGTTGAGAAAAGCTCTCTGAGCTGTATCCAAACATATTTTGTTCGAATTAACAATTTTAAATTTGGCATGCTGTAGCTATATAGTGAAAACCGCATTCAAATCCTTTCAGTTGTTCTCGAGATTATTGCCGTCCTAGAGACAGATACGCAGGAAAACCGACAGATATAGCGACTTTTTTTTTTGTAATACTTAGGGATGATGACTACGACTAGGACTTTTTACTGCCAAAGCAACTGCCATTCGACCTTTGAGTGGAGTATGTTCTTCGTGTTCTGTGGTGTTTCTGTTATAAACATGAAAAATTTGTTTGCAATTTTCTTGCGCGTTAAACCATTTTATTATTTCACTTAACCCCATGATGTATCGAATGAACTCATTTTCAGGTTGGAAAAATCTGTCGTTTTGTGGTCCTTTTATCCCGCTAGCTCCAGAATCCTATCGCAGTTCTTATTCTACCGACAAATCTTCTGAAAGATGTGTTCTTCCATTCGAGAGACACTGTATATACCTATAATACCCTATACCCTATCCCATTCCTAGACCTTCCCCGAAGATTGGAAGAGGGGATTGATTGTTAAGCTGCTCAAGAAGGGAAACCTATTGGAATGTGGAAACTGGAGAGGGATATGCGTTCTTCTGGCTGCGCCAAACGAGCGAAATAACATCTCGATTCAACGTTTCACAATGAACAGGCAGGCTTTCGAGCTGGATCCTCCTGCATCGACCACATCAACACCCTGCGGATCATCATTGAACAATGTGTCGAGTACAGATCTCCGCTAGAGATCAAGAAGCCGACATTAACCCATGGGGCTCGGCATACAGAATGGTGATGACGAAATTAAAGGGCTATAGGACTCCTCAAATAACATGTCCGAGATCCATAGTAGAGCACCTCTTCCCTCAAAGGCCTGCTGCTATGTACAATATTATACGAGAAGTCAATCCAGAAGATATTCCTTTAATTACTCACGAGGAACTGCTAAGGGCATGCAGCAAGATAGGTGACAACAAGGCTCCGGGATCCGACGGCATACCGAACAAGGCAGTAAAGGCAGCTGTAACAAAAAGACCAGACCTCTTCATAACAACAATGAAGCAGTGCCTTGAAGAAGGAACCTTTCCCGAAAAATGGAAAATGCAGCATTTGGTCCTACTGCCAAAAGGAAAGAAGCCCCCAGGAGAACCATCATCCTATCGCCCAATATGCCTATTAGACACCATGGGAAAGATCCTCGAGAAGATAATCTATAATAGATTACTCGCAGTAGTAGAAGAGAAAGGAGCCCTCTCAGATCACCAATTTGGCTTCAGAAGAGCACGATCTACTGTTGATGCCATAAGAGCGGTAGTCGATATCGCCAAAGGTGCCATCTCGAAGGAGAAAGATGGCTCTACGGCACAAAGGAGTATTGTGCAGTAGTAACGCTGGACATTAAAAACGCATTTAACTCTGCGAACTGGTCGTTTATTAGAAGGTCACTTGCCAGGATGGATACGCCATATTACCTGCTACGGATAGTGACGAACTACTTCAACAACAGAAAGCTGAGGTACAATACCGATGAAGGCGTAAAATACTACAACGTAACTGCGGGAGTTCCACAGGGATCGGTTTTAGGGCCACTATTGTGGAACATCATGTACTACGGAGTACTACGATTAGCGTTACCTGGAGGAGTAACGATAATTGGATTCGCCGATGACATTGCAGTCGTGACAGTAGCTAAACAGATCCGTGCAGTAGAATCAGCTACAAATGAAGCAATTGCCCGGATAAAAGATTGGCTAGTATCCGCCGGACTAGAACCAGCTGACCATAAAACAGAAGCTGTTCTTATAACCAGCCGGAAAACTGTCGAATTTGCCAACTTTCAGGTTGGTAACCAAACCATCAGGTCGAAGGAGGCAGTTAAATACCTTGGAGTAATGCTGGACAACAAGCTACGGTTTAAAACGCATGTTGATTTTGTTACCAAAAAAGCATCGCAAATGCAGGGAGCTCTCTCGCGTATCATGCCTAACATCGGTGGACCTGGATACGCTAGAAGGATTCTACTCTCTAGAGTTATCACCTCAGTTCTGTTATATGCCGCCCCAGTCTGGGCGGAGGCACTGAGGACGAAGGAGACCAAAAGGAAACTATCGTCATCATACAGACTCTGTGCGCTACGGACAATCAGCGGCTTTCGAACCATCTCTGGAATGGTCCCCATCGATATTCTCGCAGATGAAATGCTGAGGATATATAACAGAAGAGCATTGAGTCATCACGACGCCACTGGTATCAAGGTGATAAAAATTGAAGAAAGGGCAGCATCAGCAGCTATGTGGCAAGCTCGTTGGGCTAATACAACAAAAGGCAGATGGACATACAAACTTATACCGACAATCCAAGATTGGATAAGTCGAAGGCATGTGGACTGCAACTACCATTTAACGCAGTTCCTGTCTGGCCACGGTGGCTACCGCAAATATTTGGACACGACAACTCACCATCCTGCCCAGAATGCCCAGGTGAAGATGAAGATACGGAGCACGCAGTGTTTTACTGCCCGTCAGTACTCCTCGACCATATGTTACAGTCGGAAGGGAATTGAATGGCAATATGTTCCTTCGTAACAACTCTACAAAAAGAGCTGCGGAGAATAGAAAAGCTAAGAAGATCAACTGAAGCACCGGAAGAAGTTGACACAAGAAGCATAGCATAAACTGCTAACCAGCCTCGCGAAGTAATACCTAACGGCAGTCCCGCGGGGAGAGTGGTTGAAGTGTGTAGATTGTATGTTTAGTACGTAGGCGTATTCCTGGCATCGATTGCTCAGGTTTCCGAATCGTGCATGCTAGTAGCACTCGGGCTATTAGTATCTGTGAAGATTACACATCCCTGGCGCAATCCAAAAAACCCAAAAAAAAAAGATCTCCGCTATATTTGCTGTTCATTGATTTTGAGAACGCCTTCGATAGCTTGAATCGAGATTCTATTTGGCGAGCCTTGCGCAGGAGAGGTATATCAGAAAAACTCGCCGCTAAAGGCTACCAATAATGGCGGCAAAAGTCATGTCTTACAGAAGAATTTGAAGTCCGCAGCGGAGTACAAGAAGGATGCACTCTTTCGCCACTGTTATTCCTTGTAGTAATCAGTGATGTCATCCTGGCAGCTCTGTCTGGAGGAAACATGGGGCTAATATGGACTATGATATTATATCTCAAACACCCTAACTATGCTGATGACGTTTGCCTACTCTCACATAGGATAATGGACCATGGCTCATAATTTGGAGTCAGAGGCGGATAAAATACGGCAAAAACAAAGGCCCTAAGCACTTCAATTTTTCAACAAAACACCAGCGCCGCTCAACTCAACATTGCCGGACAGCAAGTCGAGAAAGTAAGCAGCTTTCTATATTTAGGAAGAAGATGGTGGTCGCGAACTGGATGTGAACAGCAAAATTCGTAAAGCAAAGGCAGCGTACGGTATGCTGTCTAAAATCTGGAAAAGCAATGCTTTCAGTACAAAAACCAAGCTGAGACTGTTCCGATTAAATGTGGAAACATTGCTACTTTATAGGTGTTGTACTTGGAAAGCGACCAACATCGTCACAAGGAAGCTGCAGACCTTCATAAATAGATGTCTTCGCAACGTCCTAAGAACCTTCTGGCCGAATCGTGCAACAAATGAACAACTACACGCGATTACGTACCAGGAGCCAATATACGTCAAAACACGGAGGAAAAATTTAAAGTGGATTGGTCACACCCTACTGGGCGAAGACAGTTCCATTGCGAAGTACGCCGTCCATTGGAATCCACTTACCCAATCAGACAGACAAGTGGGCCGCCCTAGACAGACATGGAGAAGGATAGTCGAGGAGAAATCCAGATCATTGGGGATGACTTGGGAGGGAGACCAAGCGCGTTGCGGAGCTCCGAACACAATGGCGCGCAGGCTTTGTTGACGTTCTATGCCCCACGAGGGGTCAGAGGACATAAGAAGAAGAAACATGTCCGCCCATCTGCCCTAATTAGGTCTTAAATTTTGAGCTACGCATATCAAGTTGTGTATATTAGGTCTTTGAAAACCGTACCTCTCAACTCCCGTCTTCCAAGCAGAGATACCTATGCTCAATTGAGCTCGATGCCAGACAATACATTAAATCTTAACTTCCGTAGATCACATATAAATACCAGTGGTAGTACATCATAAACGCCTAAGTTGTCTTATGACAGAGTGCACGGCCTTACCATATATCATGATTCTTTTCAAACTCATAGGCGGTCTTCCACAGCTTCTCGATGGGTTCCATTTTCTCTACCATATCGGCCAATTTCGGAAACGCAGTAATATCTATCTGCAGTAGGGCTTCGTCCACGTTGATGTACTTCGCTTCTCTACTGCATTTCTAACATAAACACAACCAAATCAATAATTTATTCAAACCATACCCACGGCTGGAATTTGTACTTACCTCCAGCGTACCATACAGTTCATTCACGTTTTCTACTTTCTCCTGCAACTCCTCCAATGTAAGGATATCGAGTGTTTCCTTCATTCTAAAACCGTCCATGACAATCTTCCGCGAAGCGATATACTTATCGAATAGAGCACGTTTCTCTCTGTAAAATTTCCTCGAAAATTCTAGGTACGGAGTATGATAATTTTTAACTACACAAACCCACCGTAAAGCCATCTCTAGATTATCTCGGACGACACTCAGTCGTGCCGCACTTAATTCCAAAACTAATTCCAATTCAGATGGCAAAAGGAAAGTCCTGGTGTTCAAGCGGATTTCATCACCTGGAAGGGACACACTAGTGGGATTAGACTGAAATAAATTTTTGACAGGGCATAACGGTGGAACTGTGGACGTTATCATCCTCAGATGTCCTAAATGATTCCATATAGGGCAACTGCATTGCATTTCTGGTTAGTATCATGCTCGCCCAAAATCTGTGCGGTTGCCAGAGAATTATACACTCACTCCACCATTACACCAGAATCGGAATCGAGCTCCACACACACAACCAACTTACTAGTGAGATTGCTATGTTGCAGCAGGAATAGTACCCGCTTGGACACAATTTTAATGTCGTCTTTTATTTTGAATATCCTTTCATCTCGGCACTCGGCTAGGTAGTTTTGCAAGGCGACCACTTCGGCTGTTTCCTCGGGACGTTCGCCAGCCTTCATGGACATCTCTTCCAGTTCGTCGCATATTCTGAAATTGATTAGAATTAGATTCAATTGGAATTGGGTGGACGTGTTGTGTATGTCTGAGTATAAGTACTTGTGACAGGGATATCCCCTGAATTATGCGATGGATTTTCATAATTCAAATGGGTTTTCGCAAATCGAAATAAATTGATGGTGCAAATATGCGATACTTCCAAGGGAAGATTTATATTCTCAGTCGTGCATTGCATCCCTCTGAGATGCTCCTTGCTCGTATGTAATGAGAGTTTAATGTGTGAATTTAATTCCATAATTCGATGTGAATCATCACACTGTTGTGATAATTATCATGTATTTGATTAAGTCCTGTGTGGGTGGGATTTACATGAGCAGACATAATGCGGATTAATCTCTGTCGGGTAATTAAGATTGAATTGTATTCTGATTGAGATTGCAATTTGCATATTTGACACTTTATGCAGATACTCATAAGGCCTTGGGGTATAAAGAGTCGATTATAAGGGATTAGTGGCCTTGGGAAACACCTTAAACCCATTGTAAAGGGATTCAGGTTGTCTATATAAAAAGTTGGGCAACATAAAAGTATCATAAACTGAGCCACCCGAAGAACTGGCTGGAGATCCTTGCTGACTGCTAAGGGAAAACTATTTTTAATTCACTCTTACAGCATTTTCCACTAATGTCGTCATACTGGTGATGAAAAGATGTCCCTACCCGTCTTCTCAGAAACACGACAATCAATATTAAACAGACAGTGGACTGAAAATAAACCCACTAGAAACGTGGATAGTCCTCTTCACTGGGACAAAAATAGAAATCTTCGCTTAAGCTACGAAGACTGAACGGAATGCGACTGTAAATATCGAAAAGCCAGATACTTTAGTTGGATACTAGACGTTAATCAACTGCAATCAAACCTAATAACCTAACCCAAGAGAATTCATAAAAATCTGATGGCTATCCATTGACTCTCATCTTATCGGACTGTTCCTTGACAAATCCTAAAATAATTGCCTTTCGGCCAGTCGTTTGCTGCCTCTCGTATATGAACCTGACCTTAATTATTTCTGCTATTGGAACAACTCGTCCCTTGTCTCTGTGGACATAGTCCCATCAATGGTTGCTAATAAGATTAACCAACTGAAGGATGCAATAGTACTAAAAAAATGTACGAATCATCTGAGACAGCCCGTCACTACCCTTTTTCAACTTTCAATATCACAAGGATGGATACTGATATGGTAGGACGTTTACATTACCCCTATCCACAAAAAAGGATGCAAGAGCAAAGTTTCTAATTACCATCCAATTGCTAAGCTCTTATGTCTTTCCACTGCATGCCGATCTTCTCTACAAACCAACACGGATTCCTTAAAGGGAGGTCATCAACCACTAACTTAACCCTATTCGCGTCTAGCACACTGAACGTTTTCGAAGATCGCAATGACAACCAACTTGTCGTAGTAGTAAGGCTTTTGACAAAATTTCTCACTAAATTATTCTTTTGAAGCTAAAAGCCCTTGGATTTCAGCCGCGGTTCATCTCATGGATCAAATCATACCTAGTGGACCGCCAATATAAAGTTAATTTCAGATCAATAGTATCGACCCTAATATAGCAACATCAGGTGTTCCTCAAGGCAGCCATCTTGGACCATTAATCTTCATCCTTACAATAAATGATGCTGAGCGTATCTTCTGGAACTCTGACCTTCTGGTCTACGCAGTTGATATAAAAATCTTTAAACGTATATCATCTGCCACTGATTCCCGCCTTGTGCAGGATGATCTAGATAGTTTCTCCATCAGGTTGAGGCGGTCTTGATAGGGAGGCAAGATGAATGGATCGTTTCAAGGAAGACCTCAAAGGGCAAATCCGAGAAATCGACGTTGAACATGAACTTGCTGAAAGTGTGACCACGCTTGACTGGCGTATTCAAGGAGGGGGTGAACAAAGGTAATGTAGAGGGATGTTGTCACGTAAGGGTCGGAGAATACTTTGGACCATCGTTTGACAAAGCCAAGTGATGAGTTAACTTTACGAATTATCTCATCAATATGTGAACGGAAATTTAGTTCCCTATCACACAATATTCCAAGATCGCGGAGAGATTGAACGATGGATATAGGTTGGGCGGAGGACACGTGGTGCATACGTGGTAAGGTAATGGATTGGCATTTGGCGATATTGAACTCTAAGCGATTTTGTAGGCACCAGTTCGAAAAACTCTTAAGGTCTTGAAGGAGACAGTAGTCATGTGGTGAAGAGATGGCTTTGAAAAATTTGGTATCATCCGCGTACAGAGAGAGGGAAAGTGTTTAATAACCCTCTCAACATTGTTTATGGTTGGAATGAAGAGAAGGGGACCTAGATGGCTGCCTTGTGGAAGACCAGAGGTGGCAAAAAACAAGGAGTCAGTAGGACAAATGATAAATGATTTTCAAGGTAAGAAGATATCCATTTTAACAATATGAGTTCGAAACAGAGGGCAGAGATTTTGAAGAGGATTAAGTTATGAGATATCCTATCTCATTTTGTAGTTTATTTTCAATTAGAAGCGATGCTAAATCTTCTTCCTCTAGATGAGTACATACGATGCACAGCAGCTAGAAGTGTGATTCGCCCTAAATAATAGGAAGTGGAAGTAAAGCTCCTATGGACACGGATCTGTACTTCATAGATACAGAAAAATTGATCTAAATAAAACAACTGACTTTGTCATCACAAACTTCGACGAAAACTACTCCATTCTTATTCCCGAAAGACAAGAGTGGGAGTCCAATACGTTAACTAATGAACCAGATATCTAACACTGGCGCAATTGAGAGGGCAGCACTAGAAACTAAATCCTTCCAGGAAAAAAATTTTCATAGATAGTCAAGCAGCGCTCAATACACTAGACAGGTCAAAAGCAGTTTCCAGTTGACAACAAACCTTGATATGCGCTACCCGGACCTAATAATATAAAAGGGAATGAATGAAGCGTCAGATGAACTAGCTAATGAGGAATAAACAGCTATTCCTATCGGTGTACTAAAAGGAAAGATAGACCTTAAGGCAAATAAAGATAACCATGAGCCTACTCATCAGACAGGACACTGCGCAACAGATGAAATGGCCGCTAGGCTAGGCATAAACTCACCAGATTACTGCAGGAGCTGTCAAGATACGGAAGAAGTATATAGATACTGTCAAACACTAACTTTGTGAACTTATGATAGCATAATTAGTACTGGTACTACAAATAAAGGTTCAACCCAAACCTCAACGGATATATGTAAAATGGTGGTGCAGCGAAAATAATTGTGCAATCAAACTGAAGGGCTTTCCAATAGGGACATAACAAATTTGTATTTTAATACGAACGCACCCTTAAATTCTGTTTGTGATCGGTCAATGTCAAAATATCAGTCAAGGTTTACGTTTTTATCATGGTGAAGCTCATGAACAAACAACGTTTGGAAATTATTAAAAATTACTACCGATGCTAGTACAGAATACTCACAAAAAAAAAAAAAAAAATAAAAGACCAACGGCATACATTCCGGCATACAGTGGAAACTGGGCAAAAACAAACAAACAAAAGGCCGATTTATTTGCTGAACATCTTAAAAGCGTCTTTCAGCCATATGAAGATAATGATTATCTCCAACAAACGGAAGAAATGTGCGAAGATGAGAGGTTAATCCCAGCAGTAACCTCTAAGGAAATAGCCACAGAAATAAAAGAGAAGATCAACCCGAAAAAAGCCCCGGGATTTGATTTAATCACGGGTGAAATTCTGAAAAAACTGCCTAGAAAAAGTATGAGAAAAATAGCACAGATAATAAATGCAGCATTCAGACTAAGGTGTGTTCCACGCATGTGGAAGGTCGCGGAAGTTATTATGGTACCAAAGCCGGGAAAATTACCCAGTGAAGTTACCTCATATCGTCCGATTTCATTGCTGCCATTACTGTCAAAACTCTTCGAATAAATTCTTCTGAAACGACTCCATCCGATTATAGAAGTCACTGATACCAAACCATCAATTTGGATTCATAAATAGGTACTCCACTATAGACCAGGTCCACAGAATAACTGACAAAACAGAAAAAAGCCTTAAAAGAAAAACAAATATGCTCTACCATCTTCCTTGATGTAACACAGGCTTTTGATAAAGTCTGGCACGAGGGATTGGTCCATAAACTGCAAAAATATCTTCCAAAACAATACTCAGAAATACTAGAGTCATATATAAAGCAGCGATTATATAGAATTAAGCAAGAAAATGAGTACTCCGCATTAAAATGTATAAGATCCGGAGTACCACAAGGTAGTGTGTTAGGGCCTGTGCTGTTCTCCTATACACGAACGACCTACCACAAAATGACGAAACTACTGTTGCCACATTTGCAGACGTTCCTGCTGTACTTGCTGTTGGAAAAACCGTGCAGGAAGTTACCGAAAAACTACAAAGGACAGTAAATGAAATATCTAAATGGACCAAAAAATGTCAAATACAATTAAATGAACTGAAGTCAATCCATGTTAACTTCACTAATAAAAACGTACAACACATACCTGTGTACATAAATAACAAAGTAGTTCTGCATTCGAACTCAGCTAAGTACTTAGGCATGACTTTAGACGCGAAGTTGCGCTGCGAAACTTATGTCAAGAAAAAACATGACGAACTAAACATTCGATTTAAAAAAATGTATTGGCTAATTGGGAGGTATCCATGTCTCTCAATATATAATAAACTGCTTCTCTATAAGCAAGTTTTAAAGCCAATATGGACATATGGCCTTCAGCTTTGGGGGTACACAAGAGTAAGACGATCCTACAAAGCATATAATGCTTTCAAAATAAAGTACTACGCAATATTGTTAATGCGCCATGGTACATACGTAACGCTGGTTTATACAGGGATCTAAAAATTGAAATGGAAGAGGACGAGGTCAGGAAGGTCGCAAGAAGACACGAAGGTAGGCTTCGCAACCATTCTAATTTAGAGGTAGTCGAAGTAATTAATAATAACAATCTAGTTAGAAGATTACGGAGAATAAAACCATTCGAACTAGTTAACTAGGAGCAAAAATAAAAAGCAATATATAACATTTTTTTTATAATTTTGCACGTGTGAAAGGGGTTATGAATACCCTTATACTAATTTTAGGACAGGGGCGTTTGAGGAAAGGGGAAGAGACAGAGAGAAAGACAGATTGGTGTTTGAAACTCAGCTGGTATTAAGTTTCAGTGAACTCCAAGAATGGCTGTCCAGATAACTGGGGAGCTTGTTTGTTTTTGCTTTTTTCGTTGCTCATGATTCGCAGTATTTTTTTCCGTCCTCCTGATGTCATCATCACGATCAAGTTGCATTTTAGCCATATGGCCGCCCTACTGCCAGTGTTATGCCTTCGCAGTAGAGTTGACATAAGCTTTCGCAATTGATCGACTTTTTTATTTTAATTCATGCGAAATAAATAGATGATTATTGACATCAGGATTCGAACCGTGAACCTGTAGCGTGACAAGCGATGATGTTACCACTACACCACGGCCACCCTCATAATCACCGAACAAAGTGTTAACGAGTTAAAAAACAAAAGGTAACAGACCAAAGTTAGTTCCTTACAACATAAATTTACAAGTATTAATCAAGTCCCACACTAGCGCAAAGCTCGCATGCGATGTTTTTAAACGATTTTCACTATTGAATGTTCTTGTGCCAATGAGACAACACACCGGTTGAAGTACCGAAAATATCGCAGCCGTAAGTACTTCAGTTCAAAATGAGCCAAATCAGTCGATTCCACGAGCCGTTCACAGGAATTGGGAATCTGTCAGTTTACATTGTGGCGAATTTTGCATAAAGATTTTGGCCTACACCCTTAACTTAAGAACTGAAGCGTCCTGATCATTTGAAGCGCCGAAGCTTCTCCGATTGGGCTATGCAAAAGTTTGAAGAAAATCCTGAATTCCATCGACAAATCATCTTCAGCGACGAAGCTCATTTTAGGCTTACTCGTAATGGCTTTGTCAATGAGCAAAATATGCGTTATTGGACAGCTTCAAGAGACTCCATTGCATCCACAAAAAGTGACCGGCCGGAGGTGTGATTAGACCGTATTTTTTCGTCGATGAAAATGATCGCCACGTTACGGTCAATAGAGTTCGCTATCGTGCCATGTTGGAGGACTATTTTTAGCCTGAATTCAATGGATTTGACATGTGGTTCCAACAAGATGGTGCCACATGCCACACAGATCTATTGAAGGGGAAGTTCGGTAATCGTGTAATTTTGAGAAATGGTCCGGTCGAATTGCCAGCTCGGTCAAGCGATTTAAAGCCGATGGATTCGTTTTTATGGGGTTACGTTAAGTCGTTAGTTTATGCCATCACACCAACAACGTTAGAGGAGTTCAGGAACAATATCGAACACGAAATTGTCAACGTTCCGGCCGATATATGTGGAAGAGTGGTGGAAAATTGGCTCCAAAGAATCGATTGCTGCAAACGTGCTCGCGGTGGTCATATGAACAAGATCGAGTTCCATACTTAAACACAACATGTGTACTATACTTGGCATAGATTTCAGCCTAATATCTCAATTATTCTGCGTTTTATTTAAATGCAAAATTGTTATGTCCTTATTGAAAAACCCTGTACAATTTGAAGACCACAACAATTAAAAATCAATACTTACCTCCTGTTCTCATTTGAATTCACCGTCTTAAAGTAATTCGTTATAAAATCAATAATATCTTGTATCAGCATCACTAGCGCCTGGTTAACATGACGATTATCCAGCATAAACATATTCAGCGGAACGAAACTGCTCAGAAAGTAAGTACCCTCTACCAGTTCCTGTAATTTGGCCATCAAATCCTCAATCGCCTGTAAGGATGGTAAAATTGAAAAATTAATTTATCATCATTAGTATCTCAGTCCCATGCTGTTTTATCTTCATCACACCCGCCTCGATGGCCCTATAATCACATTGAACTTATTAAATGAAACTCGAAACGTTTCACAAATGCAAATTAAAAGGCAAGCACACGCGTAATGCAATTTACTATTAATTCTACGGATCGCTGAGCTTAATGAAATCCAAATAAATCGTGTAATTAGATTCTATGTGCAGTCTGGATTGGCAACGTACCGGCAACTCTGGAAGTGTACGCTGTGCGAATACCTTCTCGGCTGTTTTCAACATTTTGCCACTTAAAAGGGGAAAGTAGTATTCGTATATTGGATACAGATAGGTTGTTGGTCCGGTCCAATTGGCCTCCACAATTTCACGAATATCTTCATAGAGCTGCAACATATCGACATGAGTCTCGTGGATGTAGTGCAAATATCCAAACTCACTCGCTTCTGCGAATTAGAGGTAGCTGTTAGTAAATAAAAAAAGATACACCCCCAATACTCCCACTGATACCTTGTGACATAAGATACTCCAGGCGTGGAATATCGTAGCCCACTCGAAGGATACTCTTAATGAAACCAATAAACAGCTCGGGCAGCTCCCTCATATAAGGATAGACAAACATTTTTCCGCTGTTTTTCAGAACGAATTCTGCCGGAAAATATGTTTCAAAGTCCTGAAAATCCAGAAAAAAAAGGGTTTAAACACTGCACTATGGGTGTGGCACAACACCGGGGTGCTTTCATTACCATGTTATTCACAAAATTTGGCTCAAATAACCGTGGATCTGACGGGTCAATCTTATAAATGGTTGACGTGCTGCGCGTTTCGAAATCGGCGATTGGTTCAAAGTGCTTCCCAATCACTGACACGATAATTGTCATAAATGGACGTCTTTTTAGCTTCGGGTGGTGGATGTCGTATTTGTCCATGCTGTTGCCTTCCTAAATGGATTGTCAAGTTTGATTAGTTGCCAGCTTGAGAGTATTATATTCTTACGCTGTAGCTAATTATAGCTTTGGTCAAATGATCAATACTCCGCTGGAGTAGTCCTCGCAACTGTAAGGACATTAACGCGTGTACACATCGAAAGAAAATGCCAGCTCTTCCCTGGCACGGGTTGTGCATTGGTATCAAATGTTTCCAAGTTTTTTTCATGGCGTCCAACATATCAGCCGTTCTTGGGAGCCAGTCATTTAGGAGGATCTGTGCCGAAAGTAGTTATAGATTTGGTTGGAAAACTATTCGAAATGACTTACATCACGGGTGGCCAAACAGCTGTTTTGGATGAAATCCACTATTTCATCGGCATTTAGTGGGACATCGGGTGCGTAGAGTTTGGACACATCCAGGATTAGAATATCATTGTAACTGTGAAGTAAAATATTGCTTAAAGTTAGTTTTAGGGCAATGCTCTGTAGTCTCATAACACTACAGTTACTGTGAACTGCCTGTCAATAGCATGGCAATAAGCAAAAGTAATCTTACTGCGAAAGGTGGGGGTATCTAGCCACACTATAACCAAACACTTCAGGCTAATAGATAGGTAAGTCCATCGTACTAAACTAAGCGAGCCGAGTAAGAACAGAAAAAGTCAGCTAGCCATCAAGAACGCCGCCTCTAATGTGCTGGGTTTCTCCCATCCACCACAAAGAAATCCCTGGTTTGATGAAGAGTGCTGCCAAGCGCACGCAGCAAAGCAAGAAGCTTATAAAGCGATGCTGCTTAGGGTGACGAAAGGAGCTTACAACATCTAAAAGTAGAAAGGCAGGTAGACATGGAACAAAAAGTTGTATCTTTTTTTAATCTGATTCTTACAAATACGGTCTTAGATACGAGTAATCCCTTTCTCCAATTAACGTGGAAGCTAAATAAGAATGCAGTTAAAATAATTGCGCGAGGCCCGACTACCACTTGACCAATTTTTATCAAAATGCATCTGATGCCCCGATAGAAGTCTGATGAAGAAGATTTCGAAGATTTTTGTAACTTGAGCCCGCATATCTTTGACCTGATTTGTAGGTGGGACTATCCACACATCAGACCAAACCAAATTTCATCAAAATTCGTTCAGTGGTTCTTGAGTAATAAGCGCCTTGTATCGTCGCTAAAAAGAGTCTTAAAATTTTAATGCAGTCTCATTTCAGCTCCGGTGACTTGACAGTGGTGAACTTGAGAGGGGTGAACGGGAACTGCACGGTGGCGTCTGCATACCTACCTTACGATGACGGCATCAACTTCCCCGCGGAAGACCTGAGGTCGCTCATATCAGCGTCTCAAAGAGGTAAGAAAAACTTAGGCTTGGGATGTGCTGCTAACGGTCACCACACTTTGTGGGGTAGCACCTTTGTAACGTCTTCTAGAAAGGAAGTCTTGGATATTACGTTTGTTTCAGAACAGAGTTCTGTTGAAGTTGTTGACTGGAGAGTCTGCGACAAGGCGTCACTATCCGATCATTGTTGCATACTCTTCAAACTATAACTATCTACTTGTGGTCAAAATTCAAGAGAGAACTAAGGAAACCGAGGACCTCAACTCTATAGAAGCAGTTGACAATGCAGTCGATGCACTGTTCGACTTTCTAACGTAATCTTTTGAGAAATCCTGTCCGATTAGTAGGCATAGCAGTAAAAAGCGTCCACCATGGTGGAGCGATAAAATAGCGGAACTCATTCGCATTTCAAGAGTAGGATGGAACCTCGCAAAAGATGGGGTCATTGAGTAGTCCACATATAAAGAAAGCGTAAAGTTGCTCAAGAAAGAAATTAGATTCGCAAAGAAGAACTCCTGGAGGTCCTTTTGCGCATCTATACAATCAACAAACGAAGCGTCCCGCTTGCGAAAGATTCTGGCCAAGACACCAACGTCGGCATCCAATATTAGGAAAGATGATGGTACCTGGACAGAGTGACAAGAGGAAACGCTGGATATACTATTGAGTACTCACTTTCCCGGAGTGAATCTCCGAAGATGATCTACCCACTGCAGAGACGACACCGGGAATAAGCGCGGAAGACGTGAGGAATATAATAGATGATGACAAGATACCCTGGGCAATTAAATCATTTGCTCCATATAAGACACCAGGAATGGATAACATTCGACCTGTGATGCTGCAAGAGTCAGTGGATATTGCTATTCCATGGCTCTAGCGCATTTTCACAGGATGCCTTAAGCTAGGTTGAACAGCCTACACAGTAATTGGATTGCACAGATGCTTCAATCGAGGGTTATATTTTGAATGCTAGGAGATGTAACCATCCGGTGAAGCGTCTGCAGAGGAACCCCCCAAGGCGGAGTTCTATCTCCTTTATTATGGCTCCTCGTAGTGGATGAGATCTTGGTGATACTGAAGGAAAACGGCTTCAACGTGACGGCCTATTCCGACGATGTGGTCATCCTGGTTTCAGGAAAATTCCCTCACTAAGCGAAAGTCTCAATCTCGCACTACAACTAGTGGATAATTCGGTCAGCAGCAAAGGACTGGGGGTGAACCCCTCAAAGACGGAGGTAGTTCTTTTCACTAAGAATAAATCAATTCCTACCTTCGATACCTGTGCGTAATTTTAGATTCCAAACTGAACTGGAAGGATAACACTGCCGAACACATCTAAAAAGCTAGCGTAGCTTTTTATTCTTGCAAAAGTGGGGCTTCAAACCAGCTGTGGTGTACTGGATATACACAGCGGTCGTAAGACCCATTCTCACATATGGTTCACTAGTTTGGTGAATGGTTCTTGAGAAGCAATATCAGCTTCTCACCAAAATCCAGAGGGCAGCGTGTATCGGACTCATGGGTCAATAAGAACAACACCTACAGCGGCAATGGAAACCATACTCAGTTTCATTCCGCTTGATATATACTGTAGCAGTTTGGCGGCTAAAACCGCTGTAAGACTGAGAGAAGGCCGATTGTGGTCATCGAGCCTTTACGGCGATGCTTCCATTTTATCCCAATGGGAAACTACCAGCAGATCGGCGGAAACTGATTTCATGACCCCTACGCTAGCATTTGAATGGAGATTCAACATAAGAATTCCTGACAGAACGCACTGGATTAACCTGAGAACCATGAAGTAAAAGGAACCGGCATTCTATAAGGATGGTTCGAAGATGGACGTTGGCACGGGAGCCAGAGTTTATTGTGAGGCCCTATGAATAAACAACTCCTTTAGAATAAGCGACGACTGCAGCGTCTTTCAGGTCGAAATCACAGCCATCATACAGGCTGCGGAAATTATACTCGAGAGTAATATCGTTGGGAAACGATCACTGTCTATGTAGACAGCCAGGCAGCCGTTAAGGCTCCGGACTCTGCTGTAATTAGGTCAAGGCTTGTGAGGACCTGCAAATTAATTTCAAATGAGATATCCAGAGCCAATAGGGTGACCTTCTGCTGGGTTCCAGGGCATATGGATATCGAAGGAAATGAAAGGGCTGACGAGCTTGTTAGGAAAGGGTCGGCGCTGCACTTATCGCGGGCCCTCCCTTTTGTAGTAACCCCAATCAGTTCCCTATGAAAGAAAATAGAAGACGAAACCATCGATAGATCAAACAGACAATGGATTCATCTGGAAACATGCGCAACGGCCAGGGCGCTATGGCCGGCCTTTAGCAAGAACTTCTCTGGTGAAACTTCTCTGGTGAAACTTGGTCGTTATAATTCACGGGTCGTTTCTGGAATAATTACTGGTCATTGTGCCATTGGAGTTCACGCGGAGCGACTCGGTGTGCTACATAACGACTATTGTAGAAGTTGTAGGGACGAAGATCACCTGCTGTAGGATTGTCCTGCTCTATCCGTTACAAGAATGAGGACTCTCGGAAGTTACTTTTTCTCGGAATTGGAGGACTTAGGTAATGTAGAGTTTACGGACCTCCTGAGATTTATATCATTATCCGGAGGTTCTAACACCGGACTTTTAACGTTTCCAGGGTTAAACGATTGGGCACAATGGACCCGAATTTGTTGGTCTAAGTGAGTAGTGACTCTATTTGTCACAAGGCACCCATCTACCTAACCTAACCTATGATATACCCCGAATAAGATGTCCCCTCAGCACAAGTACATTAGGCATACTGTTGTGACATTCTAGTGAGTGTTTCGTTCAGGTGTTATACTAGCTGTTATGCATATTCCTTCTTCTAGACATGTGGTAGCCTGTTCTAAAGATTCGCACCTTGAATCAGTTAGTTCGTATCAATTTCGTTAGCATACTCGTATCAATAGTCTAGATTGTTTGGAAAGCTCGGCTTCAAGGCAACAAGCGCAATTTTGAGCATCGTATTTTGAACAGGCTCCGTGAAAGACTACTTGATACATCAGCTATATCGTTTGATCGTATTATACTGGTGTTGATGTGGAGCTTCACGTATTCTTGACAACAGCCGATATTCCACGACTAATTGCTATCCTGTATTTTTTCATGAGAACTTTCCCCCATTTAACCTTTTCATCACTCCTGTTCCTCTCCAATGTATCTCTTGAATTACCGTAAAGCCTCCCCAAATAAGGATTTTTTTTTCCAGCCATATTTATAATTTAGGTAGATTCCAGGAGGGTACTCTTAAGTCATAACTAGGCCGCTGTTACTTTCCTTGATATGGTGTTGACCGTTGAAAGGCAGTTACCACTTCAAGATGGCTGCGACTCGAAAAACCCACACATACTCGTAAAGAATAGAATGCATCCTCAGCGTGTGACTGTTTCAACCTGTGAGTAACCGGCCTATGGTGTACACTAAGCCGTTTAACCTGAATGGAGCTGTAAAATTCTTCTGCAGCTCCCTGAATCCAAGAAAGTGTTCCGCCATCCTTCACATTTTTGAATTGCCATTCGAATAGCGGCTAGCTATTAGGGACTCTGATTAAAGTGAACTAAAGAGATCTTGTTGCTGCCAAGGTACGTATTCGGATATCCCAAACATGGTATACTTTCATAACTTGATGGGTAGATCCTTGTTTTGTCCCACCAAGATTTTGATGATGCGTTCGTCCTCATGCAGGCAACGTGTTTTTAGGCAGCACCTTGAGACTGCCTTCTTTCCACGGTTCACCGATATTGGTGATGGTTCTTGTCAGGAACACGAGGCCTTAAATCATCCGATTCCATCGAAGCTGTACTCTTGTGGGTCACCGTTGTCGATGGCAGTCATCATGGCTTTTAATATCTCATTTTCAACAAGCAGCCAGTTGTCCTGAGTGATATCCCTACATGATCTTGTTGGTCTACAATCGCTGCTTGCAGTTCCAATGATGTATCTTCAAAACATGATGAGGACTTCTTTTTCTTCGAAGAGTGATCTTTAGCCTCATCTTCCGATCTTTGTCAGCTTCGAAGTACCGGCATGCGTTCCTGTAGAGACTCTACTGGTTTGTTCTCGGTCGACGCGTTTAGCGACTTACTTTGATGTGACCAGCTGTTCTCTACTATCATTACGATTTTCATCCCTTGTAAGAGCTTCACTGGCCCGTTCCTGGTCAATCTTTTTAGGGAGCTACTTAAATACGACCCACTGTACTGTACTACCCGTATCCGCATTGGTGGATTCTGGCTTTTTCGGGACCTGGTTTACTCTAGGATCCGCGGTTTCAGACACACTGAGGGTGTGTTTGCGTTAGTAGCTCCTAGCGCTCTTTTTGTGCTTCCTTATTAGAGCCTTGTCTCTTGCGCTCAGAGTAGTAAAATTTTTAACTGACATCCTGGTCACTGTAGTTACTACGTTGATTCTCTTCTGGGAAGGCAGTGCGTTTCAAGGCTGCCTCTTCTGGTTCGGATGTCAGAAGTAATTCGCCCTATTGTATCATTTTCCGTCTCCGGTGGAGGGAAATATTCAACGTCTCCATCTCCGGCAAAAAGAGAGATTCGGCGTCAGTGCCGTCGATGTGTAGGTTGTCGAAAGGAAGGTTAGTGATGAGTGTGTCCGGTGTATGTAGGTTGTCGGCAGGCATGTCTGGGATAAGGGTTGGGTCTTGCCTAACAAGAACAGATTTTTGAGTTTTCGTTTCGTCTTTTTAGTTTTGTTTGTTCATTATTGTGTTAGCTATGTGGTCCCACGAGTAATTCGCAAAGTAGGTCTGTCCTAGCAGAGCTGATATACTGGGATAAGTCACTTATACAACCGACCTTGCCTGGACATCGGAGGGGATCGTTCCACTAGTTCTCTTTAACCTGTAGTTAGTCATGCAGCCGAGCCGCCTTAATTCAAAACGGGATAGTTTTTGGTTTCGTGCAGAAGACCTTTCTTGCAATCAGACTCCAGTTGCTTACGTCTCTCACATGTCTTTTGGATTACTCAGCCCCCCCGTCACGATAAGGCAAGAACCCAGGTGGGGGGTTGTTTTCAGTTCATTCAGCGGATTGTCAGTGATGCTTTCGAAAATATTGAAACAGAAGTAGCGAAATGGACAGCCAACATCGGCGACTTGGACAGAATGTCAAAATAATTAAGGACTTTGTCTACCTAGGCTCCGCTGTAAATTCAAACGAAGAAACAGTCTTGCTAACCGCTCTTTCTTTGGGCTAAGAAGGCACTTGAGAAGCAAAGCCCTCTCACGGACAACTCAGGCGACTTTATATAAGACTCTCACCACCCCAGTCCTGCTACATTGCGCAGTAGTATGGACGTTATCAAAGACGGATGAAAACACCCCGGTTATTTTGAAATAAAAATTCTTCAAGTGATTTTTGGTCCCGTTTTTATCGACGGGAAATGGAGGAGAAGACGTCCACCTCGTCGGAAGGCTTTGAATTCATCGCCTAAGATGGCTAGTACATATAGAGCAAAGAATGGAAGAACGACGTGGTAAAGGAAGAACTCACCTAAGGTGGCACACACAAGTGGAAAGAGAGATCGACCTGGCTGAAGAAGCCAGTTAGTTGAGGGCTAGGTCCATCCCCGATTGAACCGCCCTCTAAAGCAAAGTAAAGACCAAAGAGAGTACGCCTCTTAAGACTTATTAATTGTGTCCTAAGTAGGCGTGTAAAAGTTTTTACTGGGCCTGTAAAGATGTGGTCCACTTCCCTTGGACGTGCCTTGTAGCGTTAATAACTATATCTTCTCCTAGTGGCAACAAAATGAACACAACTTAATCTAACCACACCAAGTGAAAAGGCCATAAATTTCACAATATGGGTGTGGAATCAGCGGTCTCTTTGCTAAATTCGATCATAAAGGATACACCTCTGGTTAAGGATACTCTACGAGTACAGGCAACCTGTTCTTTCTAAATTACAACTCAAATGTATATTTGAAAACTTACAGTTGATGCCACAAGACGTTCAAACCGTCAAGTACGGGATGATTGATCATCAAAACTTCATCCAGGCGATTGTGGGCAATTTGCACAAGGGCCCTCCATGGTACCGGAGCTCGTATCGTCATTATTGGAAACTCAGGTGGTTCGATTTCTAATTGCAGTCTCTTCCTCTCGAGCTCTGATCTAGAAAGGCAAACATGTGAAAATCAAAAAAAAAGTATCCAAGTGTAATTATAGGATGCACACAATCAATGTAAAGTTTCGGAAACATTTCCTCAAATATCGCACAAGATAGGGATAAGTTTTCCCCACCATCCAAGGATATACAGAAAAACTTATGAAAAACTTACTTCAAGATGTAACGCAGCAGAGCACGTTTCACATGATACCGGAAATCTTCTTGGAGATCTATTAGACTGGATATAATTAAAATTGCAGCATCTACTTCAACATGATGATCGGAATTGAACAGGTAATCCATTAGGATAACTTCTGGAGGTATATGTGGCCAAAGTTTCTGTGAAATTGTTTTGGATTTCAAAAATTGTCTCAAGCACTATTCTACAACAAGCTAACAGGTAATCCAACACTTTAGTGTTTTAATTAGTAGTAGGCATCTACTCACCATTTGAATGACTTACCTCTTCCTTGAGAATGAATTTGTAGGCCTCACGGAGATATGTAATCTTTGCATTGATTTTTGGTAAAAGTTTCTTAATCAACTGAGATGGGTAGATGTCTAGGCGGGTTATATCCAACTGCAAGTATATGATGGGATGGTTGCATTAAAGGTGTGAACATGGTCTAATTATATGTTTGATGGGTGTGAAAGGATATGTATACTTTTTTATGGACTTGGATATATTTCTTCCCTTCCAAATCAGAAGAGAACGGCCATGGGTGATTTTTTTTTTATGTCCTATGTATTTGATATTTTTGATGACGGCAAAGGAGCTGCGAGCGTCATATGCTTCATAAACACGACTGAGCCGTAGGGAGTTTTTATGAACGCGTATAGCATTGATGGAGTGATGTGCATGGCAGTAATGCATTTGGAAAAATTTATGAGAGGATTTGATAGCCGTATTTTAGACATACGAGTATACACGTCTTACGTCATACCAATAATTATGATCGTAACCCGTAGGCAAAAATGCCTGCAAAATTACGGTGCGAATCACATCGTAAGTTGGTCCTATTTGGAGGTGGTATCTTTCGATTTAATTATTATCGCAGATTAGGGCATTAATACTGTTTACGTGGAACAGTGATATGGACCACTTGGTGTTGAAAAGACTTCCGCACTCACTATGGGCTAAATGAGGTCGATGTTCGATACTAAATTTCGCAACTTAATACTTTTAGGATTCAGTTAGGTTAGGTTAGGTTGCAACTAAATGCTTATCCCGGGGGCCATAAGGTCCGTTTCCCTTTTGTTGTATGGAACCTAGATTTAAAATCATACTCCTAAGGGGAACTTGTACGAGATCCCCTAGTTCGTCAAAAAGCTTGTTTCCCATATGAGGGAGGCGGTTTTGAAGATTTGGGCAATCACCAATCAGTATTGTCCTGGATAAGAAACTTAACTGGAACTCCCATGTTAGGCAAAAAATTGTCAAGGCAACCACTGCCATATGGATCTGTTGAACTTCAAAGATTATCTTGCCTCGGAATTACAGGTACTATGCACACTTGTCCGACAAGAGCCATAGAAGCCATAATCGGATTTACTCCGTTACACATTTTCATAAAAAAAGTGGCAAATGGCAGTGGACATGGGATCATGTGGATCTCATGGATCTATTAACCGACTTCCCCGAGCTAGATATGTTCCGTACGGTTTCTGACTTTATGCCCAAATCACTCTACTTTGGTAGAAGGTTTGAGATTGAGATCCCAAACGGTGATATGTATGGAATAATACCGGACCGTTGCTTAATCCATCGGTATACCAAACGATTGGTAGATATACCGATGGATCAATAATGGATTCAGGAGTTGGCGTCGGTGTGTATGGACCCAATTACAAGATTACGAAACCACTGGGACAGAGTTCTAGTGTTTTCCAGGCCGAGCTTTACGCTATCGAGACCTGTGCAAATATAAACTTGCAATTAGGAATCAAAGGAGCCGCTATACACGTACTCACAGACAGCCAAGCGTCGCTTAAAGCACTGATCTCCCTATACAATAAAGTAGGAGTTGATGGCAATGAAACTGCAGATCTACTTGCCAGAAAAGGTTCCTCTGAGTTCTTCATTGGACCTGAATACTTTTGCAACAAACTGACCTTAAACAATTGGGAACGCAACATGTGCATTTCCCATTGGAATAACTCCCAAAGCCTCAGACAAGCCAAAAAAGCTGTCCAACCCCTCCAAAAAAAGGCAGCTGATATCCTAAAAGATAGCAGAAATGACATAAGAAGGCTTATGAGCTTCCTTATTGGTCACTGCCCATTACTCTACCACCTAAATAAAATAAGAATTTTAGAGGATATCACCTGGAGCTTCTGCCTAGAAGAGGACGAAACAGAACACATACTATGTGAGTGTGTAGGTCTGTGTAGAAGTAGGAGAAGCTTCTTTCTCAAGGAGATAATATCTCCATTAGACTTAAGGAACTCCTTACTTAACCTAACGGGCTCCCGACCCGTGAAGGGTCTCTGCCTGAGACACTGTAGCCTTCCATCCTCTGCGATCTCGGGCACGTGCTTCCAGTTATCCAGACCAAGCGCTCTGACATCCGCGATGGCTTGGTCTTTGAAACGGAGGTTCGGTCTTCCTTGTCGTCTCGAACCTGGCGACTGGGATTCGAAGATCCTCTTAGCTGGAGCATTATTGTCCATTCGCTCGATGTGTCCGAGCCAATGTAGTCGACGTATTTTGGCCTTTTGGACTACATCCACATCTTGATACAGCTCATACAGTTCGCGGTTGTATCTTCTCCTCCATTCGCCCTCCTCGCACACAGGACCAAAAATCCGCTGAAGAATTTGCTTTCGAAGGAGCCCAGTAGCAGCTTTCCCTTCCTGCTTATCGTCCAGCACTCGGCGCCATAAAGCAGAACTGGCAGGATAAGGGTTCTGTAGAGCATACATTTTGTCCTTCGAGTTAGGAGTTTTGAACCCAATTGTTTTGCCAAACCGAAGTAGCAGCGGTTTTCTAGGGTAATTCTTCGCCGGATCTCCATTAGGATGTCATTTGTGGAGTTCATGTTTACTCCGAGGTAGATAAACTCCTTAACTACCTCGAAATTGTTGCTATCAATAGTGACGTTCTGTCCTAGGTGGTGGACAGATGCTTGTTTGTTTGTTGATAGCATGTACTTAGTCTTATCCTCATTTACTACAAGGCCAACAAATTTCGCCTGTTCTTCAATCGCCGTAAAAGCCTCTATCACGGCACGCTGGGAGCGACCGATGATGTCGATATCGTCTGCATACCCCAGTAGCTGGACGGATCTGTTGAAGATAGTGCCTTCCATGTTGACACCTGCCCTGCGCACTATCTGCTCTAACACGAGATTAAAGAAGTCACATGATAGTGCGTCTCCTTGCCGAAATCCGGTGCATATTTGGAATAGTTCGGAGGAACTACTTCCAAATTGCACGTTGCAGCGCGTGTTTTCCAGCGTCACGCTACAAAGCTGGATCAGTTTTGCCGGGATCCCGAATTCGGCCAACGCCACATAAAGCTCCTGACGATGAATAGGTGGTGAGTCTCGACTTGAAATTCATTGGTCTTTTCCAGGATTTGCCTCAGTGTGAAAATTTGGTCTATACTCGATCTGCCGGGCCGGAAGCCACACTGGTACGTGCCGATTAGTGTGTTGCAGAATGGTTTGAGACGTTCACACAATACGTTGGATAGGATCTTGTATGCGACATTAAGCAGGGATATGCCTCGATAATTCTTGCAAGCCATAGGATCGCCTTTTTTGTAGATGGCGCATATGTCCAGTCATCGGGCATGCTTTCTTCCACCCATACTTGGTTGATGATATGGTGCATGCGCCCTACCAAAACTGGTAAACCATCAGAGCCGGCGGCCTTGTTGTTCTTAAGCTTTTTTATTCCTAAGTCAACTTCTTGTATACTGGGTGCTGGAATTGATTCTTCATTGACTGGACGTGGGTTCTCTTCTTGCCCTATCACTCTCTCTACATGATGCCCATTTAGCAGCTGCTGGAAGTGTTGCTTAAACACATCTACTATTCCCTGCGCTTCGGTGACTAGATTTCCTTTGCTGTTTCGAAGAGTCTGTGTTCCGGCCTTGAAGCCAGCAGCCAGTTGCTTGGCTTTCTTGTAGAACTTAAGGAACTCCTCCTCAGCCGTAATTATTGCTTTCATAAGGAAAGTTAAAGTACTGCTGCCCTAAAAAGTGGTCTCTGGGACGAGAGATCTTTTTGGTCGCAAAGCCTATACTCCATTTGAGAGTGGCCACACTCCTGTTAAAAAAAGGCCTCATTTTATAAAGGAAAGGGGACTCTTTACGAGTAGACTACTGCGATACATAACTACGTAGGACTACTTTCAAAATTCACAGAGTTTCCCATTGTAAAGGATATCAAGCACTCTCAACTCTTTACCATCATCCGACACATAGAGAGTAATTAAATTTTAATTAAGCAAATTATATATTTTCAATTTTTTTTATTAAAAATACGAAGAACAAAAACGTACCCTATCCATTAAACTCATGGTCCGTCTTTGAACTCTGATAGTAAACTTTGGCTCCATTTTGTTTATTTCATCCAGATAACTCTTCAAAAGTGCACTTTTTTGCTCCTCCGGTTCAACGGGCAGGAGTCCTTCTTTGTACTTGTAAGACCTACATTGTTTTGCAGTGGAAAAGTTTTTTATAAATTATTATTTTTTTTTTTTTCTAAGGAAAACACAACACACACAAAGTGGATAAAAACAAAATAAAATGTTTTTCCATGCAACAACTAAAATAATTAAAATCTCATTTTTTTACGAGTATGCATAGAAAAAAAAATATTAACTCTCTAAGAGATAAAATTATGAAAAGTGAAAAATATAAAAAAAAGGATATAAAAAAAAAAAGAATCAAAGAAAAACTCTTACTCATGGTCCTTTTGCGTTAACCTTTTCATAAACTCCTCCCGGGATAGTGGGCTCCTTCGTTTTGGTTTTGGTTGTACGTTTGTATTCTGCTAACCAGGCGTAAAAATAATTTTAGAGAGGAAAGTAGTACAGTGTGGTCAACAAGAAAGGATTTTAGTTTATTTTATGTAAACCTAACATTTTTATTGTCCCTTGCGGGGCATCTTGATGGTTTAGGAGGAGGCTTTAATTTTTTCCTTCTGTCCTCTTCTTGTTTTGCTCTTTTTACGACGGGTTCAATTAGTTTGTCAATTACATCACCCATTCGTGTGAGTTCTACTTTAAGTTCTGAAAATAAAAAAGAAAAATCCTTAGGAATGGTGTCTCTCATTTCATAAAAATTTATTTATGGTTGTACCACATGAAATGTCTGATTTTCACGCAGTCTCAAATGGGAACGACACTTTTTTCCGGATTCTAAAATCCCCATTGACCAAAATCCCGGGAAAAAAGTTTCAAAAATCCCAGAGAACCAAAATAAATTCTGTTAAGAGGTGTTTAGAACGAATTTCGATGACTGAGGCTTTAAAAATATCGAGAATGTCTTTCTTTATATTTTCCGTAGAGTATAGGGTGTATGTGGCTTCGTGCTATGAGAGCTATGTGGAGAATGTATTCCACTCACAGCTGCTTCCATATACGAGTACAGGGTGTCCGGTGGCAGATTTATGTTTTTAAACGCAAATAAAACAAAACCTATGAGACATATTGTTTAACATAGAATAGGGATTCTAAGTTTTGAAAACGATATCGTCCAAATGCCGACCATTTATTTTCATGCCACGTGCTGCAGCATGCTTGGCTGGATGTCGTGAATTTCACGGCATGTATTTTCCTTCAGCTCTATGATAGATCACGAGTTATTAGCGAAGACTTTACCCTCGATGTATCCCCATAGAAAAGTTTGGAGACCTCGGTGGAGACGTCTCCAAAGCGGCTAATCAGTTTTCGTGGGCAATGCTTACGCAGCAAATTTATGAAGGTACTAGCGGTATGCGGAGTCACCCATACTGTTGAAACCACGTGTGTAAGATGGATAAGCTCGCAAATTAGATAAAAAAATAATTTGTAATCACGCGCCCATAATTTTTACTGCTGACATTTATCTCTATGTTCGCCGTTGCTCAGCAGTTAAGTGCGCGTTCACTGAGCGAGAGGTTTAAGGTTCGAATCCAAGAAAACACAAAAAATAAAAAAATAAAAGTTTTCTCATGAGAGTAAAACTGTTTGTCCACACAAGAGAATCTTGGACGAATGAAAGGACGACAAGAAACTCCAACGGGTCATCGGTATACTCGTATAAAAACGACTCTAACATATCAGGGGAATCAGGGGCTGTCATCTTCTGTGCTAAATTACCGATTGAACTTGCTATTCACCTAGAACTATTTGTAACGGTGTTCCAAGCAGAAGTCCTTACAATTATGAAATACTCACAGAAAATACCAGCGAAGGGAGGCAAATCGACATCTGCTCGGACAGCAAAGCAGTAATTCGCGCGATCACAAACCCCATGTCGAATTCACGGCTAGTAAAGGAGTGCAAAATTAAATTGAACTTACTTGCTAGGCGAAATAGAGTCCGCCTCAAATGGGTGCTGAAGGTGTACCGGGTAACGAAAAGGCAGATGAATTGGCAAGAAAATGAGCGAGTAACATAGAACTGAATCCTGAATAGACAATAGGTATCCTGACAACTATTAAAATGATAATAAATGAGAAGATACGACAGGAGTTCAATAATTACTGCACGAATCTAGATACGTGCAAAGTGGCAACAGATCCATGGTAACAGAACCGAGTAACAACACATCAAAAATAGCTTTCAACTCAAGCAGAACACTGTTAAGAGCAATGGTTGGACATTTAACAGGGCACATCAATCTCAATAAACACTCATTCAGACTCGGGCTAGCTGATACAACAATATGAGGAGGAGGATGAATATATGTCATAGAACACTTCCTCTGCCACTGCCCTTCAACAACGAGGTGAAGACTGAAGATACTGGGATCCCCAAGGATACCGGATCTAACACACCTCAGTAAGAAAGGATTCGGCGATATATTGGAGTTCGCTAATAACACTGGAGCAACTAATAACACAGATCTCTAATATGATGAATATACTAACCCTATTAATGACTAAAATAAATAATGGACAATAATTCAAACTTAAAAATCGTCATATGGAATTCAAAAGGACTAATCCAACGTGCCCTAGAAATAAAACAATTTATGAAAAGTAACTCAATTGACATTTTGCTAATAACCGAAACACACTTCACGAATAAAAGTTTCTTAGAAATACTCAATGTTAAAATCTTTCACACAAACCACCCTAGCGGACGAGCTCGTGGTGGCACAGCAATTTTAATCAAGCAAGACATCAAATGCCATGAATTAGAAGGATACAAAAAAGACTATTTACAAGCGACAACAGTCCAAATCGAGGACACACAAGGACTACTTATAATATCTGCATTATACTGTCAACCAAAGTTCACTATCAGTACATTAGAGTATGCTGAATACATTAAATACTTGGGTTCACGTTTTATCGCAGGTGGTGACTTCAACGCAAAAAACACAGTCTGGAGGTCGAGATTGACCAATAAAAAAGGCAGAATTCTTAAAGATGCTCTAACCAAGTGCAACTGTAGATTCCTCAGCATAGGAGAACCTACCCATTGGCCTACTGATACCAGGAAAACTTCGGATCTATTAGACTTTTGCATAACCAAGAACATTAATCTAGATCAAATAACAATAAAATCTTGCCTTGACCTATCTTCAGACCACGAGGATAAAAAAATAACCATCAAAGAAATTAAACGTTTCTTAAAATACAGACTCAATCATAAAAAACCTGCTGGATATGACATGATAACTGGACAACTTCTGAAACATTTACCTGACAATGCCATTATATACTTAAGGAATGAATTTAACGCTCTTATACGTCAAAACTATTATCCAAAAGTCTGGAAGGTGTCAAAAATAATCGCAGTTCCTAAGCCTGGCAAGGATCCTACAAAGTTTTCTTCATATAGGCCGATAAGTCTATTACCAATCATATCGAAGTTATTCGAAAAGTTGCTACTTGACCGTATCGACGAAGTTATACTACAACAGAAACTCATTCCAGACCACCAATTTGGGTTTCGATAAAAACACTCGACCATACAACAAGTCCATCGACATCCACTTAGACGAGAAGAAGTTTTGTGTATCTGTATATGTATATCTAGATGTTGCAAAGGCATTTGATAATGTCTGGCACAAAGGACTATTGCATAAACTAAAATACATGCTACCGGATTTCTATGAAATAATTAAAAGCTATCTGGACGACAGACACTTCTACGTGCAATATAATGATGAGTGCTCCGATCTATGCCAAATAGTTGCAGGTGTCCCTCAAGGAAGTGTTCTTGGACCAACGCTCTTCCTTCTCTACACAGCGGCCATACCTAAACCAAACAACTCTATGCTAGCAACGTTTGCAGATGACACCGTAATACTATCTTCGAACAAGTGCATACAATTAGCATCACATCAAGTCAGAATAGCACTGAACAAGACAGTGGATTGGTGCCGCAAATGGGGAATTAAAATAAACGAGGACAAAACAGCACAAGTAGTATACACTACAAAAATAAATTATAATGCAGAAAACATCAGCTTGAACAATAAACAAATTACTATTGACAGTGAAGCCAAGTACCTGGGCATGATAATAGACAACAAATTGACCTATAAGCGTACCCAAATAAAAAACAAACTCAGACAACTCTACTGGCTCCCAGGTAAGAACAAACTTCTAATATATAACACAATAATAAAACCAATATGGACGTATGGGATCCAAATTTGGGGAACTACCTGCACGACAAATATTAATATTATTCAACGACTACAAACACAAATTCTCAGAACAATAGTAAATGCACCATGGTACATTACCAATGTAGACTTACACCTTGATCTCAACACCCTCACCGTGAAAGAAGTTATCAAAATAACCAGCAGACAACATCAGATCGCGCTTTGTGACCATACAAATTCCCAAATACGAAGTTTACCAGATCTAGAACGCAATGCAACAAAACGACTAAGACCGTAGACCTACAATACATTTAATAAATAACCTGCAACTAATTAAATTAACTGTCATTTATATTTGGTCTATTGTTAAATAATAAAAAATAATAAGAAAGAAAATTAACATAATGTAATATGCGAGCTACGGCTCGAGTAGATAAAACGTTATTCTGTGAGATTATTTCTTTATTTTCTAGTCTATAGAACAATTCAAGTTCACACTATACTATTCTTCGCAAATTCCTTCCTTACAAGGTCTCTTTCTTCTCAAATCACTTTATCTCATTTCAATTACTTAATTCACAAATCCAAACTAATTACTTCTTCTTGTTAACTCTCAACTTTCAATTTATCACAAAATTACAACTTCGCCTATTATCACTTTTCCAATTTCTTCGTGCAGTTCAAAACCCCACTGCCACAGCCTCGATCGCCATCTGTTCTTATATAGTCGCATTTCTGATAGCCAGAAACTTCTAGCAAATTCTTCGACCACTGGAACGAGGAAATTCTGATGTAATAATTCCAAGATGACAGCTGCAGCCAATAATCTCTTGTGATTATAATTCTCTCTTAATTCCGCGACGTCGTCTTAGACATAATCCTATTCTATCCGTGGACACGAACCTCGAATGTGTTCTGAAAAGACACTTCGGAATGTGTTGCCTACTCTTGGGGCGTAGTTATTATGCTACATTATGTTACAATAACTTTAAAAAAGAATTTAAAGGCAATGGCCTCAAGCTTTAATATATAACATATATAACAATTATTAGGTGTCGTTAAGACAGATGTAATTTTTTGAATTTGGGAAATAAAAAAAAAAATAGAATTGGAGTTCGCTAGACGAACAAGACCATTTCCCGGTCACTATATGACATAGTCTCAATACCCATATCCCTTTTCAACGCATAATTCTCAAAGCACAGCACTATCCTACAGTTTGACAGATGAAGGGAACAGAACGGACCCAGTGGAGGCCTAAGTGAAGAGCATAAGCTCACCCTCTAAAACCAACCAACGAGCATTAGAAGATTTAATAGAGTTTGTCACTCTATCAAGACTTCTATAAAAACGAAGTATTTGACCTTGAATCACACTGGAACAGAGTTATAGTGGCCAACGGATCGGATCTTATTTTGAATAAATAAAAATTGATAACAAAATAATATTTACTTTTAAGTTTTTACTATAAAATCTGACATTTCTGATAATATTTGGCACAAACAGCCCCTATAAAGCCTAGGTCTTAGTTTCTCGTAGCCATTTGTGATAGATGTATTACATTTTTCTCATAAAACACCTCCCATGACAATTGTTACTCTCGGAGGTCTGTCAGTGATACGATCACGCTGTGACTTATTTAAGCCACGGCATGGGAATGCCATCTGACTGGATGCATTATTAATGACCAGAAGGCAGCTCTACCGAGATTCAAACCTCAGTTTTGCAGATTTATACTTTTTCTGATGACATCTAGTCAAAAAAAATTTTCTGCTGATCAAATAATTTATTTTTACTGAAGATACAGTTTCTACTTATCAAACATTTATTTTTTTTTTTGTGGGAAAAAAAAAACTTCTTCATCTCATTATTTTTCTACTATTTCTGCTGATTGTTTTTAACTTTCCCCAGATACAAAAATTATTTTCCGGTGATTAAAAAAAAATATCAAATTGGCTGATGAAAACAATTTTTATTGCTGATCGATTATAATAATACATGCACGTACATAATATAAATGTTTACTTCTAAAATCAATGATGATGCTTACTTATAAACACGTTTGACCACCGTGTGTTTCTTGACCTTGCGGAAAGAGTAGATGATAAATGTTCTATTTTAATACAACCGGATAACCAAAGACTTTTATCATTTAGAAAAAGTTTTTGAATTGCTTATACTCTATAGTTTATGCCATAGAGTGCTATTGTTTTGATAAAAAGCTTGGTGTATGTACATATAATATTTCTGATAACCACTCATGTTTCTCCAGCTTCCATAGAATTAATTTTTAGTCATCAAAAGTTATACAACAAAAGTTATGACTATCTAGAAATATCCGTCCATCCGTATGTCACTACTTTTTGGATCATAAATTTTCAACTAAGAATATGAAATTTCATACATCGGCTTTTATGAATCCGAAGCAGTGTAATGGTAATCATGTTTGAAACCCACCCACATACACACCCATCTGATTTTAAAGAATTTTAGTAGCCACTAAGTAACAGCCATATTCTTAACCATGCCAGTGCTTAACTCAGAATTGAATTTTGAACAATTTTTAACCTACCTGCAACTAGTATCGACCTTAGAACTGACTTACAGCAAATTTTAGTCAAACAAACCCAAAAATTTTAAGTTTGAGAACAAAAACATGAATCTGACAGATCGAACAGACATCGAACACATCTCTTGACTGTTTACATCCGTTGGTTGGCTGAAATTTGAATTTGAAAAAATTACAGATGACAGATTGTTAAAATCTCACTCTAAAAGTTTAAAGGTACTTTTGGTGGTTTTAAAGTTAGTGCGAGCTGATAACTATAAATTGGAGTTATGTCAAGTATAAATAGGAAAACACTAATCTTGACTTTATTACATGCTAAAATCTTTTTAAAGTGTACTTTATGCGACTATAATTTTGCTCCATTGTTTAGATAAAATAGTTAGAAGTTGAACTTCTCTATATTCCATTCACACAATCTACATAGACACGCCCCCATTTAGAGGGCGTATTCTTAAAAAAAAAACTTTCATTGTTTTCTCAAAGCTATTTATGGTGATGGTTACGTTTTATTATTATTCATCAAAATCCTAGTGCACTTTGGTTAGAAATTTTGGCAGCCACGCCCATATTCAGCTAATAAAAAGTTTAAACAACATTTTTCTGATAAAATGTTTTGAAAATCGTGGATATTCAGATATATTCTGAATAAAACTATATTTTTGATGATTTTTTAAAATTTCGCAATGCCACGTGTGGGCACTTTATTAGGTGTGGGTTAGGAGATAGGAAAGGGTATCATGCGATAAAATTTGTGCTGGCATAGTGTTTCCCAGTGCTAAAATAAGGAAAGATACTGGAAAACCTTTAGACCAGTCAGCCAGACCAAATTTATAAGTCTATTTTTACCTAAAATTCATTCAGCTGTTCTTAAATCAGGCATTTAATAGGCTGAGTACACAAGCTTTAAGTCAGTTTAGCATCATTAGGTACTAAGACAGAAATTGTTGAGAACTTGATTTTTCTTTGTTTAAGGACGCAAATAAGTTCATCACTTGGATCCTTCATCAACAATCTTAATGCTAGGTAAAAACGAAAATCATGTGCCAAACCTCAATGTCAAAAATCGGAATACAGAATATGCACCTCTCAGTGGATTTTAAAGTTGTATACAAGCCATACCATTAGTCGGTTAAATTTCTATAAGACGGATCTCGGGGAATAAATTTCAGGAGAACTTTACAGTGATTTCAAAATTTTGGATCCAATATGCTCAAAATGAAAAATTATTGATTGTAGTTAGTGCATGAAAGTATTACAAGTAAGGGTGGCCGTGGTGTAGTGGTAACATCATCGCTTGTCACGCTGCAGATTCACGGTTCAAATCCTGATGTCAAGAATCATCTATATATTTCGCATGAAATAAATAAATAAGTCGATCAATTGCGATCAATAACACTGGCTAAAATGCAACTTGATTGTGATGATGATAGGAGGATTGAAAAAAAATACTGTGAATCATAAGCAACGACAATAACAACAAAAATGCTCCCCAGTTATCTGGACGCCACCCGTGGAGTTTACTGAAACTTAATACCATCTAAGTTTCAAACCCACTACACCAATCTTTCTTTCTCTCTCACTTCCTATAAACGCCCGTGCTCTGAAATAGTTTAAGGGTATTCATAACCCCTTTGGTGCGCGGAAATTATAAAAAAAAAGTAATTTACTTTTCGATATTGTTAATCGCTTTGGAATGTTATAATTTCATGTACAAGACAATATAAAAAAATATCAGAAATAAGCAACGAAATGGGCTCTTTCGTAAAGTGCGTTGAAAAGCTAAAGAACTTTGCATATGTCAAAAATTTGAATGCCATGTCCTTACATCTGTCAGATATAACTTAGATGTCAATTTTGAATAAAATTGTCTTGGCTATATTCGAGAAATAACCAATTTCCGTAAGCCTGGTAATAGACAAAGTACCGTTATTCAAATTTTTAGTTAATTTTGAGGCTAGAATGGAAAGATATGAGCCGTTTAGGACGCCCAAGGTACATACAGACAGACAGAATTGCGAGACACTTATTTGAGTTCCTCAATTCTAAAGGGTGACCAGATAGCAATGATAGTTTTTCCAATTGTTATGTTTCAGCAGCTGTCAAAGATACCAATGACATCCAGCTGTAAAAATATTCAATAAGGTTTGCCATTTCATCGTGCATCGTTTGACAGTTCCCGAACGTGTAGACATTATTAAAAAAATATTATCGAGATTCCGGCTCAGTTGTAAATACGCAACGTGGATTTCGTCGTGAGGTCGGTCATCATAATGGCTTCAGTGAGCAGGCAATTCGTCGCACCGTGGAAAAGTTTGGGCGGAAGTATACTCTTTTGGATCTTAAGCCACGAACCAGACAGAGATCGATGCGAAGTATAGAGAACGTAGCCGCCAGTATCGAAGAAGACCCAAAAATGTCAATTCGTCGCCGATCAGCTGAATTGGACATCACCAGAGAGCCAACCAGGCTTATTTTGCGGTTGGATTTGGGCCGCTATTGGAGCGACCACAATCCATAAGTGTTCGACCAAGCATAAATGCATCCACAAAGATTGTCTGTTTGGTGCGGTTTATGGCACGGCGGCATCATATTTCTTTCGAAATGAAGAAGGGACACAGTTAACGTCAATGGTCCTCGGTATAGGTTGATGTTAACCAACTTTCTGTGACCAGAGCTCGACAACATCGATATATCCGAGCTGTGATTCTAACAAAATGGCGCTACATGCCATACAAGCGACGCAACACTAGAAGTGGTGAAGGAGAAATTTGGCGACTGGGTCATCTCACGGCGAGCGTTCATCAATTGGTCGCCGCAATCATGCGACTTGACACCCCTCGATTATTATCTCTGGGGCTACATAAAGTCCTTAGTCTACGTTGACAAACCAACCACTTTGGACGAGCTCGAGACCAACATTCGAGACGCTATTGCCGGAATAACGCCGCACATATTGGACCGACCGCTTGAAGCACTGCCAGCGAAGCTGAGGCGGCTATTTAAATGATGTTCTATTCCATACATAATGGCATGATTGTAGCTTCAAAATAAAGTTAAATTCAATTTCTTTTCCTATCGTTCTTATCTGATCACCCTATAGACCAATGAATTTTCACGAAAACAATACATAGGTACCCCATAGGAGCAAGTAAAATTCATAATGCCTTGCTTTCCTTCTTTAGTCGCTCATTACCCTACAAATTGTAGCTTTTCTTTATGCTTTCATTATATAATAATTTATAAATATGCTATTCGATAAAGAATTCATACATACATACTGAACAATTGTATGTAAAGCTGATAAGACTTTGCTACTTAAGTCTCATGTTATTCAAAGGGATCGCAGTCAGAGAAACAACTTTCAATTCGAAACATCCGCCTTTTACGAGTACCTTGCACAGTTCGAGATGTATCGTTTAATCAGTATAGCGGTTATAATTGTTCTACTAGGAATACTACATCTTTCATCTGGTAACATTTACAAGTTTTTTTTGTTTGTCCATTCGGTGATCTCAATAATAATCATGACAATATTTGCATAGACTAGAAAAAAAAAAATCGAAAATAAAGTTTAAAAATCTCGAGCAAACAAATCGCGAAAGTGAGAGAATCTCGAAAACAGTTTTGTGAATTCGAAGTGTTTTCTTCAAAACAGACCGGATTCCGTGGACAGAAGGGTTTTTTGTCTCCCTTCCAGAAAAAAAAGTAGAATTTAAGATTCAAAATTTTAAATTTTGCATTGGGGCTAATCTTGAATTACGTTTTTAATATTTAAAAAATATAATTGAAAAGTTAAGTTTTAGAGTGTTAACTTTTTTCTTCGCCAAATGTGGCCGTTTTTGCTTCAAATCGGCTTGGAATCGATCCAGCAGCTCTGCGTAATATGCGCCGGTGATCGTTTTACCCTTTTCAAGGTAATCGATGTGAATAACACCGCGCGCATCCCAAAAAACTGCCGCCTTGGCCTTCTTCGGCTTTGATTCACCAGGAGAAGTCCATTGTTTTGACTGTTCCTTGGTTTCTGGTGTATTGTGGTGAATCCAGGTTTCATCCACGGTCGTAACCGTGCAAACGGCGAAAAAACTCAGCTAAATTTTTGTTTAACATCGCCAAACACACCTTTGAAGTTGTCAAACGAATGCGTTTGTTGTCGATTGTGAGCAAACGCGGCACCCATCTTGCGGAAAGTTTTTTCATGTCCAAATATTTATGTAAAATCGAAATCACTGAGCCATGTGATAAGCCTGTGGCCACTTCAAGCTCTCGCACTTTCACTCGCCGATCGTCCATTCTCAAATCATGGATTTTGTCAACCATTTCTGGTGTGGGGACCTCAATTGGGCGACCAGAACGTTCGGCGTCACTTGTGCTTGAATGACCACACCGAAATTGAGTAAACCAGTGGTGAATGGTTCCAATCGATGGTGAAGAGTCCCTATAATATTTGTCAAGCTTTTGTTTGGTTTGCGTGATAGTTTTTTCTCGCAAAAAATAGTGTTTAATGAGCTCTCGAAATGATTCTTGGCAAAAAAAAAAAAAATGTATTATTAGGTGACGACACAATTTGTGTTAATTTGCAGGGACTTATTGACCTACCCTCGTACTGGCCAGTAATTTATGTGATCGACTCTAGTAGAGGTTGTAGGAATGCTGTCACGAGCTAATGTTGAAGAAAGTGAAGAACAAGGAGAATCAGTTGTTAGTTCACTTTAATTTGCTGATGGTCTTTCGCGCTTCCTTGTGGCTTTAACTTCGATTTGAGCTAATATTCCGCTGGCAATATCGTCCCGGAAACCAAGTAGTAGGTGCGCAACTAAGTTTGATGAAAATGCAACTTCATTGTGAAAAAATGGTTACAAATGAATCATTAAAAGTATTACCCATCGCTAGCTACAACTTTTTCCCATCTTTCTGGCAGAGCTCGAATAAAGTGTTCATCTTTTGAGGCTATCCACGAATCAAGCCATTTTTTGATGTCTTCATATAAGCGGAACTGCTAATCAGCCAGACCATGTGCCATCGAACGGAATAAGTAATAATCGGATGGCGCAATATCTGGGGAATATTGCGGGTGGGGTAGGAATTCCCATTTAAGCGTTTCTAGGTAGGTTTAAACGGGTTTGGCAACGTGAGGCCGAGCGTTGTCATGCTGTAGAATCACTTTTTCGTGCCTCTGTTCGTATTGTGGCCGTTTTTCGCGCAGTGCTCGGCTCAATCGCATCAATTGAAGTCGATACCGTTCCCCAATGATAGTTTCGTTGGGTTTTAACAGTTCATAATAAATGACACCGACCTGGTTCCACCAAATACACAGCATAATCTTCGTAGCGTGAATATTCGGCCGAGCCGACGACTTTGAAACATGACCGGGCAGTCCCCATGACTTTCTTTTCTTTGGATTGCTGTAATGAATCCATTTTTCATCACCCGTCACGATGCAATAAAGAAAACCCTTCCCTTTTTGCCGCTGGAGCAGTTGTTCACATTCGAAAAAACGAAGTCCCTTGACTTCAAATTATAAGGAACCCAAGTTCCTTGTTTTTGAATTATTCCAAACACATGCAATCACTTGGAAATGGTTTGACGGGTAACTCCTAACTCTGAAGCAATCTGTTCTAGCGTTTGGCACGGATCGTCATCGTCTTCGAAGGATTTTGGCCTTCCTTCACGCGGACGGTCGTCAACATCGAAATCATCGTCTTTGAAGCGACAGAACCAATCACGGCACGTTGTCACCTAGAGCAGCATCTCCGTAAACTTTTTGGAGCTCTCGATGCGCTTCAGCACCCGTTTTTTTTTTTGAATGAAAGAAGAAAATCAACACTTCCCGCAAATGACTATTATTTGGCACAAAAAAATGTATATGACGCCAAAAGAAAATACTAATGTGTCAAAAAAGTTTGTTTACCATATGTCTAAGCTCGGTTCATGACGTTTTGGATATGTCAAAATCGACCAGCACTTACTGCTGGCGCCATCTATTGACAAATAGTGAGAACATACATGACGATCCGACTCGATTATGGCTTTAATTTGATCATCATCAAGCTTATCTGGTCTGATCCTTGTCACAAAAATACGCACAATTTGCTTCGAAAGTAAAGTAAGACTGACAGCTAACAAATGTCAAAAGGAAAAAAATATGTCATTGACAGAAGCCATTAAAAAATATATCGCCAAAGGCATCTATGTGTGAAATCGGCAATTACTTAGTTGCCAACCTGATACATTCATGTCATTATGTATGGAATAGCACATCATTTAAATGGCCGTCTCGGCTTTGCTGGCAGTGCTTGAAGCGGTCGGTCCAATTTTTGATGACTCGGTCCATTATGTGCGGCATTATTCCAGCAATAGCGTCTCGAATCTGGGCCCCGAACTCGTCCAAAGTGGTTACTTACTTACTTATGTCCTGTAACGCCTACGCGCCATAGTGTGCGATTTCTGGAAATGTGCCTCAGCTCTCCCCAACTCTTTCCCAATTGCCGTGCTCCCTTCTCAACTGCTCTGCGCCACGTACTCCTAGGACCGCCGCGTATCCTGCCATCCTGGGTAAGCGGGTTCCATTGCATCGCTTGGTTAGCTATGGACCTATCACCCTTTCGGAGAGTGTGACCAATCCACTGCCACTTTCGTTGTTGTATGGTTGTGCTTATAGGTTCATAGCCCGTTCTCTGATAAAGCTGTTCGTTAGAGATACGGTTTGGCCAGAATATCCTTAAGATGTAGCGTAGACACCTATTGACAAACTTCCTCGTGATAGTGATGGTCACTCTCCAGGTACCACATCCATATAGCAGCACGGATTCAATATTGGAACGGAACAGTCGTAGCTTAGTGTTTAAGCTAATTGCATTATTTCGCCAAACTATGGATAGCATCCCAAACGCAGATTTTGCTTTACCTATTCGGCTGGCTATATTTAGTTCGGTTCCGCCATCGGTTGAGACAATACTCCCAAGATATTGGAAACTCTCTACTCTCTCAACCGTTTGTCCAGCAATGCATACATGAGTTGACGAGTTTGGTCCTAGGCTGGTCATTTTTGTTTTTGCCGAGTTAATTTTCAGCCCAACGACGTCTGCTTCCCTCTCCACGTTTGCTGTCATTTGGTGAAGGTCCATTATTCTGAGAGACAGTAGGCATACATCATCGGCGTAGTCGAGGTGTTTGAGTTCAGATGTGAGAGTCCATCGAATTCCTCCATTTCCTGTTGATAAGGCCGCATTCAGCACATCGCTAATCACCAAAAAAAAAAAAACAGTATTGGTGAAAGTATGCAGCCTTGCCGAACCCCACTTTGGACTTCGAATTCCTCAGACAGCCTTCCTCTGTGCAAAACGTGACATGTGGACCCATCATATGTAGCCTTGATAATTGCTATTAATTTATAAGGAATGCCTCTCCTGCGCAAGGCACGCCAAATAAATTCCCGATTGACACTATCAAACGCCTTTTCAAAATCGATGAACAATAGGCGAAGTGGTGATCGATATTCAACACATTGGTCGATGATGATCCGCAGGTGGTTGATGTGGTCAACACAGGAGGATCCAGAGCAGAAACCTGCTTGTTCGGCGTCGAGTGTGTATTCAACTTGTTCTTTGATTCGCTCCAGGATGATTCTAGCTATTGTCTTGGCCACAGCAGGCAGCACGCAGATACCTCTACAGTTTTCGCACTGCATTAGGTTGTCTTTTTCAGGGAGCTTGACGATCATTCCCCTTTTTTCACTCATCCGGAAAACTCTCGGCTTCCTATGTTCTCCCGACAAGTGGGAACAGTAGCTTTGCCGATGGTGTTGGCGCAGCTTGAAAAGGCTCCGCGGGTATGCCGTCAAGTTCTACCGCTTTATTAATTTTCAGTGCTTTGATTGCGGTAATAATTTCCTCCTTACTGGGGGTTGTGGTGCGAATTCGGGAATTTCTTTCCACGGACACTTCAGTCTGACTTGGGTGCATATTGCTGGCGAAACTCGGTTTAGAACAGAAGCAAAATGCTCCTTCCATCTCTTCAGTTGATCCTCATCCGATATTAGCAACGAACCGTCTAAGCCTTTCACTGGGTGTTGAGTAGAGCTTCGGCCACCTATAAGCTCTTTAGTGATTCTATATACGGTTCGGTCCAAAGTGGTTGGCTTGTTAGCGTAGACTAAGGACTTGAAGTAGCCCCAGAGCAAATCTATTATATTTCTCAATGAATATTCATATTAAATTTATTTATGCTTAAGAATGAAATATAAATAAATAAAATATTCTCTTTTTTTTTATTACAGGCTATAGATGGAAGGCTTTATTCCCGTATGAGCCAATTCCCAATAAAGCTGTGCTATTAAGTTCAAGTCGTAAAACTTATGTCGGGCGCGCAAGACATTACGATGAATTACTGCCGGCTGAAATTATTAACGCCACTCATGCCCTCGTTTTAAGCTGTGGTAAGGAATTTATTAAACATGACTTTGAAGTTCTTGTGGCTACAGAATATTGTCAATGGAAACAGTTCACGAATATTGAAGAGCTACCGACGAATATTGTACGCGCTGGAAATAAATGGAATGGTGAACCAATTTATGTCGCATATTCCATAATCACATCGCAGGGTGCACGTGTTGCATCAGTTTTGTTGACTTCGAGGGAAATAATAACATGGCCAGGTGCTAATACTGTCCCATATGCCTTACTTTGTGAGGACAAAAGCAAGTGGGTTGATACACCATCTGAAAACATACCAAGTAACGCGATCTCTGGTGGGATATCACACAATGGAACTAAGACTTTCGTTGCACGATTGAAAAAAGGATGTCATATTATTCCTGGGCAGGTTATACCAGAATTGGGCATTGCAACGGCTGTAAATGAACGTAGTGATTTACATTCTTTCTATTGTCAAGTTTTAATTGGAGATACAAGTAAATACAATTGGATATCAGCTAATGCTGGTGAAATTCCTGATTATGCGGTTATAGCTGGAAGGTCAGTAAATAGCGAGTTGATGTATGTGGCAAGAGTCAATAAAACTTTGGGATATATTGTACACTCGGAGGCTCTTCGTAATGGTATGACTTATGAAATTTTGGTTAAAGATCCGGAATAGATAGAAATAAACGAGTTCAATTGCATTACTTGGATAGTCAATATTTTCTTTGATTTTACATCACTTTCCGTTTAGCAGAAGCCATCGAATAAACGTTCATTGTGGATTCTTTTAATAAAACACTGCATTTTATATCTATTCGCGTTGTAGCACTGTAACTCAAGGATGGCTTAAACGATTGCCATACCGTTTGCTTTGTTCATTAGGAAATTCTTTCGAGAAGATTTGTAGATATGTGTTAAATGCCCACATGGTGCTTTGAATGACAAGTATAGCTTTGACATGAGTAACAACAGCGTAGCAAAGTTTTTTCGTAATTTTCGAAGAAAGTACCAATTTGAGAAAAATATAAGCGTTTTCCTGAAAAGTTGTTAATTGTTGCTAGAAAATAACATCTTACCGTGGATTATCATGTGACAATTTGTTTATTAATTTTAGTTCCACCTTTTTTACGCGAAACAACTTAGACTCTCGTCTCTCAATAACGATTGGTAGGTGTGGTTGCGACAGCATACTATGCTGAAACATAATTAGTACAAAGGCGCCGTTTTAATACCACGACCCAAGTGACCTAAATTGTTGTAAAAACTGACGTTGGACTTGTGGGAAATGAGAGAAAAGATTATTTAAATTCACCCCGTGGCATTGATAACGTCCGCGATGCTTTTTCCGCTAGCTCACTAATATTATCAAAAAGGTGTCTGCCAAGTATACGGTGTCTGGCCCTACTAAGGGCCGGACACTTACAAAGGAAGTGAAGGATTGTTTCAGGCTCGTTGGCCATATTGCAGCTACGACAAAGTGCATTAAAAGTAATGCCCAGTCGGTTTCTGTTTAATAGCTCTTGTGTTCTGCGCCAGTTATACTTGGGCCACATCTGCCTGGATATGACACAGTTCTGCAACCCTCGCCATCTATTACCAGCATCTGTAAGGAAATGATCAAAGATTCTACCCTTAAAGGCCCCTAACGGAATGTTGACATCCCCCGCACGGGAGCAGTCAGGGGCAGATCCCTGCCTCGCCAATTCATCAGCCCTTTCGTTTCCGTCAATGTTACTATGAGCAGGCAACCAGATGAGGCTGATCCTAGACCGATGACCGAGTGCGGCAAGCTCCTGCATTGTTCAACAAGTTTGGAGGAGGAAGCCGCAGATACGATGGCTTTGATAGCGGCCTTGCTATCAATGAAAATGGCTATGGTGTTAAGTTGTATCGATGTATGTTTGAGGAGACGACACGCCTCTCGTACAGCAAGAACTTCCGCCTGGAATACGCTGCATAAATTGGGTAGACGGAATGAACTAGAGATATTGAGGGATTCAGAAAAGATTCCCGCCCCTACTCCGCAGTCCATTTTCGACCCGTCAGTGAAAATGGTTGTTTTGAACTCGTTAGTCACAGCGCCTCATTTCCATTCCGCCCTGGAAGGGAATCTCACAGTGACATCATTGCGAAAGTTCACCCTGGGAATTATGTAGTCGGTCGGATTTGAAGCCAACTCCCGAGGTAGCAGATTAAGGATGCTGTTGTGGCCATAAAGACTATCACACCAGCTACCTGTTTCTCTTAATCTGACCGCACTACATGCTGATATGTACTTTATATGAAGGTCGAGTGGTATAAGGTGAAGGATTACGTTCAAGGCTTCAGTTGGGCATATTCTCATCGCCGCGGTAGCACCTAGAGCCGCAGTCCTTTGTACTTTGTCAATAACGAATAGGAATATAAAAATTGTACATCATGTTGCGATGAGCCATGCAAGGAACTTTCGGTCCTATCGGAAATTTCGATTATACGGCTATAAAACGCTGTTGGAATTTTCTTCGTATCACTGAAAGAGTTTATATTTTAAGAAAAACAAGTCGTTTTGCTGAATGTGTTCTAAGCCGGAGCGTTCAATTTTTTTTTAATATTTCTTGTAGTTGCGTACCATATCTGCGCTCAAATAGTAGAAAGTGACAATCGACTGAATTGTGTTCCTGTTTTGTAATATGGGGCATACTCAGCCTATAAATTCCAAACGAATCGATAAAATTTCGCCTTGACACCGAAGCTAAAAGAATGGCAAACAGCAAGTGAAACAATATCAGCAATTGTCTTTTGTCAAAGTAGATCTGGCCTAACCTGAATCCGAAGAGAACGAAAAGACTTCTGTCTACATATAGGAAATAAGCTCTATAATAGGAGCTACTTGATATGTAGACATGTTATTAGGCTGGGTGTCCTCTCTAACGATTTTTGTAGCAGCTGTAGAGAAATGGAGAAGGAAGAAAAAATAACTCATCTTGTGTGCACCTGTCCCGTCCTATCAATATTGAGAAGGGAAACCCTCAGGGAGTACTTCTATGAAGATCTAGGCGACATAGTCAGGCTCGATATTTACAAAATAAACATCTTTGTCTCTGGTTGTAAGTATTTCTGCACATAAATGCGGAACAAGAGGGATTAACACCGCTACGGTTACCGAAATTAACTTCCTCAGGGGAACACATATCGTGCAAGGTTCCTGGTGCTGGTAATCAGACACTCACCGATTTCAGTATGCATTTGCTTAGCGGAGACAACCACCTAACCTAACCTACCTGGCGATTTCATATCGATGGTCTGTTTTTGTCGTCAAGTTATGGTACGCATTCAGGACCAATCTTTTAAAAAAAAGACTAGTTCTCTAGTTAAAGGCGAATTTCTCTAGTACAAAAATCCTGTAACTAGCTTGCTCTAATTCCTTTCTAATCAAACATTGCCACTAATCGAAAGTCTATTAATGTAATTTGAATTTTGAACGAAAGTGTGAAGTGGTGGGTGGCCATGGTGTAGTGGATAGTGTGCTCGTGACTGTTCAGGTTTGAGCCCGAGCGGGGAACAGCAATCAAAGCCACCAGAGCAGAAAAGAGAAACGTAAATGTAATTTTGAATATTGCTTTCCGAAAATAATTTTGTTTAAAGTGTGAGGTTATAATTTATACCTGACACTTCTGTGGTTCTGTTAAAGATATTTTCCGTCTATGGATACTAAATAATGACGGTTGTAATGATGGAGCTGCTTTCGAGAGAGCAACACATTTCATTGTTAAAACCCATCGCTGAACTTGGAAAAATATTCTCGTAAGCAAGACGATTCTCTTATTACATAACCATCCATCTCGTGCCGCGGCTAAGAAATTAATGGAAACCGGGTCAGTGTTAGATCTGCAAGGACAGTGCTTGTGACAATCCGTCAAAATCAATTCGCCGTCGTTCTCAGCAATTGAACTTTTCCTACAGTTCCACACAGCGCTTTTTAATAATTCGCTCAGAAATTGAAGCCAGCAAACTATGACCAGCGTCGTGACTTCGTTGCTTGGGTGCCAGAGAACCATCAAGATCTCAAGCGATGAAGTTTGCTTTCAACTGAATGTCTCCTTAAAAAAAAAAAAACAAAATTGTGGCATCATGAAAATTCACGGGATATTCACGAACAACTAACGCATTCACAAAAAGTTACTGTTTAGTTGTTCGGCTTGATTGGGTCGTACTTCTTCTCATGGTGCTGCTGTAGCAGTCAATTGTGCATATTATGGGGACATAATAACAAAGTATTTCTGGCACCAATTGGACGATATTGATGTGCGAAATATGTAGTTTCAACAAGACGTTGCCGCTTGCCACACAGCGGGAAAAACAATGTAGCTATTGCATGCAAAGTCTCTCGTTTCAGCAACCAAAATTGGCCACCAAGATCGTGTGATATAACGCTGTTGGATTTTTTTCATTGTTGTTATGCGAAGCAGGTGTATGCCAATAACCTCCTAAACTAAAGGACGAGAAACAACGCGATATTTATGAACTACCGCAGGATTTATGACGAAAAGTAGAAAGTTTCATCAAAAGGGCGGAGGTCTCATGTGTAATGTCAATGTCTCTACATTACTTATATATTGACATAAAAATATCAGCAGCTCATCAAAAACCACAAGAAGTTTAACAGCAACATATTGTAATGATGTTAAATCCAACGAGGTCAGCTCTGGAGGGTACTCATAAAACTCAGACAAGTTAAGATGATCTTCGGGAATTATAACCGAAAATAACTAAAGCTTGCATTATTTGAAACAAAAGTCGGTCCGAAATATTTCAGGGCACTGTACGCTCAAGAAAGCGATGGATAATATCTTCTAGGAAACCAATTATTAATAGTGTATCTGGAGGCATATCAAATATACGAAAACGACTGGCGATTTGCAGTTCTACTCCGAATACTTCAGTTTATAAATGAAACGAAATTGAAAGAGGGGCTCTGGGGTGACATCAATTGTGCCTACTGCACACCGCTCCAATCTGGACTGCAGACATGAAGGTTAGAACTTATATTATAGACGGAAAATTAAGGCAGTATACCGACTGTGTGACCGAAGAGCAAAAGCGTTCTATGGTTAAATACCTTACAAGGATTCAATAGGACACAAATATATTGATAGTAATGAAATTGCTGATGTACTCGCAAGTAAATGATCTATCACTAGGCTCATGATACCTTAACCATTTTCCGGAATCCAAAGGTTAGGAGTTATTAACAAATGAGAGAGCATTCGCTGCATATCTCACTGGCTTACATATAGCCTCAAGGAGCATAACAACCTTTTAATGGTAAATCTCAGGATATCTTGACATATAACATGGGAGATACTGCTGAGTCAGACCAAGGTGCACGATTGTACACTTTTAAGGCCCAGTCAACGTAAATTGGGACGTAAGTAAAGGATAAAAACAAGGTGGCCATTTTGTAGTAGGTAGTGTGTCTGCTTACGACTCCAGCTATTCATTTTATATATATAAATAGACGTATATGTAATAAGCTAAAAAAAAATAAATGTTGTTGTTGATGTCAAAAATATTAAATTCTAAAAGAAGGGACGGCAGTGCACATGCGTGTATGTACAGCGCATTACTTAGGTAAAAAAATCGTTACTCTTCCACTTAAATCGGGCTGAGTGGTAACCACTTTTGGGTCTTATTTGAGATTCAATTTTCCCACTAACTCAGAAAGACAATGTCAAACTACGATTTCTTAATAATCAACGAACCTTGTGCATGCGTACATGTATAGCGCATTACATAGGTAAAAAATCGTCACTCTTCCGCATAAATCGGACTGAGTTGTAACCACTTTTATTTCTTATTTCCCCACTAACTCGGAAAGACAATGTCAAGCTACGATTTCTTAATAATCAACGAATTTTGCGCATACGTACATGTATAGCGCATTACATAGGTAAAAACTCGTCACTCAAGTGAAAAATTTACCTTCATAACTTCTTAATGCATAGTGATCTCCGGCTTTGAAATGCTCCACCTTCTTCCGTTTCCCCACAGCAGGCACTCTTAAATTTCTCGCGCATGGACTATAAAAAGAAGCTAAAAAAAAACACCATCCCAAAGTAAGTGAAAACCAATTTTCATCAACACCTTACCAATCATATCGCTTGCCCCTCCATGCATTTTCTGAAGTTCATTCGAAAAGAGTGGCGATTTGGTGCGTACATCCTCATGAAATATTTGCACTCTTCGATTGCGGTAAATCCTTAATATCTCATCGGTCACTTTAAATACGGTCTCCTCGCTGGGCACACCTGTACAAAATATATATAAAAAAAAATATACCCAACTCCAACCCTTTGATGTGCATAAGAATACACTCGGGCATACTTACCAGGATACTGGTCATCTAGCCACGGGTAACGATCAACATCTGCAAGATAATTAAATGCTCCAATGAGTCGATTGCCTAAGGAATTTTCAATGTGAACTTTAACACTGATAATGACAATGTAAATAATTGACGTATGTACCCCCGGGTGGACGCACACAGCTGGAGCACCTGTGGTGATCCTTTTTTTTATGTTTCTAACCCTTTTCCTTCCATACCACTGTACACTCAAATGCAATGAATTTGAAATACGACAAATGAAGCAAATGAAATCAATTTCTCCCACCACCCGTAAAAGGTCACATCACTTGATAGTCATTCCGGGATGTACACAAACACACGATGGTTTTGCACTTATGTGACTTGAGTTCAACCCTTTGCGGCCACCCGCTGGGAATCAACTTACTCCGAGCCAGAGGACAAAAAAAAAAAAAAAAAAAGATGAAACGGAAACCTAAAGCAAAATGGTACCCAAACCGGGGTACAAATGTTTAAACGGCAAATTTCAATTTCCTGTTTTGAATAATTGAAGAGGTCCATTTAACGAATGAACAATTCACATAAAGAACCCTTTCGGAGTGAATGACTCTTGAAACTGTCGATCTGCGTGCTAACAGTCGGAATTAACTTGTCACCATGATGATGGCGATTTGATCTGTGGAAGGAGAAATCGAAATGAATGATGAACAAGTTGGCAGCAGGAATTGTAATAGAATTAGCACTGCCAGAAGTGTGAATTAGTAGCAGTCTACGAGGGTTATTGCCAATGATATCGAAAGTTAGAGTCGACTTTAAAAGGTTTAGCATTTATATATAGGTACCTATGTATTCAAAAAAAGGATTACATTTAGACTGGACAGTTAGGTTGCTGGATTGATGAGGGGAAAAAGACTGGACTTATTCCACTTAGGTCCTTGCGGATCAATTGTGAAGCCAGATATTTGAACTTTTCGCACTTGGGAAGCACTTTTCCATTCAAGTAAATGTCTGGAATAGGCCGGTGTGGATCAGAGAACGGGCATCACAGACACTCTGTTTTTTTTAACTAATACGGTACCCATTTCCTTCCAAAATATTCACCCATACATCAAGTGCTCGTTGCAGGGACGTCAGCAAAGAATAACTGATGCACTTTGGGGTCCGTCACTTTTCCTTCAAACAGATAATCAAGGACTGCAATAAATAGCAAAGGGCTGGGGACGCTTCCCTGGTGTACGACGACTTTGATTGGGAACTCTTCGGTGACTCCTGCGGGACACCTTACTCTTGTCCTTGCTCCCTCACACATGTCCATGATCATGCGCACGTAGGTTTCTGGAACTCCTCGTTGTCTTAGCGCCACCTATAAGTCCTTTAAGGAATCACGATGTTTTTCCATTATGATCCTTATACTTTGGATTGCATCTGTTATTTATTTACCCCAGACAAACCCGCACTGGTCATCAGATACCCGTATTATTGTCCTCAGTCGGCCATCTAATACCCGCTCAACGATCTTTATGGTGTGTGACATCAGCTTGCCAGAACGCAGTTTTGTGTATCGCCCTTTTCTTTGTGCAAAGGAAGAAGATAACTTTCCCTCCGCTGATTAGGCATTGGATCACCGCTCATAAGTTTGGAGATAAGAATCATGGACCCGATGTATCCCATCTTTTTCCAGAACTCAGAGGGTATCTCGTCTGGCCCAACCCCTTTTCTTTTTTTGGAATATTTGACTGCTCCTAACTTCTTCGATAGTAATGTCGGATACTTGGTCATGGTTAAGAGCGGCGTGGTCTATTGCAGAACATTTTCTATTGCAGAACATTTTCTTGCAAGTTCGTCAATTATCTCATTTCCGGTTCTATCCCTGTTACCAGGGACCAGCAGAGAGTAATATTGTGTTGCGAGCCAAGTACCTTAAGTTCTGCGCACCAGCGTCGAAATACCCTTGACTTGATTTCAGTGGCAAAAATCGCATTAATGGCCGCCTGATCGTCAATAAAAATGGTGATATCATCTCGTGGTATTGCCATCATTGATACTGCTTCTGTCACTGCTAGGACCACCGTTGATTAAGCTGTGTATGTTTAGTTTTACGGAGAATATACCGATACCCGTTCCCATATCCATCTTTCATCCATCCGTATATGTAGATGTAGACTTGCCTTTCATCGGTTCATTGGTTTCCCATTCTTCTGTACTTGAGAAAATGTAGGAGAATGGTTTTTCAAAGTCGAGGTATGGTGACGTGTAGTCACTGTTTACATCTTCACCTACGAGTTTCTTTAGAATTTCTGTATGTCCTTCGAGATTTGAGTTCCAATTGTTTGATTGGCTGATCCTCAAGGCACTCTTGGCGCAAATTCCTGTATGTACAGGTCTAGGGGTGTCATGTTGAGAATTGTTTCCATCCCTGCTGTCGGCATTGTTCCCATCGCGCTGGATGTGCCTATGCATGCTAGTCTCTGTATCTTTGTCATTGCCTTAAGATTGATTGCTTTGTCTGCAGCTCTCCACCATTCATGAGTATTGATATCACGATTGCATTTGTAGATAAAGATCGCTGCCTTTTTTACTCCTTTATTGACATTAAGCTTCCAGTTAAGATTTCTGTCGAGTGTGATTCCTAAATATTTCGCACTATCAGATATTCTTAAAGGTATTCTGTAGCTGTTAGTTTGAATTGCGGTATAATTATTTTATTAGCGAACAGCACAAGCTCGGTCTTCTGGGGATTGACCCAAGTTCGCAATGCTTTATCCACGTATTAAGTGTCTTTAATGAATTTTCTAACAGTTGTCTAATGATGGCTAAGATTTTTTCCCTTGCCAGCAGTGCTACATAGTATTATAGACCAATAAGTTTAATTCCAGTTCTGTTTAAAATCTTCGAACAACGGCATGGAAACAATATTGACAAGCCTAAATGTAATACCAGCAGTTCGGATTCCAAAAGAACCACTCGATGGTACAACATATTCATAGAGTGACTAATAAATTCGATACTGACCTGAAAGAAAAAAATATTCTAAATTGGAGTATTTCTAGATGTCGCTAAAGCATTACATTGCAAAGCTTGAAAGCATTCTCCCAATTGACTTTTACCTAATAATCACAAGCTATCTAACCGAACGACATTTCTACGTCAAGTTCAAGGACGAATATGCAAAGTTATATACAACACGAGCTGGAGTTCCACAAGGCAGCATTTTTGGACCACTACTCTATAATATATACACCATAGATACTCTTCTTCCTACAAAAATATTTTTAAGTTCGCTGACGACGCCATACTGCTACATACAACAAACTCCTACTATTTTACACAATTATTAAACAATTTGGACATATGGAGCTCAAATTTGGGGCACAGGCAAAGAGTCAAACACAAACATAAGTCAAAGGCAACAATCAAAGGTACTACGAACAATAGTTAATGCGGACTGGTACATAACAAACTACGACATACGAGTACATAATGACCTCAATATTCTCACGGTTGAGGAAGAAATAATTCAATAAGCACCTGACAAGGCTCATTTCTCACAGCATCTACGACGCCGGGTCAAGAAGTGTTGAACAGAAGACCTATCGATCTGGAAAAAAAGTTTCCAGTATGATATTTATGTACCTAGGTGACACAACCATGTGTAATGCATGCATCAAGTTCAGTTTAAAATGGAAATCTGTCCTGAATGCCAGGCAAAGTATGTAAATTGTACTAAACTTGTCAACTGTTATTTCAACATAATCATAATGTGACTCAGGGAGGCTTCCTATCTAAAAGCACAAAAATTAAAGAATTCCTTCCTTTTTTCGCTATAAATATATATATATAGGTCTGTGTGAGATGGCACAGAATTCCGTGCTAAGACTCAAAAAACCTTCCTACACAACTACTTCTGTCATATGTGGTACCATTTAAGAGCACGAGACCAGGCAGAAAAGTAATTGGTATTCGCCTGATGGTGAAATTTACAACCTATCGAACAGGAATAGAACGGGATAACTATCTTAAGAGCAGAATAATTTACTTACTCATTCATCTCTTAAACCTTTGAAGGTTTCCTGGCAAAAATACGAGTAATGCAGCAATTCCATACTCATCGACCCCGGGTACTTTGCTTGCTAAGCACTTGTACGAAGGTGGATCAATAAGTCCCTGACAATTAACACAAATTGTGTCGTCACCTTAAACTCATTTTTTTTTTTGTTGAGAATCATCTTTCAAAAGAACGCACAAAAAATTCCAGACAGATCTGTCAAATAGTTTTGTTGTGGCAGCCATTTTATATAGACGCCTACTAGCATTTTCGTTAAAATGGAAAACAGTGAATTTCGAGTGCTCATTAAACACTTTTTCTTGCGAGAAAAAACTATCACGCAAACCAAACAAAAGCTTGACAAATATTATGGGGACTCTTCACCATCGATTGGAACCATTCACCACTGGTTTACTCAATTTCGGTGTGGTCGTTCAAGCACAAGTGGCGCCGAACGTTCTGGTCGCCCAATTGAGGTCACCACACCAGAAATGGTCGACAAAATCCATGGTTTTATAATGGACGATCGGCGAGTGAAAGTGCGCGAGCTTGAAGAGGCCACAGGCTTATCATATGGCTCAGTGTTTTCGATTTTACATAAATATTTGGACATGAAAAACCTTTCCGCAAGATGGGTACCGCGTTTGCTCACAATCGACAATAAACGCATTCGTTTTGTAACCGTGGATGAAACCTGGATTCACCACAACACACCAGAAACCAAGGAACGGTCAAAACAATGGACTTCTCCTAATGAATCGAAGCCGAAGAAGGCCAAGGCGGGTTTGTGAGCAAACAAGGTAATGGCGCCAGTTTTTTGGGATGCGCGCGGTGTTATTCACATCGATTACCTTGAAAAGGGTAAAACGATCACCGGCGCATATTACGCAGAGCTGCTGGATCGATTCCAAGCCGATTTGAAGAAAAACGGCCGCATTTGGCAAAGAAAAAAGTTCTTTTTCACCAGGACAACGTACCGGCGCACAAGTCCGCAGTCGCAATTGCAAAATTGCATGAGTTAGGCTACGAACCCCAGATTTAGCCCCTTGCGACTATTTCTTGTTTCCAAACATGAAGAAATGGCTCGGAGGTAAGAGATTTGGGTCGAATGAAGAGGTCATCGCTGAAACAAACGCTTATTTTGAGGGGCTCGAGAAATCGTATTATTTGGAGGCCATCAAAAAATTGGAGAAACGTTGGATGAAGTGTATAGACCTAAAAGGAAACTATGTTGAAAAATAAAATGTTTTTATACCGAAAAGAGTGTTCCTTATTTCATTTTTCAGGGACTTATTGACCCATCCTCGTAGGTATAAGTTTCATTGCAGAGCAGACGCAATCAGTTGCTCTCTAAAATGTAGATTTAGTCTTCTGTGGTATTATTCAAAGATCCCCTTTGCTGAAGCGTTATTGTATGATACAATCTCCCGCTGAAGTCGTCGGGCTTTGGCTTTTTGGCTATATGTGTCACAGAGTTCATGCTCCTCCATTGAACTATTTTTCACACAAGACCGGTCAATGCAAGATAACTTGCAGGATAATCATCCATCTGTACGGCTACAATTTTATATTCTGAGTTAAAGAGTTTTAAGCCCCCTTGTATTGTCTCCTAATATTCGTCGCCTATAATTCGTTGAGCTTACATTTACTCTGAAGTGTGTCAACTCCTTTAGTACACACTTTCCAGCAATAGCTGTCGATAGTGATGTTTTGTCCGGTTTGGTGGACATACATATTCCTGTAGATATTTGCATAACTTCAATGCCGACTCTTTTCGAATGATAGTAAGTTTTCAGATATAACTCTATAACGACTCTCTAGGATTGTCGTTGCCTAAATCATCAAAGGGATATTTATTAATACCTGCCATATGCCGTCTTTGTTCCAGCACGTGGCTGTACACTTCCGATGGATATTTATTAAACCTGGTGGATTCGTTGCTTTTCAGCTTTCTAATATGTAGCTGCGCTGACGCCAGGTCGGGAGCAGGGGACCGCGTCTTTATTGACCGTATTGAGATTTCCTTCGGACACTTTCACTTATTTAACCTAATACTCATTTAAAGCTTTCTATATACCACTCCTTGCTTATTTGTGACCAAGTTTTCTTCACTATCCGTAATAGCTGCATGCATTTTGGGCCTAAAGACAGCTACCAGTTGCTTGGCTTTCTTATAAAATTTCCTCTTTATTTCAGGTCGGAGCTTCCTTGCATGGTCGACGTTTTTCCACTAAATTCTCTACCATCTACGGGAGTCAGGTGGTAGCCTAATACAATTTATATTGCGAACTAATACTAAATCGAATATTCGGAAACTATTACTTGTTGTCATCTGTTAAAATTCTGCTCTCCGATTAGCCTACTAAAAGAACTTTTTCTTAACGGATTTAGCAGTGAATTCTCCAAATACGATTTTCAATTCCTACTTAAGATAGATAAAGTAAATGATTAGCGAAAAATAATTATTTCATCAGCAGAAAGAAGGAATTTCAGAACGTAGTAGTAGTAGCAGATTATTTTCCAGTTCTGCTGAAGTTTTATTTTCTTACTTACTTACTTTAGGTGGCGCTACAGTACGGGGTGAACCTGGGCCTCAACCAATACGCCTCTCCAGTTAGCGCGATCTTTGGCTAACTGCCTCCAGTTGCGCATTCAACAGCGGTTGGCAAGTGTAATTCTTCGCTTGATTTCTGCTGAGGTATCATTATCAGAGTTTACCGTGGAGCCGAGGTAGACAAAATCCCTAACTACCTCAAAATTGAAGCTGTCTATCGTGACGTTCTGTCCGATTCGTCGATGTTGTGTGTCCCTTCATGTTGACAGCATATATTTTGTTTTACCTTCACCACCAAACCCATTTTTGCCGCTTCTGCACTAATACTTGCAAACGCACCAGTGACAGCTCGCTGTGTTCTGCCAATAATGTCAATGTTATCAGCGTATGCAAGAAGTTGTACAGACTTTTCGAAAATTATGCCCCTGGTGTTGGCTTGTGAGTTTCGCACAATTTTCTCGAGAATGATGTTAAGGAAGTCACATGGCCGCGCGTCACCTTGTCTAAATCCTTTTTTGACATCAAAGGTCTCGGTAAGATTGTTTCCAACCTTTATGGAGCAGCGAGCGTTTTCCATCGTCATTCTGCACAATCTGACAAGTTTGGAAGGGATGCCAAAACTAGACATGGCCCTGTATAGCTCGTCTCAATAAATGCTGTCATAGTATCGATCTGGACTTCTTGGGTTTTCTCCAGGATCTGCCGTAGTGTGAATATGTAATCGGTCGTGGACTTACCGGGCCTAAAACCGCATTGATAGGGACCTATCAGATCGTTGACGAATGGTTTCAGGCGTTCATACAGTACAACAGACATGATCTTATATTCAGGAGACTGATGCCTCTATAGTTGGCGCAGTTTAGAGGGTCTCCTTTCTTGTGGATCGGGCAAACGATGCTGAGGTTCCATTCATCAGGCATACTTTCTTCTGACCAAATCTTGGAGACGAGTTGGTGTATGCTCTCCACCAGGTTATATCCCGCCGCCTTAAACAGCTCGTAAGTTAAGCCGTCCGGTCCAGCAGCCTTGTTGGATTTAAGCTTAGATATTGCTATCCTCACTTCATTTTGGTTAGGTGGACGTAAATCTTGGCTTTCATCGTCCAGGTTGAATAGTTCATTCTGCCTGACAGCGGAATTTGTGTCGTCTTCGCCGTTTAGCAGTCTGCAGAAATGGCTTTCCTGTTCGGGTCTTTTTGGCATGACACGTTCTTTTTACCTTTTGGTAAAACTTCCGAACATTATTCCTGGAGTAGCACCTCTCTATATCCTCTATCGCGCGCTTCTCATGCTCTCTCTTTTTTCTCCGGTGAAGCCGATGTTCTTCCCTCCTTTTTTGCTCGTAGAGCTGACGAGCTGCTCTCGTTCATTTATGCAGCGACGCTTCGTAGGCACTTTGTTTTGCTGCATGAGCTTGCCGGCACTCTTCGTCAAACCAGGGGTCTCGTGGGGGTGGACTGGTGAAACCGAGCACATCAGTTGCGGCGTTTTTGATGGCTTCTTGGCATCGGCGCCACTGGTCTTCGGCACTTGATGCTGGCAGCATAGGACTTCTCGAGAGGTTTAAGGATACGCGATCGGCAAAGGTTCTGGCGGTTTGTTGCATTTGTAGCCGTCCAGCGTTAAATCTCCTCACAGTATTTTCTCGTTGTTTTGGTGTCCGGGATATCCGCATCCGTACCTTGGCTACAACAAGGTCAATGTTGGCCGCTCGGTAAGTTCGGACATCTAGAATACTGGAGGAGTGTCTTGCGTCGATCGCAACATGATCAATTTAGTTGACGGTTTGATGATCTGGTGACCGCCATGTTCCTTTGTGGATATTAAGGTGAGGAAATCGTGAATTAGCTATGGTAATATTACGTCCCGCGGCAAAATTAATCAGCCTAAGTCCGTTTCCAGACGTGGTGTCGTGTAGGCTGTGCTTTCCGATTGTGCTACCAAAGAGGTCCTCCTTTCCTATTTAGGCGTTGAAATCACATAAGACGATTTTAACGTCATATTTAAGGCATTGCTCATATGCTTTATCGAGGAGCTCATAGAAACAATCTTTGGTAGCATGGTCTTTATCTTCTGTGGGGGCGTGATCGCATATAAGGCTGATGTTGGCGAATTTAGCCTTGATGCGGATAGTTGCAAGGCGTTCACTTACGTGTCGAAAGCTCAAGACTTCTTGCCTAAGTCTGCCGCTTACAACGAATCCGCATCCAAATAGACGTTGCTTCTGCTCCCTGTAGTAATCACCGTAGTAGATATCACAGTTTTTTATCTTCCTTTTGCCCGGCCTATCTGCTTTGTAGCAGTCTAGGGCCTCCGCTAATTGTTCGGCTGCACGCGGTCTATTCAGGGTTCGAACATTCCACGTGCAGATCCGAACGTCATTGTCCTTATTTCGTTTAGCCGGGTCGTCAACAGTAAATTCATCCTTATCCGAGGCTATTGTGCGCTTCGTAATAAACAATTTTTTCCGCGGTAGGGTTGTTAGCCCCACGCACAACCCCCAACCTGGGGGACCAGGCCCCTTCTGCGACCCCTTGGACAAAAAGAGCCGGAATATTCCGGAGTCAGTAACCCGCTGCGGGGATGTGAGAGCTGTCGTTGATCCATTAAGGGCTCTTCCGCCATCATCTCTATTTCAACACCCTGACTAGTGTTGAAAATCCCCAATGACCTCAGCTCCAAATACGTCGAAGTAGCTCATTGAGGTATCTGCCATGTTGACTGTTGACGCCACCGTTGATTCAACCATGTGAATTTATCCGCCGTACGTCCTCTTTCTGAGGGGCTAATGTTAGACTTCTGAGACTCGAGCAGACAGTCAACTCCGACAGAGCATTATAGTGTTGCTTTATTTTCCACTTTATCAACACTCGCACTTATAAGTTCAGCAAGTCAAGTCCGGATGGACATATTGCACAATTGATGAGTGTGAGATAGTTGCGACACTGGACATCGCCAGGTTGATGGCAATCAGATGCCCATCCCTATTCACACTACATCCAATTTTAAAGTTTCATTTTCTGCTGATCAAAAAAAAATATTCTGCCGATAAAAACATACGAGTATGATCATCAAAAAATTATATTCTGCTGGTCAAACAATACATTTTTTGCTTATAATTTTGTCTGCCGGTTTTGGTCTTTTATTTTCTGCAGATCAAAACAATATTTTCTGATGATCAAAAAACTATTAAATTGCTAATCAAAACCCTTTACTGTTGATTTAATAAATGGTAGCTATAATAAATTTCCCCATCGATATGAAGCTGAAATTTTAGAATGTGGCTTTGATGAGAATGACACCTACTCGTATTCACTCGCAGCTGCAGTATATGTCGCAACTTTTTCTTTTCAGCATTCCTGCCTTATCCTGTGCAAGGCTTCTCCATTATGCCAGTAAAATCTTGCCTTACACTGCATGACTGTAGGTAGGTAGGTGTAACCGGTGTCTAGAGACAAATGAAAGAAACAACGCCATTCAACCATCCTCCTATCGTCCAATATGTATGTTGAGTATATTGGAAAAAATGCTGGAGTGTATCGAATGCAATCAACCAGAGGTAGCCACTAAGAAAGGGGGCGGACAATCAGCTTAGCGTTACTGGTTCCGGAAGAATTCCAAACAGTCCGCAGAAGATTAATAGACACTATGAAAAGTCGATTGAGGATAGAATATGGAGAAGCCAATCAAAGAAGCATCAAAGATTCATATCCTTCCGAATCCTCTAAATCCTGGTCATCTCCATAAGCCAGTAGATCCTTCGAAGCTCTCAAAATCTTTGAAAGCGGAAGGATCGATTTCAATTCAATTGAGGTACTCTTGCCACTCAAATGCCACTCAGAAACGTGTCTACCTTGGCTGGTAGCTTCGCACTGAAAACGCAAGTGAATCTTAAAGAGGCAAACAACATCATCACGTGCCGCTAAGAATTCCAAAAACTCCTCTTCTTTCTATGTGAATATGATGGTAGCATCATAAGCTAAAATAATGCAAAGGATTACCGGAAATATACTCAGAAGTCGATAGCCATAACACTCGGTGCCACTCAAAATTGCTTTGCGTGGAACATAACCGACGACGAGCAATGATGAGTGCCGGCAGACAGAGGTTGAAGAAAAGTGGTGTTCACTTGAAACAAGAACCAATGGTACAGTGATTCTACGAATACCTACTCCATCCACTTGGTCGCCGTCATGTTCACACTCTTCAACGTAACCCTCAATGCATCACGTAACAATGATTTGATTTTGACAGTCAATTTTTGGGGAATTAATGAAACAGAGAAACCACCGTTTACACTGAAATCGAACCACTCAATAATAGCTTCAGCAGTGATTTCCGATGGATTAATTGGACCAGTTCTAGCTAAGTGGCTAGCTGGTGCAATCAGGTACGTCGTTAGCCAGTATGCCTCATTCGTTTGTATAAATAGCAAAATATTTCTGTGAGTTCTTCATTCTATTAAGTTTCCCATCAACGGATCGAAGTAGAATTCTTAGAAATGGTAAGGCGGTCAAAGGTGGTGAAAATTCTTAGGTACGAGTAATTTGTGGTTCTATTTCTAGAAACTCTTTGTTGTAGCTTTGGCTACCTTGGTGGTGGCCGTGACAGCTGCCGTTTTACCAGAAAGTGAATATCTTCCCCCAGCTGAGGTATCAGCTGAAGTCAGTCAGGATGAGACTCCTGCCGCAGATGAAGGATACCGATATAGGACCGTTCGCCGCTTGAAGTACCGTCACCGACGTGAAGCACCCGAACTTCCAGCTCCTGAATATTTACCTCCAGTAGAGGAAGAGGAACAACCTGAAGCCGCTCCATTGTCAGCCGATGGATACCGATACAGGACCGTACGTCGCTTGAAATACCGTCACCGTCGTGAGGCCTCGGAACTACCAGCCCCTGAATATCTGCCTCCGGTCGAGGAAGAAGAGCAACCTGAAGCTGCTCCACTTTCCGCTGATGGATACCGATACAGGACCGTTCGTCGTCTGAAATATCGTCATCGTCGTGATCTCTCCACCGAATACCTGGCTCCAATTGAGGACAACGCTTTACCATCGGTTGAGTACCTTCCACCAAGTGAAACCGTTTTAGCTGATGATGGATACAGGTACAGGACTCTACGCAAGTTGAGATTAAGGCACAGGCGTCGTCGTGAGGCCGGAGAGGTTCCATCAGAAGAATATTTGCCACCAGCGGAGGAGGTCGAAGCTCCCGTTGAAGATGTGCCCGAGGAAGGTTATCGTTATAAAACGGTCAAACGCTTGAAATACAAAAAGTATAAGCTACGTAAACGCCGTGAAGTGGAAGTCAATGAATACCTGCCACCAGCTGAAGAGGAAGTCGCTGAAGAGCCTGAACAAACTAGGTTGGCAGAAGATGGTTATCAGTACAAGACCATTAGGCGATTGAAGTACAAACATTAAGGTGGTAGGGTATAAGGATTTAAGAACAGAATTTATGGCGAAATATATACTTTTTTAAGAAGTGCAAATCATTCTAAGAGAGTTTCATTAGAGTTTGTATATTAAAAGCCTATCCATAGGCATCTTGTCAAGGTTTTCTTGTAAGTTTCGTTAAAAAGCGGACAATGGCAGGAAGACTTGAGTGCCTTTCCATAAATATTTAGAGTGGGCTTAGGCATGTTTCACACATATCCGGCATCGGATATACGGCAAGCGACAAGCCATAGTCATGTAATTGAAGGTTTTTGAAAATTAACACACATTTTTCAAGTCTGGATCCAAAAATTGGAATTCATCGACGACAATGAGGCTAACATAGTTGACATACGACCAAGATTTTCAATCTCAGCACAGCTTCAGTTATAAAAGAAGGAAATCTGTTTTGTTGCTTTTCTTTAAATTCTGGGTTGAAATAGACATCTATCTCCAACTAGAGCCAGACGGATCACATCCATGCTCAATGGAAAAATAATTAAGACCATACAAGGTTGTCCCTTACCTCTTTTCTCATCCTCATGTGGCAAAATTATTGAGTTCTCACAATTTCCTGAAATCCTCAGATAAATAATGAACGTTCGAACAAGATGTTGTCCATGTAAAACTTCAACCACTGACTGCTCCGAATGTTAGCCTGTTAGTCTATCATGGATGCCATCTATTCTAGTTTCAAACAATGGAGCACGAGAATTGAAAACTCCTCCGTAGTTGTTCCACCCAAGGAGGACTGAAGGTATAATTGTGATTGTGGTGATTGATTCGATTTGTTGGAAACGAATTAGCTAATTCTCTGGGATGGAACATCAACAACTTCTACGGTGTCTGCAAAATGCACTTCAAAAGCCATGTTGAAATCCAGTCCTTATCTAAAACCGTCGAAGTTTGGCAAACAAAGCAGATCAAGTCTGCACACCTCCGTAGCGACTGAAGTATCAGTTCCCATTGAATTTTGGAAAAGCATTTACACCGAATCTATATCTCTTATCAGATTCATTCTGCAGACTCCGGATACAGAGTGACGAAATATAAAAGTCTGACATTCGACAGTGAAGTTGTTCTCTTGAAAAATCTCAATGCCATCCATCCTGAGAAAACTCTTGACAGCCTGACAGCCTCTGAAGTCAAAAACTGATCTATGTATTGTACTTGTCATCAGAGGTTAGCACAATCGACTTCTTAAAGAATTTGTAGTATTAGATCGCGGGCGTCCATCTTCACGAGAAGAGAGGATGTCTTTAGTAGCGTAGTCGAAAAGCACAGCCTGCACGACACCACATCCGACAACGGATTCAGGCTAGTCGACTTTGCGGCGGGACGAAACGTTGTCGTAGCTAGTGCGCGGTTCCCGCGTCTTGATATTCACAAGGGAACATGGCTTTCTTTTGATCGAAAAACCGTCAACCAAATCGATCACATTGCGATCGACGCAAGGCACTCTTCCAGTATTCTGGGTGTCCGGACTTTCCGAGGATCTAACGTGGACTCGGATCACTACCTAGTTGTAGCCAAGGTACGGATGCGGATATCCAGAACAGAACGAAATCAACGAAATACTGTGAGGAAGATTGACGTCGAACGGCTACAATCGCAAGAGACCGCCAGAACCTTTGCCGATCGAGTTTCCCTCAATCTCAATCTGAGTCCTATGGCGCCAGCAGCAAACGCAGAAGACCAGTGGCAGCGTTGCCAGAAAGCTATTGTCACTGTTGTGATATGCCGCCTCTGATGTACTGGGTTTCTCTCGGCCACCACAAAGAAACCCCTGGTTTGATGACGAATGCCGGCAAGTACATGCAGCAAAACAAGAAGCGTACAAAGCGGCGCTGCATAAAAGGACCAGAGCTGCTCACGAGCTCTACGAGCAGAGGAGAAAAGAGGAACATCGACTTCTCAGAAAGAAGAAAAAAGGAGCATGAGAAGCGCTCGATCGAGGAGATTGAAAGACTTTATTACAAGAATGATATTCGAAAATTCTACCAGAAGGTAAAAAGAACAGTGACGGTAATAGCCAAGATTCACGTCAACCCGATCAGAATGAAGTGAGGATAGTGATATCTAAACTTAAATCCATCAAAACTGCTGGAGCCGACAGCCTTGCCGCCGAACTTTTTAAGGCAGGAGGTGATGAGCTAGTAAGGAGCATGCACCAGTTCATCTGTAAAATCTGGTCGAAGAATGCAAGCCCGACGAATGGAACCTCAGCATCGTTTGCCCGATCCTGAAGAAAGGAGACCCTCTGAACTGCGCCAACTACAGAGGTATAAGTCTTCTCAACATCGCATATAAGATCCTGTCTGCCGTATTATGTGTACGTCTTAAACCGATCGTCAACAACCTGATAGGTGAGGTTTCAGGCCCGGTAAGTCCACCATTGACCAAATGATCACACTACGGCAGATCTTGGAAAAAACCCATGAATATGAAATCGATACGCACCACCTTTTCATCTATTTGAAAGTTGCCTATGATAGCATGTATAGAGACGAGTTATATAGAGCCATATCGAGTCTTGGCATCCCTGCCAAACTTATCCGTTTATGCAGGATGACGATGGAGAACTCTCGCTGCTCCATCAAAGTCGGAAAGAACATCACCGAACCGTTCAATGTCAGGAAAGGTCTTAGACAAGGTGACGCGCTATCATGTGATCTCTTTAACATTATACTTGAAAGAATTGTACGAAACTCACAAGCCAACACCGGAGGTACTATATTGTACAAGTCTGTACAACTACTCGCTTACGCCGACGACATTGACTGAATCGAATATGAAAGAATTTGAGGAAATCGTTGTTGGAGTTCCACAAGGAAGTGTTCTTGGTCCGGTCTTGTTATTATTCTACACTCCAGACATATATGTAGTATCTCAAGAAGAAGGCACCGTTGTAGCCACGTTCGTGAACAATACCGCTATACTGGCAACGGAAAGTTCAGTCGAGTCAGTAACTGTAAAGCTCCAACGAGCCTTGGATAAAATTTGCAAATGGATAAAAATTTGGCGCATTGCTCTTAACGAGACCAAATCAACGCTAGTTGACTTTACTTACAGAAAAAAAAAAAAAAAAAAATTGCCACTAGGTATGAAACTTAAATGAAAGCACCCAGCTGAAGAAACAAACGCTTTTCACAGCCGCCCATTTCGGGCCAGACGCTGCGGAGGTAATCATAGCTTGATGCTTATTTAAAGGTTACATCTTGTCGATATTGGATCCAGGTATTTGTGTCGCTTTTATTAGATAAACACAGGACCAATCTGCAAGTTCCTCCTCACCTATAAAATATCCGCTGTTTCTTCGGGACTGTTTGTTGATAAATATGTACATACAGTTCCCACCATCCACAATCCGTGGATCTGTTTGGGAGCCTGCAGCTTAGCTTTCACAGAATTCCCAATATTTCGCGACTAGGAAGGCAGAAGAAGATGTTACTCTTTCGAATAACTGACTTGAGAATCACCTTCGGACTCGCTACTGGGCTGCGCTCATTCAAACAAAAACCTTTTCTTTTCTTTTTTTTTTATAATCTGCGATCGCCAAAGGGGCTTTCAATACCATCATATATATTTTTTCAGGGCACGGGCGTTTAGGAAAATGGGGAAGAGGAACAGAGAAGCCTGTGCATGTTGGCTTTAAATGTTTGAAGGTTGTAGTGATGGGGTAATACAGAGCTTGGTAGATCATTCCACATTCGTGTCATTCGGCTTATAAACGGATCCCTATATTTGACAGTACAACCGAAGTTGGGCTTAAGAGTGAACTGATGTGCATTCAAAGCATCACGCGTATTGACTCCCTGCGGAAGGGGAGGAATGCAACTGGCTATTTCGTTGGAGCATTTTTAATAAAAAAACAGCGATAAAATAGGGAAAGACACGAGACATTTCTCCGATGTTCAAGTGAATGTATGGAATTCACAATGTCTCTGTCACCTATAAGTTTTAAACGCAATTCTGTACCCTGCCTAGAATGTGCAGAACGGCCTTGAGTGCACCAGACCAGATATGGGCGTTACATTTCAGCTTAGGGCGGATGAATGCCTTACAAATTGAGGCCAGATCAGACGGTGTAAAATATTTCTTGCACCGTTTAAGGAATCCTAGACATTTTGCAGCGTTTTTGTCGACCTCTACTATGTGATCGTTCCATCGAAGATGACCGAGAATAGTCTTTCGGTTTCAGCGATTCAAGCACCATTCATGGATAATGGTTGAGGGTTATGGTTTCGCTTGAGAGACAGAAGACAGCATTGTGTTTTGGAAGCATTAAATTCAACTCTGTTGGTTGAACCCCATTTGATTATGCTGTCCAGGTCGGAATTTAACATACGTTGCTGCTCCTCTTCTAAGTCCGCAGAGGAAGTACGTGAGTTAGGGAACAAATATGAAAAACTGAGGGTATTATCATCTACGAAGGAATGGATTGGATTAGAAGTTGCAGATCATTTATAAAAATAGGAAAGAGAGTCGGAGATAAAACAGAGCCTTGGGGAACACCAGCATTTATTTCGTGGATTGCAGACTTGAAGCCGTCCAAGATAAACTTGTATTGAACGCCCCGAAATGTAATTTCGAATTCATTGAAGAAGAGACTCATCGACGCCATATGCACGCATTTTCGACAAAAAAGCCTGTTGCCAAACTCTGTCAAATGCTTTTGAAATATCAAGCACAACCATTTTAGTTTTATTTATCAGTGTTTCCAAAAGCTTGGAAAGAAGGGAGATAAGTGCAATGGGTCGGTAATTGGACAAGGAGGAAGATTCATGGTGAAACCTCCGAATCTTTGTATGTGCTTGACAATTGCGACTGGATTTTGCAAGAGGATAACGATCCAAAGCATCGGAATCACTTCTGATTGCATTGGAAACTATAAAATGGTGTAACAACGTTATATTAACCGTCGCATGGTTACTAACGAAGCAAAAGCTTAGAGAGAAGAAAATATCTACAACAGGATACTTACATGGGTTTGTAAGGAGACTTAGAAACGCGCTAAGTACAGAATACTCGTATACCAAAAAAATTGAGTCAAAGTTGTACCAAAAAACACAATAATCTGAGACACGTTTCTCCAGAACACGCTGTATAACATCATGAATATAATTTTCCAAATGCAGGGTGTTACAAGACTTTAAAAATTGCTTTAATATGAATTTCCAGGCTGTGTGTGAGATGAAACTTTTCACATTTACAGCATGGCGCATAGTCCATGAATATATAAGTACTCGTGAATAGATTTTCGAAATACAAACTATTAACAATAACACCTTTGTGTCTCCTTTAAATAAAATTTGTATGTGTGCTTTTGAGACAATTTCCAGGACCATTATCTAGAAAGATAAAACTTTGTGCGCGTACAGCTAACATAGTATCAGGCTCTGAAACAGACAGAGACTTTGTAGGATATGTTTCGAGGAAGACGAAATATATGAGGGGGAAACTTCCACTCTAATCAGGAAGATCACCTTAGGTAGTTCCATCAAATGGCATGAAGCAATGATGGTGCTCAGTAGTCGATATTCTGCGACTGCAAAAAGCACTAACAGATTTGGGAAGAATGTAATATCTGGGGTAAATCGCTAAGTACTATGCAATGAACCAAAAAACATTTTACAATCTTCTGCTACGAGAAAAGATAATAGTTGCCCCCAAATTGTGTCACCCGATACGATATACGAGTAGGTACCTACATATTTTACAATCAAAGTTTTCATTAAACTAGCACTACTCCTTGCGACCTTTGCTTGTATCCGCCATGAGCGCCAAACGGATTTCTCAGCATCCTACGTGTCCGTGCTCAAAGAAGGGACTAAGTTCCACTGTCTACATAAAACTTTAAAATTTACACACGTAGTACGAGTAGATAGTAGATTTTGAAGTTGAAATACACACGGATTAATTGGCATACCTGACGTTTCAAATGAATATCCTCGCACAGTTCGTTCTTTGATTAAATCGAATTTCTGCGGCAAAACTATATCCTCGATGTCAATTTCCCTTAGGTCCTCATCGCTGTCTTCATACTCATCACCCGTAATTGAACTACCTCGTTGTACAAACTCGCAGCATTTGTCTTTGTCCTGGCTTTTTTCATCATCTCCTTCGTTACCCTTGTCATCGTCCTCGTCATCGTCATCGATCGGAATGCAAGGATCATTGAGAATTCTCTTATATGCATGAAAATTCATTTCAATATTGCACCTTCCGATAATTTTATCCTCTTGCATCCTTGCTGCAATAGCAAAAAACATAAACTTATACACAACGAACAAACAATTGAATATTTTGGAATGGTGTCAGGAGAAAAAATCAATTGGAGCTGTATCTCCAACTGTGTGTGCCTTATTAATAATTACATATTTTTTCCATGAGGAATTCTTTGGCAGGATCCAATGGCAAATCATCCGGTTTGTATTTAAATCGATAGAACGGCACATCCTCAATATTCCTCTTGACATGTGGAATTGATTTTTTCCTTTGAATTTTTTGTCCTTTCTTCATGTTATTCGCTGGGGTACTTTATTCGTTGTTTGATCGTCCAGTGGTTTTATTCGTGTCCCCAGAACTTTTCCGAACAACAAATCCGTATTTTTTTCAATTGCAATTCAAAAAAAGTTCGTTCCGCTTAATTTTTTTTAACTTTTTTCTCGATGCTATTGTGATTTGTCTCTGAATTGTGAGAACATACCGACAAGTGTAAAGTTTGTTGACAGAAAATTAAAAACAAACTTGAGTTGGTTGACAGGTGCACGAGCCTCTTATTGTTGCAGGACACTATGGTGCGTTGCAATAGCAACATGATTTTTGTTTGTGTTACCATAGGAGAATGCATTTAAATTTCAAGGTAAATTTCAATATAAAAATAATTGACAGACTTCGAGTTTCCATAGATACAGTCACTTAAGAAACAATAATAGGTTCGTTCGAGTTTCCATATGCAAACGCAGTATTTACATTTGAAGACATCTGCAAACTGTACGCGTTCTTTTTGTTCAAATGAGTTATAGTTGATAGGTTTGACAGCAAAATGGATATCAAATCAAAAGAAAAAAAAATTTGGTATCATCAGCGTACAGAGAGAGGGAATATATCCCCCTCGACATCGTTTATGGTTAGAATGAAGAGAAGGGGACCTAGATGGCTGCCGTGCGGAACACCAGAGGTGGCCAAGAAGCGAGTCGATAAGATGGATCTGAAGCGAACTCTGTAAGAACGGTTTTCCAGGTAAGAAGATATCCATTTTAACAATATGGGTTCGAAACCGAGGGCAGACAATTTGAAGAGGATTAAGTTATGAGATATCTTATCAAAAGCCTTACGAAAATCAGTTGCAATAACGTCGACTTCTTTGCCATTCTCTAAGGCAGACAGGGCGAAGGACACGAATTCGACTAAGTTAGTGGTAGTTGATCTACTTTTCAGAAAGCCGTGTTGGGTTGGAGAGATAAGAGCCTTGCACTGAAAGCTTAAGGCTTCGTATAGAATACATTCGAAAAGTTTGGGTAGATGAGAACGTTTAGCAATGGGGCGATAGTTTGTTACTTCGTTCTTTGATCCCTTTTTTTGTATGGGGGTTATGAAAGAGGTCTTCCAAATCTGAGGGAATTCTCCTAGTGATAGAGACAAACGGAAGAGGTGAGAGAGGGGGAGGGAGAGAATGGAAGAGCATTTTTTAAGAAAAATGGCAGGGAGACCATCTGGGCCGGGTGAGAATTCATCATTAAGATTTTGTAGTTTATTTTCAATTACAGCAGGATCAAAAGGCAGGGACAGAAAGGGGCCAACGGAGAAATTAAGAAGGTGGGTCTGGTTCAGAAGAGTTGTCATCGAAGGATTGTTTAAAATAGGTGGCAAAAAAGTTGGCAATGGTTTGCGGATTACTTGAGGATATTGTGTTGTTTCTCTTGTTACGTAAGGCGCGAAGTTTGCGATTATACCAAGGGAGGAATGAAGATGAAGTTTTATGACGAGAAAACATTTCTCTGTAAAAAATTGTAACGGCTTCGTTTAAGGATAAGTTAGCAAACTCAAAGGAACATCTACTCAGATAGGCATTTATTTTGCGGAAATTAGCTTTATGAAAGTCGTAAGAAGTGCGAAATGCAGGAGGTGTAGATTGAGGAAAAGTGAAAGAAGAAGGGGAGGATGAAAGTTATCAATAGTCGACAGAGTTAGGGGACAAAGTGAGACTGAGTAGTTAATGGGATCAGTTGTTGCGTTTAATGCAATTAGCTTAAACACCAAGCTACGACTGTTCCGTTCAAACGTTGAATCCGTGCTGCTATATGGATGTGGTAACTGGAGAGTGAAGCTGCAAACGTTTGTCTATAGGTGTCTACGCTACATCTTAAGGATATTCTGGCCAAACCGTATCTCTAAAGAACAGCTTTATCAGAGAACGGGCCATGAACCTATAGGCACAACCATACGACGACGAAAGTGGCAGTGGATCGGTCACACTCTCCGAAAGGGTGACAGTTCCATAGCTAACCAAGCGATGCAATGGAACCCGCTTACCCAGGATGGCAGGATAGGCGGCTGTCCTAGGAGTACGTGGCGCAGAACAGTTGAGAAGGAAACACGACAACTGGGAAAGAGTTGGGGAGAGCTGAGGAACATTTCCAGATATCGCACACGATGGCGCGTAGGCGTTGTATAGGCCCTAGGATCCACAAGGGGATACAGGACATAAGTAAGTAAAGTGTTATATATCTTCTTCTGCGTGTGTGTTACCGTGTTTACATCTTCCAAGGATAACTGCAGGAATCGTCTTTCAGAAGTCCCAGGTTGTGACTTAGATGATATCCTAACCTGTAATCTGTATCGAACTTCTCTTTTAGTAGAGCCTACCCGACATTCAAAATGCCTTTTTGACTTATCTAAGGTACACTTCTCCATGTTTGATCACTTTTTCCGGTGTTTATTAGCAGTCTATTTCTCAGTCATGTCTCTCAGCGTTCCTGTGACCAAATCAGCAAATGTCTCACTATGTAGAAATTCAATGGCTGACCCCAGCATTGTTATTTCCCTAGATCCTGCGTGTGCATTCACTCAAACTAGTATCATTGCATTTTGAGTTCCACATTCACTGAGTATCTGGACTTATTTCATCGTCAGTGATGTATTTCTTCTTTCCGACCAATGCACGGAGGAGACAAGGTGAATAAAAATAATTCGATTCAACAAACAGTGTCCAGAAACTCTGGTTCAGAGAACAGATTTGAAGACTGTTGGATGAGTGCCAAGTTCTGGATTTTAAGCACAAACGCTCGTTATTTGGTCGACTACTGCGATGTTCGTCTAGACAACAACTCAAACGGCCTCGTTTCAAATCTGCCATCCAATATTTTACTGTTGTAAGCGAAGGAGCAGACTCCCCCAGAGTAGAATCTAGCTCCGCTTTTTGGTTGGACTGAGGCCTTCCAAATGAAAGTATTGTATCACATGACGATGACCAATTTGTTCCATGTTTACAAATTCACTGAGAGCCTCAACTATTGATGGCTGCCGAACAAATAAGGTCCGTACATTCTACCATAGTCATTCTTTTCAAACAACAACCTCCATGTATGCGTCAGGTAGGGTACTTTTGGGACTACTCTCGTATTTGGTCCTATGTGTGAGAACTGTATGATCCTCAGTAAATACTGATCGCTTTATAGGTGGTGAAGGGAAGAAAATGCTTCCTTCATCTTTCCAAAATTCCTCTAAATTCAAATTCGAAATTTTTGATCTGTTTACGTCCATAAAATTGAATAGAATTAGGAACGGTTTTTATTAAAATTAGCAAAACATTCTATATTTACAAATACTTGACCTTTACCAAGATATGGATGTATCCTTGAATACATTTCATTGGACAGCAACGCTCAACCTAAGAGGCTTATTCAACTGGAAGCTTAGGACCGATGAGGAGGAAAGGAAAGTATCTCAGCCACTCCGAGTTATATCCGATTACATCCTATCTAGTCTCCATATCGAACTAATACAAGCAAATGCAGAAGAGCATTCAAGCGATAAACTTAACTTGGCATTAATTATTCTCTTCATTTCCATTTCAGATAGTAAAATGGGAAAAGTGCAGTAAAATTGAATTTGTTCATTCGACTACCAATTGGTCCTTCGAGCACCATACACTAACATAAAACTCTTTTCCTTAACTGCACACATGAAAACTAACCAAGTTTCCCTTAAAAGATGGTTGTAATTGCTTTACTCACATTACCCTGATGTTCGAGAAGTGAAAATAAAATATAAGACAAAATCCTTTCTGAAGCATCCTTACAAAAACACACAAACCTTCCATCCAACAAGTTGTTGAACGTCACTTAATTGGTATTGGAAAATGCATATGAGTTCATTCGGTATAATGGAAAATCCCTTGATGAACATCGAAGGAGTACCTCTACTATCCCTGTTGCTTTGATGGAAAAACGAACATTACCAAGGATGATTATAATCCCCGCACATACATTCACATGATATAAAGAAGTAGAGGGTGGTGTACTGGCATACGACTACGGGTACTTCTAGATGCATACGATCCTCTTGGAAACTTTAATTAAATGTACGTTTAGACAGGTAAATTAAATTGTAAATGCAAATGGAAAAGTATTTGCTAATGTTGTTCTTTATTGTTTGTCATTTGAGGGGGACCGGAATGGGGGCTTATATAAACCCCAGCCATACGTATACGATGGCAGGGGGTTCGAGTGGTTCTGTTCAGACTTTTATCTTATTTGTTCTCGAGGGTGGTAACACAGATTCTGATGATTTGTATTCAAGTCTTGAGCTAATTTAATTGGATTGCGCTTAAACTTTTGCTTGATACCTACACTCTGGTGGATTAGTGATGTACAGAAAAGTGAGTCAAGTTTTGTGTTTGAAGTAAGGGGATTCGAATGTCATTGTTTGGAAAGAGTTTGTAAATATTTAAAAAGGTTTCCCTAGCTTTGTTATGGGATGTTGTTGTGTCATTTTAAGTCATATACTCGTATATGTCGGATTTTATTTCGTTTTTCAAGAAGAAGTTAAGAATTTACTCGAAGTTAGAAGCAAATCAAAATTATTTTATTGTAAGTTTTCCTTCCTTGTTTTTCAATGCAGGAGGAGTACTCGTATATGTACGTAGGTAAGTAGTCGTGTACCTATCTTGGTAATAGCTGATCCAACAGTTGGTTTTGAGATAAATTAAGGCAAATTCAGATGCATGTTGTCAACAAACATAGAAGGAAAAACGTTAGTCTCTAACTTAGAAGTGGAGATCATATAATATACATCACCGCTCAGAAATTGTATCCTAGACGTCCGAAAAAGACGTGGAGCTGACATCGGACAAGAACCTGATCAGGATCTTATGTTTGCTTTTATATGACTTCGCACTGCATCCATCAACAGAAACTGCTAAAACTTGCCCAACATTATCAATTTCAATACTGACAGGCTCAAGGATCCCCAAGTGTGCCAACAATTCAGAGACCATCTTGCCTTTGAAGCAGAAACATTGCATACACCTATGTCGGTAAAAGGCAGAAAAGTCACCGCATATATGGCTATCGGTAGACACCTGGAGATGGATCTATGATCATACAGCAATCAAGGCTGGGATTGCAGCGGACTTAGCAGTAGAGAAAACCGAGCTAGAAGCAAAATATCGCGTGAAAAAGAAGGAAGTGCAGCGTAGTGTGAGGCGTGACAAACGTCAGTATATCGACTCACTTGTCTCAAGGACTGAAGTCTATAACATCACTAAGGAACTCATTGGTGGTCGGAACTCCAAACAATATCCAGTGAAGAGTTTAAATGGTAACCTTCTGATTTCGAATGAGAATCAGCTCACTAGATAGAAAGAGTCCTTAACCACTTAGACGATGGTGATATGATCTCGAACTCTAATGTGTCTTCCGAAGCAACAAATTCCAAAATTCGCATCGAAAAAACAACAGCAATCGAGTTCCTCAATCGAGCTATTTCAAGTGGCGCCAAATAGCAAATTGCTACAAATATACGGATAGCATAGGAAAACAAGCAATTTCCGCGGGAGTGGAAAAGCAGGATGATGCAATCATTAAACTTCAGAAAAAGGGAAATCTGATAGATTGAGTGAAAACTGAAGAGGTATACGAGTTCTCCCGGCCATTTGACATTTAGATTCAACTCTCGACGTCGAACAGGCAGACCTTCGCCGTGGATCCTCGTGCATCTACAACATCAAAACTGCTGTTTATTGGCATCGAGAAGGCTTTCGACTGCTTGAATCGAGATGCTATCTGGTTGACCTTGCACGGGAGAGGCATCCCAGAAAAACTTATAGCAATAATCAAGGCTACATACGAGGGTAGTAAGTGTCACGTCTTACACAAAGGTAAGGTGTCGGAGGAAACTGAAGTCCAAAATGGAGTACGTCAGGGGTCCATACTACCACCGCTATTATTCTTGGTGGTCATCAGCGATGGTAACCATGGAATTCGATGGACTATGCCAATTTACCTTAAACACCACGATTACTCTGACGATGTTTGCCTGCTTTCACATAGGATAATGGACCTTCATCTGATGGCCCAAAATCTACAAGCTGAGGCAATCAAAGTGGGGCTTAAAATAAACACTGCTAAAACTAAAGTCCTGAGTACTTCTAAAACCCGTGCTCAACTCAACATTCCCAGACAGGAAGTCGAGCAAATAAACAGCTTTCTATATCTAGGAAGTGTGGTCTCGGCTAACTGCGGTGCCGCCAAACTTGATGTATGCAGCAGAACCGGGAAGAAGCTGCATTCGGAATGCTATTCAAAGTCTGGAAAAATAATGTCCTCAGCACAAGAATGAAGCTGCGATTATTCCGCTCCAACGTAGAATCAGTACTGCTATATGGGTGCAGTACTTTGAAAGTGGATACCACTAATACAAGCAAGCTGCAGACCTTCGTAAATAGAAGCCTAAGAATCTTCTTAGCAATTGTGTGGTCCAATCGTATCTCCAACTTTATTAGAGAACAGGTCAAGAACCTATAGACATTACTATACAAAGGAGAAATATGCCATATAGTGGAATTTGCTCATCCAGTCAGAACTGTAGGACGCCCTAGTCAAACGTGGCGCAGAACAGTTGAGGAGGAATCAAGCGCGTTTTAGAACTTCCAACAAGATAGCGCGCAAGTGTTGTTGGCGCCCTATGTTCCGCGAGGGGTGAAAGGATTAAGTAAGTAAGTATATCAGAGCAAACATGAATGCAAATGCTGAATTTTGATAACAACTGACCCTGGGAACCCTCAGCTATTTCAGTTTGAGAAAGTAACTTTCGAGAACAAAATTCACCAACGGGTATTTGGCACTGTGTCGGAGGAACACCAATCGTTGAGAAGATATAACTGCGATCTCTATGATGAGCTATAATAAGACTGCTATTTTAAGAAGTATCATTCTCCATTTCAGCAGATCTTATAAAGTCAAGAGCTATAAGTCCAACTCCTGATGAGTCACAGTACAAAAGTTTAACAAAAATCTAGTGTTTTCTAGATTTCTCTTGGCGCATGTGTATAGATTTTCCTAAGCCGAGAAATGAACTAATCAATGCTACTAGTCGTAAAGTTATAGTCACAATATTTTAGTAATTTTATGTTAATAATATGATGAAACAAGGATTGAGGTCACTGTTATTGATGTGGCTAAAGCGTCAGCTTTTTTGATTCCAGGTATACCTGTCAGACATTACAACTTACTCTGCCAGTAAAATCACTAAAAACCGTTTCGATACACAGCTTATCTGATTCCGTTCTCTATGGAAAGATGTAGTGGAAGTATTTATTGTATCCAGGATTTGCTGAATATTCTACGGCATTAATAGAGAATGATGATGTCCTATGATTACCTAGTCTAAATACGGTTTGTAGAAGTCTGCTGTGGGTCCAGAACGTTACCCAAATATTTAACATTGCCTGGGGGGTGATACTCGTATTGCAGCTTTGTTCACGACATAATACCTGTTCCCTTCATAAAGTCCCGACAACACACAGTTTAGATTGTATTCTATTACTGATGACAATATATTCATCATCAGCGAGCCTATTAGTACGGTATTCTTCCTTATTGAGCCTACTCATCTTTAAATACGATAAGACTAATAAGCTGCACTAGGTAGTTAATACCTAAACAAGTCTCTGTTATTAGAATGCTGTTAAACATCCACAATGATTAATTTCACTGGTGTGCAGTCGATGATAGAGCAAATTCAATTTTGCTAAGGGTAAGGTTGCTTTAATGTTCAAGAAGATACCAATGGCAATTGTATATTACATGCTCAACTAACCAATCGTCGACATGCCTTACTAGTTCACATGTCCACTAATTTTTTGAGGAAGAACAAGGACAATCTTGGTGTTTTAGAAGTAAACACTGTCATGTCCCTCTTCAAGGAATGGAAGAGAATAATGCTACCGCAAAGCGAGCACTGTAAATACTATACGAATATTTTTTTTGCAGGACAAGGTATCGCAAGAATAGCATCTGACCCTTGCAATTATCCTCTCTATTGTCACAATATTCACTATCTCCCATTGTATGCCGGTGCAGATTTTCATTAAACTCTTTAGGAGCGTTAAATCCTCGAAAATGGACTTCCATTCTCCTAACAGTTTCAGTGTTTCCTCTTTCGTGTTTGTAAGGTCCCGGTAGGTTTTCTAAGAAAATCAATATTAGCAGCTCTCTACCACACCAAAATGTTGTTCCCTCTCTAAGTCGAGTCGAGATTCCACTGGAGGACGAGTCGCCTACACCAGCTCGACAAATTCCTAGGATAGCTACAGAAGAAATTCTAGTGGCTTGCAACAGGTTTGGGAATAAAAAATCCCCTGGACCGGATGGGATCCCAAATGTAGCCTTGAAAGTGGCGATTAAAACAAGAATGGACTTGTTTGTGGACGTTTACAATGCCTGTCTGAGTGAGGGAGTCTTTCCTGATCAATGGAAGAAGCAGAGGCTCGTGCTACTGCCCAAGGGAGGTAAACCCGCAGGAGATCCATCAGCCTACCGCCCGCTCTGTATGTTGGACACGGCAGGGAAAGTGTTGGAGCGAATCACCGGTAACAGGCTGGAAGCTGCGATTAAAGAAGGAGGTGGACTATCAGCACATCAGTACGGATTTCGAAAGGCACGCTCGACTGTTGATGCTATTAAGGTATTGGTTGACACAGTGAAAAGGGCCATAGAAGGAAGACGATGGAGAAGAGGTGCAAAACAGTACTCTTGCGTCATAACACTGGACGTTAAGAACGCGTTCAATACAACGAGCTGGAAACAAATCTTTCGAGCACTTTGAAGTATGCGCATACCAACTAGCATCAGGGATATTTTAAAAAACTATTTCCAGCAACGAGTGCTGTTCTATGAAACAAAGGATGATGTGAAAGAATACGCAGTGACTGGAGCCCCTTAGGGCTCGGTCTTGGGACCAACATTATGGAACCTAATGTACGATCGAGTCTTTCGTCTTGAAATACCAGCCGAAGCAAAAATCGAGGGTTTTGCGGACGACATCGCTATAGTTGTAACTGCAAAACAACTGGAAGAAGTTGTTCAAATTAGCAACGAAACCATATCAATTGTCCTTACGGTGGTTAACATCAGTCGGCCTCATGCTAGCAAAACACAAATTAGAGGCGGTACTTATTACCAGTAGAAAGCAACTGGAAACTATCACGCTCACAGTAAGTGGGTATGAGGTAGTTTCGAAACCAGCTATCAAGTATCTTGGCGTTATGATTGACTCAAGACTTTCTATTAAAAACCATCTGGAGTAAGCAACAAATCCTTGCGTGTGGGTGCCGACATTGCGCGGATTATGCCGAATATAGGAGGGCCAAGATTCAGCCGAAGACTACTCTTAGCTAAAGTAGTCACATCCGTAGTCCTATACGGATCACCAGTTTGGGCCGGAGCTATGAAAGTGACTTCATGCTAAAGAAGAATCATAGCAGTAAACCGACTATGTGCACTAAGAGTGAGTAGCGCTTTTCGCACAACCTCGGACCACGCAGCCTACGTTATCACAGGAATGTTCCCAATTGATATATTGGCGGAAGAACTGCAGAACAAGTTTTCAGAGTACATGAGGGGCGACTAACTCACAGGGAACCGGACACTATAGGAAGAAGCACAAGTTTGATAGAGTGGCAGCAACGCTGGAGTCTTTATTCCAAGGGCCGTTGGACTTACCGCCTTAACCCGACCTTAGAGGCTTGGATAAACCGCAGATATGGTGAAGTTAACTTCTATTTAACACAAATGCTTACGGGACATGGTTGTTTCCGGTCATATCTATATCAGTATAGGAACGATGACTCCCCCACTTGTCCATCGTGCAGTGATACTCCCGAAAACGTGGAGCATGTATTCTTTCACTGCCCACGTTTCCTTCTACAAAGAGAAGTAATACAAGCAGCACTGGGAGAAACACCAACTCCCGAGAATTCAGTTAATCACATGCTAGAATCTGAAAACAAGTTGAACGCAGTGAGCTCTTATGCCAAGGATATATGCCAAGAGCTAAGGAGACTAGAGTGAAAAAGAAAAGAGAGCGAAAAAAATGCAACAAAGAGAGCAACAGACTAGAAGCCCTGTGGCTTCTACGCAGACGCAAAGACACGCGAACGCGAGAGAAAAGATTCAAAGGGACTAACACGAATCCAGATGACAACTATGTCAGATACCTCTCCATACGATGAAATGCCATTAAGGCGGTACCGTAGGGATAAGGGAAGAAGGGAGAAGAGGTTAGTGGGTAAAAATCCCACACTGCTACTGAGTACGCTCAGTTTCGTCTTTTGAAGATTACCACCTCCCAGCGAAAAAAAAAAAAAAAATCTCTGAGTCGATTCTGATTATAATTTTCTCACTATCTACCTGATTAGAGTTCGCTTCTTGTGCGACCAACAAATAGCATTGGCATCGCGAACATCTTCTTCTAATGCTTTGCAGCTTGTCAAAAATCCTCCTTCATAAGAACTTATCCGACTTGATCTCATAGTGTCGCATTGTCAACATCTTAGGTTTTGGGTCTCACCAATCATTCTGCAACCAAAATAGAAGTTGTGTATCAATGATCTGATGCCATTTTCTAGTATCCTCCAGTTCACCACCATGTTAGTCAGATTTTGAACGTCAAATCGTGACATCGATGATTCTCTGACGTGTGCTAAAATTTGGCTCTCATCAAAACCATACGATTATGTCGACCTGGGAACACGCGAAGTAGTTTAAAAGTTCTGCCTCTGTGACGAAACTTCCCCAAACAGAACTATGTGCATTCGCGTCCATACCAATTATCAACCGTCTGTTTGAAATTGCAGGTCTCATCATCTCAAAGCAAGTGAGATACATTCTTATAGCAGTGCAGACTTATGAGCTACACTGTGACAACCGACTTGCGACATAGCCTTTTCATCCAAAATACACATTTGGGGTCTTGTGATCCCGAATTGACAGTGGTCGTATTGGGTGAATCTTCTATTATTGTTACCTTACTATGCACACGTACGGATAAGATCATATGATGCACAGGCGTATATTCATTTTTACAAGACTTCTGTACAATAAGTACGATACTGACTTGAAACGTTGCAGGTTGGCGTAAAGGATGTACTTTCACTTAATCATCATCATCACCATTAACAAAAGAAAAGCCAACCATTCTTCAATTTTTGGAAGTGACGACCTACCACTTTTAAATTCTTACGAAATTCTAAGTCCAAATCACTTAAGTTTTGTGATGTAGATACCTGCGAAGTAACCTGATGGAGAATGAATAAAAATGTCCAACTTGACAATCTTAATCAATCTCATCATCGACTCGTCTCACATCATTACAAAATCTTAACAAATTGCAATTAATTAAGGAAATAATAAATACCATCAACTGTCAATAGTAACTCCCATCGATGCAGCGCCGCTCTGCCATAAATTATTCACGCAAATCAATTTAATGACAATTGCTGACAATTAACAAACTCACCATGCCGACGAGCCGCTTGGGTGCACATATGCCGAACAAGTGTCATCATTCAGTCGGGCAATGTCACCCACCTCAACCTACCCCATTTATTTCCCGTGCAAGCTATTTTCTAAGATTAATTTACTAAATTAAACCGCACCACTTTGGATGCAATCTCACCCCCTCCACAGTTGTAGTGTCGTGCCTTCTCATCCCTCTTGGTCATGTAAATTTGCCATTTTGATTAATTATAAGCGATACTGGTATGTTCATTTGTCATGACAACGATTGGTCATTGTTTGTGCGTGTGGGAGTCTATTGCATCACATACCTATCCTTAGCGGACTAGAATTAAATAAACAATCGGTAATGCGTCCCCAGAGTGCGTATGGTCCGTCTGTACGCATGGTTTTACTTTTTAATGAACTTGCATCGCTGTGTCCTTTATGATGTTTGCCATGCGACCCTTGAAATTGGTCTGATTAACGCGTAATACGACGTTGTGTCGTGTGGCACGTACGGTACGATTGGATTCTGGAAGCAGGTACCACTGTCCCGGGCGCGACACGTGACTTTATAACGTAAGTCACTTGCATTTCTATGTAAAAGGGCTTCCGTTTTGCAGAGGACACGTTTGATTAATGAACTTTTGACGTTAGGGCAGAAAAACAGCAATCGTTGTCGTTGCCCTATGGTAGTAAATGAAACTCCCTCGGGGGCTGTGGATGCTTATGGATGCGGGTGCATGTCGCTACCGTAATCGTCGTCGTCATCGGTGGTAGAATTGTCCCGATTCTAGTAAACGTTATGCATGCAAAAGATTGAAAAATTAAAAAAAAAAAAAAAAGTGTACTGGCAGTTTCTGGAACGATTAATTGTTGACTTTACACCGATTCTGGAAGTGGCGATGCACGATATTTCTGGAGAAATGCACGACACGCATGTATAGATACAATTTGTGTTATTGCATTCCGGTTGTAATTTATTACTTACGATTAGTGCGTTCACTAGAAAGCTACTTGGGGAGGGAGTCAACCGATGACAGGTTTGCATATTTTACAATCATATAGAAAGACCGGATTATTGCATTCCTTTCAGATCAGAATCGGAAGTTTTGTTTTGTCTTTTTTTTATATAATCTTCCCTCAAGAGAGGAGAATCTATAATGGTGCAACAGCGCCCCGAGATACCTATTGGTTCTTTACTTAAACATAGCTTGAGACTAAAAACTTCTGGAAATATGTTGCCTGGGAGTGAATTTTAATGTCCTCTGGCATATATATACAGGGTGCGCCATCTTTTATGTCGGTATGTGAATATTGAATGATTTTTTAAAAAAACTACCGATTTCCATATATGAGGTATTTTTATATAATTTGGTCCTTTACAATTTATTTGGACTAGTTTTTGAATACAACATCAATCAAGTGGCCGCCTCTATTAACCAAAGCAAAATGTGCCCTTTTTGCTGCGTTTTCCATCACTTTTTCGAGCATCTCGGGAGGTATAGCGATGATTTCGGTACGACTGTTTGCCTTGAATTCGTCAATGGTCTGAGGCTTGCTGGTGTATACTTTGCTTTTCAAATAACCTCACAAAAAGAAGTCCGGAGGGGTTAAATCTGGGGATCTGGGTAGCCAGTCAATGTCTCCATTTTTTGACAGCACACGTCCAGGGCGTATAGTCTTGTTGAAACCAGTAACCATCCAGACCTTTTTCACACATTTGTGGACAGACATAATGAGCCAACATCCACCGATATCGATTCCCATCGACTGTTTCGCCTTCTCTGAAGAAAAATGGCCGAATGGTGGTTTTAGCGCAAACGCCGGCCCAAACAGTCACTTTTTGGTCATACAATGGTGTTTCATGGATCTCGTGCGGATTCTCTGTTCCCCAAATGTGGCAATTTTACTTATTAAAGGCTCCAGAGAGAGCGAAATGGGCCTCGTCGGTCATCAAAAATTGCTTCCAAAAATCAGGTTCAGTGTCAACCACTCGAGCGACTGGCTATATTCTTTGCACTTTATACGGAAACAAATGCAAATCATCCTTCAAAATGCGCCGCAAGGTGGTTCCACTGACGCCAAAATACTGAGCGCGGTGACTATACGACACATGTGGGTTCTCGGCAACACACTCTCTTACAGCTTCAACCAGTTCATTGGAACGTCTTGGGCGTTAATGAACGGCATGTCGACGACCTCCCACTGTCCCGTACTCAACAAAATTCAACACCTAACGACGAATAGTGTTGTCAGACAGTGCTTGTTGGCCACGATATTTCCAACGATATGCACACAACTGAACGACTATTTTCAATGTACAGTGTTACTATTTCGGCGCGTTATTTCGGTGTGAAGCGATTCATGGTTAAAATTGTACTGGATGGACGTTTCAAAAACATGTCTACGTAAGTCAATCGGTTGATAAGTGTCAAAGTTATTCAATGTTTACATACCGACATAAAAGATGGCGCACCCAGTATATATACTGGCAGGTTGACTAGTAGAATGTTCAAATGTCTCATTTCTAGGTATCATTCAATTGAGGTCTTCGGTCTGCTACCAGTCTTCGATCAGCCAACGGTTGGAGATTGGATGTTAGTGCTGGGGTCATCAATTAACTGAATAGCTTGTCTCTGTATGCTGTCATATAGGTGAAGGGAAAATTTAGGGGTCGAGCTCCATACATGTGAATAGTATCCAAGCCGAGGTCTAACTTGTGCTTTGTAAAGAAGAATAAACTGTTTGGCTATGAAGTATCTCTTTGCTCTAAACAGATAGCTCAGCTTGAATTTGCGATGTTGGAAATGTGGTCGTGACATGTTACACCAGAGTTGACTGTAACGCCTTGGGATGGTTATTAATTTGAAGCTGTTGTACAGTAGAAGAGTTCTTTCTGAAACTCACATTCAAGTCTATAAGTTCAGCTTATCTCTACTCCAAGTTTTTCTGCAGGTCTTCATTTAATGTGTTGATTTGATCGCATCTTTGAAGATTTGATGTATTCACATTTACAGTTGAATGTTGTTCCAGCAAGATGTTATTAGGATGCTATTATCTGAAAAACTAAAGATCTTGTTCTTTGTCTAATCTAGTAGGTCGTTGATACGGAGTGGGAAGAGAGTTGTTGAAAGTACAGATCCCTGTGGCACTCCAGCATTCACTGCTGACTTGATCGAATGCTTTTGAAATGTCTAGGGTAACATAGGTTCATTTGACGTGGTGATCAGTGGGTGAGGTCTGCAAGCAGCTTTTCGAAAACCCAATGGAAGAAAAAAGAATAGGAAAATGTGACTGTTTTTCTTCTTCTGTATCTAGAAATCTGTTAGAAATCTCACATCTTCTTCATTAGATCTCTGCGAATTGGTAAAATTTTGAGAAAAAAAGAAGAAAAATGATTCGTTTTTTCAATATACTTTCTAGTCGATATCCCAATTGTATTCTCCCCCAATTTAAAAAAACCCAAGCTAGGTCTGAATGCCTATAATCAAGGACATTTAAAGTCACCAAACAGCTTTTCTTATAAGTTTTTCCCATGTTTCCAACCACTTCGCGATAATCAGGAATCTTAATTGAAATACCACAGCATGCATAATAAGTAAGTTCAAATAAGTAGTTGCTGTTCTAAATACTATATTCTGGGATTTTTTGTTACATGAAATGAGAGTAATGAAAAAGTAACGAAAAGGACATACAAGCAATGATGCACGATTAAAATTGTCATCGACCGATTAAAATTATGGGAAATTTTGGATCGTAATAAGGTGACAACGACAGTATCAGTAACAGTAACAGTATCCATCTGTTACTGGGGTTACTGTTACTGTTACTGTTACTGTTACTGTTACTGTTACTGTTACTGTTACTGTTACTGTTACTGTTACTGTTACTGTTACTGTTACTGTTACTGTTACTGTTACTGTTACTGTTACTGTTACTGTTACTGTTACTGTTACTGTTACTGTTACTGTTACTGTTACTGTTACTGATACTGTTATTGTTACTGTTACTGTTACTGTTACTGTTACTGTTACTGTTACTGTTACTGTTACTGTTACTGTTACTGTTACTGTTACTGTTACTGTTACTGTTACTGTTACTGTTACTGTTACTGATACTGTTATTGTTACTGTTACTGTTACTGTTACTGTTACTGTTACTGTTACTGTTACTGTTACTGTTACTGTTACTGTTACTGTTACTGTTACTGTTACTGTTACTGTTACTGTTACTGTTACTGTTACTGTTACTGTTACTGTTACTGTTACTGTTACTGTTACTGTTACTGTTACTGTTACTGTTACTGTTACTGTTACTGTTACTGTTACTGTTACTGTTACTGTTACTGTTACTGTTACTGTTACTGTTACTGTTACTGTTACTGTTACTGTTACTGTTACTGTTACTGTTACTGTTACTGTTACTGTTACTGTTACTGTTACTGTTACTGTTACTGTTACTGTTACTGTTACTGTTACTGTTACTGTTTCTGTTACTGTTACTGTTACTGTTACTGTTACTGTTACTGTTACTCAACAGAACATTTGGTGACACCTGAATTGAATACCTTGGGCCTACTCAGTACGTAGTTTCAACAGGACAATGCCACATCGGATACAGCCAACACATCAATTATTATCAGACCGAATTATCTCCAGAAATTGCGCTGTCGAGCCACCAAATTTAACAGCCCCTGGCGTCTCTTTATGGGGATAACTAAAGAGCAGGGCATATGTCGCTCAGTTCCTTAGAATATGGAAGTCTCCTCCGCTTCAGCGCAGAATCTGAATATTTCGTTGTTTTCTTGATTTAACTTCCTCAGGTGCTCTAAAAGCTTAAATCGTTATATGAGAGAGTTTGTAACTATTGGTAGCTTGTTCAGGTTTAAGAGGGTACGGGTTTCCGATAATTGTTGGTTAAATTTCTCGTGGAGAGTTAATACTTCTTTCAGTTTAGTGAATTTGCCTAAAGAACTTGACTCATTTGGTCTCTTCTTCTTTTCATAACTTCTCCTCGGATGATGTATTCGCCCATCCCGCAGAAGGATTACTGTCTCCTCTTTCGCTGGTCTATCGGTCTTGTCGTCGCCAGTCACAGTAAAAAGGCCTGACACTCAGTAGGTATAGAATAACGTTTTTGACTTTGTTGTTGGTTTTTGAGTTTATTCAGGCATTCCCACACCATCCTGAAGTTGATTTTATATGAGCTCAACGTGTCGCTTCGAACAGTATCTACCGAGGATACACTTTCTTCGGCATACCAGACGATACTGTTTACGCAGTCCTACCGTGTTGACCTTAGCATGTACAGCGATATTAAAACTGTTCGTTTGGCTTGATGAGCATGAGATAACCGCGTAGCGCTAGCCTAATCTGTTCGAAACACCCTGTATGTGAATAAATATGTTCTTATAATGAATTTTATTTTTGCTACTTAACATTTTTTCTTAGCGGCAGCACTTGTCACATTGTCAAAAAAAAAAAATTTGTTTCGAGATATTTACACTCAAAACCGATTTCCATTAACTTCGGAGTAAAGTCAGTCACTTTGGAGGCTCCCGTATAATTTTGAAAATTTTTCAAAAATTCCACGTCCACCTTGTAGAGAATTTCAAAATCTAATATTTCGATTTTTATAATTTTTCTCGTAGAAAACGCCGTTTTCGAGATAAGCACATTAAAAAAAAATTGATTCGTTTTTTTCTTTTACCCAATATACAAGTAGTTAGTGTGCTCTGCAGTGACCTTATGCAATGCTTATACTCGTATCTACGCCAACTTTTTTGGGACTTTTTCTGAAAGGATAGAATATTTTTCGCTTTTAAAAAGCTGGCAATAGTGATGGTAAATGGCCACTTCTTCCATGATAGCATCCTCGAGTGAACTGAGTATTGCCATCGGAGCGTTCTTTGAGAAAAAAGTAATAATCTTGTTTGTCCTTGCATAATTGGGATAAATTGCGTCTGGTATAGGTACGAGTATCACCTGTATTTCCAATCCAACGAATTGATAGGAAAACATTGGTGCACGTGTCAGAGCCTTACATAACATAATAAGGCTATGCTACTCTCTGGTGCTGGCACGACTCCGGAGACCAGAACGAATCTAATCCAAAAAAGCCTCAATTGAATTAAGTGAGGTAAATACGAATCCCCAAATGGACAACTACTTTGTATTCTTACATGAAACAAGTGTTTGGGGACAAACTATTTATATATCCAAAACCAATTACAAAAGAAATCTCCTATCCGCGCGGCCCCACCACAGTACAGACAGTCAGACACGAGAACATCCTGTTGCAATCGCAATCACCAGCCCATCAATAATGAATGACATTACGTTCTCGCAATGTTATCTTTTAATTTCCCTCCCCGCTCAGTCAATTGAATATTTATGAAGTAATATCTACCAAAAACCCAGCCAAATGCAATAGATACTATGTCCACCCTTGGGAATATGTGCCAGCTTCCTTGGAACTCCTTTGTTATGCACCCCGCCAGGGGAAAGAGAGTGAGCGTCCTCTTTATAATTTTCTCAGCCAAATACCAAAACATCTCGTAATCCACGTGGGCGAGCAATGAAAAAAAAAAAAACAAAAAAAAACAAATGAGAACCCTCAACAGGATTAAATATTAATTTTTTTATTTCGAAATCTTATTTACGATTCTTGAACCACGTCCGGTGTTCTGAGAAAAAGTGAAAGTGTGATAAAAGTCCTAAGAACAGTACTAAAGGAACCAACGGACTTGAGTATCTTCTGTCCGGTGCGCGTATTATTGAATGCAAATCTCCTCTTAATGTTGTGAGTCGAGCGGATGGTTGCCTTTAATGAGTTTCCCAGAGCCCAGAGTTATTAATGAAATAAATCGCGTAACTTGCTGCAGGAGATGATGATGCTGAAAAGAAGGAAGGAAGGAGCAATCAATTAAAATGGTAGATGTCAGAGATCATGAAGGAGGCATTATCCCCCGCCCCACATCAAGTCCCACTCGGTCTCTTTCTATTCTCTGTACAGAGTGGAGCTGTTTTGATTTTAATCAACTTCAAGAAAAGTAATTAGGAATTAAAATTGAAATTGAAAAAGGTGTGTGTACAAGAGTATGCCGGGGTACCGGAGTCCTGGATGGTACAGCTTCAATTGCAGGCTGATTTAATGAAATTTAAATAATTCCTCGAAGGACTCCTTTGGGTTGGGGGGCGCACAATATAGGTACGTCTCGGTGTTTGGATGTGTTTGAGAGAAAAAAAAAAAGAAAAAGAAAAATATTTACCTGACTTTGGATTTCCTCAGATGGCTGTCACTTACCCAGGATTAACTTCAACTTCTGCCCACCACCACCAACACCACCACCACCACCTCCAAAGTGAGTAATTTTAATTTCGAATTTAATATTCGAATTTTAAGCGAAAGCTAATTATTATTTGGTTTGTCACTCAGTCAGTGAGTTCTATTAATTAACTGTGCGTATATAAAGAAAATATCTTTCATTTCCGCAAGGATTTAAGGAAATTAATTAGGATTTTCTTCACGTAAATAGGAATTTTCATATATTCTATAGCTAGATGAAAAGAAATTCTCGGGCGTAAAGATTAAAGATCAACTCGCAGAGTGAGTAATTCCCAGAAGAGCGTTAAACTTGAGATAAGTGTTTTTAGAAATTCAATCTTTTCCTTGTTTATTTGCACCCTCATCAAAGGTTTTCATTTTTGTAACGCGTTCTATGGTGGAACTAATTTTCATTTGGACCATTATAAAGGGTGTTCTTTTAAGACGTATAGAACTTTAACATTAAATAAAATAAATAAAACTCGTGGTAATGGCCATGGTATTAGCTTCATTGGAAAGATAATTTTATGCCATTAGTGCTTAAATATGATTTCGGCTATAATCTGGAAGTCTGATTTATAGTGGCGAATATTGGTTTCCAAGTCGTCCATCGTCTCTGATTTATCAACGTGGACCAGTGACTTTACATATCCCCAAAGAGAATTATCCAAACGTGTTAAATCACACGATCTTGGAGGTCAAATCACAGGTCCATTACACGAAATTATGCGCTCACAGAAAGTTTCTTTCAATTAATTGATTGTGGCGCATACTGTGTGGCATGTTGTGCCGCCTTATTGAAACCACAGCTAGTTCACGTTAAAGTTATTCAATTGGGGAACGAAAAAGTCAGCAATCATGAATCTATAGCACTCTCCATTGACTGTAACTTTTGAAGAAATATGAACCAATGATTCCACCAGCCAATAAAGCACACCAAACAGTGACCTTTTGTAGATGTAACGACTTTGGTGGGAGGCGAAAGCCCCCATTTATTTGGCTTATTACGAGCTACAACTAACTTAAGGCTAAAACTTAAAACTACTTCTGAGGCAGGGAGTGCTGAGGTTAAAATCAAACTGGGTGAGGTTTGAATTCACTTTTCGCAGCATACGGGAAATTGGTTCATCGTAAATTTCGTGGGTTGGTATTGAAGAAAATTGAATTATAAAGAGATGCGTAATCGACAGAGCCTGAAAGAAGTCGATGAATGAAAAGAATGTCTGCAACATCTCTGCGTTTCTCTAGAGTACTCAGGTTGATGAGGTTGAGGCGGTCTTGATAGGGAGGCAAGATAAATGGATCGTTCCAAGGAAGACCTCGAAGGGCAAATCGAAGAAATCGACGTTGAACATTCTCGATTCTGGTCACATGAACTTGCTGAAAGGGTGACCACGCTTGACTGGCATATTCAAGGACGGGGCGCACAAAGGTAATGTAGAGGGATCTGGTCACGTAAGGGTCGGAGAATTCTTTGGACCATCGTTTGACAAAGCCAAGTGATGAGTTAGCTTTACGAATTATCTCATCAATATGTGAACGAAAATTTAGTTCCCTATCGTACAATATTCCAAGATCACGGAGAGACTGAACGATGGATATAGGTTGACCATGAAGAAGGTAAAGGCGGGCGGAGGACACGTGGTGCTTACGTGATAAGGTAATGGATTGACATTTGGCGATATTGAGCTCTAAGCGATTTTGTAGGCACCAGTTCGAAAAACTATCAAGGTCTTGTTGAAGGAGGCAGTAGTCATGTGTTGAAGAGATGGCTTTGAAAAATTTGGTATCATCAGCGTACAGAGAGAGGGAAGAATGTTTAATAACCCTCTCGACATCGTTTATGGTTAGAATGAAGAGAAGGGGACCTAGATGGCTGCCTTGCGGAACACCAGAGGTGGCCAAGAAGGGAGTCGATAAGATGGATCTGAAGCGAACTCTGTAAGAACGGTTTTCCAGGTAAGAAGATATCCATTTTAACAATATGGGTTCGAAACCGAGGGCAGACAATTTGAAGAAGATTAAGTTATGAGATATCTTATCAAAAGCCTTACTAAAATCAGTTGCAATAACGTCGACTCTTTGCCATTCTCTAAGGAAGATAGGGCGAAGGACACGAATTCGAATTCAGAAAGCCGTGTTGGGTTGGAGAGATAAGAGACTTGCACTGAAAGCGTAAGGCTTCGTATAAAATACATTCGAAAAGTTTGGGTAGATGAGGAAGTTTAGCAATGTGGAGATAGTTTGTTACTTCGTTCTTTGATCCTTTTTTTATATGGGGGTTATGAAAGAGGTCTTCCAAAACTGAGGGAATTCTCCTATTAATACAGACAAACGGAAAAGTTGAGAGAGGGGGAGGGAGAGAATGGAAGAGCATTTTTTAAGAAAAATGGCAGGGAGACCATCTGGACCGGTTGAGAATTCATCATTAAGATTTTGTAGTTTATTTTCAATTACAGCAGGATCAAAAGGCAGGGATAGAAAGGGGCCAACGGAGAAGTTAAGAAGGTGAGTGAAGTAAGAGGGGTCTGGTTCAAAAGAGTTGTCGGGGAAGGATTGTTTAAAATAGGTGGCAAAAAAGTTGGTAATGGTTTGCGGATTATTTGAAGATATGTTTTCAAAAGAGAGGGACGGAGGGTAACGGTCAGATTTTTTTTATAGTTGACGAATTGAAAATATGACTTAGGGTCGTTTATAAGATTTGCTTGCGCGCTAATTAGGTGCCGCTGGTAGAGAGAGTTATAAAGATGATTGAATTGAAGGTAGGAACCGAGATAGTTTTAATAGTCCAGGACAGAATTGGTACGAAAGAAAGCTGCCCATAACTTGTTTCTCTTGTTACGTAAGGCGCGAAGTTTGTGATTATACCAAGGAAGATGAAGTTTTATGACGAGAAAAGGGGACATAAAGAGAAATAGAATTAAACATTTCTCTGTAAAAAAATGTGGCGGCTTCGTTTAAGGATAAGTTAGCAAACTCAAAGGAACATCTACCCAGATAGGCATTTATTTTGCGGAAATTATCTTTATGAAAGTCGTAAGAAGTGCGAAACGCAGGAAGTGTAGATTGAAGTGGAGAATTGAGGAAAAGTGAAAGAAGAAGGGGAGGATGAAAGTTATCAATAGTCGATAGAGTTAGGGAACAAAGCTAGACTGAGGAATTAATGGGATTAGTTGGATCAGACGTCTCAATAATACGAGTAGGTTGTGGATTTTCTTTACTCCAAATGCGGCAATTTTGCTTACTGACGTAGCCATTCAACCAAAAATTAACATCATCGCTGAACAAAATTTTGTAGTGAAAATGAGGATCAAGAGTAATCTCGTTTTCGGCCAATTCACTGAATGTTCGACGCACACGATGGTAAAGCACGAGCTGGATCTTGCAAGCTCGTAAGATCTTTCCTTAAAATCTTCCATAAAGTGTACGAACACAGCTCCAATTGTTCTCCACAGCAGCAACAGCTTCTTCAGTGCGCATTGTACGACGTCTCTGCGGATGTGTATTATCAATTAGGGTATACATGGTGCAAAAACCATCTATGGTTATTCGAATTACTTTCTCGTAAAATGGACGTAGCGCACGGTAAATTTTCCAGACTGAACCACAATTTTCGAAACAAATTTGCATAATTTGCAAGCGTTGTTGTGGCGTAAGTCTATTCATGGTGAGAAGGCAATTCAAACTGAGCACAAATCAGCTGTCAGCTGTCAGTTGTCAAACTGGCTGTCGCTGGAGAAAGTATTGCCAATTCGAAAAAACAAACGTCTAAAATACTTCATAACAGCCTTCCACAGGGTGAACAGGTGTAGTTTAATAAATTTAGTATGAGTGAAGTGCTGAAATTTAAAATAAAATTATGCCGAACGACTCTCTGAAACAGCAGCGGCAGTCTTTGATGGATCACAACTTTCAGTTCTATATTGCTAGCTTTTTTTTGTTGATGATATTACTGAGAGCCTGCCAAGAGGAGTGCATTTTGCGGGCACATAAACTAAAGATTTATTAGATGCCGACTACTTAGTTGTTTTTGCCGAAAGCTCAACTAATGATTAATAAACTAGAAAAGTGTTATAGTTCATGGGACCTTAAAATGAACACAGTTACATCAAAGATTATGAAGTCTGAGAGATGAAAATTGAACAATGAAATCATGGAAGTGGTCAATCTATGTCGGTAAATCTAACTTAGTAGAGACACGTAATGTTAAAGTATACACCAGCTAGAGTAGCCAAAGGGGAAAGCGGTAAGGAAAGGTGAAATGAAAGGTGTGAGTCTTTTTTTTTTGAGTTCGTTCTTTTTGCAAATCTAGTACGATAATGATGCATTCAAAGAGATGTTGAACGGTGATCAAACTCGAAGCGGAACAGCGGAGACCCTCGCGCACCACCTCACAGGCACCATCACCACAGCGTGCGACGCATTAATGCCTACGAGAGCAAACACCAGGAAGGCATCACCGTGTTACTGGTGGAACGAGGAAATAGGCGAACTTCGGGCAAAATGTCTACAAGTCCGGCGCAAAGTTCAACGATCAAGAAGGAGGGCGGATTTCCAACAATGCCTGGACACCCTTAGACTGGCGAGACGTAGCTTAATTAGAGCCATCAAGGAAAGCAAAACTGCATGCTTTAAACTTCTCTGTCAAGAAGCCGACATTAACCCATAGGCCTCGGCATACAGAATGGTGATGGCGAAATTAAAGGGCTATAGGACTCCTCAAGTAACATGTCCGATAATGCTGAGATCCATAGTAGAGCACCTCTTCCCTCAAAGGCCTGCTGCTGTGCAATATTATACGAGAAGTCAATCCAGAAGATATTCCTTTAATTACTCACGAGGAACTGCTAAGGACATGCAGCAAGATAGTTGACAACAAGGCCCCAGGACCCGACGGCATCACGAATAAGGCAGTAAAGGCAGCTGTAACAATAAGACCAAACCTCTTCATAACAACAATGCAGAAGTGCCTTGAAGAAGGAACCTTTCCCGAAAAATGGAAAACCCCTCATTTGGTCCTACTGGCAAAAGGAAAAAAGCCCCCGTCCCAATATACCTATTAGACACCATGGGAAAGATCCTCGAGAAGATAAACTATAATAGATTACTTGCGGTAGTAGAAGAGAAAGGAGCACTCTCAGATCACCAATTTGGCTTCAGAAGAGCACGATCTACTGTTGATGCCATAAGAGCGGTAGTTGATATCGCCAAAGGTGCCATCGAAGGAGAAAGATGGCTCTACGGCACAAAGGTGTATTGTGCAGTAGTAACGCTGGACGTTAAAAACGCATTTAACTCTGCGAACTGGTCGTTTATTAGAAGGCCACTGGCCAGGATGGATACGTCATATTACCTGCTACGGATAGTGACGAACTTCTTCAATAACAGAAAGCCGAAGTACAATACCGATGAAGGGGTAAAATAAAACAACGTAAGTAGAATCAGCTACAAATGAAGCATTTGCCCGGATAAAAGTTTGGTTAATATCCGCCGAAGTAAATAGAACTAGCTGACCATAAAACTGAAGCTGTTCTTATAACCAGCCGGAAAACCATCGAATTTGCCAACTTTCAGGTTGGTAACCAAACCATCAGGTCGAAAGAGGCAGTTAAATATCTTGCTGGACAACAGGCTACGGTTCAAAACGCATGTTGATTTTGTTACCAAAAAGGCATCACAAATGCAGGGAGCTCTCTCGCGTATCATGCCTAACATCGGTGGACCTGGATATGCTAGAAGGATTCTACTCTCTAGAGTTATCACCTCAGGTTTATTATATGCCGCCCCATTCTGGGCGGAGGCACTGAGGACGAAGGAGACCAAAAGGAGACTATCGTCATCATACAGACTCTGTTCGCTACGGACAATCAGCGGCTTTCGAACCATCTCTGACGAAGCTGCATTTGTCATAGCTGGAATGGTCCCCATCGATATTCTCGCAGATGAAATGCTGAGGATATATAACAGAAGAGTATTGAGTCATCACGACGCCACTGATATCAAGGTGATAAAAATTGAAGAAAGGGCAGCTTCAGCAGCTATGTGGCAAGCTCGTTGGGCTAATACAACAAAAGGCAGATGGACATACAAACTTATACCGACAATCCAAGATTGGATAAGTCGAAAGCATGGAGACTGCAACTACCATCTAACGCAGTTCCTGTCTGGCCACGGTGGCTACCGCAAATATCTACACCGATTCGGACACGACAACTCACCATCCTGCCCGGAATGCCCAGGTGAAGATGAAGATACGGAGCACGCAGTGTTTTACTGCACACGTTTCACGGCATGGAGAATTACTCTGCCAAGCACGTCAGTACTCCTCGACCATATGTTACGGTCGGAAGAGAATTGGATGGCAATATGTTCCTTCGTAACAACTCTACAAAAAGAGTTGCGGAGAATAGAAAAGCTAAGAAGATCAACTGAAGCAGCGGAAGAAGTTGATACAAGAAGCATAGCATAAACTACTAACCAGCCCCGCGAAGTAATACCTAACGGCAGTCCCGCTGGGAGAGTGGTTGAAGTGTGTAGGGTGTGTGTTTAGTACGTAGGCGTATTCCTGGCATCGATTACTCAGGTTTGCGAATCGTGCATGCTAGTAGCACTCGGGCTATTAGTATCTATGAAGATTACACATCCCTGGCGCAATCCAAAAAAAAGCCTCCCCCAACCTAACCTAATCTAACCTACGCTAAAATAAAAAGAAGCTAACAATATGCAGTCAGTTCTATAAGAACTCTCAAGTATTAAAAATAAATAATAATAATTGGAAGGATGACCTAAATCATGGATGTTTCAAAAACCAGCTAAATCGAAAATTAATTACAGCACACCGGCTTTAATTCGAATTTTATTACACACCTACTGGCAGGGCAGATTGTTTATAATAATACGAGTATCTATCACCACTCAATTACAGTCATAAATGCATTTGAATTTGTGTGTCAAATTAAAAATTAATTTCCACAAAATTGTTATTCCTTTTTGTGTTTCTCTATTTCAAAAATTTAATTAATATACGCTATGGACGCGCACACAGGTGCTACTCGTATTTATTAATGCGGGCGAGAAATAACAATTGCCCGGTCCACATTAAAACTACATTTTGTGTTACGCATTCATAATAATTGCACATGACGACAAAAATTAATTATTCGAAGAATTTCATTGATTTTCCTCTCGTCCATCTATTGTAATTGTTTATTGGATACTCGTACAAATGTAGAAAACAGTAATACAAACCGATTAACCCTAAGCATGGCTATCAAATTAATGCGAAATTATGGTCAAAGCAGCGATAGCAATTAATTATGCATTTGCGACGACTTTCCTCAGGCAATACATAGATAGATACTCGTAGATATATTGACGCAAAATCTCCAGTCTGTATATGTATTTCCGCCTCGAAACACCCGTTTCAGCCTCCGCAGAGGTTACTAAGAAACATTAGCACCCAATACGATTGGTAACCTTCAAGTACCGCACACTTGAAACCAATTTGAAGATCGGTAAGCCACTTCCGCGCATGAGGAGCCACTCCACGCTCCCAAACACTCTGGTGCTCGTGTTGTGGTATGGTCAGCACTTGAGGATGATTTGAAGAGCCTTCCGGGATGAGGGGTTTTGCGGAGTGGAAGACGAATAGATGCGTGGTAATTTGGCAATTTAGCCGGATAGATGGATGGGTAAATGGTTTTACTTTGCGGTATAAATACAAGAAATTTGGCCTCACTGAATCATTCTCAACTGAGTGTGCTTGCGTGCTATAATCGGATTAGCAAAATGGTTTGTTTGTTCGCCATCAAGGATTACTGTTTGGATTAACGGATATTTTGTTTATTTCTATAGAGAACCATCGTACTGGTTTGCCTGTTTGCGGTAGCGGCTACAGCTGCTGTTCTACCAGAAGGAAGTTATATTCCACCAGAAGAGAAGGCTGCTAGTGAGTATCTGCCACCATCGGAGGATGTTGCTGAAGTCAAGGAAGCCGTCGAGGCGCCAGAGGAGTCTGCTGCCATTGCTGATGATGGATACAGATACAAGACTGTGAGAAAGCTAAAGTACCGCCAACGACGTGATGTTGCAGAGATCGCCAACGAATATTTGCCACCATCGGAGGAACCTTCAAATGAATACCTACCACCAGCCGAGGTTAGGGAAGCCATCGAGGCTACTGAAGCTCCAGAGGAATCTGCTGTCCTAGCTGATGATGGATATCGTTACAAGACTGTGAGGAGGTTGAAATATCGCCAACGTCGCGATGTATCTGAGATCGTTGCCCCAGAATATCTGCCACCGGCTGAGGAGGTCGCCGAAGTTAAGGAAGCCGAGGCTGAAGTCCCAGAGGAGTCTGCAGTTCTTGCCGATGATGGATACCGCTACAAGACCGTCCGTAGATTAAAGTATCGCCATCGCCGTGATGTCTCCGAAATCGCCAATGAATATTTGCCACCATCGGAGGAACCTTCAAATGAATACCTGCCACCAGCCGAGGTTAGGGAAGTCATCGAGGCTACTGAAGCTCCAGAGGAATCTGCTGTCCTAGCTGATGATGGATATCGTTACAAGACTGTCCGTAGGTTGAAATACCGTCAACGTCGCGATGTATCTGAGATCGTTGCCCCTGAATATCTGCCACCAGCCGAAGAGGTCGTTGAAGCCGCTGAACCCACTGAAGCTTCAGAGGAGTCCTCTGTCCTTGCCGATGATGGATACCGCTATAGGACCATCCGTAGGTTGAAGTATCGTCGCCGGCGTGATGTCTCCGAAATTGCCAATGAATATCTGCCACCTGTAGAAGAGCCATCAAATGAATACCTTCCAGCAGCTGAGGCTAAGGAAGCTGTCGAAGATAGTGAAGTCCCAGAAGAAACTGCCATCTTGGCTGATGACGGATACCGATACAAGACCGTCCGTAGGTTGAAATACCGCAATCGTCGTGATGTTTCTGAGGTTATTGCCCCCGAATACCTACCAGCAGCTGAAGAACCCGCTGAACTCAAAGAGGCTGATGAGGCACCCGAGGCTGCCGAAGAGTCCGCACCACTTGCCGAAGATGGATACCGCTATAAAACCATCCGCAGGTTGAAGTACAGGAAACGCCGTGATGTCTCCGAAATCGTGGCCCCTGAATATCTACCACCAGTCGAGGAAGCCGCTGAAGTCAAAGAAGCCGAAGTCACTGAAGTTCCAGAAGAATCTGCTATCCTTGCCGATGATGGATACCGTTATAAGACCGTTCGTAGGTTGAAGTACCGCCGTCGTCGTGATGTTTCTGAAATCGCAAATGAATATTTGCCACCAGTAGATGAAGTGTCAAACGAGTACCTTCCACCAGCTGAGGTTAGAGAAGCCATTGAAGCCACTGAAGTCCCCGAAGAATCAGCAGTTTTGGCTGATGATGGATACCGCTACAAGACCGTCCGTAAATTGAAATACAGGAAACGCCGTGATGTTTCTGAAATTGTTGCTCCTGAATATCTGCCACCAGTTGAAAGAGTCGCCAACGAGTACTTGCCTCCAACAGAGGAAGTAGCTGAAGCGACTGAAGCACCAGTTGAGGAATCTGCCGTTCTTGCTGATGACGGATACCGCTATAAAACTGTTAAACGAATTAGATATAGGAACTAGAGAAATTTTCTTTGACGCATAATAATATACATCGCAACTATTTAAATCCATTTTGAAGTAAACAATAAAAAAAATCGAACAATGCAAAAAAATTATGTCAAGTCTTATATTTTCGTCATTTTAGATGGGTCTTAGGCGCTTTGTCTTCCTTCGCTGTCTATTGTTAAGGCTGCAAGTTTTCCCATTTCGTTACTTAGAAATATAAAAAGTTGGAGATTTAAATGGTATCAGTGAGAGCTACCCTCGACTTTAAGAAGTTCCTACAAGTAGCGGCAAACTGAGCCAACCAGATTGGTAGCGTGGAGAAAATATCTCTTCGTGCGGACTATAAAACAAGGGCAGCAGATAGTTCCCGTACCCAACTGGAGGCAACTGGCAAAGTATCGTGCCAGGCGTAGGTGCGGGTATCTACTCTGAGCCGCTGGGTAAAAGTCAGTCCGACTTCCGAACCACAGCAGTGTTTTTCAGGCGGAGGTCTTAGCAGTAGCAATAGCCGCCAATTTCATCAACATCCAGGCTGCAATAAAAGCGATTACTGCTACAGAAATAAAATCGAAGCGTGTTAAGTACTGTCAAGAAGAGCTCAAGGTTATTGCTGGGTCCCTGGACCCGAATGCATACCAGAGAATCAGAAAGTGGACGCACTGGCAAGAAAAGGTTCGGCATTAAGTCCTGACCAATCTGACATCTCGGTGAACATGCACTAATCTCTAACAGACGCAAACTGCAGGTGGACCTCTCTAGACATTTGTGTCACCGCTAGGAAGTCATGGCCTATTTACGACAAAGCCAGACCGACAGACTTATGCAAATGAATAGAAAATCCCTATCTCTTCTTATAGAAGTGATTACGGGGCACAATGCTCTGCGGTATCATATGTATAACGTAAGAACACCTATGTAATGGTTGCGGTAACGAGTAAGTTTACGAAGATACAACTCACTTTCTTTGGCACTGCTCAGACCTCTACCATCAAAGAAATAAATTCTTCGGACGACACTTCTTCCAGGATCTATAGTTTGACCAGATAAGAACGATAAGAAAAAAAAATTAAATAAAACAACAACGGTGTGAGATATCAAATAGGTTCTAGATTTATTTTGAAGCTACGTTCATGCCATTATGTATGGAATAGAACATCATTTAAATGGCCGCCTCGGCTTCGCTGTCAGTGCTTCAAACCGTCGGTCCAATTTTTGATAACTCGGTCCAATATGTGCTGTGTTATTCGGGCAATAGCGTCTCAAATGTTGGCCTCGAGCTCATCCAAAGTGGTTAGCTTGTTAGCGTAGACTAAAGACATGACGCACCTCCAGAGAAAATAATCGAGGGGTGTCAAGTTGCATGATCGCGGTGGCCAATTGATGAACGCTCGCCATGAGATTATCCAGTCGCCAAATGTCTCCTTCACCATTTTTAGTGTTGCGTCGCTTGTATGACATGTAGCGCCATCTTGTTAGAACCACAGCTCGAATATATCGATGTTGTCGAGCTCTGGCCACAGAAATATCACTCTATACCGAGGTCTATTGACGGTAACGGTGTCTCCTTCCTCATTTCAAAAGAAATAAGGTCCGATGATGCCATCGTGCCATAAACCGCACCAAACAGTCAATCTTTGTGGATGCATTGATGCTGGTTGCTCCAATAATGGCAATTTTGCTTGTTGACATAGCCGCTGAGCCAAAAATGGGCCTCGTCCGGGAAGATGATTTTTTGGCCAAAATCCGGATCTCCGGCCAACATTTCCATCGCCCAATTAGCGAACTCACGGCGTTGTTTATGGTCTTCTGGCTTCAATTCTTGTAGGCCCAAATCCAACCGCAAAATGGGCCTGGTTGACTCTCTGGCGATGCCCAATTCAGCTGATCGGCGCCAAATCGACATTTCTGGGTCTTCTTCGATACTGGCCGCTACGGCGGCTATGTTTTCTTCACTTCGCACCGATCTCTGTCTGGCTGGTGGCTAAAGGTCCAAAAGGGTATACTCAAGCTCAAACTTTTCCACGGTGCGACGAATTGCCTGCGCACTGAAGCCATGATGACGACCGACCTCACGACGAAATTCACGTTGCGTACACGTTCGGGAAGCGTCAAACGATGGACGGTAAAATGGCAAACCTTATTGAATATTTTGAGAGCTGGGTGTCATTGGTATCTTTGACAGCTGCTGAAACATAACAGTTGTAAGAACTATCATTGCTATCTGGTCACCCTTTAGAAGAACTATCTGACCTGAGTGTGGCTCCCCTCGCCTACCCACTTCCCTAACCTAATCTGTCACCCCAGGTGTATACACCTTGTTTGTGAAACCCAGAACAAATTTGTGTCAGTTCTTCACCTCCAAGCACAGCTTACAACACCACTTTACATAAAGTACAATCAAAAGCGATCTTTCGCAAGTGACTCCAGTTTTTAAAAGTCAAACTCTGAGACATGCAGGCTCGTTAATTCCTTCTCTAATCTTCGTAAGGAGCGATTTAGTTTCCATGCAACTCTCTTCTCAAAGCCAATATAAAGGTCAATCTCCAAAATCTACTTCAAAGTCTACGAGTAGCATTGAAATCCACTGACAAATTAAAGCACTCCTCTAACCATAGTACATTATCCCTCTTTATCTAGGTCAAGAATCTACTCACCCTTAAAATGTCCATTCAATTTGAAGGACTACGTATGTAGCATACACTAGCAACACTTAAACCCTCCAACCCTCGGATGAGTAGACAATAATTCATCTAACTCATTGCCCCATCGATATGATTTACTACGAGATGAGGCCACGAAGATGAAGAAAAAAGGAAGAAAAAAAATAAAAGAAAAACGGCTAAATCATAGAAAAACCACACCGAAGTTGGGTGCGGTTAAATTATAAGCAAAGCCAGGAAACTGGAAAGCCAAGTAAGACAAATCGAAAATTTTTGTTCGGCAGAGAGACGTGTCATGTCGGGGTCTTGGGACATAAATCATATCTCGAAGGATATTTCTCACATGACTTACGGCAAGAGATGATGTGTAATTCGATTGCTCGTAAAAAGGATATGAACAAAAAAAAAAAAAAAAAAACGAAACGAAACGAAACCTAAGTCAAACATAACATGGGCTGGGAAGAACAAGGGCCCCCCATACTTTTGTGTCGGTCGTAGTCGTGTTATGTGTCGATCCTTTGTGGGATAATGTATGCTTACGCAAGGATTCGCCAAATTTACTTCAATGATTTATTGTTTTTCTGGTATTCATCCTGGCTTTTCGTTGTTTTCCATTTGTTTATCCGTTTTCTTTGCGTTCCCCTTTGTTCGGTTGTTTGTATTTTGAAAATGATTTTTTAACACTTGATACGCGTGAGAGAGCGAAGAACTCCCTTCGTCCTTGTGCTTGCTTGCTTTCGATTATGTGGTGTACTGTACGACAAGTCGGCGGAAATAATGTACGTAATGCGCGAGGAGGTTGAGTACTTGCAGGCGTAGCGAATTTTATTATGGCTTTTCTTTATCTTTTTTCTTTTTTTTTTTTTTTTTTCAATTTTCGCATTGATGATAAATTGCCAACTAAGGATGTTAGTGCGTGTGGTGCACAAGCGGGAGAGAGAGCGAGAGGAATATGTCAAAGTATCTGATTTGCCTCATTGGTATGATGCGTGTTGAACACACATCAAATGATTGAGGATCAGAGTAATTGACTTCGAGATTATACCATGAGGAATTAAAGCATCGTAATGTTCCGCGCAGCCAATCGAATGGAATGGATGTGCGGTGGAACGAATTGTTTTAATGGGAGAGCGCTGCAGAGGCTGGCTGGTTGGTTCTTTATTTCATGATGAAAATGGAATTTAAATTTAAAGTTCTTTCGTTGGAAGAAGATTTGTAAAGCACTTTTGAATGTCCTTTCTTTAGATTTGTTTCTTAGACACGAACATACAAAACAATCAAATCACACAATCAGTGACAAGCCACTGTATTTGTACCAATCTAAAGCTACCATAACATGCAGTTGTCCATATACCTAGTGATAATCATACACGAATCGAATAGAGATTATGCGATGATAAAAATTATTCAAAATCTTTTGCTTTGCCGACTGCAAAGTACCAAAATTGACTTGACAGTGTATATGCCAGATTCAAGTATAAAATCTGCGGTAGAGGTGTGACCATTGACGGTCACGTTTGCATACTATCAACGGATAGCTTCACAAACGATCGTTTTTGAAAATTGGTCAAGAGATCAGAACTTTGAAAGTAGGTATTATTTCCATCCATTTTTAGATATCAAATAGCAGCAGAATGTTACAAATGGTACCCCTAAATATATAGCTGGAGCCATTGAAAAAATGCATGCTCGATGACTATACAATCAGCTCCATATGCCCCATCTACAAAAGGCTATATCCTATGTCCTTCAAGAACTACAGAGGCATATCCCTGTCGCGTATAAGATCCTATCCAACGCAGTATGTGAACTTCTCAAGCCTTTCTGCAACACACTAATCGGCAAGTACCAGCGTGGCTTCCGATCTGGCAGATCAATGATAGACCAAATTTTCACACCTAAAACATATCCTGGAGTTTTCGAATTTCAAGTCGAGACTCACCATCTTTTCATTGACTTCAAAGCCACATATGATAGCATCCACCGTCATGAGCTCTACATGGCGATGGCCGAATTCGGGATCCCGCCCAAACTAATCCAGCTGTGTCACCTTATGCTAAAAAACATGCGATTCAATGTTAAGTTTGGAAACAGTACTTCTGAACTTTATTTATTCGAGTATTCAGTGCAATTAGATGCACTATAATGTGATTTCTTCAATCTAGTGCTGGAACAGATATGTAGTGCGCAGGGCAGTCGTCAGCAAGGATGGCACTATCTTCAACAAATCCGTGCAGCTGCTGGAATATGAAGACGACATCGAAATGATCGGTCGTGCATAGAGGCTTTTGCGGCAATTGAAGAGGAAGCGAAACAAGTTGGCGTTGAAGTAAACAAGGACAAAACAAAGTACAAGTCCACCGCCTATGACAAAACGTCACTGTTGACAATAGTACCTTCGAAGTGGTTAAGGAGTCCACCTACACCGAAGTAAACATCAACTCCACGAACTAGACCCAAGGAAATCGCTTTAATCATGCCAGTCTTGTTGTGGTGTCGAATGCTGAACGATAAGCAGGAAAACATAGCAGATTTTGAATGCTTTCGAGAGAAAAATTCTTCGTCAAATATTCGGTCCCATACGAGAATTCTATGAGCTGTATCAAGGTGTGGATGTAGCTCGAAAAGCCAAAATACACCGACTACACTGGCTCTGCCACATCGAGGGAATGACAATAATGCTCCAGCTAATAGGATCTTCGAATCCCAGGCCCCAGGTTCATGAAGGCAAGGAAGACCGAACATCCGTTTTAAGGACCAGCTATTGCGGATGCCAAAGCGCTTAGTCTGGAAAACCGGAAGCAGGGTGCCCAGGATCGAAGAGGATGGAAGGCTGCCGTGTCTCAGGCAGAGACCCTTAAGCCCGTTAAGTAAAGTAAGTAAGCCATTTCAAAAAAGTTTCAGAATTCATAGGACCTGGGCATCAACTAACAATCTTGTCCAGTTTCTCCGGAGCTGATGTCTTAACAGCTCATTCCAGTTTGGTACGCCAAATTGTTGGAGGTCACTCTCCACTTGCAGACGTTACGGAGATTGGAAGTTTCCAAGAGTGCTTCCATCTGACTTTGATAAACCTCAAGATCCTCTACCGTACAGCAAGATTGAAATGATTGAATACAGCGCCTCCCTTGTTCCTATCGATAAGGCCTTACTACTCAATTACATTTTTAGTCCAAAGAAACAGTGGTTATCGAAAGCAGTTCTCCGTTTTATTTCTGCACTGATGTCTTTGTAGCAGTTAACAGCAGAGCCTACTTACTTAACCATGTAATGTACAAGCATCCCCTTGTGGGTACTAGGGTCTCTACTACGTCTAGGCGTCATCGTGTACGATTTTTGTCAATATGTCTCAGCTCTTCCCAACTTTTGCGCAACTGCCGTCCCTCCTTCTCGGCTGTTCTGCGCCATGTCCTCTTCGGACCGCCAGGTATTCTGCCATCCTGGGTTAAAGGATTCCATTGCATAGCATGATTAGCTATGGAATTATCACCTTTTCGGAACGTGTGACCAATCCACTGCCACTTCCATCGTAGAATGGAAATGTCAATTAAAATCTCAACGAATATTAAAAGTAGAGGCAGGAGTCATAATACGATTGAGTACCAGGTACTTGCACCTAAGGAATCATCTTGGAACGCTTGACAGAATGGATAATGGAGAATGACTTGCTAAGAGAATTCTAAGCTGATTTTCGAAAAGAATACTCAACTGTCGATAATATTTTTACTTTAACAAATACAGCTCATGGTAATACGCAGTTTGTACGAGGGAAATACGAACGTAGTGTGAGCTGGCAGCAAAATATTTAACTAGTTTGAGTCCAAAATCAAAATGGGCATAAACCAAGGCTGCTCTTACTTGCAGAATCTCCTAACACCAATACTGTAGCGTTTGCAGTTTAGAATTAAATACTATCATAGTATGCCAAAAATAATGGTCTTTCGAAATCGATCAGGACGATACTCAAGTTAGACAAATGAATATGGGAAATCGAAGAAATAGAAAAGTGGGCGTCATTAACACTCCCAAACTGTGATCTCAAAAATACTGCTTCCTTTTGTGAATGGTCGAGGCTATGCGGTGAGCATAAAGTCCAGATAATAGAGGAAAATCCATCGTCCTGGTGAACAGCTCTTCAGAAGTTGTATGATAGGATCAGAGAATCTAAATTTGCGGCATTTACAGAAATGATACAACAACAACACTCTACAACACAACTTGGAACAAAAATACTATTTTCATGAGACTACTACAGTCTAGATACTATTTCCGATTTCCACTATATGTAAAGTAAAAGGAGAGCTTCTGCAGCTTAATTATACACCGAAGTGATAGCAACGAGGAGTGCACGCTTTGCAATCAACGAGCAAGAGAGGACATTTTACCCTTCATAGGAATATGTCCCATATTTTAAATACAATCAAATGCGTTTGTTAGTAGAAAACTACTCTAACAGCGGCTGAAATAGTATCAATATTAAATGGTCAATGGTACTAGTTAGATATATAAAATCTGTTTGGCATCAACGTACACGAATCCTAAACCGACATTTTTAAATTTCATAATCCTGCATTTTTTTTATAATTTGCACGTATTAAAGGGGATATGAATACCCTTATACTAATTTTTTAGAACACGTGCGTTTTTTTGTGGAAGGGGAAGAGACAGAGAGAAAGAGTGGTGTAGTTTGAAACTCAGGTGGTATTAAGTTTCTGTAAACTCCAAGGGTGGCTGTCCAGATAATTGGGGAGTATTTTGTTTGTTTTCGCTATTATTGTCGTTGCTTATAATTCACAGTATTTTTTTCGGTCCTCTGATGTCATCATCACGATCAGGTCGCATTTTAGCTATATGACCACCCTACTGTCAGTGTTATGCCTTCACAGTAGAGTTGACTTAGCTTTCGCAAGTGATCGATTTTTTTATCTATTTCATGCGAAATAAATGTGATTCTTGACATCAAGATTTGAACCGTGAATCAACAGCGTGACAAGCGATGATGTTACCACTACACCACGGCCACCCTAATCTTTTAATCAAATTTTTAGGCTAACGGCTAAAGCCAAGGTAATAAATTGTGTATTTTATAATCGAGAATATTATGCATAATAAAAAGCATTTACTAGTACTACTACTCCTACTACTACTACTACTACTACTACTACTACTGCTACCACTATTACTACTACTACTACTACTACTACTACTACTACTACTACTACTACTACTACTACTACTACTACTACTACTACTACTACTACTACTACTACTACTACTACTACTACTACTACTACTACTACTACTACTACTACTACTACTACTACTACTACTACTACTACTACTACTACTACTACTACTACTACTACTACTACTACTACTACTACTACTACTACTACTACTACTAATTTACGGTCACTGTCAAAGTCACTAGCAGCTTTTGCAAACAAATCCTCTGTTGTCTCCTTCACCTGACAGGTCCGTACATTCACATAATTTTGACAAAAAATCTGTCTGCTTAGATTTGTTCCAATTTACTTCATAAAGTGTAGTCAAAAAAATTAAAATCTTTCGCATGCTCATAGTAGTATAGTATGAGACTCTTACTCACCAAAAACACCTCCCTTCGATATAAATTTGGTTAGTTACTGCAACTAAGTTAAGACTTACCAAACAATTTTGTTTAACGCGATAAAAAAACGATTGGCAGATGTATTTTCAATGAACGTTCCTTTATCGTGTTGAATCGAAAGGTTTGGTCCTTTGTAGATGGAGCAATCAATTTATATCGTCCAGAATTTGTAGGATTGTATTATTAACATTTTCTCTTAGTACTTTATTTTCGAAACTATTGGTATTCGTTTTCTTGGTACAACCCTAAAGTTTTCCACACCAGCTTCAGTACTTGCTTGTATAAGATTAGCTTATTCTCAATGTTAAGCTTGGAATATTTTCCAAGCAACCAGTGCATTTGTCTGTAGTTGTTTTTGAGTTTTTTATGTTTCCATTTCAACTTTGCGTCAAGTGTCATTCCGAGGTATTTAGCCTCATTTGCGAACGGAATACAGACCAAGTTTGTACGGATATGCAAGCAGCTGGTATTCTTATAAGTGAAATTTACATAAACAGATTTGGTTTAGTTGAGGGCGATCCGACAGGCCTTTGTCCATTCATTTATATTATTCAGAGCCCTTTGTAGTTTTACAATTATTTTTTCGACTGTTTCACCTCTTGCTAAGATAGCAGTGTCATCGGCAAATGTAGCTTAGACGGTACCTTCTTCTTGCGCTATATCATCGGTATATAGAAGATACAGAAGGGGTCAAAGAACCCTTCCTTGCGGTATGCCACCTGAAATTTCTTTGAATTGTGGGTATTCGTTTCCGTGTCTGACATAGAAGAGTATATTCCCAAGTCAGTATGTTGTATAGAAACCTGACGTTATTTGAACTTCATGCCACATCTTGCGAGATATCAAGAAAAACACTTGAGCAAATCTTCTTTTCTCCAAGAGCTTTCTCACTTGCATCTGTGATTCTTTGTACCTTGTCAATGGTTGAATTCTTGCTTCTGAACCGAAACTGGTGATCAGCGATAAGATTTTCTTCCTCAATAATCGGCTGTAAGCGCTTGAGATATATCTTCTCGAAAATGTTGGATATAATTGGGAGAAGTGACTTCTTGTCACTCACTTTTGAGTAAAAAAAAATAATTTGTTTCGATTTTTCTCAAATACCCACTCAGACAGACTTTCGTAGGTAACCTCCAACAAATTGTTTTAGTCCAGTATCACACACACCCGCCATCGGATATGCGCTGGTAGATATTCAGCTCGAAATGCATAGAACTCATTGAGAGCGTCCCCACATTTCTGGCTGTGGATATACAGATAAATGTACATTTTGAGCTGAATTATAGAAGAACATAATTTAACATTTGGCAATCCAAGGTACGAGCCTTTCCATTACAAGTAGATAGACCAGTATTTCAGTCCTCCTTTACCAGTCACTTTTCCAATGGGTAGGTAGGATTTTTTTAAATTTCATTTATTGTTAGGTATAAAAACCTGGGAGTTATTCTGAAGTAAGACGACATAGTGACTGGACTGTACAGTAATACCTATATTTTCCAAGGGTTAGGTATCCTCACAAGGGATAATGTATGACATTCTGCTACAAAAACATTATATATATAGGTAATATCCTGTGGGACCTAGATATAGTACACCTATCTACTGTCCTGTACCTTAAAAGAAAACGGTCTTGAACACGACTTGGTAAATACTTAAAAGACGATATAAAAATCCCCAACTCCTTCGGCCATAAAATCCCCCCTATGACAGTAATAAATTCATTAGAATATTCCCTTTCATTTGAACCCATTTCACCCAGATAGCATAGTTAACCTAAGGATGATAAAAAAAACAATAAAAACAAAGATATACTGCCGGATGATTCGCAAGTCCTTAAAAAATGAAACATCAAAATCAAACACTCAATTCCTTGGTTCCATTGCCAAAAAAAAGAAGAAGAAGAGCTTTCTCCCTCTCTCTCCAGCATCCGAACCAACGCAACGCATGTATCATAATTCCCAAGGAGTGTAACCCTTACATCATGCACAGCACCACGACCCAAGAGGACACAAATAAAAACGTATCACTTTTTGATAGACCCTCCCGAGTGGTACAAGAACCATACCACTGCACAGCACACCAGCCAACAACACGGCAAAGATAAATAAAAAATAACACAATAAATATTGTATCAAAGGACACTTTTTGGATATACAATATATTTCCTTTTTTTTTTTTTGGTTTTTTTATGAGTCCTTCGAACAGGTTTCCCATTCAACCCCAAAATCAGAGCGCGTAAAAAATGAATGAGCACACGACAATGACTGCGTGGCGGTATAATGCTCGTAATATACGCGCGTATTGAACTCAAATAAAATTAATGATGGAAATCTTCCTTCAAACAACATTAATCATAATTTATGGCCCACCACAAGGATGCAGGAAAAGTCCCTGCAAAAAAAAAAAGGACGACTTACACAAAAAGAATGGGAACATCAATCCATGCGTTGTTGTTTGTTACTTTTTTTTTTTTTATTATGTATGTTGTGCGTGGTGCGCGTCACAATGACAACGATATTGGCGACACGGTTTCTTTTGACTTTCACTCAAGGATCAAATTATCATCATGTGATATATCGGGCGAAGGACGAAAGTCATTTCTACTTATATCTGTATACAATGAAGCAGCCCCCCCCCCCCTCAGAATGGGATTCTTTGCTGTTTGTTTCGATTCAATAGGCAGCGCCGAGAATAGCGTTGATAATTTTATGGACTAGAAAACATCATAAAATTAATTCGCATATTATTCACAGCACGATGGTGAATAGACACGGAGCAGAGAGTGGTAAAGAGTGGATCTGTACAGAAAGGAAACCCAAAGTACATTAAAAGTCCCATTATTACGTAAAGTTATGTCGAAGTTCTTTCGAATTACAAAAAAAAAAAAAAAAAGGACTAAAGTTCTCTTATTAACCATAAAAAAAAAAAAAAATTGTTCGTCTTCCTTTCACTTCATATGAATAATAATTGTTTGTTAAGTTTTATTTGAAAAATGTTATTTAACTGTTGACGAGGACGACAGCATACCTCCTGATGTTAGAAATATGAATTCCAATTAACTGAGTACACGGAAAGAAAAATTCCTCCTCACAACAAGGCTAAACAAAATAAAACATTTTTCTTTTTTTTTTGTTAATGAAGGCGAAAATCTCGAAAGACGCAGAGGGGTTGATACCGCTCTACTAAACCGGAGACGCTCCGTGGTGCTGTGTGCGACGTGTCGGTCGTAGTTAAGTCGCCTGTCCGCAGCATTTCGGGCAACATGGTAGATTAGCGACACCGCTACCCTATCCTGTTCAGACCTTCCCTATCTAAATATAGGAACGCCTCTGGGGGGATGAAGCCGTTAAGACGCACACTCTCGTGATAAAAATCATTAGGGTAGTATGCCCCGGAGATCAGGTTATTCATCGAGGACATTGCTCTTACAGTATGCCTTCGAATCATATTGATCAGGAAATTATCCACTCTGTTTATGTTCGCCCTATTATACAGGACCTCATTAGAATAGAATTTTATGTACTGGGACTCTGTACAACTGAAGACAAGCCCTAAGGCAAGCCCTCTCAAACACCCGAATCCTTTCCATCGAGTTTGCTCCCACGTTGAATCACATGGGACATCCATATACGAGCATGGGCCTCGAGTTGGCTGCTATAAAACAGTCCTCTGGCTCTGACCAGAGCAGCATCTACATTTTTGTTAAAATATAGATATTGATCTAGCCAGATCCCAAGGTATCTAACCACACTTCGACTCGTTAGTGGCTGCCCGTGCTGTCCCACGATTGAGAACTTTCGCCAATTCTTTCTGGTATCCCTGGAGGCCCCAGATAACGACGTTCTAAACAGAATAGTCTCTGTCTTCTGGAAGTTGATCTTCAGCTACCAGTCCGCAGTATATCCTGATCTTATCGAAATCACGCTGCAAGAGTATTGCAATGACCTCGATCTTTGGTCCTGACCTATACGCGATCAAGTCGTCTGCATACGCAATAGCATGGGGAAGAGATCCTACGAGATCACTCGTGTAAATGTTAAAGAGGATCGGCGAATTAACCGCACCTTTTTGTAGACCGTTTTTGATTTCGAACGTCCCAGCAGAAGTCACATTGCCATTTTTCACAATGAACTGTCTACTGGTGAGCATATTACAGAGCATGTACAGCAGCGGTTTACTTATACCCAGCCTGTTCAACTTGTAGAAGAGTCCTTCTAGCCATACGGTATCGAACGCCTTCTCCAAGTCAACCAGGCAGGCACCCGTGCATTGTTTCTTACTTTTGTTCCATTGGATATCAGATACCAGTTTAGACGCGGCATGTACAGTCTCATGACCCGCCTTGAAACCGAATTGGTTATCCGGAACTATATGCATGTCCTCAACCCACTTAGTCAGGGCTCTATTGACCACTTTTTCGAATACCTTGCTGATGTTCGGAAAGAGACTTATCGACCGGAGATTCGCCGGATTGGATGTATCTTTACCTCTTTTGGGAATAGGCTGCACCACTTCTGTCACTTTAACTGCACTAAAAACACCTCCTTGATCATGACTAATCAAAGAAAGATCGACAAATGATTTTATTCTCAACGTTTAGTTGCGTTTGAGAGGGTATTATAATTTAAATATGTGCTCTCTTAATTGTCAGATTGGCCGTGGTGTAGTGGTAACATCAGCTTGTCACGCTGTTGATTCACGGTTCGAATCCTGATGTCAAGAATCATCTATTTATTTCGCATCAAATAAATAAAAAAAAGTCGATCAGTTGCGAAAGCTAAGTCAACTCTACTGTGAAGGCATAACACTGGCAGTAGGGTGGTCATACGGCTAAAATGCAACTTGATCGTGATTATGACATCAGGTGGACGGAAAAAAATACTGCGAATCATAAGCAACGACAATAATAGCGAAAACAAAAACAAAATACTCCCCAGTTATCTGGACAGCCACCCTTGGAGTTTACAGAAACTTAATACCACCTCAGTTTCAAACTACACCACTCTGTCTTTCTCTCTGTCCCCTTTCCTCAAAACGCAAATTATAAAAAAAATAAGTTCATGAGGTTTTGTTCTTCTTAATCTACGAATATTATTTCGTATATTTAAGACGTCTTCTAGTGACGAATTTATATGCATCTGCAGACGCACGTTGTGATGAATTGCGTTCATTTTAATTTCTTCCGTTTTAATCTGAAAATCACGATGCAAGTCAATATTTCTAATGTACCATGGGGCATTTACTATTCCCCTGTGTTAGAATAAGGAACTACTTGATTATTAATAACCACAGGAACGTTCGTTATTTTTTTATTTGTAAAGTTGATATGGGTGGACTTAGACTCATTAAGTTTCATTCGCCATCGTTTCGTCGAATCATATATGTCGTACACTGAGTTTTGTAGCTTTTCTGTTGCTGTGGCCACGCATCCATCAGTTGCTAGAAGAGCAGTGTCGTCTGCAAATGTGGCTAACATGGTATCATTCGCATGTGGAATATCACTAGTGTAGGGCCTAGAACACTTCCCTGTGGAACACCTGCTTGTATTTCTTTAAGTTCAGAATACGCTGAACCATAGCGAGCTCTAAAGAATCTATTAGCTATATATGACTTAAGTATCTCATAGTATTGTCTAGGTAGATCCCTATGTAATTTATATTCCCAAACTTTATCAAAGGCCTGAACAACGTCTAGGAGTATTGCAGAACAAACTGTTTTTTTCTTCTAGTGCTTTCTCTATGAGATTAGTTATACGATGCACTTGGTCTATTGTCGAGTTTTTTCTAAACCCGAACTGATGTGTGGGAATAAGCCTTCTATGCTCTATGATTCTATCCAGCCTTTTAAGAAGCAGTTTCTCGAAAATTTTTGATAATATCCTTGTTACCTTGTTTAGGTATAACAATAACTTCTGATATTTTCGAGTGATGTGAGACATATCTTTGTGTAAAACAGGCATAAGCTTGAGTTTTAACAATGCTACGAAGGGTAGTTCTTTCAGGATTTGGGTAGATAAAAGGTCGTAACCTGGTGTTTTTCTACTGGATAGTTTAGAAATACATGTGCTAATCTCTCTTAGCGAAACATAAGGGATTAATTCATTTGCCACGCTAGGTGGAAAAGGTTTAAACACATTTGTTAGGTGCTCCGAAAAAAGTTTAACCTTTTATTTTGGGTCGCCGGTCCATTTCCCTTCAGATGTTTTTAACGGGAGATCCTGTGCTTGAGGTCTCTTTAAATGATTGGCAGCCTTCCAGAGGGAGTAGTCTGTGGCTTTGTCAGCAGTTAAGTTTCAAAGGTAATTAGTTAAGGATCTATTTTTAAATTCACTGATACTTGTTTTGAGTTTGTTATTCAGTCTATTAAACACAACTTTATAACCGGGATATCTTGTCATTTGCCACCTCCTGCGAGCTCTTCTCTTTTCTAATATTAATTCCCTAATTTCTGTGGGATATTTTACCGATGCTTGTTTTTTTTTGTTGATAGGTCGGTGTACTATCTTCTGCTAATAAAAAAATAAAACATGACAAAGTGTTTCAGAGTGCTCCCCATATTTTTCCCGAAATCGGTGACCTTCATATGACATTGGTGAGCAAAAAGACTAACCCAATGAGGTCCCTCAGCTCAACGTCACAAAAGTCGTTCAGTTCCTCGAAGAGGCGACTCCCAACAGTCATCAATCTTATTTTTGCTGGGGCAGGTAGAACAGTTTCTATTTGTATTTCGCCAATTAAGCACCTGCAGTAATCATTGTTGACTCTCCCAAGCCTAAATACCAGTGACACAGTATCCAGTAAGGGTGCTACTGGAAGAAGTGATTCAACTAAGCAACGACACAAGGCTGGCTGCAATCTGTGGGTTCAGAGCTGTCAGAACATAAAACAGAAGCGGTTCTAATCAGTAGCAGAAAGAAGAGGGAAATCACTTTACGATAGGAGGAAGCACGCCATCAAATACTTAGGCGTCATGATTGATACAAGGCTTTCCTTTAATGAACACCTGGAACATGTTAGTAGCAAGGCGTAAAGAGTGAATAATGCACTAATGAGAATCAAACCAACAAAGATGCAGCCGACGCCAGCTCTTAGCCAGACTAGTGACATCTGTGATACTCTCGGGCCACCAATATGGGCTGAAGGCATGAAAGTTAAATCATTTAGGCGTAAAATTGAATCGACATATCGACTCTGCACAATTAGGGTATGCATGTATCGGAAGAGGCAGTCTATGCTATCGCAGGATTACTCCGAATTGGCATACTGGCTAAGGAATCGCAAAAAAACACATGAGACTAGGAATCAGGAGTCTGTGTTAATCGGCAATGAAGCGAACCCATCAGAGAGAGCAATCAGCATGGCAAAATGGCAACAACGATGGAGCGCATCAAGTAAAGGTCGATGGACCTATCGTCTTATACCACTTCTTGAGGCATGGTACTACATGGTACTACAACCAAACTGCCGAAGATGCCGAGCATGTGTTCTTCCACAGTCCGCGATTCGAAACCGAGAGGCAAATACTGATGAATAAACTGGGAGAAATACCAACCCCCGAGAATATAGTGCAATATATGACACAATCACAGGAGATGTGGAGTGCTGTAAGTGACTTTGCAAAAGAAATCATGATACAAGAGTGAAGAAAACTCTACAAGAATATGAGCACACAGCCAATACAAAATGATAGCCAAGGAAAGCCGAAATCCCCCCCTGTCAAGAAATGCTTAATGACGGTACCGCAGGGAAGAGGGAAGAGGAGGGGAGGTGGTTTTAGTCGGTAGAAATCCGTCATGCTGTTGAACCGACTATTTCTACGAGTACAGTATCTTTTAAAGATAAAGATACCTTCTATAAAAAAAAGTAAGGGTGCGAGAGACTATTCATGCGTATCGTCGACTGAGTATAACCAGGGAAAGGATCTTTTCTTACCGAAGACTGGCTGTTTCAAGAGAAGTGAACCTATAACGCTGTGTTGTAGATGCCTAATGATTCTGCTCTTGAAGTGTTGGAGATTGAAGACTTCTGCCTTGTAGAACGATCAGATATCGCATTTCTAGGGATCATTTCATTGAGGTTTTCGGAACAATTGCCACCATATTATCTATAATATAGGCATGAGCTGCTACAAGTCTTTGATGAGCTAACGGTTGGAGATTGAAAGCTAGCGCGGGTTCCTCTATTAAGTGAATTGCTTCTCCATGTATGCTATCGCCCAGATACTCATAAATAAAATATTTTGGGACATGAAAGGATACATTTTTGACCATTTCAGCTTTCTCATTGCCCGGGATATCCATACGTGCCTTGGTACCCATAGATTTACCGTATTAGTTCCTGATATCTCGTTTGGGTATTGCTTGACAATTTAACCAGCTTTGTTTTAATTGTTGGCGACTACAGAATCTGTTTGTCAACCTACGCAGCTCTTAATCAGTTCAACAATGGACTTCTCCTGGTGAATCGAAGCCGAAGAAAACCAAGGCGGGTTTGTCAGCAAACAAGTTCATGGCGACAGTTTTTTGGGATGCGCGCGGTGTTATTCACATCGATTACCTTAAAAAGGGTAAAACCATCACCGGCGCATATTACGCAGAGCTGCTGGATCGATTCCAAATTGGGTGGTTCTTGAATTAGGCATATGAGCAAGATGGTTGAAGCCGCTCATCATATTGTACCCTCACTCCATTCGATTTAGATCATTTTTAAATAAGGTTATTAGCGTGTCAGTCCACAAGCCAAATTTCATCGAAATCCGTTCATAAATTCTTGACTTTAGCGGCTAACAAAGATGTGCACTTTTTTTTTTTACAAAAAAAGTTCGTTCAATATTAAAAAAATATATATGGTTCGAATAAAAATTATTTGAATGTGAATGGAGCATCAAAAATAAGAGAAGCGGGACAAATCAGTTCAGCAATTTGCCTGTACTATGATTTTGATAGGTAAAAGGAGATTAAAAAGTTAACACATCAGTCCAAAGGCCGACTTTAAAATGTCGTTTATGGCTACCCGGCTATTATTTATGGCTACATCATGTCCATGAGCTCAAATGAAGTAACAATCTCAGTAACAGGTGCTAAGTAATGTTTTTTTTTGTTTTTTCACACAAATATTACAACACATTTTGACATATTTAGTACTTCATTAAGTGCACTTCAGCCGGATTGTAATGGATTGTATGCATTTGCAGGAGTTCAGGCACATATACGCTTTATTCGTGGGTAGATGTGTAACATTTTGTCCGCATGTCCACGTGTCCCGCAGGAGTCCCCGAAGACTTCCCAATCAAAGTCGGTGTACACCAGGGAAGTATCCTCAGTCCTTTGCTATTTATTGCAGTCCTGCTTGAAGGGAAAATGACGGACCCCAAAGTGTATCAGTTATCCTTAGCTGACAGTGAAGCTATCATAAGTGAAGATCGAACGTCCCTTCAACGAGCACTTGATGTATGGGTGGATGTTTTGCATGAAAATGGCTATTAGTATTAGTTCTCTGATCCACACCAGCCTATTCCAGACATTTGCATGAATCAAAGAGTGCTTTCCAAGTGCGAAAAGTTCTAATATCTGGGATCTATGATCAATAGCGAAGCAACTTGTGATGATGACATCAATCATCACGTAAGCGTAGGGTGGATGAAGTGGCGGGAAAACTTCGCTATCTTCTGTGATCAAAAATGTCCCCTAAGCTGAAAGGAAGGCTCTACACCGCAGTTGTACAATCGGCGCTCATGAGGGCAAATTAACGGCAGCTGAAATGATGATGCATCGCATGACAGCAGGAGTAACAAAGTTTGATAGAATAAGAAGTTCGAAGATTCGATGAAGCCTTCATGTAAAGAACCCATCACAAGCAAGATAGAGCTCTATCGGCTCAGTTGGTATTGTCATGTTCAAAGGGGAGATCCTTCGAACCCCGTCAAAAAGGCAACGTTCCTACACAATCGCGCAAAAAGGCAGACCAAAATACAACTGGATCACACAAATGCAAAAACACCAGCATTTGATTGGCCAAAGTGACGGAGAGATCAGAAACTGGGAAGCTTGCCGGTATTTCCTGAGGTCAAACCGGTAAATCCCACAGGCGGATCAGTAGGGATGCAGTAAAGTGGGAGGGCAAATGATCCTTCTACTCCGGATCATAACCACGCCGTAAGGAAAGAAGAAGAAGGAGATATCTAACATTTTGTGATAAATACGTAAACTTTAATTCAAAGCCATCATAGTGCTAATATCGTCATGGCTATGCCAAAGGAGAAATTGCTAAAGTAACCATAAATTGATTGAGTTGGCAAGGACTAATTAGAACATTTTTTGTGTCTCCTAAAAATTCTCCAAGTTCGCACCTTCTTTCAGGAAAAACAAAAAAAAAACAACATGCCAACTGTTGCCGCGTGAAAATCTCAAATGCTTTTCAACACAGCACATTACATCCGTCATTTGTTATACATTCTTCAGTACGAGTAGGATTGGAATCCGAACACCTTTAAAGCAAACATACTCGTACAACAGACAATTGAAATGTCAGGATTTATACGTTAGAGAAAAATGTCAGTCATTTATCAAAACGAATACCAAACGAACGTAGAATAATCTTCAAACAGGGCCCAGACCTTCATTCAAAACCAAATGGAAGTCGAAATTCGCATTCGCAATCACCTCAAGTTCGTTTGCGGACCGCATTAGGAAATATGCATGTACTCGTAATGTATGCACATTAAAAACTAATTTGCAATTCTCCTGGCACCTTTGATCCGCTTAATGAAAGATGATAAATCTTTCCTCGGTTTCTTCTTATTTGTGGTGTACTCATACCTAATACCTTACCTTGTAAGTGTATCTACTCACCTCTCTGTACTTAGGTACTTCAAGAGGAACTAATCGACAAAACATTTCTGTTCACTTTAAATTGGATTAAGCGAATTAACAATTCGTTTGAAGAGCAATTTTTGGTAAATTCAATGAAATAATTAATTAAGTCTTGTCAAAATAAAAGTACAAGTTCACAACCACTGACAGCCAGGCAGTGAGTTTGTTCGTTGGTAAATTATTCCATGTTCTTCATCACTTTTGCAAAGTGACCTTCAAAGTGATCCCAATGAAAATACGCCCGCCGAAATCATGGTCACACAGAATAATATGTTTTTGGCAGTGCAATTTGTTCATCTATTAATCATTTTAAGCAAAATGTTGCCTGGATACAGTCTGTTTTGAAAGAAAAACAATAAGATCAACACGTATAGTTCAAGAGAATCTGGGGGATAGTTCTGAGCAAGAAAGGACTTTCATACATAATTACTTCTTAAGTTCAAGATAATGAGTTTGGGTGGAGCGTATTTTTTAAGTTCCACTCTATACATTACAGATAGTATGGCATTGACAGATACTTTCACATTCAAGATGCATACTCTCAGATTTTTATTAATGGACCTCGTTTTCGAGTGCAAATATTACGAAAATTTTGAGAGAAAAATTATTTTGAAATAGCATCATGAAATGCCAATCGAATCTTATGCCAACATTTTAAAAAATTCTGAAAATTAAAAAAGAATTTTCCACCATGTTAAACCCTACCTTGAAGTTAATGAAAATCGTTTCGAATGTACAACGAAAAATAAAGGACACAACTGGTTTATATGTGCGATAGGAAGCGAAATATATGGTTTTCTCTAAAAACTAAAAAAAAAGAGATCATATGTTCAAGATTTAAATCCCGTATCCTTACATATGTCAAGACAGACCTGGATATTAATTTTGAATAAAATCGTTCCAGCCATTTTTGCGAGCCCGAAAAACTGCGACGGCCAAATTTGTGAGACCCACTTTTTCGAAATTTAAGTTTTCTGTAAAATGGATTCCAAATTTTTAGCAATTTTTGAAAATTGTCCAAAACGTCCCATCTTTTTTTTTTGTTTTTTTGGAAGAAATGTTGAGAGCATCGAAAGCCTGAGTGTTGAACTGTATGGGCAGTATGGGTCATCTACGTGCTTATAAAGGGTGTTTTTTTTTAGAGGCTTGTTTTTCACATTGGCAATACTTTTTCCAGCGGCTGTCAATTTGACAGCTGACAGCTGATTTGTGCTCAGTTTGGTTTATCATTTCACCATGAATAGACTTACGCCAGAACAACGCTTGCAAATTGTGCAAATTTATTTCGAAAATCATGGTTCAGTTCGCGAAACTTACTGTTTTTTTGTTCCGTCGAAATAATCGTCCATCGAACAAGTAATTGGAATAACCATGGATCGTTTTCGCACCACGTATACTGCATCCGCAGAGACGTCGTACAATGTGCACCGAAGAAGCTATTGCTGCTGTGGAGCGTAGTATTGAGGAGGAGCTGAATGAGTAGATTCGCCATCGTGCACAGCAATATGAGCTCTGTTCATCCACTTTATGGAAGATTTTGCGGAAAGATCTTGGTTTACGAGCTTGAAGCCGCTTGACCATCATGTGCGTCGTGCATGGGATGAAAACGAGATTGCTCCTGATCCTCATTTTCACCACATAACTTTGTTCGGCGATGAGGCTCATTTTTGGTTGAATGGATAAGTCAATAAGCAAAATTGCCGCATTTGAAGTGAAGAAAGTCAACAAGCCATCATTGAGCCGCCGTTCCATCCACAAAAAGTCACTGTTTAGTGTGCTTTATGGGCTGGTGGAATCATTGGTCCATATTTCTCCAAAAGTGATGCCGGCCAAAATGTTGCAGTCAATGGAGAGCACTATAGATCCATAATTTTTGACTTTTTCGTTCCCCAATTGAATGGCATTAATGTGGAAGAGCTGTGGTTTCAATAAGATGGCACAACATGCCACACAGCCCGCCACAATCAGTTTATTGAAGAAAACATTCGATGAGTGCATAATTTTGTGTAATGGACTTGTGAATTGGCCTCCAAGATCATGTGATCTAACACCTTTGGATTTTTTTCCATGGGAATATGTGAAGTCGCTAGTATATGCCGATAAACCTGACAGGACGGATTACTTGGAACTCAACATTTCTACGTTATTGCCGATATACGGCCCCCTTTATTTGCAGAGGTACTCTCGAAAGCATCCATGCCCCAGCAGAAATTATGTCAGTTAATAGTTCACCTCTCCGTGTCCTCTGCTAGTCCACTCCTCTAAGTTGGGGATCAGTGTGTATGTCTATCTTCCTTTGGTTCAAATATTTCATCAGTGTTTTCACTCCATCTGTATGGCCTCGCTGGTGGTTTTCCTCTCTTCTTGCTCCGTCTCGCGTTGTGCCGCTTATGGCTTCCGGTGACGCGGTTCTGAAATCGCAGCATACTCTTAGCGTTGTGATTCAGTTTATTAATGCCATTTCTGTCTTGTAGTATGCCAGTTCCAGGTCTGATTTATGTAGTCCTGACCTGATATCTCTGATCATATGATTACGTTTTTGAGACACTTGTTCCAGCATTTTTGCCACAACAACTACTGCAGTATCGTCAGCGTAACCGCTAATGTCCACTCCGCTCGGCTTAGGTATTCTCAGAGTACCATCATGCATTATATTCTATAAGACTGGACCAAGCACTGACCCTTGAGGAACTCCTCCCGTGATTTTGTACTTCTTTGGCCCTACTTCTGTGTCATAGTGAAGGGTTCTGTCTTTAAAGTAGTTTACAATTATTCTCATTAGGTAGTTTGGTACCTGCAGGTTGCTCGCAGTTCCAGCTGACTGCGGCGGAGTACCGCTTTATCCTTCCCACGTCTCACCCTACCACGAAGTTAATGGAAATCATTTTTTAGTGCAATAATCTCCAACGTCCAACGAAAACAGAATTTTAGGGTTGAATTTTAGGGTTAATCCTTGAAATCCTCTGCTTCATTTGATTGAAACAATTTTTCTCCCACTTATTAACATTTATGCTCCAGGAAATTTGTATTTGCAGCTCATCAACATACCTTATACTGTTCCCGTAAAGCTATTTGATTAAGTTGTAATTTCTTCAACACTTCAACACTGAAGAAACGTTTAGACTTGGTTGGAACTTGGTAGGAACAAACAAATTTGTCTGACTAAATTTGTCGAAAGGGCTACAAGTCTGGGCCCTGATGCCAATACACGGCATCGCTGGCACCGCTGTGCAGCGCTACAGTGTATTAAACAGCTCAATTCTCTGCAAGACTGGCTTAAAATTTCTTACGATTTTCGAAAGTTGTACGGAGTTTTCCAAAATTTCAAACCTTATCCGGACGTTAATATTTTTTTATAATCTTCTCTGAGGAGAGGCTAACCTATAACGTCGAGCCAGAATCCCTAGATGTTAGTAGATTCCTGTCGATTCGGCTCTTGCATTGTTGAAGATTAAAGGTTTCGGGCAGTATGTCTCCTGGGACTCCTGGGAGTAATTTCTAAAATTTAGTTTTCCTGTAGCAGAAGGTGTTTTGTTAAAGGGATCTCCGCGCGGTAGACAAGTGGACATAGAGGTGAAGGGAATTTTTGGCTTGCCTAGTAGAACGCTCAAATATCGAATTTCTGGGTTTCATTTCATTGAGGTCTTCTTAATAGTATAATCATAGGTCTGTTATTAGTCTGCGATCAGCTAATGGTTGGAGATTGGATATTAGTACGGATTTTTGTATTAAGCGAACTACTTGTCTCTGCACGCAGAGAATGTTTTAGGGCTGAACTCCAAACGTGAGAACAGTGCTCAAGTCCTGGTCTAACTTATACTTTGTGCAGTAGAAATACCAGTTGCGCTGTAAGGCATTTCTTGGACCGTTTAAGAAATCCTAGACATTTTGCAGCATTTTTGGCGACCTTGAATAGGTGATCATTTCATCGAAGATGGTTACTGATACACATACCGAGAATGACAAGACTTTCGGTTTCCGCGATGCAAGTACCATTCATGAATAATGGTTGAGGGTTTTGGTTTCGCATGAGGGACTGAAGCATTAAATTATATTCTTTTGGTTGAACCCCATTTGTTTAACATACTAGTACGTTGCCGTTCCTCTTCTGAGTGTGTTAGGGAACGAATATAAAAAACTGAGGGTGGTTTGGATTAGAAGTTGCAGACAAGAGATAATTTATGAAAATAAGAAAGAGAATCGGAGACAAAACAGTGCCTTGGGGAACACCAGCATTTATTTCGTGGATTGCAGACTTGAGGGCGTCCAAGACAAATTGTATTGAACGCCCCGAAAGCTAATTTCTAATTCATTGAAGAAGAGACTCATCGACGCCTGATGCCAAACTAACTTGAAGCTGACTGAATTGCGCAAATGACTGACCTCAGGCCTAATAATCTGGAATCGTTAAAAAATTCCCTCCAGAAAAGTGTATGGTTAAAACTGTTTCCAATTCATTTGAAACCGATAAAAGGGTGGACTTTGTTTATAAAACTTGAACCAACTTAAAACATATATTTTACAAAATTTTCCAAACTGAAAACTAAAAGATAAAATGCAATAAATTTGCGTCGTCAACATTGAATGATGGGCAAACGAGCGAGTCTGCAGATATCGACTCTGACACTAATGAGGAAGAGAAGAGGACGATATTGATGATGATACTTCCTGGACTAGCTGGTGCTATGACTCAGTGGTTAAGTGCGAAATCACAGAGCGGGAAACTCAAAATAAAAAAAAAAATTTTTCCACAGTCTACTACTTCTCCCAATCAAAACTAGAAAAAAATAATTTTTCCAAACTTCTTTTTCACGGTGTACTCCAGCGCCAACGTCAACATATTCTGTCACATGGGCGCCACTAAACAAGAAACAACATTTTGCTATTTTATGATCCGCAAAGTAGAATATTGTTCCTCACCAACAGTCTATGTATTTTTTTTTTTTATGAAAACTAATTTCCCAATTTATTCCAAAAAGTCATAGACAACACATAAGTGATATTTCTCTTCCGGAAACTTACCCATGATTGAAATAGTTCAAACAACCACCCTCCATTACAGTCTTATGATTCATTTCGGTTAAGTCGACCGAAACTAATGTCCATAACACGAAGAAGCTAAAAGAAAGAAAAACAAGTGAAACCAATACTCGTACGACATATCTGCACCACCCCATGTTCTGTAGTCACATCAGCATAACTATCAGAATTAGGATCTGGATCAACCCTATTGTCACTTTCGACAGTCCATTTGCGACATATAATCCTCCATTTGCTGTTTGTGTTTCCCCCATTTGCCCATTCTTCAAAACGGCACCCACGTCCATTGAATCCTTAATATCCTTGCTGAATGAGTTATAAAATCCAATGATTTCTATTTCGGCCGAAACCCCTCTTCCTTCATTTTGAAACTCATAAAGGATGTCCGATTGTTCTATGATGTAGTAGCTGCTGATACTCGTAGTCCGAACGAAGGAACAGGACCAAACACAGGCTGACAGACAGACAGACAGAAGGGCGAACGCATCCGTTTTATTTTATTTATTTTTATTGCGGTTGGAAATAATCATTCGCACTTTATTATTTTCGATGTCGAATCGAACATTGATAGCAAATTGCCGAAACGTGCTCAAGGCCAGTGAGCAGAGAATTATGCATGAACGTGGTCCGCCGTACTAGTCGAGGAGGAAGAGTAAGATTTCACCCGCGCGCGGATGATTTTTGAAAAGTTCGACAGGATGTGATGTCCTCGGGGATGGGGGTGAGTTGGTTGTGCGCTCGTAGAACTATAACTTCGACTTTTACTTCGTTTCGAGTTAATTTCGAATTCATTTGGAAAACTTTTATCTGGTCATAAATTTTTTTTCTGTGCTCCAAAACTGCCAGAGTGAACTGTGTGTGCTATACATGAGCTGGTACGGCCCCATTTTGTCATATTTAATGATCTGGACTTGATAGATTCTTTGGAAGTCGTAAAAAAAAAAAAAAAAGTTAAAAAGACGCATTGTGCATATCATTTGGCCATCGTCATCGTTATGAGATGGAGTTTCCTTTTTTCATTTTTCTTCTTCTTTTATACGTTGTTTGTTGTGAATATGAAATTAGTTTTAGATTTGCTTAGGCCGGAGGGCCTGATTATGATGATGACGATGAGCGCGACGGAAGGAGGAGATAATAATAATAATAATTTTCGTTTGGTCATTGGGGCAATTTTATGAGATATTGGAAGAAAGTTTTGATGATGATGATGTCATAGATGTACTGTGAGGGCATCATTTGGGAATTTTTTTTTTTATAAATTTTTAATGAGATACACGTACAGGAATGGAGATGTCTCGCTTGCGTTTCCTTTTTATAGGAACTCTAAGTTTTCCTTTTTATGTATTAGCTTTGTGTGGATTGAAAATGTTTTCAAAATTTCTTTTCGGTACGTTCTGCAGGATGCTTGAAATTTAAGACGTGATTTATTTGTATCTTCTGCCATTAGGAAGTCAATCAGATTCCAGGGAGACATTCTATTATACAAGGTGGCGCAAAATTAATCATCCTATCTGAGAAGAGATGTTTTAATTTTTGCAAATGGCGTCGAACGTCAATCATATTTGACATTTGTGAACTAGACAGCTGCAGTGTATAAACAGACAAGCAATGGAGCGCTATACTCCGCAAGAGCGTGGAATAATTGTGCCGCAATCTCAACAACGAAGGGGACTATTTTGCGTCGAAAATCATCATGAGTGACGAGCGGTTACGTCAATAAGCAAAATCTTCGTTTCTGGTGCCCTGAAAATCCGCGTGTGATGCACGAAGAGCCATTACATCCACTGAAAGCCACTGTGTGGTGCGGCGTTCACTTTGAGGAAGTTCATTTTGAGGACGCCATCGGCAATACGATCACTGTTACTGGCCAAACGCTACAGAGAAATGATAAGCGACTTCTTACTGCCGGAATTGGATGAGCAGGGCTTGGTGAACATGTGGTTTCAACAAGACGGCGCAACCGCACACACAGCACGAGCCACAATGGATATTGTTTAGGAAGGGTTTCCTGGTCGCGTAATCTCCCGCTTTGGCGATTTGGCATGGCCAGCAAGATCGCCCGATTTAACCGTCCCAGACTTCTTTCTTTTTTTTGCTTATGATTCACAGTATTTTTTTTCCGTCCTCCTGATGTCATCATCACGATCAAGTTGTCAGTGTTATGCCTTCGCAGTAGAATTGACATAAGCTTTCGCAACTGATCGACTTTTTTATTTATTTCATGCGAAATAAATAGATGATTATTGACATCAGGATTCGAACCGTGAACTTGCAGCGTGACAAGCGATGATGTTACCACGGCCACCCTTTGGGGCTACTTGAAGATGCGGATTTATGCCAACAAGCCTCAGACAATCGCAGCCCTTAAGGAGAGTATTCGACAGGAATGCGAACAGTTATCACCGGAAATCTTGCGGAAAGTCATGGAAAATGCGATAAAACAGGCTCAAATGTGTATCAACACCGGCGGCAGCCACTTGGCGGATATCATCTTTTCCACTTAACAGACAAAATTGAAAAGATCCAAATAAAGATTTTTATCACTCAAAATATTTTTTGTTTCTATTTAGTAAAAAAGTAATTTAAAAACAAAATTGGATGATTAATTTTGCGCCACCTTGTACTTGCACATTTATATTTAAGTCTATGATATTTGCAAGGACTTATCACGTGGACTAGATCTAGCCAACGAGCTGTGCACCTAATTATGTGGGTCGTGATCTGGCCGAAAAGGATCTCGCGGGGATTGTCAGGAAGCTTCACATTTTTATTAAGTTTTAGAATGAGAAGGGGAATATGTCCTGGGAGGACTGACCACGACAACTAATCCCGGACAATTGATCGATAATGTAGACCGCTTCAACTGATCCCTCAGCCAAATTTCCTGATCGGAATAACTGCATGTACTTTTTTTTAAAAGTATAGTGAGGTGGCTTATGAGGGTGAAGGTAGGTAGCGGCGAAATGGGTGGTTTTGGATTGTATTTGCCGTTCGTAGATTGCTTCATCTCCTTGATGTGGTGAGTCCTTTTTTTTAACTTCCTGTATCATTTGAGACTACTAGTATATGTCCTTAAACCTGATTAAATCGACACTGTTCGCCGGCGCCAATTTTGCGTCGAACGCTCCTTAGGGGATCATGGCTTGATGTTTGTATTAAGACGACATCTGGTCGCCTTGTCGATATTGGACCCAAACATTCTTAAGTGGTTTTTTGTACGAAATTGCAGTTAAACTACAGTTAAAATTTATATCTAAAGGCTGTTCGACCATCCACAACCCGCGAACCTATCTGGTAGCCAGCAGCTTGGCTTTCGCAGGGTTCGTCTTTCTCCGCTATCCGGACCGGAACTTAAGTATGCTTGTGCGTCTATTGCATGTATCTTTGTGGAAGACGACAACATTAGGCTTCACTCTCGTTAGGTAATCATGCATCTGTCTTTCAAGTGACGGCTTATTTTAAGGAGTAGGTGGAGGGGACGGAGTATTTTTGTCTGCACTTAAGGCCTTGCTCAGTGCCCTTTAGTTACTTCCAAAATGGTTCGAGAATGCAAGAGTTCTCTGAATTCGGTCGCTAGATTATTGGAAATGAGATCTCCAATGAAATTCCTAGACAAGCTTCGGAGGAGGACTTCCAAGAACCTGAACCTGCGTAGAGTCTAACTACATTTTCGGTCAGGCCTTCCATTGACAGTTGGGTTTTCTATGAATGTAAATGGACTAATCGAATGCTCCCGGACGTCTTCAAGAAATCCGCGCCATTCCTGCTGTCCGTCAGTAGAAAAGACTGCAGACAACTTGCTGGCGTTTTTACGGGTCTTTCCTTTTTGCCAAGCAACTCAATGTGCGACGCTTGTGGAGAGGACGAAGATACTGCGGAATACTTCCTCTGTGATTGTATTGGCTTTGTTCGTATCAGGTGGCAGGTCTTTGGAGCTGATGTGGTGAGTACTGATACCATAAGTTCCTCATTACTAAAGCTTTTGCTCCCGTTTCTTAGAATCGAATAAACCCTGCCATCAGCGAAGACGTACCTATCGAACAAGCTAGATTCAGTGAGGGTAGACATTGGACGGATCATCTATTAAAACATCCGTTGCTTTTGTTGAACTAACCGCACCGTCTGGAAGGATGGGCTCAACTTCAAGCTGCTGAAAGCAATCTCGTGCCTGAGAACATCACGTCTTATCAATAACCAACTCTCAAGCCGCCTCCTACAAGTCATCATCAATGATAATAAAAGGAAGCCTAAAAACAGTTTGCCCCAGGGCTCTGTCTTCGCCTCCTTTCTCTTTAATTTGCACATCAGTGATATACCTGCGACCAGATCGAAGAAATTTGGGTATGCGGATGACCTGGCAATCGCTAATCAGGATAAGGGCATAGCGAATATAGACTCTAACTCTAGACCTTGAGCAACTCAACGTATACTTTAGAGAACGGAGACTGTGCCCAAGTATGTCTAAAATAGAAGTCTACTGTTTCGACCTAACCAATCAACTTGCAAATTTCAGACTGAATGTCCAGTTCAACAACACCTTAGACAGATCCCTCTCATACAAGCAACTCTCAACAAACTCGAAACAATCATTCAAAAACTCACTGGATCAACCGCGAAATACTATACTGCGCGGTATAACGTGGACCCATAAGTCAACAGCACCATGCGACTGGCACTTTAAAATCAACATCAGTACGATGGCTTCCTGTGACGAGCAGCATTGCTCCAACCCACCTGCGCCGATCAAGCATACTACTGACGTAGCGCAACAAAGTGCTGGTAAACGCTGAACTGCCTATTCACGAAGATATTTCAAACCTCTTGTCACGCTAGCAGAGACAAAAGTCTCGCCAACCACACATAAAGCTCGCTAAAGAACTATCAGCAACTATCATGCTTCATTTAAATAGTAGAACGGGTAGCATCCAAGCAAGCTGATACCATCACCGTCTTGCAGACATTGGTTGCATCCATTTTGCTGCATGTCACTGCCCAGCTCTGCCACTTGAGGAAACGTTTATTTTCATTGTATTGTAATATGCGAGCTACGGCTCGAGTAGATAAAACAATTATTCTGTGAAATTATTTCTTTATTTTCTACTCTATAGAACAATTCAAGTTCACACTATACTATTCTTCGCAAATTCTTTTCTTACAAGGTCTCTTTCCTCTCAAATCACTTTATCTCCTTTCAATTACTTAATTCACAAATCCAAACTAATTACTTTTTCTTGTTCACTCTCAACTTTCAATTCATCACCAAATTACAACTTCGCCCATTATCACTTTTCCAATCTCTTCGCCACGGTTCTAAACCAACTGTGTCTTTTTTTGATCGCCATCTGTCCTTATATAGCAGAAGTTTCTGATAGCCAGAAACTTCTAGCAAATTCTTCGACCACTGGAACAAGAGAAATAATTCTTGCAGTTATAATTCCCTTTTATCCCTGATATTATTCGTCTCTTTCGTTGACATGAGCTGTGGAGACTTCGTCCCAGACACGAACCTCGAATGAAAGGACAGTTCGAACCAAAATTCTGCCAGAATGGAAAGTCACTTCGGAATTTGCTGCATAGACATAGGAGCGTAGTTATTATTATGCTACAGTATTGAGGGACTACGAGTATCTGTTAGTCTGATAGATACGAGTATAGATAGATTTGATATTGGTCAAGTTCGATAAAGAGACCGAATTATAATATATTTCTCCAAACATCGGTTAACAATTTATTCAATTTCTCCGTTCTCAGCAAAAGTATAAAAACTGCCTAAGTACATATACATAGGACGTAAATTGGAAAACAATAAAAAAAAAAATGTATAAAATGTGCCACCGTTTATGTCGAAACGAGACTATTCCACTTTAAAATTAAAATACTTTCTCTATTTATCTGTGGATTGCATCATCATCGCACGAATCATTAGAAAGTGTTACAATGAACTTGCTCAAGTTCAAGACTTTCGTATCATCAATCAAATTTAATTGGAAACTCTTTTTTTTTTTTCTACAAAGATATTGAGTAAAGTTCACCTTGACGGGGTCTCGGGTATTGAAGTTCATCGCCCCATGTTCATTATGCACGCCGAATTAGTTTTTTTTTATTACAATGCTAGATCTGACCATGGCTAAATGATGATGATGATCTACAAATCTTTTGATCGATTAAGTATTCGAAATCGAGACATCAGACATGGAGTGAATGGAGGAAAAATATTTATACAATGCGGACAATATTTTGGGGGATTGGTTAAGAGAATTTAATAATTGCAACGAGTAGGCGTAGCTTACTAGGTATACAAGAAGTTTGATTTCAAATTAAAATTAGATTTTGTTTCTCTAATAAAGTAGGAAATCCGGTGCATTAATTATTTCTTCTAGGATTCATTTTTAAATGACTTGGAACAAGGTGACTAATTTTTTTTTTGGAATTCACGTACTTCGACAAAAATAACATCGTATGGGTGCCCTGTCAAACTGATAATAGAAACTTTGAATATTGTGAACAGGACCCACCACACCCATTGACATTCCCATTACCTTTCAATAAAAGTGTTCTTTCCAGCTGCTCAGCATAGACTGTGACCTTACTTCTAGACTTGCTTACCTTGGTAGGTTCTAACCTACTAGAATTCGCACACAATAATGAATGAAATGCTGTACAAATTATTGCAATCTACTTTGACTTAGAAGATAGATTTCGAATTAGCACAGTTAACCGATCGACATATAAGTTATTGCAACCTGCAAAGTTCGGATTTGAAAATAGATTTCGAATCACCACTTAATAGCGCATCGACCGATATACAAACTATTGCAGTCTCCAATAATTATGAATCAAACTGGAATTAATTAATTTGGAATCAGTAATAGCGAGTCGAACAACACACAAATCATCCTCCAATTCGAAAATAAATTTAGAATCAGCACACAATAATGAATGGACTGACATACAAATTATTGCAATCTGCCAAATTCGTATACGGAAATTGATTTCGAATCAGCGTACAATAATGAATCAAATGTCATATAAATTATTGCAATCTGTTTCGAATTTGAAAATAGATTTCGAATCACCACCCAATAGCGGATCGACTGACATTCTAATTATTGCAGTCTGCTTCGAACTCGAAGATAGATTTCGAATAAGCATTCAACTATGAATCGAACTGGAATTAATTGATTTCGAATCAGTAATAGCGAGTCGAACTACACATAAAGCAGCTTCCAATTCGAAAATAAATATAGAATCAGCACACAATAATGAATAGACTGACATAGAAATTATTGCAATCTGCCAAGTTCGAATCCGGAAGTTGATTTCGAATCAGCGTACAATAATGAATCAAATGCCATATAAATTATTGCAATCTGTTTCGAATTTGAAAATAGATTTCGAATCAACACCCAATAGCTGATCGACTGACATTCAAATTATTGCAGTCTGCTTCGAACTCGAAGATAGATTTCGAATAAGCATTCAATTATAAACCAAACTGAAATTAATTGATTTCGAATCAGTATACAATAGTGAGTCGAACAACACACAAATCAGCTTTTAATTCGAAAATGGATTTCGAATCACCACCCAATAGCGGATCGACTGACATTCAAATTATTGCAATCTGTTTCGAACTCGAAGATAGATTTCGAATAAGCATTCAATTATAAATCAAACTGAAATTAATTGATTTCGAATCAGTAATAGCGGTTTACTCAATTTTGGTGCGGTCGTTCAAGCACAAGTGACGCCGAACGTTCTGGTCGCCCAATTGAGGTCACCACACCAGAAATGGTCGACAAAATCCATGGTTTGATAATGGACGATCGGCGCGAGCTTGAAGAGGCCACAGGCTTATCACATGGCTCAGTGATTTCGATTTTACATAAATATTTGGACATGAAAAAGCTTTCTGCAAGATGGGTGCCGCGTTTGCTCACAATCGCCAACAATCGCATTCGTTTGACAACTTCAAAGGTGTGTTTGGCGACGTTCCAGAAAAATTCGCCTGAGTTTTCGTTCCGTTTCGTAACCGTGGATGAAACCTGGATTCACCACAATACACCAGAAACCAAGGAACAGTCAAAACAATGGACTTCTTCTGGTGAATCGAAGCCGAAAAAGGCCAAGGCGGGTTTGTCAGCAAACAAGGTCATCGTGACGGTTTTTTAGGATGCACGCGGTGTTATTCACATCGATTACCTTGCAAAGGGTAAAACGATCACAGGCGCATATTACGCAGAGCTGGTGGATCGATTCCAAGCCGATTTGAAGCAAAAACGGCCTCATTTGGCGAAGAAAAAAGTCCTTTTTCACCAGGACAACGTACCGGCGCACAAGTCCGCAGTCGCAATTGCAAAATTGCATGAGTTAGGCTACGAACCCCAGATTTAGCCCCTTGCGACTATTTCTTGTTTCCAAACATGAAGAAATGGCTCGGAGGTAAGAGATTTGGGTCGAATGAAGAGGTCATCGCTGAAACAAACGCTTATTTTGAGGGGCTCGAGAAATCGTATTATTTGGAGGGCATCAACAAATTGGAGAAACGTTGAATGAAGTGTATAGAGCTAAAAGGAGACTACTCGTATGTTGAAAAATAAAATGTTTTTATACCGAAAAGAGTGTTCCTTATTTAATTTTTCAGGTACTTATTGACCCACCCTCGTACAGTACACACTACAAACGAAATCAAATGCATTTACTCTGGGCCTACTTAGGCCCAGCGGTTGCTTTTCGATATTCACACACGAAAATATTTTTTTTTTTTCGCGAACTTGGGTCGGAACGATCCGGATATAGTTTCAAGCACTTCCATCTCGCAGGAAGTCAAGGAGTTTCGGTCCTATTTATTTGGAAAAAAGAAAGTTCAAACTCAAATTGGGCCTGATTAGGCCCAGCTACCCATCCTAGAGTTAAAAGTTATGTAAGGCTTAGTTTTCGCCTTACTTTAATGTCCCATGAAATGCTAGATCCTTCACTTAGAGCCTGAAAGCAATACAATTCCTTTTTTTTTTGTTCTCCTTTGAAATCACTGCAACATGTAATTACTCTAATTTCTACCGAAAACTATAACTTTTAAAAGATGGAAGTACTTTGAAAACTTTATCTTCTTGGCAAATGGTCCAGAATACATAGGAAACAGAGAGAGCACAAAGTAACGTAATATAGGAAACCTTGCGATGAACTTTGAAGATGACCAGTTGAAGATAACATTGTCTGGTCAGGAACCCTTTCAAGCCATATCTTCCGGGTTATCCCATACCAAAAGTATTATTTTTCTTTTTTTTATATGTGTGGATAACTTTCCAGCAGAACTTCCTGCCATGTGGGCCAATTCTATATCTACTTCAAAACTACTGGCAGAAATATAATGCAGAAACGTGGTCGGAAAAAAAAAAAGAAATAGGAATTCTCTGCACCACACAAAAAAAAGGTACTTTCCATAGCAGCATACTCGTACATTGTTTGGTTCATAATTTCGCAACGTAAAAGTTTAATGAGAATTTTTGTTATTTTACCCGAAAACTAAAGGATAGCTTATTTTTTTAGCAAGTTAAATAGTTTCGACGCAAGGTTTCTATCGCTCTCGTTGGTCTGGGGAGAGTTAAGGAATGTTTGTTTTGATTGAATATTTTATTTTCTGCAGATAAAAATAATTCCCCGGGTTTTTTTTGTGCGGGATTTATAGGGGATAAATTGAAGTGCCTCTTTTTGTTTTAGGTGCCGTGGATAGGTTGTCATAAAAATTAAATTTAAGGAAATACAAACTTTTGCAGAGAGCTCTCAAAATCTGCAACTTAAACTCAATTGCGGGCATTGAAATTCAACACTTTTCGTCTGTCTTTGACATTTTTTTGTATCCTGTTCTCCTGACAACGTCATTCTACAAAGGTGGCACCTAAATATTTAACATATTTATTTCCGGAGGCACTGGAGTGTGCCCGATGAATGGAACCTCAGTATCGTTTGCCGATCCTCAAGAAAGGAGACCCTCTGAAATACGCCAAATTACAGAGATATTAGTCTCCTCACCATCGCGTATACTCGTAAGATTCTTTTTTTTGGTTGCGTCATTGGATGTGGTAATCTTCTAAAGATACTAGTAACCCGGGCTACCAGTTCTGAAGCCGCTGATTGTCCGTAGTGCGCAAAGTCTATATGTTTCCCTTTGGTCTCCTTTTTACTGCCTCTACCCAGACTAGTGCAGCTTTAACAGAACCAAAGTGACAACTCTGGAAAGCAGTATCCTTCGATCGTATCCAGGTTCACCGATATTAGGCAGTATACGCGAGAGCGCCCTGTATTTGCGATGCTTTTTTATTGTATAAGGCGTGCGTTTTGAACTGCAGTTTATTGTGCAGCATTACACCAAGGTATTTAACTGCTTCTTTGGACCTGATTGTTTGGTTACCAACATAAAAATTTACGGATTCTACGGTTATCCAAATGGTAATAGGGATAGCTTCTGTTTTATGGCCGGCTAGTTCTAATTCGACGGAAATTAACCAATCTCTTATCCGGGCAATTGCTTCATTTGTAGCTGATTGGACTGTACGGATCTATTTAGCTACTGTCACGACGACGGCAATGACATCAGCGAATCCAATTATCGTACTCTATCGTAGAGTGTTAATTGTAGGACTCCATCTTTTCTGTTATTGAAATAGTTCGTCGCTATATGCAGCAAATACTCGTAATATGGCGTATCCATCCTGACGAGCGACATCGCATAAGATGGCTAGAACATGTAGAGCGATTGGACACCAACTGACTGCCTTAAGTCCTGACCCTTGTTCCGTACTATCGTGTGCAAAGAGTTAGCTGTCTAGTTGACTTAGGGGCTTATTATCGGCGCGAAGGGCCTCTTATTGGGAAATTTCGAGGTATTAGGAGAATCTGCCCGGCCTATCCAATAGTAAAAAAAAGCGGGTTGCTAAAGCTAGGCGTGGCCAAAAAAACATCGAAGATGACCCCCGTAACGTACGGTCTTCAACGTCGATTACTACAAAAAAAATCGTTGAAAAAGTTAGAGATTCGATTTTATGTGAACTTAGACTAAAGATCAGCCGAGTGAACGAATTAAACTTTTCGAAAGTATCAGCGAGATAGGCTCCCAGACGTCTATCAGTCTCAGACTCTTTTTGAGGCCGATCCAAAAGATTTCCTGGACAGATTTATAAGCATGAATGCAATATGGATTCACGATTATACTCCAGAGTCCAATTAGAAGTATAAATAATGAAAAGATCCGGTTTTCCAGACCCTAAAGGAAGCCAAAGTATGTTTTTTTTTCGGCAAATAATGTAATGGCATCCGTTTTGGGATTACAAAAGCATCATCATGGTGGATTATCTGATGAAAAGTCGAACCATGAATTTAGAATACAATTACGTGATGAAATCGAGTTGATACGTCCGGGTTTGCTGTCAAAGAAATCAGAATAATGCGCGGGTTCACATGTCGGTTCAGTCAATGACAAAAATTAATAATTGCGGGTCGCATTTTTGCCCTCACCCGACCTATTCTCCTGGTTTGACTTCGTCGAACTTTCATCTGTTTTCTAACCTGAAAAAGAAAGCATTTAGGAGGACAAACATATTCAACAAATGAAGAGTTTCAAGTGGCGGCAAATGAGTATTTCAAAGAACTTAGATCGGGATTCCGAAATCAATGCAGATGCACTACAAACAAGGCTCAAAGCCTATTTTGAGTATCTTAAGCGCAATGCACACCAAAGCAGGAGTGGTAGTGACATGCATCTGGCATACATGTTATGCCGTGTCACTTTAGTATGCGCTGATCCATCCACTTACATTGGATTCATGCTAGATCAAATGCTAGGTCGATTTAGTGTGCGTTGGACCGAATAGGCAACTTTTAAAGCTCTAACTGATGGCCAACTGGTCAATCGAGTGTCTCCAATGGCAAAGTGATTAATATTAAACCATTCTCTGTTCTCAATACGATCTCAGGGATCACTTACTTGAGTGCAGTGTTATTTCAATCTTCACGTACCTTGGCAGCTTTGTTCGAAGTTGAATAATTCAGATTTTCTTCCTCAGTAAGGGCTTATGCTCAATCGTTACACTGTATGATGGAGGCTTGTCTTACTCTGCTCTAGCAAATATTTTGTTAATAATTGGTCTTCCAGATAGATTTCTGTATACTCCCAGCTGCTAGCTGCTGTAAAGTCACATGTCAAATCATATTAGTTCGTTGATTTATTTTTAAACGTTTAAGTTGCAGTATCCTATAATTAGGATTCTTCAACAAGGTTTCCCAGAGAAACGTAAGTAACTAAAATAGCCTAAAACTTATTTTCAATTTCGTAAAAGCTTATCCCAAATATTCTCATGTTAGTGACAATATCTGTAATCTGATTCAGGCCTTAGACATTTCTGCATTAAAATCACCCAGGAGTACCTTGGCAGGCTTTGGTTATCGACAAAGCAGAAGAGCTTGACCCTTTTGCTTACACCCATTGCCTATAGCTCTTTATCTTGATGCGTCAACTCGTAAAATGGTTATGGCCCTACAAATTAAGTAGCCACACTCGCTTACTTACCATATTGCGAAGTTTTTCCCTACTATTCATTCCTAGATACTCGGACTCCCATAAAGGGTGACATTATTGATCGAGATAAGAGTCCCTGCAAGAAGCTAGGAGCAGCTTCTCACAGACATTCGTGTTGTTATAGTTTTTATACGAATGGAAGGGTTGCTGGATCCGAAAGACTAGATTCAGAAGCCTCTCATCACGAAATTTCCTCTGACGTTTGCCAGAGGTGGGACTATGAAAAGTTTTTGGGTATTTTCTGGGTCTCGAAACAACTCCCAAACAACTTCTGAGCTAACAATGCTTACTGTCGAGGCTAAGCTGAATATACGTACGAGTACATGTCTATTGGCTGCGAGTATTTCATTTTTGGCTCTTGCTATCCCTGAATACCTTGTGGATTTTTAGAGTTATCACATCCAATTTTTAACTGATCATTTCAGCACTTTAAATTTAGGAAGAGGTGCTACGTCAGGAAAGGGACCTCGTTTTCTAAAAGCGATACATACTCGTATCTCATTGTGACTCTTTGGTGAGAACTGATTCAACTCCTGGCTGCAAATCTTAAAATAAATGCTCTCTTGCCAAACGTCTGGGATAATACATTCTATATATCTGAAGGCTTTTAATTGTTCGAGCGAATATAGCCTGTTAGGTTATAAAAACTTTAAGAAGACTGCCACGCGAAGGCCTTAATATTCCAAAGCTGTGATAACTTCGATTGCTTAATTTCTCTTCACTTTTGGACAATCCATAACCCTAACTGCAGATACGTTTGTGCACTAAAGAAAAATTATATAAAAACTCGAAATACCCAGATATAGGTTCAAAGTCCCTTAATCCTTCACTACCAACTATGTCCTTGCTCATAATCAATTTCAACGTAACCACAAACTGAAATTGTCATCATCATCTCCTCTGGTGTGTATCAAATTACAGTTCCCCAGATAAGCCTCTGAATACTTTAGATACTTTTATTAAAAAAAAAAAAAATTCTAACATCCGTATCCCATTGGCCGGAATAGGGAATACGAGTAAGCTCAGTTCAGCTTGCCACCTCTCAAATTCCTTCCATTTCCATTACAAAAGCCCCACAGGCGACCTGTCAATTCACCCTCCACCCTATTATCGCTGTTGGTTCATTTTGTTAATAAATATTTCATAAGCACTATGTCATTGAGTGAACCACTCCCCACCCTTCTCGCGAATTCGTGTCACCTGGCAACGGATGCGATTACAATTTCCCGGGTATCCCAGACTTGGCTGCTTCAAATTGCATAAAAGTCATAACACAATGGAAGCGTACACTGTTTGACGTGGTTTTTTTTTTCCATCCTCCACTACATCCAAGTCGAACCGAGCGAAAAATCGGAATCGACTTCAGCACGGTTCCATGGATGTTTACTTTTGGTCCAGCAGAGCAAGCTCAAGGTATGCAAACGAAAGAAAAGAGATCCCAGGAGAACTGTTGAATAGGGCACCGGGGTACAAAAATGGTTATTCTAGCGGCGTTCTCTCCAACAAATGACGTCAATTATTTATTCATCAAACATCTGTGATGTAGGGCGGCAGATACCACCCTGCCTTGGGTGAGTGTCCAGGATGGTGTACCTGCTAAAGAGCCGAACAAAAAAATACACAGATACCCCCGTGCTCCAGGTGGTTGGTTATTTAAAATTCAATGCACAGAATCGGAGCCTTGTGTGTGGCGGAATCAACGCTGCAGCTGAAATTTATGAATGAGTTGTAACAGTGTAGAGCGATAGCGTTAGAAAGAACGACTTGCCTCATCCTCGTTGGTTTCCTTCTTTATTGCTTTATTCTGCGATGTGGCTAATAGAAACAGATGCCGATGACGGTGGTAATAGAGCCCTGGTCTCACGCTCTACTGGGAGTTTGGTTACAATATTCAAATTTATAACCAGCTATGAACGCATCTCTCGTACGTAGTTTGTACACCGACGGGGGGGGGGACATTATGCGTGGTTGGAACGGAGCATAAAAGAAGGCCCTACACCAAGGAGTCAATGGTGGTGTAGTAGTGGCCTGTCAAATAGAATACCGGCATCGTTAGTTACCTGTGAATAAAATATCTAACCTAGTTGGGGTAAGTCCTACGTTTTTTTATGCTCTCGGATTCTATTGTGATCGATGTGGTGCTGCAGAGATGCGAAGAATGCACCGGTAGTGCAGTGAATTTAATTCTTTTCATGAAATATAGCAATTTGTGCGGAAGAATGTTGCTGTAGAAGAAATTTGTGTAAGGAAATATAAAAGGGTATAAAAGGAGCTAGGGGTTTTGAATAGAAAAGAATGTGCTTAAAAGTTCGCTATACAACACATTGTGTGCAAAGTTGCAGGGGAGCTCAATCAATAACAAATTATATTCGATTTACTTTTAGATTCTATTCGCCTTTCAAGAAGGAGTTGGTTTCGTAGGTTAAATAGGAATGATTGCGAAAGTTTCCTTAAATGAGTTTCCTCTTGACATTCGATTTACATGCAGCAAGTATCCATATTAATTTATTTATTCATTTTGCATGTAAAATTCTTCGTAGATACACAATCCATTCATAAATGATATCGTGTAGGTGGAAGCAAAGCCTTCACACCCTTTCCAATGAAGATAACATTCTACGTTTCCATTTTCAATATCCTTTCATATGTCAGTAGGTACATTCTCTCTCTCTATGAATACCAATCTCAGATTCCTTATTGCATAAATACCATCTCGACTTTGATAACTTTTCATCACATATTCCTTATTTGATGCACTTTCCTTTCAATGAAATACTTTTTCATTTCATATTTGATTGTTAATTAATCTCCGCATTCCGTGAGTAATCCTGTAAAGAAGTGAAAAATGACATAAATAGTCCTTTTTACAGGAGAACAACGTCAACAAAGGGATGTCCTTTGAGTGCTGAAATATGTAATTATATCCCAGGCGTAAATTAATCACTTTCAAGTGAGACAGAGAAAAGGGGACGCCAATGAGTTGGGTTGATGGGTATGATATTTACGATGCCGAATACCATACCGTATGGCAAGTGACAACGATTTAAATTTAATTATTGCCTTTAACTTAATTATTGATTGCGCAGTCTGCAATATTTTTTCGCCAAGTGCGTCCATCAATTTTTATGCGATTCGCAAAATTAGTTGAGCGTTGGTGGCTAAATGCATATCTATGGATCGCCATAATGTACTTCTCTAAAATGTGAAATGAAGTATATGTACCCCCATCTCTAATAAAGTGGGCGTGACGTTGTGAATTAGGGGTGGCCGTGGTGTAGTGGTAACATCAACGCTTGTCACGCTCTTGGTTCACGGTTCAAATCCTGATCTCAACAATCATCTATTTATTTCGTCTGAAATAAATAAAAAAAGTCGATCAATTGCGAAAGCTTAATCAACTCTACTGCGAGGGCATAACACTGGCAGTAGGGTGGTCATAAATGCAACTTGATCGTGATGATGACATCAGGTGAAGGGAAAAAAATACTGTGAATCATGAGCAACGACAAAAAGCAAAACAAACAAGCTCCCCAATTATCTGGATGTCACCCTTGCAGTTTACTGAAACTTAATACCACCGAAGTTTTAAACTCACTACACCAATCTTTCTTTCTCTCTCTCTCTCAATTTCTACAAACGCCCGGGCCCTGAAATAATTTAATGGTATTCATATGGCGTGCGCAATTACATCTTTCTACTCAGAGGATATTTCTGCGATTTTTAAGAGATTTTATATGAAAATTAGTCGTCATGACTTTTTCTGAGAAAAAAAAGTGGGCGTGGTTGCCACCATTTATAACCGAGGTTCACGTGTTCTGATGAGATTTATAAGTTTCATTATGAAGACCACAAATAGCTTTGAAATAGTGAAATGTGTTTTTTTGAATAAAACGCTCCTCCCTAGGCATGGCCATATACAGAGTATGGTGGAATGGTAAAGAAAGTCGTCGTCTATCAAACATCTTTTTCTTAAGGTGGTGATTTAAACTGCAATCTCTCAGATAGAGAAAGGACTAAGTTCTTGGTAAATAGCCTAAAGTCGGTTAATTTGAGTCCCGTGAATTCAGTGTCTCCAACCCACTTTGCAGATGGTCCTGATTCTCTTCTCGATGTTGCCTTGTCGACGATACTAGCAAGGTTTTACTTTACAACCAACTTTCAGGTCCATGTTCCCCCAAGCATGATCTTTTATTTGTTATTTTTGATGTTAAAATTTACAATAATCGATCAATTATTCAGTTAAACATTGAACTCTTTTTTGCATAATTTGGACTGGAGCAGAATTTTCTATACACTGTATGTAAATGATCAGGTAGAATTTATGCAATCTAAACTGAATTTTCTCTTTGAGAAACACAACTAAGCGTTTTCAAAATGTCTCGCATCCTTGGTTTAATGATCGTGTTAAAGAATTGATAAAAGAGAGTAATATTTCGTATAATCGTTGGAAACGTTACCGACTTGAAACTCTAAGGGATGAGTATAAAACTCTTCGCAATCAAGTTGTACTAGCGATTAGAATAGCAAAGGCAAAGTTCTATGAAAATAAAATTGATCCATGTATATCCGGCAAAAAACTGTGGAAGAACTTACGTAAAATAGGCAATGAAAAGCGCAAATTGAAGACACCAGATGATATTGACTGTGATTTACTGAATTCAAACTTTGTAACAGCTCCAGTCATAAGCGAAACTCGTAGCGTAGAGCTTAGGTTAGGTAGATGGGCGCCTTGTGACAAATAGAGTCACTGCTCACTTAGACCAATAAATTCGGGTCCATTGTGCCCAATCGTTTAACCCTGGAAACGTTAAAAAGTCCGCTGTTAGAACCACCCAGATAATGATATAAATCTCAGGAGGTCCGTAAGCTCTATATTACCTAAGTCCTCCCATTCCGAGAAAAAAGTAACTTCCGAGAGTCCTCATTCTTGTGACTGATAGGGCAGGACAATCACACAGCAGGTGACGAACTTATTCAATTTCTTCTTCGTTCCTGCAGCTTCTACAGTAGTCGTTATGTAGCACACCGAATCGCTCCGCGTGAACTCCAATGGCACAATGACCAGTAATTAATCCAGAAACGACCCGTGTTTATACGACTAAGTCTCACCAGAGAGGTTGATCTCTTCTTGCTGAAGGCCGGCCATAGCGCCCTGGCCGTTGCACATGTTTCCAGATGAATCCATCGGCTGTTTGCTCTATCGATGGTTTCGTCTTCTATGTTCTTTCGTAGGGAACTGATAGGGGTTACTACAAAAGGGAGGGCCCGCGATAAGTGCAGCGCCGACCCTTTCCTAGCAAGCTCATCAGCCCTTTCATTTCCTTCGATATCCATATGCCCTGTTACCTAGCAGAACGTCACCGCATTGGCTCTGGATATCTCATTTAAAAGTAATTTGCAGGTCCTCACAAGCCTTGATCTAATTACAGCAGAGTCCAGAGCCTTAATGGCTGCCTGGTTGTCTATATAGACAGTTATCGTTTTACCAATGATATTACTCTCGCGTATAATTTCCGCAGCCTGTATGATGGCTGTGATTTCCGCCTGAAAGACGCTGCAGTCGTCGCTTATTCTAAAGGAGTTGTTTATTCCTTGGGCCTCACAATAAACTCCGGCTCCCGTGCCAACGTCCATCTTAGAACCGTCGGTATAGAACGCCAGTTCCTTTTTCTTCATGGTTCTCAGGTTCCTCCAGTGCATTCTGTCAGGAATTCTTATATTAATCTCCTTTCAAATGCTAGCGTAGGGGTCATGAAATCAGTTTCCGGCCGATCTGCTGGTAGTTTCCCATCGGGATAAAATGGAGGCATGGCCGTATAGGCTCGATGACCACAATCGGCCTTCTTTCAGTCTTACAGCGGGTTTAGCAGCCAGACTGCTACAGTATATATCAAGCGGAATGAAACTGAGCATACTCGTACCTAGAGGGCCGGCAACAATCAGTTGTTATTAACGACCGATCATCTAGCTTCGCTCCCGTAGTAAGTGGAGTACCACAAGAGGCAATTTTTGGGCCTCTTCTTTTCTCTCTTTATGTCAACGAACTTCCTGGGGTTATACGCGTTCAACATTATCTTAGTTGTCCAGTTGGGTAAGTGGAATGCGGAGGGTCAAAGATCAATGAGGACTTGGAAAATATTCGAACGTGGTCTAAACCTTTGCCTAAACCCAATGAAATCGAAGACCCTCATAATCAGTAAGAGAGTAATGAACGTGTCGATTTTCCCACCTGTCAAACTTGGTTCGAGAAACATCGAATATGTAGACACAGCACGGAACTTAGGAGTTGTCTTCAACAGAACTCTCACATGGACGGACCATATTAATACAGCGATCGGGATACGGTGCACTTCGCCTGCTCTGGACTATTCAGAAGTGTATACCCATTAAAACTAGGTATTGGCCATTTGGATGCGAAATTTGTTGCCGTCCTGATTCCGATAGCAGAAGAAAGCTTAATGTCGCCTATAATAATACAGCTCGCTACATCTAAAATTTGGGCAGATATGTTCATTCAGATTAATCCAGAAAAATCGTGGGACCTTCATTTGATAGTCTAATCAAATTTATAAGATTGACTGAAACTGAAACTGAAACTGAAGGAAATATTTTCCAGTTTCTAGTAAAAATATTGAAGGTTAGGTTAGGTTAGGTTAGGTTTAAGTAGCTGACAGCTATTAACGCCAACACACATAGTAAGTCAGTTGTACCACATGGGTCATGAGTAATTTCTCTTGCCCACTTAATCAAACCATTTGGATCTTCTGATGAAGCGAAGGTAGCTTCTGATATCTATATTTGTAAGATCGCCTAAGTTATTAAAATAGAAAGCTCCTAAGTGAAGTTTTCTTTTGGACATGTACAAAGGAAGTGGAAAATAGTTTCCTCCTACAAAAATCATTTGAGTAAACGCCAAGCATTGTAGCGTGCTTGCCTATTAGACAGTGCCCAGTAATGACATCTATTGTGGCAGTCTGTTGAGAGAAATCAGAATCTTAGAGCGTTTAAGGTCCAGCTTAGGCGAAATCTGTTTTATCGCCAGGCACGTTGCAACACGGATTCTTTCGATTGCATCTAATTTTAATTTGTTACATGTAGCGATTGGTACACCCAAGGTACCATTATCTGGCGAATTCATCAGCCTTACAGCTCCCAGTGATATCCTTATGCCCAAACAAAAAAAAAAGAAAATAATATTGAAACAAATATATATTTTTTTAATGCAAGCGAATTTTACTGCTTCGGATTTTAGAAAGTACTACATGACGTAGCCATCTTAAACCGTGTTTTTGTAACTTCCCCCCCATACTCCGTCAACAGAAATCAGGCTTAGAAATCTGTATTATTTCCCAAATTTAGTTGTCTATATTGACAGACAAAGCCAGAACAGAAGCCTGAAGGGACGAAAATGGTAACATAGTAGTAGAATCGCAGTCGGTGCTGAGGATATGGAAGGAACATTTCTGCAGACTGTTAAACGGGGGCGATGACCAATATACCGCTGTCAGGCAGAACGATCCATTCAATAGTGATGATGATAGTCAAGATTTCCGTCAACCCGATCAGAATGAAGTGCGGATAGCGATATCTAAATTTAAATCCAACAAAGCTGCTGGAGCCGACGTCCTTGCCGCCGAACTTTTCAAGGCAGGAGGAGATTAGTTGGTAAGGAGCATGCACCAGCTCATCTGTAAAATCTAGTCGGACGAAAGTATGCCCGATGAATGGAACCTCAGCATCGTTTGCCCGATCCTGAAAAAAGGAGACCCTCTGAATTGCGCCAACTACAGAGGTATAAGTCTTCTCAACATCGCATATAAGATCCTGTCTGCCATATTATGTGAACGCCTAAAACCAATCGTCAGCAACCTGATAGGTCCTTATCAGTGCGGTTTCAGGCCCGGTAAATCCATCATTGACTAAATATTCACACTATGGCAGATTTTGGAAAAAACCCACGAATATAACATCGATACGCATCACCTTTCATTGATTTTAAAGTTGCCTATGATAGCGTGTATAGAGACGAGTTATACAGAGCCATGTCTAGTCTTGGCATCCCTGCCAAGCTCGTCCGTTTGTGCAGAATGACAATGGAGAACTCTCGCTGCTCCATCAAAGTCGGAAAGAATACCACCGAACCGTTCAATGTCAGGAAAGGTCTTAGACAAGGTGACGCGCTATCATGTGATCTCTTTAACATAGTACTTGAAAGAATTGTACGAAATTCACAAATCAACACCGAAGGTACAATCTTTTACAAGTCTGTACAACTACTCGCTTACGCCGACGACATTGACATAGTTGGGAGAACTCAACGGGCCATCAGTGGGGCGTTTTCGAGTATTAAGATCGAGGCAGCAAAGATGGGTTTAGCGGTCAACGAAAGCAAAACAAAATATATGCTGTCTACAAAAAAGGACACCCAACATCGGCGTCTTGGATACAATGCCACGGTAGACAGATATAAGTTTGAGGTAGTAAAAGACTTTGTCTACCTAGGCTCTATGGTGAACTCCGTAAATGACACCAGTGGGGAGATCAAACGAAGAATTACTCTTGCCAATCGGTGTTTCTATGGGCTAATCCCCAACTACCGAGGTAACTCTTTATAAGATACTAATCATCCCAGTCCTGCTGATGGATGAAGATGCTTCGAGAGAAAAGTTCTTCGAGTGATCTTTGGTCCCGTCTGCATAGACGGCGAATGGAGGAGAAGATACAATGCCGAATTATACGGCCTTTATAATGACATCGGCTTAGCCAGAAGAGTTCACATACAACGACTAAGATGGCTGGGTCATGTAGAGCGGATGGAGTCCAACGTTCCAGCCAAGAAAGACTTCAAATCTACCCCGGACGGACGGCGCAGTAGAGGACGATCTCGTGGTAGGTGGTGCAAACAAGTGGAGGTGGACCTCAACCAACTTAGCGCGCGCAACTGGAGTCAGCTGACTCATAACCGGGCTGGCTGGGAGGGTTTGTTGGTTGAGGCCCAGGTCCACCCCGGACTGTAGCGCCACCTAAGTAAGTAAGTAAGTATATTGACAGATTTGTAGACATCGAGTTTTCCTTTATGTTGACAGGCATATGGCAGATAAGATCATTGTCCAAAAATTAAATACTGGGAGTTTAAAACCAATTTCGCGAGCGAAGCAAGCCATTCTTTTAAAAACGGGGGTTATTTTGTTTTTTGGTACCACTGTCGTCGTGAACATCCAGAGCCCCCGTACATCACCAATGGAAGCAATGATATCGGAAGACCCTTGGTCTGCATCGACAGATCCATCCGTTCAAGACAACCACAGCTTCTCTCAGCAACCCATCGTACTCGCCTTTACTCGATCATCTAAAGGCAGACTTCTGATTAAAATTAAAATTCACATTTTCTATATGTACACTCCAGCCTTAGGCACTATCTGACGCTCGCTTATCTCATCGCCTTAGCTCAGTCGCCTGGAAAAGAAACCCAGCCGCAGTATTTATCTATACAGAAGACTCACCTCACCAGCACATATTTCGATGAACAACACTTACGCAATTGTACAAGGCCCCACCTGAGCTGGCACGACTGCGTATCCCTTGACTCTCAGCAAGGATGTCGGCTTTCCTCATGACATAGGCCACCGAGGAATCCAGAGTATCGTTCACAGGATCAAAGGGACTACGCTAAACACACAAGAGAACGGCAACCATTCAACAAAAAATGTAAACAAACGTCCGAAGAACTCACCTGGTCCAGAGGAACATCCCAAGCAGAGTCGATAGGAAGATGAGGTGCTTTAGTCATGCTCGGATTTACGTGATTTTCGATGGCCAGGAGAACGCAGAAGAATACTAGACAAAGGGTTGGACACTGCTCGAAATGCTGACCAAAAGGAACCACAATATCTTGGGATTTGGTGTGTCGGATTATTTCCCCCGTAGTGACGACAAACACACTCACTCCCGGATAGAAAAATTACTTCAGAGATGAGAAACTCGCGGAAAAGACAAGAAATACTCGGAGCTGTGAGAAAAAAAATTTAGAAAAAATAGGGAATTGTGACGGTTGACAGCAGCTGTCAGATCCGAGATATGTTCAGCGTATTGGTTGATGTGGCGCTCCCATTCTGCTATATTGCGGGTGTAGGCGTGGGAATAATGGGAATTAGAAGGGGAAGGCTGGAGAATCACAAAAGCCCGTTTATAGTGGGATGATAGCATCCGAAGCATCGAAAAGTGGCGTAGGATGAAATGAGCCATCACGAGGGTAACTCCATGTTCTCCGGGACAATAAATCCCTAATTGTTAACGGAAAATTACGACCTATCCGGAGAAATGGGTGACGAGAGCAAGGAAAGGATGGAAAATTGGGAAAGAAAATATTCCAATATGGCGGAGGAAAATCTTAAAAGTTGAAAGATTGTTGGAATTTTCATCCCTTTTTGTTTTTGAATCTTTCCAGACGCAAGCGGGGTGACAGGAGGGGATAGATAGATGAAAATTTCAGTGGAGAGCTAGAATAATATAAAAGGAGTGTGTTCGGCACGAAAGAGGGCTGTTTGCTGGTGGGCTAGGTGGTTAAAGGACAGTACAACTAACAAGAAAAGAAAAATAATCACCTGTCGTGAGAGTATGCGTATTCCTCTGATAACGGTTTTGCTTTCTAACGCTTACTGCTCAGCTTCTGTATCAGTGCGACTGAGTCAACCTACCTGATGACATACTCGATCAAGTAAACTATCGCATAATTACTACGGAAGGAAGGTTCTTTTGACAGAGCATTTCCAGCGATAGTCTATTTAGTATGTCTTTTGCTCACTTCGGTTCGATTTTATCGATTTTTGATACATGTACCTCTGTCTTCGACACACCGTCTCCTCCTCGAACTAACATCAGGGCACATTAATCTTAATAAGCGCATTTTCAGACTCGTTTTGGCGTAAACATGGACCTGCAGCAATTGTGAGGAGGAGCAGGAGCAGGACGTTCAGCATTTCCTCTGCCACTGTCTAGTAATGGTGAGATTTCGACAGAAAATGCTTGTGTCATGTGCCACCAATGATGCTAAATTTATTTAACGTCAGACAATTAGTAACCGGTTTTATTCTGCAGTTCGTCTGGCGATGAAAGGATTAGATATATTTAGCCAACCCACGGAAAAGAATCTAATCCTAGCAATGCCTATGCACCAAACGAGAGTAACACAAGCAAATAGCTACTAGTTTACCTTCTACTCGTACAAGCAACCTGATTGTAAAAGTATTCCCGTTTATCCTTGACGTTTGCCTTCAACTTCGAATTTTAGTCTATCCCAGCATTAATGCTTCTGTAGGAGAACCTCGACTCTGCCAATATTCCGCAGTATTTTTGCTCTCGGTTTAACTTTATATTAGCTATGACCACCTTTTGCTCCCTCTCACAGAAGATCAACTAAAAGGAGTCTATTACCTCGTGTGCATCTATCTACTCGTACATAGGCTGACCATCCGTCCTGGAGTAGCCAGTTTCTAAGAATCGAACCGATGTCCGATATCCTCGTGAATTATCTGCAAATATGATATAACTGACAGGATATGCACCAACTTGAAGAGAAAATTCGCAAACAAAACGTATGCTGCCGTGCAGAACAGTACGAATTCGGGTGTAGAGAGTGGATCTATAAATAGAAGAAAAAACCACGGGAACAAGTCACAGCCTTCCATTCCTCAGCAAACGACTGGCATTAGAGACAAGCTCTATAAACTTAGCTTACCATGTGCGTATACCCTAACTGATAAAGTTAAAGACAGCCAAATCAAAAATAGATTCTGCCAACTGCTTAAAGAAGATCGGAAAAAGCAAATTCAATTAGATCGGAAAATAAAGAGCTGTTTCTGCTAAAGCAATGCGGAAAATATTAGCTTTAGTAGCACCCGATTCCTCCACACATACATCCACCTAGCATTCTAGCATGTCCTTTGTATTTCCTTATTGCAGTAAAGCTTAGGTCTGTCAAATAGGACGATTAACGTCAAATCAATTGCAAGAAACTTCCATTAGCCCAGTGACTTTATCTACAAACCTACCTGAACTTCAGAACAAGGACACCATCAAGAGCATTATTCCCATCACAACGACACTAATAGGGAATTCTATCGCCTGGAAGGAAATTTATGAATTTACTATAGGCCTGGATACTGCAGTCAATTAGGCTAACCATATCAAACTAATAATATAATTGTAGCTTACACCTCGACGCTAATATAGCAAAAATTGATATGCTTCGATGACTACCGATCTAAATGATTTGATTTGAATTAAAAAGAAAATTAAGCATTCCCTTTACTTACTTTTTTCTTTATGGTAAATATGGTTAGTTGAACCCACCGTCCCGTTTTTTTTTTTTCATCCCACCTTCAGAAAAAATTTGACAGCAGCAGCGGTCAATCCCAACTTCTCTTGCGAGTGTGAGGGTCCTTTCTGCGGCTAGCGATGATAGCAAGCAGAATATTCTCATATCCAACAGTAGCTCAAAGAGAAATAGAAGAGATCAATCGCTGAAAGATCTGCAGAACTTCTTCATGGTAAATGTGGTAAGTTGAACCAACCAACCCAGACATTCTGTTTCACACATTTTTGTCGCACCTTCAGGGAAAATTTGAAAGCAGCAGCGGCCACTCCTACCTTCTGAAAGTGGATTTTCTCACACTACCGCTTACAGCTTATACTGACGTTTTCGTTTATAAGGATTTTGTCCGCCTTTACACTATCTCGGTCAGCAGTTCATCTGAGCTCCACTTTCAGACGTCCATCCGACCCAACTTACTGAAGCAAATGTCATTTAATGAAGTACATTACGAGTCCTAGAAAGCCAATACATAATCCCTGTTTTATTTGAACTTAGTGTACAAGTTCCTGTGATGATGATCCCACTCACAAAGCCACTAGATAATCAAGATACCAGAAAGTTGCTTCATATTGCCTTCTGTCAAGCACACTACTATAGAATCCCAATTGCACAAAAGGTATCTCTCTGTTGTATAGGTATATTCCCCCTAGTATTCCCTAGAAAAAAAAAAGGAATTCTAAATAAACTTTCAAATGTTATACCCATCGATAAAGACCGTTGATCAAATGGTACTTTACCGTCCACCTGACAGGACAATATGTATGTGTGTTTGTGTGCGTCCTTGTTATGAGTGTTGAGCACCGTTTGTGTCCAAACTATACACCGCCCATTGGCACAAGCAATTGGACTGCTATAATATTTATGAACGACTTGATACTTTATCGATGCAAAAGAAAAATCCCCCACCCTACTCCGTGCACACACAACACCTAACCTGAGCGTAATTAATCCTTTTTGCCACGGACAAACTAACCGACCAACAAGCAACCCTCCACTTGGCCAGCTGGCCGGATGGCCGGTCCCCTGCACTTGATGTAGATATAAAATTGAATGTTTGGGTCATTCTGTAGACATAAACATAAACCGGAGAACCAGTATCCGGGGAATTCAATCGATTCACCAAAGCATAACGTTTCACACAGGTTAATTTATTTTATGGAACGATGCTTAAATATCCTTTTTTGCTGTTGCTCCTACTCGTACTCGTATCTTATAACCCTGGTCTCATTTTCCAATGAGAAGGAATGTATGTGTATTTGTTTGTGAGTCTGTATTTATCCATTGACCAGCGCGTCTAGCATCCCCATCGCACCGCCTGAACTATACGTGCCGGAGAAAAAGGATACCAGACACAGCGGCATCTATGAGCCATTGTGTGTGTGCCTCATGCAACAATACCTTCCTGTTGCCTGTCTGATGGGTCTGCATGCATGTTATTGGCATTTATTTTATTCTCTGGACGTTTTATTTTCCAGTCCTTTGTATTGTATTTTTTTCAGGACCTGCAGAGTTATCCTAGCTGGTGTATCGTAGTCGTAGCAAAGGAGAGGGACGCTACCTCTCGCTTAGATGAAATTTATTTGATAGTCTTTATGCGAGGAATTTATAAGGCTTGACACTGTACCGAGGATTTTTTTTGTGCTCCTCGTTTGGTTGTTGTCTGTGTTATAACTATCGTGTATGTATAAAATGAAATATTTAAAATTATTCGATTCAGGGAAGGAGGTGGCGAAATAGTAGCTACGCTACTATCGTGAGCGACACACACAGGTAAAGGAGGCTATCTTCTTGGTAAATGATGATGTTTCAGTTCAATACGCGGCAGGATATATGGCCTCCTGTCAGCTCATCGATTGGCATGCATTTGCAATCAGGCTAGAGGTACGAGTACGAGTATATCCCATTTGCGAACGTATGAGCGATGTTGCAGCTACTGCTGCAGTTGCAGAATAAAATGGAAACCGGATTTTGCAAAATGACTGGATGGCGTTTTCACTGCAAATCGTATAGCTTTAATGCAGTGAAGTTGCCTTTGGATTTTGAGAGTGAGAAGTCGAGATGAGTACAACGATGCGGATGGAGAGTTACGTATTTGTCGTCGAAGAAATACATAGGTCTTGGCATACTAGCCCCCAGGTATACAAAGTTGAGAAATATCAAACAGCTTGGCATCTATAGGAAATCTTTTCATTCAAAATGGTGTCCCAAAATTCACTCAAGATTTGAATTTTGCGCCATTTGTGCGGTAAATTGTTGCCAACAAAAAAAAAAAAAAAAAAAATGACAACGTGACAGCTGACAGTTCAGGGTTACCAAAAATGGAATGCCACGCGAAAGAACAACGCGTTTTAATTGTTGAGCAATATTTTAAAAATAATGGAGGTTTGGTAGCTACAGTTCGCAATTTTCGTACAAAATATGGTCGAAGTAGTGATTTAACTTCATCAGCTGTGAAGAGATTAATTCAAAAATTCAGGGAGACTGGATCAATTAGTGATATTAGCGTCCTTCAACAAGTCGTTCAACACAAAACATCGAAACAGTTCGTGAGAGTGTTGTTGTGAGTTCAGGAACATCAATTTGGTACCGTGGTCAAGAATTGGAAATTTCGAGAAGCTCAAGAAAGATTTGCATCTTCATGCATACAAAGTGCAATCGACTCAAGAACTGAAGCCTACTGATCACGCACTGCGAAGAGAGTTCGTTGAATGGATTATGGAACAACAACAAGTGGAGCTGATGTATCAAACAAAATCATCTTCAGTGATGAGCCTCATTTCCATCTTGATGGCTTTGTTAGTCGTCAAAATTGTCGAATTTGGGGTTCAGAAAATCCACGAGTGTTTGTTGAGAGACAAATGCATTCACAACGTGTCACTGTTAGGTGCGGATTTTGAGCTGTAGGAATTATCGGATGCTTTATTTGCAAGATATGGATGTGGACGATATGTGGTTTCAACAAGACGGGGCCACATGCCATACAGCCCGAGAAACAATCCAATTACTGCATGAGTCATTTCCAGGTCGTGGTACAGGTCCCGATTTGGTGATCAGAATTGGCCGCCCAGATTATGCGATTTAACGCTGTTGGACTTTTTTCTTTGGGGTTTTTTGAAGTCTAAGGTTTATGCCAACAAGCCCACGACCACCCACGCCTTGAAGGATTAGGATTGAAGGATTTTTTCTGCTACAGACTGAGGATAGGCGAAGAAAGTGAAGGTTGATAAGTGAATATGCCATTTAGCGTTTACAGTATTTCGTTTTGAAACCACAACTCGGCGGTTATTAGAATTTGCGTGAAGTTTCATTTTCACTCCCATACCTGCCGTAGTGTATAGTGTACGGGACAGTTTAACTTTGCTGCGTGGTCCCCAACTGGCGGCGAGTTATACTCTTAGCAATATCTCCATTACCTTTACCCCGGAATTCGTTCATCCAGCTTCATATGACCCTTGCTCCACTCAAATTGGTACTTGACAGACAGTGGAAAATAATTGTAACCCCATCATATTTTCCGTCGTCCAAATTTGATTTGATTTTGAGTTTGAAGCACTCTTACCTTACTTAATTTCATCAAAATCTGTTAGGCTGTTCTTGATTTAGGCGTATGAGAAAATTGATTCAAAAATGTTTTAAAGCCCGCCTCATATCTTACTCCCACTCGATTCGATTTCAATCAATTTTAAGCGGAACTAATAGCGTTTCAAACTTAGATAACGCCCAAAATTTCATTGAAATCCATTCAGGAGTTCTTGAGTGGTGAGCGGCTAAAAATTTTGGACAGCTTTTTATATGAAATGACCTACACATACATATTTCGGAGCGGGCCGTGGGAGCATAAACATGCATATTAATCTAGGTGCACTTGCGGGTAAGCTCCGGACTGGGATATGGGAGTTGGGGTTTAAATTTCTCGCCTCACCATCTCCAGTGGCTTAATTTTTGGCGTTCTTTTTATCTCTTGGATTTTATCGCTACTCTGAGTTCGTTGAATGAGCTTCTCTGCAGCGCTTGGTACTGTTGCAGGGAGAGAAGCGCTTGTAATGTACAAATTACGAAGGAGTGTATAGGTATATCCCTATCTTTTGCCTCTGCAACAAAATACATTCGAGCCTTACTGAAGAATACACTTTCTATTACAATGCTGAGTACCCTACCCAAACTGCTTAATAATTTTAATGTGCAGCAAAATACTTTAAAGACAGCCCAATCACCTACCTAGTAAACCTTTCAACGCCATCACCTGATTGTGTTAAATCACCGTCAACAGAAGCTTCTAAACTAGTGCGTATCTCACATGACAAAAACCGACACTCATCATAGCACTTTTTCGGCAGAATGACACCACCAAATGCAGTAGATAGCTACGAGTATCCAGAGACGACTAAAACGTGAAAATCTGTAAAAATCCCCGCCATCGTCAGCTGACAAGTCAAGATGTATGCTTCACATCAAGAGCATCCATCAGTGGCCGGAATTCACTTTTAATCGAAAGAATAAAACCAAACACACCCCCACTCATACCAACCCCCATCACATCCGACGACGGTAACAATACGCAGGATACTCCACACATCACTACACATATACAATGGGCCGAAAGAGAGGGAGAGATGGAGTGAAATGTTTTTGCCATCATTTGTTGGAGTGATGCCCGTAAGTGTATAGTTCTTCTTTTTTTTTTATCTACAAGGACTGCATGTGTAAGAGCGTTGACTGACTGACAGATGGTTGGCGGTTTGTATCTGCATAAGGACACATTATTCACGACCACTTATCATCTGTAAACCGAAACTTCGAATGCGGGGTTGACTTCCGGTTGGACATATTGGAGGGCTGATGTGGTCCCTACCCCATTTTTTTTTTTTTTTTAATAAATCACGTTCGGGGCATCGTATTATGGTGTGCACAAAGCATTTTTAACCATCATTCCTTCCTCATGCATTTCGGGCTTATCGTGGACATTTATTTGACCATAATTTTCCAGACTATAGTCAAACATTTAATGTGTGTTGACATTGATATGATGTCGGAACTTGTATTGTACGAGTAGTCCCGACTATCACTCATTGTGGAGGCCAATAAAGCAAACGGTGGCAGCAGCGTAGCCAAATGGGGCGAATTGTAAAACCACCGAACCGCCAAAAGTGCTGTTCATCAATTGTGATTGTTTTATTAAATCAAATGCCGGATGCGGATTTGTGATTTGATATCAGGCATTGGGTCTGCGGATTGGGCGTCGCAGAATTGGCACCACAAAATTCTGCGTGGTCTGTTTGAAGCGGAACTGATATTCATTTTGTTGACACATGGGAAACATGTGGGCTAAATTACTATTCGGGGCTGGCCACATACAGATGTGTATCCTAAATATGTTTCAATTTGTGGCTGAAAGTGGTAGCGTAATCAAAACAATCCAAAAAATGTGATTGGAATATGTATTCAGCACTTCATTAACCTCTCCTTTTACTCCCATCTCTTGAAATCTTCCGAAACCTCATAAAACCTGACAAAAACTAATGAAACTGCTAGAGAAACTTCGTAAAACTTCGTGAAAAAACTCACACAAGCCTGAAAACCTAGTGGAGCCTTATTAAATCCCGTGAAACAGCTTGTTAAACCTAGTAATACTCGTATGTTGGCAAACAAACCACGTGAAATATACTGAGACAGCCACGTGCAACTTAGTGTATCTTCATGCAATCTCGTGAAACCTCGGCAAACTCCGTGGAAACTCATCCAACCCCGTTAAACCCCTTAAAATCTGATGATAGAACCTCATACAACCTTATACAACCTCGTACAACTACGTGAGACCTCGAAATACCCCCAGAAATATCATGGGACATCCTCGCGCAACCAAGGGAAATCTCATGCAATCTTTTGAAATCAACCTGCCAAACCTTTAGCAACCTGATGCAACTCGCAAACCTCCTGAAAGCCCTTAATATGTAATGGGTCCGCATTAGGCCAAAAACTAGAGAAACCTCTTTAAATTTTGTAAAACATCTCGTACAAGACCGAAAACTTCGTGTAGCTCTACAAAGTGTCGTGAAACAGTTCGCTGAACCTTGCAAATATGTCGTGAAATCTCATGAAATCTCATGCGACAACCTTGTAAGACTTTGTGAAATCTCGTGAAACCTCATGCAACCTTGTGAAACCTTATGAAGCAACCCCGTGCAAACTTTTCCTTGAGACCTCATGAAACATAATATGTCATTCTGAAAAAAGTGCGACTTCCGGGAAGTTCATAACACATCCTCGGGTACCTAGAGGGCCCCAGAGACTCTTGGGATATTCTTGGGCCTCCTGGAACTTTTTGATAAGCACTGGGACAAGGTGAAATGGACCGAATTGAGGCTATCAATGTCAGGATTTGGTCTCCCTTTTACATGTTTGTGTAAAAAAGACTGGGAACTCTTAGCACATCATGGAACTTCTTGACCTTAAGGAAGGTCACGCGAGGCCCTAAGTTATATTTTACGATATCTCACAAGATTGTCTATGTCTCATTGTCCCAAGATATTTCTGAAGGTCCTAGGAGTTCCCGAGAGGTCCCACTAGGTTTCGGAAGGTCTTACAAGGTCGAAGGTTCTGCGAAAGTCCCAAAAGGCCTCACGAGAACTCACGAGGTTTAACGTAGATTCTCGAGTTCAAAGAGGTGCGGCGACTACTCATAAGGTCATACGATTTTCACTTGCTTGTCTGTCTGCTTGCACCTCAAGCCTAAAGGGATTTTAATCAAAATTCACAATTTATGTCTCAAGTAATACGGACGCTTACACTAAGGCTGCTTGCTACGTTTTTCGCTAATAACAGCGGTCTGTATTCAAAAGTCATATTTAGCATAAAGGACGTGACATTAATTTTTTATTTGACATTTGTTCAAAAGGATTTTCTAGCTCTGTAATGCGTTTTATTAAAAATCTGACCCACTTGAGCTCTTTATTTAACTGGATCCCAAGAGGTCTTATAAAAAAAAATAAATAAGTAAATATTTGGCGCAACAGCTCTTTAAGTGCCAGGGCCTAGCTTCTCGCAGCCACTCGTGTTGTTTGCGTTATATTTTTCACACAAATGGAAGGGACCTACAGTTTAGTGCCGTATCCGAACGGCAATTTGTTTTGAGAAGCTGTCTCGTGACAACAATACTTTCGGATGTTTGTCAGACGTTCGCGAGTGGTGGGATCGTGAAAAAACTTTTTGGTGTTTTCTGGCATTCGAACTTGGAACCTCTTACGTAGTGATCCGACACACTAGGCACTACGCCACGACGCCGAGATCTTATAAAGTCCCACGATTTCCTACGAGGCTTTACGTCTTATGACGACTCACGTGGTCTTAGAAGGTTCCTTGGTAATACTCAGAATTCCAGCGAGGTTACGTGAGGTCTATCAAGATCTCGCGAGGTCTCATCATTTCTTACGGGGTTCCATGAGGTTTCACGACGTCAATCGAAGGCTTTCATACCCTGGTCTCGCATGGAACGAGGTTCTAAGATATCTCACGAAATTTCACGAATCGTCAGGTTGCAATGGGTTATTTGAAGAGATCTCTCGAGGACTCACAAAGTCTCCAAGGTTTCACGAGGAATGAGGAATGAGGTTCCTTTACTAGGTTACACTAGATTTCACGAGTTCTCAAGAAGTTTGACAATCTTTTAAAAGCTTTCATTGCAATTGGTGTGGTTTCGCGGTTTTTCACAACGTTTCACGGGGTTTCATTTGGTGTCAGGAACCTGCACTATATGCCTAATGAGTAGTAAGTTTATTTTAGGGTTTCTGCTTATGTAAGGTTACATTGCATTAGGACCATAATACTTGTATAGTTTTCTAGAAATCGTGTCATTATTTTCCGAAGGGCTGCATGCATATGTCCTCGAATGACCAAGAAAATTAAAATTTTGCACGCTTATAGTACGACCTAAGGGGAGGGTCTGCACGTAGCCGGTTTTTTGATTTTTGAAATACCGTATTTTGTAAGGAATACCGTATTTTGTAAGGAATACCGTATTTTGTAAGGTATTTTGCATAATTTGCTAAAAAAAAAGTACGTCTTTCTAGTGCCTATAGAAGCACTCGGATGAGATACAAGCCTAGAAATTTCGAAATATAATGACCACACGTCCCCAGATAGTTTCATATTATGGAATAAGAGTCAGTACGTGTGTGTGGAATAAAGAACATTTTGCGCTCTTCTGTACAAGAAGCTAAATCTACATCTCTAAATTTCATTAAAAATGGTTTAGCCTTTTGTTTTACTGGCACACTCTTATCGCTTTGGGTCAATGTGCATAATCGCTTTCATGAACCTCGATCAATAAACTTTTACTTCACAATCCCTTCTCACACTATCGCCCAAGCAACTAACCAAACCATTTCCAAACTCAAATAAAAATTCCTAAAACGCTAATTTCCAAGTTTCACTTATCAAAGGATTACAGATTACATTCTCTACTGTGACGACAAACAAGACTGTAAACTACTGCCCAGTTTTCTCAAGAATAAACAAGAAAAACACGAGGAACAATTCAACAACCCTGGGTCATATAAAAAGGTTAATCTACCATGTCACAACCCACTCTAAGCAATTTCCATCTTAAGTCTGCTTATTTATATGGAAATTTTGCAAAAATGTTCGTCAACAAACCCGTAAACGTTGCTCTCTCTATCGTATACCTACCCTTTCGAAAGCTCGCACCCATCCTTTCATTCATCCTTGACAACCGAACCGACTAGACGAAACTATCTGGCTTAGGAATCCACACTGCCATTAAAAGCAACAACGTTAGAAATTCCTCGGTATGTTGTTGTTTTTCTTTTTTTTTCTTGTTTTTGTTGTTGTCTACTCCACTGCACCGTCATGCTCTTCCCTGGTGTCCTTTTCGTCCTCATAAGCAAGCATATTTCAATATTAAATTATGCAACAAAATAAAAGTCCAGATATATCTTTACGTGTCCTCGCCTAAAGCCATTCATTCAATCCCCCGGTGAAAGGATACGCCAGTAGATGGAAATAGACGAAGAAAAAAAAAAAAAAAAAAAAAAAAACAGACTTAACAACAACATGGCACATATTTGTCTGGGCCTTTATACCCTAGCTTTAGAAACTCTTTCAGTGTAGGGATTCACCTCCATGGCATCCTCACTAACGCCACCATCCTCAACTTCACCATCGTCATCGTCGACCAACGTTTTCAATGTGCATGCATAAATAACTCCCTCCGAGGAGTCCTTTTTTTTCTCCCCCACTGCAGCGTGGTTGGAACTTTTTTTTTCCCCCTTATTCGGGTGTGTTCGTCATGCCTGACATACTCGCTTCATGTACGGATAGATACACAGGTGAGAGCGTCTGTCCGGCTTTCGACTTCACAGGGGGGTGAAAAAAGTTTGGAAAGTTTTTTTTTTTTTTTTTTTTTAAAGAAAAAATTATAATATTGTTAACGGCAGCCGGAAGATAAATACATAGATACATGTCAGGGGCGGACTCGTATTTGGGTATCATAAAAACCGATGCCACTATGCAAGAACAACACAGACTGAGGAACAATTTCCATTTAGTTTGACATTTCACTAAACTGTCATTATTGCATCATAATATCAGATTTTCGGGACACTCTGCTATATGCTGCCATTTCTTTGATGATGCAATCTGTTTCTGCTGCAGCAAGCAGTAGCAATGTTAAAGGGATAAGCTTATCATCGAGTTGTTAACCAGGTACAGTGTGGCGAGCATAAAAGTGGTAAGATGATATTTTTTAGAAAAAATAGTGGTTCTGACATCAAGGACCAGAGCAGCCATCAATTGAATAGCTTTACAAAGATATATTTCCTAGATTCAGTTAATCCTAATTCCTTGTAAACGTCTGAGAAAAATCCTTCAGATGAGATTAATGTTATTGCACTGCAGTTAGAAATAAAGGGGACGATTGATGCGTACTTGCTCTATATTTACCCCTCATTTGTAAATTGGTCAGATTTCATATTTAGGCTCTGAACGGTTTTTTTTTTATAAAATTTAAGGATTGATGATTTCTTTTTCTTTTATCAGAAATAAATGTATTTTACATATATGAATTCGCCATTTTGGAAAATCAAAACTTTGGTAACTCTATTGTACAGGGTGTCCCATAAATTTTAATTACATTTCAAAAATTAAGAACTTTAGTTTGGTTCAGTATTTTTTGTTTTTCTTTTTGAGAAGAAATAACTGTAATAGGTCACAAACTGACTGGAAGTAGCGTATTGTCTAAAAAGAGCCAAGTACATCAACTAGGCGGCTTTTATGAATTTTGAAAAAGGATTTGCATTATTTTAGTTACAAAACACAATTTGCTCAGAAACTGCTCCCCAGAGATTGCGCAAGTTATTTATTAATGTGAGAGTCGTGGCGTAGTGGTTAGTGTGTCGGATCACTACGTAAGAGGTTCCAAGTTCGAATCCCAGAAAACACCAAAAAGTTTTTCACGATCCCACCTCTCGCGAACGTCTGACAAACATCCGAGAGTATTGTTGTCACGAGAAAGCTTCTCAAAACAAATTGCCGTTCGGATACGGCACTAAACTGTAGGCCTCTTCCATTCGTGTGAAAAATATAACGCACACAACACGAGTGGTTGCGAAAAGTTAGGCCCTGGCACTTAACCTCTTTAGACCGTAGGTACACATATGTGCACCTTTGTTAAAACACCTCTTTGTTACAATACATCCATTTGTTGGCAATTAGCTGCAGTTGACTATCAAGTGTACATAATCCTACTGCCGAATTAATTTTTAGATGGCGCAAGGGGTTCGGTAAGTGTCATTATATGAATTTTAGTTGACCAGTTCAAATTGTTTTCAGATTTCCGCAGAGTGAAAAAGTAAATATTCAGGTAAAAATATTAAATTGTTGTTTCACTGTATTATTTGTATTGAAGTGATGTTGTACTGAGTTGAATTTTAGTTTGTGAGTTCAAAAGCATGTTTTTTTTACCGTAAACGGAGCTATACTTTGGAATTACACATACGTGTACTTCAGGACTATATCATTTCTTTTGCTCCGTATATGGCTAAGTTATGGTTTTGAAAATTTCAGGATTAAAAATGAATGATACGGAAATTGAAGAAATGCTGAATGCTACAGATGAAGATTTCTCTGTCGATGATGATTAAGAAGAGTACTTGCCGCAGGCCGAATCTAAACTCTCATCTCAAGAGTCGGAAGATGAAGAAAGCTGGGCAACGGGACGCGGCGAACATATGCCAAGAATGTTTTGGCTAACCAAGGAAATGGTTTCTAGAGGTCCAGCTATTGAAGAGGATAGATTGTCAACACAGGAAAATGTAAGTACAAATGTCTTATACTCCTTTTTTCAATATCTTGATATTGAATTTTAGAAATTGGTGGCGGAGCAAAGAAATCTGTAATCTGCACAGAAGCGAGACCTCAGATCTATTAACACAGATTACAACGATGTAATTAGATTCGCAGGAATCCAAATAATGATGGGAACCCTTAAATATCCTCAAGCCAGACTCTACTGGAATAGGGACTTGTGTATACCCCTCATTAGGGACACAATCTCCAGATATCGCTTTTTCGAAATAAGAAATTATCTTCATTGTGTTGACAACACTGCCGATCGTCCAGACACTAATGATAAGCTTTGGAAGTTGAGGCCAGTTATAGATCGTGTTCTTAAAAAATGTCATAGCCTTCCAAGATCACAGCACATGTCCATTGACGAGCAGATGATTCCATTTTCTGATCGCTGTGAGTACCGATAGTACGTACCTTCAAAACCAAACCCATTGGGATTGAAAAACTTTGTTTTGGCGGCCAGAGATGGCTTGGTACTAGACGTTGAAGTTTATGTTGGCTCCAATACCATACCAAGAGAAGTCATGACCGAACTGGAACTGAGCGCAGGAATTGTAAAACTGTTGTGCAGAACAATCACTGATACCTGCGTTTTATATACGGATATGTTTTTTACAAGTTTAAAACTCGCAGAGTATCTTAACAACAACAAAAAAGGAATATTCCTAACTGGAACTGTGATGACCAATCGAATTGGACCAGTTTCGAAGAAAATTAAGACGGACAAAAAACTTGCAAGAGGTGTATGGGATGAAAAGGTACGAAGTGATGGACAAGTATGTGTTCTAAAATGGAAGGACACGAAGGCGGTGACAATGTTCTCCACATGTTCAGGAAGTGCTACAGTGCAAGGTTGAAAAAAGAAAAATTGATGTCAACCAGCCAGCAGTGGTCAGAAATTACAATGCATGTGTGGGTGGTATTGATCTCTGCGATAGGTTGATAGCGGACTAATAAGTGGATTGTGAGAGCTTTCAATCATTTTGTAGACCTCTGCATTGTCAATGTCCGGTGTTATAAAGAGGAAGATGTTGCACCTAAGGAGAGATTAGGACTGATGCAGTACCGCCTGAATATATGTAGGTACGGCCATGGCCAAGTTCAATGGCGGTAGGGTTGATTCTCTATTTCTGCAGCCTAGCCCAAGTCCGAGGGGTATCAGAAAGTAGATGCAACACCAAGAAAAAAACACAGTCCCGTTGTATCTCACCCACAGCACGAAATCAGGTTCGACGAAGTAGGACATCTTCCACGTTATTTGGACGAGAAATTTGCATCGAAATGCAGCTTTTCTGGATGCAAATCTCGCTGCCGTACCATCTGCACAAAGTGCCAGGTTTATCTGTGCATTTTAAAAAACAACTGTTTTGAACATACAGTTTAAATAAAGTTAACTTAAAATGTTTTATGCCATGATAGACCTGAGGTACACATATGTGCACCAGGATTTTTCGCACGCATTTAATAAAAATAATTTTTTTTTTAAATGCAAATCTCTTATCTGATCTTACATAAGATTAAAAATAAACTAAATTCTATCATTTCGCTTTTTTTCTTAGGCTGAGTCTGAAGGGGTTAAAGAGCTGTTGCGCCAAATATCTATTTATTTTTTTATTTATTAATGATCGTTTAAGTACAGCAATATTGCGACAGATACAAAGTGACGCAAAAGTCATAACCCTATCGGAAGATCGGCGTCTTATGTCATCGCGACTTTGACATTTGTAAAGTAAACAGAAACAGAAAAATGTAGACAAACCATGTATTGCTAAAGTTCCAGAACACGGAATAATTGCCAAAGTTTTTGACAAATAACCGGACGGTTGTTAAGTTAATTTCGTCGTCGATTCCTTGGTCGTAAGGTACCAACTGGTACCTTGGGGAGGATACTGGCTCAAGACGGTATAATGTCAGACGTTACCGGCCCCGGATCGGTCATTCGTTTAAAAATATCGCTACTATTGCTGCAGATGTCCAAGATGACCCTCAAACATCAATCAGATGACGGGCCATGCAATTGGGCATCAATAGATGGTCTTTGCAACGAATTTTGGTGAAAGATTTGAAAATGTACAGCCAAGCCCTCATAAACCTCGACCGCGATGTGGACGATTTCCCATTGAAAATTATCATAAGCGACGAGGAGCACTTCTACGAGTACCTATGCGGATAGGCAGAATTGTCGCTTCTAGGGTACTGAAAGTCCGCGTATAATGCACGAAGAGCCTTTCAAAGTCAAAAGTGATTGGCCCATATTTGTTGGAGGACGGCGTCGGCAACACTGTCACTGTGACTAGTGAGCGTTACAGTACCATGACCAACTAATTTATGCTACCACATATTGACGAATTGGATTTAGAGAACATGACATTAGATGGATGGCAACCACGCACACAGCACTAGCGACAGTGGACATTCTGTAGCAAGCGTTTCCGGGCCGCTTAATCTTTCGCAAGATCTGCCGGGTTGACCGTTCCGGACTTCATTCTTTGTGGTTTATTGAAGTCACGGATCTATAAGAACAAGCCAAAAACCTTGGCGTCCCTAAAGAAGAACATCCGACAAGAAGTGCGAAATTTATCGAAAGAATTTTTTAGAAAAGTCATGCTGTGGAATGAGCCCGAATGAGTATCAAATCTGGCGGCAGCCAGTTGACCGATATTATCTTCACGACTTAATGGAAAAAATAAACATAATCAACAAACAGAACCATTCTTTTTTAATTACAAACAAAGTTACTGCCTTAGGAGATCGAGTGAGGACTTTTGTGCAAGCTTGTATTTCCAGGTAAACTGATCTGTAAAAATGGAGACCTTGCTCGGCCTGCTCGTTTTCCGGATTTAATATCTCAAGACTTTTCCTTGCTACTATAACGAGGGAGTATTGTTCTCGTCAATTCAGTATTTCGTAATACTGTCTAGGTACTCAAGGCCCTTATGCCAAACCTTTTCAAAAGTTTGAGCAACATCTAAAAATAGTGCCGAACAGACTTATTTTCTTCCAGTGCTTTGTCCAGTACATTCGTAATTCGATACACTTGGCCGTGTAATGTTTATTTTTGAATCCGAACTGAGGATTCTAGATTAAACTTCTTCCTTCTATGATGTTATTAAGCCTTTTCAGCAGCAATTTTTTGAAAACTCACTTTTTAATTGGTATAAGCGACATTGGTCTATAAGATGTCACTTCTGTTGGTGGCTTTCCTTGCTTGGGTATTACAATCACCTCAGCAATTTTCCAATGATATGGGACATAGGTATGTGTTTATTATAAATTGGAGTTTTTCTTAAGGCTATCGATGACATTTCTTTTAAAACCAGGGCAGTTATTAAATGGTACCCTGGTGCTTTTTAATATCTTAACTTCCTACTTCTCTGAGCATGACTTCTGTTCAAATTTGCTGGTGGGTTTTCCTCTGCCGCCTGTTGAACATCAGGAATGAATTGTTCTATTTCATGGACTCACTTGTTTCCATAGGAGATCTTAGGTTTATAAAACTTTCTAGCTTTTCTATGAATTCAATCCAATTCGTTCTTTTGTTTACAAGTTTACGATTGAAATCCCAAAATGATGTGAAAAGAAACTTTACAAATGAAATAGGAGCATTGACACCACAAACTTTGAGGATAGTAAGTAGACAAGGAACATTTTTTCAAAAGTTTTGGAGTACTGGGTAGATGCAAATGGCGGTCATTTGAAAGATCTTATTTTTCATTTTTAATATTCGCAAACAAAAATCAAACAATTACTTTTTTAAAATTTCTAATTTAATTCATTCAATAAAAATGTATTTCAAATGCGCTTAATGTTTATGAGCCACCCTGTATAAATGTGCTTGTTGTATTCCTAGTTCCATTTTCAACTTCTCACATGGCACCTTCAACAACTCTACTACATTATTTTACTTTGCTTGCAAAAACTTTGCATATTTTAGAGTCAACTTAATGTATCTTTTGGAAATGTATAGCAAAGTTCTGTGTTAAAAGTTAATAAGTAGCTTAGTAGGGCCAGCTTGGAGGATAATGCAGTCAAATCTAGGGCTTTGATAGAAGCTTCATAATATTTATATTATGCATGTCTTTGAATATACATATCTCTGAAATCTAAGAAATGTTAGGCATTTTGTGTGTAATTCCGTTGTAAATCAAAAACACTGGGTGACAGTAAAATTATTTTTAAGGCATAAAATTATATTTAAGAAACTGGTTGAGGCTTTCCGTAAGGGCAGTGGGAAAAATATCCGAAATGTGCAAAAGCCGCAAAGAAAGGACGCTGTACCTCAAGAACTGATACAAAAAATTTTGTGTACATATTCGAAAGCAGCGAAGAATGTTTTATTCACTTTAAAAGTTACACGTAATTTAACCAAAAATGTATAATTTTGGCCATTACTCAGAATCCTCTGGAATCCTATCTGGACAAAAGGAATAATATTCCGATGAAATCACATTCGTATCTGGAACACCCTGTACACACAGCTCATTTTCCTCTTTTATTTTATTATTTTTGCAGATTTTTACTGACTAAACTCACCCGTCCATTTTTCTTATTTACTACAACTAAGTTTTAATTATCAAGTACGAGTAGTTTAAGCTTCGAGGAATATTCGCGAGAGGCAGGTATATTTTCAGCTGGTACCGTCATTAAATGCGATTACTTCTTATTGCGCTAAATCGAACGGTTTCGTTCTTTGAAGTCGGCGCACAAGGTTTCTCACGTCCAAAGTTTGGAGTATGGCGTGGTTGCAATGAGCTTGAAATCGAATATGGAGCTTACGAGCGAAGTTTGTTATTTCGTCGCCCACGGTTGTGATCCCTAAGTCTCTTTGTATATCATTATTTCTAATATACCAGGGAACATTCACGATTGCTCTTATCACTTTATTTTGGGAAGATTGTATAAATTCTCTATTGCTTGCTTTGGTACAACCCCAGAGTTGTATACCGTAGGTCCATGCGGTTTACACTCAAGTTTCGCGTCTAGTGCCATCAGAGTACCGAGTTAATGAATACTGTTGGATTGTTTATTTTCTTGTGTGTGAAGTTAACATGTGTAAGAACAATGCGCCAAAGTTTTGTCCAGTCGCAGATTTTATCCAAAGCTCGTTGAAGTTTTTGAGTTGATGATTCGATTGAGCTTTCCGTTGCCAAATTAGTCTTATCGTCCGCGAACGTAGCTACTACGGTGCCTTCAACTTGGGGTATATCTTGAGTGTACAGGAAAAATAAAAGAGGACCAAGGACACTTCCTTACGGAACTCTAGCGGCGATTTCTTTGAACTCGGAATATGCAGTTCTGTGTTTAACATGAAATAATCTGTTTTCAATGAGGTCGAATGTTATCCATTCCTGGTGCTTTTATATGGAGCCTAGGCTATCTTGTCATCATCTATTATATTCCTCACGTCTTCCGCGCTTATTTCCGGTGTCGTCTCTGGAGTGGGTAGATTATCTTCGGAGATCGATGTACATCCGGGAAAGTGAGTACTCAATAGTATATCCAGCGTTTCATCTTGTGACTCTGCCCAGGTACCATCATCTTTTCTAATACTGGATGCCGGCGTTGGTGTCTTGGCCAGAATCTTCCGCAAGCGGGACGCTTCATTTCTATAGATGCGCAAAAGGACCTCCAGGAGTTCTTCTTTGCGAACCTAATCTCTTTTTTGAGCAACTTTACGCTTTCTTTACAGGTGGACCACTCAACGACCCCCTCGTTTGCGAGGTTCCATTCCACTCCTGAAATGCGAATGAGTTCCGCTATTTTATCGCTCCACTATGGTGGACGCTTTTTACCGCTATGCCTACTAATCGGACAGGATTTCTCGAGAGATTGCGTTAGAGAGTCGGTCATTGCATCGACTGCATTGTCAACAGCTTCCATAGAGTTGAGGTCCTCGGTGAAGTGATTCACCTATTTCCTTAGTTCTCTCTTGAATTAGTGACGTCGTATCAAACTTCTTTTGTCTTTTCTCAAATCAGCAGGATCCAAATTAACTGAAAAAAAATCGTGTTGACTACTGCTTGACCACTTGGTGAAATAATTACCATTTCCATTCTTTTCAGCCCCACTGTACTCATCATAGAACGTTGCCAGGCAATTTATTAAAGTTGTTTCAATATCTACGAGTAGTAGTAGTACGTTGGTATTTTCGGGTGGTAGATTTCTATAACTTTTAAGTGGATGGGTGGAAAATTGTTATAAACATTTTCCTTGTAAACTATGTACAGGATTCTAAGCTCATTCCATATTCGCACTCGAACATACTTTCCCCGGGAATCTTTCGTTAATCTGCCAAACAGGTAGGATGAGAGCGAAAGCTCTTACCCGTGCATCACATATTTCTCTTGCTATTCCACCCATCTTTAGTACACCGGGGCTGGCAGTCAACGTTTACAGATTTACCTGGTTCATTTGCGTTTTAGTGTTATTAAATTGGACGGGTAGAGTAAAGATTATAACAATAACAATGGCGAAATGCATCCTTAAGGGTCCTCCAGGATGCTTTTACACAAATCGGCCACATTTTCGAAATCGAGCGAACAAGGATAATTGTTTTGCTGCAGGAAAATGGAAGTAGTAGACGTTGCTGGAAAGCGGATACGAACAAAAAGTTAGAGATGATAGTTTGACGAAAACACTACTGCTAAGGCGATTAACTTTGGTTCATTATAGGCGGTACTGGTTGCTTCCGGGTGAATAGAAAACTTTTTAAGCAAATGCTGCTAGAAATTAACGAGGATACCAGCAAATAGACTGATCCAATCAGGAAGGCGATTTATGTACGTATTCCCTCTTAGGTGGAAGTTCTGAAGTACGGACGAATTTGCTGGGGGGGTTTGAGTGATGTACATTTTTAAATTTATGGAGATGCAGACGGTTTTTATCTGTACTAGGTACATCAGCTCTTGGCTTTCGTGAATAGTCATACTTTGGGATCCTAAAAAAAGATTAGAATTCTCTTAAAAAAAACATAAAAGCATTTCGCCACACAAATCATATTGTGTCGGCGCGCTAAAAGCCAACTTTGACTCCATTGTACAGAGTCAGACACGCATTCATGCAAGTTGAATAGAGCTTGCCCGGCTTTTATGCCTCGTCTGTCGATACAATGACTAATTGCAAAATCGATGGAACATTATTAATTCCGTCGTTGGTACTCGTAATTTCCTATTATATTCGATTGTGATCCGAATTATTATTGCACAACCTGAAGCACAATTTCGCTAATTCTCCAGCGGGAGAGTGCTACAGAATTCTGCCACACACACACAGGGTGTCCTTTCCGGTTGAAAATATATCTTGCATAACACAGAACAAAATCGTTGGCATTTTTTTTTTTTTCGATCAAAAATTAATCAGTAGGGACCACTGTTAAAGGATGGAATTCAAATGCAGATTCGTCGGTCTGCCAAGTTGGTATAGGGGACCAGGGCCTTTGTTGTGCAGGACCTCTAATTGACGATAGAATGCTACTCGTATTTTAACTCATTCATCTATATCCTCTTGATTTGCAATTTAATTTTCTGCATTCTCTCGGTATGTACCTATAGATACATCCTCCTCACTGCATGGGGTAAAGCGCAATTTGTGGCACCCCAGGGGGTGCATCTAAAATCAATCAATCATTATTTAGACATTATTGCGAAATTGATTGTTTTGTATGCGCGAGTGAAAGATTGTATGCGTGCTGGTTTTATTGAAAACGGATGCGATGATGGCCCAGCGGCGCGGTTTGACGTGACACGACCATACGATTAGATATTCCGTATGACATTTATGATGTGGACACTGGACAATTTGAGTTCTAGATGAAATTGGAGTGATGGTATCATAGAAGAGCATATGGAAAGAGTAGGCCCGCATTAAAATAACGGTTGTTATTTACCCGAAGGATAATTTCGATTGAAATTTGTATTAGACTTAGATCAACCGAATGTTCTTTTGTCCTTACTATATTCACTATTTAGAGAACAGGTGAGCTAAGTTGAGGTTCAGTGGGACAATGTTTATTTATACTACCAGACATGCGTCCGTGCCGTAAAGAGTTACTTATTTCGAGGTTCGGATTTCACATCCCTGCCATATGACATCTGTCAAATCCATAGTGACAGGTATTTATTTCTTGCAGCCACATGGTTAGTTTAACCATCATTCAACGCATTAAACTTGTTGCATCTTACTACAAAAATAACAGTTGTAAGCAGTGCCAAGTCCGGGAAGTTCATCCAGTACACTGGCTGTATTTTACTGCCACAAATGAAAGGTGAAAGTAGTAGGTGTTGCTACTTTAGATGTTGGGCGAGTCCGAGATTTTAACCTCGTACGTCGCCTGCTGCGTGCAGGTATAGTTGGGCTATTAAGGCAAGCTAGGACAAGTCCAAGAAGTTAATCTCGTACTTTGCACGAGATTAAAGTGGAGGATTACTGACTTTGTAAAAATTAAGAGAAGAGAACCCAGGAAATGTTTTCTTAGATCTAATAAAATATACTTCGTTCCAATTTTCTCTCTCTCAATGTTCATTTGTAAAAAGAAAGTGTGAAGTGTATGGCGCATAAAAAGCTTTTCTGATACATTTAATTATTTGTTTTAAATCTGAGAGTACAGGGATGTTATTAGAGTTATTGCATGTTTACAGAATACTACTTTATTACAGTGATGGCAAATCTACTTTGTTACACAGTTCTGTAATATCTCCATATCCGATATCTGACGCCGATTTTTGGAACAACATTTTCTTCAGCTTTGAGAATTTGAGGATCTGAGAAACCAATTGTGATCGTTGAGAGGCCATTGCATCTACCACGGGTGACAGTTTGGTGTGCGCTGTGGACAGACGGCGTGATCGGGCCGTATTTTTTTGAAAACTATAGAGGCACCATTGTTACTGTGAATTTTCTGCACTAAGGTCAAATGATAACCACCTTTTTTTGGCCTGAGATTCAAGACATTAATTCGAGTGACATGTGGTTCCAAGAGTACGGGGCTACATGCCACACAACATAAGCAAATTTGACTATTAGATTTCTTTTTGTGGGACTAAATATGCCAAAGATCGTGTGTATGCAGACAATCCTCAAACTTTAGAGCACTTAAAAACCAACATCCGTGAAGATATGGCCGCAATACAGCCAGAAATGTACCGAAAAGTAATCGAAAAGTACCTCACAAGAATCGAAGTTTACAAAAACTCCCGTGGCGGTCGTTTAACCGATCTTGTATTCCATACACACTGATATACTTTTTACTTTATTTAAATTTAAAATCCTAAAGCACAAAATGAATAACACTGCACTACCAGGCATCGACACCCTGTAAATGGAGATTTTTCGTCTGCACTACCATATCAGCTCCAACAATCTGCCGTCTGATACGAGCAAGGACGATCACAGAGGAAGTGTTCTGCAGTGTCGTTAACTCACCCTCTCTACAGGCATTGCACTCGCAGATGTTGTAGTTGCAAAAGTGCAGTGTGACTCGTAAGAATGCTAGGAAAATTCTTCTTTTTTTTTCGCCGATTTGTTTACAATTGTCGGAAAGCACTTGGTTGTCACCAGGAAGACACCAGTATCAGATCCTTGGCTGGTGTTGAAGCCATCCGTGACAATTTGAAAACAATTCTGGCCAGACCTAGTCTTGAATGTGAGAAAAGTCGACTACAAGTTTGCACAGCAGTCGCAGTTCTAGTGTCTTTGTGTCAGATACTTAGGTTAGCATAGACATACGAGTAGCTGTCAGCTGGCGTAATACTACGAGGACCTTTAGCCCTAAGGGAGAAATCTGAAAACAGTAGAAGAGTAATTGTTGGGTTGAGGGGGATTTCATCATTGGCCTACGCCTAGTGAAAAGTTTTAGGTTAGATGTAAGGAAAGGTATAGTTGAAGTGATATGAGCAGACACTTGTTCCATCATGGCCTGAATAGATGTGAGTTGTGTGCATTGGCACAAGATACGAAAAGTGTCTTCCTCCATCTCAAGTATACACGACGGAAATCGAATGATGATTATCGCGCACCTCCTTTTAAATGGAAGATAGTTTTGATAGCCAGCCTTGATATAAATATTAGGTGGAGGTTGATTCGTCAATGCATATTTATGCTAGAGATTTTTCGCCAAGTCAACGACGCATATGGTAAGAAAGGTCCTTTCATTGCCATGTACAGAAATTATCGTAAAGAGTCAATCAAGAACAAGTCCAGTTTGGAGACGGTCATTAGAGCAGACAGTCGCTAGGCGGGATTTGTCAAAAGAACGGCATCCGCATATACCTCAGCATTAACCTTAGTTAGTTGGGTGTGTTCAGCTTACAATCGAGTAGCTTGGTGATATACTGCCATTGCATCTGCGGAGGGTCTCGAAAAAGGAGACCCTCTGAATTGCGCCAAAGGCATCAGCCTCCTTAACATCGCTTATAAGATCTTATCTGCAGTGGTATGTGAACGCCTGAAGTCGTTCGTCAACAACTTGATCGGTATGACAGCATCTATAGAGACGAGCTATATAGAGCAATGTGTAGTTTTGGCATCTCTGCCAAACTAGTCCGTTTGTGCAGTATGACGATGAAGAATGCACGCTACTCCATCAAGGTCGGTAAAGGCCTCACCGAGACCTTTGATGTCAAAAAAGGATTCAGACAAGGTGACGCGCTGTCATGCGATTTCCTTAACACCGTTCTTGAAAGAATAGTACAAAACTCACGCGTCAACACCAGAGGCACAATCTTTCAAAAGGCGTTTCCAATTACTCGCATACGCCGACGATATTGACATAATCGGAAGAACACCGATTGATTGAGTGGAGCTTTCATGAGTATCGAGGTGGAAGCGGCGAAGATGAGTTTAACGGTCAAGATCAAGTATATGCTGTTAACAAGAAAGGACAACCAACATCGACGTCTCGGACAGAACGTCACCATAGACAGATACAACTTTGAGGTAGTTAGGGTCTTTGTCTGCCTAGGCTCCGCTATATATTCAGACAACGACACGAGCGCTGAGATCAAACAAAGAATAACTGTTGCTTCTTTGGGCTAAGAAAGCAATTGAATAGCAAATCCCTCTCTCAAACAGCTAAAGTGACCTTTTATAAAACCCTAATCATCCCAGTCCTACTCTATGGCGCAGTGGCTTGAACTTTATCAAAAGTGGATGAGGTTTCTATTGGCAGTTTTGAGAGAGAAATTCTTAAGGTGATTTGTGGTCCCGTCTGCATAGATGGTGAGTGGAGGAGGAGATACAACGACGAATTGTTCGGGCTGTTCAGCGACATCCACTTACCAAGGAGAGTGATGGTTCAACAACTGAGGTGGCTGGGTTATGTAGAGCGCAAGGACACCAATACTCCGGCCCGGAAATCTTCGAGGAAGATTTGCACACGCAAGTGGAAGGGGACCTCAACCAACTTAGCATGCGAATCTGGAGGCAACTAGCTAAAGATAGAGCTGGCTGGAGACGCTTGTTGGTTGAAGCCCAGGTTCACCCCGGACTGTAGCGCCACCTTAAGTAAGTAAGTAAGCATCTGCATCTACGACCAAAGATTTATCCACTAGTATTGCCTTAGTCGACAACAACAACACAAATGCTTTAAAAAGTTGTCAAGCGCATTCTATCAACAAAATTTTGAAGTGCAATCTGTTTTCCGCATCTCAGATAGAGGATCGTAAAATTACTTTGTGCACACTAAACTCAACTAGCCTTTCCATGGTTTTCAGTAAGAATGAAGTCAGAATGGAGAGTCATTCTCAGTTTTTGGTATAAAAAATATTCTACCTGTTCATCAGGGTGTCGCAATATATGCCAATGCCAAGCTGACACTGACAATTCTCTTCAGACATGAAAGTGATTGGTTTCTTAACCTGTTGCAGCATAAAAAGGTGACTTGAAGCCATCAAACAGCATTTGTTAGTCTCGTTTATCACTACAGCCGATGCAGTACTACGCTGCATTTTTTGGCTCAGTCTGTTCTTAGTCCCGGTGATAGGGCCTGATTGTGATGAGAATATGAATCTCCAGGGGTATCTCCAGGAAGGTATCATCAGAGAATTGTTTTTCTTTCTTTGGAGTTTAACCAACTTACTGGTTTTCCTTCTTTTTTTTTTTTTTTAATCGAGTCCAATCTTCACACCTGGTAAGGGCGCCACTTAGGACACAAATAGCATATTCTACCTTTCGTTCCTTTCTGAACTTGGATGGAGTTTTGACAGATTAACTTAACTCGTCCCACTTGTCTGTCTCGGATTCCAGAAGCCTCCAAAGGTCGATTTTCAAGCATTTTGGAATTCGATTAACCGAAGGTGGTACCGACGGCAGAAACCTTCAGTTTGTAACTGACTCGAAGGACTTGTTGAATAGAGTCAAGCCTATATTCTTGCGGTAACAAAAGTTGGCTGTGAGCAAACAAATGGTAAGAAGATGGTTTCTTTGGATGATTCATTTGCTTTATCCCACTTTGCAGCTGTTCGAACTATCAGTGTAAGAAGCAGTTTTTTGTTGGGCTTCAATTGAAGTTTCCTCTGCCAACATGTTTTTCTTCACCGTCGAAGCCAAAACAGAACTATACTTGTACTCCAGTCTATTCTTGTCACGCGAACGCTGCCTTCCTTCCTTCCCTTCTTATTCTACTCATCAGATCGCATCTCTTTCGGAGACCGTTCAAACCTTTTGACTTCGCAAGTCGTTTCATCACCTGCAGCACTTTGATCAGCTATCTGTCTATTGAGACGGAGATTGAGCGTACTAGCTAAATCTTCCAAACGTGACGAAGAGACAACTGCACGGTCCTTGGGAAAAAAACGTTCTCACAACTTATATGTCAAAGCCTGAGAATACTCGTAATGACATGCATTGGTTCCTCCTTCACACTCAATTTAATTTGTTTATCGTTAAAGTTAAGACGCATTCTACCCTTTGCTTGATGTCTCAACTGGCCTTTAGGATTCTTGACTTTCAAGCCTTCCCGCCACGTCAAGGTGACTGTAACAAGTCACCTACATAAATAAATCAATTACTTTACATATATCAGAAACAGCATACGTTCCTTTTTAAACTACTAAAAGTGGGAATCTCCATTACTCCAATAACTTATTCTTATCCAGCAATAATAGCGACACAAATTGACTCGGCCATTCCATTAACGCGAAGGATAATTAGCTTTTAACGTTTTCTCTCGACGACAAAAGAAATCTTCTTTATCCGATTTACTCCTTATTAATTACAAAAATCACAAGCAATAGAAACTTTTCAATCCAATAAAAGCTAAAGGGAGGGGAAAAAATCACTGAAAAGAAAACGAAAGATGTTCACCCTTACGCCCCAAACACATCCGGTAATGAGCCATCCTTAATTAGAGCAATCTGATACTCGGACCCAATTTAACTTCCTGAACTTTGCGTATAAGTTTTTGGGGCATCTTATCCTCTCGGCCATGGACTGTGTGTGATACAGTAATTCAAATGTTAATGACGGAAGTTGTTAATAAGGTTCCATCGATAGAAATAAGGACCAACATTCCATTCACTATTCAGAGATTCGGGTTAAGTCCTTTGAAAGTTCAGTTTCCAACTTTTACTCTTCGTTTATCCTTTGTTCACTTACAAATTAATAACTTGATCATTACTGAACTGCAACTGAGCAGTTTTTGTGGGGAATTCAGGCAAATTTAACTCTGAAGTAAACTTTGATGCAAAAATTGTTCCAGAACCCCCCTAGCTATATTACCGGCACACAAAGTAACCGCAATTGGCGTTAGTTTGAAAACTCCCCTTCTCGATAACTATGTACTTTTCGAAGGTCGAATTTGAATGTGAATGGCATGAACGTTATTGCAAATACATTCTAGCACAGAATGCATTGGAAATTTCCTTGTAGTCCTTGGCCTCAAAATACAAACAAATCGAATTGACTCTTCTCGATGGTATTCTTTGACATTTACACCAAGAACTTGTATCGACGTGAAGGATGTTAATTCAATTCAATTCCTTCACACGAAAGTACACGACCCCAACGACCATGAATGTATATCCTAGCAAATGATGCCGACATTGTTAATTACGTGAAACGAACATTGCCATGCCATTAACAGAAGTGCGGTTCGGTGGAATGGGCCACAAAAAACGCATGAAAAACGCAATTACGCTGAGGGAATATTAAAACATGATATTTGCATATAAATTAAAAATAAATAAAGGTGAGCCACGGCATTCGGCAGGGCATATTCGCGTACGAATACGCTTTGCTCTGATAGCGTTCTACGTTCCGATATTCGCGCTCCTACGTGAAATTATTCAATTTGCCGTAGGTGCGCGTTCGGGCGACGACATGGGCTTGAGTGTGTGTGTCAGCTCTACGGTATCTACAATCACCAAAGGGATAATGACATGATTAACATTAAATTTGCTTCGTGCAAATACTACAAACGAATAAGCGAGTTCCAACGAAGTAATTAACGAAACTAAACAAATGTCAAATGTGATACAGCGCGTATCCTTGGGAGAATCCAAAGAAGACTGTTTAAACTACACGAAATATTGACGTGAGTTCTTTAAGTTATCAAGGGGATGCTGTACCTAACCAAAGCCGTGATGAAAGGAAATTTGTATATACTCGTATAAATATATCTCGGGGTGCTGTCCCAGCGTTATAGGCTCGCCTATCCTGAGAGAAAATTATAAAATAGAGGCGCGAAACCGTCGTTTTCGTAAAGCTGGGCGTTAACATAGTTGGTTTGATTCTGTTTCAAATTCGTTTCCGCAACTTCTGCAGATATCGTTGGATCTATTGTAGTCTTCTGTTTACAGAAGGTATGTACATAGTCCAGAGATTACACCGGTTAGTATGAGAATGGAAGATCCGTCCATTACCACATTTTCATACGAGTATTTCATTGCTTACTACTTCAGCAGTGTTCTTGTTTGCTGTGAATAACATTATTCAGACTCGGATCTATGTACGAGTAAAGTTTCTGTCACAACTTCCCTGCAATAGTAAAGGCGGATGAATTCCAATTACATAATATAAAAGCTATGACCGAAGCCTCTGGTCACATACATACATACATACACTTCTGGTAGTTTGCAACGCGTGTACTAGTAACTACCTTCAAGCAGGTAGTGTAAGGCAGATAAGATAATCTAAAACCAACAAGTTGCGACATTTGCCTCTGCTGTCACCAAAATTGTAAGACCAATAAAGGCATGCACCTAAATCAAGAAGAAGAAGTACAAGGTATAGGTATACAGGAGGGCCTTTAACGTCTCCGAACTCAAATGGGCGAAGAGTCTTGCGATGCGAAGAATATTGTACGAGAGAAAATAGTCCATGAAACGAAAGGAATAGTAGATGTATAGGTAGTCTTTAAGTCCATAAGAGATAATAGTAAGTTGCTGGTTTCGATAGCCTGCCAATGAAAATTTTCAAATCTGCTGTGGCAGTCTCATTCAACACATGTGCAAAATTATATATACACTTCCCAACTACGAACAGGACGAAACTCCATAGGCAAACTACAGAGATCAGCTTGTCTATCCATTACAAGGACACTCATGACTACTGCCTCGACAGCATTTGATATTTTCTTTCATTTGTTACACCTTGACGTATTTGGTGGTCAAGCTTACATACTGACAACTCCCGATTCTGAAAAATTAATTTAAGAAAATACCAACAATTTGATGCCAAACCATTCCAGACCATTCATTTCTGGTTATGCCAGGGAGGTGAGGAATCTTCTAAAGATATCATTAGCCCGTGCTAATGGCATGCACTATTCATATACCTGGTCCTCACAATGAGTTGCCAGCCAATATATGCCTACGTACTAAACCTCGCCTCCGCACACAGACTTCATCCACTCCCCCTGTGTCACCTGCTACTGAGGCTTCTCCTGCTTCTGTAGCTTTTCTCAGCCTTTCTAATCTCCGCGGCTCATTTTGTATTCGTGTTGGTTCAAGACTCTTTTGTTATATATCCTCAATGTTTCACCTGCAAGGATATCGATAGAGATCATCCCAGCTATAACAAACGCGGCCTCGTCTGAGGTGGTTCGGAAGCCGCTGATTGTCCGTAGCGCGCAGAGTCTGTATGTTGACAATAGTCTTCTTTTGGTCTCCTTCGTCCTTAATGCCTGCGCCCAAACCGGGGCGACATATTGCAGGACTGATGTAATAACTCTGGGATTGGGGGCCCTGCGTATCCAGGGCCCCCAATGTTGGGAAGTATGCGCGAGAGAGCTCCCTGTCAAAATATTCAGTAAGGTTTGCCATTTCGTCATGCATCGTTTGACGCTTCCGAACGTGTGGAAGTTATTAAAAAATATTATCGAAATTCTGGCTCAGTTGTAAATACGCATCGAGAGGTCGCTCGTCATTATGGCTTCAGTGCGCAGGCAATTTGTCGCACTCTTTTGGACCTTAAGCCACCAACCAGACAGAGATCGGTGCGATCAGCTGAATTGGGCATCGCCAGAGAGTCAACCAAACCCATTTTGCAGTTGGATTTGAAGACCATGAACAACGCCGTGAGTTCGCTGGCCCGTGTTGGCCCGAGATCCGGATTTTGGCCAAAAAATCATCTTCTCGGACGAGACCCATTTTTGGCTCAGCGGCTCTGTCAACAAGCAAAAATGCTGTTATTGGAGCGACCACAATCCACAAGTGTTCGACCAAGCATCAATGCATCCACAAAGATTGACTGTTTGATGCGGTTCATGGCACGGTGGCATCATCGGACCTTATTTCTTTCGAAATGAGGAAGGAGACACCGCTAGATAGATAGATAGACCGATGTTAACCGACTTTCTGAGACCAGAGCTCGACAACATCAATATATCCGAGCTGTGGTTCTAACAAGACGGCGCTACATGCCATACAAGCGACGCAACACTAGAAGTGGTGAAAAAGAAATTTGGCGACTGGGTCATCTCTCGGCGAGCGTTCATCAATTGGCCGCCGCGATCATACGACTTGACACCCCTCGATTATTTTCTTTGGGGTTGCGTCAAGTCCCTTAGTCAACGCTAACAAGCCAACCACTTTGGACGAGCTCGAGGCCAAAATTCGAGACGTTATTGCCCAAATAACGCCGCACATATTGGACCGAGTCCGAGATGTCTTCGCAACATCCTAAGGATCTTCTGGCCGAATCGTATATCGAATGACCAACTACAAGCAATAACAGGAGCCAATAGATATCAAAGTAAAATACGGAGGAGAAAATGACAGTGGATTGGTCACAACTTACCGCACGAAGACAGTTCCATTGCGAAGTACGCCATGCAGTACCATGCAGTTGAGAAGGAATCCAGATTATTCGGGATGACTAGGAAGGAGCTCAAGCGCTTTGCATAAATCCGAACACGATGCCTCACAGGCGTTGTTGGCACCCTACGCCCCACGCCCCACGAGGGGTCAGAGGACATACAAGGTAAGTTATGTCGCCTGATGTAAAACGAGTTACCAGAAGCTCTCTAAGCATTAGGTAGAAAATAAATAAGCATGGTTTTGTTTCTTATATTAAATTAGTCCCGTTATATACGAGTATGTAAAGGGTGGTTAAGTTTTAAGGGCCGATGTTGATTTTGAATAAAACACAAATTTGGTATGGTTCAATTATGTATAATAATTTGTCGCGCAAAAGAGCCATTATTTCGTTAGCTGTGTGGCAAGTGGCACCATCCTGTTGAAACCACATATCGTCCACATCCATATCTTCCAATTCGGGCTATAAAAAGTTCGTTATCATCTCACGATAGCGAACACCATTCACAGTAACTGCCTGACCGGCTTCATTTTGGAAAAAAATCGGCCCGATGATGCCGCCAGCCCATAAACCGCACCAAACAGTCACTCTTTGTGGGTGCATTGGTTTTTCGACAATCACTCTTGGATTATCATTCGCCCAAATGCGGCAATTCTGCTTATTGACGAATCCACTGAGGTGAAAATGTGCCTCATCACTGAAGATGATTTTCTTCGAAAATTGATCATCCACTGTTGCCATTTCTTGCCACCATTGTGACCATTGACGACGCTTGAAATGGTCAAGAGGCTTTAGTTCTTGAGTCAATTGCACCTTGTAAGCGCGTAAATGCAAGTCTTTATGCATAATGTTCATCAACGATGAGCGTGAGAGGTGCAATTGTTGGGCACGACGACGACTTGAGGTGGACGGCACTTCAGCCACAATATCGCGAACAGCAACAATATTTTCTGCAGTACGAGCTGTACGAGCATGCACTGGTGTTTTCACATCTCCTACAGACCCGGTTTGCACAAATTTTTGCACGATTTTTCCGATTGTACGCACATTTGGACGATTAAATTGACCGAAAGAATCACGAAATGCACGATATGCATTTTGATTTGAACGCCCATTTTGATAATAAGCCTGAATAACTTTAACGCGTTGCTCGATTGTGTATCTTTCCATGGTTCAAATTGAGTTAGTCTGAAATTGAGAAATGTCAAATGAAATGCAGAAAAAAACTTGACGTTTAGGTGTGGTTCACATTCAACATCGGCCCTTAAAATTTAACCACCCTTTATAAAACAAAGTGTTGCCATATTTCCATAATTTAATTAAGATTTTCCTAAATAAAATTAAAATATATAAAAACAAAGATTTTTAAAGTTTCGATCAGCTTTCATATAATTTCTTATTTTTTTTTTTTCTACGTTTTAAAAACTCACCGTGACAAGGCCTAACTCAGAACTTTTAATCATCCCTGTATCCCGCAGTCAAATGGTTTATTTATTTATTTTTCCTTTCATCCTTCAGTGAATCGTGTATTTTTCATAACGTATTTGTATATCCTGTTTTTTTTTTTTACAAGAAAAGGGAAAAGATTAGCAAATTACGTACATATATTATTCCTCTCTGGTCTGAGAGATTACATCACTTGACATGGGTACAACAGCAGGACCTATTGTAAATATACATATCCCTGCCGCAGAAGGATAAACAACCAAACAAATACAAAACTCCCAAGAAACGGACGTAAATTCACGGTTCTTTTGAAGACAAATTTTTTTTTTTTTTTCTCCTTTCTTTTGCCTGTTTCCACATCATCCTTTATAATTGTATGATAAAAATCGTCCTTATTGTCTGCCATTGTTAGAATGCTATACAAAAACATACTTTGGGGAGAGACAAACATTTCTAAGGATACTCGGGGCCCCATTATGACTTCGTTTATTCCCACCCTCTCGCCTTGTTTGATTGTTAGCGGGTAAAAGTTAAACACTTTCCGGTCTTCTTCCATGTCAATGATAAACTGAATGCTAAAGGTAAATGAGAGACATTCTCGAGTGTGTAACTTTCAAGGAGCCACAGGCTAATAATACAACAATTGTTGAGAAAAGAAAACACTGAACAGCATAGAAAAAGTAGAAGAAGTGAAAGCAAATGGAACCGCTTTGGACGCATGGAAATCTCTACAGAATTCCAAAGCATTATACATACAAATATATTTATTTGCCCGGTTGTTGGGGATTTCTTTTCTTAGCTATTGTCCTTAAAGGTTTTTTTTTTTATCAATCAAATAATAGAATGGCTGAATGTTTGCTAGTCAAATTAAGGAACCCGATGACTTGAGAACAAGGACTCTTAAAAATTTGGGTATTTATAGGGATATTTTTAACTGTACAAATCGTTTTTTGTCCTAAAGATGATCCAAGAGTTTTATAGCTCTCTATGAATTGTATTGATGTAACTGAAATTGCTAGGAATGAGGGTCTTAAAATAAAAGCAGAAAAGCGCGCTATGATCACATCAAATACGCTCTTTGGCGATAACTTACTTTACTTATGACCTGTATCCCCTTGTGGGTCCTAGGGCCTCTACAACGCCTACGCGCCATCGTGTGTGATTTCTGGAAATGTGCCTCAGCTCTCACCAACTCTTTCCAGTTGTCGTGCTTCCTTCTCAACTGTTCTGCGCCACGTATTCCTAGGACCACCGCGTATCCTGCCATCCTGGGTAAGCGGGTTCCATTGCATCGCTCGGTTAGCTATGGACCTGTCACCCTTTCGGAGAGTGTGACCGATCCACTGCCACTTTCCATCTATAGGTAGGTTCATGGCTCGTTCTCTGATAAAGCTGTTCGTTAGAGATACGGTTTGGCCAGAATATCCTTAAGATATAGCGTAGACACCTATTGACAAACGTTTGCAGCTTCCTCGTGATAGTGACGGTCACTCTCTAGGTACCACATCCATATAGCAGCACGGATTTAACGTTGGAACGGAACAGTCGTAACTTGGTGTTTAAGCTAATTGCATTACTTCGCCAAACTATGAATAGCAACCCAAACGCAGATTTTGCTTTACCTATTCGGCTGACTATATTTAGTTCGGTTCCGCCATCGGTTGAGACAATACTCCCAAGGTATTGGAAACTCTCTACTCTCTCAACCGTTTGTCCAGCAATGCATATATGAGTTGATGAGTTTGGTCCTAGGCTGATCATTTTTGTTTTTGCCGAGTTAATTTTCAGCCCAACGACGTCTGCGTCCCTCTCCACATTTGGTGAAGGTCCATTATTCTGTGAGACAGTAGGCATACATCGTAGTCGAGGTGTTTGAGTTCAGATGTGAGAGTCCATCGAATTCCTCCATTTCCTGTTGTTAAGACCGCATTAATTCTTTGGCGATAAGGTTTATACTCGTAGCCGCAATCGCAATACTTCAACATCAACTGGACATATTTTATGTACACACTCGTACACATGTAAATAAAAACCCAATTAAACCGACACAATTGTAATGAACAGTGAAACCGAAAATGTTTATTCTTTGTTCAGTTTAATTAAATACGATTAATGGATTTAGCGGCACTTTGTTGCTGAAGCATTCAACATGTGCTGTGCCTCTGTCATGTATAGGCTTGCCACATAACCCAAAATGAAAATCAGTATACGAGTAAATGAAATTTTTAGTTTTAAAAATCAGTACAAATCAGTACAGGGCAAAGTATTTATTACAAATGAATAACCCTAATTCATTTCGAGTTTGGGATATTTTTTTTTTTTTTTTGCCGAGAGCAGGTGAAAAATCTTCTAAAGATACAATAAGGCCCGAGCGCGCGTGCTTATGGTAGTGTGAGATTTTTACTCACTAAAAAAAACACCTCTCTTCAAGATTTATACTACAACTAAGCCGTCGCTTATCCAGCAGTTTTATTTTCGCTTACGAGACTCGTGATTTTTGGAAAAAGATGTTCGTATGTAATTTAAAAAGAATGTAGCGCTTTAGACAGGTTAAATTCCAATGAAAGTTCCTGCTGTTTCACGACCAGCATATACTCTGACGTGAGGTCAAAAGGTTTTATCCTTTGCATATGACGAACTAAATTGTTCGCGTCAATTAGTTGAATGAGTGTACGATTACAATGGCCGTGAACACGATCTTTGTGTTTACGAGAAAATTTTGTTATCTCTTCGACGATGCTGGGAATTCCCAGATTCCGATGAATATCTTCGTTACGTACGTGCCACGGTGTGCTTACGATCGTTCTAAAAACTTTATTTTCAAAAGTTTGTTTCTATTGCTTTTCCTGGTACAATTCCAATAGTTGCAGACCATATGTCCACACTGGCTTTAGCTTATAGATAAGCAGTTTGTTATGTAGGCTCAACTTCGAATGTTTTCCGAGTAGCCAGTACATTTGTCGGTATTTGTTTTCGAGCTCGTCGTATTTCTTTTTTACGTGCGACTTAAGCTTAATATCTAGAGTCATTCCTAGAAATTTTGCTTCGCCCGCGTTTAAATATACTGGTAATCTATCCACTTTTTTGTAGGTAAAGTTGACGTGAGTAGATTTGCTTTCGTTCAGCACAATACCCCAAGAATTCGTCCAAGCTTGGACTTTATTAATAGCATGTTGCAGCTCTTCAGTTGCTGCTTCAATGGTATCTCCACAAACGTGGCGACGACGCAGTTTCTATCCTACGGGATATCACGCGTGTAGAGTATATATAGAAGTGGGCCAAGGACACTTCCTTGTGGGACTCCGGCCGCAATCTCCTTGAAATCGGAGTAATCATTTCCGTGCTTAACACGAAAAAGTATTTCGGTGAGGTACGATCGTAAAATTAGAAAGAGTTGCCATGGCAGTAGTCGTTGCAATTTATACTCCAAACCTTCGTGCCAGACCTTATCGAAAGCTTGCGAGACGTCAAGAAATACACCACAACAAATCTTTTTTTTCTTTGAGAGTTTTCTCAATCACGTCAGTTATTTTGTGGACTTGGTCGATTGTTGAATGTTTGACTCTAAATCCAAATTGGTGGTCAGGAATGAGACGTCTTTCGTTGATTACGGGTTGTAGTCGTTTAGAAAGTAGTTTTTGGAATATTTTAGAGATAACCGGCAATAGGGGAATAGGCCGATATGATTTCTTCTCATTCAGAGGTTTGCCTGGTTTCGGGACCATTATCATCTCGGCGACTTGCCTCGGAACGTAGAACAATCTGAACGAAGGGTTAATCAAATACAGCAGTTTAATAAGAGCTTTGTTCGGTAATTTCTTGACCACTTGCGCCGTTATCAAGTCGTAACTGGGGAGTCGGGCGTTATCAAAGGGCCGTCGTGGCTTAAATGTTTCTTCTAAGTGCAAAGCAAAAAGCTCAGCCTTTTCTTTGTCTCTCTTGGCCCGAATTGGTGGCGCTTGCATTTGAGGTTTCCGGATGCCTTTTAGCGCTTTCCAAAGTGAATAATTTGATATGATGGTAGGTCACTATCTTATTACTTTTAAATTCCCGAACACTTTCTCTAAGGCGATTGCATAGCCTTTTTATACTGCTGTGCACGAGTGATTTGCCATTTCTTTCGTGCTTTTCTTTTCTCCCTCACCAGTTCAATGACTTCTCTGGGATATTTTTCGTTGCTACTCCTAGAAGGAGTGTTTCTCTATGCCGCTCCTTGGATTGCTTACACGAAACAATCAATTCCTCCATCACTTCACAAGGTGTTTTAAGTGATGCATTTAAGGTGATATTTGTTTCGCAATCATTTCTAAAGCTTGAGATATGACATCTGTCAAATCCATCTGTCATCCAAAGTGACAGGTATTTAGTTCCTGCTTTGCTGTTTGGATCGTGTAACCTCAATGCACTAAAATTGTTACATCTTACTACATAAATAACAGTTCTCTAATATTCTGCCACGATTTAAGGACAGATTATGGTCGTCATAATGGCCCAATTGAGCAAATAATTCGAAACACAATCACTAAATTCAAACAAAGCGGTAGTGTTTGTGAATAACGTAGGGCCTGTACATCATCGAAATGCTCGATCAACTGAAAATATAGCCACTGTGAGTGCTTCAGTGGCTGATGAGTGGCTTCAGTGGAGGAATTGTCATTGCAACTTTATCTCTATAAGGTGCAGGTTACAGAACAACTAAAGCCTACTGATCATAGAATGCGCAGAATATACGCCGATTTGGTGCTGGAAAATCAACAAGTTGACGTCGATTTTTCGAACAAAATCTTCTTCAACGATGAGGCCCATTTCTTGTTCGGCGGCTATGTAAACAAACAAAATTCTACAATTTAGGATTCCGAGAATCTAAATGTGATCATTGACAGGCCATTACATCCACCACGGGTGACAGTTTAGTGCGCACTGTGAATCCGCGGCGTATTTTTTTTTTTTTTTTTGAAAACGACGAAGGCGTCACTATTGGAGTGAATTCTCTGCGCTATGATTAAATGGTAACCAACTTTTTGTTGACCTGATATTGAAGACATTGATGAGAGCGGCATGTGGTTCCAACAGGACAGGGCTACGTGCCACACACAGCACTGGCAATTTTGACTCTATTGCAGAAAGAGTTTCTCGGAAATTTAATTTCGAGATTTGGCAACTTCAATTGGATGCAAAGATCGTGTGATCTGACCCCGTTAGATTTCTTTTTGTGGGGTCTATGCTAACGACCGTGTCTATGCAGATAATCCTCAAACTATGGCCGCACTACAGCCAGGAAGGGCCGAAAAGTCATCGAAGAATAGAAGTTGAGAGACCATTGTATCCACTACGGGTGAGAGTATAGTGCGCACTGTGGACCGCTGGCGTAATCGGGCCGTATTTTTTTGAAAACGACGAAGGCGTCACTGTTGGTGTGAACTCCCTGTTCTATGGGCAAATGATAACCAACTTTTTGTTGGCCTGAGATTGAAGGCATTAATATGAGCGAAATGGGAGTCTCTCAATGCTATCTGTACCTTTCCTTTTTTTATTATCTTCTCTCAGGAAAGGATAGCGTACCGAGATGACAGTAGTAAATGCCTGTTGGTTCTACTCTTGAATAGCCTGAGATTAAAAGCTTTTGGAAATGCATATGTCTACTGGGAGTACAATCCAAAGTTAACTTGTACCAAAAGGAATTTTAATATAAAGATGTTTGCTCCATTGCCAGGTGGACATATAGGGGATGGGTACTGGCAGCTTACCTAGTAGAACGCTCAAATGTCGCATCAGCCGTAATAGTATTTATAGAACAGGTACACCTGTTCAGATACCATGCATATATCGATATCTTTCTCTTGTATCTATTCTAACTCGTCAAGTCTTTGTAAGAGTCCGTTAGCATTGCACACAAGAATTTTAAGCATTTGTTTCATATTCTCGTTGATTTGCGAGTTTTACTAAAGTTATTTTCAAACTCAACTAATCTCTCGAAAATAAGTTTTGTTTTTTTCGAATGCTCTTCAATTTTTGAAGAATAATGCAAAAGACACGAGGTACAAGGTCTGGTGAGTTACCGCTTTTAACATTTTGTAATATCGAAGCTCGAGCGTTTGTCTGTACGTCAAGGCTCGACGTACACACTTTGACACTTTTAAGCTTTTGCTTAGTTTTTGGTTTTCAAACTAGATTCTGCGAGTATTTGTACTGTCCACCCCTCCTTTTTTGCAGCTCCTTAGTTACTACACAGCCTCTATAATTAGCAGGGTATTTTGCATTGCAATTAATACATGCTGCAGGGGTTTGTTTGTTTACACCACATGCTTTAGATAGGTGTTTCACGTCGCATTTGACATATGCGACGATGTTTACATTGGGGGATTGATATCGTATTCTTTTTTATTTAGTGGATTTTATCTAAGTTTTCGAGAAAGGGAAAATCTTACCACAATTTTCTAACCGTTCGATTGTAACTTTTCTCGTTTGCCGAAATTCGCCGCATCGAAGATTCTAAAGCTTCTGTTTTTCAGTTGTATATGATAATTAAACGTGTTGGAGTAAAATATTTGAATATAGATACTTCTTTTCAAATTTCCAAAATGTTCTCATTTGAAGATGTAACGAAAATGCTATAACCCATAATTTATAACCAATGCTTTAGCAAATTATAATATCGGTACATGAACTGATGAAATCATTACGGATGGCAACCCTAGTCATGGAATGCACATCAAATTGGTATAAAAAAAAGTTGAATTTTGATTGATTTTAATGGTAAGGGAGATTGTTCTCTCGTTTTTTCGTGCGGTTTTAATCTGAATATTTCGAATATAATTCTACTTGCTTTGATTCAATCAAAATCTCGTATACTTAAATCCACATGAGGTATTTTCGACCGCCAGAGAACCAAAATACATTATATCAGTATTGTTCGACAATGTATTATAATATTTTCAATTGTATGGGAAACAATTGGGGAAGAGCTTAATTCAAAGTGAGGATTCACTTTTCAGCTCTGATGAGTGATAAATGCATTAATTAAATGTGCATAAATTTCAAACACGTCATGCGAGTAGAAGATTTCGAATTAGACGTAGATGGGTGCTGAATTGAATTTCAACTGACAGCTGTTATTGCGTTTGATAGTTATTGCAGCATGAAGCATTGTTATAAAATGCCCGTAGGTACTGCTGAGTAGAGCCACCTAACAGAAATCAGAATATAAGTGTGAAAGTTCCTAGACTCTATTAATTTAATAGACTAAGATAAATTTCACTTCAATTACTCTGGGATAAGGACAAGGATGGAGATCTAACTAAGGAGTGTAACGTAACATTTCGCTGCTATAAAGTATATCATACCCCACATCCACGGAACACTGCACGAGGTGAAACATCAGTTATAGTCAGACAAAATATCAGCCACTACGAAGATACGACATTTCAATGCTGTGAAATACAAGCTACTTCAGTTAAATCTAAAATTGGAAACCAATTGATAATAGTTGCAGCCAAATATTGTTGCCCCATCTACCGAATTGAGAAGGATGATTTTGTTCACCTCTTTAAAAGTTTTGGGATTTTAATGTGAAAAGAACTCATTGAGAGTCCAGAGTAACTACATCCAGAGGTAGAAATCTTCAACAAACACTAACAGAACTTGACTGCAATTATCTTTCGACGTGAAAACTAACGTATTGGCCTTCAGGCAGAATCAAGATACCTGATTTGGTTGACTCTTTTTGTAACAAAGAATATATCCTCTAATTCGACAAGCGTAGAGGAAGGCAAAGACCTAGATTCATATCACAGTTCAGTTCTGTTAAAAATCAATAAAAGACTTGACATCAAGGAAGACAACTAATGGGCAACAAAATAACTATTCTAAAACCAATGACCTCGAAGATGATCGGCATGGTGTGCAACTCCTGAAGTTAGGGGAAGACCGAAGGGAAGTGTTGTAGGTATTCTCAAATGATACGCGACATAATCAAAGAGAAAAGAAAAACAAGAAAACGATGACAACAGACTAGAGCGGGAAGTGGTTAAAGGATTGAGCAAGGCCTTAAGCGCAGCCTGACTGTCACTACAGACGCCCCTTCCACCTGTTCTTACCAATTTAGTCCGCTGCCATTAGGATAGCATATATTTCTGCCTGGAAGACAGATGTGTGTTTTCCCAATGAGAAGTGAAGCCTAATGTTGTCGCATTCCACGAAAACACCAGCACCAGACCCCTGTCCAGTTTTAGAGCCGTCCGTGAAAATGCGACTACATTCCTTTCCTGGCTCAGACTCCTGCCAAAGCCAATCCTGAACATGGGGAAAGTTGACTTCAAATTTGCACCGCAGCCGTAATTCAGGTGTCGTTGCATCAGATGGCATATCCATGAGACAGGGGTCGTAGGATAATGGTCGCGCAACGTCATCAAAACTCCAGTGCAATTCGTGCCAGAAACCACTTCTTTTTAAACGGAAGTTGGCTCTGAGTGTACACCCCGTGATATAAAGCTTATTCCACCAAAGAACTGATGCATATGAGAGGAAAGGTCTTATCATTGCCATGTAGATCCAAAGGACTTTCCTTGGTAACAAGCCCCATGACTTTCCGAAAACACCTTTGCATTGCCGAAAGACTGACAGAGCTTTGGAAGTTTTCAGCTCAACATGTTTCGTCCAAAGAAGCTTGCTATCTAAGATTACTCCTAAATATTTGGCTTCCTTGGAGAATTCGACAGTGACGCCTTAAATCATTGAATGAGTCAGACCAGTCAATTTGCTCCTTCTCGTAAAGAGAACCACTTCGGTTTTGAGAGGATTAACTGAAAGCCCATTCCTAGCGCACCAATCGTCGATTGCGTCTAGGGCCATCTGCACCTTAGAGCAAACAGTCGCTAGGTACGATCCGATAGACAGAACGGAGACATCATGTGCATATGCTTGAACGTAGATGTTAGAACTATTGTGTGTGTTCAACTGGGAGTCAACCAGCATGCACCAAAGCAGTGGAGACAGAACACCGCCTTGTGGGCAGCCCCTATTTACACCTGCCATGACACGCCGGCCACAATCTGCATCTACAGTCAATGTTCTGTTCACCAGCATTGCTTTGATCCACAACACTAGTGATTCTTCTACGCCGTGACTTCTGGCGGAGCTACACATGCTGTCAAAAGTCGCATTGTCAAAGGCACCCTCAATGTCTACGAAAACGCCTATCGTGTAACGCCGAGTTGTTCGGCTCAGCCCGCTAACAGCTTCACTAGTTGAAACCGGTTGCGAACCGATGGTGACCTGATTTCCTGGGAAGTGAGTCTCCAGCAGAAGACTGAGAGCATCCGATTTCGACTCAGTGAAAGTACCATCAGGTTTCCTGAGTGATTCCGACTTGATTGGTTTTCCATTCTTGAGAACTTTGACCAACCTACTGGTTTCACTGAGAGTTTTGATCTTGCCACAAAAATCTCTATACGAGGTACTTTTCGAAGTTCGAATTAACCGTTTATATTCTCTTTGCTTTGATCGGTAAAGATTCCAGTCCACCTCCGAATTTGTCTTGAGTGACCTATGAATTCGTTGCAGATCTGGGTTCCACCACGGAACTGACCTTCTGCAGGGGTTTTTTGTCAGCGGACACGTGAGTTCAAAACATCTGGTAGGGGTGCTGTTCAGGTCTTGAACGGCTTCCTCTACCTTTTGCCTAGTTCTAAGTTTAGGTAGATCTTTGATAGATTTACCTAACTCTTCCTTAAACTGTATCCAGTTTGTTTTTCTCGGATTCCTCCTCTCCTGCAAAGGTGTAGCTTCGCATTCGAAGCACAAACAGCATACTATTGAGCGAAAACATAACCACAACAAAATTAGTAGATTATGCTGCTATACTGAGAGTGGGAAACACAATAAAAGAATCGACAGAAAACGAACCATGTGGAACTGGGACTTAAGTATCAGAAAATGCATTGGCTTATCGGTAGACTTTCTTTTCTATCTATTCCAAACAAAATACCTCTGTATAGGCAAATAGGACCTAAGAGATACAGCTTTAGGGATGTACATGAATTTTAAACATACAATGCATCTAAAGATTTCAGAATAAAGTACGAGTAATTAAAAATATTGTAAGTGGTAGGTCGAAACACAGACCTACACAGAGACCTAGCTGCAAAGAGTGTTTTTAGTGTTTTAGATGCTACTAATCTTTCTACTAATTGAATTCAGCTATAAGTTGTTTTCTGTAGGATATGGCCACAGTAACATAGTTGTACAGTCTGTTGCAATCGTTTCTTCATTGAGTACAGCAATGAGTTCGCTTTCATTCAAAATTACCTTTTCAAAGTATCTCACTCTAAATTCGCTTAATACGGGGCATCTGCCCATAAAGTGAGGTATGTTTTCTTCTTCTCTCATGTTATACATGTTGCATAGAGTTGAACCGTTGCCTCCAAATCGACTCCCATTAAGAGGGATTAGATCGCATCTAGCTTTAAAGATCCACGTAATTTTGTTAATATTAAATTCATCAATATGATGAGTAGTCCAGAAACTTGCAAATTTTAGTGCTACTTTCCATTACTCTCCGTTCGCTTTCTTGGCGACTATCTGCTGTGAGTCGATCTAGAAGCTGCAAGTTTTTAATGTTCCAGTCTCTTTCTAGTTGCAAGTTCTGATCCCAGTGTAGGCCAAACCTATTTCCGATATTGTTTATCGCTTTCACCCAAAACAGTTGTTTTTCCAAAAGAATTTTGGTAAGTTTATGTGGTAGTCTGGGTACTCATCACGTATCTTTTCCGACGATCATCGCCTGGCCGACACCAGTCAACGCTATCGTCTGCAGTTTGCTATCGTGCAAACAATGTCATTCAAACGATGGAAAATTACATTTCTCGCTTAACGTGAAGCAAACAACCAATCGTCAAAATGTTAGCGTTCAGGCGACAATAGATTTTGATGATTACATGAAGCGCTGCTATCGTCCAAACGACATCGTCAGACGATTGACGATTCGTGTATAGAAATATCCATCTTCAGCTCCGGTCTCAATGGTAGTTTCAAAATTCTTCTCAAAAAATAGCGTTGTAGTTTGTCAACTTCTTCAAACATTCCAAAGCCCCAGACTTAAGCACTATAAGTATGGATAGCTCTGCAGACAGCCAGAAATAGTTTCCACTTTGCACTGAGATTTATATTTTGTTTACTCAAAAAGTAATGCCATGTTGCGTTGATGCTGCTGTTAGCTGCAGTATTTCTTTTCAATACATGTTTTACAAAACCTACTTTTGGAGTGAGAAGTACACTGCGAAGTTATTCCAATTTCTTCCCCTTTGATAATACACATTTCCTGGTTCAAGAGACCATTTCGTAAAAGCATGATTTCTGATTTTGAAAGGTTCACTTGCAAACTCCCTTTCTCGCAGTATTCTTCAAAGCGGACTATCATGATTTCAATATTATCAGCTAGGATCACCATATCGTCAACATACAGCAGTACCCTTATATTTAAAAGCTCGATATTGAGGCCTCCTCCTGTGCACGGATGTAAATCATTGTTGTAGAGTGCGAAAAGTAACGGCAATAATAAGCATCCTTGCTTCACCCCAAAAAGTGTCCCGAGGTATTCTGATAGCTCCTTTCCCGTCCACACCGCAGATTGAGTATTCGAATATATGCATTCCAGCAGATTAACAAATTTGGTTGAAACTGCTATTTCACGTAACTTAAAGATCAGCATTTTCAAGAGCCGCCTTTAAATCCACGAAGAAGGTATAGACTTTTTTTTTTTAAGAAAGAAATCGTTTTGCATATTTTTGCTGTAGGACATTAGGTTAGGTTAGGTAACTGGATGACCTTGTTGACAGGGTTGTCAACAGCTCACTTAGACCACTAAGAGTCCATTGTGACCAATATTTAGAGCGCTGGGAACCTAAAAACTTCAATCTTCTAGCCTAGCGGTCCCACCCAGATAAATGTATGAATCTTAGGAGTTTTTTTTTTAGCTCAATGCTGCCTAGCTCCTCCAGCTCTGAAAATAAGTATCTGCCAAAAGCATGGCTTCTTTTGCTGGACGGTCACACAGGAGATGATGAACGGATTCTATTTCCTCTACGTCCCTGCAGCTTCTACAGTAGTCGTTATGAGGTAGCGTAATTGCCTATCACACAGTGTCCTGCTACAACACCCTTCGACTTAGTTCTATAAGATTGATAGATATCTTTTTGTCGTAGACTGGCCATAATGATTTGGCTGTAGAGCATGTCATCTCCCTGTATAGGGTACTAAGCGATACACTAGCCTCGGAAAGGGCCGGCGAAGGGCTTATAAGTGAACCTCCTCTGGCTAGTTCATCCGCTTTTTCGTTACCAGAGATATCCATGTGCCCCGGTACACAGCACAGGGTCACAGTGTTTGCTGCTGAGATAACATCCAGCCTTTTTTTCAAATTTTTACGAGCTTGGATCTTAGTGTAGTTGACTGTAACGCCTTAATGGCCGCTTGGCTATCATCATAATTAGATGCTGATTATTTGCCCTGAAAAATCTTCCTCAATAATCATATCCTTGTTTTATTGCAGCAAATTCGGTTTGAAAGACACTGCAACCATCCTTAAGTCTAAACGAGCGAAGTATATTTCGAAACACAGTAGACGCCGGCACCAGTACCAGCAGTCATTTTGGATCCGTCGGTAAAGATGGTCAGTTCATTCTCGAAACAGACTCTTCCCTCATCCCATTCCTCCCTGCTAGGAATTCTAATAGAGAACTTTCGGTTGCAGTTTGACATGGGAATGATGTAGTCCGTTTCCGTCCGGAGTTTCAATCCATCGTTTTAAAATTGAGGCATGACCGTAGGGTTTAGCTTTCCATAGACTGGCTTCCCTTAGTTTTAATGCAGATTTGGCTGCCGTGTTCCTGTAGTATATGTCAAGTGGAAGAAGATTTAGTATTGTTTCCAGAGCTGCTGTCGGTGTTGATCTCAGCGATCCCGTCACCCCCAGACAGCCTGCCCGTTGAATCTTTGTAACGCTTTCAAGTATACCACCAGACATTATCCATCAATGCGACGCAGTTACATCGACACATACAAGTCAGATCAGTATTCGTACAAAACACAAGTTTCTCGGAAATACGAAGAATAATTCTTTCGCTGAGCGATAGCAAGTCACCGGGTTTGGACGGCATAAGAACCGGGGATATAAAAAGACATGTGGATATATTCACCCCAATATTGTGCAAAATCGTGAATCTTAGCATAAACCAAGCAAAAATCCCTGCAACTTTGAAAACCGCTGTGGTTAGGCCAATATGTAAAGGAGGTACCAAAAGTGAGCTCAAAAATTACAGACCTACATCAATATTGCCGATAGTTGAGAAGTGCTTGAAGAGGTCGTAACAAAGAGGCTTCAAGATTTCATCGTCAAAAATTCTCTTATAAACCCAAGCCAGTACGGCTTTCAGAAAAATAAAAGTACTGGTAAACTGTTAGGGGAATTTGCCAATTGTATCAACGAAAGCCTAAACAAAAGCCACCATATACTAGTGTTGTTCGTGGATTTCAGTAAGGCTTTTGACACACTGAACCAGACATTTCTGTGTAAAAATCAACCAGACATATAGTCAAAAAGAATGCGTTCAATATGGAGTCCCTCAAGGAACAAAATTGGGTCCAATACTTTTTATTTTATATACTAACGAGCTGTTACGAGTATTCAAGCAGGCCATTCCATTTGCGTATGCAGACGATACGGCGATAGTGGTGCGCCACAAATCTTTGGATACGGCAACAGCAATTATGCAGGAGGAATTCGATAATGTGGTGAAATGGTGTCATGATCACCGGTCTAACGATCAACGCATTAAAAACAAAAATGATGCACATACGAAGTCCGCAGTTCAAGACTCCTCAACAACAAATTCTTTTTAGAAATGATTCCTGCAGTAGCTCAACTAGCTGTCCGATTGAGATAGTGGAGAGCTACAAATATCTGGGAGTAACCACTGACAGCAATTTTCTGTGGGGTACGCATATCAATGAGTTGCGCATGAGCTTTATACGCGCTTTTCCATCTAAAGTTCCATGCCACAATGTCCGTGTTGAGACAAGTCTACTATGCCCTAGTGGAATCGAAGCTGAGGTATGGAATACTTGCATTGGGTAATGCTTCTAAAACACACATAGAAAAAGTAAAGAAACTACAAGACACCGCATTGAAAAAGATCAGTGCAGATAATCGGCGAAATGTTCCTGAACAAGAACGCTTCAAAGTTCTTCCAGTAGAAAATATTTATAAGATGTCCTCTATACTGGAGTACTATGACGACACTAGATTCATCAATTCAACACCAGAAGGCGGTCACAAGGTATGCTTCAAGAGAAGCGATTCTGCAATAACTACGGGAGAAGGCAGCTGAAATTCAGTGTACCAGAGGTCCTCAATACATCCTTCTTACATAATGAGATGCTCCTTAACTTACGAGTACTCCCTGATTTAAAAAACTAAAAACAAATATTATGACACATATGCTCCGCATTTTTCAAATATCCAACTTCTATTTTACCCGTTTTTCAAAAGTTCCCAACAAAACAACGCCATTTCACTACTCTCAACAATAAAAAAAACTTTCTGAAACAATTTTTCCTATCATAATTAGATTAAAAGCCATTTGGAGTACGAGTATCTGCAACGTTGGCACCTTGTACATTTTGCATTCATGCCGGATATCTTCCGGTTGCCTGTTGTCGCGCTCGTAAAAGTTGCAAAGCTAAAGCAAATAAAGGAAAAGTGCAGAATGCGTTTATTTTTTATTTCCTTCTGATTTGGATTTTTTTTTTATTATTGTTTCGCTTAGTTTGACTTCGCAAACAATTAGTATGCAAAAATCTATAAAGAATTTTCTATATAAATTGTGTTTTGTTTTTTTTTTTTTATAGAAACAGCTAAGATCCATCAACGCAATTTGAACGGTACCCTATCGTGATTCGTGGAGACTACAAAACTACCTACACTAAAGCAACCAAAAGCTTCGGAGGATTCTGTGAGAACAGTGAATCTACAGCGGCATATACTGTCAAGGATATGACAACGATGTCAAGAATATGAGAGGGAAATTTGCGACATTATTAAGAGTGAACTAAGACCGTTCGCACACGGAGCTACGCAAAAGATAGAGAAACACAGCACTTATGTAGCAACGTGTGCGAAATATGAGCAAATACATATAGTATCAACAAGTTGCGTGTAACTCCGTACGAATGCCCTAATAGTCATAAACTATACTCGTACCTTTCAAGATAAACCCGACCTAAACTACGGTGTTGGCTATAATCATAAAACAAATACACGCATCCAACCAAACAAAATGGGATTCGAATTTATGGAGAATAGCGGGTCACGTCAATACCCACTCTGGTATTTCAGGTAAGTAGAAACCTGGAGATGCGGCACCGAAATGTATCTGAATAGTGATGGAAAGACAAGTCCTCACGTTCTGTTACAAGCTGCCCCAGTCTGGGTACAGGCACTAAGAACGAAGGAGACTATGCGCGCTACAGACAATTAGCGGCTTTCGAACCATCTCAGACGAGGCCGCCTTTGCCATAGCTGAAATGGTCCCCATCGACATCCTCGCAGACGAGATGTTCAGAACATACAATAGTAGAATCCTGAACCAACACGATGACAATGGCACCAAGATGATCAAAATGGAAGAAGAGGCAGCGTCAGCAGGTATGTGGCAAACTCGTTGGGCCAATACAAAAAAAGGCAAATGGACATACAAACTGACACCGACAAGGAGTGCTCGGATGAGGAAGAAGATATGGAGCGCGCAAACTTTTATTGTATATGCTCCACGGTATGGAAAACTACTTTGCCCAGTCCGTCGTTACTCCTCGAACAATAAGTTGCGGTCGGAAGAGAATTGGGTGGTAATATGTATGACAGTTTCGTAACACCTCTTCAAAATCATCTGCGGAGAATAGAAAAGCTAAAAAGAGCAAAAAAAGCTGACACAAGACGCACATTTTTTTTTTTTTTTTTTTTTTTTTCCCTAGGGTTGGTGAAAAAATCTTCCATAGACACTATGAGGATAGCAAGCGCGTGCTCATAGTAGTGTTAGATTCTTACTGACTAAAATAAACCACCCTGCGATTTAATTTGTTATATATTGCAACTAAGAACGACCTTATCAAGCAATTTTTCTATCATAAAAAAATAACACGTTTGGCAGGTTACCTTCCACTGAAAGGTCCTGCATGTTCCGCAATCTAGGCGCGGTTGATTTCTATCTCGCCAAGTCGAAAGGTTTCGTCCTTTGTAGTCGGCGCAATAAATTGCTTTCATCCAGAATTTGTAGGATTGTATTGTTGACATGTCCGATTAGTCGGTTTCTATGCTTTCTCGCGAAGCTTCTAATTTCAGCTTCGATTGTCGGAATTCCGAGATCCCTGTGGATATCATCGTTTCTAGTATACCACGGTGCGTGGACAATTTCTCTTAGCACTTTATTTTGAAAAGTTTGTAAAAAATTGGCGTTTGTTTTCTTGGTACAGCCCCAAAGTTGTATACCGTAAGTCCACACCGGCTTTAGCACTTGCTTGTATAAAAGCAGTTTGTTCTCAGTACTGAGCTGAGAGTGTTTTCCAAGCAACCAGTTCATTTCTCTATATTTGATTTCGAGTTCTTTACGTTTCATTTTCACGTGAGAATTCCATTTCAGTTTTGCGTCGAGTGTCATTCCAAGGTATTTGGCCTCGTTTGCAAAAGGTATTCGGGCCAAGTTTAGGAAAATTGGCAAAACATTAGCTTTTTTATAAGTGAAATTCACGTGAACAGATTTAGATTCGTTGAGGGCGATCCGCCAGTCCCTCGTCCATTCATTTACTTTATTCAGTGCGTTTTGCAGTTTTGCAGTCGTTTCTTCGATTGTTCTACCTACGGCTAGGATAGCGGTGTCATCGGCAAACGTAGCCAGTATAGTGCCATCTTCTTTCGGTATATCTCGAGTATATAACAGATAGAGAAGTGGCCCAAGAACGCTTCCTTGCGGTACACCGGCCGAAATTTCTTTTAGCTCCGAGTATTCATTTCCATGTCTAACACGGAAGAGTCTATTCCCGAGATATGATTCTAGAATGTCGTATAGGCATACAGGGAGAACTTGTCGTAATTTACAATTCAAGCCATCATGCCACACCTTATCAGAGGCTTGCGAGACGTCAAGAAATACGCTTGAGCAAATCTTTTTCTCTTCAAGTGCTTTCTCGATTACATCAGTAATTCTATGCACCTGGTCAACCGTCGAATGCTTACTTCTGAACCCAAACTGGTGGTCAGGGATAAGATTATTTCCTTCTATAACGCACATGATTTGCTAACCAGCCCCGCGAAGAAATACCTAACGGTAGTTCCGCGAGCAGAGTGGTAAAAGAGTCCTGGGTATGGATTAGTAGGCGCATTACTGGCATCGATTATTCGGCCTTGGGAATCGTGCATGGTGATAGCCCGGACTACTACGTTCATTGGCGCAACCAATTAAAAAAAAGGTCCTTACGTCCGGACAGTGAACTGGGTTAGAATGCCCAGACTGCGCACGACGAAAAAAACTTTGGAAAAATGCGAAGGCTAGTTTGCATAAGGCTATAAAGACCTCTCCCACAGCGGCACTAAAGACGATCATGGGACTTACCCTCTACTAAAAAGGATGGCTTAGGAGACCATATAATAAAAATGGCAACCCAAGAACTAACTATCTATTACTATGGATGATAGATGGATTTGGCAGAAGCCATACGTCAGGGATATGAAATCCCAACCTTAAAATGAAGAACCTTTTATGAACAATAATCAGAGAGGCCGTAAAAGCAAAAAAAACCCTCTCCAAATCGGTCATGCTTTGAGAGATGACTGAACGGAGAGGACAACGAACCCTACAAGCACCAACTTATACAGAACATCATTATATCACTGCGAATATGTCCGAGCCCGAAAGTAGGTATTCGTAGAAACTTCCTCAGTATCTCTCAAGCAGACGTTCTTGCGATCGAAAGAAGCACTCAATTTATCCTCGCGATAATGTGAGAATTCATGTGGCACTGAGCTTTCGAGAAATCAGGTCTAAACTGGCCTTCATAAGATACGAGTAAGTAGGCTGCATCAGAGTAATAAAATCACCTTACACTGGGTACCAGTTCACGTAGAAGTAAAGGGATATGAAACAGTTCGGAGACAGCTTTTATTGGAAGCGAACTTTTCTGCGGGCTGTGACCGTACAAATTACGGGAATAGCTTAAAAAAGGAGCCTAGCAGTAGAATGATCTAAACCACGTCAGGCCGTAGAAATTCTCGGGAACTATAGGTTTGGTTAGGTTGGAGGGAAGTGCTTATCACGAGGGCCATACGTTCTATTGTGTTTCCCTTTTTGTTGTGTGGAACGTATATTTAAAACCTTTGTCTTGCGGTGGGTTCTGTAGTAAACCAGCCTGCGTTCTTTATGGAGCCTATCAACTTGTACGAGATCCCCTAGTTCGTCAAAAATCCTGTTTCCCATATGACGGAGGTGGCGGTTTTGAAGATTTGGGCAATCACATAACAAGTGTTTGAAGGTTTCTGTCTCCTCTATATCTTGACAGCTCTTGCAGTGGTCCGGTGTGTTGATGCCTAGTTTGGCACCCATTTCCCCTATCGCGCAGTGTCCTGTTAGTACGCCTATCAAGATTCGAATTTGTTTTGTATTCATCGCCAGTAGGCTTTTTGTTCTGTTTTCATCCACTGCTACTCCTAGATATGACACAGTCGCTTCTGGTGGGCCATGCGGAGGTAATCAGTTCTCTGGCTTTTAGGTCTATTTTCCTTTTTAGTTCACCTATTGGAGTTTCTACTGATATCCAAGTATGTTGAAAATCCAATGCTGATCCCTCTTTAGCTGCTGTCACGTTTCCTTTTATAGTACTATGTCCAGGAACCCAGCAGAGAGTTACGTCATGCGTGTTGCATATTCTCTTCAACGCATTACATCATCTGGGAACTGTTTTCGATCTGACTCGGGAACTATAACCGAAAAGCTTTCTGATGGGTCACAGTAGATTTAGGGAATATCTTTAAGGGAATCTCGAATAACGTAGACTACTGATCCCCAAAGAAGTGAGTACTTGGGGGCCTATCAGCGATCGTAAACAGATTTACGATTGCTGGAAAAACTTTAGTCCAAGTTACTTGAACTAGCTGAGGTGCTGGAGATCAAATATCTAATCGACTGGATCTCTAGGTTGAGAGAGGACAATAGATCTAATCAGGTTACAGTGTTATTGTCGTGGTTTTTTTCTTACCGAGTCAGAAGCAAATTTGCAGTCGTTCTTGACAGAAAGTATCTCTTACTTACGAGTACTTACCTCCTCAATTCACCCGTAAATGACTTGAATACTGCCAATTTCACGACTTCCTTTAAGACTTGGCCGAGAGAGTCTTCACTATTCAGATACCCACACAAATTTAAACGTGTTACAAGTGTGAGGATATTCCTTAATGAAGTCTGTCTACTTCGTCCTGAAACCGTACTTAAGGAAAGTTTGTTAAATTATTCCTTTTATCGCAAAACTACATACAAACACGAATCTACCCTATGGCACTTGGTGTGATTAAGTCGGCAAGAAACTTTATCCATCAGCTGGTCGGATTTCGTTCTTATCCCTAAAAAAATAAAAAAAATAAAAATAGTAGGTGATGAGAAAATTGCGAACGAAATACTCAAAACGAAGCTAAATAAATGAAACGAGTAAAAGCGGACAAAAAAAAAAAAAAAATAATAATCAAACTATTTTCACATTAAAGGATTTTAACAGCTCAACTTTGCTTTCCATAGAGTTACGGATAGGGAGTCATAGTTCCATTCACCTTGGAAAAATTAAGAAAAAAAAAAAAATCAAATAGGACTTCAAAGGAAGAAAAAAATCGTTGTTAAAGTTTTTTTCCAGAGCGAAATTGCACGTCTTAGTAAAAAGTAAAAAAAAAAAAGGAAAAAAACTTCAAAAGAAAGTTTCACAACAATTTTAGTAAGCAAAAAGGTATTAATTCTGTGTGCTTTCAGTTTTTTTCTTCTCTATTTTTGATCCTGTTTCTCTGTTGGATCTACGGTCAAGGCAGACACCCAGCCGATACTCTTTTTAACCTTCCTCGGGTAAATGTTAATAGCTAAGTTATCTAGTGGCGAACACTTTGTGGCTGGAGAAAGCAAAAGAGCTTCAGAGCAATTTCTTACTAAATGGTTAAATTAGTTGGAACACTCTTTTTCAAGTTGGAGTATGCCAGTGTATAGGAATTGTTTTCAATTTTATTAAATCAGTTTGCATCAAAGTTGTTGCAAGAGTGCTGGGTAGGGTGTACGTTTTATCTATGCGACTTGTGCAATGTCGCATAATTAGGGACTTTGGAGGAGTTTATAAAGTTAACACAATTTTGTGGGCTTTATGTTTGAATATGGACTTTTGAAAGTCACATTTAACCACATCAGGGCTAAGCCCCAGCAGATCAGCGTCATTTGAGGACACGATTACGTAGAGAAGAGATGTCATGCCGTATTATTATACTCGTGTTATTATTGCTTGTTCAAGCCGTTCAAGAAGATCTACAAGCGATGCAAGAGATGGTGGGTCATTAAGTCCCTTAAATTTAACACAAATTGTGTCGCCACCTTAAATTTTTATCAAGAATCATCTTTCAAAAGAACGCACCCAGATTTTCAGACAGACCTGTCAAATAGTATTGTTGTGGCAGCCATTTTATATAGACGCCTACTAGCACTTTCGTTAAAATGGAAAAAAGTGAATTTCGAGGGCTCATTAAACACTATTTTTTGCGAGAAAAAACTATCACGCAAACCAAACAAAAGCTTGACAAATATTATGGGGACTCTTCACCATCGATTGGAACCATTCACCACTGGTTTACTCAATTGCGGTGCGGTCGTTCAAGCACAAATGACGCCGAACGTGTTGGTCGCCCAATTGAGGTCACCACACCAGAAATGGTCAACAAAATCCATGGTTTGATAATGGACGATCGGCGCGAGCTTGAGGATGCTCATGGCTCAGTGATTTCGATATTTGGACATGAAAAAGCTTTCCGCAAGATGGGTGCCGCGTTTGCTCACAATCGACAACAAACGCATTCGTTTGACAACTTCAAAGGTGTGTTTGGCGATGTTCCAGAAAAATTCGGCTGAGTTTTTGCGCCGTTTCGTAATCGTGGATGAAACCTGGATTCACCACAATACACCAGAAACCAAGAAACAGTCAAAACAATGGACTTCCCCTAGTGAATCGAAGCGGAAGAAGGCTAAGGCGGGTTTGTCAGCAAACAAGGTCATAGCGACAGTTTTTTTCTGATACGCGCGGTGTTATTCACATCGATTACCTTGAAAAGGGTAAAACGATCACAGGCGCATATTACGCAGACCTGCTAGATAGATTCCAAGCCGATTTGAAGCAAAAATGGCCGCATTTGGCGAAGAAAAAACTTCTTTTCCACCGGTACACATCACGTAACTTTTCCGACGATCATCGTCTGGACGACACCAGTCAACGCTATCGTCTGCAGTTGCTTCATGAAACTCCATCCCTATCGTCTCGTCAATCACTTAGTTTTTCTAAAGTTTGAGTGATACTGAAAAACAACCCTTATGTCAAATATGACATCTGTGTCGCTATTCATAGTTTTTTCGTAATTTTCTGTAGTTTAAAGAAATGTAAGTGCATAATAATCAACAATTTATGAATATTACAATAAATACCTACTTAATAAAAATAATTTATATTTAAGGTCAGCAACCCCGAAACAAATGGAGATTATGTTAAATTTCATGGATGAGCATCCTGCAATGGCGAAGAACTATGTTTCAAAAAGTAGTCCAGGCAGGCACGCATTAAATAAACTGTGGAGTGATCTTGTAATACTAAACGCCACAGGACTGCATCTTGGAGAAAGGTATGTTACTACCAAATATTAAATGCCAACTGCTATGAATTAATTAAAATTCTATATTTAGCGAAACGTAAATACAGCAATAATCTGCTGTCAATGCAGAAGATCGGCGGGAGGCCGTCTGAAGAAGTCCCAATATCAGAACTTGAAGAAAAAGCTTTCCAGATGTCCTCGCTCCGTGTTTCTGTTGCTGGGAGCAGCGCTAAATGTTTCGGAGCATCTTATAAGGCAGATACAGAGCCAGATGACATTGAAAATGAGCTGCGTGCCATAACAAAAAGTCCTGTGGAAGTTTCCAAAGACATTGAAGCTTCACAACTCGGTAAAAGGTAAGCTGAATCACTGCATTGAAATTTATAATATAAAGCTGCTATGTATATTAAAGGATTTCATTATTTTTTATATTAGAACTGCAACGTACTTGAATATTAGCACATCTAAACGTGGAAAACAAAGCAATATGGATAATGAACTTGAAAAATTACAGATTCTCAAATCGCAAGTCGAAACGGATAAAAAGTTCCAAATGGACCTATTGAATGCTTTGACCGAAGAAGCTGTATTCCATCGCCAAGTCATACAGTTGCTCGAAATGTGAAATGAAATTGCACAAAAGTAGCTTCAAGAGAATAAAGAAAATAAAAACTGAGATGCAATTAGTGTACTCGTATACACTTTAACTGTTAAGTATTTATTATTAAGTGCTATGTGATTTTCTTGTGCAGTGACTGATCTCTTAAAGGAAATCAATTTTATTTTTATGAATTAAATGAAATTTTTTTGTTATTTTGTTTTAGAATGAAGTGAAATCTTTTGTTTATTATGACGTTTTAAGTTAATTAATACGTCTTAAGTTAAAAGATACGTTTTACATTAATAGATACATTAAACCAAAAGCGATTCTTTTATGTCATCTCGTATTTTTGCTTCATTCGGCTACTGGATACGAGTATGCTGGGAGTTGGGTTCTGGTCAATGGCATTAGTATAGTTAGTTTCCGCTGGAAAGATGTTGCTATCCATGTTGTGATGTATGCAAATGTTATGCAATGCCGCACAAACATTTGTAAAAACCGCAATCCGAGCTGAATGAAATTGGTCTTTGTTTCTTCCGTTAATATTCTCCACCGTCCTAAAGAGTGTACGAGTAATAAAACTTACAAGCAAGCAAAATAAGAGATGCTTAATACCTATATAGACGCCGATACATTGTTCGATTAAGTTCCTTGCTTTTGCGTGAACTTCGTTAAAATGGTTTTTCTGTACGTCATTGGAACTGCGATATAGTGTAAGTAACCGAGGTTCCAAGGGTTATCCACTGTCGCCTATAATTTATATTGTACAATTAGGATAATACTTAACAAATTCGATTATTTGTCTAATCACCCAAAAGCCAACAGTCGTGACTTCTCTCATTAAAACTTCTTTCAAAGAAGGCTCTCTCGTTTGAATGCTTCCAAAGATCCAGCATATTTAGGATTTATTGCCAATATTTTCATTCTGTGGTTGCAGATCTGAAAAATATATTCAACGTTGTTTGTAGGGTTTCTTTTGTTTACTCGTATAATGCAAAAATACTTACCACCATCGCACTTAAGCTGCGCTTACCCTTCCTATTAAAATAAACAGCTTCATCTTCTACTACCTTTTGTATGTACAAGTGTGTACCGTCTATACATCCTACGACTGAAATTCAACAGAACTTTATTTAATGTGTTTGAAACCATATTTTGCTCTTACCTCCAGGGATTGCATATTTCCGATAAAACTATTGTTTTGTTTGTTCTTTATTATTTTCAGATGATATTTCCCATTTAATCCACAATGGACATAATTTCTCTTCCATCACGGTTGTGGTTTGCGAAATAATGACCGAAGGAGTACTTTGGGCCAAAGAGTTCCCTGTTAACCACTGGTAGCCACCTCCACCCAGAACTTCAAGAGTAGCCGCAAGTCTTAATATTGGAGGAATATAAGTCACGCGAAATCCACTTTGTAGATTGATTGTTTCCAATACTAATTGAAACACCTCTTTGGACAAGCGGAAATGTTGAATGAAACTGGAATTAAGAGAAACTTGTAAACAAATATTAAAATCATTAACCAAAATATGCATACTCGTACTTCTTTGTTGGAAGAGACACATCTCTAAGTATTCGACGCATACGCAACAATTCCAAATTATCTTCTCTTACATTTCGGCTTTCCATGAAGTGGATCAGTGTATAATGAAACATTTTTCTATAAAAAAATTTCACATTTTTAAAACACAATTAACTGCAAGACGGTAGTGAAATAGCTAACGTGCAAACAATGTCGTTCAAACGATGGAAAATTACATTTCTCGCGTTACATGAAGCAAACAACCAATCGTCAAAATGATAGCGTTCAGGCGACAACAGATTTTGATGATTACATGAAGCACTGCTGGCGTCCAAACGATATCGTCAGACGATTGTCGTCATGCGTAATGAGAGCCCAGGACAACGCACCGGCGCACAAGTCCGCAGTCGCAATGGTAAAATTGCAGGAGTTAGGCTACGAACTCCTCCCTCATCCAGCATATTCCCCAGATTTAGCCCCCTGGGACTATTTCTTGTTTCCAAACATGAAGAAATGGTTCGGAGGTAAGAGATTTGGGTCGAATGAAGAGGTCATCGCTGAAACAAACGCTTATTTTGAGGGGCTCGAGAAATCGTATTTATTTATTTATTTAGCTTAGCTTAATTCAAGCAGAACTTAAAAACTACACTAAAACTAGACTATTACTAAACACAACTTAAGACTAAGGCTAAGTATTTGAAAACTAAACTTAAAACTAAAACTAAAGTGATTAGGGCGGAGGAGTGGAAGTGGAATTCTGGAGGGCGTTTCTAAGTGCTAAACTGCTGCAATGAAAATCAAAAGATTCTAGACATTGTCTCGTTACAGCCATAATTGGTGCGATGAAAATTGAGACGAAAGATGGGTACAGACCTCAGGAGGCGTGGGTTAGTGTTAAGGGAGATCATTTGGAGCAGATTAGGGCAGTCGATGTTTCATGCTAACAGCTGATGTACAAAGAGTATGTCAGGAACGATTCTCATAGGGGGGTAAGTTATGCCTGTCAGACCAAGAAAGACCGCGAAGAGCAAAACGGATGAATCTGCGTTGAACAGCCACTATTCGAAGGGAATGGGTATCATGATAGGACTTGGCTAGCATATTCGAGAATTGGCCGAACAAATGTGAAGTAGAGAGATTTCGTGACGTAGGGGTTCGAGAATTCTTTAGACCAGCGTTTTACGAAACCGAGTGCAGAATTGGCTCTGCTAATAATGTTATCAATATGGCAGCGGAAATTTAGTTCTCTGTCGCAGATAACACCCAAATCGGGTAATAAAGTTACAGAAGGGACGGGCTCGTCAGAAATGAAATAGGATCTAGGGGCTGGAAGACGCTTTCGGGAATATGTAATAGCGTGAGCTCTAGAAATTTTTTTGAACACCAGGTTGAAAAGTTGTTCAAGTCAGCTTGAAGTGGGCAAGAGTCAAAGATTGTGCCTGAAGATTTTCATGTCATCAGCGTAGATGAATAGATAAGAGCCTTTGATGATGATGAGGGGACCAAGATGGCTACCTTGAGGGACCCCGGAAGTGGCTTTAATGGGGCCGGATCTAAATAGTATTTTGTATTGACGTTCCTCAAGGTAGGATTTAATACACCCAATGAAACTCAGCTGGAAACCAAGGGATTTGAGTTTAAAAAGAATGATTCTGTGGGAGATTTTATCGAAGGCCTTACTAAAATCTGTGGCAATTGCATCAACTCTTTGCCATCCTCTAAGTAAGTAGTTGTTGAACTTCCTTTAAGAAATCCATGCCGGTTAGGAGAAAAGATAGACTTACAATGGAAGAACATTGTATCGTAAACAATGCTTTCAAAGAGCTTAGGAACGAAGGAGAGTTTAGCAATGGGCCGGTAGTTGGAGATTTCATTCTTCAGACCCTTTTTGTGAAAGGGAATTATGTTAGAGCTCTTCCAAAGCTTAGGGAAGACTCCTTGTGCAATTGATATTTGGAAGAGAGCCGTGAAGGGTTGGGATTTGGAGGGCATCAACAAATTGGAGAAACGTTGGATGAAGTGTTTAGAGCTAAAAGGAGACTATGTTGAAAAATAAAATGTTTTTATACCGAAAAGAGTGTTCCTTATTTAATTTTTCAGGACTTATTGACCCACCCTCGTAGCTACCTATTAGAGAAAAACTTTCAGTTTTAAATGTCAATTCACTATTATCTCGGAAAATATCTTTGTCATGGGTATCAACTGGGTTGTTACAACAAGGCGTCCTTTTCTGATCTCTCCTAAATAATATTTAGTTCACAACTGCTACTCGTATTTGGTTAGCGGGAAAATTGCTGCGCCACCACTGTAGCGACTCGCCTGACCTAACCAAATTATCAATACTGACGTTTTCTATTTAAGAAAGAATCTATGGTCATTCATTTGCATGAAAAGATGCTGATTCTTGATGCAATTAAGTTGGTTTCCGAGGAGGGTTCAACGATCGAAGATCATGCAATAGGATTGGACGTGGAGAAAGGTGATGCCTGGCAAATACTGGGAGCAATTTGATCCTTATAAATTGCTTGGAATGGATGAAATTGCACCGGTGATGCTGCAAGGGTCAAAGAAAGTTGTTGTTCTGTGGCTAAAACAGATTTAAACATGTCGTCTTAAGGTATTCTCCGTGCCAAATGATTTGGAGAAAGTGGTTCTAATTTTTGTTTCTGCCCTTGGGAAAGTTAATATCGCACTATCTTTGAGCTTTTTAAATGCTACAGACCGATTATGGTGATCCTTTCTGCCACAGATTTATTATTATCTTCGCATCATAGTCGTACTTTTGACTGATGACGACAGTTAAAGGGTACTCACAGTATAAAGCTTTCAACAACCTTAACAATCTGCGCAGGGTTCACCTCAACATCGCTCATCAGAGAGACACCTCAGAACGACTTTCCCTCGCCATTCCTGCCTATGGCTTCTTGCTGTTGATGAGATCTTCAGTGCTAAGTTGTCAGGAAATAGCTTTATTGTCATCCTAGTATCAGACTCTTTTAGTACACACACCTATTTGTAAAGTAAATTAGTCAGCGACCGACGTTTAGAAGGCAACCTTTCCTAATCGTGTAATCAGCTTGGGAAAGTTAATTTTTCTCCATCGAGCATCTACGAATCGTTTGGGTTGTCTTACAAGTTTTGAGGATAGCTTCGTCTTTTTTTGCGTTGTTTAGCTGTGTAACCGACTACGGAACAAATCATTAGTATATAAAGGGTGGTTAAATTTTAAGGGCCGATGTTGAATGTGAACCACACCTAAACGTCAAGTTTTTTTCTGCATTTCATTTGACATTTCTCAATTTCAGACTAACTCAATTTGAACCATGGAAAGATACACAATCGAGCAACGCGTTAAAGTTATTCAGGCTTATTATCAAAATGGGCGTTCAAATCAAAATGCATATCGTGCATTTCGTGATTTTTTTGGGTCAATTTAATCGTCCAAATGTGCGTACAATCGGAAAAATCGTGCAAAAATTTGTGCAAACCGGGTCTGTAGGAGATGTGAAAACACCAGTGCATGCTCGTACAGCTCGTAGTGCAGAAAATATTGCTGCTGTTCGCGATAGTGTGGCTGAAGAGCCTGTCCACCTCAACTCGTCGTCGTGCCCAACAATTACACCTCTCACGCTCGTCGTTGATGAACATTATGCATAAAGACTTGCATTTACGCGCTTACAAGGTGCAATTGACTCAAGAACTAAAGCCTCTTGACCTTTTCAAGCGTCGTCAATGGTCACAATGGTGGCAAGAAATGGCAACAGTGGACGATCAATTTTCGAAGAAAATCATCTTCAGTGATGAGGCACATTTTCACCTCAGTGGATTCGTCAATAAGCAGAATTGCCGCATTTGGGCGAATGATAATCCAAGAGTGATTGTCGAAAAACCAATGCACCCACAAAGAGTGACTGTTTGGTGCGGTTTATGGGCTGGCGGCATCATCGGGCCGTATTTTTTCCAAAATGAGGCCGGTCAGGCAGTTATTGTGAATGGTGTTCGCTATCGTGAGATGATAACGAACTTTTTATGGCCCGAATTGGAAGGTATGGATGTGGACGATATGTGGTTTCAACAGGATGGTGCCACTTGCCACACAGCTAACGAAACAATGGCTCTTTTGCGCGACAAATTCAATGGCCGTGTTATCTCACGTGGTGGCAATGTCAATTGGCCGCCAAGATCGTGTAATTTGACACCGTTGGACTTCTTTCTTTGGGGTTATTTGAAAGAAAAGGTGTACGTCGATAAGCCAGCAACAATTCAAGAGCTAAAGGATGAGATAATTCGGCACATTAACGGCATAGAACCTCAATTATGCCTCAGCGTCATCGAAAATTTGGACCATCGAATGGAGGTGTGCCGCCGAGGTCGCGGCGGCCATTTGGCCGATATTTTGTTCCATACATAATTGAACCATACCAATATTATCATAATAAAAAGAAATGACAGTAATTTCCTAAATAATTTGTGTTTTATTAAAAATCAACATCGGCCCTTAAAACTTAACCACCCTTTAGAACGAGTGCATTGTTGCGACCGTGATTAGATTATCGAGGGAAGTAGCAGCCAGAAGTCTTACCGTATTCACTTGCTTACTTACTGTTACCTGCTTTAGCGTTCGGTTAAGATTTAGAAAGTTTTCTTAGCATTAACAGGCTCCTTGCGCTTTAGGAAAGACTTATCATTTTTAGCTTTTCTCAGTAAAAGTCGTCGCCGTAGTCCAGGAGTTTCACTTCTTTTTCCAAACTTATAACGCCTCTGCCATCTCTATCTGACATGCCATCTTTCACCATCTCTATGTATCAGGCGTGTGATCTTCGAATTTGTTTGACATTGTAGCTGAATTTTTGGTTATTTTTTTTTTTTTTCGTTTTTATTTAATTCTCAATGTCTTATACACACAGGGCTAGATGTATGTAAACCGATGTAACTAGCGCTTAAACGCCGTGAAAACGTGACCTATCGGGTGTTGTTCGTATGATAAACTATAGAGATGAAGGGGTTAGCGTAAACCTTCTTTCAACCTACCATGTGGCATTAAGAAAGCAGATAACTTCACCAATGCTTTTCTCCGCAATCTCATCTAGAATCTCCTCAATCTTCCAAAGAAAGGTTTGTCTGGTACTCATATGCTCCATCTGGCCCTACCTACAGCCGGATACTTGCAGAGAAAATGGTAGATAGTTTCTGTCTTGCTTTCAGTATTGCAAATGCTACAATGTGCATTGGATGTAATGCCTAGCCTGACCGTGTGAACGCCAATGGGCCAGAGGCCTGTACTAGTCGCCACAAGTCTAGCAATATCTGCCTGGTTTCTATTTTGTAGATCTTGTGTTCTCCGCCAGTTGTAGTTGGGCCACATCTGCCTAGATATGACGCAATTCCATTTCTAATAATGCCATTCCTTAGCTGATTTTAGAAGAGTTTATCCACACCGCGGGAAGCTAGAATTCATACGGTCTTTTCGGGCTGGATGCCAGCAAGGTTTGCCGGGGGGACAAATCCACTGCCGAGCATCGGATTTCTTACATAATTCAATGAATGCAGGAGATAGAGTCTACAGGTATTATCCGGTGATAGGATTAGTCAGTGAAGATATGTCTTTATTTCTAAGGTGTTCCTGTTCAGATTCACCAGCATCTTTTATATCTTGTATGTGAGAACAAGGGGTATCTGACACAAGTCTAGTTTGGAGTAGACGGCTAAGAGCCGAAGTTGCCCGTGGTCTAGACTTCTGCTGTTCACGATCAAGTTTGACTTTTGAATTTTGAAAACGAGCCTCATGTTGCTGGGGGCACACAACACTTACTCGTACTCTATGAATGGTTATACATACCTTGGCAGGACAAAGAAAAAAAAACCTATCTCACGTGGGTGGTAGCGGGGATGCCAATTTAGACCTTTTGGGGCTAGATTTAGCCTTATTTGAGTTGATTAAGCCCCAAAAAATTTGGATTTGCCAGCATAAAAGGCAATTTTAGTATTTTCAGACCTTAATCTAGCCCTCAACTATGAAGTTTTGAATATCAATTTTAAGGAAATTGTTATAATAAATGGCGTCCAAAGGATTAGTACCACAATATTACAAATACAAATTTGTTATTGAATTCATAAAAATATTTTGCATTCGCATAGTCCTTCAACTGTTGCAACTTGTATCTTTGAATGAAACTATAGACAATTATATGTTGTTCTCTGCTTCACAATCCCGAAAACCGAAATCCCGAAAACTCAAAATCCAGAAAATTCAAAATCCCTAAAACGAAATCCCGAAAAATTAAATAAAATTAAAAATTTGCGCAAATGCTTGTTGTCTGGCAGGCGCCTATATCTTAACAGTAATTGGGTGGATAAAAGAATTTCACACTATGGGACATATCCTTGATTAAACGGCCTTCGGCCTCACATGCAGGTGCTCAGGGCTACGCTACGGTGCTCAGGGCTACGCTACCAACAACCAAAATTAATATGTTAAATAAATTTCCCTCTGATTTTTTTTTCGTACAATAAAATTTTCTGTTTTGCGGGATTTTGGCCTTTTGGGGATTTAGGATTTTCGGGATTTTAGGTTTTCGGGATTTTGGGCTCTCGAGATTATGTTTTTCGGGATTCTGTCTGACTCCGGTCTGAGATGCCATCTTAACCAGCTAAACATGTCTTCAGACACAGAATGCCGCCTCTGCATGGGCGATGGATGAAACATGCGATCACATTCTTTGTGAACATCTGACACTCATCTAGTTAAGATTGCGTTTCTTCTATAGAGAGATACTCACTCTCTAGGAGTTCAGAAACTCCTCTATTAAGGACATATTCACCTTTATTAGGGAGATGGTACGTATAAATGGCAGATAGTATCTGTAACGCAAAATATCTTTTAGGTTGCAGTGTCAGCCACTGGACAGGGTCAAATTGGAAAAAGAATCTGGCGAGCCATTTAGGCTGTGATTGCTTATGAATACACACAGATAGATATGCCGCAATGGTATATTTTTCTCTACGAATATAGATCAGCTTTTTGCAAGGCTTAAGGATACCTTAAATAGAAAAGGATTTACACTTGTAATTTTGGTTTTAAACACTAATTTTTTTCTTAATTCAGCCCCGACTTCCTTTTATTGGACAGACAAAGTGTCAGTCCAAATGATTAAAAATTCCACAAGAATAAATCTGAGGTCGGAAGGTTCCATTTAAACCAAGAGAAAGTAAAATGACAAGTCGGACTTTGATTTGTGTTATCCACGTCTGCCAGTAGGAAAAGAAAACAAGACAACCAGACGTTGAATTAAAGACGTTGAATTAAAGTTCAAAACCGAAAAACTTAATCCATTAGCATGAACATTCCTCCTGTGAATAGCAAAATAATTCCACACCACTACGCCGACTTGACCTACACTATTTTCGAAAAGCAGTAGGTGTGCAAGTAATCTACAGAAGGTCCCCTTGAAACTGGCGCTGAATTCCATGCTTTGACAGAGTTTCCTAATTACATTGTCAGCATTAACGGCAATTCCAAGTATCCTACTCCTAGTCATAGTCGTCCTCGTCCTCGTTGGACCTAAATTGATTAGCGAAATGAATTTTTGTTCGTTTTTAATTTTTTTTTTTTCAACGTCCACCATTTGTTTGTAGCAAGAAAAGTCCAAAATTCCTGCGACTATACGACGTCCGCCAAATGGTGAAATGCTGTTCACTGGTCTATCCTCGGGGGATGACAGTGGTTGGCTATTTGTGGGACGGGCAACCAGACAGCTCCCTGGAGGCTGTATGTGTAGCCAGCAGATGACAGCCAGCAGTCGGCAGCCGGCGTTCTCAAAAGCTCACAAATGTAGTCATCATCATGAATTTGGTGACTGTCAGAGTTGTACACCCTTAAAAATTACACAAGATATGGGCGGGCACACCCCTTTTGCTATTATAAACATCGCAGTCATATTTCCGTCACTGTGTGTAGAGGCCGGGAAAAAATTCTGCCAGAGATGCAAAGGGAGGAGGCAAAGTTTTCTATGTACCGCCAACGTCATCTCCGGTTATTCGTAGTCTATTAAGCGGATGAAGGAAGAATGACTGTAATGAACATGGAGTAGATTGGAAAATGAAATTGTGATCGTCTACAGGGGTTCCGCTGGAACGCCCCTTTAATTTCCAAGTGACACGCCCATCGTTCAAATGAAAATCGATTCTCTGCGTGTCACCCCTTTTGAGAGGGTTGTTTGTAATTTGGAAATCGCACGGAATAGCTATCTTATTTCTGCATTAAGGAATCGTGTCGGAGTTATTCTTAGGTAATTGTTGAAAAAAAGGGCTCAGATTTGAAACCGCCCTTTTCGCATTCATTGGGGGAGATGCCACTGACCATGAAGGAAGTCGACCATTGCAATTGGGAGACGTAATTACATTAGATTTGTGCTTGGCTTGAAGTTAATTTCGAGTGATTAGTCAGCATCAGAATTGCAGAAATATTCGTGAAGGAATTTAATTGCATTATGTAGTGAAAAAATGGTGATGAACTTACAGAAGCATCTGTCATAACTGAACATCTAAACGGAAGCATCTGTCACAACGTAACAGCGTTCCTCAGTCCTAATGGTATACCGGTCTGAAAAATTAAACCAGAGAAGTGGACCCTTGATAGATCTTCCGAGAGAGTTTGGCACAGGGCATACTGCCATTATAAATAAGTTTCAATCTTATGGTGAGGTTTTTAAATAGCTAAAGCTTCTCTTCTACCCCCTTCTAGGCCAATTCTCGACTTCTATTGTTTCTCCAGTACCATCTTGTATCAATTCATAATGCAATCTATTCTTTTGTCGATTTTCTTTTCGGCCCCACGACAACGGCCCCAAGTTCAACTCAACTCTGACACTAATGTTATTGCTAGTTGGTCTGCAAAAACATATAGCTCAAGGCGTCAAAAACCCAGTGCTGACTCCTGCCTCTGAAGCAGGATACTAACGTGGCCAAACTGGAAATTGGAGTTCATGTTGAGGAATCTTATGTTAGCCCAGATTTTCTCTGAAAGCAGCAGATTACAGATGCCTCAATGCCTAGGATTCCTCAAAAGATATTTATTTTCCCAGCGATTTCTTCTTCAAACCCACGACCACGAAGGTAAGAATAATTGGTGCAGTGTCTCGGCTAGGGCTTCAGTCTGGCTATGTTAAAAGTCTTACAGGGTGCTTTAGAATTTTAATTCAAATAAAATAAAAACTGTTTTAAGTTTTGGACTATGCCATTATGTATGGAATACAACACCGGTTAAATGGCCGCCACGGGAGTTTTTGAAAACTTAGATTCGTGTGAAGTAATTTTGGATGACTTTTCGGTACAGTTCCGGCGGTATCCCCGCCATAACTTCACGGATGTTACTGTTTAAGCGCTCCAAAATTTGCATAGATTGTCTGCCTAGACATCACCGTTAGTATAGCCCCATAAAAATAAATCCAACGGGGTCAGATCACACGACCTTGGTGATCAATTGATGTCGCCAAATCTCAAATCTAAAGGGCTGGGGAAATTTTTCGTGTATTACACGAGTGAATTGTCGTATGATTCTGATTACCACCATCTGCCCTTAAATCGCGATATAAAAAGAATATTATTTTCATAGTAAGATGCAACAATTTTAATGCTTTATACAGTGGTTAAACGATCCATATTGTAAAATAGCGGGACAAGTACTAACTACCTGTCAATATGGATGACAGATGGATTTGACAGATGCCATATTGCAGGGATGTAAAGTACCAACCTTCAAATAAATAACCCTTTACTTGCCCATTCTGTAAACATGCGATAACATAGTCGGATTGTTCATAATTAATAATCAACCAAAGAACTTTTAAATTAAAAATTCGGGAATGTCATATTTATTTCGAATATGGGCTCCGGCCAGGAAAGTCTTCGAATCCATCCCGGAAGCACGACGCGGTAAAGGAAGGTGGCACAGACAAGTGAAAAGGAGCCTCAATTAATTACGTGTGCAAACCTAGGGGCGGCTAGCATAAGGTAGAGCTTGTTCTGCGCCGTCTAAAGTATTTACTTTACTTAAGATCTGAAACGGATACTGTTCTTATCGGCTCCCCTTCTTTTTTTTTATAAATTATGCTACAGTTAATTTTGTGAAAGTTTTATACCACATCTATGTGGTACAGTAGTTTTGTTTAGAAAAAATGTAAAAAATTCCAAATTACTTCACCGTTTCGCTACTCCTTTTGAGTATGATGATTAGAAGGCGAGTGGAAACACCGGGAATCGGGCGCGTTTCTTGGACGTTAAGACAAAAGCTTACAAGATGTTCTACTATGGATCGGAACAAGGTAAAAACGGAATTATTATCATCCTCGCGGCAGAGCTACTTGGCAACATCTTGACCATTTCAAAATCCAGTGACCGTTTGATGTGTCTCACATTGGTGATACAGGGTGAGGTGTGGAATATTGTAAGCGCATATGCTCCCCAAGTCGGATGCGAACAGAGAGAAAAAGATGCATTCTGGCTGGATTTTTACAACCTCATCAAAAACATCCCAAAGGAAGAGCTTTTGTTTGTTGACGGAGATTTGAACGGACATGTCGGGAAAACAAATGAAGACTATGAAGACGTACGGCACCAGAAATTCTCCAGGTGAAGACATCCTAAGCATGTGCAAGTCATACGGTCTTATCGTGCTAAATACCATGTTCGTCAAACAAAGCCGTCACCTGATCACTTACAGCGGTAGTGGAAATGAAACCCAGATTGACTACCATTTGGTAGCCAGCTTCATGAAGCCCCGGGTTAAAGATTGCAAAGTGATCCTGGGAGAGGCGATCGCCCAGCAACACCGTCTCCTCCTGACAGAAATTTTTATGGAGACGGGGAAGAAAACAAATAAGCAAACAAAGGTGGCTGAGAAAATCAATTGGTACAAGCTGGACAAAGGAAAAGGCGAAGCTTTTATTACCAGCATAACAAATTAACCCTTTACCATCATCGATGAATGTGGGATTCCCTACAGCGATCTTGCTTGGAGAGAGCTAAATCACTGCTTGGAACGTCGAAAGGCCCCTGCCAACACGCCAAAGAAACATGGTGGTGGACAGATGAAGCGAAAGTAGTGATACGTGAAAAGAAAACGGCTTTCAAGGCTTGGTCAAAGTGCTCTTCTTCTAATAGAGATGAAAAAGCTCGCCTTCAAGTGATACATAGATGTTGCAAAGGTCTCGCGAAGAAGAAGTGCGCCCAATTTCAAGCAAAAAGTAAGGAAGGCCTCTATTGGGAGTTGGAGGAAATATCGTCTTCGGCGTCTGATAGCAACCAGGCTATCCAGGAGCTTTCGACAAAACAACTTGAATAAGGGAGCAACTATCTTCAAAATAGCCGCCCGGAGAAGAAGAAATGCTCAGGAGATTCGTTCCCCAAAGTTCATTAACAATGCTCAAGGTCAGCTTCTTATGGAAGACGACAAAATTCTCCACAGATGGCGACAGTATTGTGAAAGACTTCTGAACGAACAGTTTTCCCGGGTATACTTTTCAAGAGCCGCTCCTAACCATGACGAAATATCCGACATTACTGTCGAAGAAGTTAGGAATGCCGTCAAATACTCCAAAAAGAGGAAAGCGGTTGGGCCAGACGAGATACCCTCTGAGTTCTGGAAAAAGATGGGAGACATCGGGTCCAGATGGCTCATGATTCTTATCTCCAAACTTATGAGCGGTGATCCAATGCCTAATCAGTGGAGGGAAAGTTATCTTCTTCCTTTGCACAAAGGGAAGGGCGATACGCGAAACTGCGATAACTACCGTTCTGTCAAACTGATGTCACACACCATGAAGATCGTTGAGCGGGTATTAGATGGCCGACTGCGGAAAATAATAAGGCTAATGACCAGTGCGGGTTTGTCTCGGGTAAATCAACAACAGATGCAATCCAAAATATAAGGATCATAATGGAAAAACATCGTGATTCCTTAAAGGACGCTAAGACAGCGTGGAGTTCCAGAAACCTACGTGCGCATGATCATGGACATGTATGAGGGAGCAAGGACAAGAGTAGGATGTCCCGCAGGAGTCACCAATCAAAGTCGGTGTACACCAGGGAAGCGTCCTTAGTCCTTTGCTATTTATTGCAGTCCTTGACTGTCTGCTTGAAGGAAAAGTGACGGACCCCAAAGTGCATCAGTTATTCTTTGCTGACGATGGAGCTATCATAAGCGAAGATCTAGTGGCCTTGCAACGAGCACTTGATGTATGGGTGGATGTTTTGGAGGGAAATGGGTACCGTATTAGTTCGAAAAAGACAGAGTATCTGTGCTGCCCATTCTCTGATCCACACCGGCCTAATCCAGACATTTACTTAAATGGAAAAGTGCTTCTCAAGTGTGAAAAGTTAAAATATCTGGGATCTATGATCAATAGCGAAGCAACTTGTGATGATGACATCAATCATCGCGAAGTGGCGGGAAAATTCCGCTATCTTCTGTGATCGAAAAATGTCCCCTAAGCTGAAAGGAAGGCTCTACACCGCAGTTGTACGACTGGCGCTCACATACGGTTCACAATGCTGGACAATGTACAAAAAAATTAACGGCAGCTGAGATGAAGATGCTTCGCATGACAGCAGGAGTTACGAAGATTGATAGAATAAGAAGTTCAAAGATTCGAGGAAGCCTTCATGTAAAAGAACCCATCACAAGCATGATAGAGCACGACCGGCTCAGTTGGTATTGTCATGTTCAAAGGAGAGATCCTTCGAACCCAGTCAAAAAGGCAATATCAATCAACGTTCCTACAAAATCGCGCAAAAAAGGCAGACCAAAAAACAACTGGATCACACAAATGCAAAAACACCAGCATTCGATTGACCTCAGTGACGAAGTGATCCGAAATCGGGAAGCCTGCCGGTACTTTCTGAGGTCAAACCGGCAAACCCCACAAGCGGACCAGTAGGGATGCTGTAAAGTGGGAGGGTTGTGATCCTTCTACCCCGGATCATAACTTCGCCGTAAGAAGAAGAAGAAGAAGAAGTACAAAATTCCAAATTACTACACCTTTTGTCTCTGTCTTCAGGACCGCCGCCGATATTTTTTGTCTATATGTCATAGCATTTGAGTATTGCGACATTTTCTATTTTGAGTTACACCCTACGTCTTTTTGATGTGCATTGGGCCTTAGAGTTCTTCTCATCAGGGTTGTATAACGAAGTATACCATCACTTGTATCAAAAATTACAAAAAATGCTGAATAAATAAACTTCCGTAGGCATAACATTTGCTGTCACTTAAAATCCTCTCAAATATGTATAACAACCACCACGTAGTTTTCAAATAAATAAGCCCAGCTATTTCTTATTAATCCTCATAAAAAATATTAACTTCATGAATCTAATGGTTGCGGAACTCCCACTCAAAAAAAAAAAAAAAAAATATATTCCTGTCCCTAATGGGGCCACAAATTATAAATGCATTAACATATTCTTCACGTTATTTCGTTTTAGGCAAAAAAAAAATTCTCATTACATACCTTTGACCTATTTTAATTGGACAATTACGTCCTACAGGACCCGAACAAAGCACCAATTATTCCCTTTATCCTGAAAGCATGATACGAGATAACACGATGTAAAAATACAATTCCAACTCAACGGCATGGGGGTTTTCTTTATTATTTTTGCTTAATTCTAGATGCCGATTATTTAGGTCGCAATATGTGTGCACAACAATGCTTAATCACAATCGCTAACAATTACCAGTAATTTTGTGAGAATCGTCAGTTGTTGGTTAATGTCACGTCAATTTTTTGTGTTTGTTACCAGTTATTGGAAGTTTGAGTTAATGTAACATACATGGATTGAGATTGTTACTCGTAACAAAAGATTGAAGTATATGTAGCTATTAAATAAGTTTTTCCTTTTTTACGACGAGGATAACTAAGAGCCTTGGAATTTATACATTATGTATGTTCGTATGTATGTACTAGCTGTTGCTACGAGCCTTAATTGTGTGGATTTCGCTATTGAAAAATATTCCTTTAATATTGAGAATTGAGTTTGAAGCTGAAAGCAATAATTTCTGACCTAACTACGAGGGGTGGCTGATAAGTTCGCTGTCTGAGATTTTTTTTTTTTTATAATTTGCGCGCGCCAAAGGGGATATATTATTACAGGATACCGGCGTTTTGTAGATAGATAGAGAGAGATAAAGAAACTCTAAGGTAACGTCCCGATAACTGATGAGAATTTTTGTTTTTTCTGTTATTGTCGTTGCTTATGATTCACAGTATTTTTTTCCATCCCCCTGATGACATCATCACGATCAAGTTGCATTTTCAGCGATGCTCGTATGACCACCCTACTGCCCATATTATACCTTCGCAGTAAAATTGACTTAGCGTGGATCGACTTTTTTTATTTAGTTCATGCTAAATAAATAGATTATTCTTGACATCATGATTTGAACCGTGAACTCACAGCGTGTCAAGCGATGATGTTACCACTACACCACGGCCACCCTCAACTCAACAACGAGCCATTTTCTCATTAGTGTTAGCACACTGCGGCACTCTTTAGTAGTTTACTCGTAAATATCACCTCGTTTCATTAATAATCTCATTTTGTTATTATCTGTGGTGTCAACGAGGACTCAAGTGCTGCAAAGATTTTTTGGAGTTAGCCGGAAACAATCTCGACGAAATTTGCAACCGAATGGTAAATGTAGATGAGACTTGGGTTCACCAGTACGATCCGGAGTCCAAACAGGAGTCAATGCAGTGGATTGAACGAGGGTAGAGGCCGCGGAAGAAATTCAAAGTGGAAAAGTCGGCTTCGAAACTTACGGCGACTGTTTTTAGGGACAGCGAAAGTGTTTTGCTGATTGATTACCTGCCAAAGGGGACTACGATGAATGGTCAATAGTGAAGCGGTCTTACGGAAGCGATGTGGATAACTAAGCCACGGAGTGTTATTTTTGCAGGATAACGCGCCTGTTCACATGGCGCGGGTTTTGAGACAGGCCTTAAAAGTCACAGGTTTGTCAACGATAGACCACCCACTCTATAACCCAGACTTGACCCCGAGCGACTTTTTCCTTTTTTCCAATTTGAAAAAGAAGTTGCGAGGCCGATGAGAACGAGGCAGATGAGAACGAGACCAAGGAGGCCGTGGAAAGTCATTTTGAAGGCAAAGTAAAGGAATATTTTTTCGGTGGTATTAAGCCACTGTATGCCCGTATTTCACTCGAGGGAGAAATGCAATTTTTAAATCGGATTTCTTCTTTCACTTAATACCTTAAGACGCGAACTTATCAGCCACCTTTCGTATAACGACCTTGAGCAATGTGTCCGCCAACCATGCAAAAGTTTTATAGGGTAGAGACACTAATATCCGAACACTACGTCGTTTACGTTTTGTGCCACTTTTGGGCCACCTTGTATATGACCCTCACTATTCCGCCCTTCTATGCGGCACAGAAGCGTAAACGTTGTCAAAGGCAGACTTTGAGGGTCTTCGTGCATTACACTTGGATTTTGAGTGCCCCAGAATCGATAATTTTGCTTATTCACGTATCCACGTAGTTGGAAGTGCGCCTCGTCGGTAATGATAGTTTTCAATGGAAAATCATCATGGATTGGCGGTCTGCAGGCAATAGCTGATGCACTGTTTGCACTTTGTACGGGCACATCTTCAAGTCTTTCACCAAAATTCGCTGTAAAGATCGTCCTTTGATACCCAATTGCATGGCACGTCATCTGATTGATGTTTAAGGGTTCTCTTGGACAACTGCAGCACTAATATTCTGGACCGAACGGCTGCTTCGGAGCAAGCCACGTCTGCTACTGTCCCGTGCTGAGCCAGTCTCCTCGAAACGAGTGGCTAAATGTCGCAGTGTTTGCCCAGTTGGTGTCACATGAGCCAAAACCACTGACTGATTATTTGTCAAAAGCATTCAGACAATTATTCCGCATTCTTGAAAAGTATAACAATCCCTGGTTTGTCCACTTTATATTCTGCTTCTGCTAAATTCACAAATGTCAAAGTCGCGATTACAGAAAACGGAGAAGTGATGACTTTTGTGCCACCTTGTATATGACCCTCATTATCCTGCCCTTCTTCGTGGCACAGAAGCGTAGACGTTGTCAAAGGCAGGTGAAAACGCCTCTGGTTGTTTTAAGAAAAAGATTCTTCGAGTGATTTGTTGTCCCATTTGAATCGACAGGGAATGGATGAGAAGATGCAATAACGAAATATATCGGTTGTGCAGCGACATCGATCTAGACAGAAGGGTTCGAATTCATTGCCTAAAATGTCTAGGACATGTAGAGCGAATGGACATCAACACTCCGGCCTGGAAAGTCTATCCCGGATGGACGAAGTGGTGAAGAGAGATCTCACTTAAGATGGCTTACGCAAGTGGAAAGGGACCTCAACCAAAAAACTGGGGGCAGTTAGCACAAGATCGACCTCCTTAGTTGAAGCCCAGGTGCACCCCGGACTGCAGCGCTTTCTTAAGCTAAAGTCCATAGCATTGTTAAAGCTATGATATGAGTATTTTCCAGGTAAAGAGGGAATCTTTTGGATTGTTGCCTAAATTTAATTAATTTCCTCGCATTCAAGACTGGTTATTGCCAGAATTTCAACCAGCAAAAGAAAAAAAAAGGTTCGTCGAATTTTCACGGGTGGCTCCATAACAACCAAAGAGTGATCTGGTGCTAATGTCTGCATTTGTAGTGGCAGCTAGACTTCTCTTAAGGTATTGTTCAACCCTTTAACCACTTTTAAAATAGTTTGAGAATGCAAGAAGTCTCCGAATTCTACCGCAAGGTTGTACTCAATGCGTTTTCGATGTACGGTACGGAAATTGAGATCTTCAATGAACTTGCTAGACAGGGCTCAAAAGAAGACTTCTCAGGACCTAAACCCGCGGTATGCCTTCCTGTGGTATCATGAGTACTCGTATGCAAATTTCACTGTTATAGTCTCAAACAACTACCAAATAACATTCCGAAAATTCACGTAAAATTTGAATTTTACGCCATTTACGCGGTAAAGTGTTGCCAACGAAAAAAAAAAAAAAAAAAAGCGTGACAGCTGACAGATCAGAGTTATCAAAAATGGAGTGCCACATGAAAGAACAACGCGTTTTTATTGTTTAGCAATATTTTAAAAATAATGAAGGTTTCGCAATTTTCGTACAAAATATGATCGGAATAGTGATTTAAGTTCATTAACTGTGAAGAGATTAATTCAAAAATTCAGGAGTACTCTAAGACACTCTGGTTTTCGTCACCGTGGTCAAGAATTGAACATTTCGAGAAGCTCTCTCTCATGCATACAAAGTGCAATTGACTCAAGAACTGAAGCCTACTGTCCACGCACAGCCAAGACAGTTCAGCTGATTTCGCAAACAAAATCTTTAGCGATGAGGCTCATTTCCATCTTGATGGCCTTGTTAGTCGTCAAAATTGACGAATTTGGGGTTCAGAAAATCCACGAGTGTTAGTTGAGCGACAAATGCATTCACAATGATTGGTGCGGATTTTGGGCTAGAGGCATCATCGGGACCCTTCTTCTTTGAAAATGCGTCTGCTTAAGCAGTAAAATTTAATGGTGCTCGCTTTCGCGACATGATAATCCAGTTTTTTGTGCCTAAATTGCAAGATATGGTTGTGGACGATACGTGGTTTCAACAAAACGGTGCCACATGCCATACATCCCGAAAAACAATTCAATTACTATATGAGTCCTTTCCTGGTCGTGTAATTTTCCATTTTGGTGATCAGAATTGGCCGCTCAGATCATGCGATTTAACGGCGTTGGGCTTTTTTCTTTGTAAGAAATCAACAAAAAAGGTCCAGATGCTCATTTAACCGTCGAAGAGGAAGAACAGATTGTCCAGTGGTGTGCCGACTTATGTAAGTAAATGCGGATTTCAATTAAAAACAGACGATATTTTGAATACGGCACAGGAAATGATTAAAGACAGGAAGAGGAAAACACCGTTCAAGGAATGACCGGCCAGAAAAAAACATGGGTGCGATCATTTATGAAAAGAAATCCATGAATAGCCATAAGAGAAGCTGAAAATATTAGCAAGGGTAGAGCTATAGTCACCCAGGAGGTTATAGTTCAGTGATCTTAAAGATTATTTTTTATTTGAGAAGTATTAACCAGGGGCATATTATGGATGACCCGTCAAGAATCTTGAATGGGGACGAAAGCAGCCTTTGCCTTTGCCCGAAAACCGGAAAAGTCATAGCCCCCAAAGGATACAAAAACTTTTACCAAATTTGTGTTGGAAATGAGAAAGAAACGCTGACGGTTCTGATTATTTTTTCAGCAAATTGTAAATTGTTTGACCCAGTGGTGGTATTTCCATACCTACGTCTGCCGAAATATATTGGGAGAGTATGTCGAAATCTTGGTTCTTAAGAAGAAGTGAAAGCGGATGGATGCAAAGCGAAACGTTTTTCGAGTACATCGCTGACGTTTGCTGCCATTTCGCTATGCTGTGTGCCCTTTCTAATGAGTTCGTTTCTCCGTCGGTTAACACACGTTCCTGGTTCAACCTTTCATATTTTTTTTCGAAACTCCTCTGCCAGTATATCGATTGCAATAACATAAACTCCATGTTCTGATATTATGCGAAATGCACTGCATACTCTAACTGCACAAAGTCGGTATGTCGACTCAATTTTACGCCGGTATGACTTAGCTTTGGCTCATATTGGTGACCCGTAGATCATCACAAATGTAACCACACCGGCCAAAAGTCGCCGTCGACTGTATGTCGGTCCTCCATGATTTGGCATGATGCTTATATATTAACTAGCAAATTCTAGACGTTCATTAAAGGAGAGCTTTGTGTCAATCATGACGGCGTGCTTCGTTGAAATTTCACTTTTCTGCTACTAATTAGCAACACTTCTGCCTTAAGTTCGGCTAACCCACAGATTCAAGCCAGCGTTGAACGATCCCGATTTCATCGTTGCTTATTGGGACCAATTCTTTCAGTAGCTTGGCGACCAAAGCCTACGATTATAGGCAATATTCCGTCATACATAACATTTTACAGAAGTGGGCCCAACACCGCACCCTGTGGCACCCTTCCCGTGACGGTATACTTTTCTATGTCACATGTCAGGATCCCTTTTCTTAGGTAATCGGCCACTATCTTCGTGATGTACGAGTACGTGGGTACCCTCATATCTTGAAGGGATTCCAAGATATACTTCCAGTTCGCAGAGTTTAACTACATAACAATAGAAAAGTAAGTAGGCAGCGGGCAGCTAATTTCAGAATCTACTAAAAAAACCCTCGAAAGTATGACAACATTTGCATGCCTTCCATTGACAGAGATGATAAGCGCATGAAAGGCACTACCCAGTAAGTTGTGCTTCGACTTGAAGCACTTCCTGTCCCAACCAATTCGAAAAAAAAACGCCTCACATAAACTACGTGATCCTCTTACATGTCAGACCTTCTGTGGCTAACTATACTGCAATTTCCAACTATGATACAGTCAAGTACATTAAATCACAAAAAAAGGGGACGACCCTCCTCCTTAATCCCACATAACACTACATTATTATACCAAGCTACTTCTGCAGCACACAAGGTCCATTCATTCGTCAACGACAGAGGCATTCTAGTTGCTAAAACTGAATGCAGAATTATTATGACAGAAAGAAAGAAAAACCGTTTTTAAAAACCGCAAAAAGGATTTCCTCATCCTCTTAGAGTAACGCTCTCAGAGTTGTAATGTAAAAAATCCTCATCTGGAAAGTATGTTGGGTTTTTTTTTCTCTGTTTTGCTTCTCCTTTGTCGAAACACTACAAGTCCTGTATGGCGAACGTCATACCTCAAATACAGTCGTCCAGCATGTGACGTTTTATTCGAAGGATGAACAGGAAGCTTAGTACCAAGAAAAGTATACAAAATTAAGATTAAAGCAACGGACCAGCGGAAGGATGTAACCAGCCTACAAGCATTAAGACGTCCTTCTCATAATCAGTATTTATTTCGAAGAACAAAAAGAAAGAGGAAAAGAAAGAAAAATAAAAGAAAAAAAGATAATAAAAAGAACTGAAGCAAAAAAAAAATTAACAAGGATCCAAATCATTTATTATGGCAAAGGTACTGGCGAAGGAGGAATGTTTCTGTCAGGCTTAAGTCTCCAATCCTTACCCATTTTAGGTGATGTAGGTTTGTGTGTTTGTTTATTCGTAGGCGTACTTGAGTATAACAAAATCACCAGTACTACCACCAACTCCATCACCGTCATCATCATCATCTTCGTCGTCGGCATTAAATCAAAACTAATTCAAATGTTAAAAGTCCCTAGGTTTTCGCAACATACTCACATCGACTGCGTGTGTGTAACTGTGTGTCTTTTTCGTAATTCTTTGATATGTTCTAAGAAGACTTTAAGTCCTTCAACCTTTTCTGCTTGCGTTCTCTTCGAATGCTATCTAACTAACCAAGCAACGACACAACAACCAGAGAAAAAAAGAAAACAGGAAAGGTCACCACACTCTCGCTCTCCCTCCATAGTAGATCACATACAACACTGAACATACAGAAGTAATCTATCCTGTATCCTTTCCTGTCTTCCAGGAAAAAAAAAAACAAACTCAAACACACAAAATTCTATATTATATGTTAAATAAAGAAGAAGAATATGAACAGGAATAGGAAAAAAAAAAAAAAGGAAGCGGATAGTCCCCATCAGCTGGCCACCATCACCACCACCCCTACCACACTAACCACAGGAGAGGAAAAAAAAAAAAGAAAACCCCCAAATGAAAAACTAAGCACAGAGAAATCTGTTTGCTTTTGCCGGATCAAAAAGGACCAAAACCCCAGCAGTAGCAACAGAATGAAAGCACAAGCAATAGGGATGGGTTAGGGGCTGGGAAAAAACTCGGAATTAAATAAAATTAAATGGGGGGAAAATGATAGAAATAAAAGAAAAAAAAAAAAAAAATCCGATTATGAGCGGGCCGACGAGATATGAGACTCCTTTGGCCGGCTTGCTTTCGAGAGATCCATTGGCCAGTGTTGGAGCGCACGTTGCTTTTTCTGCAAAGCCCACCCTGTATCTCCTTCTGTGGCATCAATTGAAGACACAAACAAGAGATAAGCTGGCACTACGTTGGAGAAATGAAAATGTTTCTTTGGCTTAGATGTGCCTGCTTACCTGCAGGGAACAGGTGCATACATATTATATTTCTAGGTATCTTCTAAATCTTTTTTTTTTTTTTTTTCTGTTAAAAAAAGAAGGATAAAAACGAAGGAGATAAATGCCGGGGGGAAGGGGTTCCTTTTATTGGGTCGTGATTTCGGTATGGCCATTCGAGGTTATGATGTATGTAGGCTGTAGCATTGGTGCGGGGAATGTTTTTCAGACTTGGTGTCCTATTTTGAATGAATTTTTACATATTTAAACGGACGGATCGAGGAATATCTTTCGCTTCCATGAAGATAGGATACGATACGCACATATGGGATTGAATTTCAAATGTTAAGTTAGTGTATCTGAGAACAGAGGATTCTTATAAAGTTGCACTATTTTCAACACAGTCATCGACAACTAGTCAGAGTGAAATATAACTGTCTTCCCTAGATTTTGGGGAGTGAAATGTTGCTGATTTTAACTTGTTTAAATCCTTAGTGACCTCAAATTCTGGAAAGGCCTTTGGCATCTTTAGTGGCAAAGCACTGCTAAAGCGTGGGCATTCGTAGAGGAAGTATCAACATTTTCTTAGTGAAAAGGATACCTTTTTTGCAATATCCAGTCTGTAATACCTTGTTCACTTGTTACCCGATTTAGACAGATTGCAATAGTTAATTAATAGCGGGCAGAAATTTATCTAATACCATACTAATCTTCGGTTGGAGTCTACTTTTTCATTAAAATCGAAAATTTTGCAAAATTTCAGAAAATTTTAGGAAAATATAAAAAATTTGGCTAACACCTGGAAAGTGGAAAAATTCGAATCTTAAAATGTTGGTCATAATTCTTTCGCTACTTTCACTACTTTCGAGTTATTCGTGCGAAAATACGATTTTTTCTTTAACTTTCGGGTAAAAATTCGGTTATTTTGGAAAATTGTGGGGATACACTTCTTGAAAACCTAAACAAATTTGGCGTATATCTTATCGCAACCTAAAATTCTGTTCACAATAGCATTTATCGTAGGACGCACCGTTTGCGAGATATCAGCACGAAAATACGATTTTTTCTTCAACTTCAGGCTAAAATCGTGTATTTTGGAAACGTAGACGTTATGGCTTAAATGGCATTGCCGAGTTTCCTGATTTCTTGTGCAAAGAGTGCAATTTATAGGAATTTCTTGGTTCATTTGTTTATGTCCTATATCCCCTTGTGGGTCCTAGGGCCTCGTCTACGCCTACGCGCCACGTGTACGGTTTCTGACAATGTGACTCAGCTCTCCCCAACTTTTCCCCAACTGCCGTGCTTCCTTCTCGATTGTTCTGCGCCATGCTCTCCTTGGACCACTAGGTCTTCTGCCGTCCTGAGTTTAGAGGTTCCATTGCATAGCATGGTTCGCTATGGAGCTGTCACCCTTTCGAAGCGTGTGACCAATCCACTGCCACTTTCGTCGTTGGATGGTTGTGCCTATTGAGTCCTGACCCGTTCTCTCGTAAAGGTGTTCGTTAGAGATACGATTGGGCCAGAAAATCCTTAAGATGTTTCGCAGGCACCTATTAACGAACATTTGCAGCTTTCTGGTGATAGCAGTGGCCACTCTCCAGGTGCTGCATCCATATAACAGCACGGATTTAACGTCGGAGCGGAACAGTCTTAGCTTGGTGTTCAAACTGATTGCCTTGCTTCGTCATATTTTGGACAACGTCCCGAACGCGGACTTTGCTTTGGCGATTCTGTTGACTACATCCAGTTCGGTTCCACCATCGGTCGTGACAATACTCCCAAGATACTGGAAATCCTCTACTCTCTCTACCAGTTGCCCAGCAATACATTCTAAGCCGATGAGTTCATTCCAAGACTGATAATTTTAGTTTTTGCGGTATTAATTTTCAGCCCGACGACGCCAGCCTCCCTCTCCACATCTGCTGTCATTTGGTGGAGGTCCATAATTCTATGAGAGAGTAAAAATACGTCATCAGCGTAGTCAAGATGTTTAAGTTGGGATGTAAGAGTCCATCGAATTCCTCCGTTTCCCGTCGACAAAGCTGCACGAAGCACATCGCTAATGCCAAAAGGAATAGTATTGGTGAAAGAATGCAGCCTTGTCTTACCCCACTTTGGATCTCAAATTCCTCAGACAACCTTCCTCTGTGCAGAACGTGACATTTGGACCCTTCGTAAGTAGCTTTGACAACAGGAATACCTCTCCTGCGCAAGGCACGCCAAATAAACTCCCTTCTAACACTATCGAACGCCTTGTCAAAATCGGTGAACAGCAGGTGAAGTGGCGATCGATATTCAACGCACCGTTCGATGATAATCCGCAGGGTGTTGATGTGGTCGACACAGGAGGATACAGAGCAGAAACCTGCTTGTTCGGCATCGAGTGTCTCTTCGAGATGTTGTTTGATTCGCTCCAGGATGATTTTAGCTATCATCTTAGCTACAACAGGCAGCACGCAGATACCTCTCCAGTTTCCGCACTCCATTAAACTACCTTTCTTAGGAAGCTTGACAATCATTCCCTTTTTCAACTCGTCACGAAAGCTCTCGTGGGAAGTGGAAGCAGAAGCTCAGCCGATGTTGTTGGCGCTGCTCGTAAGAGGTCTGCAGGAATACCGTCAAGTCCGACCGCCTTGTTGGTTTTAAGTGCTTTGATCGCGGTAGCGATCTCATCCTTACTGGGAGTCGCGGTGCGTATTCCGGCATTTCTTACCTCGGGCACCTCAGTCTGATTTGGGAGCATATCGCTAGCGAATACACGGTTCAAAACCGTAGCAAAATTCTCCTTCCATTTCTTAAGCTGGTCCTCTCCGACCACCTGTCTGCGACCACCTGTCAGCTCTTTAGTGATTCTGTAGACGGTCCTACTATTGCACCTTTATGCAACATCTTCTGTTTATGCCTGTCACGCCGCACGCTACGCTGAACTTCTCTCATCTTCATGCGATATAGGAACTCTAGCTCATTACTCCCTGCTGCTGGAGCGGCTGCAATGCGAGCTTTCAGCTGTTTCCGTTCGTCAATCCGTCTCCAGGTATCCTCGGAAAGTCACGCCCTATGCCTTTCCTGTGATCGACCGACAATTCTTTCAGCACCAGATGTAAAAACATTTTTCATAGCACACCAATGGTCTTGGATGGTTGTGGGCAGTGAGCTGCTGATTGCTTCCACACCTTGCGAAATGTGCTCCCTTAATTGTTGGTGCACTGAGGGATCACTAAGTCTATCGATGTTGAACCTGGGCATTCTTGTATTGTCGTGGGATCTTCGAACGGCAGCAGTGCGTAGTTGAAGAGTAGCTATCATAAGATGGTGATCTCGTACTATCCCCACATCTGCCTCTCGCCTGTTTCGGACGTCCATTTACTGCTTCAGCACAAGTCGTAGTCCTCAACTAAATGGAGCTTGTATGGCTAATTTGGCAAGTAATTAATTATTAATTGAATTAAAGTCACATAAACAATAAATTACAGCAAATTCATTCCTCTACTGAATGCGATCACAGATCAGCCGATGAAAAAATATGTTCATATCGTTTTTGGCGCAGCCCACTAGTCACCTCGGCTATGGATAAGCAATACTTATTCTTAGCATATAGTTGCTTTAATTCACCAGGAAAACTAACATACTGAGAAGTTACAATCTGTCTATAACAGATTATAGAATAACCTATCCATCATCTTCTAATCCACTCCTAATAAAGTGGACGTGGCGTTCTCGTATTTTCAATTCAAATTCAATGAAATGCGTATTTTTCTGACCAGTTTTATGGTCTTATAAGAAAGTGAGTGTAGCTGTAACTATTTGTTATCAAAGGTCATGGATTCTTATTCATAATTCAGTAGCCACAGATACGCCCGTTTTAAAAAAAATCGTTTTTCTCAATATTCTTGTTAAAAACTGAAAAATATTGTCTAGGTAAGATATAGTACGTAGACGTTGACTTTCTCTACATATCTTTCGTACAATAAGCATGGCCACGCCCACTTTTTGGGGGTGTTTTCTTTAAAAGAAAAATATATTCATTTTATACGGTGATAGTTAAGTTTCATTGTGAAGATCTCATCGAAATCTGTGAATTTCGGTTACAAATTTTGTCAGCCACGCCCACTTTCTGCTAAGAAAAATTTGTAACAACAGTTTTGCGGTAAAATTTCTCGGAAATATCCTCTGTACAGAAAGATATCATTGTGGTGAATTGAAAGATTGGGGATAGAGTATCATATGACCCGTTCTAGATAGGCAACATTTTTCAGTTTCTAGTAAAAAACGGCAATTGTTCCAAATTGGATGTGTCTGTGGACGAATTTTAAAAATGTTTACACTTATACTACTTTGAGTTCTAAACAGCTTATGTATCAAATTTCATCTTCTTAGATCAAAATCGCAAACCGTTTTCTAGTCACAAAGGTTTTGTTTTGAATTACACTATTCTTACCTCATCTTTAGTTACAGAGCAACACTTTATCATGGGGAAGTGTGTTTACTCATTTTTGGATGTACATTGTAGATTGATTTTAGGGGTATAATCGCACTGCTACATTGTAGATCTATTGTGCTTCCCCGACTTGAAGGTCTAGTCGTTGGGATACTCGACTTAGAGCACCTCCTCCAGCCCAATTTCCTTGATAAGCCGGACTATTTGGAGTGAATGCAACGATGGTAGATCTTCTTCTGATAGTTGATATGTATCAATGTGTTTCTTTCTTTTGTAAATTAGTGCTCCACATTCTTTACGAAGGTGCACTGGAGATTCTTCAACAACTCCGCAAAATCTACAGTCTCCGCGTTACTTTATACCCAGTTTCTTGAAATGTGTCTTAAGTATACCGTCCATAGACACACCCAGTTTTAAACAATCGCCTTTTTTCAACATTTTTACTAGAAACTGACCAATATCGCCTTAACAAAGCATACAGGAAAGTTACCCTATACCCTATCCCTCACCGCAATAATACACCGTACAGAGAATATTTTCGAGATTTTTAAAAAATTTTATCACAAAACTGTTGAAGTTCACGGATTCTGATGAGATGTTCACAATAAGACTTTACTATCACCGTAAATATTTTTTTTCAGAAAACGCCCCTAAAAAGTGGGCGAGGAAATGTTTATTGTACGGAAGATTTGTAGAGAAAGTCAAGGTCTACATATCTTACTTAGACAATTTTTCTCAGTTTCAAACAAGAATATTGGGATCAAAGACTTCTTTTTTAAAAGTGGGCATCTGGAAGCATATTAGAATGTGCAGCCGGTTTTTTTTAAATTTTTATACAGACCTTACTTTTTTTCCGGTTATAATTCCCGAGAAGTTCTTTGGCCGGTTTTAGTTTAGAAAGTTTTTCCTAAAGTTTGATTCTTTTACTTCCTCCGCCCTTGGCTCTTCCAAGTACCGTCTGCAGTCCCAGCCCTCAGAATGGTTTCAGACCGGTAAAAGCGATCTCTGAGCCTGTGCTTGCTATTTCATCAGCTGCTTCATTTCCCTCTATTTCCAAGGGGACTGGTTTCTAGTAGAGGATGAGTCTGTTATTCTTACACAGTTGGTTTATCTTGTAAACCTCAGTGTAAACCTGATTTCTTGAGAGCTTAACGACTTGATGGCAGCCTGACTATCCGACAGTATCGTGATATCTTATGCGCAACACTTCCTACCGAGGTTGAATCTTTCAGTCGCGTAGACCTCAGCTTGGAAGATACTGGGGTATATTCCCATGGCTTCCAAGCGGTATACACCTGCTCCAGTTTCTGTGGATGTTTTGGATCCGTCCGTGTACCACTTTATGATATTTTGTTTGAGTTGCTCCAATCTTTTTTGCTGCTCAGTTGAATTTTCTCTCGAAGCAGTATCTCTTGACCATATCATCTCTGGACAGGACTGATTTGGAAAGTGTGTGCAATGCATTTTCCTTTCCCGACGCCCTCTTTGATTGGATATGGGTACGAGTATGTAATACTCATGTGTGTAATTATTGTCTGTTCCTCTGCCCAATTTTCGTTGTCCAGTTAGCTGCAATTTTACAGGGTTCGGGATAGCTCTTGGATTACTTACATACAATTTATTTTTGCGGAAGAAATTAATACTGGCAAACTTAAACTAGGAATGAGAAAGCGATAGCTAAAAGAACTACGAGTAGGCAACACTTGATTTACATAACAATTTTGTCTCGTACTTACATCAAATTCTTTTGTATTGACATCTATCAAATATTTCAAATATTAAGAAAAACTACCGATGCCATTACAGCACAGACGCCACTAAATAATACACAAAAGATACAAGCTGGCGGCTCTTCAAATTTGCATGCATTTGTATCTATGACACATACTTTACAACAAATTTCTGGTACGTAACGATAGTTTGCGAATTGAGGAATATTTACTGTCACGACAATGAATTTAGCACCAAAGCATGCTCGAACCTACCTTGTATATTAAACTTGTTTCAAATAAAAATGAAACTTCATTCGAAATTTTGAAAACTTCATTATAAATTCATCACATCTCAGAGGAAAAATTCCCATAAACCGACCACACCTCTGAGACATGCTAAATAAAAACTTCATCTTCATTGGTACCCCCTGCAGGATATACATATAACTGTATCGGATATGCATAGAATTTCATCTAATTTATGTGACAGGATATTCATGAATACTAAATAATATAAAATTCCAGCAAAGAAAAGCGAGCAATACTGAGAACATTGTTTCGCGGTACAATGTCACTTCTTCGTGACATTTGATGCGATATTAAATTATCGCTGAAACGGATCTTGAATTTGCCTCACAAACACCTGTCACTACCTTGAGGTCGTCCTTGTGCCAAAATAACGTCAAAGCACTGAATTTTAATAAATTTCAATATCGTCCACATGCTCTCTCCCAGTCTTCTCAATGCTACCGGATATGAAATCAAAAAAAAAAAAAATCGCTAGTCGCCAACAAATTTGAAAAAAATAAAAATAATAGAAAAACAACTGAAAGTCGTTTCGACCCCGTGTCTATCCCCACATACAACTGATACGCTTTTTACTTGTCGTGATGGTATTTATTGTATAAGTTTGCATACAGAGGGTGATAAAAGTTGGAAGACGTTTGTTTATGATAGGGGAAAGCAATCCCGGAGAATGAAGTCCCTCCGTACTGGGGGCAATCTTTAGTTGGTGTTATTTGAATTCACTATCGGCATCTTCGTCCTATGCATTGTCCTTTGGTATGTTATAATCTATTGTCCAGGTTTAAACTCCTTCTGGATGGTAACCGGAAGATGTAAGAAACAGAGTTTGGTTGGCCATGATGAAGAATAATAATATGTACGACGTAGACTTGGGAGAGGTTATAGGTAGTGTAAGCTTTTGAAATTGAGTCCCCAAAGTTCCGCAGTCCTCACAGGCTTGCTTTAGAATTTTTCACATTGCAACCTTAGTGCTCAGAACTCTTTTATGGGACACGCACAAGACAATATTCGTCTAATACCTGTCCAAAGTTCTTGCTTCTTTGTTGATGTGGAACAATTTTCCTTTATACCACAACCCAAACTTCCTTGTGACACAATCCGAAGCCCTTTTGAATACGATAAGAAACTTTTGTTCCGGTTGTTTCAATGATTTCTTTAGCAGTATCTTGGAGACGCACGACACATTCAGGAGCAAATTTATGTGTACCTGTAGATATGTCCTTTAGAATTTGGGAAAACTGTCATCTCTCGAATCAGATATCTCCTTGGGGTCTGAAGGATTTTCTTTTTCACTTTATTTGCAATCTTTACAGCTAAGCCATGCAAAATTTAAAGATTCATAGCTTAGCTACGTGATTCCCAACTGGCCGATGGCTCAAGCTAATCTTGTCGTTGTGCTGTCTATTATCAGAAGCTCCTTGATTGCGACTGCGATACACAATACTTGTGCCCAGGTTAAATGTGCCAGAGTACACTTATATAACATAACATTCGACTCGTGATGTTGCAAGAGTCAGTGGATATTGCTATTCTATGGCTCAAGCGCATTTTCACAGGCTAGGATATGTTCCTAAAGAATGGCGGGATGTGTGTGTCGTGTTTATTCCCAAACCAAAAAAAGCGAGCCACACAAACGCAGAAAACCTGAGACCTATCAGTCTGTCGTCTTTTATGCTAAAAACACTGGAACGTTTAATAGATGTATAACTAACAAATATGATCGGCGATAATCACAACACGCATACGTCTGCGGCAGATCATTAGATGCAGCCCTACACAGGGTCGTATCAAGCATAGAAAGATCCCTCCACTTTAAGGAGTTCACTCTCGGTTCGTTCTTAGACATTGAAGGGGCTTTCAAAAATGTAAACACTGACGCGATCTTGGACAGCCTACACAGAGCTCATTTAAGCATGGGCATCTGCAATTGGATTGCACAGATGCTTCAATCGAGGGTTATATTTTCAACGCAAGGAGATGTAACCATCCGGGGAACGGTCTGCAGAGGAACCCCCCAAGGTGGAGTTCTGTCTCCTTTATTATGGCTCATCGTAGTGGATGAGATCTTAGTAATACTCAAGGAAAACAGCTTCAACGCGACGGCTTATGCCTGGTGGTCATCCTGTGTTCATCCTGGTTTCAGGAAAATTTCCTCCAATCCTAGACGAAAGACTAAATCTCGCACTACAACTAGTGAATAATTGGGTGAGCAGCAAAGACCTGGGAGTGAACCTCTCAAAGACGGAGGTAGTTCTTTTCACTAAGAAAAGACCTTCAGACCCACAAACATCGGTGGTATTGAACTAAGTATCTCAAGTTCAGCTCGATACCTGGACGTAATTCTAGATTCCAAACTGAACTGAAAGGATAACACTGCCTTACGCACCAAAAAAGCTAACGTAGCTTTCTATTCTTGCAAAAAAAGCATTCAGCAACATGTGGGGCTTCAAAGCAGCTGTGGTGTACTGGATATACACAGCGGTCGTAAGACCCATTCTCACATATGGTTCACTAGTATGGTGAAACCTCACCAAAGTCCAGAGGGCAGCGTGTATCGGAGTCGTGGGGTCAATAAGAACAACACCTAAAGCGACAATGAAAACCATGCTCAGTTTCATTTCGCTTGATATATACTGTAGCAGTCTGGCGGCTAAAACCGCTGTAAGACTGAGAGAAGGCCGATTGTGGTCATCGAACCTTTACGGCCATGCCTCAATTTTATTCCGATAGGTGACTAAAAGTAAATCGACGGAAACTGATTACATGACCCCTACGCTAGCATTGAAAACGAGATTGACTATGAGAATTCCTAACAAAACGTACTGGAGGAACCGAAGAACTATGAAGAAAAGGGAACTGGTGTTCTATACCGACGGTTCCAAGATGGACGTTGCCACGGGAGCCGGAGATTATTGTGAGGCCCTAGGAATAAACAACTCCTTTAGAATCAGCGACGACTGCAGCGTCTTTCAGGCGGAAATCACAGCCATCATACAGGCTGCGGAGAGTAATATCGTTGGCAAAACGATCACTGTCTATGTACACAGCCAGGTAACCATTAAGGCTCCGGACTCTGCTGTAATTAGGTCAAGGCTTGTGAGGACCTGCAAATTACTTTTAAATGAGATATCCAGAGCCAATGCGGTGACGTTCTGCTAGGTAACAGGGCATATGGATATCGAAGGAAACGAAAGGGCTGACGAGCTTGCTAGGAAAGGTTCGGCGCTGCAAAGTTGGCCCCTCCCTTTTGTAGTAACCCCAATCAGTTCCCTACGAAGGAAAATAGAAGACGAAACCACCGATCGAGCAAACGGACGGTGGGTTCATCTGGAAACATGCGCAACGGTCAGGGCACTATGGCCGGCTTTCAGCAAGAAGAGATCAACTTCTCTGGTGAAACTTAGTCGTTACTATGCCGTTTCTGTCGTTTCTGGAATAATTACTGGCCATTGTGCCATTGGCGTTCACGCGGAGCGACTCGGCGTGCTATATAACGACTATTGTAGAAGTTGTATGGACGAAGAAGAAATTGAATCAGTTCGTCACCTGCTGTGTGATTGCCTTGCCCTATTCGTAACAAGAATGAGAACCCTCGGAAGTTACTTCTTCTCGGAATTGGAGGACTTAGGTAATGTAGAGCTTACGGACCTGCTGATATTTATATCATTATCTGGGTGGTTCTAACAGCGGACTTTTACAGCGTTTCCAGGGTTAAATGGTTGGGCGCAATGGACCTGAACTGCTGGTCTAAGTCAGCAGTGACTCTATTTGGTACCAGGTACCTATCTACCTAACCTAACCTAACACTTATATCGTCTGACTTATATTATCGCAAAGTGCCATTCTTTGAAAGTCTACTAAGATTGTAACAATTACTCAACTCATGAGTAAGAATTGGAGTCGCATACTACGACTGTATACCTAAATCTATATTTTGTTGAAGCCCCAGGTGTAGAAGGCTATATGAGTTTTGCTGACCCATTGCTCACTGCTTAACTCCCAATCCACGCTCGGATAGAAGATGCTGCTTGGATGTCTACCACTGAAAGATAATAAAAGCGGTTTTCCATTCATCCAAGGAAGCATGAAGCTTTTTCTGAGATTAACACCAAAATACTTTATTCGGATGACCTTCTAAGATTGCATTGAATATGGAGGGGAACATCTCGGAAACCAAAACCACCATATCTTCGAAATACGGGGTCACCAACACTTTGTTCAGCTTAACACTTGCCTTGCTTAGAACCTAGAAGCGCATCTTAGACAACCAAGGATCGCCGCTTATGACATCTTAGCATGTATACCTCCAGAAAAGAGCGGTATTGCGACGATTGAATTAACTTGGATTTCGAGGGGGCTTCAGTGATAGCGATTTGGGGATAGAAGGATATAGTAGTCAGTGGATAGCCTCGATCCCAAAAGTAAAACCAATTCAAGCAACTTTAGGAAATGCTCTTCTATTTAAATTCGCGCTTCGAGTACCTCAAGAGGTCTAGGGATGCAGCATAAATTGCCACTAGCCAGGCATGCAATTGGTGTCTTGCAAGTATTTGCAGCACAATTTAGAGTATGCCATCAAGGAGGCCAGGGGATTATTACGGGCAGAATCTATTCATTGCGAGACAATTCCTCCTAATCACTTTATTGTAGTCCCATGATGTAGACCGATCATGCTAAGAACTGAATGTTCCTTCACCGCTGTCCTTGCATCCCGGAAAGTGAGTGTTCATTAATTATTCAGGAACGATTATGCACATAATCTTTCTCACCTTTGCGACCTGTTATGTTAGACTTGAGCCAAGACTTTGTAGGCAACATTCATAAGCCTTTTAACAGTCTTGAACTGCGAAAAGGTCGTGATTAAAACTCCTGCCTTCGTCCATCTTATTCACTTAAAAATAAATAAATAAATATTAGGCACTAACAGCCCATACAGAACCAGGCCTAGCTTCTCGCAGGCAATCGTCCTGTCCGCCGCACGACAATTTTACTCTCAGATATTTGTCAGACGTACGCGAGAGGTGAAACTGTGACCGTGGGCCATAAGTTTTCTGGGATTCAAATTTTGAATCTCGCTCAGTGTTCGCGGACTTAGCCACTGAGCCACGGCGTCCACATCTTATTTCACTTGGCTGAGTTTATATTTGAGGACACCAGGAGTTAGGATAATCGGGTTCGCTGATGACATCGCCGTAGTTACCGTGGCCAAACACATCCACGAAATAGAGTCAGCCACAAACGAAACAATAGCATAAATCAAAGACTGGTTAGTATCCGCCGGTCTAGAATTAGCAGACCACAAAATTGAGGCTGTTTTTATAACAAAGTCGAAAGGCTGTTGAATATGGGAATATTCGAGTCGGCAGCCAGATTATAAGACCAAAAGAAGCAGTTAAATGTTTATATTGAAGTTTAAAGCCCACGTAGAATACTCGAGCAATAAAGCTTCTCTACTGCAGGCGGCCCTCTCTCGAATAGTACCAAACATCGGAGGACCTGGGTACGCTAGACGGATTTTACTATCCAGAGTAGTCAGCTCGGTTCTCCTGTATGTTGTCCCGGTTTGGGCGGCGGCGTTAGTGACGTTGGAGATACAGAGGAAACTGTTCGCAACATAGAGGCTCTGAACTGATAAGAACAATCAGCGGTTTCTGAACAATATCGGACGAAGAAGCCTGTATCATAGCCGGAATGGCTCCTATCGACAACCTCGCAAACGAGATGGTAAGGATCTACGAGAGGAGAAGCTCGAGCAATCAGGAAGCAGTCTTATCGGGTCACGATGGCTATCAAAAGTACGAGTATTTACACAGATTTGGGCACGATAGCTCAACTTTCTGTCCAGAATGTCAAGATCAAGAGGAAGACACAGAACAAACAGTGTTCCATTGCAGTCGCTTCGCAGAATGGAGAAATAATTCGCCGAGTCCAACGCTTCTTATAGACCACATGTTCCAATCAGAGGATAACTGGAAAGAAATTTTAAAAAGAGCTTCGTATAATTGAGAAAGCAATGAGAGCAGAAGCCCCGCGAAATAATACCTAACGGCAGCCCCACGGGGAGAGTGGTAGAAGTGTGCTGGGTGTGGACTAGCGCATTCTTGGAATCGAGTAATCGGGTCTGCGAATTGTGCGTAGCAGGCTACTAGTAAGATTAACACATCCATTGGCACATCCATAATCTGCCATTATAAGACCATATTTTCCAGGGCACATTAACATTCGAGAAACCAACCAGAAAGGAGTAAAAGATCTTTCTATATCCAACGTGCTGTGTCGGTATCAAAAGCACATTTTTCAGAAACCTCAGGGATGCTACCATGCCCTTGCATGAGCTTAGATGTTGCACTACTTATGTTTCCACCATATTTCGATATACTTGTGGCAGGATATTTGGAGCGCTACAGCAGCCTCTATGAAAATTTGTCAGTCCGAATGCTTAGCTAACTGCCTTCGGTTTAACAGGCTATCATCCCGTCGCCACTTAAGTTTTCTTGCCCTGAGAAATGAAGTCCTAACTACTTGAAATGTAAGACCCTTTAATTCCTTGATGAAACAAAACACTCCTTTCATTCGCAGTCTCGCCAAACAGAATTCCAAAACAGGCAACGTCTAAACTGTTTACCTACATTTGGCACATCCTGTATACTCCACTCCACTCCGCTATGTCTGTTTGTGTTTGGCTCTTATTGAATCTCACATTTTCACGTCTGCTGCCAGCGAACTGTCATAAAATTCATTTAAAATTATCAAATATTCCATTGCCATCCGCCTGACATCTCTCGCGGCACAACAAGCAGCAACGAACAGGTAGCACACACCAATGAAGGATGTCAGGCACCTTTTGTGCCCCACATTATACTCTTGTTCCTACTCTGTGGGTATCCCTCCACCAACTCTTAGCTGTCTTCTATTTCACAAATAAACAGACCAAACTGAAGCAGGAAAAAAAAGGATTTCTTCCTTTTTACTTGGTCTCTTTTTGTTTTCTTTTTTTTTTTTTTTTTTCATTTTTCCCGCAAACAATTCACGTTCCACATCCGATGGATGGTGTATGGGAGGGGTGGGGAGGAGTAAATTTGACATTTGATTGATGGTGGTACGTGCCACCGGCATAAATATCCCACAGAGTGAACATCGTGCTGCTAGAAAAGTGTTAAGTATACCACAAGGCTGAATAAGAAGGAGGTGTTGGCATGGCAGCGCTACAAGTCCCAAAGGATCAACATCACCAGTGCCTATACTCGTACTCCTTTTCATTGAAAGTGCGTTTTTCTGCCTCATTTTTAGAGATTTTGTTTCATTTGTTTGTAGAAGGTTGAGGAAGTCCAAATGTCTTGGTGTCTACAGGCAATGTGAATGCTGCCATTGAATGTTTCAGATTCCTATGCCAAATAACGAAAGGACCTCCAAAAAAAACAACCAGTGAATCAAAAGATACACAGATACGAGTACGTATATCAGGGATGCCAGCCCCAGTCATAGAGCTCTGGCTTGTCATAATTGTACACGGGAACAGAGTTGGGTGGCAAGTGGTGGTGGTTATCCAAGGGTATCCTCGTCAGAGAAGGATTTCCGTTCCGCATTTTAACTTTTTTTTTTTTTTTTTATTATTATTACGTATTTTTAACTTTTATTACTTGAGTTGCAATGAAATTTCATAAAATTGAAATTTAAATGTTTTAAAATTGTTTTATTTTGCTTGAATAATGCATTTGAATGTACCTAAGTACTTCGGTGGTGATGGTGGTGATGGTGGTACTGGCGGTAGAACTCTGAAATGATGGATATGAAGGAAAGAAGCGAAATAAACGAACTGGAAGCCAGCGAATGGGAAGTTGTTTATTATTGAAGTCGGTACTAAACACAGAAGAGAATAGAGTACGGATTCCGTACACAGATTGCAGACTGAATGATGGTTCCATTTAAATTGAAACACCGGAGGGCAAGTATTTTTATTTTCTTCTTTTTCATTTCAAAAAAAAGATTCCGAGCTGAATACGAATAGAATTGCTGAAAGACGAGAAGACACAGAGAAATAAATTCGCAAAATTTTTATAGTTAATGGACTTTAAGTAACATTGTTACGAGTGGAAGTACATTTATGCGTTTTATGAGAATTGCTTTCATTTAAAGGAAATAAGTGCATTTGCTATGATTTAAGGACTTTGGTGGAGAGACGGTTTAGGAAGGGTTAATCAATAGGATAAGTACCTGTGAGCTTTTCGTTATTATACGAGTAGTAAGCATCAGCATGTTCTTGTAGAGCGTATCGCATTTTACAACGAAACTGTGTTAAAGATTTTTAAATAAATAAGATGAAGAAGGCCAGAGCATTTGTTTTGAGTCAATGTTTGAATACTCGTAATCATGTGTTGGCGACCAACATTGTAGCTAAGATCATCGAGAAGCCTGCCTCCTTTTAAGGGTGCTTGTCGATTCGAAAGTAATATCGCTAGTTAGTTCTCGAGAGCTGTACAATTGAGGGTAATATTTTCGAAACGAGTTCTTTGCTAGAATCCTGAGAATAAATTTCCTGACAGTGCCTCATACCCGTAGTTATAGGTTTATTTCCGTAAAGTGAAATTGGGACGCAGATGATGTTGAATAATAATTCATTTGAGAATGATGAAAGCTTGTAGACGAGTGCGAAAGTGAATCATCTTCATCTGCTATTCTGCGTTGCGAATCGCATTCTTGAGCTTTCGTTTATTAATATCATATGACAGGCTGTGTAATTCTTGAGCAACATACTCCCCAAAAATGTCATATTCGTCTGGTTTTTTTGGAATCAGAGTCCACTCACAACAACAGGTTAAGTATCTAGGTATAGTAAACTTCTCTGGAAAAAAACACGAAGAAGCAAAACAATTCGAGCACTCATGGTGTGCAGAAACATCACAGATAAAACCTGGGTATGCAACCCAGCAGCACTAAGATGGATGTACACTATGATGGTCATGCCCATTATACGTACGAAGCAGTAGCATGGGCCAGAAGAACCAGACTGAACAGGATATGGAAAACCCTGAGTAAAGTACAAAGGCTAGCTTGCGTATGCATTACAGGGCTATTAGAACCTGTCCCACAGCAGCACTAGAAGTAACATTGGCCCTCACTCCTATACGCCTAGTGCTAGAAAGAATTGCTAAAGAAACCATACTACGTATAATTAAAGAAGGAGTCGGGAAAGGAAAATGCGAGAGAACCACTTTCCAAATCAATCTCACTTCTGGACTCGACCGGATATGGTAATATGGTAAAAAGATACTGCTTCGAGAAGTATTCAACTCAAGGCTAAATAGTAAGATAGAATGGACCAATGAGTCAGAGAAGTACCAAATCAAACAAAATACCATAAAATGGTACACGGATGAATCCAAAACATCTACGGGAATTGGGGCAAGTGTATACGGGCCCGGAACCAAGTACCCGGAAGCTATGAGAACTTCCGCCAGTATTTTCCAAGCAGAGGTATGTGCAATTGAAAAATGCGCCCAATTTAATATCGACAGGAAGTATCGCAGAGAAGATATCGCAAATCCCGAAAACGAATATCCTTTCTTTTTTTTATCTGCGCGGGCCGAAGAGGTTATGAAATCGGGAAAAATGCTTGTTGTTTGGCAGACGCCTGTATCCTAACAGTACTTGGGTTCGCGGGATAAAAGGATTTCACACTATGGGACATCTCTTCGACTCATATACAGGACCGCCTTCCGCCTTACATACAGGGGTTAAGGCGTGTAACCAAGCCCCCAATTTTAAATTTTTACTACAATACGAGTACAATTTTTAGATTCACTTTCGGGATTTTGTATTTTCGGAATATGGGATTTTTCGGGATATTGGGATTTCGTTATTCTGTCCAACTCCCCGCCATAAAATCACTGTTATCGCATGAAATCAAGTCAAAACTAGTATTTAAGTGTCTTGCCAATCCAAATAGACTTGGCCAGAATAACAGAATCACCCTCTACTGGATACCAGGGCATGTAGGTAATGATACAACTGATAAACTAGAGAGGGATTTGAGGCCGCATTCGTCGAACCACAACTAAGAAAAGAAGAAAACCATTAATCCGATTTCTATGAACGTCGCTGCGCAATTGTACGGCCGCACCTATACTGCATGACCGCAGATCAATCGATTCTCAGCAACAATGTCGGTTTTCCTCATAGCATAGGCCATTAGAATCAAGACACACGTTCACAGAATATCCACACTCGAAACAAACCGGAGAAAGGCAACAATTCGACAAAAAAGGTAACAAATGTCGTATGAACTCATCTGTTGCAGAGGATATCCCAAACAGAACCAACAGGAAGATGTGGCGGATAGACTTCGCACTCCGCCCAGATGAAAAATACCCCGAACCGATGGTCAAGAGCACGCAAAACAGCAGGCGATGAACACCGCGCGAAATTTCGATCAAGAGAATTCGCACTCTCTTGGGATTTTGGTGTCGAATTATTGCCCCCGTAGTCATGGCCGAACGAACGACACATAGACTACTATCCGCCTGAACTGAAAAAATTACTTTCAAGTCGGGAAAACTCGCTGAAAACACAGGGAAGGAAAGTACACGGCGATGCGCATTGAAAATCCAAATTTACAAAAAAAAAAAAAGAAATTGTGAAGTTTGACAGCAGATGTCAGATCCGGGGTATGTTCAGTGCAGTGGTTGATGTGGCGCTACAAAGGAAAAATAGAAGGAAACTGATGGGGAATTACAGCAGTGCATTTTAATGGAGTGATTGCATCTGAAGCAACGAAAAGTGTCGAAAGGCAAAAAAAGCCACAGCGAAGGTAACTCTATGTTCCCCGGAACAATAAAGTTGGAGAAATGGGTAACGAGAGCAAGGAAAGGATGGAAAAGCGAGAAATTGAGAAGAACAATTTTCCAATATGGCGGAGGAATATCTTAGAGGCTGGAAGGTAATTGCAATTTTCATCCATTTTATTTTTGTTTTTGAATCTTTCCAGGTGAAAGCGGGATGACGGGCGAATAGATTCGGCAAAGAAAATTTCGGTGGAGAATTGGAATCATTTAAAGGCATATGAGCGGTGGATAATGGTGGGATGTTTGGCTTTAACAACATTGTGAGCAAGCAGAAGAAAACCGAAACTGAAAAACTGTTTTAACGGGAATGGACGGACCAAGTACTGAAGTAACGGGAAGAGGAAGTAAAAAGGACAATGAAAGGACAGAACAACGAACATCGAAAGACAATTGGTTTTCTCTTGATTTCTGGCTTACTCTTCGTATTTTTCACTTTTTATAGTCACTTACCCCCTCTCCGGATACTATACATTAAAGCCTTGTCCATTTCATAATCAAGAACAGCCAAATCGTGTTTTTAACTACCACTTGAGTAGAGCACGAAGAATAGTTGAAAACGCCTTTGGCTTCATAGCCAACTGTTTTCGAGTTCTCAGAAAACCAGATGAATCTTAATACTGATCCAGCAAGAGATGTGGTAATGGCCATCTGTACGCTTCACAATTACTTGCTATCGAAAAATTAATCTTATTATTTACACATGGAAACAATTGATTCAGTTCGTCTAGACAATCACGATTTATTAAAAGGGAGCTGGCGTTTAGAGAACAATTTGGAAAATTAATTTTTTGATCTTGTAAATGGAACACGGACAACTACAATGTTTTCAAGGGACACCCCAATTGCATAATTAAGTGAAAGTAATGTAATAACTAAATTAACTTCCGAGGGAAGTGATTAAAAACTGCAGAGCCTGAAAATAGGGCCACTTGCTGTTGTTTGCTTTATCAGACAGCTGCATTCAGAACACGAGCAGCTCTCAAAAAGTTCGAATCAAGAGAGTAGGAAGTGAACTCTCCGCGAGATGCCCTCAGGACAGTCCACCTCGAAAGTAGCTTGAGAGCTACCGGCATTATTTTTACTTCCAAATGGACACGCACCTTAAAAAATGTGGCTCAACAGGTGCGTAGGAACTGTTGTTGATGATCCTTATGCTTTCTCATAAAAAAAAAGTTGTTACCGGAAAGTCCTATCCTATGACGGGGCAACCGTCAGATCAAAATAATCTTTTCGAACAAATTGTTTCCGAACAAATGTTCGAGATATCACTGTAATTCAAAAGAAGAAATTCATAAAACAAAACAAAATACGAACAAGTAACTTAGTTTGCTCTAACGGCCAGATTCCGGACGAGAGTACGTCGCGTCACCATCATACAGTGTTACGCCCCCACGGATGGTTCGTCTGAGGAAGAAAAGGAGAACTTCTACAACCAGTTGGGAGCTGTTCATAATGCAACACGCAATGGCGACATTGTCATTGTGATGGGGGACCTGAATGCCAAGGTAGGCTGCGACAACGAAGGGCTCAAACATGTTATGGGACGGCACGGACTAGGCAATCGGAATGACAACGGCGAAAGATTTGTTGACTTTTGCAACGCAAATCGTCTTGTCATAGGTGGCACCATGTTTGAGCACAAAGCCTGCCATAAAATCAGTTGGGTGTCAACTGACAGGCAAGCAACCTCCAACCAAATTGACCATTTTGCCATCAGTCGCCGTTTTAGAAGTAGTCTCCTAGACGTCCGAAACAGGCGAGGTGCCGACATGGGGTTGGTACGAGATCACCATCTTATGATAGCTACTCTCCGACTACGCACTGCTGCCGTTCGTAGATCTAACGACACAAGAATACCTAGGTTCAATGTAGACCGACTGAGAGTTCCCACAGTGCGCCAAGAATTAAGGGACCATCTCTCACGTGGAGTGGAAACAATCAGCAGCTCCCTGCCCGCCACCATCCAAGACCATTGGTGCGCTGTGAAAACTGTTTTCACATCAGGTGCTGAAAGGATTGTCGGTCGATCACAGGGAAACCATAGGGCGTGGCTTTCCGAGGATACCTGGAGAAGGATCAACGAACGAAAACAGCTAAGAGCTCAAATTGCAGCAACTCCAGCAGCAGGGAGGATCGAGCTTGAGTCCCTATATCGCATGAAGATTAGAGAAGTACAGCGTAGCGTGAGACGTGACAAGCGCAATTACATCAATGCGCTGGCTACGGAAGCAGAAGAAGCAGCAGCGAGGTGCGACAGCAGAACCGTTTATAGAATCACTAAAGAGCTTATAGGTGGCCGAAGCTCTACTCAACACCCAGTGAAAGGCTTAGACGGTTCGTTGCTAATATCAGATGAGGATCAACTGAAGAGATGGAAGGAGCATTTTGCTTCGGTTCTAAACCTAGTATTCGCCAGCAATATGCACCCAAGTCAGACTGAAGTGTCCGTAGAAAGAAGTTCCCGAATTCGCACCAAAACCCCCAGTAAAGAAGAGATTATTACCGCAATCAAAACACTGAAAACTAATAAGGCGGTAGGACTTGACGGCATACCCGCGGATCTTTTTCAAGCTGCGCAAACAGCATCGGCAGAGCTACTGTTCCCACTTGTCGGGAGAACATGGGAAGCCGAGAGTTTTCCAGATGAGTGGAAAAAGGGAATGATTGTCAAGCCCCCTAAAAAAGGCAACCTAATGCAGTGTGAAAACTGGAGAGGTATCTGCGTGCTGCCTGCTGTGGCCAAGATAATAGCTAGAATCATCCTGGAGCGAATCAAAGAACACCTTGAAGACACACTTGACGCCGAACAAGCAGGTTTCCGCTCTGGATCCTCCTGTGTCGACCACATCAACACCCTTCGGATCATCATCGAGCAATGTGTTGAATATCGATCACCACTTCACCTGTTGTTCATCGATTTTGAAAAGGCGTTTGATAGTGTCAATCGGGAATTTATTTGGCGTGCCTTGCGCAGGAGAGGCATTCCGGATAAATTAATAGCAATTATCAAAGCTACATATGATGGGTCCACATGTCACGTTTTGCACAGAGGAAGGCTGTCTGAGGAATTCGAAGTCCAAAGTGGGGTTCGGCAAGGCTGCATACTTTCACCAATATTGTTTTTATTGGTGATTAGCGATGTGCTGAATGCGGCCTTATCAACAGGAAATGGAGGAATTCGATGGACTCTCACATCTGAACTCAAACATCTCGACTATGCCGACGATGTATGCCTACTGTCTCACAGAATAATGGACCTTCACCAAATGACAGCAAATGTGAAGAGGGAAGCAGACGTCGTTGAGCTGAAAATTAAGTCGGCAAAAACAAAAATGATCAGCCTAGGACCATACTCATCAACTCATATATGCATTGCTGGACAAACGGTTGAGAGAGTAGAGAGTTTCCAATACCTTGGGAGTATTGTCTCAACCGATGGCGGAACCGAACTAAATATAGCCAGCCGAATAGGTAAAGCAAAATCTGCGTTTGGGATGCTATCCATAGTTTGGCGAAGTAATGCAATTAGCTTAAACACCAAGCTACGACTGTTCCATTCCAACGTTGAATCTGTGCTGCTATATGGGTGTGGTATCTAGAGAGTGACCGTCACTATCACGAGGAAGTTTGTCAATAGGTCTACGCTACATCTTAAGGATATTCTGGCCAAACCGTATCTCTAACGAACAGCTTTATCAGAGAACGGGCCATGAACCTATAGGCACAACCATACGACGACGAAAGTGGCAGTGGATCGGTCACACTCTCCGAAAGGGTGACAGGTCCATAGCTAACCAAGCGATGCAATGGAACCCGCTTACCCAGGATGGCAGGATACTCGGCGGTCCTAGGAGTACGTGGCGCAGAACAGTTGAGAAGGAAGCACGGCAACTGGGAAAGAGTTGGGGAGAGCTGAGGCACATTTCCAGAAATCGCACACGATGGCGCGTAGGCGTTGTAGAGGCCCTAGGACCCACAAGGGGATACAGGACATAAGTAAGTTAGTTTGCTCTACAAAAATTTGCATCAAACAATATTTCGTCAGAATTTGTCTGCAGCTTGTTATAAAGGGTCTTTCATTAAGCGCTTCCTATCTTTAAATTTAAATAAAGCAAAGTGTGTATGAGATATCATCGACATTTTTTATTTGATTGAAAAGCCTATCAATGCCATTTGTACAAAATATAACATCGTTCAAATGTCTGTCGCGGCTTCTCTGGGTGGCGCGCATCCGAAATGTCCAATTTTATATGACTCTGGCGCATAAATCAGTCTGAATTTGACCGATGGCATGGGTTATGTTGGCTTAGAGGGCCGCTGTGGTTTGTGGCTTATTTGCATAGACCTGTGATTTCAGAAAGGGTCAGAAGCGAATACACTACCCACTACACCATGGCCACCCCTGCTTAAGGTCTTGCTCAACCTTTTAACCACTTTCAATGTTGTTCTAGAATGCAAGAACTCTCTGAACTCTGTGATTATTGTCTGGGTCCCAGGGTACACTGGAATAATCAATCATCATGATTCCAGATCACCGACGAGCTTGCAAGGCAACGCTCAGAGGAGATTATCTCAGGATCCGAACCTGTGTCATCGGTCAGTGCCTGCATTGGCGATTTGGTTTCTCAGTTCTCCAGGATGCAGGCATTCTTGCTGTTCCTCAGCAGAAAACACTACAAACAATTTATTAGTGGTAGGCTTAAGTTATACAATAGTCTGCGACGCTTGTGGAGAGAGCGACGACACTGCGGGGCACTTCTTCTGTGATTGGCCTGCTTTTGCTCGTATATCAGGTGGCAGATTTCCGGCTCTGATGTGGTGAGTGCTGGTACCATAAGCTCCTCATTACTGAAGCTTTCACTCAACTTTCTTCGGAAGACGAGGAAATTCGAGGAAAAGGGGTAAAAGAGGGATTGCTTCTTGGTAGTATAATGGACCAGCTGCGTCTGAGTGAGCCAGTGCAGTGTTTCATGCTTTAGAGTACAACTTGGCTAAATCGAATTTGTTCTATTCTGAGTTTAGCTGGTTCAGTCTAGATCATTTGACTCTATTTCAATTTACTGTGAATTAGTTTACGGCAGATCTTAGCCAGATTCTGGCCAATCTGGGCCATCATTCGTTATTCCATTCTGCGTCCTGTACAAGATTTGATTCTAACCGGATTTTTATTAATTTGCTACCACAACCCAATATAAATTGTAAATACATCGCCAAGCGACGATAATAAAAGAAAGGAAATCCTTTACATTCATCAAAATGTTCACACAGCAAACATCACGGATAATTTCCAAAGCAAACGAATCAATTTCAAACACAGGACGTTTGAGTATCTGAATTCAAACCGAAATCGATACAAAATAAACAAGCCCGACCTTGCACTCGTTGCTTTGTCATTCGACCACAATTCCGTCTGTCATTTCTGTGTATTCAGTACATGCTCAATAATTCTCTTAGGATGATGCTCATATCACCTTTGAAAGGATTACCAACGGCGACCACCATTAAAGAAATCAATTTCACCTTCTATCCTGCTCACTGTCCATGATAAATGCACAGCGCTCTAATTAAAGCAGGAAACAGTTGATTTTGATTGCACTGCTCCTTGCACTTGCACACCCTCGAGGGTTGTGTGTCATTAAAAAAAAAGTGCAGTAAAACACCCTCCGCCTGGGCAATTTCCCAGACACATAATGTAAACCGGATAATATCTGGCATTCTGTTTGTTCAACGTGGCAGGCGAACATTTTAATTTACTTTCCACACTCTGTGTTAGTTGGAGACACAGGTCCTTTTCCATTTTCTATGAATAGTGCAGTGACGGAGCACACGAATGCGCAAATATAACCGACTAGTTTGCTAATAAGTCCTTCAATCTGCCCAGGCGACACTCTCAACAGGAATTAAATGCTTTTTTTATAATTTTTTCTATTTTTTCTTTCATCCGCCCGAGTTATAACAATCGATCGCTCAGCAGGACTTCTGTACGACACACATGAGCGCAAGCGTTCTGTATACAAGTATTCAATTATTTACACACCTTGTCGTGTTGCAAAATTAATCGTCACCTCTGGACACACAGCCGTGGCAGCGGAAAAAAAGTTGTCCACCCGGAAAAATATCATCACCATCCACGCAATCTTCTACTTACGGTTGGGTGAAGGCCCCAACCAGTTCATCCACCCTCGTGCAGTGAGCGCGACAAAAGAAAGTGCCAGTGACACAGTCGTAAATTCAAATGTCCTTATTGTCTGCCATAGAGAGAGCGAGAGTGGGGAACCTTTGCGCGCCACGAGGAATTGAGTCTGCAATAAAAGGACACTCAGCACAACAAAAGGATAATAATAAAAACGTGGCGCTGGCGTTGCTGCTATTGCACCAACTCACAGTATACAAAGGGCAGAGGCAGCAGGACGATGACTACAACTACGACGACGACGACGACAATAACAAACAAGGCGGTTGACAGTAAATGCGTCCGACTTACGTGCTCCTGGATCGGGCATGGTTCACAAATTACAAAAAAAAAAAATCAAATAGGAGAGGGGGTGAATGTAAATCCAATGACTTTCCGCACTCACACACACCCCACCCACGCGCGCAATTGGAAAGTCAACGTTGCGGTATCCTTTTTGACAAAGAGAGACTACTCACACTACTGACTGAAGTTATATGCAATGCGGGAGCTTTGTTTGGGACACTACTGCATTCGAGGGTGACAGAGTCGGAATTTTATTGCACATTTCTTTTTTTTAATCCTACCCATCCCCATCGGTTGATAGATGACAGTGAGGAGGGTGGCATGGTGGTGGCAGCGAATTTCCATCAGTTGAACAAATTCCTAAAATTGAAATGTGAGCTATGTATTGTGGCGAGCAACAGGGATAGAACTTGCCAGCCCAACTAGAAAGGATGTACACTTCTACACACACTTGCGAGAGGGATATGTCTTAATAATGCAAAAAAAAGGGGGACACACAGTACGAATTGCAGTGATTCAGGATGCGAATAAATCCAGTCTACGGTGTGGAGGTGGGGAATTAGGTGGATGACTAACATATGACTAAAGAGATGTTTCCATTTCGAGATACGATGGTTTTTTCGTGCGTTTCATATCGGATAACAATTTTATTAGATTTGTAGTATTCCACCCTTCTGTTTGATCAGATAAACCCGAAGAGGGTTGCAACAGGGTGTGTGGACAAACAAATGTACTAAATATGTATAAGGAGTCGTTAAGGGAATTAGACGACACATTTGACTTATTTGGTTATTTATTAGGTTTTTTGTTAGACGCTACGGGTAGTGGTGGGCAGATTGGATGAAAGTTTTTCAATTTCGTAAATGCGGGAGTTCAAAGGTAAGTTGAAACACACACGAAAGTTGATGAAGCTGTCAAACTGTTTTTTTTTTTTTTTTTCAAAAATTACCGAAAACGAGTGGGGGATTTTGAGAAAAGCTATAACAGGTGTTGACTACCTATAAGGCCAAGAAACAGAGCTGGATAGAATACTGCCAATCTATCGAAACTCTTATAGAATCTGAGAGGCTCAACAAAATTCTGTCTAAGGGACACAATAACCCCTCCGTTCTTAAAAAGATGGATGGTAGCAGGACAGGCTCTTCCGCGGATTCGCTCGAACTTCTTATGAATACTCACTTCCCAGGCTATAGGGACAGTAGCGCAGAACAAGCTAGTTCCAATAGGGTACCGGGAAAGCATTACAAACATCATTACGGAGGATAAAATCTCCTGGGCCATAAACAGCTTCTCTCCATATAAGTCACCCAGCTTTGACTGCTTATACTTAAACCATGTACCCCAAACTTGGAGACTTGTTCGGGTGGTTTTTATTCCGAAGGTAGGCCAGCGTGACATGAATCCGCGAAGGATTTTAGGCCTATCTGTTTTAGGCCTAGCCTGTCCTCCTTTGTACTAAAGACCTTTGAACGTATCCTTGATTTTCACATCTGAAAAACCCTACAGAGACAGCTCTTCATGAGGTAGTGCGATCGGTGGTAAAAACTCTTTATTATAGAGAATACACTCTTGCTACCTTCCTAGAAATAGAAGGAGCTTTGAATAACATCCATACCAAAGCTATTCAAGAGGCTCTCACCGAGTTAGGTGTAGAGTCTCTCCTTAGGCATTGGACAATATCCATGCTTAATACTAGAATAATCAAAGCTACACTAGGTTACAGCAGTACAATAGAGGAACCCCCCAAGGTGGTGTTATCTCCCCCTTGCTATGGATAATGACAATCGACAAGATCTTGGTGTGACTTGAAAGGGCGGGGGTTAAGGTGGTTGCGTACGCGGATGATGTGGTTCTTTTAGTGTCAGGAAAGTTCCTCTCCACAATAAGTCAAATTATGGAAGTGCTCTGGGTAAGATACACTCTTAGGCTACGAGTTGTGGCCTTGGAGTAAATCCAGACAAGACCAAAATGATGCTATTCACCACAAAAACCAGGCTACAGGAATTCACTCCCCCTAAACTAGACGGTAAACCACTCTCACTATGTTCCAGTGCCAAATACCTAGGCACGATTCTAGATCTGAAACTTAGTTGGAAACTTAAAATAGATCAGCGGGTTAAGAAAGCTATGCCTGCAGCAGAACATTCGGCAAAAAATGAGGTCTCCAGCCAAAGATGACCCTATGGATGTACACAGCCGTTGTGCGTCCAATTCTTACCTATGGCGCCATAGTATGGTGGCCCGCCTTACATTAAAAAATATAACATCAACAGAATCAAAAACGTACAAAAATCTGCATGTGTAGGCATCACAGGAGCATTGAGATCTTGAACTGCATATTAAATTTTCAGCTATTTGCAGTGCGCCGTTCGACTCAGGGAAACTGGGTGCTGGACAGCGAAGTCATATGGTCACTGGAAGGTCCTGGAGACGATACCAAGAGAACTGGTGACATCTTAGACAGATAACAGAACTCCCACGCTTGACTTCAGCAAACATTTTTCAGTTAAGTTCCCCACCAGAGCAGAATGGAATAACGGAATTTGAATCAATGACTTTGATATCTATATATATACGGATGGTTCGAAAATGGACTGCGGAGTTGGCGCAGGCATTTTCTCGGACCAACTGAATATATCGAAATCCTTCCGTCTCCCAGACTTTGCTAGTGTCTTTCAAGCGGAGTTTCTCGCAATTCGGGAGGCTTGCCGCATGCTAAAAAATCTTCCAACGTCCAACCTAAATATATGTATCTTTTCTGATAGCCAAGCCGCAATCAAGGCCATTGATTCGATTACCATATCCTCAAAACTGGTAGAGCAATGATGGTTTGAAATAAATGAACAAAGTATCCATTCCTGGAATTATTTTCATTTGGGTAACAAGCGAGCAGGCGAGCTGGCTAGGCGAGGGTCAGCCCTTAACGGTCGTTAAGGGCAATTTACACCTTCACTTCCTCCAGCCAATCTCAGGTGGAACAACCTTAACAGTTGTGTCATATCAAAAAACATGACCCAGCTTTAACAGACCTAAATCAAATGAGCTACTAGGCAGATCAAGGCCTGATATTTCCAGAATTGTAGCCATTATTACAGGCAACAACACAACACTTTCTGTAGTAGCTGCAAAGACAACAACGAGAGGGAAACTCTTTTCCACTTTCTTTGCAGTTTTCCTGCCAATGCACGTTAGGTAAACCTTTCTTTGACGATATCAGAGAGATAGTCTCTAATAGAATTGGAGAATCAATCCCGTTGCTGAACTCCACGGGCTGGGTTTAATTATATCCTCCTCTCTCCAATAACACACTCAAACAAACAGCGCGCACTTAGCGCTAATTGGGTTCTCCTACCTATGTGCAAGGGTGATAATATCGGATATTGATTAATTAAGGATTTAGCTCACCTTCTCATCAAGATTTTCCAATTAGATATCAGATCTTCTACACCAACAACCAGTGCAAAAGGTGGTGAACATAAAATTAGTTTTCTTTTTGCAGTCACTTTCGGCTGCTTTGAACGTCCTTGCATTAGTACCATAGGCCCTACCATTAGCACCTAGTGTACGTACCTAGTTGATGTGTATCTGCAAATAGTATAGCTTTCTACATTTTATATTTAATTCTTCTCTTTCTTTTTAACGTGTTTTTGACATCTAACTTTAATTTGACATCTAATGCCATTCCTAGATATTTTGCTGTTTTACTCTTTGGTTGTTGAGAACGGGCAGAGAGCTTATTCTCTTCTTTGTAAAGTTAACCTGGATAGTCCTTGTCTCATCAATTTTAATCTGCCATTGTTGGGTCTAAAGTATTACTTACTTTATTCACTGCATTCTGCAGCATAGTAATAGCTTTGTCTGCGCATTTGTAGACTGCAAGTATTTCGGTGTCATCTGCAATAGTGGCTGCCATGATGG